>OU342741.1:174783083-176132033 GCA_910589775.1 Avena eriantha | reverse complement strand
ACAAACCACACATGGATCCACCTAGTGTGATTGCATGTCTATTCTTTTCACAAACCACACATGGATCCACCAGTGTCATTGCATGTGTGTTCTTTTCATGAGCCACAGCTAGAGTCATTGCATGTGTGTTCTTCTAAACAAACCATATAAGGATCCACCAGTGTCATTGCATGTATGTTCTTCTCATCAACCACACCCAATGTCATTGCATGTGTGTTCTTCTCATGAACCATACATGGATCCACCAGTGTCATTGCATGTGTGTTCTTTTCATGAACCACGGCTAGAGTCATTGCATGTGTGTTCTTCTCACAAACCACACATGGATCCACCAGTATCATTGCATGTGTGTTCTTCTCACGAACCATAGCCAGTGTCATTGCATGTCTGTTCTTCTCACAAACCACATAAGGATCCACCAGTGTCGTTGGATGTGTGTTCTTCTCATGAACCACACATGGATCCACCAGTGTCATTGCATGTCTGTTCTTTTTAGGAACCACAGCTAGAGTCATTGCATGCATGTTCTTTCCACAAACCACATATGGATCCACCAGTATCAGTGCATGTCTGTTCTTTTCATGAACCATGGCTAGAGTCATTGCATGTCTGTTCCTTCCACAAACCACATATTGATCCACCAGTGTCATTGCATGTGTGTTCTTTTAATGAACCATAGCTAGAGTCATTGCATGTGTATTCTTCTCACAAACCACATAAGGATACACCAGTGTCATTGCATGTGAGTTCTTTTCATGAACAACGCCCAGTGTCATTGCGTGTCTGTTCTTTTCACAAACCACACATGAATCCACCAGTGCCATTGCATGTGTGTTCCTTTCATGAACCATAGCTAGAGTCATTGCATGTGTGTTCTTTTAATGAACCATAGCTAGAGTCATTGCATGTGTGTTCTTCTCACAAACCACATAAGGACACACCAGTGGCATTGCATGTGTGTTCTTTTCATGAACAACGCCCAGTGTCATTGCATGTCTGTTCTTTTCACAAACCACACATGAATCCACCAGTGCCATTGCATGTGTGTTCCTTTCATGAACCATAGCTAGAGTCATTGCATGTGTGTTCTTTTAATGAACCATAGCTAGAGTCATTGCATGTGTGTTCTTCTCAGAAACTACATAAAGATACACCAGTGTCATTGCATGTGTGTTCTTTTCATGAATAATGCCCAGTGTCATTGCATGTCTGTTCTTTTCACAAACCACACATGGATCCACCAGTGCCATTGCATGTGTGTTCCTTCATGAACCACAACTAGAGTCATTGCATGTGTGTTCTTCTAAACAAACCACATAAGGATCCACCAGTGTCATTGCATGTCTGTTCTTTTCAAGAACCACACCCAGTGTCATTGCTTGTCTGTTCCTCTAAACAAACCACACATGGATCCACCTAGTGTGATTGCATGTATGTTCTTTTCAAAAACCACACATGGATCCACCAGTGTCATTGCATGAGTGTTCTTTTCATGAACCACAGCTAGATTCATTGCATGTGTGTTCTTCTAAACAAACCACATAAGGATCCACCAGTGTCATGGCATGTATGTTCTTTTCATGAACCACACCCAGTGTCATTGCATGTCTGTTCCTCTAAACAAACCACACATGGATCCACCTAGTGTGATTGCATGTCTATTCTTCTCATGAACCACACATGGATCCACCAGTGTCATTGCATTTGTGTTCTTTTCATGAACCACGGCGAGAGTCATTGCATGTGTGTTCTTCTCACAAACCACCTAAGGATACACCAGTGTCATTGCATGTGTGTTCTTCTCATGAACCACACCCAGTGTCATTACATGTTTGTTCTTCTCACAAACCACATAAGGATCCACCAGTGTCATTGGATGTGTGTTCTTCTCATCAACCACACATGGATCCACCATTGTCATTGCATGTCTGTTCTTTTCATGAACCACATCTAGAGTCATTGCATGTATGTTCCTTCCACAAACCACATATGGATCCCCCAGTGTCATTGCATGTGTGTTCTTTACATGAACCACACCTAGTGTCATTGCATGTCTGTTCTTTTCACAAACCACACATGGATCCACCAGTGTCATTGCATGTGTTTTTTTCATGAACCACAGCTAGAGTCATTTCATGTGTGTTCTGCTAAACAAACCACATAAGGATCCACCAGTGTCATTGCGTGTCTGTTATTTTCATGAACCACACCCAGTGTCATTGCATGTTTGTTCCTCTAAACAAACCACACATGGATCCACCTAGTGTGATTGCATGTCTATTCTTTTCACAAACCACACATGGATCCACTAGTGTCATTGCATGTGTGTTCTTTTCATGAACCACAGCTAGAGTCATTGCATGTGTGTTCTTCTAAACAAACCATATAAGGATCCACCAGTGTCATTGCATGTATGTTCTTCTCATCAACCACACCCAATGTCATTGCATGTGTGTTCTTCTCATGAACCACACATGGATCCACCAGTGTCATTGCATGTGTGTTCTTTTCATGAACCACGGCTAGAGTCATTGCATGTGTGTTCTTCTCACAAACCACACATGGATCCACCAGTATCATTGCATGTGTGTTCTTCTCACGAACCATAGCCAGTGTCATTGCATGTCTGTTCTTCTCACAAACCACATAAGGATCCACCAGTGTCGTTGGATGTGTGTTCTTCTCATGAACCACACATGGATCCACCAGTGTCATTGCATGTCTGTTCTTTTCAGGAACCACAGCTAGAGTCATTGCATGCATGTTCTTTCCACAAACCACATATGGATCCACCAGTGTCATTGCATGTCTGTTCTTTTCATGAACCATAGCTAGAGTCATTGCATGTTTGTTCCTTCCACAAACCACATATTGATCCACCAGTGTCATTGCATGTGTGTTCTTTTAATGAACCATAGCTAGAGTCATTGCATGTGTGTTCTTCTCACAAACCACATAAGGATACACCAGTGTCATTGCATGTGTGTTCTTTTCATGAACAACGCCCAGTGTCAATGCGTGTATGTTCTTTTCACAAACCACACATGAATCCACCAGTGCCATTGCATGTGTGTTCCTTTCATGAACCATAGCTAGAGTCATTGCATGTGTGTTCTTTTAATGAACCATAGCTAGTGTCATTACATGTGTGTTCTTCTCACAAACCACATAAGGATACACCAGTGGCATTGCATGTGTGTTCTTTTCATGAACAACGCCTAGTGTCATTGCGTGTCTGTTCTTTTCACAAACCACACATGAATCCACCAGTGCCATTGCATGTGTGTTCCTTTCATGAACCATAGCTAGAGTCATTGCATGTGTATTCTTTTAATGAACCATAGCTAGAGTCATTGCATGTGTGTTCTTCTCACAAACTACATAAAGATACACCAGTCATTGCATGTGTGTTCTTTTCATGAACAATGCCCAGTGTCATTGCATGTCTGTTCTTTTCACAAACCACACACGGATCCACCAGTGCCATTGCATGTGTGTTACTTTCATGAACCACAGCTAGAGTCATTGCATGTGTGTTCTTCTAAACAAACCACATAAGGATCCACCAGTGTCATTGCATGTCTATTCTTTTCAAGAACCACACCCAGTGTCATTGCATGTATGTTCCTCTAAACAAACCACACATGGATCCACCTAGTGTGATTGCATGTATGTTCTTTTCACAAACCACACATGGATCCACCAGTGTCATTGCATGAGTGTTCTTTTCATGAACCACAGCTAGATTCATTGCATGTGTGTTCTTCTAAACAAACCACATAAGGATCCACCAGTGTCATGGCATGTCTGTTCTTTTCATGAACCACACCCAGTGTCATTGCATGTATGTTCCTCTAAACAAACCACACATGGATCCACCTAGTGTGATTGCATGTCTATTCTTCTCATGAACCACACATGGATCCACCAGTGTCATTGCATTTGTGTTCTTTTCATGAACCACGGCTAGATTCACTGGGTGTGTGTTCTTCTCACAAACCACATATGGATCCACCAGTGTCATTGCATGTCTGTTTTTTTCATGAACCACAGTTATAGTCATTGCATGTGTGTTCTTATCACAAACCACATAAGGATACACCAATGTCATTGGATGTGTGTTCTTTTCATGAACCACACCCAGTGCCATTGGATGTGTGTTCTTTTCATGAACCACACCCAGTGTCAATGGATGTGTGTTCTTCTCACAAACCATACATGGATCCACCAGTGTCATGGCATGTGTGTTCTTGTCATGAACCACAGCCAGTGTCATGCATGTCTGTTCTTCTCACAAACCACATATGGATCCACCAGTGTCATTGGATGTGTGTTCTTCTCATGAACCACACATGGATCCACCAGTGTCATTGCATCTCTGTTCTTTTCATGAACCACAGCTAGTGTCATTGCATGTCTGTTCTTTCCACAAAACACATATGGATCCACCAGTGTCATTACATGTCTATTATTTTCATGAACCACAGCTAGAGGCATTGCATGTGTGTTCCTTCCACAAACCACATATGGATCCACTAGTGTCATTGCATGTGTGTTCTTTTCATGAGCCACACCCAGTCTCATTGCATGCCTCTTCTTTTCACAAACCACACATGGATCCACCAGTGTCATTGCATGTGTGTTCTTTTCATGAACCACAGCTAGAGTCATTGCATGTGTGTTCTTCTAACCAAACCACATAAGGATCCACCAGTGTCATTGCATGTATGTTCTTTTCATGAACCACACCCAGTGTCATTGCATGTCTGTTCCTCTAAATAAACCACACATGGATCCACCTAGTGTGATTGCATGTGTGTTCTTTTCACAAACCACACATGGATCCAGCAGTGTCATTGCATGTGTGTTCTTTTCATGAACCACAGCTAGAGTCATTGCATGTGTGTTCTTCTAAACAAATCACTTCCTTTTGTCTGATCATGGTGTATTCATGGTGTATTCTGACATTGGTGGTTTGTTTAAACGTAATATACATGGATTATGCCGCATGCAAATGGCACAACCACAATTTATAAAGTGGAAGCACGTACACCCGGTTAATGGAGATCCGGGAGCTTTGCCAGACGCAGGGGATGCAGGAGCAGGGTGGCGGTGAGATAGACGGGCTCAAGCTTCTGGGCATTATCGGTGGCCATTGCTATTTAAGTTGCCACGTCATTGTACAGCATCTGAAATAAGTTGCTGCTTCATGCAGTGTGGCAGCTTAAATAATTTATTTCTGTGCCACTTACATTCTGTCGTATTTGGAGACCTCCTGCCCCTCAGCAATCGTGGAACCATTGCTGCGTGTTTTCAGATAGCAGTGGCACAATCACAATTTCGGATTCAACTACAGACTCGAGCATTTCCAAACCCTAAGTAGCGGTACATTTTACTTAGAGAACGTGGGTAGATTGTTTCGCCCAGCAACATGCCAGACACAGAGCTCCAAAATTACATATATAGGTTCAAGTTCAACACATTACTATGCATCTTGTAACATCCCAAAACTCTAATCCAAGGTTATTAAGATCCAAATCATCAAATTTAGAGTTAACAAAAACGTTTCCATTTTAAAATAATTAAGCATTCATATGTGTGTGCATTTAAAACAGGAGTTGTTTTGAATTGCCATGTTTGAGTGATCCATTGGTTGTAAAATGATTCTAGAGGCGAATTAAACATCATCTAAATCATTCCCAAGCAAATCCTAAAGAAAAACAAATCGAAAAGAATAAATTAAGCAAATGGTCATTTGTGCCATTTTAATCACCATGCCTACTTTGGCTATTCCTAGAACTCAAATCTTAACAGAAACAATTATGGATCTTTGCACCCCTTGTTAGTACAAGTAGTGATGTTCCAAGGCCCACTTTGTGATCTACCAAAAACATTCAAACACTAAATTTAAATGACATTTTAAAATTGAATCTAGTGTATGTATCAAGATCACACTTATTCAAAAACCACTCAAATGAGCTCCATTTTAAAATCCCAAGCAACCACAGAAGCTCAAGCATAAGATACAACACTCCACCAAAAATCAGCCCAAAATTCAAATGTTTTGTTCTTGCGGCCATTTGATCGAACAGGTGGCATGCACCATTTTTCTGCCTAACTAATATTGTTGCTAAGTTAAACCCTTGTCCCCCAATTGACCCTATCTTCTCCCCTCTGTCCCTCCTGAGTCCAACCAGACCCTCACCGGCCTACCCCTTAGCCGCAGCAGCAGTGGAGCGCCACCACTTTGTGGTCACCGTCGGCTAGAAGAGGGCAACGCGCCAGGGATAGCGCCGCGCCATTCCAGCAAGTACCCTAGATCCGCCCAACCCTACCGCCACTCCCTGTCCACCCCTCGATCACCCACAGCCCCTGGACCACTCCCCAGCGTCGCCGCCCTTTCTCTTTACGAGCTCGCCAGAGCGCGATAGCCGCCAGCACGCCACAGACCGCGCCTCGACCGCAGACCGTGCACGCTGCTCCGCCTCGACCTCAGCACCCCGCTAGACACGGCCGTGCACCGTCGCGCGACCCACAGTCGCCGAGCGCCGCGTCGAGCACCGCCTCCATGCAATGCTCCCGACCATATGCCACCGCCCCTAGCCGCGCCATTAAGCCATAGAGCACCGCCAGGAGGCAAGCCACCGTTCGCCTATGCCGTCCATGCCGATAGCGCCCTGTATCACCGTCACCGATGACCTCGCCGTCGCCCCCTCAGGCCCCTCCTCGAGCCTATATAAGGAGCCTCCCCAGCACCATTTCTTCACACCACTCAACTCCCCTCTCACCACTGATCCTTCCCCACCTCTTGCCGGAGCCGCTCGAGCCGTAGTTCGCCGAAATTGCTCCGGAGGAGCCCGCTGTAGAGGAGGAGACGCTGCCATCGATTCCGTCGACCGCAGCCCCTGCCGTGACTTCGCCTAAGTCCGCCGTCGCTGTCCACTTTGATCGCCCACCTCTCCGCACTAGCTAGAGCCCTGGTACGTCCCCACTGCACACCCATCGGCCGTTTAAGGTTTGGTATTGCCGGCGACGAGTCCGTCAATGACGACGACTATGAGCCGTTGATCCGCGTTATAATCGCGTGGCCCAGATTGCTAGATACCGTTTCGGGTTTTAAGTCTCGCTGACAAGCGGGACCAACCTATCAGTCGCCCTCCGTGCAGCTAAGCACCACTGGGCCGGCCCATTTCCTTTCCCGCGCTAGCCCACGAATTCAAATATAGGTTTTCTATTTTGGTTTAAACTTCATTCCGTCCCTTAGGTTAAAAATCAATTCAGGAAGATTTACTGAATAAAATTGAGTGATTCCAATTTTTCTAGAAAGCTTCTGAAAAGATCTATCCAAGCCCGTTGTATTTAATTCATTTAGAGTTAGAGATCTCTCCTAGTAAAAATAACAAGACAGAAGCTTTTGCACATTCAAACATTTTTATAAAATAAACCATAATAGATTTTGAGTTGATTCCAACTCTCAAAAATCACATTTAACCATACCTATCTGAATATGTAATAATATTAAGGTTTACATGCAGTGACTTTGGACTAGTACCAAGTTAATGATATATAGGCATTTCTAGTCACTTTAAATCATTAAATATTAAACTTAAACTTATTAAAATGTGATCCAATCTTTAAATCCCATTCCCATATGTTAGAATATGTGGTGACGACATGTGTCCACATGATCCCATATTTTAATTGGAGAATATTAAATCTTAGTTAATTTCAATGAGTAGAAATTACTTTTCTTAAATAAAAAGAATGAAGCTAGTTAATAAAACCTTGTGATGCTTGTGATGATAATAGATCATCAAATGTGTGCCCTAGTGTACTAAGTAGCCTAGTTAAGTATTGTTTTGTGATTTTGTATCCCGTATGTATTTATAGGCGATAGTACCGACCAAGCTTTCGAGGAGGAGGAGTTCTACCTAGAGGAAGAGGAAGAAAACTTCAACCACTGCACTACCCAAGGCAAGCCTAGCACTTCAAGTAAACTGAGCAAGCTATTGTTACCAAGCTAGAATTAAGTTTGATACCCTAAGCAAGATGCACTAGGCATTCTTTGGTTATACCACTTTGAATATTCCCTACCCCAAGTTTTACTTTCAAGCTTTTTACTTTCTTTACTTTACCAAAGTCCCTTACTTGTTTGAAGGTAGCATAAAAAGTATAAAACTTGACCTATCTAGATAACCTTAGATGTCATTCCAAGGCATGAGATTGAGATTAGCAACCCACCTTAGTGAACACTCTTAACTTAGTAGCTTAGAGCTAAATCAAAACTTGAGTCACTTTAGATGGGAACCCTTGGTGAAAATGAATTGTGAAAACCTTGGAATGATGAGTCATTCTATTGTGATGTTTTGACATGTGTTGAGAAAAACAAATGGTTTATGATGATGAAAATGTTCAGGAATGAGCCTTAGCCCTTTTACAAAACTAATGGTTACATTCGGATACGATAACATTCCAATTTTACCGTACAACCACAATACCTGAATTGGGTAAGGCTTAGCCGGAAGTTTATATGCATTATTATTAGTTCCCTCATGGGAGAGGTTTGAGCTGAGGCTACCTCTCAATGTTGTCCACCTATGCAGTGCCCAAGATGACAGATGGTCATGGTTGGGAGGCCATACTCATAGGAGAGGTGCTTATACTAGGGTGTGTAAAGGAAATGTTATGTTTGATTATCTGCATACTAAGTATGATGACTCAGGGTTATCCCTGACAGATGTATCGAATCTTGTGGTGAAAGTGTACCACCTCTGTAGAGTGTCAAACTATTCGAATAGCCGCATCCGTGGTTATGGACAGTTGGAGTGGCCATACTGTTTCGTTGTCAGATGTTTTCAAAATGACTTATGAAATGAATGATGAATCTTGACTTGACCACAACAGAGTTGTGACTATGACACTAGCTTCCCAACTTAAGTGATTCTAGAACTTTATTTTATCTTTCTTTGCTTCTAAACTCAGCTTAGGTTTCAAACTTAACTTTATAAGTAAACTTAGAGTTAGCAATCCCACTAGAACTACCTTACTTGTTAGTGATAGTTTGCGAGTACTTAAAGAGTACTCATGGCTTTTGACCCTGGCTATTCCTATGGCCAGACTATGAAGGAGACTACCAAGATGACGGACAGCAGGACGACTATGATAACTAGGACTATCTTCCATCGTCAGCATTGCTTGTGCCACTGAAGATGGACCCCACCGCTACGCTTATTATTTATTCTGCTGCTTGTTGTATTAAGACTAGATCATGCGATCCTTTATTCGTGTAAGATCTTATTATGGTTTGTAATGGATGATGTACTGTGATATCCAATCTGTTATGTCTCGCAAAAATGGTAATCCTGGGATTGTGATGTATGACATGACAGGCATCTAGGATTAAAAATCCGGGTGTTGACACATCTTCATTGTCAGCAGCCTTGTTCCGCAGCTTGGGTGCCAAGCCTTCACGTCCACTGGCTTCTTCATTTCCTGCCTTCATCCTCTTCCTTGGTGCCAATTTTCTTTGCTTCACGTACTCTGCATCACCGGGACAGTGGTCACCAGAATCGTGGCCAACATCATCTTTCCGCTCGTTTTTAATTTCTTCGGGCAGGAAAATGACTGACCCGGCAGTCATGTTTCTAACCTTGCGATGCTTCCTGTCAAAGAAACAAGACTGTTGCATAACTGCCCAATATCTACAGAGTAAATAAAACAAAAATTACAATTCAGCACAAACATGGAAACCCCAAGAGACTTTTGCTTACCAGGAGCTAATTGGGTTCGAGCAACCACCCTGTCCAAGAATAGAAGGGCGACTCCCAGCTGCAACAGCTTCCACATCCAGTACATCACAATTTAGCTCAAACATGCAATCTGAAGCATACCTTTTTATCAACCCAATTAGCTGATTGTCACACGTTAAAGGAACCATGATGCCACGTTCATCCATGAAGCTAAACTTTGAAGTCCGCTTCGGCCTCATCAATGGCGAACTGTACAGGTGTAGCATCATAGGAGTCCTTTAACGATGCGTCTCCAACGGAGACAGTAGAGCCATCCTCCTCGACATACACGAAGGCACTTGCGAGCACCATGCCGGCAGTCGTGCCCTCGTCGCCAAAGATCTACGGGCTGGATTCTACTAGCCAACAGCAATGCGTGACGCCAAGGACATCGTCCAACGCTGCAACACCTGCCAGCGATTCGCGGACAAACCGCATGCACCTGGCGCGGAGCTCAGACCAATACCCGTAGCTTGGCCATTCGCGCAATGGGGACTCGACATGGTCGGTAAGCTCTAGAGACCTTCACGAGGAGGATACGTCTATCTCCTAATCGCGGTTGACAAATTCACCAAGTGGATTGAGGCCACGTTGGTGACAAACCAATCGGGATCCAGCGCTGTCAAATTCTTCGAGTCCATCGTCTTCCGCTTCGGGGTGCCACACAACATCATCATGGACAATGGGACGAACTTCACCTCCAAGGAGTTCCAGGAATTCTGCGAAAACTTGGGAATATACATTAGCAACGCCTCCGTGGCACATCCTCAGACCAACGTTCAAGTCGAAAAGACCAATGGCCTCGTCTGCGGTGGGATCAAGAAAAGGCTCCTTCGGCCACTCGAAAGAGCTACAGGGTGCTGGCCCGACGAGCTACAATCAGTACTATGGAGCATGCGCACAACTCGAAACAACAACATAGGCTACACTCTGTTCTTCATGGTGCACAATGCCGAAGCGGTGCTACCCACAGAAATGCGCTACAAAGCCCCACGGGTGGTAGCATACAGCGAGACTGAGTCAACTCCCACACTTGAAGACTCTGTCAACCTCCTTGACGAGGCACGCGAGATTGTAGTAGAGAGATCCACGATCTACCAGCAGAACCTCTGCAACTACCATAGCAGAAGGTTACGCCCTAGATCCTTCGTCGAAGGAGACCTCGTCCTACGACTAAAGCAGCAAGGGCACCTCAAACTCGAGTCCCCTTGGGAAGGACCTTACGTGATTACCGAAGTAATCCCACGTGGCGCCTATCGCCTTAAAGACTTATAGAGCGGAGTCGCATACTCCAATCCCTGGACCATCGCACAGCTGCGTTGTTTCTACCCTCAGATGTTTTTACTTTACAAATAAGGTTATTCAGCCAGGCTACTTAGCCACATATTGTACCTTGTGATATTCTGCGAATAAATAAAGCTAAGTGCCCCAAACCTTCTTTTCGTTTTACTTGCAATTATATCACTCGGGGGTTGCGCCACCCTTTACACTCCATTCTACGAACAAACACAGTATTTGTTGGGGATATACTTTCCGGGTATCCTCACAGTTCCTCACTGACCAGGGTGGCCCACTTCGGGTTAGAGCTTTGCTTCACGGGTGGCCCAGTCAGGGAGAAAAGACGGATTCCAGTCCAACTACGGGAAGGCCCAAAAGACTTACCAACTTAGGCCCATAGTGTTACTTGTAGTTCAAGATGTACTCTGTAACCGACTCTTAGTCGTAGCCGGATAGATGTCTCCTGCAAACCCTAGGCCGGATATCTATATAAGCCGTCCTAGGGAGAGCCTGTAGGACATATAACCTACCCTCATAGTCTACAATCTCATCTCGCACAGGCGAACCCTTGTAACCCATATTCCGGCTCTGCGTATTACTGGATTGCTAGCAGGAGTAGGATCTGTCCAAAGCCGGCGGATTCAAACCTGGGTAAACTTGTGTGCTCATCGTCCCGGAATACCGTACGTCTCACACCCCTCTCTTCCGCACGCCTCGAGGACCCCCTCATGGCGTACTTGTCATCAATCCGACCACAGTTGGTGCCCACCGTGGGGCAAGTGAGCTTCGGATCTGCGTTCTGAGCGGAATCTGCAAGAATCGGAATCGGCGAGACTATCACCATCGGTCGCATCCTCTACGCCAGAGACGTCCCTCTCATTGTTCTTGACGAGACCTGGATTCCGGCTAGGGAGGCTGTGACTACCTACACTATCATGTCTTTTGGCGAGATCGATGTTTACATCGGTATTGCTAAATCTGTCCCAGCCACCCCAGCGGTGATGATAGAGGTAGAAGAATCTTCTGGGTCCCCTTTGTCCGTGGAGGCGGCAGAGTTCCGGATCTCAGAAAACCCTAATCCCACCCAGCCTGCACCAGTTGCGGAGATAGTGGAGAAATCCGAGCCTGAGGAAGACCTAGCGGCCCAAGTCGAATCTGGAGTGGATCTCCTTGGAGAGGCTGAATCCCAGATCGATGCACCCGCCAAAGTCGAAATCCAGGAGGAGCATATCAACGCCACTAATTCTGGCTCTGATGACGCCGGGACAGACATGCCTTTTCTAAGGTACACATTGCGACGTATGATAATGCAAAACTCAAGCGCAGATGCAATTCTCGAGACCATCAAAAGTTTTGAAGAAGCTGATCGCGAGAGCCGCATGTACCTCAGGAAGCATGGATCGCACTTTGTCGGATATGTGGGATCTAGATCCGGCTCTGCCGATGCTGGAGATAACACCGACTCTATGCTGGAGGCAATTGGAACAAACGCCGACGTACCCGCATCCTCGGATGAATCGATGATGTCTGCAGATTTCTGAAAGTTCTGCGTGGAATATGAAGAGGAGTATAACTCCAAAGCTACAGAGGAAGGAGAAGCCATGGATGAAGGATCCAGGGAACACTCTCCCAAAGCGCAGGATGACATGGAAGTCGGAGATAATCCCAAAGTCCAGATGTCTGAAAGTACCGATCAGAGCTTGACTCCGGGAAACGGACCCAAAGCCGTCTTTGCTACCGGCGCTGCCAAGAAGGCAAAGAAGAAGAACAAGAAGAACAAGACCCCGGCAAAAGACCCTCTAGCAGAAGAGGTGATTGCCGAGGAATACGAGGAATACTAGAATGGAGCACTTATCCCAGAAGAGCCCAAAAAGAAGAGTCGATGGATGGACACGTGATCACTGAAGGTGCACGTAAACTCATCGATACTGCATTAACCACACCTATTCCTACAGCTGCAGAACTTACTGCTGAAGAACTGGACGAGAGGGCGCAGGCCCTAGAAGCGCGTCGTCAAGTACTCCTCGATGAAGCCAAAAACATTGAGGAGGAAAAGAAACGCATAGCATCTGTGGAGAAGTACAACTCCAGGCAATACCAGAAGACAAGGAAGCGTCATACCAATGACAACCAATTCCCGCAGATTCACGCCATACTTTTCAGAGAAGAGATGGGGAAGCCTCAGAAAGATAGCAGAGGGGATTGGGTGTATCCAACCCCAGTACAGAATATCGTGGCATCCCGAGAAATTCTATCGGCTAATCCAACCCCGGAGGAGATCCGATTGGGAATTAAACTACTCAACAAGGGACTGGAGCAGCAAAAGGTCGCCATGTCCGAAAGTCAAAAACTGGTCTCTGATTCTGATCAATGTCGAATAGATCCGGCATGGGCTGACATAAGACCCCATCGCGTTTCGGAGCAGCATCATCGCCCTGAACGCCGGGAAGACAATTATTCGAGAACCGGATCTTCCGGACAGCACCACAAAGCTGCCTGTGGCTGGTGTAATGTTAACCCAGTCGCGGAGCAAGAGGCAATAGCTGCACTGAATCCGAGGAACCAGCCCCGGCGAGAGTCGAAAGACCACAGGGATGATGATAAAGAGAAACGTCGGGAGGAGGACCGACAAAGGATGCCACCTCCTAGACATGAAAGCCATCCGGATGACGGACGAAGGAACGACGGACACCATGCTGGGACAAGCCGGCAGTGGCTTGTCACGATGAAGACCCTCCTCGGAACCGGAATAATGACGCTCCGGATGGAGGCCGGCCACTAGCCGGAAAAAACCCAGCCGCTCCACCCTCTCCGCCAAGTAGCCATCACAACGGCCCCAGGGAGGCAATGGAGGGCGTCGTGGTGGAGGAGGTGGCGGCAGAAGCCGAAGTCCGGATCCAAGGCACCGTAGCCACAGCCGACATTTGGGACAACCTCTATCCCCGAACGACGCAAGGTACAGGATCAACTCCAATATAGAGGCGCGGCGCTACGAAAACGATGATATCTACGTGGGCCCAAAGTGCTTCGGACCACGCATCAGAGCTACAAGATTCCCGGAAGGATTTGCTATCTCAAGACATATCCACGTCTACGACGGCATTGCTTGGCCAGATACCTCGCTACATGATTTCTTCCAAGTTTGATGCATCGCCAAAGGCGTAAACAGCCTGGTCACAACCCGATATCTCCCACTCATGTTGCGGAAGACGGCAGAATCATGGCTTAATGAACTTCCGGAGAACACCATCCACAACTGGTATGACATGCAAAGTGCGTTCTTTTGGAATTTCGAAGGCACATACCGGAGGCCCTGTACGGTCGAAGACCTACAGCATTGCACCTAGAATGCCGGAGAAACTTGCCAGGATTACCTCGGACGATGGATCGACACCAAGAACTCCTGTGAGGGAGTAAATGATCAAACTGCGATTGAATATTTCATTGCAGGTCTCCCAATTGGTTTACTGCGTCATCGCTTGAAGTGCGACAAGGTCACTGATTTGGGAGAGATGATAGAAACAACGAGCAAGTATGTAGATGCTGACGACGATGCAGAAGGACTACTCAATGCCCTAGCTGTTCCACGGTTAGTAAAACAACCAAAGCAACAAGCTCAGAAGCGCAAAAATACCTTGGAAGAGAAACCCAACGCGAAAATGGAAGTGGTCACTGCTACTTTCGGGTCTGGAGGACGAGGAGGACGCGGCGGAGGCCGCGGGCGTCGCCGTGGGACTTCGAGAGTTCAAGGTAGAGGAGACCAACAACCAGGAAAAACCTACACTTGGGCCGACATTGCCAATAACCCATGTGTACATCACTTAGACGCCAATGGGGGCTCATCCCACACCAACGCCGAATGTCATTTCAATGACGACATCAAAAGAGATGATACCGCTGGCTACAGAGCTAAGCGGAAGAAGGGAAAGAAGAATAGATAAAGAGACCAAGGAAGATTCCGACATGGAGGAAGCTGATGCTTCAAATCCCAAGCCGGAAGGGAAGAAAAAATTTCTGACCAAAAAAGACACTTATGTCACCTTCCTCGGATCTCAACCAGCAAAGTTCAAGAAAGCAGTTCTACATGAGCTCAATGCAATATTTCCGGTTGTCCCCCAATATCTGGATTGGTCGGAAGTGGCAATCACGTTTGACCGTGCTGATCATCCGCCTAAACTACACAGGCAAGGAAAATAGGCCTTAATCGTCAATCAACTTATTGACGGTTATGGTTTCTCCAAGACCCTCATGGACGGTGGCAGTAGTATCAATATTGTCTATGTCAAAACGCTATGCCAGATGAAAATCTCGGAGACCCAGCTGAACCATAGCTCTGTGATCTTTCACGGAGTTGTCCTAGGAAGACAAGCTAATTCCCTGGGAGAAATCACTTTGGATGTTACCTTTGGAACTCCAAAGAATTATCGGACGGAGGCACTTTCCTTCGAAGTGGTCTCGTTCAAGAGTGCATACCACGCTATATTCGGACGTCCGACTTACTGGGCTTTTATGGCTCATCCGTGTTACATTTATAATATGATGAAAATTCTAGGTCCCAACGGCGTAATCACCATCAGGGGAGACCAGAAGAAAGCGCGAGAGTGCGAGGATGGAAATGTCGCCTTTGCTGAAGCCGTGCTGCACGCCCAGGAGTACCAGGAGATCAAGAAGACGCCATTGAAGGATGATGACCCCTCCAAGGTGACCCAGATAGGCGTAGGCCTAGATAGCGCATAGGAAAGCGCGCTCATCAAGTTCCTCAAAGCAAATCAAGATATCTTCACATGGCAGCCATCTGACATGACCGGAGTACCTAGGGAACTTGCCAAACACTCTTTAAATGTAAACCCGAACGCTAAACCCGTCAAACAGTCCCTATGACGTTTCGGCGATGAAAAGCGTAAGGCAATAGCTAAGGAACTAGCGCGGCTCGAGTTAGCCGGATTCATAGAAGAGGTCATCCACACTGAGTGGTCGGCCAATCCTGTAATGGTCCCTAAAAAGGACACCACAGATTTAAGGATGTGTGTTGATTATACTGCCTTGAACAAGGCTTGTCCAAAAGATCCGTTCGCTCTGCCTAGGATTGATCAAGTTATCGATTTTACGGCAGGCTCGGAACTCCTCTGTTTTCTCGACGCATATTCCGGTTATCACCAAATCCGGATGAAGGAATCTGACAAAGTCAAAACTTCATTCATAACCCCCTTTGGAACCTTCTGTTTTGTTACAATGCCCTTTGGGTTGAAGAACGCAGGAGCTACTTACCAACGCACGATGCAGCGTTGCCTCCACGACCAACTCGGACGCAATGTACATGCATACGTGGATGATATTGTGGTGATGTCCAAAAAGAAGGAAACGCTGATTTCCGACTTGGAGGAAACATTCGCCAATCTACAAAAATACAACATCATGCTTAACCCGAAGAAATGCTTCTTTGGAATACCAGCCGGGAAATTGTTAGGTTTCATCGTGTCTCAAAGAGGCATAGAGGTGAACCGGGACAAAATCAAGGCTATACTCAATATTTCCAGACCAACTCGCCTGAAGGATGTACAAAGACTAACTGGCTGCATCGCTGCAGTCAGTCGGTTTGTAAGCCGGCTTGGTGAAAGAGCCGCACCATTATACAAACTCCCGAAAAAGACCAAGGACTGTGTTTGGACTGACGAAGCTGAAGCTGCACTACAAGACCTAAAGAAAGTACTCCCATCTGCTCCTATCCTTGCTGCGCCGGAACCACAGTAACCGATGTTGCTTTATCTTGCCGCGACGAACAAAGTCGTTAGTATCGTCATGGTGGTAGAGGGACCGGAGGAAAATCAGGAACACCTGGTGCAGCGTCCGACTTACTTTGTCAGTGAGGTCCTGACAGAATCAAAACAGCTGTATCCGCACTATCAAAAGTGGGCTTACGGTGTCTTTCTAGCATCTAGTAACCTACGACACTATTTTCAGGAGCATCCAATTACCGTGGTGAGCACAGCTCCCATGAGAGATATAACAAACAATAGTGACGCCACAGGACGCGTCACCAAATGGGCCATAGAGCTTTCAGCTTTTGATATTGAGTACAAACCCCGGACAACAATCAAATCCCAAATCCTTGTAGACTTTGTCGCTGATTGGACAGAGACGAAGGAGAATATGACCCTCCCTGAGTCGGAATATTGGACCCTCTACTTTGATGGGTCTAAGGCTCGAGGGGGCTCGGGGGCTGGCGTGGTGCTCAAATCACCCCAAGGAGATAAACTTCTATACGTGTTGCAGGTCCACTTCACAACGACAAACAATATTGCCGAGTATGAAGCATTGCTACACGGAATCCGGATTGCTAAGTATATCGGCATCCGACCTTTGATGTGTTATGGAGATTCGGATCTTGTTGCTCAGCAAGTTTCGGATATTTGTAATGCAAATAAACACATGGCAGCATACAAAGCTGTCGTGGATGATTTATCTAAACCGTTCGAAGGGTTCGAGGTTCAACACATCCCTCGAGCAGAAAACGAGGAAGCAGATGCATTATCTCGGATAGGCTCTACACGGAAAGAGGTCCTAGATGGCGCTTTTTTAGAGCACCTCAAAGTTCCCTCAATAAAGGGAGTGGAAGAGGAATATCCGACCAAATCTGACTCACCTCTAATAGAAGTTCTAGCGGTAATTCCCAGCTGGACTCAACCCTACCTTGATTATCTGGTAGATGGCAAATTACTCGAAGACGAGGTTCTGAGCTAACAGATTATCCGACGAGTGAAAGCCTATACTATAGTTAAAGGTGAGCTCTATAAGCGGAGTGTTTCTAGGGTTTTTCAGCGATGCGTATCTCCAGAAGAAGGAGTGGAGATCTTAAGAGAAATCCACGAAGGCGAATGTGGTCACCACGCTGCAGCCAAATCTTTAGTGGCAAAAGATTTTAGACACAGATTTTTCTGGCTTATAGCTCAGGCAGATGCCAAACGATTAGTCAAGGCATGCAAGGGCTGCCAAAAGTACGCCAAACAAGCTCATGTTCTGGCTGATCAGCTGCGAACAATACCTATAACATGGCCTTTTGCGGTCTAGGGGCTTGATATGGTAGGATCATTTAAACGGGCTCCAAGTGGATTTACTCACCTCTTAGTGATGGTGGATAAATTCACAAAATGGATTGAGGCTAAACCCGTCACTAGTTCTGATGGAGCAACAACCAAAAGATTTGTCGAGGATGTTATAATCCGGTATGGTTATCTGCATAGCATTATCACGGACAACGGGAGTAACTTTTCTATGGGAGAATTGGCTAAATTCTGCAATGAACAAAATACCCGGCTTGACATTGCGTCAGTCGCACATTCACAGGCTAACGAACAAGTCGAAAGAGCAAATGGTTTAATCCTTCAAGGCCTAAAACCGAGACTCGAAGCACCACTACGACGTGTTGCGGGGGCTTGGGCAGAGGAATTACCCTCTGTAATATGGAGTTTACGAACGACTCCAAACAAGTCAACCGGATACACACATTTCTTCTTGGTCTATGGCGCAGAAGCAGTTCTTCCTTGTGATTTAATTCATACTTCTCCTAGAGTGGCCGCGTATATCGAAGAAGATGCCGAGATTTCTCGACAAAATGATCTCGACTTAGTCAAAGAAGTTCGCGTCGTTGCTGAAATGAGATCAACATCCTATCAGCATAAGTTACGCAAGTATCATAGCCAGAGAGTCCGAAACAGATCTTTCAATAAAGGCGATTTGGTTCTCCGGCTTGTGCAACAAAGAACAAACTTTCCCCAGTATGGGAAGGGCCCTTTTTAGTTAGTCGAGTATTGCACAATGGATCGTACTACTTAACTGACATGAGGCCAGTCAAATAAAGACCTGCTACTAAGAAGAGAAAGAGAGCTGGAGGCAGTACAAATCCGGATGAGTTAGACAGACCATGGAATATTGCTCAGCTATGTCCCTTTATTCTTAGTTTATCCTTCTTTGTAATCATATATATGTACATGTTCTGTGAGAAATAAAAGTCTTGGTTGCCTCAAGTTTTTTCTGAGAAGTTTTTACCATCTTATTTCCTAATGATCATGTCATAGTCGAAAATCCCAGAATACTTGAAAGTACTTTATGCTCATGTTTCTTCTGGTTTAGATTTCCGATTCTAAAAATGCTACCTTCGGGTATAACTCTAAAGTTTCTAGTCTATACTTTGGTTATTTGTCTGATTGCCGGATGCGGGTATTTTCCGAGTAGTGAATTGTTGGTACTGGAAGCCGGCTTTGTTTCTGAGTTTAAACTGGTTTAGCAATTGAGCTTCGTTGCTCGACAAAGTTTCCATGTAGAAGGTTTAGCCGGCTCATGAAAGGGATGAGGCGGAAAGCCAAATAAACAATAAGTATAGCGAGAAAGTATAAGTGCTTATGTAAACATTTCAGGCACACAAAAATTTAAAGCCAAAAGTGCCGAATAGATCAAAAGCTTAGCACTAGCAAAATTATAGTACTGCATATTTACAGACCCATCATGTTTCTCAGAATAATACAATTTGTTTCTAGCAATCTATGATGCAGGAGGAAAGGAAGGAGCTGCCGGCTCGCTGGATACATCGCCTTGATATCATTCCGAGATGTCCACATCCGAAACGGTGTGATCATCGTCGGAAACTTCTACATATTCTTTGGGAGGCGGAGGCGGCGTGTACACGTCGGTGAAGAAGGGAGTGTCAGAGCTGGTTAGATCAGCTACATGGCACCCATATCCGGCGCAGGAGTCCATGATTGCCTTGATGGCTTGCTCTTGTCCGTCTTCATCCACTTTAGAATACCCTCTGGTCACTTGCCATATCTCCATGATTCCATGGTGGCTCTTGACCATGGTGAGAGTGTTTTGTGCTGCGGATCGCGCGTAGGAAATTTTCCAATCCTGGACAAGCTGCGGCATCTCCTTCGCCTTGTCCCGCACCTGAAAATCCGATATGCTATGCATGTCCAGAATCTTGAGAGCTTCGCCAATATCCTCAAGGGATTGGCGGAAGTCATGAAGCAGGTCATCAACTTGGGTAAGCCGGTGGGTGCAAGGCTCGGCGGAGGTGGAATCCGTCAAGTTCAGAGGACCTATACACAAAACCGTTAAGAAAATCCGACATTGAGAGAAGTCGAAGAAAATAGACAAATAAGACAGATGGAACATACCGAAGATGACGTCGTCAACTTTGGTCTTCTCTTCCCAAAGACTCCGGAGTTCAGCCCGGAGCGCCTCGGAAAGGTCCTTCTCTCTGCACAGCTCATTATTGAGGTCCGAGATTTTCTGATCCTGAGCAGCAATCTTACGATCACGCTCGTCAGTAGCCATGGAGGAGGATTTGAGAACTTGAGCGATGCTTTTCTCATGATCCGCCTTAAGCTTATCCAGCTTTTGGCGAAGCTCTTTGTTCTCCACCACCAAGGTTTTGAGGTTCTCGGCCTCTTCAATCATAGTGCAGGACTATTTTACCAGCGCTGTAAGTCAAAAGGAACAATAGTTTAGTAAAAATTCGACTATGAAAACATGAAAGCCAAGGCTTGAGTCTCGGAATGTTTACCTTCGGCCTCATCCTTGGAGACCTTCAACTCAGCATTTTCAAGTTGGAGAGATCTGATCTCTCTCTGCTTGTTACAAATATTCTTCAACAAATGCTGGTTATATGAATTAACTTTCTGTAAGTCAGAATACCCAGAGTCAGAAGTCTACTAAAGACTCGGGCTAATATTTTTACTAATATCAGCACGATCCTTGGGGGCTACACTAGTTCATTCTTTGGCATCCTAAGGAAGCATAAACTCAGATTATATATCCTACTTCATGCTTGGGGCTAGAGGATATGATATAAAGTACAATAAAGAAAAACGTGAGTTACAATTCCGACTTACATGATGTTCATGTGTGAGCTTGCTCAGACATATGTTCAATTCGGTGGAAACTTTCTCGGCGAGGGTGAGTGGAATAATCGGAGGTGGTGGAAGCACACCAGCTCTAAGTCCCTCGTCGCGAAGGCGAACTTGTTCAAGAAGGTCGGAGTATTTGATGTCCTCCGCCTCTTGTGCTTCTTCCTCGGCGGAGAGATTTCTTTTCTCTAGGCATTGCTTGGCCAGCCGCTGGATCTCTTCCACAGATTTCCGGGACAAGCCAAACTTGGCAAGACCCGGATTGTTGAGAAGGTTTTTGGCAAAGGTCTCTGCCGAGGGATCATTACCTGAAGAGGGTTCACCCTTATCTAAATCTGACTCACTCATGGTGACGTCAGTTTGCGATTCAAGGATCGTTGGCTCCGCTGAAGGAGCCGGATCTTCTGGGGCAACTGGTGATGGAGTAATCACCGGCATTGTAGAGGACTGGGGGCAGGAGTTAGAGGAGCCACGGTAGGAGAGGCTATGGTAAGCTTCGTCTGTCGGAGGGGCTTCGAAGAAGTTCCCTTCCCCTTGCCCTTGATGAGCTGCTTAGCTCTGAGAATGTAATAGAATGGAAAACATTACATCTCGGAAGAAAAGTTCGAGTAAGGTACAAAGGCAGAAGTTGTGTTGGAAGTTACCTCTTCATGACGGGCACCTCCTTTGTGCCAACAGCCACTATAGGAGCCTTGCGCTTCTTGGGCACAATGTCCGGCAATGGGACCAATTCCGCCTCCTAAGAAAACTCTGGATATCCCTCGAGTGGAGCAAATTCCGACTCGGGGAGGTCAGCAAGCTGAAAAGAAGAAAACATATTAGTATTGCGATATAACTTAAAGAGTGAAACACATAAAAAGGTTTATTGTTAAAAGCTTACCAGCACAACAGGGTTTTCCGCTGTGTGCATGTCCAGAGAAACCTCCGGGATTCTCCTCTCGATCTGCTCCCTTATCAGCCATTTAATCTGGCTTATATAACCTTGCGAGGTATATGCTCTAGGGCTGATGCAGAGGGAATCTTTTTGGACGACGTGATGGAATGCATCAGTCGGTCTCCGTGGTACTGAAGGGGTTGGATCCAGCGTGATACCCAACATTAGACCAAGTAGGATCCCTTCAGTCCTTTGTACTTTATCAAGTATTCAATCCGCCTCTTGGCAAGAAGCAGATCATCACTGAGAGCCGGAGCAGCCTCGTCCCAAGATAATTGAGGCGTGGCGGCTCCATCGATGAAAGCCGGCACAGCAGTGGCTTTGCCGGGAGCCAGAACATCCTTGTGGTAAAATAAAGTGGCTAGCCATTGTTTGACCGAGTCACTGGCTAGAATGTTAGGATATGCGCGCTCACGCCTAACTGAAAAGCTAATTGTACCGGTAATATAAGGATTACCGGCAGTGATAGAATTTCTCCGGACATGGAAGTAGTATCGGAATGAGGTAAGACTCGGCCTAATGCCGAGAAATCCCTCGCACAAGGCCGCATAGGTTCTCATCTCTAAAATGGAGTTGGGGGGAAGATGGTGGAGTTGAACTTCATAGTGATGTATCACCTCGGAAAAGAATTCCGAGGGAGGAAAGGACAAACCTCTGCCGAGGTGGGTGCCGAAGTGTACCCGCACGCCGGCGCGCGGGTTGGGGATGGTTTCGCCGGAGCCACTTCGCCAGTCGCCGGCGCGGAGGAGCCCTTCAGTCTCCACGCCGCGGAGCTTCTCGTCGTCAAGCACACAGGGGATCCAAACCCCGCGGTAGCTTTGCTTCTCCGCTGTCGCCGCCGCAGCCAAGCCGGAAGATGAAGACGAAGCCATTCTTCTGGAGCACCGGTGACCTTAGATGGGCAGAACTGGGAGTTTGGGAAGTAGGGGAGCTCCGTGCGCGGGGGTATTTGGAGGAGAAGAAATGGCAAGGGAACAGGTGAAGAGAGGAGAGGGAGAATCCTCACCCCTTATATCCACCTAACCACGCCAAGATTCGTGCAAATGGTACTGTGTAACCGCCACGCGTCGTGGAAGGAACTGGGAAGGACCCACACGATGATTATGTCGCCTCGATCTCCGCGTACGCATTGAAACGGTGCCTCGGTTCCACGAACAGCGGACCCACCAACGGTCATGCTGATAGGATGTTTGTTAGATGACTTGACTTGACCATGACGAGTGTCAGATGACGTCAAAGACCAAGTTCTGGCTTAGTTTGAAATCAAGCTGGAAAATCCGAGTAACATGTTGATAGGTCTGACTTATTTTTAAGACCCGGATCGTATTCTTTGTTGTGAAGTTTCAGGAACCCTTCAAGATTCTGCAAGCCGAAGATCAAGCTAGACGATGATAAATCCGACTTTGGATCTTGGAGACTTCTGGGGGCTACTGTTGGGGATATACTTTCCAGGTATCCTCACAGTTCCTCACTGACCAGGGTGGCCCACTTCGGGTTAGAGCTTTGCTTCACGGGCGGCCCAGTCAGGGAGAAAAGACGGAGTCCAGTCCGGCTACGGGAAGGCCCAGAAGACTTACCGACTTAGGCCCAAAGTGTTACTTATAGTTCAAGATGTACTCTGTAACCGACTCTTAGTTGTAGCCGGATAGATCTGTCCTGTAAACCCTAGGCCGGATATCTATATAAGCCGTCCTAGGGAGAGCCTTTAGGACATATAACCTACTCTCATAGTCTACAATCTCAACTCGCACAGGCGAACCCTTGTAACCCATATTCCAGCTCTGTCGTATTACTGAATTGCTAGCAGGAGTAGGATCCGTCCAAAGCTGGCGGATTCGAACCTGGGTAAACTTGTGTGCTCACCGTCCCGGAATACAGTACGTCTCACATCCCTCTCTTCCGCACGCCTCGACGACCCCCTCATGGCGTACTTGTCATCAATCTGACGACAGTATCCTGAGTAGCTGACGCACTACCAATCGAACCCTTGTTAAAACAAACCCAGCTGCAACGCACCTGGCAGGTTGGCAAGGTGCTGAGATAAATACACATCAGGCTAACGAAAAGGAACTGCAGATTACAATACACTCGAAAAATATACAAGCTAGCAAGCTCTTTACACATTAACGGGTACCAAACATACCCGGCACAATTGTACGAATTTTACAACACTTATACACTTATGTGCAGGTCTAAAAAACACACTACTGTCGCAAAAGGAGAACATTTGTTTGCTCTTCAAAGAAATCTACAATATCCTCGGCTGGCCGGTCAATCGCCTGATAGTGCGGCACCATATTCTAGGTCATCCCTTCTGGCAGCAGCGGTGGTCCAGCGGCAGCAGCCGCGATATCCACATCTGGCCAATGCGGTCGAACAAGTGCCAACGTAGCCTTGGCACCCGCGACCAGTTGTTGGTGCACGCACTTGCGGACCGTGCTGATATCCTGAAACTTCGCCAGAAGATCCAACAAGCTTGAAGGCACCACGTCTAGCGGAAACATCGTCTAAAAAATAGACCTAAGGCGCGACCACGCCTTCTTCAAACATTGAAGCGCCCGCGATGCACGATCCTGCAATGTCGCCAACGCGACTGCACGATCATGGTCCACCCAGAAGTACCCATTAGCCTGCAGCTGCTCCTGGGTCAAGTCATTCATTAAAATGGTAACCCGGTTCCTCTCATCCTGTGGATGACGGGTGCCAACAACTACAAAAAGCAAGACCAAAGCATAAGATAGAGCATCGCCGCGAATTGCTAAAGAAAAGGATAAGAAGATAGAGATCTAACATTTAAATTGCTTGTTCAATTGTGCAACTTCGTCTAGGCTAGGCCAACCCGAAGAAGTTTTTGTTTCTCTCTCCTAGGGTTTTGGCGATCGCCATGGCGACTGCCTAGACTCGGGGGTGGATTCCAACTTTGACTCGCGAACGCGATCTCTCTCTCGTGCCTTCCTACTTCTCCTGACGTGCCCTAGGACGTCTCCGTAATTTTCCGTGTCGGCTCGGGGTGACAAAGGGACTCTCCTAGATTGTTACCCACCCTTGGTTGGCGGCGGGATCGGACGAGATTGATGATGACGGGCTCCTCAGCGGCGGCAGGAACAGGCAAGGCGGTGGTGACTGCTCCACCTAGTGGAGCGGGAGGTTCTGGGGAGGACAAGCGATCGCCTCCCCATGTGGAGGCGGTGACTAGATCTGATCCTATTTTCAGAGATGATGGGCCATCTCCAGCTTACAACGGCGGAGGCTGCTGTGGTGGTACTCGATGATGGGGCTGACGACATTGCCGTCCACTCCTAGTGGGCGCTTGTTGGCAAGGTTCTTTTCCCATCCATTCTGCACATTAGTACGATCGCGGCGGCTCTGCGGCTGGCGTGGGGTAACCCGCGCGGACTATGTCTGAACCCTGCCAGAGACAACCTGTTTGTGGTGGAGTTCGGGACGAAGGCGGACAAGGATCGTGTGGTAGATGGCCCACCTTGGGTCGTCGGTAAACACACAGTCCTTCTTCAGGAATTCAATGCTGATCTATGGCCAAAGGACATGATCTTCAGCAGTAGCAGTTTAAAAGTCTGGGCACGGATCATCAATTTGCCCTTCGGGTATATGCATAGGAGATGGGGTGTGCAAATTGCCGGATCGCTGGGCATCAGTGGGAGTGTCCCTGTGGTGGATTGTGATAGCACAGGAAGGTGCTGGGGCAGCTTTATGTGGGTCCGTGTGGAGATTGATGTTGATAAACCGCTTCTGCGGGGAGTCACTGTCTTTTCACAACGTCGAAATACAACAGAGTGGTATGATGTTCAATACGAGAATCTTCTTCATTATTGCTTCTCTTGTGGTATTGTTGGCCACTCTTCGTTAGAGTGCAAGAACCCTGGAGTGAGGGATATGGAGGGTAAGTTACCCTATGCGGCTGATCGCTTGAGCGCTCCTGATGATCGGAGGAAGAAATCTTTAGGAATGAAGTCGTCAAGTGGATCCTTTCCGAACAGTCAGGAACGGCCAGCTACTTCTTCTGAAACGTCGGGCCAATCTACTAGCAGAAGTGGGATTCTGAGTCAGCAGCGCAAAGGCGATGAATATGCTGATGTTTCTTCACCTATGAAAAAGAAACAGGTCCGACCACGGGCAACTGCTGCAAAGACTGGGAAAGCTTCTGCGAAAGGAAAGGAGACTGGCCAAGAGGCGGGGAAGGCTACTATAGGGCATAAGAGGAAGTCTGTGCAAATCTATATGCCCAAGTCCTCGCCGGTTTTGGAACAGGCTGTGGGGGTGTCTGCAATGGTGTTACATTAGAGGAACCCAGGCCCTACTACTCGGAACAGCCATATGGAGGATGAGGTAGAGGGGGTTTTGTCGGGGGAGGCTAGTAGTCTTGATTCTAACAAGAAACTGAGAACGGATGGTGATATCGGATTGGCGAATCAGGCGGGAGCTGTCGAACAGCCCCGCCCTACGCAATGATCGTGTTGTACCGGAACTATCGTGGGCTCGGGATGGACGCGACAGTTGGCGAGCTTCACTTTTTGGTGAAGGTTCACCGTCCCGCCCTCCTCTTTTTGTCTGAAACTAAGATGAGGGATGCTAGAGTACGGAGCTTCATGTGGTCCTTGGGGTACTCTGGCTGTTTTGCGGTTAGCTGTGATGGTCTGAGCGGTGGCTTGGGCCTCTTTTGGTTGTCATCCTTGTCTGTTGTTGTCCAGGGATTTAGTAGCCGGTGCATTAACACGATTATTACATCAGAAGGTGGACACCAATGGAGGATAACCTTTGTGTATGGTGAACCCAAACGGGAGCTTAGGCATGCCTTTTGGGATCAACTTTGGTCATTGAAGTCAACTTGGAAGGGACCTTGGTTATGCTGTGGCGATTTTAACGAGGTGTTATGCCAAGATGAGCACTTGGGTCTGAGGGACCGCACCGAGGAGCAGATCAGAGCGTTCCAAGACTACTTGACTGTAACTTGATTGATATGGTTTTGCTGGACCTAAGTACACTTGGTCCAATAGGCAGGGTGCGGAAACCCATGTTAAAGTGTGCCTCGATAGAGCGGTGGCGAATGCTGAATTTTCAAATCTCTTCGCCGACTATTCTGTAGAATATCTGATTACCACTTCATCTGATCATTATGCCATCCTGATTAATTTTTCTAAGGATCCTAGGAGTGGCTAGAATCAACCTGTTTCCTTTAACTTTCGATATGAGGCAATGTGGCGCCAAGCGCCAGACTACAAGGAAACTTTGGAGGGGTGATACATTGCAAATGTATCTATAATTTTTGATGTTCCACGCTTGGTTTTATCCACTTTCTTGTGTTTTGTTCCAACTTTGGAGTACTTTTCATATGATTTCTTGCACTAACCTATTAACAAGAGCCACAGTGCCAGCTGCCTGTTTTCTGTTGTTTTTGGTTCCACGAAAGTCAGAAAATGAATATTCTCGGAATTGGACGGGACAAAAGCCAAAGTGCCTTTTTTCCGGAAGTCATCAAGTGCTAGAATACGAGACGAAGAGGGGCCAGAGGGCGGCCACACCACCTAGCCGCGCGGCGAGGCCTGGCCTGCGCCAGGGGGTGGTGTGCCCAGCCCAAGCACCACCTCGGCCTCTCCTTCCGCCAATATATTGCCCTCGGGACAAAAACCCTAAGTGCCCGATCAAAAAATCCACGAAAGAGTTTGTAGCCACCGTCATCTCCATCCCTAGATCAGGAGGGATCTGAAGCTCTTCCCGGCACCCTGCCGGAGAGGGGAATTCACCCTAGAGGCCTTCTTCATCACCATGCAAGCCTCCGGTGTGATGCGTGAGTAGTTCATCCTTGGACTACGGATCCATGTAGTAGCTAGATGGCTGGTTCTCCTCCTCTGTGCTTTCATGTCTAGATCTTGTGAGCTCCGTTCATGATCAAGATCATCTATTTGTAATTCTGCATGTTGTGTTTCTGGGGATCCGATGGATATTGAGATGCTATTTCAGATTGATTATTGATTCTATCATGTCTTTGTTATTTGTGATCTTGCATGCTTTCCGTTGTTAGTAGCTATCTTGGCCAAGTAGATGCTAGCAACTCCAAGAGTTAGTATTTATGCTCGATAGTGAGTTCATGCCTCTGGTAATCTAGGGAAGTGACAAAATCTCTAAGGTACTAGATGTGCTGTTGCTACTAGGGAGAAAACAACAATCCTTTGTTCATAGAACAATCGTATTGTTTGTTTTACACGCAGTTCGTAAAGCAATAATCTGTTGCTTGCAACTTAATACTGGAGGGGGTTCGGGTGATAACCTGAAGGTGGATTATTAGTCATAGATGCAGTTGGATGGCGGTCTATGTATTATGTTGTAATGCCCAATCAAGTCTCAAAGGAGTCAAGATGATTAGTATATGCATGTATTGCTTTCTCGGTGTTTGTCAATTGCCCCGCTGTAATTTGTTCACCCAGCATGTTATCTATCTAAGGAGAGCCACCTCTAGTGAACTATGGATCCCGGTCCTTGTCTTTTACATACAATCTACAATCTTTTTACTTCTTTGTGTTTACTTTCTGCAAACTTTTACTTCTTTCCATTCCATACGTTTAATCCTTTGTTTTCCGCAAAACACGGTGAGATTGACAACCTCATCGCAAGTTGGGGACAAAGTTCTATGGTTGTGTTGTGCAGGTCTCGTCGTTGCTACTAGCACCGGTAGTGCGCCCTGCCATAGCTCAGCTAGTAACACCTTTGGGGTGTTTCCTTGCTCCTACTGGTTCGATTAAATCTTGGTTTCATAACTGAGGGAAACTTGTTGCTGTGCTCATCATACCTTCCTCTTGGGGTTCCCAACGAGCTCTACATCAACCACGCACCAGCACTTTTCTGGGCGTCGTGCATTGAGCCATCAAGCATTTTTCTAGCGTCGTTGCCGGGGAGTCAAGGACATCTTCACAAGGGGAGTCCCTCATAACCAATCTCTTTACTTTGTTGTTTTTGTTTTTCTTAGTTTCTTTTTGCTTTGTTTGCTTATTTCTTTTTCAAAAACCCAAAAAAATTAGTTTTACAAGTTTGCTTTCTTATTTGAAAACCCAAAAATGACTACTCTTGAAAACACTAAGTTGTGTGACTTCACTAGCACCAACAACAATGATTTTATGAGCACACCTATTGCTCCACCTGTGGCTGAAAATACTTTCTTTGGGATAAAACCTGATTTGCTCAATCTTGTTATGAGAGAACAATTTTCTGGTATTGGTAATGAAAATGCTGCTTCCCATCTAAATAACTTTGTTGAACTTTGTGAGATGCAAAAGCATAGGAATATAGATGGTGATATTATTAAACTGAAATTGTTTCCTTTCTCTTTGAGAGGAAAAGCTAAAGAATGGTTGAATTCCCTAACTAGGAATAGTATTGATTCTTTGACTAAATGCAAAGATGCTTTTATTGGAAAATACTATCCTCCTGCTAAGATTATATCCATGAGAAGTGAAATAATGAAGTTTAAACAACTTGATAATGAGCATGTTGCTCAAGCTTGGGAAAGAATGAAATCTTTGGTTAAGAATTGCCCCACTCATGGACTGACTGCTTGGATGATCATCCAAACTTTTTATGCAGGATTGAACTATTCTTCAAGGAACCTATTGGATTCTGCTGCTGGAGGTACCTTTATGACCATCACTTTGGGTGCTGCAACAAAACTTCTGGACAATATGATGGTTAATTATTCTGAATGGCATACTGAGAGAGCTCCACAAGGTAGGAAGGTAAATTCTGTTGAGGAAACTTCCTCCTTGAGTGATAAGATTGATATTATTATGTCTATGCTTGTTAATGGGAAAGCCCATATTGATCCAAATAATGTTACTTTAGCCTCTTTGGTTGCTCAAGAAGAGCAAGTTGATGTGAACTTCATAAGAAATAACAATTTTGGCAACAATGCTTATGGTAATAATGCTTATAGGAACAATTTTGGTAACAACAATTATAAGCCATATCCTCCCAACAATGGTAATGCTTATGGAAATTCTTACAACAATAATAAAAGTGCTCCCTCTGAACTCGAAGTTATGCTTAAAGAGTTTATTAGTAAACAAACTGCTTTCAATAAAACTATTGAGCAAAAACTCTCTAATGTTGAAAGAAATATAGCATCTTTGGCTGAAGGTCAATCTTCTTTGAATAAAATGGTTGCTAAACCTGAAACTAATGAGAATCCCTTTGCAGCTACTAATGCTATACAAGTAAGAATGGATGAAAATGTTAGACTATTAGCTGAATTACATGCTAAGTGGGAAAGAGAAGATGGAATTGCTGGAAACATTAGTGTTTCTGCTATCACCACCACTAGTGTTGAGGCTAGTAATAGTTCTACTACTTTAGATGATAAATTTGATTTTGATCTTGATGGTTGTAATATCTCTGAAGTTATTAAGTTCCTACAAAAGCTTGCTAAAAGTCCTAATGCTAGTGCTATGAACATGGCTTTTACAAAACACATTACTAATGCTCTCATAAAGATTAAAGAAGAAAAGATGAAACATAAAGCTTCCATTCCTATAAAACAAGAAGATGGTTGGGAACCCATCATTAATATGAAAGTGAATGACTTTGATTTCAAAGCTTTATGTGATCTTGATAGTAGTGTTTCTATTATGCCTAGAAGGATTTATGATATGCTTGATTTGCCTCCTCTTGAAGATTGTTATTTGAATGTCCCACTTGATGATAATGCTAAAACGAAACTCATGGGGAGTCTTAATGATGTGCTTATTATGTTTAACAATTCCTATGTCCCCGTTGATTTCTATGTTTTGGATGTTGAATACAATGCTTCTTGTCCTATTACTTTGGGAAGACCTTTTCTTAGAACTGTTGGTCCCATCATTGATATGAAAGAAGGCACCATTAAATATCAACTCCCACTCAAGAAAGGTATAGAATACTTCCCTAAAAAGAGAGAAAATATTTCTTTTGCTTCTCCTATGAAAACAAAATTTGGTCTTAATGCTTCTTAATTTGAGAACACTTGATTCTTTCGTTGCTTCTTATGCCTAACTTAAAGGCGTTAAAGAAAAGTACTTATTGGGAGATAACCCAAAAGTTTTAGATGAGTCTTGGAAGTTATTACCTATGTAATAACCGCTCATTAGCCTTTTTATTTGCTTTTTGTGCCAAGAGTAACCTCTAATGAGAGAGAAGTAATGATTAGGAAAGTTGCTGTCCCGAAACAGATTTTTGTTCTTCACCGTAAAACTTTTTGAGAGAGCTCTGTATGTCGCATTGATCTGTAATTTTTTGTGCTTCTGCCCCAGGTTGTTATCTAACTTTAGTTAGTTCAACACTTTTTGATTTGAGCAACATAAGCACTTCTAAAAAATTCGTCTTTACCTGCAGGTCTGTTTTGACAGATTTCTGTCATTTTCTGCATTTGCTTCTTGTTGGTTCCTTCTTGAGTTCTTTTGGGGAATTGAGCTTTTTGAGGGAAGTGCTACAGTAGCTAGTGTTCTAATGGAAGTTTATTTGGTGTTAGAACTGAACCTTAATACTTATTTATCTCGAGTGCACTAATGTTGCTAATAAAGATTGTGTGAAGTTTTGTATGAAGGAAAATTTTCAGGTGTATGGAAGGAATGAGTTATGAGATGAAGGATGGACTAAAGCTCAAGCTTGGGGATGCCACACGTGTCAACCCAAGAAATATCCAAGAAGTACAAGCGTAAAAGCTTGGGGATGCCCAAGGCATCCCCTTCTTCATCAATAAAAATCTCAAGTTTCTTCCAAACGCTTCATTTTTATTGTTTCATGCACAGTTGTGTTTTTCTTGGAGCGTCTTCTTTTTCGTTTTAGTTTTGGTTTTTAGTTTGGTTGGTTTGCTTAGTTTTCTGGATAAATTGGTTTGACCCCCTCTTTCATATATTGGTTTGCAAATAGTTTGGTTTGGTTTGGAAAAGAGTAGCAAAGTTCATGCTTTTGTGGTAAAAAGAGCTTGTTTTTGACTGTGGCCTATGCTTTGTCATGCCATGCTTGATATTGTTTTGGCTTTATGCTTAGTATTCTTTGCTGTAGCATGTCTTGTTATAAACAATTGAGATTGATTAATGTGCCTTGGATGAATCATGCGTTGTTTTAGCATATTAAAGCATAGTATAGTGGTATTCTCCTTTGATGCTTTATTTGGGTTGACTTGGCGCATGCTCACACCATGTTATGACTATCTCAAGTCACCATAGCCTTTATGATCCTTTAGCTTTCAACTTGTAGTATCACTTTATGCTTTGATCAATGATGTTTTGTCGCTCTACATGATTATGGCCATTATTGCTCTCTTAGTTTGTCGCTCCCAGTCTTTTGCTAGCCTCCACCACGAAGTATGAGTTCCACTCATGCATCCAACTCCCTAAACCAAGTTATTCCAAATAGTCCACCATACCTACCTACTAGCTTATGCTATTCCAAGTATATTCATGCTTTTGTTTACCTTCCAAATTAAACTTGTTATGAGTAAAGCTCTCACGAACTTGACGGCACACTTTACTTTACTTGCCCTTAAGAAACTTGAACCATTGTGTCTTCTATGTTGTATATGCTTGCACTTATTTGTTGGGAATTAGCAGAACCATGCTTTCATGGGGAACGCTTTCAACATTGCACTTGGTCTTGTACCTAGTTGATATCATGCTCTTTTGAATATGGATGTCGTCGGTGTGAAATGAAAGGGGAGCTTGTAAGTCCATGGAGTTATGTATATGTGTTAGAGAAACGCTTGGGCCACTGGTCTAATCCATGCTGACATGGTGGAAACCTGCAGCGTAACCATAATGAGCTGTCTATGAAGCATTATTCTTATAAAAAAAGAGTCCTATATTGAGAAAAAAGAGAAAAGAAAAAAGAAAGAGATTATGAAAAGAGGAAAGAGAGAAAAATCACCATATTCCCATGGTAAATAAGAAGAATGCTGAGATGCTCGTTGTCTGCTTGCCTTGTCATTTTGATATGGGGATTCTTCCGTATCATCGGGCAAGGGGTACCCCGTTGGCGGTTCTCAATGATACACATGTACTTACGATGACAGGAACTTACCGATGACTAAACTTGAGTAGCATGAGGAGCGGCCCTCGTATACAAGGGACATGAGATTTCTGACTTATACTTCGTCAAGAATGTACACCATAGTTTGTTCACTTTAACCTTAATCACTTCAAGATGCTTATGATACGGGCAATGAGAGCTGAAAGCTATAAGTACCATAATTTTTGGAAGCTCTTTATGAGACTTGAATCCCTACTTCCTTTTACAAATGCCTTTCTTCCACCATTATATTGAGTCTCCACCTTCTACCTTTATGCACCTACTTTGAGAGCATAGTGGCCATTCTTAGTTCTATGTGCATTGTCCCAAGACTAGTTGATTTATGCATAACTTGATATTCCTTGTTTTAAACTATTGCATCTAGTCACTCTTTTGAACTTTGAAGGTGTCATATGCATTTATATTTGCTACTCTATTGAGGGACAAGCTGAATACTATTATGCTATGTTTTCTTCATGTTAAACAGACAAACATCTTGCAAAGCATTGTTATTCATGAATCTTTTGTTTGTGCCTTTTCATGTTGCATCATAGTTTCTTTGCTTATTGCTAGAACTTTGTCTTTCATGTTATGATTGAAGTACTATGATCCCAGCTTTGAATGTTTTACAAATACTTTGATCAAGTCTTTGATGGTGCATGTCACCTCAAAAATTATTCTTTCTTTTTATCACTTACCTACTCGAGGACGAGCAGGAGTTAAGCTTGGGGATGTTGATACATTGCAAATATATCTATAAATTTGGATGTTCCATGCTTGGTTTTATCCACTTTCTTGTGTTTTGTTCCAACTTTGGAGTACTTTTCATATGATTTCTTGGACTAACCTATTAACAAGAGCCACAGTGCCAGCTGCCTGTTTTCTACTGTTTTTGGTTCCAGGAAAGTCAGAAAATGAATATTCTCGGAATTGGACGGGACAAAAGCCAAAGTGCCTATTTTTCTAGAAGTCATCAAGTGCTAGAATATGAGACAGAGAGGGGCCAGAGGGCGGCCACACCACCTGGACACGCGCCCAGGCCTGGCCCGCACTAGGGGGTGGTGTGGCCAGCCCATGCACCCACTCGGCCTCTCCTTCTGCCTATATATTCCCCTCGGGACGAAAACCCTAAGTGCCCGATCAAAAAAATCCACGAAAGAGTCTGTAGCCGCCATCATATCCATCCCTAGACCGGGAGGGATCTGAAGCTCTTCCCGGCACCCTGCCAGAGAGGGGAATTCACCCTGGAGGCCTTCTTCATCACCATGCAAGCCTCCGGTGTGATGCGTGAGTAGTTCATCCTTGGACTACGGATCCATGTAGTAGCTAGATGGCTGGTTCTCCTCCTTTGTGCTTTCATGTCTAGATCTTGTGAGCTCCGTTCATGATCAAGATCATCTATTTGTAATTCTGCATGTTGTGTTTGTGGGGATCCGATGGATATTGAGATTCTATTTCAGATTGATTATTGATTCTATCATGTCTTTGTTATTTGTGATCTTGCATGCTTTCCGTTGTTAGTAGCTATCTTGGCCAAGTAGATGCTAGCAACTCCAAGAGTTAGTATTTATGCTCGATAGTGGGTTCATTCCTCTGGTAATCTGGGGAAGTGACATAAATCTCTAAGGTACTAGATGTGCTGTTGCTACTAGGGAGAAAACAACAATCCTTTGTTCATAGAACAATCATATTGTTTGTTTTACACGCAGTTCGTAAAGCAATAATCTGTTGCTTGCAACTTAATACTGGAGGGGGTTCGGGTGATAACCTGAAGGTGGATTATTAGTCATAGATGCAGTTGGATGGCGGTCTATGTATTATGTTGTAATGCCCAATCAAGTCTCAAAGGAGTCAAGATGATTAGTATATGCATGTATTGCTTTCTCGGTGTTTGTCAATTGCCCCGCTGTAATTTGTTCACCCAGCATGTTATCTATCTAAGGAGAGCCACCTCTAGTGAACTATGGATCCCGGTCCTTGTCTTTTACATACAATCTACAATCTTTTTACTTCTTTGTGTTTACTTTCTGCAAACTTTTACTTCTTTCCATTCGATACGTTTAATCCTTTGTTTTCCGCAAAACACGGTGAGATTGACAACCTCATCGCAAGTTGGGGACAAAGTTCTATGGTTGTGTTGTGCAGGTCTCGTCGTTGCTACTAGCACCGGTAGTGCGCCCTGCCATAGCTCAGCTAGTAACACCTTTGGGGTGTTTCCTTGCTCCTACTGGTTCGATTAAATCTTGGTTTCATAACTGAGGGAAACTTGTTGCTGTGCTCATCATACCTTCCTCTTGGGGTTCCCAACAAGCTCTATATCAACCACGCACCAGCACTTTTCTGGGCACCATGCATTGAGCCATCAAGGGGGCATGGGCTGCGAGCAGTGTTGGCCCAACCTCCCTTCGATCGACTTGGGCGACAATTAACCGCATGGAGCCCGCGCTAAAGGATTGGTGCCGAGCCACCTTCGGCTTAGTTCAAAAACGTATACGCTGCCTGGAACAACAGCTCCACTATCTGCGAGATGGGCCTCTGTCGGATGTGACGGTGAAGGAGGAATGGAAAATTGAACTTGAACTCTGTGAGTTGTTTGAGTGTGAAGAAGTTATGGCTCGATAACGGTCCAGGGTTGATTGGTTGCGGGAGGGCGACCGCAACACTGCGTTCTTCCATGCTAAAGCCTCTGCCCGGAAATGAACTAACAGGATTAACTCGTTGACGCGGGAGGATGGCTCAAAGTGTGATTCACAGGCAGAGATTAAAGGTATGGTGCACCAATTTTATGAGCATCTATTTTCTTCTGAACCGTGTGAATCGGTGGATGCAGTTCTCGAGGCCATTCCTGCCAAGGTCACCGATGACATGAATTCAGTGTTGTGCAAACCTTATACTGATGAGGAGATCGAGGCTGCTCTTTTCCTGATGGGTCCTACAAAGGCGCCAGGGGCGGATGGTTTTCCGGCACTTTTTTACCAAACCCACTGGGAGTTTTTCAAATCTGATATTTGTGATGCTGTGCGGGGCTTCTTGTGTGGCGGGGAGATCCCGGAAGGCTTATGTGACTCTATTATTATCCTCATCCCTAAAGTTTCCAAGCCGAAAGAGCTCAAAAAATTTCGCCCCATTAGTCTGTGCAATGTTCTTGTAAGATCTCACCATAATAAGGTAAGATCACTGTGATTGCAGTGCTAGTCCCTGGATCGAAATGCTAGCACCCACAGTTTAAGATGAAGTACACAGAAACAAAGGTCATTATTACATCGCATATCCAGGAATATAATGGTTCTTACAACTCACTTAGCCCAAGGCTAAGATACTCAAGGTTCACATTACATAGTATAATAATAGAGTCTTTGTCTTCAAGCGCCACAAGCAAGCATGTCGAGTGTAGACCCGCAACCCTACTCATCATCAGAGTATCCTGCAACATAATAAGTTACAGCCACAAGGGTCAATACATTTGGAATTGTATTGGCAAGTGATACCATAGATACTTAGTATAATCCAATAACTACATGAATATATGGCTAAGTGTGGTTTTGGCTGACTTTGCTAAAAGCAAGTTTTATCTTATAGTTTTAGAAGAGTAAGTTTTCTCTTTCAGAACGCTAAGGTTCCAATGATAGACATCATTGAACCTCTACCCTTGTTTACCCACAAGTTTTAACTTAGAGAAATTTGGATGAGGAGATTATTGAACTGCTTGACTGTCTTGAGGCTCAGGAATTGTCCATAACCGGGGACACGGCTAAGTACTTAGTTTACCCTCTCGAGAGGTGGTGCACTTTACCCACAAGACTCGACATGCATCGAGACGAGACTTTTCAGAAGCAATCCCTCGGACCACCACGGACGCGTTCCATCCTATCATAACTACCACCTTCTGTCCGTCTAGCTGAGTTCTTGCAACTTAGTTGGTCAAGGCAGAGCCCATATGCCATGTGGCTGCACTGGAAGCTTCGTGACAAGAACGTCTCCAATCTCTTTGTTCTTGGGTGGCCTTCCACAAGTGTGATACACAAGCTGACCATAGACATGGCCCCTGAGTAACCACTCAACATAATCCAAGCAAGTCCCATTCCACCCAGGTGTTTCATTAATATTAGTTGTTTTCTTAGTCAAACAAAATAATATCTTTCCATACTATCTTGATATGTATTTTCCACCCAGGAATTCTAATAGCATGGCTAAGCACTCTAGCATACGAAGTCTTTCAACTAGGAAGTACTACCAAGATGTAATCTATAGGGTAGCATAGCATAGTATAGTGACATATAAATAATCCTATCATGCTAAGATCTACCAAAATAACACTAGTGCAATAGTGAAAATAATAGGACATGAGATGAAATATCACTTACCTTGGTAGCTAGGGGAATAGGTACAATCCTCACAGCAACAAACTTCACAATCCACACAATCTACACAAAGGACAATACAACAACAATAAATCAATAAATAAAACATTACAAAAATAGGAATGCATGCAAAATGCAATGATATGATCACAACTCTAAAACTTACAGAGTCTACAGTACAGAGGTTAAATTACCCCATCTAAAGGCATAATAAATACCCAAAAACAAATTATGGAATAATTTTTATGAGCAAAATATTCCTAAAACGGTTATGCCTATAATTCCAATTTTTCAGAATCAAAAGTGTGAAACAAGGCCTCTATAATAAAGGTCTTATTTTTCTGAATCCATAGACACCAAATTTGCATTTTTCTGAATTGTGGATCAAAAGTTATTGAATTTCTAAGTTTAATACATAATCTGTCTATTTTTTGTATTTAAACAAATAGCCCAGGCGACGTCGCGCAACCTTATTGGTCCGTACGGGTTCGGTCGGATCGACTACTGTAGACCGTTAGATCTTAAGTGACAAACAGACGGATCTAATCAGCCCGTACCGCTTCGGTCATCGATCTAATACTAGCCACAGACGATAGATCTAACGGTTCCGAGGCCCTGGCCAGAAACAGGCGGCACTGACCAACTGCGCGCGGTGGCGGAGCATCGACCGACCGTGTCCCGGTGGTTCTACAAGGGCAGGGGGTCCGTGGACACGTACCAGAGGTCGAGGTGGTCGTGGCGGTCTCGATGGAGGTCACAGCAGCGTGGGGGTGCTCTGGCTCAATCACGATCCCTCACCAGAGTTGCGTCGACGGCGGAGCTCGTGGCGCTGTGTCGGAGACGTTGTCCTAGGGCTCAAACAAGTGAGAAAAGGGGTCAGTGAGCTGCGCCCGGATCAGCACGATCTAGCAGAGGCCAAAAAGGGGCGGCGGAAACCCTAACCTCACCAGAAAAAACGATGGACGGCGGCGGCAGAGGGAGTTCGCCGGAGTAGACCGCGTCGTCGACCTGGAGAAAGAGAAGGCACGCGGCCAGGGTTAGTAGATGCGCCAGGACACGACAAACAAGATAGGGCAGAGAGGAAGGCACGGCGTGGCCAGAGCTCACCGGAATCATCGCCGGAGTAGCTTCGGACGGCGGTGGTTTGAGCTAGCAATTGTGGAGCCTGGGGCTCTCCAGGGGCAGTGGCTGGGGGGAAACTCTCGAGGAGGGGGAGGGGATTAAGAAGGGGCGGTGGTGATGGCGATTTAATCGCGGTAACGCCAGCATTTGGCTGGGTTTGGAAACGGTAGAGGAGGGGAGGAGGTGGTGGTCGTTCGCGTGGAAGAAGGTAAGGTGGCGTCGACGTGGCGTGGGGCCAGGAGGTAAGTGGGTGGGGGTGAGCAGTGGGGGCGTGAGAAAATACAGAGAGGGGGAGAGTGGCCCGGGTGGGCTGGTTGGGCCGGTTTGGGCCGAAAAGGCCAGAAGTGCTGCTGTTTAAATTTTCTTTTCCCTCCTTTTATTTTTCCTTTAGAATTTCTTTTTTCTAGGTTTTGGATTTAGCCAAAGTGCTCCAAAATGCTACTAAATTTCACAAAATTTTTGGAGGACAAACTTAATGCAAAGTAGTACATGAAATGATGATATGAATACAATGATGATGATTTTTAGATGAAAATTTTGGGATGTTTCAAATATAACCCCCTTAAGATGAATCTCACCCTCGAGATTCGGGTTGGCTAGCAAATAGGTGAGGGTGATCTCTCCGAAGTTCATCCTCTCGCTCCCATGTTGCTTCTGATTCAGTGTGATGGTTCCACTGTACTTTGCAGAATTTGATTGTCTTGGTATGGGTAATTCTTTCTGCTGTCTCCAGAATCTTAATAGGTTTCTCCTCATAAGTGAGATCATTCTCTAGATGAACTTATTCTAACGGTATAGTGTCTTTCAACGAAGTTTCTTCCATCTCTGGGTGACACTTTTTCAGCTGACTAACATGAAATACATTATGAACTACTGACAGAGATTTTGGTAATTCTATCTCATATGCCACTTCTCCTTTGCGGCTCAAAATCTTGAAGGGTCCCACATAGCATGGTGCTAATTTTCCTTTGATTCCAAATCTCTTCACACCACGAAGTGGTGATACTCTGAGATAAGCTCTATCACCAACCTCATAGGTGACTTCTCTACGTTTTGGATCTGCATAGCTCTTTTGCCGAGATTGAGCTACCTTTAGCCTATCTCTTACCATCTTGACTTTCTCTTCAGCCTCCTTTATTAGGTCTGGCCCGAACAAATTTCTTTCTCCTACTCCATTCCATAGCAACGGTGTAGTACACTTTCTTCCATAAAGTAATTCAAACGGAGCCATTTCTATGCTTGATTGATAGCTGTTGTTGTAAGAAAACTCCGCATATGGTAGACTTTCATCCCAACTAGATCCATAATCTAACGCACAAGCTCTTAGCATATCTTCCAATATTTGATTGGTCCTTTCTGTCTGCCCATCAGTCTGTGGATGAAATGCAGTGCTGAATTCTAGTCGAGTTCCCAATGATTCGTGAAGTTGTCACCAAAAGTGCGAAGTGAATTGAGTTCCTCTATCAGACACGATACTCTTAGGCACCCCATGTAAACATACTATTCTATTCATGTATATCTTGGCCAGCTTTGCACTTGTATAAGTGGTCTTCACTGGTATGAAATGAGCCACTTTTGTCAAGCGGTCAACGATAACCCACATAGAATCGTATCCAGATTTAGTCCTTGGCAGTCCGGTGATAAAGTCCATACCTATTTTATCCCATTTCCAATCAGGTATTGGCAGTGGTTGTAATAATCCTATCGGTTTCTGATGTTCTGCCTTTACACGACTACACACGTCGCACAAGGCAATGTGCTCTGCTATATCCTTCTTTAAATTATTCCACCAAAATCTTTCCTTAACATCCATATACATCTTGGTGTTTGCCAGGATGAATTGAATATGGTGAGTTGTGCACTTCTTGTAAAATCAACTTCTTAAGCTCAAGATCCTGCGGAACACAGATACGTTTTTCGTACCATAAGATTCCTTATTCATCTACATGAAATCCTTTTGCCTTGCCTTCACTAACCTTACTTTTGATTTCTTCTATTTCTTTGCCCATCTTTTGGGCTTCTTGAATTCTGTCCATCAGTTTGGGTTGCACTTCCAAGGATGCGAGGTACCCTTCAGGCACTATCTCTAATCTCAACTCCCTAAATTGGGCACACAACTCTTCCGTCAATTCTCCTTTGTTGAGGCCATTTACATAAACCTTGCGACTTAACGCATCGGCTACGACATTTGCCTTTCCAGGGTGGTATTGCAAACTTAAGTCGTGATCTTTGATAAGTTCTAGCCATCTTCTTTGTCTCATGTTGAGTTCTTTCTGTGTAAAAATGTATTTCAGACTCTTGTGATCAGTGAACATTTCACAACGTTTTCCCATAAGATAATGCCTCCATGTTTTAAGGCATGTACAACTGATGCCAACTCTAGGTCATGAGTAGGATAGTTTACTTCATGATTTTTGAGTTGCCTTGATGCATAAGCTACCACTCTACCTTCCTGCATCAGTACACCTCCTAATCCTTGGTGAGATGCATCACAATATACTTGAAAGTCTTTCTCAAGATCTGGCAAACATAACACTGGTACTGACACTAGTCTCTTCTTCAACTCCTGAAAGCTGGTTTCACAAGCTTGTGTCCAATTAAACTTCTTCTCTTTCTTTAGCAGATCAGTCATAGGCTTTGCTATCTTAGAGAAATTTTCAATGAACCTCCGATAGTATCTTGCTAGGCCTAGGAAACTACGGAAATCTTTAACCGATTTAGGAGGTTCCCATTTTGTCACAGCTGCTACCTTTGCTGGGTCAACAGCTATACCATTTCCAGATACTATGTGCCAAAGAAAACCCACTTTGTTTAGCCAAAATTCACATTTTCTGAACATAGCATATAGTTTGTGTTCCCTGAGTTTCTCCAGAATGAGGTGTAGGTGTTCTTCATGTTCTTTGTTGCTCTTGGAATATACCAAGATGTCGTCGATGAATACCACTACGAACTTGTCTAGAAATTCCATGAATACATTATTCATCATGTTCAAGAAATAGGCTGGTGCATTGGTCAATCCAAACGGCATAACTGTATATTCATACAACCCATATCTAGTGGTGAATGCAATCTTTGGTATATCATGTTCCCTAATCTTTAGTTGGAAGTATCCTGATCGGAGATCAATATTTGAGAACACACATGCTCCCTCTAGCTGATCAAAGAGATCATTTATTCTAGGTAGGGGATATTTATTCTTTATGGTCACTTCATTAAGCGAACGATAATCTATGCATAGCCTTTGGCTTCGGTCCTTCTTCTCAACAAACAAAACTGGTGCTCCCCAAGACGAAGAACTCGGTTGGATAAATCCCTTTTCCAACTGTTCTCCCAGCTGTTTCTTGAGTTCTTTTAACTCGTCCACCGACATTTTGTAAGGTCTCTTTGCTATAGGTCCAGTTCCTGGCAGTAGGTCTATCAGAAACTCCACATCCCTATCTGGTGGCATGCCAGGTAATTCTTCAGGGAACACATCTAGGTACTCCTTCACTATTGGCACACTATCTAGGCTAACCCCCTTAAGAGAATTAACCTTGCTCCCCTTGGGTTCAAAGTTAGACTTGAACCTGATCCTTCTCTTTTCTGGGGTGGTGAGCATAACAGTTCGATTGGCACAATCAATCACTCCTTCATAACGGGTCAACCAGTCCATCCCTAATATTACATCTAATCCTTGGGACTCTAGGATTATTAAATTAACTGGAAACTTGTTCTTTCCAATTTCTAGGGCTATCTGTCGGCACCCAGAATTTACTATCATTTCTCCACCTGGGGAGCTTACCTTCGTGGTACATCCAATGGTTTCAGTGGAGAGTTCGTTTTTGACTACAAATGCTCTTGAAATGAATGAATGCGATGCGCCGGTATCGAAAAGGATAAGTGCAGGAAAGGAGTTAATCTTGAACTTACCGATCACGACATCAGATCCTTCTTGAATTTCCTCCACATTGATGTGATTCACATGACCCTTTTGAAATGGGTTCGTCTTAGCCCCATCGGCCTTCTTCTCTGGGCATTCATTATCATAGTGCCATGTCTTCTTGCACTTGAAACATTCCACCTGACTGATGTTTTTCTTTGCTGGTTGACTATGACGATTCTGACCATTTTGGTTCCCATGACCATGACCATTGTGGTTGTTCCTGAATCCACTTTTGTTATGTCCACGATGATTGTTTCCATCATTGTGGTTGTTGTTACGATGGTTATTATGATTCCCATTCTTGTGGAATCCTGAACTCCCACTTCCTTCGCCATGAGAGCGCTTGTGAGGTGATCCTGATCCAAACTTATCAAAATGGTGCTTTCTCTTTCTACCTTGCACTTGCTTCATCTTGTTTTCTAGGATGGTAGCTTTATCACACAAAGATTGATAGGTTGGAACATAAGCAACAGATAGTTGCATAGGTATTTCATCATTCAACCCATCCAGGAACTTCTCCTTTCTCTTTGCATCAGTGTCAACATCATCTGGTGCATAACGTGACAGATTGTTAAACTCTTCGATGTACTCAGAAATACTGCGGTGGCGTTGCTTGAGGTTGTGAAACTCATTTTTCTTCAACCCCATTATTCCAGAAGAGATGTGAGTGGTGCGAAATCCATCCTCAAACATTGCCCAAGTTACTTCCTCAATAGGGTGAGTAACTTGGAAATTGTCCCACCAAGTAGATGCATGACCTTCCAATAAGTGTGCTGCGAATCTGACCTTTTCTGCATCTGTGCATCCAACTGTGACTAGGTCCTTATTCACAGAGCGTAGCCAATCATTTGCTACCATGGGGTCAGTAGTACCAGAGAACTTAGCAGGTCTCAGCCTTAGAAATCTTGTTAGCATGTCCAGAGGTGGTGGATTGTTCTGGTTGTTGTTATTGTTATTATTGTTGTTCTGATTCTGGTTCGCCATGAATTGAGTCATCATTTGCATCAATTGAGTCTGTGCAACCATCATTTGCTGCATTCCATTGCCATTGTCATTGTTATCTTCGTTGTTGCGTCGGGGAGGCATCTGTGGGTTTAATAAGGGTAAGTAATGATAGATAACCCAAATAACATAACAACCAATCAAACAAGTACATGCAAGTTCAATCATCACGACAAAGCAGAGTTGCGAAAATAAAACACACTAGCATAGTCACCCACAAGTCAGTATGATCTATGCAACTCGATAATAATAAAACGATAGATAGATGGAATAGTATCACTACTCCTCCATGTCGACTTCCTCCTCCACTAGTGAAAGTCCTGCTGCGGCGAATCCTGCCTTGTATTCCTCCAAGCTTGTAGTCAAAGCATCGATCTTTGCCTGCAATTCCCTCTTCTGCGTGCGTAGCCTCTCTATCACCTCGTGATCCACTTCCAGCTCAATGTCCTCAAGCTCTAACTCGGTCTCCAAGTCTCTAATCTTCTTGTTCTTCTCCTGAACTCTCTTCTCTTGGCTCTTGAATTTCTTCTCCTGGTCTTCAAACTTCTTCTCCATTTCCTTGATTCGATTTTCCTGTTCCTGGAAGGCCTTGTCCTTCTCCTTAAGTTGGACTCGTAGTTCATCGTTGCTAAGCATCACATTAGTCCTACCAGTATCAAGGTGTCTGATAAGGCTCTCTAAGTCCTGGAGATGGTGACGCACGGGTTTGATAGACTCCCTAGTGGCCTCATCCAACACAATAGGCTCTCCATCCTTGTCGCGCCTCTCAAAGAAGTGGAAGTAGTGGCTCCTGATCTCAGAAGAGTGACGTCCACATAGGCGTCCCAACAGCTCCTGCATAGCGACGTCGAGGCCCCTCTCCATGTCATCATGGAGTATCTTGATGGCAATCTCCCCAGTTTGGGGCTCTGTCTCACGCCCTGGCTGGGTAACTCTGAATCCCCATAAGTCCTTCCTGTGAAACTTCCTCAGCTGAAGTCCATGAATGGTAGGGATTGGAAGAGCGAGCACACCAACGAGCTCCAACATACGAGTCCCAAAGCGAGTTCCCTTGAAGTCCTCGACCGTGTTGTAGACAAAATTCGGCATCTTTGCATAGCATGGAGAAAATTAGTAATAACACAAGTCTAGAGAAAGAAAACACAAGTCATAAAATAAGCAAGGGAAAAAAATAAAATCAACCAACAAAACATTCCTCATACCAAGTAGCAATACATTATTCAACTCAAGCAGTCAAGGTTCCAGACATAACTTATTTTTTCCGTACCACATAGGTTGGTATGATCAAAATACTAACGTGATAAAACGCCAAGGGTGGTGGTCCAACTAGTATCTCACTCCTTCTTAACCAAGGTAGCAATCTGGGCATCCTTGGCAGCAATCTGCTTATCTTGGTCGCATAGCTCCAAAGCCAAGCCTATGATATCTTTACTTAGGCGTTTTACAGTGGCCTTTGAGTCTTGGACAAGACGTTTCTCCTCCTTGAGATCCTCCTGGGTATTGAGCATTCTATACTTGAGTCTTTCCCCAAGTTCCTCAATGGATTTCCACGCAGCATTCCTTGCAGAGTCAAAGAATGACGTGTGCATTTCAGAGTTGGTGAACATGCAGAATCCCGTACTCTTGGGATCATCATCCTTATTCTTGTACAAATGGAGTTACACCCACCAATACTCTTGTCCTTCATCTATCACAGGAAATCCCTTGTACATGGCTTCACCATCCATTCCCAAGCCGATCATGAGGTTCTTGAGTGCCTTAGGAAATTCTGTCTCACACTCAAGGGTCATAGTCATCAGTGGTCCCTTCTTGACAGATTCATTGATGGTGGTCATCTACAAAAATAGATGAGAAAGGATGATCAGGGAAAGTTTTACGAGATGAAAAGACAAGTGTAAAGTTTGAATATAAAGTTATTTCTCCTAAAGGTTTTCCTAAGTCTAATCCAATCTAGGGTCACGAACCTACACGCAACATAGTACTCTAATACCATCTGTAAGATCTCACGATAATATGGTAAGATCCCTATGATTGCAGTGCTAGTCCCAGGATCAAAATGCTAGCACCCACAGTTTAAGATGAAGTACACAGAAACAAAGGTCATTATTACATCGCATATCCAGGAATATAATGGTTCTTACAACTCACTTAGCCCAAGGCTAAGATACTCAAGGTTCATATTACATAGTATAATAATAGAGTCTTTGTCTTCATGCGCCACAGGGAAGCATGTCGAGTGTAGACCCACAACCCTACTCATCATCAGAGTATCCTACAACATAATAAGTTATAGCCACAAGGGTCAATACATTTGGAATTGTATTGGCAAGTGATACCATAGATACTTAGTATAATCCAACAACTACATGAATATATGGCTAAGTGTGGTTTTGGCTGACTTTGCTAAAAGCAAGTTTTATCTTATAGTTTTAGAAGAGTAAGTTTTCTCTTTCAAAATGCTAAGGTTCCAATGATAGACATCATTGAACCTCTACCCTTTTTTACCCACAAGTTTTAACTTAGAGAAATTTGGATGAGGAGATTATTGAACTGATTCAGTGTCTTGAGGCTCAGGAATTGTCCATAACCGGGGACACGGCTAAGTACTTAGTTTTACCCTCTCGAGAGGTGGTGCACTTTCCCCACAGGACTCGACATGCATCGTGACGAGACTTTTCAGAAGCAATCCCTCAGACCACCACCGATGCGTTCCATCCTATCATAACTACCACCTTCTGTCCATCTGGCTGAGTTCTTGCAACTTAGTTGGTCAAGGCAGAGCCCATATGCCATGTGGCTGCACTGGAAGCTTCGTGACAAGAACGTCTCCAATCTCTTTGTTCCTGTATGGCCGTCCACAAGTGTGATACACCAGCTGACCATAGACATGGCCCCTGAGTAACCAATCAACATAATCCAAGCAAGTCCCATTCCACCCAAGTGTTTCATTAACATTAGTTGTTTTCTTAGTCAAAGAAAATAATATCTTTCCATACTATCTTGATATGTATTTTCCACCCAGGAATTCTAATAGCATGGCTAAGCACTCTAGCATACGATGTCTTTCAACTAGGAAGTACTACCAAGATATAATCTATAGGGTAGCATAGCATAGTATAGTGACATATAAATAATCCTATCATGCTAAGATCTACCAAAATAACACTAGTGCAATAGTGAAAATAATAGGACATGAGAGGAAATATCACTTGCCTTGGTAGCTAGGGGAATAGGTACAATCCTCACAGCAACAAACTTCACAATCCACACAATCTACACAAAGGACAATACAACAACAATAAATCAATAAATAAAACATTACAAAAATAGGAATGCATGCAAAATGCAATGATATGATCAAAACTCTAAAACTTACAGAGTCTACAGTACAGAGGTTAAAATACCCCATCTAAAGGCATAAGAAATACCAAAAACAAATTATGGAATAATTTTTATGAGCAAAATATTCCTAAAAAGGTTCTGCCTATAATTCCAATTTTTCAGAAGCAAACGTGTGAAACAAGGCCTCTATAATAAAGTACTTATTTTTCTGAATCCATAGACACCAAATTTGCATTTTTCTGAATTGTGGATCAAAAGTTATTGAATTTCTAAGTTTAATACATAATCCGTCTGATTTTTCTATTTAAACAAATAGCCCAGGCGACGTGGCGTAACCTTATTGGTCCGTACCGGTTCGGTCGGATCGACTGCTGCAGACCGTTAGATCTTAAGTGAAAAATGGACAGATCTGATCAGCCCGTACCGGTCATCGATCTAATCCTAGCCGCAGATGATAGATCTAACGGTTCGTAGGCCCTGGGCGGAAATGGGCGGCGCTGACCAGCTGCGCGCGGCGGCGGAGCGTCGACCGACAGTGTCCCGGTGGTTCGACAAGGGCAGGGGGTCCGTGGACACGTACCAGAGGTCGAGGTGGTCGTGGCGGTCTCGATGGAGGTCACATCGGCGTGGGGGGTGCTCTGGCTCAATCACGATCCCTCGCCGGAGTTGCGTCGACAGCGGAACTCGTGGCGCTGTGTCGGAGACGACAGCGTGGGGCTCGAACAAGTGAGAAAAGGGGCCAGTGAGACGCGCCCGGATCAGCACGATCTAGCAGAGGCCAAAAAGGGGCGGCGGAAACCGTAACCTCACCGGAAAAAGCGATGGACGGCGGAAGCAGAGGGAGTTTGCCGGAGTAGACCGCGTCGTCGACCTGGAGAAAGAGAAGGCACGCGGCCGGGGTTAGTAGATGCGCCAGGACACGGCAAACAAGATAGGGTAGAGAGGAGGGCACAGCGTGGCCGGAGCTCACCGGAATCGTCGCCGGAGTAGCTTCGAACGGCGGTGGTTTGAGCTAGCAATTGGGGAGCCTGGGGGCTCTCCAGGGGCAGTGGCTGGGGGGAAACTGTAGGAGGGGGAGGGGATTAAGAAGGGGTGGTGGTGATGTGATTTAATCGCGGTAACGCCAGCATTTGGCCGGGTTTGGAAACGGCAGAGGAGGGGAGGAGGTGGTGGTCGTTCACGTGAAAGAAGGTGAGGTGGCGTCGACGTGGCTTGGGGCCAAGAGGTAAGTGGGTGGGGGTGAGCAGTGGGGGCGTGAGAAAAGACAGAGAGGGGGAGAGTGGCCCGGGTGGGCTGGTTGGGCCGGTTTGGGCCAAAAAGGCCAGAAGTGCTGATGTTTAAATCTTCTTTTCCCTCCTTTTCTTTTTCCTTTAGAATTTCTTTTTTCAAGGTTTTGGATTTAGCAAAAGTGCTCCAAAATTCTTCTAAGTTGGAAGACAAACTCAATGCAAGTAGTACATGCCATGATGATATGAATACAATGATGATGATTTTTAGATGAAAATTTTGGGACGTTACAGTTCTATACAAGATAGCCTCCAAGGTGTTGGCTAATAGACTGAAAGTAATTCTTCCTTCAGTTATCTCGGAGGAGCAGAGTGCCTTTGTACCTAGGAGGCTGATAACGAACAATGCCTTGATTGCATATGAGTGCTTGCATACCATCCGCCATCAAAAGGCCAAGAGACCCTTCTTTGCGCTGAAAATTGATATGATGAAGGCATATGATAGGGTGGAGTGGGACTACCTCCATGGGTGCCTGTGCAAGCTAGGTTTTGATCCCGGGTGGATCCAATTGGTGATGAGGTGTGTGACATGCGTACGTTATGTTGTCCGTGTTAATGGAGAGCTGACAGAACCGGTTGTTCCGTCTAGGGGAATTCGACAAGGAGATCCTATAAGTCCATATTTGTTTCTTCTCTGCACTGAAGGTCTGTCAAGTTTACTGGAACAAAAGGAGGATCGAGGTGAGCTCTATGGTATTCGTAATGGTAGACTCGGTGCCCCTATATCCCATCTACTATTTGCAGACGACAGTATATTTTTTGCAAGAAGCGACAATAGGAGTGTGGATGCTCTTAAAAATACTCTCAAGACTTACTATGATGGCTCTGGTCAGAAGATTAATCTTGAGAAGTCGTCTATCTTCTTTGGTCATCAGTGCCCGGACCAAGTGAAAGATAGTGTGAAATCTAAGTTGGAAGTGCAGAGTGAAGTATTGAGTGACTTTTACCTCGGTATGCCTACCTCTGTTGGACGCTCTCCCGAGGCTGTTTTCAACGTTCTATACGACAAGATTTGGAAGTACCTTAATGGCCTTTGGGGCAGACCATTGTCTAGGGTGGGCAACAATACCTTGCTGAAGGAAGTGATCCATGCCATTCCATCCTTTGTCATTAGTTGTTTCCAATTACCCCTTATCACATGTGAGAAGATGCAGTCAGTCATTGCAAATCAGTGGTGGGGTTTTGAGGAGGGGAAGAGGAAGATCCATTGGTGCTCCTGGGCATGGCTGTCTATGCCAAAGGGGCTCGGAGGCATGGGGTTCCGTGTTGTGCAGGATTCCAAGTTGGCAACAACACCTTAGAGGTGTTTCCTTGCTCCTACTGGATTGATAACCTTGGTTTCATAACTGAGGGAAAACTTGCTGCTATGCTCATCATACCTTCCTCTTGGGGTTCCCCAACAAGCTCGATATATTTTGGGCCATCAACAACCTTTTCTGGCGCCGTTGCCGGGGAGTCAAGGACATCTTCACAAGGGGAGTCCCTCATAACCAATCTCTTTACTTTGTTATTTTTGTTTTGCTTAGTTTAGTTTTTCTTTGTTTGCTTATTTCTTTATCAAAAACACACAAAAATTAGTTTTACAAGTTTGCTTTCTTTATTAAAAACACAAAAAAATGACTACTCTTGAAAACACTAAGTTGTGTGACTTCACTAGCACCAACAACAATGATTTTATGAGCACACCCATTGCTCCACCTATTCCTGAAGCTACTTTCTTTGAGATAAAATCTGCTTTGCTCAATCTTTTTATGAGAGAACAATTTTCTGGTATTGGTAATGAAGATGCTGCTGCTCATCTAAATAACTTTGTTGAACTATGTGAAATGCCAAAGCATAGGGATGTAGATGGAGAAATCATTAAGCTTAAATTGTTTCCTTTCTCTTTGAGAGGAAAAGCCAAAGAATGGTTGAATTCCTTAACTAGAAATAGTATTGATTCTTGGACTAAATGCAAAGATGCTTTCATTGGAAAATACTATCCTCCTGCTAAGATTATATCTATGAGAAATGAAATAATGAAGTTTAAACAATCTAATAATGAACATGTTGCTCAAGCTTGGGAAAGAATGAAATCTTTGGTAAAGAATTGCCCCACTCATGGATTGACTGCTTGGATGATTATCCAAACCTTTTATGCAGGATTGAAGTATTCTTCAAGAAATCTATTGGATTCTGCTACTAGAGGTACCTTTATGACTATTACTTTGGGTGCTGCAACAAAGCTTCTGGATAATATGATGGTTAACTATTCTGAATGGCACATTGAAAGAGCTCCACAAGGTAAGAAGGTAAATTATGTTGAAGAAACCCCTTCCCTGAGTGATAAAATTGATGTTATTATGTCTATGCTTGTTAATGGGAAAGCCCATATTGATCCAAATAATGTTCCTTTAGCCTCTTTGGTTGCTCAAGAAGAGCAAGTTGATGTGAACTTTATAATAAATAATAATTTTGGCAATAATGCTTTTGGTAATAACAATTATAGGCCTTACCCTCCTAATAATACTTATGGTTATAATGGCAAATCTAGAACACCTAGTGAAGGAAGAATTTTAGAAGTTGAAAGAGCCACTAAAAACTTCATGCAAATGCAATATGAACAAAACAAATTATTTACTAAAACTATGGAGGAACAATCTACCATTTGAAGAAGATTAGTCATCAACTTGAAAGTTTGAATAGGGAAATTCCTAGTTTGCAATTGAAACTTTCTAATGTTGAAAGAAATATATCATCTTTGTCTGAAGCACAGTCCTCTTTGATTAATAAATGGCTGCTAAACTTGAAACTAATGAGAATCCCTTTGTAGCTACTAATGCCATACAAGTTAGAATTGATGAAAATATTAGACTATTAGCTGAATTGCATGCTAAGTGGGAAAGAGAGGATGAAATTGCTAGAAACATTAGTGTTTCTACTATCACTACCACTAGTGTTGAGGCTAGCTCTACTACCTTAGATGATAATTGTGATTTTGATCTTGATGGTTGCAATATCTCTGAAGTTATTAAGTTCCTACAAAAGCTTGCTAAAAGTCCTAATGCTAGTGCTATGAATATGGCCTTTACAAAACACATTATAGATGCTCTCATAAAAATTAAAGATGAAACATAAAGCTTCTATTCCTATAAAACAAGAAAATGGTTGGGAACCCATCATTAATATGAAAGTGAATGATTTTGATTTCAAAACTTTATGTGATCTTGATAGTAGTGTTTCTATTATGCCTAGAATGATTTATGATATGCTTGATTTGCCACCATTGGAAGATTGTTATTTGAGTGTCCCACTTGATGATAATTCTAAAAAGAAACTCATGGGGAGTATCAATGATGTTCTTATTATGGTTAACAATGCTTATGTCCCCGTTGATTTCTATGTTTTGGATGTTGAATGCAATGCTTCTTGTCCTATTACTTTGGGAAGACCTTTTCTTAGAACTGTTGGTGCCATTATTGATATGAAAGAAGGCACCATTAAATATCAACTCCTACTCAAGAAAGGTATATAACACTTCCCTAAGAAGAGAGAGAAGATTTATTTTTCCTCTCCCATGAAAACAAAATTTGCTCTTAATGCTTCTTCATTTGAAAACACTTGATTCTTTTTCTTGCTTCTTATGTCTAACTTAAAGGCGTTAAAGAAAAGTACTTATTGGAATATAACCCAAAAATTTTAGATGAGTCTTGGAAGTTATTACTTCAGTAATAACCTCTCCCTATCCTATCCCTATCCTTTTTATTGTCTTTTTGTGCCAAGAGTAACCTCTAATGAGAGAGAAGTAATGATTGGGAAAGTTGTTATCCCGAAACAGATTTATGTGCTTCACCGTAAAAATTCGTGTAAAATCTCTGTACGTTCTTTTGAGGCATGCATTTTTGTGCTTATGCCCCAGGTTGTTATCTAACTTTCGTTAGTTCAACACTTTTTTATTTGAGCAACAGAAGGTCTTCGAAACAATTCTTCTTTACCTGCTGGTCTGTTTTGACAGATTTCTGCCATTATTTGCATTTGCTTCTTGTTGGTTCCTTTTTGAGTTCTATTTGGGGAATTGAGCTTTTTGAGGGAAGTGCTATAGTAGCTAGTGTTTTAGTGGAAGTTTTATTAGTGTTGGAACTGGATCTAAAGACCTATTATCTTGAGTGCACTAATGTTGCTAATAAAGATTGTGTGAAGTTTTGTATGAAGGAAAATTTTCAGGTGTATGGAAGAATGAGTAATGAGATGAAGTATGGACAAAAGCTCAAGCTTGGGGATGCCACGCGTGTCACCCCAAGAAATATCCAAGAAGTACAAGCGTCAAAGCTTGGGGATGCCCAAGGCATTCCCTTCTTCATCAATAAAAATCCTAGGTTTCTTCCAAACGCTTCATTTTTATTGTTACATGCACAGTTGTGTTGTTCTTGGAGCGTCTTTTTTTTCTTTTTCGTTTTGATTTTTCGTTTGCTTGGTTTGCTTAGTTTGATGAATAAATTGGTTGGATCCCCTCTTTCATACATTGGTTTTCAAATAATTTGGTTTGGATTGGAAAAGAGTAGGAAAGTTCATGCTTAAGTGGTAAAGAGAGTTTGTTTTTGACTGTGGCATATGCTTTGTCATGCCATGCTTCATATTGTTTTGGCTTTAGGCTTAGTATTCTTTGCTTTAGCATGACATGTTATAAACAATTGAGATTTCTTAATGTGCCTTGGAAGAATCATGCATTGTTTTAGCATATTAAAGCATAGTATTGTGGTATTCTCCTTTGATGTTTTATTTGGGTTGACTTGGCACATGCTCACACCATGTTATGACTATACCAAGTCACCATAGCCTTGATGATCCTTTAGTTTTCAACTTGTAGTATCACTTTATGCTTTGATCAATGATGTTTTGTCGCTCTACATGATTATGGCCATTATTGCTCTCTTAGTTGGTCGCTCCCAGTCTTTTGCTAGCCTCCGCAACCAAGTATGAGTTCCACTCATGCATCCAACTCCTAGAACCAAGTTATTCCAAAGAGTCCACCATACCTACTGTAACATCCCAAAGTTTTTATTTGAAAATCATCATCATTGCATTCAAATCATCATGGCATGTACTACTTTGCATTAGATTTGTCCTCCAAAAATTTGGTGAAATTTTGACACTTTTTGGAGCACATTTGCTAAATTCAAACAAAACCTAGAAAAGAATTCGAAAAGAAAAAGAAAAGGAGGGAAAGAAATTTCAAACAGCAGCAGCAACTTCTGGCCTTTTGGCCCAATCCGGCCCAGCAGCCCACCCGGCCTCCCTCTCCCCCTCTCTGTTTTTCTGCACACCCCCTCAACCCACCCCCCTCCCACTTACCACTGGGCCCTGTGCCACGTCACCACCACCCCGTCGTCTTCAACCCCAGGCGACGAACACCCCTCCACCTCCTCTGCCGTTACCAACTCCGGTTGATTGCGGGCGTTACCGCGAGTTAATCGCCACCATCACCGCCCCTTCTTAATCCCCTCTCACTCCCCTTCTGTTTCCCCTCGGCCACTTCCCCCGGAGAGCCCCCAGGCTCCCCAATTACCAGCTCGAACCGCCGCTGTCCGACGCTACTCCGGCGACGATTCCGGTGAGCTCCGGCCACGTCGCGCCCTCTTCTCTGCCCTATCTCCTTTGTCATGGCCTGGCGCGTCTTTTAACTCCGGCCATGTGCCTTCTTTTGCTCCAGGTCGACGACACGGTCTACTCCGGCGAACTCCCTCTGCCGCCGCCATCCATCGCATTTTCCGGTGAGGTTAGGGTTTCTGCCGCCCCTTTTTGGTCTCTGCTAAGTCGTGCTGACCCAGGCACCCCTCACTAACCCCTCTCCTTTCCTGTTTGAGCCCTAGATTATCGTCACCGACGCGGGGACACGAGCTCCGCCATCGACAGAGCTCCGACAAGGAATCGGGATCGAGGCAGAGCACCCCCTCCCTCCACCGTGACCTCCATCGAGACCGCCACGACCGCCTCGACCTCTGGTACGTGTCCACGGTCTCCTTGCCCCTGTAGAACCGCCGGACCGCCATCTGCCGACGCTCCGCCGCCGCGCGCAGCTGGTCAGCGCCGCCAGTTCCCGGCCAGGCCCTAGGAGCCGTTAGATTTATCGTCAGCGGTTAGGATTAGATCGTGACCGAAGCGGTATGGGCTAATCAGATCCGTCCGTAGTCACTTAAGATCTGACGGCCCGCAGCGATCGATCCGACCGAACCGGTACGGGCCAATCAGATTGCGCCACGTCGGCTAGGATATCTGTTTAATTAGAAAAATAGACAGATTATATATTAAACTTAGAAATTCAATAACTTTTGTTCCATAATTCAGAAAAATGCAAATTTGGTGTCTATGGATTCAGAAAAATAAGGCCTTTATTATGGAGGCCTTGTTTCACACTTTTGCCACTGAAAAATTGGAATTATAGGCAGAACCTTTTGAGGAGTATTTTGCTCATAAAAATTGTTCTATAAATTGTTTTGGGGTATTTCTTATGCATTTAGATGAGGTATTCTACCCTTTGTACTGTAGACTCTGTAAATTATAGAATTGTGATCATACCATTGCATTTTGCATGCATTCATGTTTTTTGTAATGTTTTATTGATTGGATTATTGTTGTTGTATTGATCTTGTGTAGATTGTGTGGATTGTGAAGTTTGTTGCTGTGAGGATTGTACCTATTCCCCTAGCTACCAAGGCAAGTGATATTTCATCTTATGTCCTATTATTTTCACCATTGCACTAGTGTTATTTTGGTAGATCTTAGCATGGTAGGATTATTTATATGTTACTATGCTATGCTATCCTATATATTATATCTTGGTAATATCTCCTAGATGAAAGACTTCGTATGCTAGAGTGCTTAGCCATGCTATTAGAATCCTTGGGTGGAATAGGCATATAAGATAGTATGGAAAGATATTATTTTGTTTGACTAAGAAAACAACTAATACTAATGAAACACCTGGGTGGAATGGGACTTGCTTGGATTATGTTGAGTGGTTACTCAGGGGCCATGTCTATGGTCAGTTGGTATATCACACTTGCGGATGGCCACCCAGGAACAAAGAGATTGGAGACATTCTTGTCATGAAGCTTCCAGTGCAGCCACATGGCATATGGGCTCTGCCTTGACCAACTAAGTTGCAAGAACTCAGCTAGACGGACAGAAGGTGGTAGATATGATAGGATGGAACGCGTCCGTGGTGGTCTGAGGGATTGCTTCTAAAAGGTCTTGTCTCGATGCATGTTGAGTCTTGTGGGGAAAGTGCACCACCTCTCGAGAGGGTAAAACTAAGTACTTAGCCGTGTCCCCGGTTATGGAAAATTTCTGAGCCTCAAGACAATGAAGTAGTTCAATAATCTCCTCATCCAAATTTCTCTAAGTTAAAACTTGTGGGTGAACATGGGTAGAGGTTCAGTGATGTCTATCATTGGTACCTTAGAGTTTGAATGAGAAAAACGTACTCTTCAAAAACTATAAGTTAAACTAGCTTTTGCAAAGCCCGCCATAACCCCACTTAGCCATATATTCATGTAGTTGTTGGATTACACTAAGTATCTATGGTATCACTTGCCAATACAATTCCAAATGTATTGACCCTTGTGGCTATAACTTATTATGTTGTAGGATACTCTGATGATGAGTAGAGTTGCGGGTCTACACTCGACATGCTTGCCTGTGGCACATGAAGACTAAAGACTCTATTATTATTATGCTATGTAATGTGAACTTGTGTCTTAGCCTTGGGCTAAGTGAGTTGTATGAACCATTATATTCCTGGATATGCGATGTAATTATGACCTTTGTTTCTGTGTACTTCATCTTAAACTGTGGGTGCTAGCATTTCGATCCAGGGACTAGCACTGCAATCACAGGGATCTTACCTTATTATGGTGAGATATTACAGATGGTATCAGAGCACTGTGTTGCCTGTAGGTTCGTGACCCTAGAATGGATTAGACTAAGGAAAACCCTTTGGAAAAATTACTCTATATTCCAACCTTATACTTGTCTCTTCATCTCGTAAAACTTTCCCTAATCATCCTCCTCAACTGTTTTTGTAGATGTCCATCATCAATAAATCTGTCAAGAAGGGACCACTGATGACTATGACCCTGGAGTGTGAGATAGAATTTCCCAATGTACTTAAGAACCTCATGCTTGGCTTGGGGATGAAGGGTGAAGCCGTGTACAAGGGATTTCCTATGATAGACGAAGGACAAGAGTATTGGTGGGTGCAACTCCATTTGTACAAGGACAAGGAGGATGATTCCAAGAGTACGGGATTCTGCATGTTCACCAACTTTGAAATGCACCCGTCATTCTTTGACTCTGCAAGGAATGCCGCATGGAAAGCTATTAAGGAACTTGGGGAGAGACTCAAGTATAGAATGCTCAATACTCAGGAGGATCTCAAGGAGGAGAAGCGTCTTGTCCAAGACTCAAAGGCCACTGTGAAACGCCTAAGTAAGGATATCATAGGCCTAGCTTTGGAGCTATGTGACCAAGACAAGCAGATCGCTGCCGAGGATGCCCAGATTGCCACCTTGGTTAAGAAGGAGTGAGCTATTAATTGGACCACCACCTTGGCGTTTTATCACGTTAGCATTTTGATCATACCAACTTATGTGGTATGGAAAAAATAAGTTATGTCTGGAACCTTGAGTGCTTGAGTTGAATAATGTATTGCTACTTGGAATGTTCTGTTGGTTGATTTTTTTATTTTGTGACTTGTGTTTACTTTCTCTATTGTGTGTTACTAATTTTCTCCATACTATGCAAAAGATGTCGAATTTTTTCTACAGCACGGCCGAGGATTTCAAGGGGACTCGCTTTGGGACTCGCATGTTGGAGCTAGTCCAAGTGCTCGCTCTTCCAATCCCTACCATTCAGGGACTTCAGCTGAGGAAGTTTCAGAGGAAGGACTTATGGGGATTCAGAGTTACCTAGCCAGGACGTGAGACAGAGCCCCAAACTAGGGAGATTGCCTTCAAGATACTCCATGATGACATGGAGAGGGGCCTCGACGTCGCTATGCAGGAGCTGTTGGGACGCCTATGTGGACGTCACTCTTCTGAGATCAGGAGCCACTACTTCCATTTCTTTGGGAGGCGCGACGAGGATGGAGAGCCTATTCAGTTGGACGAGGCCACTAAGGATTCCATCAAGCCCGTGCGTCACTACCTCCAGGATTTAGAGAGCCTTATTAGACACCTTGATACCGATAGGACTAATGTGATGCTTAGCAACGACGAACTACGAGTACAACTTAAGGAGAAGGACAAGGCCTCCGTGGAGCAGGAAAATCGTATCAAGGAAATGGAGAAGAAGTATGAAGACCAAGAGAAGAGAGTTCAGGAAAAGAACAAGAAGATTAGAGACTTGGAGACCGAGTTAGAGCTTGAGGACATTGAGCTTGAAGCGGATCACGAGGTGATAGAGAGGCTACGCACTCAGAAGAGAGAGTTACAGACGAAGATCGATGCTCTGACTACAAGCTTGGAGGAATACAAGGCAGGGTTCGCAGCAGCAGGACTTGCACTAGTGGAGGAGGAAGTCGACATGGAGGAGTAGTGATGCTATTCCATCTACCTATCGTTCTATTAGTATTGAGTGCATAAGTCATACCGACTTGTGGGTGACTATGCTAGTATGTTTATTTTTGCAAATTCTGTCATTGCTGTGATGTTGATCTTGCATGTGCTTGTTTGTCTGATTGTTGTTTCTATTTGGGTTATCTATCATTACTTACCCTTCTTAAACCCACAGATGCCTCCCCGACGCAACAACGAGGATGACAATGGCAATGGAATGCAGCAGATGATGGCTGTGTAGACCCAATTGATGCAAATGATGACTCAATTCATGGCAACCTAGAATCAGAACAACAACAATAATAACAATAACAACAACCAGAACAATCCACCGCCTTTGGATATGCTGACCAGATTTCTAAGGCTGAGACCTGCTAAGTTCTCAGGTACCACTGACCCCATGGTAGAAAATGATTGGCTACGTTCTGTGAATAAGGACCTAGTCACGGTTGGATGCACGGATGCAGAAAAGGTCAGATTTGCAGCACACTTATTGGAAGGTCATGCAGCTGCTTGGTGGGATAATTTCCAAATTACCCACCCTATTGAGGAGGTGACTTGGGCAATGTTTGAGGATGGGTTTCGCACCACTCATATCTCTTCTGGAATAATGGGGTTGAAGAAAAAGGTTTCATAACCTCAAGCAACGCCACCGTAGTATTTCTGAATACATCAAAGAGTTCAATAATTTGTCACGTTATGCACCCGATGATGTTGACACTGATGCAAAGAGAAATGAGAAGTTCCTAGATGGGTTGAATGATGAAATTTGTATGCAACTATTTGTTGCATATGTTCCAACTTATCAATCCTTGTGTGATAAAGCTACCATCCTAGAAAACTAGATGAAACAAGTGGAGGGTAGAAAGAGGAAGCACCATTTTGATAAGTTTGGATCAGGATCTCCTCACAAACACTCTCATGGCGAAGGAAGTGGGAGTTCAGGATTCCACAAAGATGGGAATCATAGTAACCATCGTAACAATAACCACAACCATGATGGAAACAGTCATCGTGGGCATAACAAAGGTGGATTCAGGAACAACCACAATAGTCATGGCCATGGAAACCAAAATGGTCAGAATCGTCACAGTCAGCCAGCAAAGAAAGACATCAGTCAGGTGGAATGCTTCAAGTGCAAGAAGACGGGGCACTATGCCAACGAATGCCCAGAGAAGAAGACTGATTGGGCTAAGCCAAACCCATTCCAAAAGGGTCATGTGAATCACATTAATGTGGAAGAAATCCAAGAAGGATCTGATGCCGTGATCGGTAAGTTCAAGATTAATTCCTTTCCTGCACGTATCCTTTTCGATACTGGCGCATCGCATTCATTCATTTCAAGAGCATTTGTAATCAAAAATGAACTCTCCACTGAAACCATTGGATGTCCCATTAAAGTAAGCTCCCCGGGTGGAGAAATGATAGTAAATACTGGGTGCCGACAGATCACCCTAGAATTGGAAAGAACAAGTTTCCGGTTAGTTTAATAATCCTAGAGTCCCAAGGATTAGATGTTATATTAGGGATGGACTGGTTGACCCGTTATGAAGGGGTGATTGATTGTGCCAAGTGGACTGTTATGCTCACCACCCCAGAAAAGAAAAGGATCAGGTTCAAGTCTAACTTTGAACCCAAGGGGAGCAAGGTTAATTCTCTTAAGGGGGTTAGCCTAGACAGTGTGCCAATAGTAAAGGAGTACCCAGATGTGTTCCCCGAAGAATTACCTGGCATGCCACCAGATAGGGATGTGGAATTTCTGATAGACCTACTGCCAGGAACGGGGCCTATAGCAAAGAGACCTTATAAGATGTCATTGGACGAGTTAAAAGAACTCAAGAAACAGCTGGGAGAACAATTGAAAAAGGGATTTATCCAACCAAGTTCGTCATCTTGGGGAGCACCAGTCTTGTTTGTTGAAAAGAAGGACCGAAGTCAAAGGCTATGCATAGATTATCGTTCACTTAATGAAGTGACCATAAAAAATAAATATCCCCTGCCTAGAATAAATGATCTCTTCGATCAGCTAGAGGGAGCATGTGTGTTCTCAAAAATTGATCTTCGATCAGGATACTTTCAACTAAAGATTAGAGAACATGACATACCAAAGACTGCATTCACCATTAGATATGGGTTGTATGAATACACAGTGATGCCGTTTGGATTGACTAATGCACCGTCCTACTTCATGAACATGATGAACAAGGTATTCATGGAATTCCTTGACAAGTTCGTAGTGGTATTCATCGATGATATATTGGTATATTCCAAGAACAGCAAAGAACATGAAGAACATCTACGCCTGATTCTAGAGAAACTCAGGGAACATAAACTTTATGCCAAGTTCAGTAAATGTGAATTCTGGCTGAATGAAGTAGGTTTTCTTGGGCACATAGTATCTGGAAATGGTATAGCTGTTTATCCAGCAAAAGTGGCAGCTGTGACAGAATGGGAACCTCCTAAATCAGTTAAGGAAATCCGTAGTTTCCTTGGCCCAGCAGGGTACTATCGGAGGTTCATTGAAAATTTCTCTAAGATAGCAAAGCCCATGAATGATCTGCTAAAGAAGGAGAAGAAGTTTAATTGGACAGAAGCTTGCGCAACCAGCTTTCAGGAATTGAAAAAGAGACTTGTGTCAGCACCAGTGTTATGTTTGCCAGACCTTGAGAAAGACTTCCAAGTATATTGTGATGCATCTCACCAAGGATTAGGAGGTGTACTGATGCAGGAAGGTAGAGTTGTAGCTTATGCATCAAGGCAACTCAAAAATCATGAAGTGAACTATCCTACTCATGATCTAGAGTTGGCATCTGTTGTACATGCCCTAAAAACATGGAGGCGTTACCTCATGGGAAAACGTTGTGAAATGTTCACTGATCACAAGAGTTTGAAATACATTTTTACACAGAAAGAACTCAACATGAGACAAAGAAGATGGCTAGAACTTATCAAAGATTACGACTTAAGTTTGCAATACCACCCTGGAAAGGCAAGCGTCGTAGCTGATGCATTAAGCCGCAAATTTTATGTGAATGGCCTCAACAAAGGAGAGTTGCCGGAGGAGTTGTGTGCCCAATTTAGAGAGCTGAGACTTGAGATAGTGCCTGAAGGGTACCTTGCATCCTTGGAAGTGCAACCCACACTAATGGACAGAATTCAAGAAGCACAAAAGTTGGACAAAGAAATAGAAGAAATCAGAAGTAAAGTTAGAGAAGGCAAGGCAAAAGGATTCCATGTAGATGATCAAGGAATATTATGGTACGAAAAACGTATCTGTGTTCCGCAGGATCTTGAACTTAAGAAGTTGATCTTACAAGAAGCGCACAACTCACCATATTCAATTCATCCTAGCAATACTAAGATGTATATGGATGTTAAGGAGAGGTTTTCGTGGAACAATTTAAAGAAGGACATAGCAGAGCACATTGCCTTGTGCGACGTGTGCAGTCGTGTAAAGGCACAGAAACCGGCAGGATTATTACAACCACTACCAATACCTGATTGGAAATGGGATAAAATTGGTATGGACTTTATTACCGGACTGCCTAGGACTAAATCTGGATGCGATTCTATATGGGTTATCGTTGACCGCTTGACAAAAGTGGCCCATTTCATACCAGTAAAGACCACTTATACAAGTGCAAAGTTAGCCAAGATATACATGAATAGAATTGTATGTTTGCATGGGGTACCTAAAAGTATCGTATCTGACAGAGGGACTCAATTCACTTCGCACTTTTGGCGACAACTTCACAAGTCAGTGGGAACTCGGTTAGAATTCAGCACTACATTTCATCCGCAAACAGATGGGCAGACAGAAAGGACCAATCAAATATTAGAGGATATGCTAAGAGCATGTGTGTTAGATTATGGATCCAGTTGGGATGAAAGTCTACCGTACGCAGAGTTTTCCTACAATAATAGCTATCAATGAAGCATAGAAATGGCTCCGTTTGAATTTCTTTATGGAAGGAAGTGTACTACACCATTGCTATGGAATGGAGTAGGAGAAAGAAATTTGTTCGGGCCTGACCTAATCAAGGAGGCTAAAGAGAAGGTCAAGATGGTAAGGGATAGGCTAAAGGTAGCCCAATCTCGGCAAAAGAGCTATGCTGATCCAAAACGTAGAGAGGTTACCTATGAGGTTGGTGATAGAGCTTATCTCAGGGTATCACCACTTCGTGGTGTGAAAAGATTTGTAATCAAAGGAAAACTAGCACCACGCTATGTAGGACCTTTCAAGATTTTGAGCCGCAAAGGAGAAGTGGCATATGAGATAGAATTACCAGAATCTCTGTCAGCAGTTCATAATGTATTCCATGTTAGTCAGCTGAAAAAGTGTCACCCAGAGATGGAAGAAACTTCGTTGAAAGACACTATACCATTAGAGGAAGTTCAGCTAGATAATGATCTCACTTATGAAGAGAAACCTATTAAGATTCTGGAGACAGCAGAAAGAATCACCGGTACCAAGACAATCAAATTCTGCAAAGTGCAGTGGAATCATCACACTGAATCAGAAGCAACCTGGGAGCGAGAGGATGAACTTCGGAGAGATCACCCTCACCTATTTGCTAGCCAACCCGAATCTCGAGGGCGAGATTCATCTTAAGTGGGTTAGATTTGTAACATCCCAAATTTTTCATTTGAAAATCATCATCATTGCATTCAAATCATCATGGCATGTACTACTTTGCATTAGATTTGTCCTCCAAAAATTTGGTGAAATTTTGAGACTTTTTGGAGCACTTGCTAAATTCAAACAAAACCTAGAAAAGAATTCGAAAAGAAAAAGAAAAGGAGGGAAAGAAATTTCAAACAGCAGCAGCAACTTCTGGCCTTTTGGCCCAATCCGGCCTAGCAGCCCACCCGGCCTCCCTCTCCCCCTGTCTGTTTTTCTGCACGCCCCCTCAACCCACCCCCCTCCCACTTACCACTGGGCCCTGTGCCACGTCACCACCACCCCGTCGTCTTCAACCCCAGGCGACGAACACCCCTCCACCTCCTCTGTCGTTACCAACTCCGGTTGATTGCGGGCGTTACCGCGAGTTAATCGCCACCATCACCGCCCCTTCTTAATCCCCTCTCACTCCCCTTCCGTTTCCCCTCAGCCACTTCCCCCGGAGAGCCCCCAGGCTCCCCAATTACCAGCTCGAACCGCCGCTGTCCGACGCTACTCCGGCGACGATTCCGGTGAGCTCCGGCCGCGCCCTCTTCTCTGCCCTATCTCCTTTGCCATGTCCTGGCGCGTCGTTTAACTCTGGCCACGTGCCTTCTTTTGCTCCAGGTCGACGACACAGTCTACTCCGGTGAACTCCCTCTGCCGCCGCCGTCCATCGCATTTTCCGGTGAGGTTAGGGTTTCCGCCGCCCCTTTTTGGTCTCTGCTAAGTCATGCTGAACCAGGCACCCCTCACTAACCCCTCTCCTTGCCTGTTCGAGCCCCAGATCATCATCACCGACACGGGGACACGAGCTCCGCCGTCAACAAAGCTCCGGCGAGGAATCGGGATCGAGGCAGAGCTCCCCTCCCTCCACTGTGACCTCCATCGAGACCGCCACGACCACCTCGACCTCTGGTACGTGTCCACGGTCTCCTTGCCCCTGTAGAACCGCCGGACCGCCAACGGCCGACGCTCTGCTGCCGCGCGCAATTGGTCAGCGCCGCCAGTTCCCGGCCAGGCCCTAGGAGCCGTTAGATTTATCGTCAGCGGTTAGGATTAGATCGCGACCGAAGTGGTATGGGCTGATCAGATCCGTCCGTAGTCACTTAAGATCTGACGGCCCGCAGAGATCGATCCGACTGAACTGGTACGGGCCAATCAGATTGCGCCACGTCGGCTAGGATATCTGTTTAATTAGAAAAATAGACAGATTATATATTAAACTTAGAAATTCAATAACTTTTGTTCCATAATTCAGAAAAATGCAAATTTGGTGTCTATGTATTCAGAAAAATAAGACCTTTATTATGGAGGCCTTGTTTCACACTTTTGCCACTGAAAAATTGGAATTATAGGCAGAACCTTTTGAGGAGTATATTGCTCATAAAAATTGTTCTATAAATTTTTTTGGGGTATTTCTTATGCATTTATATGAGGTATTCTACCCTTTGTACTATAGACTCTGTAAATTATAGAACTGTGATCATATCATTGCATTTTGCATGCATTCATGTTTTTTGTAATGTTTTATTGATTGGATTATTGTTGTTGTATTGATCTTGTGTAGATTGTGTGGATTGTGAAGTTTGTTGCTGTGAGGATTGTACCTATTCCCCTAGCTACCAAGGCAAGTGATATTTCATCTTATGTCCTATTATTTTCACCATTGCACTAGTGTTATTTTGGTAGATCTTAGCATGGTAGGATTATTTATATGTTACTATGCTATGCTATCCTATAGATTATATCTTGGTAATATCTCCTAGATGAAAGACTTCATATGCTAGAGTGCTTAGCCATGCTATTAGAATCCTTGGGTGGAATACGCATATAAGATAGTATGGAAAGATATTATTTTGTTTGACTAAGAAAACAACTAATACTAATGAAACACCTGGGTGGAATGGGACTTGCTTGGATTATGTTGAGTGGTAACTCAGGGGCCATGTCTATGGTCAGCTGGTGTATCACACTTGCCGATGGCCACCCAGGAACAAAGAGATTGGAGACATTCTTGTCATGAAGCTTCTAGTGCAGCCACATGACATATGGGCTCTGCCTTGACCAACTAAGTTGCAAGAACTCAGCTAGACGGACAGAATGTGGTAGATATGATAGGATGGAACGCGTTCGTGGTGGTCTGAGGGATTTCTTCTGAAAGGTCTTGTCTCGATGCATGTCGAGTCTTGTGGGGAAAGTGCACCACCTCTCGAGAGGGTAAAACTAAGTACTTAGCCGTGTCCCTGGTTATGGACAATTTCTGAGCCTCAAGACAGTGAAGTAGTTCAATAATCTCCTCATCCAAATTTCTCTAAGTTAAAACTTGTGGGTGAACATGGGTAGAGGTTCAGTGATGTCTATCATTGGTACCTTAGAGTTTGAATGAGAAAAACTTACTCTTCAAAAACTATAAGTTAAACTAGCTTTTGCAAAGCTAGCCATAACCCCACTTAGCCATATATTCATGTAGTTGTTGGATTACACTAAGTATCTATGGTATCACTTGCCAATACAATTCCAAATGTATTGACCCTTGTGGCTATAACTTATTATGTTGCAGGATACTCTGATGATGAGTAGGGTTGTGGGTCTTCACTCGACATGCTTGCCTGTGGCACATGACGACTAAAGACTATTATTATTATGCTATGTAATGTGAACTTTTGTCTTAGCCTTGGGCTAAGTGAGTTATATGAACCATTATATTCTTGGATATGCGATGTAATAATGACCTTTGTTTCTGTGTACTTCATTTTAAACTGTGGGTGCTAGCATTTCGATCCAGGGACTAGCACTGCAATCACAGGGATCTTACCTTATTATGGTGAGATCTTACAGATGGTATCAGAGCACTGTGTTGCCTGTAGGTTCGTGACCCTAGAATGGATTAGACTAAGGAAAACCCTTTGGAAAATAACTCTATATTCCAACCTTATACTTGTCTCTTCATCTCGTAAAAATTTCCCTAATCATCCTCCTCAACTGTTTTTTTGTAGATGTCCACCATCAATGAATCTGTCAAGAAGGGACCACTGATGACTATGACCCTGGAGTGTGAGGCAGAATTTCCCAATGTACTTAAGAACCTCATGCTTGGCTTGGGGATGAAGGGTGAAGTCGTGTACAAGGGATTTCCTGTGATAGACGAAGGACAATAGTATTGGTGGGTGCAACTCCATTTGTACAAGGACAAGGAGGACGATTCCAAGAGTACGGGATTCTGCATGTTCTACAAGGAATGCTGCATGGAAAGCTATTAAGGAACTTGGGGAGAGACTCAAGTATAGAATGCTCAATACTCAGGAGGATCTCAAGGAGGAGAAGAGTCTTGTCCAAGACTCAAAGGCCACTGTGAAACGCCTAAGTAAGGATATCATAGGCCTAGCTTTGGAGCTATGTGACCAAGACAAGCAGATCGTTGCCAAGGATGCCTAGATTGCCACCTTGGTTAAGAAGGAGTGAGCTATTAGTTGGACCACCACCTTGGCGTTTTATCACGTTAGCATTTTGATCATACCAACTTATGTGGTATGGCAAAAATAAGTTATGTCTCGAACCTTGAGTGCTTGAGTTGAATAATGTATTGCTACTTGGAATGTTCTGTTGGTTGATTTTTTTTTGTGACTTGTGTTTACTTTCTCTATTGTGTGTTACTAATTTTCTCCATACTATGCAAAAGATGCTGAATTTTGTCTACAAGACGGCCGAGGATTTCAAGGGGACTCACTTTGGGACTCGCATGTTGGAGCTAGTCCAAGTGCTCGCTCTTCCAATCCCTACCATTCAGGGACTTCAGCTGAGGAAGTTTCAGAGGAAGGACTTATGGGGATTCAGAGTTACCCAGCCAGGACGTGAGACAGAGCCCCAAACTGGGGAGATTGCCTTCAAGATACTCCATGATGACATGGAGAGGGGCCTCGATGACGCTATGCAGGAGCTGTTGGGAAGCCTATGTGGAGGTCACTCTTCTGAGATCAGGAGCCACTACTTCCATTTCTTTGGGAGGCGCGACGAGGATGGAGAGCCTATTCAGTTGGACGAGGCCACTAAGGATTCCATCAAGCCCGTGCGTCACTACCTCCAAGATTTAGAGAGCTTTATTAGACACCTTGATACTGATAGGACTAATGTGATGCTTAGCAACAACGAACTACGAGTCCAACTTAAGGAGAAGGACAAGGCCTTCCTAGAGCAGGAAAATCGAATCAAGGAAATGGAGAAGAAGTTTGAAGACCAAGAGAAGAGAGTTCAGGAAAAGAACAAGAAGATTAGAGACTTGGAGACCGAGTTAGAGCTTGAGGACATTGAGCTTGAAGCGGATCACGAGGTGATAGAGAGGCTACGCACTCAGAAGAGAGAGTTACAGACGAAGATCGATGCTCTGACTACAAGCTTGGAGGAATACAAGGCAGGGTTCGCAGCAGCAGGACTTGCACTAGTGGAGGAGGAAGTCTACATGGAGGAGTAGTGATGCTATTCCATCTACCTATCGTTCTATTAGTATTGACTGCATAAGTCATACCGACTTGTGGGTGACTATGCTAGTATGTTTATTTTCGCAAACTCTGTCATTGTTGTGATGTTGATCTTGCATGTGCTTGTTTGTCTGATTGTTGTTTCTATTTGGGTTATCTATCATTACTTACCCTTATTAAACCCACAGATGCCTCCCCGACGCAACAACGAGGATGACAATGGCAATGGAATGCACCGGATGATGGCTGCGCAGACCCAATTGATGCAAATGATGACTCAATTCATGGCAACCTAGAATCAGAACAACAACAATAATAACAATAACAACAACCAGAACAATCCACCGCCTCTGGATATGCTGACCAGATTTCTAAGGCTGGACCTGCTAAGTTCTCGGGTACCACTGACCCCATGGTAGCAAATGATTGGCTATGTTCTGTGAATAAGGACCTAGTCACGGTTGGATGCACGGATGCAGAAAAGGTCAGATTTGCAGCACACTTATTGGAAGGTCATGCAGCTGCTTGGTGGGATAATTTCCAAATTACCCACCCTATTGAGGAGGTGACTTGGGCAATGTTTGAGGATGGGTTTCGCACCACTCATATCTCTTCTGGAATAATGGGGTTGAAGAAAAAGGAGTTTCATAACCTCAAGCAACGCCACCGCAGTATTTCTGAATACATCGAAGAGTTCAATAATTTGTCACGTTATGCACCCGATGATGTTGACACTGATGCAAAGAGAAAGGAGAAGTTCCTAGATGGGTTGAATGATGAAATTTCTATGCAACTATCTATTGCATATGTTCCAACTTATCAATCCTTGTGTGATAAAGCTACCATCCTGGAAAACTAGATGAAACAAGTGGAGGGTAGAAAGAGGAAGCACCATTTTGATAAGTTTGGATCAGGATCTCCTCACAAACGCTCTCATGGCCAAGGAAGTGGGAGTTCAGGATTCCACAAAAATGGGAATCATAGTAACCATCGTAACAATAACCACAACCATGATGGAAATAATCATCATGGGCATAACAAAGGTGGATTCAGGAACAACCACAATGGTCATGGCCATGGAAACCAAAATGGTCAGAATCGTCACAGTCAGCCAGCAAAGAAAGACATCAGTCAGGTGGAATGCTTCAAGTGCAAGAAGACGGGGCACTATGCCAACGAATGCCCAGAGAAGAAGACTGATTGGGCTAAACCAAACCCATTCCAAAAGGGTCATGTGAATCACATTAATGTGGAAGAAATCCAAGAAGGATCTGCTGCCGTGATCCGTAAGTTCAAGATTAATTCCTTTCCTGCACTTATCCTTTTCGATACTGGCGCATCGCATTCATTCATTTCAAGAGCATTTGTAATCAAAAACGAACTCTCCACTGAAACCATTGGATGTCCCATTAAAGTAAGCTCCCCGGGTGGAGAAATGATAGTAAATTATGGGTGCCGATAGATCACCCTAGAAATTGGAAAGAACAAGTTTCCGGTTAGTTTAATAATCCTAGAGTCCCAAGGATTAGATGTTATATTGGGGATGGACTGGTTGACCCGTTATGAAGGGGTGATTGATTGTGCCAAGCAGACAGTTATGCTCACCACCCTAGAAAAGAAAAGGATCAGGTTGAAGTCTAACTTTGAACCCAAGGGGAGCAAGGTTAATTCTCTTAAGGGGGTTAGCCTAGACAGTGTGCCAATAGTAAAGGAGTACCCAGATGTGTTCCTGAAGAATTACCTAGCATGCCACCAGATAGGGATGTGGAATTTCTGATAGATCTACTGCCAGGAACGGGGCCTATAGCAAAGAGAGCTTATAAGATGTCAGTGGACGAGTTAAAAGAACTCAAGAAACTATTTACCATCAATCTATAACTGTTTACTGCTTTCTGTTTACTTTCTGCAAGCAATTCCTCTCTTCCACACGATACGTTTAATCCTTTGTTTTCAGAAAAACCGGTGAGATTGACAACCTCATCATAAGTTGGGGGCAGAGTTCTGTGGTTGTGTTGTGCAGGTCTCACCGTTCCTACTGGCACCGGTAGTGTGCCCTGCCAAAGTTCAGCTAGCTACACCTTTGGGGTGTTTCCTTGCTCCTACTGGATTGATAACCTTGGTTTCATAACTGAGGGAAAACTTGCTGCTGTGCTCATCATACCTTCCTCTTGGGGTTCCCCAATGAGCTCGATATATTTTGGGCCATCAACTTCCAGTGGTAGTCCCAAACGCAGCCTTTGCTGCCTTCACTCACCGCAGCTCCGCGGAATATTTGGCGACTGTCTCAATGAGGCGAGGCCAATAATTACTACAACTACCAGCGAAGGGAGCGAATACTACATGTTGGCCTTCCGCGTCGATAGGCATCGCCTCAGATACCACGCTGGGGTCCATCTCCACACCATGGGCTTGCACCATCGCAAGTGCCATTGTTGCGCAAACGAACCGCTGCACATTCTTGAAGTCCATTGGGACACCTTCTGCGAAGGATTCCACCAAACCATCAAGATTTTCGATTAGACTGGCCTTGGGAACCATATCCTCTCGGAGGCGGCTCAGTACATCATTGGCTTTCCCAAGTGTGTCTTGGAGGGAGGCACTGCGGTCTTCCACTGCAGCCACGGCACCAGCCAAGGCATCCGCGCAGACCAAAGCCTAGGAGTCGAAGCTTACACCGACCACATCTGAAGACACACATATCAGTACAGTGACATGGATACAAAAACAAGGGAAAATGCAAGGAAAACAGCGTAAATACCCGAGAGTGCTTTCGTGATAGAGAAAAGCTGTTCTGCGAACAACTTTTTCCTCTTAGCAGTGGAAGCACGCAGATCTTCCTCGCGTTTCTACGACTCCTCTAGAGCCGTGACTACCTTGGCGTGCTTCTTCTCTGCTGCGGCAAGTCCCTTCGCGAGGGAAGTGACGTGACGAAGAAGTTCGTTATGCTCACCTACAAGGGACAAAATATGGAAATATCTGAGTTTACCAACCTCTATTCATGAAAATCAGGTAGACAAGCTTAACACTAACCTTCGACTGCACGATGGTGGTTGTCCAGCATGGCATGCTGCTGACCTAAGGAAATAATCTGCTCGGTGAGGCAAGCAGAGTTCTTCGAGATAGGATACATCAAAAGAAAAGAAAGCATCAGAATTAGGAAGAATGGACAAGTGCAAACATCAATCAAAAATTCGACTGCCAGTGGCAAGAGACACTTACATTCTCCTCCAGGAACTCCGAAGGTTCCTATCGAGTAGGCGTCCGTGCAACCATCTGGTGCCCCCTAGTGGGGGGGGGGGGAACTCGAAGAATTGGCGCTGGAGTGGGCCTCCACCGGAGGAGAAGGAGACCATATTGCCACCTCTTTGTTCTTGGAGTACACATTGGCAGTCGTCGGAGGATGACAACGTCGTTTGAATACAAAACACCCAGCACCACTTCAGAAGATAAAACTTCGAGGAAAACAAGACGAACTCACAAATATAAAGACTTACCCGTCAAAATTCTCTAGGTCAAAAGAATCTCCCGATGACTCCTTAGGTAACCCAGCTTTTTCCTTGAGGGAGGAGCCATGGCGCACACAGGTACGGCAGGGATTGGCTCCTCTACAACAGTGGGAGGATCCTTTGGTGTCGATGGTGAGGTGGCATCTGAATCCTTGCTACGAGAGTGCTTGCGAGTCCCGTGATCACTAGACTCGGGGGCTTCCTTCTCCTCCCCAACAGGGACGGTGGAGCCCGACTCGTCCTCTTCTTCCACCTCATGAGGAATAATTCCTTCAGGCTGAGGAGGAAAGTTGGCGGCCACGGTCTAGTCCTAACAGCAGAAGAAACATTAGTATATAAAAAAAGCACCTACATGCAATCGAAAATCAAGAAACTTCAAAGAGAAATCCACCTCAGGGGGAGGATTGCTGGCACATAATGGAGGCACGACTGAGTCACCTGGGAGATCCTCCTTGGTGGTGTACTTAGTCAGCAGTCGAAACCTCATGTCTACCTCGCTAGAAGAAATGCCCTCTGCAGAAATGCGAGTGACATCACTAGCACCAATCCATCGGAACATAGGGTGTACCCTGGCCTGCAGAGGCTGTATGCGGCAACGCATCCAAGTGCGAATGAGCTCTGCGCCGCCTACTTCTTTGCCTATGCGGTATTCGAGGTTACAGACACGCTGATATAGGGTCTTTGTTTCCTCAACTTCGGCAGGCATCACCACGTTCTTCCAGGACATCCTCCGCTTACATGGTGCCACTGGATCGAAGGGTGCGAGTCCGTAGTGCTCTCCATCAGCTTTCTGGTCGTGGATGTAGAACCACTTATCCATCCATCCTTGGACAGATGCAGTAAGCTTGATGGTGAAATAGGTGATGTTGGAATCGACATGGATCCCGCAGCCTCCTATATCGTAGACTACTGAACCCGACACCAATTGATGTTTGAGATTAAAAAGTTTTTTGAAGAGGCCAAAGTGTGGCTCGATTCCAAGCCAGCACTCACAAAGAGTGATGAAGCAGGCAATGCGGAGGATAGAATTTGGGGTAAGCTGGTGAAGCTGGAGCCCATAGAAACAAAGGAGACCCTTAACAAATGGATGCAGGGGGAGCAAGACCGCGAATGATGAATGCAAGGAACATCACTCGAAAACCCGCGGGAGGACTAGGGATTACCTTGTCGCCGGGAATGCGAGAATCGTCCTCCACAGCAGAGAGCACCCCGTCCTGGAGCTGAGTGAACAACTCAGAGGATTTGATGACGGATGGGCACCATGACCCATTTGTGACGCGAGTCCCTGTGCCCTTCTTCTTCCTAGCTCCAGCGGCGCTGGTGCTCGTGGTGGCGGCGCCCTTCTTCTTGGACACGACAGCAACAACCGTAGATCCAGCGGTAGAGCCTCCCTTCTTCTTGCCCATCTTACGATGGCGGTGTGAGCGTAGGAAGTGGCTAGGGAAGGTACGGAGTTGGTCCAGTGCCTCAGAGGAGATGCGAGCAATGGAACAGTACGAGAAGCAATGTCAGAGGTGCGCGAGTGAGAAGAAGATGTGGAGAAATTACCGCACGGTGAACCCCTACTTAACCTCATAGTAGATGTAATCCAACGGCCAGGAGAACACCAACCCGACGCATGGCACACATCGAGGTCGACGCGTGGCAAGGGTAACCCACAAACCGTCGCACCACTCCGCCCATTACGCGCGAGAAACGAGGAGACACGGTTAAACCAGAAGATTATGCACGCCTGGTCAAGTCCAAGTCAGAAAATGGGACCCACTACTCATCACGTCTCGTCAAAGCTGCTCACACAGGCAACTGAGGTCATCTCATCATCAACACTGACATCATCAACTCCAGCAGGAGCACATTTCGACTACTTTAGTCCTTACTCGAGTCTTCGACTCAACCAAGCACTCGGGGGATACTCCTAACAGGAGCACTGGACGCGCACCCGAAGAGCTTTGTAAAGACATCCAAGCATCACGAAAAACCCTTTACTAGAATCTGCGATTCGATTATGGACTTCGGGTTACTCCCATAGGGAGCGCTGAAAGCATATTCGACTGAAACAAGCAAAATACGACAGCAGTCGCAAAACAATTATAGTCCCCACTCGAGTCTACGACTCGAATAGGCACTCGAGGGCTACTCCCATAAGGAGCGCTGGCCGCGCACCCTATGATTTTTTCCTATACATTACACTGTGTGTTGATAACATCCACACTCGAATGCTATGGCGACTCTGCCTCATATTTTCCCTGCAAAGAGACTGCGTCTCCTGGGTCACCCGAGCCATCTCCGCGATGACAGAAATTTGGATGCCATGCTTACAGCGTGAAGATAAGACCTGAATAAGGTCTGGCAACGCATCTGTTGTGCTCCGCCAGAAATAATCCATACCTGCAAGTACGATGAATAAAGCCTTGAAAGACGTGTCGAGTTCTCACACTTGCACACTAGGATTCGACTCTATAAGCCCCATGTGGCCTGAGTCAAATTACACCAGCACTTCTCCGAATTCGAGTCCGGGGACTCGAGTTTGAGTAGATTGCGTTGTTTTTCCCTAAGGCAGTTAACTGATCCTGATACATCGGATAAATCAGGTATGCATATCAACAATCCCTATGACACAAATCAAAGCTGTCGAAAAAATGCTCAGCTATGCACTCGAAATACTTCATAGAGTCTCCGCTCGAATATGTGATTCCACCGGACACTCGGGGGCTACTGACGTGGGCATACCTTACAATTACTCGAGTTTGGTATATACGGCATGATCTGATAGAAGCCCACAGTATTACCAGGGCCCAATCCAAGATTCGAGTGAACTACGGAGACTCCGACTGCTTGCGGCACAAGGCAAATCTTAAGATAGAAAGTTTAAAGGGGTAAACCCTAACTTGTAACCGACTAGACCTGCTACCTGAGACCTAACCTATCTATATAAAGGCTAGGAGCAGCGGCGAGGAGGACAATCACAACCCTAGCTTCCTCAACCTCGCTAGGTTGCATCTGCGCACCCCCTGTAACTTTCGACTCCCTCGATAATTCCAAGAGCACACAAGCAGGAGTAGGGACCTCTACGAGGCCTAAACCTGGGTAAACCTTTTGTCCCAGTGTGCTTGTTTGCTAGCCGATTGATGCCTCCAACACTCCCTCTTTCTCCAAAACCCAAGTCCATAACAATGGGCATTGATGAGTTCAACCCTTGTCAGAGAGAGAGATGAAAATGGGGATGGGAAGAGAGAGGATATCGCGACCAATCTTATCAACATGGTCGGGGGTGATGGTGAGAATCACGGTAGTAGAATTTTGCAAACAACTATGAATGGCATCAAGCACACACACACATGTGTCTGTGTGTGTGAGGATGACGACGATGGTTATTTTGTAGAAAACGCCTTAATTTTTCTAGGAACTAACTCGTGGTCCCACTTGTCAGCCAGAGATAGAGGGGTGACTCGAGCTGGGCCGATGCATGGGCTGCACCGGGTGTTGTTAGGTGCGTTGGGTGGCAGATAAGTGGAAGAGGAAGCTCTAGGCTCGCCTGTTGGCTCAGAGTATGTTTTTCTCCTTTATTTCCTATTTTTCTATTTTCTTTTCTAGATTTTATATTTACCTATCTGTTTTGAATATTTATTTGGGAATTGCATTTATATTTAGAAATTTCATCTCTAAACGTGCTTATCAACATGGAAATATATTTTAGGTTTCCACATGAATAATTATTGTGATTTAGTATTTCCTTTAATTTGATTAATGCACATCATAAATATGAAAGATTCTTTTAATAATTTCTTTCTAACAATTTTTTATAAAGAATTTATTTTTGGATCTTTTAAGAATTTTTATAGGATAGAAACAAGTACTACTTGATTATTCGACATGTATTAAGGTTAGTTTTGTAGTAATTATTACCTATGTGCTCAGTGGGACACACATTTCAAGTAATGATTATTTTACTAGGGTATTTACTTCAGACATCCTCTTTGGACACAATAGAATTTACCGACACTTATTTACTTATAGGCCTTTCCAAAGAGTTAGGTTTAGATAACATTGCCTTAGGAGTATGTTAATGGATTGTTGTTGAATTTACCATAAAATATCCAAGGTTGTCCTCCAATGTGTTCCATGAGGAAATGTGCGTTAGCTTGTCCCTAAACTAGTTTGGCCTTAGGGTTTAGAACTACAAGTATCTACTATGTACTTTTAGAGGATTTACTATACTTATGTTTGTTTATGAACATTACTCAATATCAAAGTTCAAAGGACATTGTCTTTAAATTAATGGTTATTGATTATACCTCAATTTAGGGTAAGATATTAAGATTGCTTTCCAATATGTCTTATAACACAATGTGATGTTAGTGGTCCACTAATTACACAACTTTATTATTTAGGAGAATGAATTAGACATGAGACTTGTTATGGCTTGATATAATCTTGGTTAAGGTTTCTCAAGAATTCATGACATCCATGTTTCACAAGTCTTGGCTCCCAACTAAGGAATTCCTTTCCTAAATATATTGTTTCTAAATCAATCAACTTATTTGCAAGAAACACCTCTTCCTAAATAAGCCAATCATCTGACTCTACCATATCTGTCATCATCTTATGAGATGGTTACACTTATTCACTACTCATTCTCCATTGTTCCTCGAGTATATAACTCTTATGTCTTAGCTGCCCTTGATGAATCCATCAATGTAGTTATTTCCATCTTCTTTAATCAATACCCTTCCCATTCTTCTTTCATCTACTTCCATGGCTTGCAAGGCCACAATCCTCACTATATCACTAGTGATATCAATCCTCTAGAAAAGGTACGTATACTTCCATAATACAGATTGTCATTGTATAAGCTTAATCAAAACACTATGCCTCCAACTACTTCATACAATTCATGTTCCATACTTCATCATACACTAGCGTGAATTATCATGATCAAGCTAGGTGACCTAACCAACTAAGGTTTAGTATAGCTTAGTATATTAGTAACAATTATATATCATCTAATCAATTACTCCCTAGTGGCTTGAGAATAATGACCACTATTCTTGGATCACACTAAACTTAAGCTTCTAATTGCCTATTCAATATCTATCCCCAACTAAGTAACAACGTGTACAACGCCTAGTATATTTATAGGTTTTATCTTTCTAATGAAGCTTACCTTATGGTTGTATCTACTTGGCTTAATAAGATGATTCTTTGATACTCTATCATTACTAGCTTTCTTATAACTTCTTAATTACTAGCTTAACTCTTAGGTTTAGATGCTTCTTCTAGTTAACTCAGGAATTAGTTAACTCCTCCAACATTAAATGGTTTGATATCCACTAAGGATCTCATCCCAATGATGATGGCATACTCTATCATAATTGGTTCCCTATTATTAATTTACTTCAAAACTTTGGAAGGATACTATAGTAAACCAAAGGCTAAAGGTTTAAGAATGGCTAGGTCAAGGATTGATCACTCAACATTGATGATCAACAAACTCTAGAGCATGGTTCAATAGGAATTGCATACATAAATATGGTAATAAGGATATGTGGTGAATGGTCTTGGCTTGACTTCCTTTCTTACTCTATTTGTGATAAGTGGTTAGGTTTTAGGAACTACCATGATTCTCATGGTAGGAATAACTATGGTAAGCATATTTATCAAGGTTTAATTATTTAGTTTCTATACTTGAGGCACACACTTGATTTGATATCCAGAAGATTAAGTATTAATCCTTAGGTAATGTGTTGTGGCTTTATTTTATTCTATTTGATCTTCCCATATATCAAATTACCTTTACCGAGAAATAGGGTTTTAGCAAATGTCATATTGAAACTTATCGCAATCAACTTGATGATCTACATCAGTTCCGTCAAGTTAAGAGAAGCTTCAATCACTTTGACAAGTTTTAATCAAAAGCGCGAAAATTATCCAGATTTTCTATGCATGAATGCAATGCACACACATGATCTAAGATTATTTCTAAGCTCTAATGCTGGGATGTTACAAAGTGTCTTGCTGGAGCTTGGAAGGTGGTAAGCATCGATTCCATCACCTGCTCGAATTTAGATGCCGAGAACAATTAGGTGAGGGGGGTGGCATTTGATGAGCTAAGCTTATGGACCCGGGTTCAACATGTTGCACATGGAACACAATGAATTGGCCATGTTGAACCGTTGGTCCAATATCCAATATGCTTGCAACAAGTGGCATGGGATTCAAGAGGTTATCAATGACTTTGGTCCCTTCGGTCTGGTGGACTACGACTTCGTGCATCCTTGATTCGGCTTCGACACCGGAGCGAGGACGACACCGGTGGCCGACATGGGTTGCGGCACCAAGTGGGTGACAGTATGCTTGTGCTTCTTGATGGAGGTGGATGCGACGTTGGAGGCAACCTTAGCATTGGTCGGGAGACCGCCACTTGCCCCGGGAACCACCGTAACCACCGGAGATGGCGTGGCGTGATGCCTCCAGCAATGGGTGGGGCCGATTTGAGGTTCGTCTTCGTAGAATCGACGGCAGCGTGGTGGCAATCGGCAGGCGCAAGCAGATCGACGATGGCGGTGCCGTGGGGGCAGGAATGAGGAAAGGGTGAAAACTCCTAGCGTGTGAACAAATCCAGTAGTGCGGGCTACCCTACAGATTCCTCCACGAGCCTACACATGTAGAATTCGAGTTGTCGATTTCGGCCCGGCCCTTAAAAAAATTACGGGTCGCGTGGTTTACGGGTGCTGATCGGCGTGGAATTTCGGCCACGGCCTGTAAAACGACGGTTATTATAAGGGTTTTGGCCGAGTACGGGTACTGCTAGTGATGCTCTAAGAGAATATCTAACGAAGACTGTAAAATCGCGAACTGTAAAGGGCAGATACAGGCCACGGTAAACCCTGTTTACCATTCGAAAATAGATGGCGCAGAACGAAGCCTGAAATGCGAACTATTAAAGAGAATATTCTCGAACGGTAAATATGGTTTTGCATCATCAGCTTTTCATAATTTTGAAACAGGGTTTTCCATGTTTTGCATCATCAGGATCAGCATTGTCACGATCATAGCAACCCAAATATAGCTGGGCAATGTACAACCATACGATTGAAAATATACATCGGCCATGGTGAATGCAAGGGATATCATCAAGCTAAATCGTTGTTGCCGCCCTCACCATCACCACCATCAGCACGAGCACTCATAGGAGACTCACCTAGGGTAGATGACGATGGACCACCGCCGATGCGTGCTTGCCTCCTCCTTTCCAAAATGTTGGTGAGCATCATTTTATGCAACTCCATTTGGATGGGAGTCATCTTGGAGGTGTCCAACATCAGGATCTCCTTCTCCTCGGCAATGAGCTCCTTAATTGCTTTGGCCTCCTTTATCTTGAGCCTCCTCTCCTGTAGCTCGGTCTTGTAGTTGGCATCACGCCAGATTGCTTCCCACCTTGACCTCTTCATCATCTTCTTCTTCTCGTTCATCATCATCTTGATCTCCAACGTCTTGTTGATCAACACCTCCTTTGACTTCACCATGTCATCAATCTTATCCCTTAATGAGGATGATTCGGCCTCTAGCTTGATCCTCTCCTTTGCCTTCTTGTTGCCTTTCGGCTTATGATTGTTCCTTCCTCCATCTTCCTCATCAGTAGCATCATCCATCTCCTTCATCTTGTCCTTCTTCGGAGCCACTTCTTGGTCTCTCAGAGTCCACTTTGGAATGTGCTTTAGCAACTTCCAACAATGGTGAAGGGCAAAAAGTTTGTTATTCGATCCCTTCATTTCCCTGTACCTCTCCCTGGCATAACGTTCCTATACACACAATTGGGTGTTAATGGACTATAATCCGTAGCTCAACAAGGGAAATGTAAAAGAGACGCAAAGAATCTCACATATTCGTCGGCATTGACACCACTTGGAGGATTAAGACGCACTTGCACCATACATGAGGACCAATGGCTATAAGTCGGTTTGATGACATCCCAGCGGCCTTGTCGAGACCGATAGACCAGTTGTGCAACACGAGACATAAGTTGGAAGAACTTATCTTCGATGCGCTGCCAATAGCGCTTGCCAGTTTGGTCCGTGCCGGTCATGACGTCGATGGAAACTGTGACCATGCCTGCACCAAGCAAATATCTTCGATCTCGGTGTAGTGCACCGCGCATTTCTTCTTGGCCTTTTGCCCATGGAAGGCATCGAAGACTTCCTCCTCGATCTCCTCCAACTCAGGCTCCTCCTCTTCCTCGTCGCCCCTATTCCTCGTCGTACGACAGCTGGTTGGTCCTGATGTCGACCTCGGTCTCGTTCAGCATTTGTACGAATGAATTCGGCATCGCGTGAGGGTTGTAACTGTGTAGATTGCGGACCTCAACATCGGCGAAGATGGAGATGACGATGGACTCGTCGAGGAAAACGATGGACATACCTTGACGGTGGAACCTGGGATGCGACGGGCGGCGGCGGGGGGTGGGGTCACGGGCGGAGCCTGCAACGCGACAGTCGGGGGAGGGGCGGTTGAGCGGTGCACGACCTGCTTGCGCTGGGTGCCCTGCTTCCTGACCCCGCACCGACGCCCTGTTTGGCGTGCGGCGTAGATGCGGCCTGCGACGCGCCGGTGTTCCCTAGTCTCCTCCTCTTCAGGGCTTTGTTGGCGTCGGGGTGGCTGGCTAGAGCGGCGGCGACGGTGAGGGAATCAGATCCAAACTGGGCGGCGGGGCGGGGGGGGGGGGGGGCTGCAGTGGCGCATCGTCGGTAGCGGCTGGCGCAACCTCCGTGGGGTCCATCGATTCAGTTTCGGTGGACTGCGATGCCGGAGAGCGAGTTGGACGGGAGAGCTACGACGGCAGCGGCACGGAAGCGAGAAAGAGGGGATGTGAAATGTTCTGTCCCGCGAGAATGGCTCTCGTGATACAGGGCTCGTTCAGTTCGGCCTCATGACCGAACATCTACGGTTTCGCCACTCAATTCCTTCACGTATGGTAAACCGGAATACAGTTCCATCACTTTATACGGGGTTCACTAGAAGGACCGACTTTTACGAAAAAAAGGCAAACAGATAGTTATTTTACTGTTTCGGACTGTTTATAGTCTTCGTTAGTACTGCTCTAACACATCGACTGGGGAAGTTCATTCAATGTCATCGCCCTTTCAAGTCTGGATAAGATGCAAGTAAGGACAGAAATTCGTCCAGTTTGCAAGGAATTCTACGGCATAAACAGCCCATAGTCCAAATCAGCTCCCAAACATATTGAGACATATACAACTGCTAATAACTAGAGAACGACAGAACATCAGTGAGCAGTTAAGGCAGCTAAACAGTTCATAAGAATATTAGAAACTAGGACAGGGTTCGTCGACACTACAGAATAGTTGCAAAATGGAATACACTGTTCTTCATTTTACTAAGCTGTCTACGATTGCAGTGCTCGCCTTCATGCCCTCTCTGCATCTTCCTCGCAGGGCTTCTTCGCTGCGAGGAACTCCATGAGCCCCTGGAGCGCGACGTCGACGTCCTCGCTCCGCAGCAGCATCTCGGATACCTCGGCCGGCGTCACCTCCACCTCGGCAAGCAGTCCCTGTATCTCCTGGAACAGCAGGTGGTCGTCGAGGAGGAAGTAGTTCCGGGCCAGCGTCCTGAATGCCTCCCAACCGCAGTAGCCCATGTGGACGTGCATGTCCATGCGCCCCGGCCGCAGCATCGCCGGGTCGAGGCGATCCTTGTAGTTGGTGGTGAAGATGATGATGCGCTCCTCGCCGCTCGTCGACCACAGCCCGTCGATGAAGTTGAGCAGCCCCGACAGTGTGATACTCTAGCATTCAGAGGTAGAATGGTCAGAAACTCAGAAGATGCTTTCTCTAAGAATCAGGACCAACGATTCTTTATTCCTATATAGTACAACGTACCCTGTTGGAGCGGTCGTCGGAGTCATCGTCAGCATCGCCGTCGTCCTTGGTAGGTGCTGGCTTCTTGCGGTCCTTGCCATTTTCCCTGGACGTGGCGCTGAAGCAGCAGTCGATGTCCTCGATGACGAGGATGGACTTGTTGGGCATGCCGATGAGGAGCTTCTGCAGGGACGAGTTGTCGTAGACGACGGAGAGATCGAGGTCGTAGAGGTTGAAGCGGAGGTGGTTGGCGACGGCGGCGACCAAGCTGGACTTGCCGGTTCCGGGCGGGCCGTAGAGAAGGTAGCCGCGCTTCCACGCCTTGCCGATCCGGCGGTAGTACTCCTTCCGCTTCCGAAACCTGTCCATGTCGGCGATGACGGCCTGCTTGGTGGCCGGGTCCATGGCGAGCGTGTCGAACGTGGCCGGGTGGTGGTGGCTGATCCCGCGCCACGACATGCCCTCGTTCATGAAGATCTTGAGCGGGCAGTCCTGGCGCCGCGCCTGCTTCACCTGGGCCGTGATGGAGGGCACGTACCTGCGGAGCGCCAGGTCCGTGTGCTCCGCGTCGAAGCAGAGCTCCAGCGAGTCTGGCGCGTGGCGGCGGCCTTCCCCCGCCACGGACTTCCACGTGAACCGGACGCCCTCGAAGACGTCTGTCATGGAGTCGCCGCCGTCCATGGACATGACCTGCGTGGAGCCGCCGCCGCCGCTGAGGCAGATCCGGCTCATGGACCACGGGTCGAGCCTGGTGGCGAGGTACTCGTGCAGGTCGTCGTAGAGGGTGTTGAAGTTGACGCAGTTCATGCCGCCTCCCTCGAGGCGCCTGACGACGATGGTGCGGCGCTTGGCGGGCGGGGGCTCGAGCCGCGCGCGGACGAGCGAGGCGCCCCAGCTGACCACGGCGCACAGGTCGTGCGGCAGGAGCTCCCGCGCCATGCCGCGCGCCAGCACGGCGTACGCGGTCACCGAGGCCGCCGTGGCCGCCGCCTTCTTGTACGTGTCCACCAGCTTCACGTAGGACGGCGACGCAGCCATGGACAGGGGATCCATTGCCTCCGACTCCGAGCAGCCAAGCGAGGGAAAGGCAGTGTAGTAGTGTAGCTTCTTCTGTTGTGCCGAGGCTATATTTGTGCTGCCTGTTACTAGTGAGTGTGTTGAGTTCACGGATGCGTGCGTGTGTCCCCTCCGCCCACCGTTGTGGCGTCGTCGTCCCATTGACTGTGAAATTACTGTTTGAATTTACCGTGCTTTCGCAGCGGTAGCAGTAAAAACAATATTCGGACAGAATGGGAAGCGATTCAGACAAGGAGGAGTACTCGCAGGTTTCCAGAGTTCCATTTTGGTGATTGGCCTCGTCGCCCGAGCGCGCGGTGCCGTGCCAGCGGGAGTTTTGGTCTGCAAAGCAGGAGGTTGAAAAGCATAGAGTTCATGTCGTCTTGTATCAGCCCTAGCCTGCTGGCCGCAGTCTACTAGCCGTGCAGCCTCTAGAGCCAGCATGCCGTGCAAAGGAAGCAGCATCTGTGGACTGGTGGCTTTTCTTTCTTTCTTTTCTTCGAGTCTTGTCGCGTTTTCAAGCCATGGGGAGCACGCCATCTCTCTGTCTCTCTGCCTGTTTCTCTCTGCCACACAGGTACGGAGGTTACTTTGTTTTCAAAACATTTGTGCTTTTGCACAAAAACCATATCGTGGCAACTTTTGATAAATCAAAAAAATTAAATAGGAGTTTCAGCCAAGACAATATTTTTAGAAATAGTTTTAGTAATTTCTTGTCGAGTCATGATCACAAGGAGCATATGGATTGCTTTGCGTTCACAATCCTTTTCAAAAAGTTCAAATAAAACATTAACTCCAATTAAAACAAACAAGAGTCAAGGTAAAACAAGAAAGTTTTGTTGGCACGAAGAGGAGTACTGACGCTAGCGTTGCCGCCTAGGTCGACACTACAGGGTGATGCAAACACAAAGTATTTTCATGCTATAGCAAATGGGTGTAAACAGAAATGCTCTACTATTTCTCTTGCCTCTCCTATTGGCCACATTTCATAGAAGTTAGAAATTCAGAAACACGTCTAAGAGTTCTTCTCGGATCTTATGGGTGCGGAGGAACCGCACGTTCTTACTCTCATGTATAATTTGTGGCATGGAAGATTACGAGTATCACAAGAGAAAACCATGGCTCTATCTGTGTCGTTTCTCCTTGTAGAATTGGATAATGTGCTTTGCAAGACCAAGAGTGACACTGCAACTGGTCCAGATGGGATTCTAGTTGCATTTCCAAAAAAAAGTCTCACAAGAGGAAAACATGGCTTTGTCTCAGTCATTTCTCTCTGAAAAAATGGATAATGTGTTTCACGGGCGTGGAATCTATTACGCAATACCGGCGTATTGCACGAATTAATGTTATTTTTAAATTGATATTCAAAGCATAGTTGTTGGATTATAGACGGTATTTACGTCACAAATGGCCTTTTAAAAGGAAAGGTGTATTCATGATGGGGCTTTAGCTGTGCACGAGATTATTCATGAGTTGAAATCTAAGAACTTACGTGTGCCGTCATCCTAAAGCTCAATTTTGAAAAAGCTTATGATAGGGTCAACTAGACTTTCCTTCGAGATATCCTGATTTAGAAGGGTTTTCAATCTAAGATTGTGCATAGGTTAATGCAACTTGTTATCGGAGGTTAAACGACTATCAACATTAACGGGGAAGTGGGTCTGTACTTTAGAAATAAGAGGGGTGCGCTGATGCGATCCCATTTCACCCCTTCTCTTTGATTCATGGCTGATGCGCTTACAACCATGTTGGATGCGGCAGTAGGGTTGGACATATCAAGGGAATGGTTTTGCATCTTGTCCTAGGGGGATAATGACACATCTTCAGTACATTGACGATATGATTCTCCTTTTCAATCTTGATGATGTTTTCTTAACCAATCTTAAGTTTTTGTTGATTTGTGTTTAGATTCTTTCTGGCCTTAAAATAAATTTCTTGAAATGAGAAGTCATAGTGATGGGGGTCACTTCACAGAAAGAAGCAGAGCGGCTAACCTACTAAATTGCAAAGAGGGGAAGTTCCCCTTTACCTACTTAGGGTTTCCCATAGCAGATAGCTAGGAAATTCCTAATCTCTATCTAGGTGGAGTTCATCTGGTTCTCATGAACTCTTCTTTGCACAACCCCCAATGTTTTGCATCTTCTAGGATATGAACGCATGCTGGTTTCAATAAGAATGTGGCTCGCTTCTTTTGGAAGGAGTAGTGGTAAACGTAAATTTGATTGGGTAAAGTGGCCCAAGGTCTCTCGACCTGAGGACCATGGGGTCTAGGTGTGTTAAAATCTCGTATCCTAAATGTGTCTATGATAAAAAAATGGATTTGGTGTTTATTTGACCAAGAAAATGAAAGGAGCACCTTATGGTTTAATATGGTGCGACTAAAAATCCATTGAATGATAATATATTTGCCTCAACGAACCAGGGTGGTTCCCAGTTTTGGCAAAGTGTTAATAAAACTAAACATCTTTTTGAACTTGGCTCAAAGTTCACACCGCAATATGGCCAAAGGGTAGACTTTTGGCAAGATTAGTGTCTAGGTGAGACCCACTTGTGAATAGATTTCCAAAACTATATGAAATCTCAGCAAATCCTAAAGTCTCGGTGGCCCAAGCTCTGGTAGATAATGGATGCAGATACCTTTTGATGAACGTTCGGATCGGAGGAGCTGGGCCTATGGAATGCGTTGGTCGAGGTTGCAGTAGATCTTACTCTCCGCCCAAATAGATGCAGTTTTCTGGTCGTTGGGACAATGTGGGTATTTCTCGGTAGCTTCTCTTTGTTGTCAGATTAACCTGGGCATTAGTTTTCCACATGATTAATTCGTTGGGAAAGTCAACCTTCCCCCGAAGATCAAGATCTTCTTGTGGCATCTCGCCAAAGGTCATATGCGGTCGAGTGAGCATATTCACAAACGTTACAGGCCTATAAATGGCAGATCCGCCCTTTATGGTCAAGTAAAGATGGTCTCGCATATCTTCTTCACTCGCAACTTGGCAAAGTTTAGTTGGAGTGGGATGCATTCTATGTTGGGTGTTAGTTGGAATCCTTCATCTTTTCCTTGTTCTTAGATATTCTTTCTACCCTTGTGGACAAGGTTAGACATTTGATACAAATGTTGTTTGTAGCACAAATCTTGACGCTTTAGAATGTTCGTAATAATATTATGATTTAAGATATTTTCCCAAGACAACATGCTTATTGTATTTTCAAAATATCTATGTTTTTGCAGTAATGGCGACCCCTGTTAAAAGTACGGATCAAAATGGCATGGACCTGTTGGCGGCGTTACTCACCGACAACATGTTCTTCTTATCTTAGTAGTAGTTATATGTATTGGGCAAGTGTTGCCTTCTAAACTGTTTGGCTTTCAGTCCTGGTTTTGTAATATGGTTGCTAGTTTACCTCAAATGCAGCAGTGGTTGTGAACTTGTGGTACTCGATGGTTTTATTAATTCAAAGTCATGTAAATATGCCTTTTATCTAAAAAGAAAGCTTTGTTGACTCCTAATTTTGACGTATTAATGTTAAGCACTCAGAACTGAATTTTTCAGGATGTTACAGTGAGGTGGAACAGAATGGTTTAGAGCATGATACATGAAGTTGATTGTTGCAGCATGGAGGTAATGCTCTCATGATTGATGACAATGGAAGGTTGGGAACACAAGATGATGGGGAAAATAGACAATGTGTTCCGAGGATGATGAACAAACTATTGTCTTGGTTCCATCACGATGAAGCTCAATAGGAGATGGTAGAAGTTGATAGATGGTAAACAGTTGCAATAAAATGGTGATATAAGGAATTCAAAGGAGTCTCTTTTTTTATAAAGGACATTTTATTATCTAAAAGTTTAAGTATTATATCCGACCTCTACATAACTATGATCCACATAGCTGAATCAATCCAAAAAAGAAAATAAAAAAGCAAAGTACGTGTAATCATGAAGAAACATCATATTGCCTAAGGATTTCGAAGGCCAATGCATAGATGACGCTGTCATCCATGTTGGATAAAAATATCCCTCGATGTGTCCTCTAACTGTGTAGACACCTCCATAAACAGGCAGCGGTCCTCCGCACACTATAGAGATGAGCATAAACAAAGCGTACATGTGCACTGGTAGATAACTTATTTAAGAAAAATAATTTTTATCATTAAAACCTTATCATTTCTACATAACCAAAGCGACCATATTACGGCAAGTGCTCCAACCATGATAATAATTCTAAACCGGTTATCTATATCATGCATCCATTTGCTAAAAATATTAGAAACACTATGTGGAGGATACAAGTCAGAACCTGCTTAGATAATTGACCATATAGAACATGCAAATTTTCATTGGAAGAATAAATGTTTAATTGTCTCATCGTGATGAAAAAACACATCTTGTACTGCCATGCCAATTCCACTTGACAAGATTGTATTTGGTGAGAATGATCCCTCGACATAGATACCGTGCAAATATTTCAATCTTGAGTGGTATTTCATCTTCTAGGTCTTCTTATTGCTATCAACTAGCACAACTAGTTGGAGCAATGCTCTATACATGAAGTCCACTAAGCATTGTTCACTCTCATTCAAATTCCACCAAAACTCATCATTCCCTTGTGACAATTGCAGTGTTACAAGACGTCGAAACAAGGCGTTCCAAGATGTAAGCCTAGTGTAACGCCCCCAAATCGAGTCTAGGCGGATCTTAGCATTTCCACCAAAATCCCGATAGAACCAATTCAAAGACGTCCACCAGACACTTTCGTGTGGGTGGATTTTATTACAAGTAGTAACATCACAATAGTTTACAACATAACCCACACGAAAATATATATATACAACAACAACTCAACAAGTTAATAATTCAAATGATACAATACAAAGATACAAATCATGAATAAAGCAAAATAGTATCCGAGTACGGATAAGAACCAAATGGAACTAAGAGTCCTGAATAATAACCAAGCGGTGTCCATAAACCCTGCCTAGGCCAAGCTAGAAGGGTAACCTTGCTAACGTTGTCGATCACATATCTATGAAAGCCAAAGGGTGCCGACAAAGGGCAAAGGGAAACCTAAAAAGAGTGGTCAATACTGAGGCTAGTACACAGCGAGTCTTAGAATTTGGTGGCTCTCGCCTACATGAGTATGGTGGGCTCAGCGGCAGCAAAACTTGCACTATCTAACTTATAGAGACACACTACAACTTTGTGAAAGGATAGAGATGTCGCCTAGAGGGGGATGAATAGGCAATTTCAAAACTATTACGGTTTTGGCTTGATAGAATGTGGAATTAAACTAATGTTTATTTTACAAGCATAAAACCTAAATACACTAGGCTCAACTAAGTGCACCAACAACAAGTTAAGCTAAGAAAGATATCACAAGATAAATATACTATAAGTGATAAGCAAGATATAAGTACTTCAAGCTCGATGGCTATCACAAGGAAAGTAAGCTAGGGTATAGAGATAACCAAGGCACACATAGACAAAGATGTATTCCCGTGTTCCCTTACAAGAAGGTACGTCACATTGGAGAGGTGTGGGATTCCACGAAGGATTTCCCAACGCCACGAAGGCTCACCTTCTTCTCCAAGTCTATCCCACGAAGGAATAGGCCCATTCCTTATGGCTAGATTTTCCTCCACTCCGGAGATGGCAAGCTCCACAACCACTTCACAAGCTCCACGAAGGAGAAGCCCGTGTCTCTTCACAATATTCCACGAAGAGGGCACTGCGGCACCAACCGCCAAGCTAACTAGGAGGTCACCCTCCAAGAGTAACAAGCTCACGGTCTCTCACTCGAACAAATCATAATGGAGAGCTCAACACTTATGCAAGAATGCAAAGCAAGAACACCAAGGGTGCTCAAATTCTTCACTCTCAAATCCCACCAAAGCAACAAGTGCTAGGGAGGAATTAGAGAGGAAGCACAATGGTGGAAGTCAACCAATGACTTTAAGATCTAGATCCAAAGGGTTCCCCTCACTTAGAGGAGGAATTGATTGGTGGGGATTATAGATCTAGATCTCCTCTTCCAAAGCAATAAAAAAGATGCAAGAATCATATAAGGGAAGGGGAGGAAGCAAGCCCAAGAGATTCAACAAAGGAGGTCAATTTTGAGATCAAGAACACACAAAACGCATTGGGGAAGAACCCCCTTTTATAGGGGAAAGCAAATATGGCCGTTGGGAGAAATCTACGAAAACTCGGTTTAAAGGTCGGTTGGACCGGCCCTAGGACTGGGAAACTCGGTCCCCAGGCCGGTGGACCGGCCTACAATCCGGAACGGTTCAGTATACCATCCCGGAATAGACTTAGAATAGATTCGGTCACAAAAACTAGAAAATCCGGTTTCATATACGGTCTACTGGCTTTGGCGCCAAACCATCCGGTGTGGGAGTCGGTTGGACCGGATCCACAACCGGGATGAAACGGACTTGACAAAAAACACAATAACTTTTGCATCCGGACTCCGATTTTGATGATCTTGAGCTTGTTTTAACGAGGACAACAAGATCTACAACATGGTGGATAAAAACATAATAGTAAAACAAAGGAGGATAGAACCAAATGAAGAAAGTTATGAAGCCTCCCTATAAGAAGAACCATTAAAACCTTCAAACTCGAAAACGCCATAGAAGATCCATTCAAATTTCGTTTTTGATGAACTTGGGCTTATTGAAGAGATAGAAACAAGCTCAAGAACCTCACATGGAGAAACACCAAGAAGAAACAAAATAGGAAGATGCAAAGTATGCAAAGGATTGAGCTCCCTACGACGATGTGATCAAGTTGCCCAACCGAAATCCTCTCTTGATAGTGCGGCTATCTATCCTATAACCCAGTCTCCCAACAACCACCTTAAGACAGGTAAAACGAAAACCTAGAAAGGCCATACCTTTGGATTGCGCATCCCGCTTGATCTTGATGACAACTCTTCAAGATCCATCCAAGCCAGAATGCATCACTTGATCATTGTTGCTTCGTGAAGACTCATAATTTGCTTCCCCATACACCACTATGGGATAGCTTCATTAAGACACGTCTTCACATGTTCATTATCACCAATATGGATGTCAAGCTTCAATAAAATGATCTTTTCGAGAGGCTTATCTTGAACTTTCCCTTCTCAACCTTGATGACGATGACCACATGATGGCATCCTCTCATGGGTTATATGAGATCTTTACTTTTGATGTATGCCCATGAAAAGATACCTAACCAACATAGATAACACAAAGGCACGTATATAATGGGTTAGTTCATGAAGCATAATTGACAAGCTTACCATACCACAAGATCAATGTGGTACATTCTTTATGCTTCATGTGTTAACCAAACTTGAATCTATTCTTCACTCTTAGTATTGGTCAACAATGTATCTTCTCATGATCCATCTCAATATATTGAGGTACATAAAGGACCCTTCATCTGATTACATGCTCTAAATGTTAGTCAATAATAGCTCAACTAATGAGGCTATCATGACACTGACTTAGATCCATAACTTGAATTCTTCTATTCAGATCATGATACCTTCGATCCATATTACGGATGTAGTATAACTCGTTTTCCCTAGTAGACCTAGGTTATTGAATCCTCGGGAAGCAGAAAGCGTAGTGAAGTTACTTTAACGGACCTTCAGAAGGTTTAGAATTCGTTTTGTGTTTTACCAAACCAAGAGTTTGCTATATTTTGTTGTTGATGATGATGGAGAGAGAGAGGGCCTAGGGCTTTCGGTTTCACCTGTAGCTGTGCAAAACATATGATGGGAATAAAGATAATAATAAAGTATGCATGTAATTGTAAGAGCAAGATAATTATATGTGGGCAGTGCATCCATAATTGCTATTGCCCCCGCAACCGCTTATAGCAATAACCTACTAGTCTCATCCATAGAAGTAAGAGAACTAATGATATGCATAGTGACGTCACTGTTAATCCCAAGTAAATCCCTCACATACAGTCGTACTACCCCTTCTGTCACTGGGGTTCCCAACCTGTAGATTAGTCATTACTCATACTCCCTATACCTGGCTCAATCCTTGGGGTCTTGGGTACCTGACAAGTCCTTGGATTGAGGCAAGAGAGGATACAATAATCATCATGTCATACAAACTAATACATGATCCCATCTATGATAAATAACATGCACAAAAGCTACATGGCTAGACCGAATCCCTTAGCCCAAAGATAATTACTCACACATAGAGATGAAATCAAAAATCATAAACATTGCAATGGAAATCATGAGATTGATAGCAAATAGTCTTACAATGTCGCCAATCGAAGATGAGATCTACTATTACAAGTAGTGGAATATGGCTAGGTGGTGGAGAAGGGTTTGGAGATTAGATCTAAGTCTATTCCTCCGGCGGATCTTCGGTGTGGTAGATGCAGGTTTCTGGGGGTGGCTGGCGATCTGGCTCTCTATTTCCCGTCTCTCGAAGCATCTTGATATAGCGGTCACTTCACGAATGTTGTTCTGTTTAACCTAGCGGTGTCGATGGCAACTATACGATGATACCTTCGATCCGGATTACGGATTTTGTATAGCTCTTTTTCCCTAGTAGACCTAGGTTTATTGAATCCTCGAAAGCAGAAAGCATAGTGAAGTACTTTAACGGACCTTCGGGAGTTTTAGAATTCCTTTTGTGTTTTTACCGGACCAAGAGTTTGTTGTCTTTTGTTTTGTTGATGATGGAGAGAGAGGGCCTAGGGCTATCGGTTTTCACCTGTAGCTGTGCAAAACATCTGATGGGAATAAAAGATAATAATAAGGTATGCATGTAATTGTTAGAGCAAGATAAATTATATGTGGGTAGTGCATCCATAATTGCTATTGCCTCTGCAACCGCTTATAGCAATAACCTACTAGTCTCATCCATAGAAGAAAGAGAACTGATGATATGCATAGTGACGTCACCGTTAATCCGAAGTAAATCCCTCACATACAGCCGTGCTACCCTTTCTGTCACTGGGGTTCCCAACCTGCAGATTAGTCATTACTCATACTCCCTATACCTAGCTCAATCCTCGGGGTCTTGGGTACCTGACAAGTCCTTGGATTGAGGCAAGAGAAGATACAATAATCATCATGTCATACAAACTAATACATGATCCCATCTATGATAAAAAACATGCACAAAAGCTACATGGCTAGGCCTGATGACCCACAAGTATAGGGGGTGTATCGCAGTATTTTCGATAAGTAAGAGTGTCGAACCCAACGAGGAGCAGAAGGTGTTGGCTAGTGGTATGGATCAGGAATTCTCTGCAAATACTTAGCAAACGGATTTTTAGGGGTTTTTGATAAAGCAAATAAACAAAGTACAAGTAAATAAAAGACAGTAGGAATAAATGCAGCAAGTGGCCCAATCCTTTATGCAGCAAAGGACAAGCCGTTTCTATTACTTAAGATGACCAGACGTTCTCGAGGAAACATGGGAAGACTGTCAAGTGCTTTCGCTTCATATAGTTGATTAATCTTCTTTAGCTTGCTAAGTGTTGTGTGGGTGAACCTGTGCTAATGTACCGTACTTCCTAGGACTAATACATACTTGTGATTATACCCCTTGCAAACATCCGTAAGTACAAGAAAGTAATTAAGGTAGAAACCTAACCACAGCCTTAAACTCTAAGACCCTTATGTACCTTGTGCAATGGTTTCCTAACGGGGGTTCAGGTTTCTGTCACTCAGGAAACCCCTACGATTAGTAGCCAAATACACAATGCATTCCCCTAGGCCCATATAGGTGAAGTGTCATGTAGTCGACGTTCATATGACACCACTAGAAGAAGTACACCACAACTTAAATATCAAACTATTGAATCTTTCTCAACACAATTCCACTACTAACAACATGACTTCCCTAACAAGAAGTACATATCTAACGATAGAGGGGACACTTCCATAATGCAAACCATCCTACACAATAACTTCTCTATTCATGATATGACTCTACTAAAAAGGTAAAAAGATAGAAGATAGTGATGTGATACCGCGGCACTCCCCCAAGCTTGGAACATACCAAGGGGATGCCAAACCTGATGACGAATTACTCCTTTGGTGGTGGTGATATCCTCTCGTCATCGTCTGACTTCCAAGGTAAGGGTTTCCCATCAACAAAGGACATCGTGGTTTCCAGCATCCTGAAACTTGCAGCAACACTTGTGCGTTTAAACCTAACCTCATACTCACAGTTTTGATTTTGAATGTCTTAGAACTGTGCTTGCAGTTTGTTGGTTGTTTGGCGAAGTGAGAGGACTTCATCCTTGAGTTCAGCAGTCTCCTTTTGGTGCTCGGCGATGAGTTCAGAACAAATCTTATGGATGATATCCACTTCGCGCTCCGCCATCTTCTTGTACCTAAAGACTTCTTGCTCCAGTGCTTCCATCCTGTCCTCCAGACTTCCTTCACATTTAGGGGCTCGAACCTCTTTTATCCGGATCTCCCCATCTTCAAGCAACAACTCCTTGGGATGAATCTTCAACTCTCTCATGTATGGGTTGATGATATCCTCTAAAGAATCTTCCTTGGCTGATCCAGAGGAAGACATTGTAGCTCCAAATCTGTGACTCTACCTGTCAGAAATAGATCGAAACGAAAAAATGACGAAAGCATGATATACGAACCTCGGGGGGATCTAGGGGATTATATATTATGAAGTTTCACATCAAAAGGAAGGTACTGGGAGAAAACGGGTCGGAGGCAGAGTCTGGGGTGGCCACACCACCTAGTGGCGCGGCCTGGGGTGGGTCCGCGCCACATGGTGGTGTGATCCACCTTGGCTCCGTTTCCGTCCCCCTTTCGCTTCGTAGCTTTCCATATTGACTAAAAACTGCAAAAATATAGTTGGATACTATTTTCGCGGAACTTTTCTTACCAGAACTATTACCTATTTGAAAGCGGACTCTGTAGGTCTCCGAATTTGGTCCTTGATAAATTTTTCCGGAGTTATAACTTGAAAGGCATCAACATCTTCATTGTAAGAATCCCCAGTAATATAGTGTTTGAGTCGCTGCCCATTCACTACTTGTGTAGTATTATCTTTTAAAGAAGAAATTTTTACTGCTCCTGAACGGTATACTTCTTCAATAAAGAAAGGTCCTTCCCATTTTGACAGTAGCTTTCCTGCAAAAAATCTGAGATGAGACCTATACAATAGAACTTTCTCACCAACATGAAATTCTCTCTTAATTATTCGCTTGTCATGCCATCTTTTAACTTTTTCCTTAAAGAGCCTAGCATTTTCATAGGCTTCACTCCTCCATTCATCTAAAGAACTTAAGTCAAATAATCTTTTCTAACCAGCGAGCTTACAATCTCTATTTAGTTCTTTAACTGCCCAGTAAGCCTTATGTTCTAATTCTAAAGGTAGGTGACAAGCTTTCCCATAAACCATTTTATAAGGAGACATCCCCATAGGATTTTTGTAGGCAGTTCTATAAGCCTATAAAGCATCATTCATCTTTTTAGCCCAGTTTTTTCTAGATCTATTAACAGTCTTTTGCAAGATGGATTTAATTTCTCTATTTGATAACTCCGCTTGCCCGCTAGTTTGGGGGTGATAAGATGAAGCAATTCTATGATTAACATCATATTTAGCAAGGGTCTTTCTAAAACCACCATGAATGAAATGAGAACCCCCATCAGTCATGAGATACCTAGGCACTCCAAACCTAGGAAAGATAACATCCTTAAGCATTTTTAGAGAAGTTTCCCCATCAGCACTCTTCGTAGGAATACCCACTTAGTAACATAATCAACGGCAACAAGAATATTTGTATAACCTTTCGAGGGAGGGAAAGGACCCATAAAGTCAAATCCCTAGCAATCAAAGGGTTCAATAACTAGAGAGTAGTTCATAGGCATTTCATTACGTCTAGAAATATTACCAACACATTGACATTCATCACAAGATAAAACAAATTTTCTTGCATCTTTAAAAAAGGGTAGGCCAGTAGAAACCTGATTGTAGCACCTTTTGTGCAGTTCTATCTCCTGCATGATGTCCTCCATAAGCACTACCATGACATTTACGCAATATCTCCTTTTGTTCATATTCTGGAACACATCTTCGCATAATACCATCCACTCCTTCTTTGTATAAGTGTGGGTCATCCCAAAAATAATGCCTCAAATCATAGAAGAACTTCCTTCTTTGTTGAGCTGTAAAATTTGGAGGCAAATACTTGGAGACAATAAAGTTAGCATAATCAGCGTACCAAGGGCTCCCTCGCGAGCTTACCCCTACTGCGGCTAACTATTAATTTGGGAAACTATCATTAACAGGCATAGCGTCAAAAGAGATGTTTTCCAGCCAAGATAAATTATCAGCTACAGGGTTTTCAGCGCCTTTCCTATCTACTACATGTAGATCAAACTCTTGTAAAAGCAGCACCCATCTAATAAGCCTAGTCTTAGCGTCCTTCTTCGTCATAAGGTATTTAATAGCAGCATGATCAGTATGAATGGTGACTTTTGAGTCTACAATATAGGGTCTAAACTTATCACAAGCAAAAGCGACAGCTAGAAGTTCTTTTTCAGTAGTAGCATAATTCCTTTGAGCAGCGTCTAAAGTCTTACTAGCATAATGAATAACGTTTAACTTTTTACCAATTCGTTGCCCAAGGACATCACCTACAGCAAAATCACTAGCATCACACATTATTTCAAAGGGTAAACTCCAATCAAGTGGTTGAACAATAGGGGCTGTAGTTAAAGCCTTCTTAAGAGTTTCAAAAGCTTCCTTATAATCATCATCAAAAACGAATGGTACATCTTTTTGAAGAATATTAGTGAGGGGTTTTGATATCCTAGAAAAGTTTTAATAAACCTTCTATAGAAACCAGCATGACCAAGGATACTACGAATACCTTTGATGTCTCTTGGGAATGGCATCTTCTCAATTGCCTCAACCTTAGCTCTATCAACTTCTATGCCTCTTTTCAGAAACTTTATGCCCAAGGACAATCCCTTCATTAACCATGAAATGGCATTTCTCCCAATTAAGAACAAGATTAGTTTCTTCACATCTCTGCAAAACTTTATTAAGGTTGTGCAGACAATTATCAAAAGAAGTTCCATAGACAGAAAAGTCATCCATGAACACTTTTACAATTTCCTCACAAAAACCATGAAAGATAGCAGACATGCATCTTTGAAAAGTAGCAGGAGAATTACATAAACCAAAGGCATACGTCTATAAGAATAAGTTCCGTAAGGGCAAGTAAAAGTAGTTTTTTCTTGATCTTGTTGTTTAACAGAAATTTGAGAGAAGCCAGAATAACCATCAAGAAAACAAAAATGGGTCTTTTAACCTTTCCAACATTTGATCAATAAAAGGAAGCGAGTAGTGATCTTTCTTAGTAACTTTATTGACTTTTCTAAAATCAATGTACATCCTATAGCCTACTACTATTCTTTGGGGAATAAGCTCATCATTATCATTAGGAACAACAGTAATACCTCCTTTTTTAGGAACACAATGAACATGACTAACCCATTCACTATCAACAATAGGGTAAATAATACCAGCATCAAGGAGTTTCAATACCTCATTCCTTACCACTTCCTTCATCTTAGGATTTAAACGTCGTTGGTGCTCTAGTACTGGCTTTGCATCCGGTTATATATTGATAGAATGCTGACATATAGTAGGTGAAATCCCTTTAAATCATCCAGACTATAGCCCATAGCTCCTCGGTGTTTCTTCAAAACATCCAATAACCTTTCTTCTTCCTTTCCTGAAAATTTAGAGCTAATAATAACAGGATATATCTTTTTATCATCAATATAAGCATATCAGGGAGAGGTTTTAGATCAAAGACCGGATCCTTTTTCGGTGGCAACGTGGTACCCAAGTCTTCTACAGGCAAGTTATGCTTAAGCATCTTGGGTTGACGATGGAGAATCTCGTCAATCTCATTCCTTTCTTCCATGAAGATCTCACTTTTGTGATCTTCCATAAATTGGTGCAAAGCATTGTTAGGAGCAAGAGAGATAGAAGCAAGTTGTTCGACTCTAAAATCCTCATTATGGGTTTCCTCTTCACAGGGTTCTTTAGTAAATTTCAAAAAATTAAACTCATAAGATTCCCCATCAAACTTAGTCAAGATTTTCTCCCTCTTGCAATCTATAATAGCTCCACAAGTACTCAAGAAAGGTCTACCAAAAATGATAGGATAAGATTTACTAGCAGCTGAACCAAGTACTAGAAAATCAGCAGGATACTTAATCTTATCACAAAGAACTTCCACATCTCGTACAATAACAATTGGAGAGATGGTCTCTCTATTGGCAAGGTGAATAACCACATCAATCTCTTCTAGTTCGCAGGGACTGATTTCATGCATAATTTCTCTATAAAGCTCATAAGGAATAGCACTAGAACTTGCACCAATATCACATAAACCATAATAGCAATGGTCACCAATTCTAACAGAAAGCACAGGGACACTAGCTTTTTTAACTCTATTAGGATGTGAAACAATATTATAAGCATCCTCACAAAAAACTATGTGTCCATCTTCTATGCTTTTAGTGACAAGGTCTTTCACAATTGCTACCACGGGTTCAACATTTATTTGTTCATCCGGTTTTATAGTTCTATTTCACTTTTAGTAATTACATTAGTTGTCATAGGATGATCCTTTACCTTATCTGGGAAGGGAATCTTCTCAATATAAGGTTCAGGTAAGATGTGATCAATAGTGCAATACTTAGCACTCTCAATAGGAACACAGTTAACAATATCTTTATAAGGTGCATGGTACTTGTTCCATCCCTTTTTTGGAATCTCAATATAAGAAGCAAAAGACCTAAAGCAATTCATAATAACTTGTAAATCAAGACCATAAGCATTACTAATATTTTGAAAGTCATCAGTTCCCATAAAAGATTCAATGCATTCATAATCATAATTTATACCTGGCTTTCTACCTTTGTCATTCTCCCATGCTTCAGCATTGTCTTGAATACGGTCTAGAAGATCCCATTTAGCTTCTTCCATGCGAGTGAATGATCCAGCACAAGAAGCGTCCAATAAATCCTTGTCATGTAGAGGGAGCCTTGCATAAAAGTTACTGATAATAATATTGTTGGGGAGCTCATGAATGGGACATTTGAGCATTAGTAACTTCAATCTCCCCAGAGCTTGAGTTGTACTCTCTCCATCAAGAGGCCAAAAGTTGTATATTTGATTCCGATCTTTATGGATCTCACTAGGAGGATAAAACTTTGAATAAAAGAGAGGCACTATTTCCTCCCATTCCAGAGCTTGACCATTCTTCAACAGCTTATACCATTCCTCAGATCTTCCTTTCAGTTATAATGAGAATAACTTCTTCTTAACTTCATCTGTAGTAATACCTGCACACTTGAACAACCCGCATAATTCATGTATAAAGAGTAAATGATCACCGGGATGGACTATTCCATCCCCAACATAGTTGTTATCCATAACACGATCAATAATTCCTGTAGGTATTTTAAAAACATCATTCTCAGCAGTTGGTGGTTTATCTACTACCTTAGCAGTGGTAGTAGCATTACCAAATAAGAAACACAACGAATTATCCATAACGAAAATAAAGCAACTAGTAGAAGTAAACAATACTCATAGTAGAAGTTTCCTTTACCAGTTCCACTCTCCAATATCGCTTCACTCCCCGGCAACGGCGCCAGAAAATAGTCTTGATGACCCACAAGTATAGGGTGTGTATCGCAGTATTTTCAATAAGTAAGAGTGTCGAACCCAACGAGGAGCAGACGGTGCTGCCTAGTGGTATGGATCCGGAATTATCTGCAAATACTTAGCAAACCGATTTTGAGGGGTTTTTGATAAAGCAAGTAAACAAAGTACGAGTAAATAAAAGACAGTAGGAATAAATGCAGCAAGTGGCCCAATCCTTTATGTAGCAAAGGACAAGCCGTTTCTATTACTTAAGATGACCAAACGTTCTCGAGGACACATGGGAAGACTGTCAAGTGCTTTCGCTTCATATAGTTGATTAAACTTCTTTAGCTTGCTAAGTGTTGTGTGGGTGAACCTGTGCTAATGTACCGACCTTCCTAGGACTAATACATACTTGTGATTATACCCCTTGTACACATCCGTAAGTACAAGAAAGTAATTAAGGTAGAAATCTAACCACAGCCTTAAACTCTAAGACCCTTATGTACCTTGTGCAATGGTTTCCTAACGGGGGTTCAGGTTTATGTCACTCAGGAAACCCCTACGATTAGTAGCCAAATACACAATGCATTTCCCTAGGCCCATATAGGTGAAGTGTCATGTAGTCGACGTTCATATGACACCACTAGAAGAAGTACACCACAACTTAAATATCAAACTATTGAATCTTTCTCAACACAATTCCACTACTAACAACATGACTTCTCCCATGTCCTCAAGAACAAAACGAACTACTCACAAGACATCATATGGATCATGATCAGAGATGGAATAATGATGTATAACAATCTGAACATAGACAATAATTCAACGGTTCACTCAATAGCATCAACTACAAAGAGTAATCAACACCGGGAAAGTTTCCCGTATGAACTATGCAAGATTCAACACAATTGTTACAGCAATATGGAGATGGTGATGAGGGTGCTGATGGTGATGATGGTGGTGATGATGATGATGATGATCCCGATGAAGTCCAGCTTGATGATGGTGTTGATGGCGCCGATCTCCCCTCGCTGGGAAGGAATTCCCTCGGTAGAAATCTATCTAGCAGAGAGATCTTTCTCTCTCGGTGTTTTCCGCCCCACAGAGGCGACGGAATCTTTCTGTGGTTGCTCCCCGAGTCTTAGGGTTTTGGGAGGATAATATACGCAAAGGGGAGTGCCAGGGGTGGACCAGGGCAGCCACACCACCTGGTGGAGCGGCCTAGGCTAGCCCACGCCAGGGGGTGGTGTGGGCCCCCTTTGGCCCATCTCCAGCCCCCTTCTGGCTTCCCTCGTCTTCTGGAAAAATAGGATTTTCCGTATATTTTCCCGGATTTTCTGATCTTCGCGAATTTTGCCTCCAAACAGCACCTTTTCCATCAGAATCCTGACTACAGCGGTCCATGCTCCAAACTCATCAACCATGCAAAAACAGATGAAATAACATAAGTATCACCTCTCAATACGAACTATATCAATGAATAACAGTGAATTATGACATAGAATAGTGATGCAAAATGGACGTATCAAGGCCAAAGCCCTTATCCCAAGGAGGATTACTCACACATAGAGATGAAATCGAAGATCGTAAACATCGTAATGTGAATCGTGAGATTGATAGCAAATAGTCTTACAATGTCGCCAATCGAAGATGAGATCTACTATTACAAGTGGTGGAATATGGCTATTGTGGTGGAGAATGGTTTGGATATTAGATCTAAGTCTATTCCTCCGGCGGCTCTTCGGTGTTCTGGATGCAGGGTTCTGGTGGCAAGGGGGCGAGGCAGGGCTCTTTTCTCGTCGTCCGGGGCTTCTTTATATAGGGGTCCCTTCACGAAAGTTGTTCTATTTGACCTAGTGGTGGCGACGGCAACTATACGACCGCAACTATACAACCAGAATTTTTGTTCATGTCGTACAGTTGTTTGTGAAAGCATTTGTCTCCACTTCACGACTCCTGGTTTCTTTAGGTTGTTAGAAATCTCCTATCTTTGACTTTAATATAGTGATTCCCATCATCAAACGTCTTTATCTGCGAAGGGAAAAATAGCAAGAAAGGATTGCATACCCCTTTGATCATTAGGAATTAGTGGCAGGGTTTAAAGAGATATTTCATCAAAAATATGAATCATATCCAGTTTAAATGTGGACGTAGATGGCTATATTTCAAATCCTTCAACGACCGAAACTATATGGCCGGAATTTTATTCCCGCCTTATAGTTGGTCGTTAAAGCGTCTGTCTCTACTTCACGACCCCTGGTTTCTTTGGGTTGTTGGAAATCTCGTATCTTTGACTTTAATGTTATGATTCCCATCATCAAACATCATTATATGCGCATAGAAAAATATAAAGAAAGGATTGCATACCCCTTTGATCACTATGCATTAGTGGAAGGGTTTAGAGAGATATTTCATCAAAAATATGAATAATATCCAGTTTAAATATGGACGTAGATGGCTATATTTCATAGCCATCAACCTCCCCAAGCTTAAACTTGATCGTCCTCGAGCAAGAAAACCAAAATCAAAAAGGAACTCATCATTTAAATTGTAATAATGAGATGATGATCTTACTCATGATTGGTAGTCTCATGTTTCCTTCACTTTATAAATCTGAAAAACTTCAGCATAGATAGAGTAATGGCAAGCATATCATACGGGTTTTTACGCATCCTTATAGCACATCAAATTTTTTGTTAACATGGATGATTCAAATGAGTAAACTTTATTCCATGTCATGCAATGAACTCCTAGGCTTGCCTTTGAACAATAAAGTATAATCATGTAAAATTGAGAGTGAGAGTTGTCATGAAAAACATATACACTATAGTATCTCAATTCTCCCATATCAATAAGTCAAGACTTTTCAAGCGCTAGTTTTCTATTCATTGTCCTTCAAGAATTTCAGTTCTTAAGTAATTGAGAGCATGCCAAAAAATAATTAGTTTATCGGGTTGTGATGGAAACTCGTGGCATCACCAAGGTTTTTGTTCCTTTTGCATAATGATTACTCATTTCAGCCAGAGGAGTGATTCCATCATGAACACAACTACCGGCTTACCCATTATAGCATTGTTGCTACATATGTTTAATCAACTCATAGCCGAAATATTGTAGTTTCTTCCATGAAGATCATTCGTTGGCTAGCAAAGTTGTTGGCATCCCATGAATATTGACATGCATAAAGCTATATCATTCTTATAATTCACAAGTCAAACTTTGGCATGCTCACAAAAACCGCTAAACATTAATTTGATTGAACAAATCCTTTTAAAGAGAGCTATCAAGTCAATCATTATTTTCTGTCGTGTTGAGTGTCTCTAGAAATAAGCCTTCAAGACTAAACACTATAACACCCAAGCCTTCAATTGTGAGACTTTTTCTTATTACAATTGTTTAGCAAATTTTTAGGCAAGACTTGGTTAACTACAAGATCTTGGAACAAAATGTACTCAACTAAATACCCATGCAAACAAAATTTTACTACAATATAAAGACTCACTCTACCAATATAATATCTTAACATTTACTATCAACTAGCATGGGTTTCTCAAACTTTAAAAGTGGGGAGTCTTAAGACATACCTCTCATGATTGGTTCCACTTCTCTCTTCCCTTTTGATTTGCTCCTTGGAAACTCGAAATCGACCACTCTCCTGCAAATATGTGAAAGACACAAGGAGAATAGGAAGGAAGGAAAATAAAGATAAATGGAAAAAATCTTTTTGTTGTTTTTAAGAGAGGGAATTAAAGAATACAAAATTGGCAGCAAAGCTCGGCTAGAAAATCTTGAAAACAAAAAGAAATAACTAAAGATAAAGTGTTGGGGAAACCAACACGAGTGCTTATAAACTCGAATAAATAACATAACCTCGAAATAAATAAAAGCAAATGAACTCCAAATAAAGATAATGAGGAAACTTCCCCAAGCTTGGGCTTTTGCAAGCCCTTCAAATCATTGTGGCAGCGGGAAAAAGTCATAACTCCAGTTCACAAATTGAGTTGATAAATTACTAGTTGTTTCTCAGAGGTTCAAGGAGAGGTTATGCATCCTCTCCACAGTTCCTCCAAGTTTTTGGAAGTCTTGGTATGTAGGTTGGTGGCTTCTCCTCTTGATAAGGAACTTCTTGCTCCTCTTCTTGGTCCTCATCCTCATCCGGAGTCTCCTCCTCGGGTTTGTGTTTCTCAACCTGCAAGTCATATAGCAAACATCCTTCCTCAATAGAGAAAAGACCATTAGGAAAAGGAGCGGGGTAGAGACGCCCATCTCCAGCAATATGCAAGTAATAAACACCACCTCCCCTAGTGAGCATGCCACAAGCTTTTAAAGTAGAGAAACCAACACATCGCGCACCTTGCACCAGTTGCAACTCACCTAGGTCGATGCCTAGGGCAATGGCAAGAACGGTGATGACGCCTCCACCTGTGATTGGTCCTTGGATTTGGGAGGATTCGTACTCCAGGCAGCACACAAGAATTGCGCCCAAGTTGAGTGACAAGTCGATGTTGTTGAAAGCAGCTTTTCGATGTCCTCCTCATTGAGTCTCGTGAACTCATTTCATGCCTACAAGGTGTTAGCAATAACATAGAACAAATAGCGAATTGCAGGATGTTGAATATTCTCCCCCTTGCTTACTCTAGAGGTGAAACTCATTCCATTATAATAAAGTTCCGGGGAAGGGTCTAAGCTAGTAGAGGATGCGCGTAAGGCATTAGCATCATTGTTTGGAAAATTAAAACATGCGCACCATTCATCTAGTGGTAAAGCATAATTGTTGTTCATAAGTTAGAAAGAAATCATGTCCTCTCCATGCCATGCTTTAACGATGCTTTGCAAAGAACTTAGAAATTCAAGAGTTAACCGGCGATAAGTAGGCACATCATTGAATACAAAGTTTTGCAGGCCAACCCTATTACAAAGTAAATGGAAGTCATTAGAAATACTGAGTTGATTCAATATAATGGGGCAAGCCCACTTGGTTGCCTTCACTTCTCGGCTCTTGATCCTATTGAAGCGATCATGTTGGATCTCATCCCTGAACCGTATCCCCATTCGTTCTTGAGCGGCAGCCCGAGAAGCACTAGCGGTGGCACGAGCACGAGTTTGGCTCCTTGTGTTCATCATCTAAAATAATAAGGAAGACAAAAATAATTTTTTTTGATCCAACAACAATAAGCATAACATGTTCCTCATCATAGCACACTAAAGAGTCCCCTCAAAATAGTTATCTAGGCAAGAGAATCATGGAAATTAGTTCATAGTAGGTCTCACCCTAGATAGATAATGACAACAGATCGAAGATCAATTTTGAAAAAGTAATTGGAGGACCATAGGAAAAACATACCGTAGATCACTTGTCTGCGAGGAAATCGAACAAAATTGAGTAGAGATGAAGATATCTTGAGGTTTTGAGAGAGTTTGGAGGTAGAAGAAAGAAAAAGGATTGAAGCTTTTGGGGTTAGAGGTCCCTCCCGTGGCGATTTTGTGGTCGGACGCAACTATACGGCCAAACTATACATCCGGAACAATTTGTTCCCACCGTATAGTTGGTCTGCTGTCAGAAATTTAGGGTTTTCACCTGGCGGCGCAACTATATGGCCAGAGCTATACGGCTGGAACAATTTATTCCCGCCGTATAGTTGGTCGTCAAACCTTCTATACCTGGAAAATAATTTTTATAAAGGCATCGACATCTATACGACCGTAACTATATAGCAGGATTTTTTATTCCCGCCATATAGTTGGTCGTTAAACCTTCAGTACCTAAGAAGAGAAATTTGTCGATGGCAAAGATATCTATATGGCTGGAATTTTTAGTCCCGTTGTATAGTTGGTTGTTAAACCTTCTGTAGTCATCAAAAAATTCTATTTCTTCAAGAATTCTTTCTTATCCTGAAACTTAGTGAAACACCTTGGTTTTGACAAAAAATGACAGTAAAAATTATCGACCAACGTCAGCATGTATGAAACAGGATTTTTAGTACTACCGAACTTCTTCTCCTCAAATGGAGCTTTCTAACACTCTTTATTAAACATAAAACTTAAACTTAAACTTAAAAACTTTTACTCAAACCTTTATTTCACATGGTTTACCTCCCATGAAGCGCTCTTTTATGGTCAATAGCTTGATCTCGATGTTGCTCACTTAGGCCAGATGAGTGGAACACCCACTCCAAAATAGTTGGCCTTCAAAGTGATGGCCTCCTTTTCATCATGCTTGGCTTTCTTCTTCATGGGAAAATGAATAACAAAAGGATCCCGTGAAGGCAATTGAAGCTTCACGTTCCCTTCATGTAGGTTAATTAAAGCCTTAATAGTTCTTAAGAATGGACGGCCTAATATAATAGGAGCAGTAGCATCTTCAGGCATGTCAACAATAACAAAATCAATAAGAGCAGGACAACCTTTAATGTATACTAAAGTATTTTCTTTAATTCCTACAGCTTGTTTGTAGGTAGAATCTGCTAGATGTAATTTTAACTCAGTGATTTCAAAGGGGCCAAGATTTAACTTATTAAAAAGACTTTTTGGAATTGTTGAAACGCTTGCACCTAGATCACAAAGTGTAGCTATCTCATTTGTCCCAATTTTAATCTTAATAGTAGGCTCAAATATATCATCAAGCTTCATAGGTAATTTTTCAGCAATTTTCTTATATTCTTCCTCAAGCTCATGTACCTTTATTGCTACCTGATTAATGGAGTGTTAATACATAGCTTCCTCATTTCCTTCACTTACCAGAATCTTGTTATTGATCCTTTTTACAAGATCTTCAATGGTGTAATTTGGTGAAGGAGTCCCTTTGGATTCTTATCATCTTGAGGTCTTCAATAGGATTGGACTCAGCTTTACCTACAAATTTAGCTAGAATGAGAGTTCGAATCTCGGTTATGTTACCTAGATGTGCCTCAACAATCCTTTTTATTTCTTGGAGGGCCTGCAAATCGTTCCTCAATCTTAGAGTTGGTTAGATAATTTACCAAGCATAGCATCATGGTTCTCCGTAATTTTAACAAGGATACTGTTTCGCTCATTTTGTGAGTCCATAAAGGACTTAAGTGTTTCTTGGAGACTACCATTACTTGTTCCCATATTATTATTAGAGTTACATGTAGGACTAGAATAATGTTTCTGAAAATTAGGATTATAATTCTTCTTCCAAGCAGGGTTATAATCATTACGAGCTATGAAGTCTATTTCTTCAATATTTGATTCTGGGATAGCTCTTACCTGGATTTCCTTACCTTTTATGGCTAATATGAGCTCATCCAACTTAGCATTGAGTTCTTCATTTTCTTGTGGTGAGACAGATTTCATCTTCTTCGTGTTTGATCTATCCACATGCCACTAGGCATGGTTGTCTTGCATATTGTCTAGCAGCTGCTTTGCTTCAGTAATATGTTTGCCCATAAATGTTCCTCCAGCTGCAGTATCAAGCATATACTTAGACACAGGGTTAAGAGCATTATAAAATAAATGGAGAATTAACAATTCTTCCATCCCATGACTGGGACAGTTTCTCATGCATTCTTTCATCCTCTCCCATGCAAGCGCTAGTTGCTCATGCTCTTCCTATTGAAAACCAGGAATATTAGATCTTAGTTGCATAGTCTTTGCAGGCGGGAAAAATTTAGTCATAAATAAATAAGTACACTCCACCCATGATGTAATAGTATTTATAGGAAAAGATAGCAACCATTCTTTTTCTCTTCCTCTAAGAGAGAAAGGAAATAAGCGCAATTTGACCGCTTCGGGGTCAACATCTTTTATGCGCATCATATCACATATTTCAATGGAAGTGTTCAAGTGCATACCTGCGTCCTCAACAGCAGAGCCTCCAAATTGATTCCGTTGAACCAAACTTAAATAGTGGGGCTTAATTTCATAATCATGAGCAGTAATTGCTGGCTGGGTAATAGGAGTACACAAATAATCATTGTTGGGAGTTGCAAACTCCCCAAGCTTCTTTTCAGCCATATTTCCTATGTTTTTGGGTTTTCTTAAACAAATAATTATGATAGTAAAAACAAGAATTTAAAGACTAACTATTTTTTTGGGTTTTTCAAATAAAGACTGAAAGAAAACTAACAAAATTAAAAACAAGAATTAAAAATAGCAAGGTTCCTACTAACCTCACCATGCTAGCTATTGCTTCCCTGACAACGACGACGGAAAAAGGGTTGATACCTCCGATTCGGATTATGGATGTAGTATAGCTCTTTTTCCCTAGTAGACCTAGGTTATCGAATCCTCGGGAAGCAGAAAGCGTGGTGAAGTTACTTTAACGGACCTTTGGGAGTTTTAGAATTCTTTTTGTGCTTTATCGGACCAAGAGTTTGTGTCTTTTGTTGTTGTTGATGATGGAGAGAGAGGGCCTACGGCTTTCGGTTTCAGCTGTAGCTGTGCAAAACATCTGATGGGAATAAAAGATAATAATAAAGTATGCATGTAATTGTTTGAGCAAGATAAATTATATGTGGGCAGTGCATCCATAATTGCTATTGCCTCCGCAATCTCTTATAGAAATAACATACTAGTCTCATCCATAGAAGAAAGAGAACTAATGATATGCATAGTGATGTCACCGTTAATCCCAAGTAAATCCCTCACATATAGCCGTACTACCCCTTCTGTCACTAAGGTTCCCAACCTGCAGATTAGTCATTACTCATACTCCCTATACCTGGCTCAATCCTCAGGGTCTTGGGTACTTGACAAGTCCTTGGATTGAGGCAATATAGGATACAATAATCATCATTTTATACAAACTAATACATGATCCCATCTATGATAAATAACATGCACAAAAGCTACATGGCTAGGACGAAGCCCTTAGCCCAAAGAGAATTACTCACGCATAGAGATGAAATCAACAATCCAACTCCAAATATAACTCATAACAAGTATTTGTAATCTCTAGCCTAAGTGCCACCATGGTGTGCACGCTGTCACTTTCACACACATGGGGAGAGCCAGAGATCTATTAAAGCACTTGAGTAGCAAGGTAGATCTACTTGATTACAAAGATCATGATCACAATATGATCATGCATAGAGAGAGATATGAACACATAGCTACCGGTAGAACCCTTAGCCTTGAGGAAGAACTACTCCCTCATCATCATGGGAATCAGCAATGATGGTGGTGGAGATCGATGGAGATGGCTCCGGGGGCACTTCCCCGTTCCGGCAGGGTGCCAAAACAGAGACTTTCTGTCCCCCGAATCTCCCCTTAGGTGGCGGCGGCGCTGTGGAACTTTTCGTGGCTAGAGGCTCCTGGATTTAAGGTTTTCTCATCAGAGGCTTCTTATAGGCGAAAGGGCAAGGTCGGTGGAGGCTGGAGGGGCCCACACCACCCCCTAGCGCGGCCTGGCCTGGCTCGCGCCACCAGGTGGTGTGGCCAGCCCCTGCCCCCTCTTCGTCTCATCTTCTGGCTCTGTGAGTCTTCCGGTAAAATATTGACTTTGGCTTTTGTCCCGTCCAATTCCGAGAATATTACTTTTTTGGCTTTTCTGGAACCAAAAACAACAGAAAATAGGCAACTGGCACTATGGCATCTTGTTAATAGGTTAGTTCCAGAAAATGTGTAAAAGTACTCCAAAGTGTGAACAAAACATAAGAAAGTAGATATAAAACAAGCATGGAACATCAAAAATTATAGATACGTTAGCAACGTATCACTCCCCCATAATGTGATATTCATTTTTTCTTAAAGAGGCAAAAGAACCTCAACTAGAGATAATTAATGGACATTTAGAATTTGAATTTCTCATGAGTATGACAGACCACATAGTGACTATATAATCTTGCATTATCAATACTAAGTGGTAGTACTCATGTACACACATTTTAAGATTTGAGAGATGTGTGAGGCATATCACTACCCCAAAATGGGATGTTCCATTAATCACTCAAAAAGAGCCAAAAAAAGATATCATCAAGATGCATTAGAGTCTCAAAACAAAACACACAAATAAGTGATGTGCCAAACACATAAACATACTTGAATACACAAAATAAGAAAGCATGAGGCACAACAAATACAAACACATACTTGATACAAAACCAAAACATGCAAAGGGGCAAGTAACTTACAATATAAAAAAGGTATATTCTAGTTACCGCAAATAGGCGCATTGGGTATATGTTAGGGCCTTTTTATCCGCGGTACCAAAGTTTGCAGGCCAGCACACCACGGTACCTAAGTTGCCTGAAATTGCCGCGTTTTGAAATGTTGGGCCACCCACTACCGAGAGGGGCCATTTTGATGCAAACTCATCTCACCCTGCCAAATTCAAACATTTTGTTAAACTGCCCCGTGAAGTAGACGGTCGGGACCCTCATGTCGGTCATCTGTACGTGACGCGAGCACCAACGCGACAACCTCTTAGGCAAATCGAGTAACTAAGTGGATTGGGTGTGTTGACCAATTTCACAAATCCATTCCCACCTTTCCCCTAGCACCGGCAGCGTCGGAATCCACCCTCCAGGCAGGACGATCCCTTCGGACATTTGACTTCTGGTGCCAAGTTGCTGCGCCCAGTCGCTGATCCCGAGCTCCAATGGTGCATGTTGTAGCCGCTGTTGCGAGGCTCTAGCCCGCCTCCACCGCCGACGAGCCGAGCAGCTCGGAGGATGGCAGATCCTACTACCAAGGAAGAAGAAGTTCTGGCTACAAGCGGGTGAGCTACCCTTCTCTTTGCTATTCGCACTAATTATAACTGCTAGCTGGCTACTGAACCTAATTTTTTTGGTTAGCCCAACGTTGATAAACATATTTTGTCCATAGTTTTCTATCAAGTGGGATCTCCGCGGACCACCCTTACCTGGTTAGGGTAGTCCTCTTCAGGTACGACTCTAAGGGCAAGTGGTATGGACACCATTGTATCACGATGGAAGAAGCGCCTGCGAAGATCTGCACTATATCTGGTATGGTTGCTGCTCTACGTAATCATGATGAATTATGGCCGAAGAAGACTGTAAAGTTTAGCTTCATGGATGAACGTGGCATCATGGTTCCTCTAACGTGTGACAGTCAGTGATACGTTGCTAACGTATCCATAATTTTGATGTTCCATGCTTGGTTTTATCTACTTTCTTGTGTTTTGTTCCAACTTTGGAGTACTTTCTATACACTTTCTTGGACTAACCTATTAACAAGTGCCACAGTGCCAGTTGCCTGTTTTCTGCTGTTTTTGGTTCTAGGAAAGTCAGAAAATCAATATTCTCGGAATTGGACCGGACAAAAGCCAAAGTTGATATTTTACCGGAAGACTCACGGCGCGAGAAGACGAGACGGAAAGGTGCCATAGGGTGGCCACACCATATGGTGGCGCGGGCTAGCCCTGGCCGCGCCACCAGGTGGTGTGGGCCCCCTGGCTGCCCACCGACCTTGCCTCTTCGCCTATAAGAAGCCTCCCGATGCATAAACCCTAAATAGTCAATCAAAAATCCACGAAAAGTTCCGCAACGCCGCCGCCACTGAAAGGGGATTCGGCGGACATAAAGTCTCTGTTCCGGCACCCTGCCGGGACGGGGAAGTGCCCCCGGAGCCATCTCCATCGATCTGCACCACCATCTCCATCACCATTACTGATTCCCATGATGAGGAGGGAGTAGATCTCTCTTGAGGCTAACGGTTCTACCAGTAGCTATGTGTTCATCTCTCTCTCTATGCATGATCATATTGTGATCATGAGCTTTGTAATCAAGTAGATATACCTTGCTACTCAAGTGCTTTATTAGATCTCTGCTCTCCCTATGTGTGTGAAAGTGACAGCGTGCACACCATGGTGGCACTTAGGCTAGAGATTACAAATACTTGTTATGAGTTATATTTGGAGTTGGATGTCTCTATGAAATTGTGGTGTTTGTTGGAACCATCTAGTGCTCAAGGTGACACTGGGGGGTTTTCTAGATGGGAAAGGCTTACTTTGAGGTCTGCTGTTATAGCCCTACCATCGATTAGAGTGTTCAACTAGAGAGTAGTTCAGCGTATTATCATAAAGAAGAATATATTTATATGAGAGTGTTCACTAGTGAAAGTATGATTCCCTAGGCCTTGTTTCTAAGCATTGAAACACTATTTGCTATTAGATCTATTACATATTTGCTTGCTTCTATCTTTATTTCAGTTTTACTTTAGTCTTTTCCACGCCATCAAGCTATTTTCTATCACCGTTACCACTTATAATTATCCATACCACTTGTATTTCACTATCTCTTCACCAAACTAGTGGACCTATACACCTGACAAGTGTATTGGGTGTGTTGGGGACACAAGAGACTTCTTGTATCTTGATTTCAGGGTTGCTTGAGAGGGAATACCTTTGACCACTTCCTCCCTGAGTTCGATAAACCTTGGGTGATCTACCTAAGGGAAAACTTGCTACTGTTCTACAAACCTCTGCACTTGGAGGCCCAACAACTATCAAAAGAATAGAAGTGCGTAGACATCAAGCTATTTTATGGCGCCGTTGCTGGGGAGGTAAGGTAAAAGGTATTCACACCGGAGGATTAAAGAAGAAGAACCTCCCACGGCAAACGCCTATTTTCTCGCGCCGTTGCCGGGGAGGTAAGGTAAAAGGTACTCACATCCTCCAGTGTGAGTGCTCGAAGTTATTTCTTTTAGATTCTATAATTTTGTATTTTTGTTTCTTGTTTTCACTAGTTAGGCTTAATGGAAAACAAAAACAGAATTAGAGAGCTTTATAGTATTTATCTTGAGTTAGGACATGAAGTGTTTGAAAAGAAAATTAAAAAACCTATGGAACTTTATTTGCATGCTAATAACAATGTTGTTAGTACTAGTTGGATGCCCGTGTGTTGCTACGGGCCATCAAATAAACTTATCAATAGATCGCTTTGATTTATTTCATGTGTGGTTAATGGTGCAGAGCATCGACTTAGAAAGGTAGAGAGAAATTGAAATGTGCTCGATAGAACCATTTATTTCATGTGTGCTTGATGGTGTAGAGCATCGACTTAGAAAGGTAGAGAGAAATTGAAATGTGCTCGATAGAACCAGAATTCTGAAACTAAAATGTTAGAATAAAATAACATAATTTAATAAAAACAAGCTCTGCATCATGCTGAGCCAAAAACAAATCTACATGCGTATCTTCCGCCTGGGTGCTCTCACATTCAACATGTCTTCACTATTTTGCAAAGAACACCAAGGTAAGCCTCTGGATTTGTATCCTACTTTTCCTAGTAAAAGTGTCGGGATTGAATATATTTTCTATATCCTAGAAAATTTCACGGTTGAAAATCAACTTTAGTTAAATTCCGGAACTTCTCTTTCTTCGTTTTTTTGTTGGTACAAGTGGCAGTTGCAATCCCTATGGCTACGGAAAATTTAATTATCAACTCTGTTAATAAGAAAGCACCTCCTCTTTATCAGCACACTCATCAGTGTGGATGGGGAAGGTACAAAGGTTTATCTGAAATTTAAGCAAAACACCAACCCAAAACAGCTACAATATAAAAACCAAACCGTGCATCATGCTGAGGAAAAAAATGACATGCATATCTTCCTCCTGGGTGCTCTCACATTAAACATGTCTTCACTATTTTGCAAACAACACCAAGGTAAGCCTCTCCATTCATATCCTGTTTTTTTCCTAGTAAAAATATTGGGGATTGAATATTTTCTTTCTTAGAGAATTTCACTATTGAAAAATAGTTAAATTCTGCAACTTCCCTTTATTCATTTTTCTTGTCGGTACAGGTGCCAGTTTCAATCCCTATGGCTATGGAAAATCTAGTTAACAACTCTGCATAATAAGTAAGCACCTCCTATTTGTAAGCACGCTCATCACCATCGATGGGGAAGGTACAAAGTTTTATCTGAAATTTAACCCAAACACCGACCCAGAACGCCTATATATAAGATGCTCAGAACCACGTATTGTTTCTGCGTAAGAATTCAATTCTATTCCATACCGTCTTGTTGAAGGGATTCTGATTGTCAGACCCTCCCCTGCCTAGATAGTGTATTCAAAGTCAGCTTATGGCCAGGTCTTCTAAAGTTCTTGAGGTTTCTGTTGTTTGTGTACGCTTATCTCTCCATGTTAGAATTCTAAGATCTTCGTCGCACGAGGGGTCCTTGCACCCATGCCATGATCGATTGACAAAAGATCTCCTAATAATCATCAGATTTTTTTAAAAAGTTTTAGCTCTGATATGTAAATAGTATTCAGATGTTAATCTGAAGCATAGTATATGCATGTACCTGGTCTCGACGAACATCAACGATCAAACTGAAGAAGTTCATCATTGTTTGTTTCATAGATCCATTGGTTACACGCATGCCATGTCAACACCATCGCCTGTAGTTAATTAGCTTCAAGAGAGCACCAACACAGCGTGGCACTTGTCAGGGTCCAGTGCAGTTCCGTACGTAGTGCGCCCGAAGGGGTCTGCCTACCCTGCCCATGCCGCAATCCACGCCGGTCTCTGGTGCCGACCTGCCCACGCCGGAGTCCGCCGCCGCCCATGTCACCGCATCTCGCCGGCAAACCCTCCATCAAAACTGCATCTGGCATCACCGGTGACTGGCCTCGCCCCAAGCGGACCCTTCATCGGTGCCTGTGTGGCCTTCTCGAGCAACACGACGTCATTATCGTCTAGCTCCAGTCCCACCTCATCCTCGTAGTGGTCGCAGAACTCGTTGTTGTTTAAGCCGCCGGGGTTTGATCGATCGCGTGGGGTGCATAGAAGCGGCTAAGCAGATGGTTATTTAAGGATGTGCTCGATTGTGTTATAGTTAGACTCTGCTTTTGTCTGGCTTGTAGTAGTTGTCCGAGGATAGTCTCGATCTGGTTCTAAACGGGCGGCAAACATATAATATAGGAACATAGAAGCATGCGAGAACAGATCCTAGCGATGGACGAAGAGGTAAAGAAAAGATATACCACGACCTACCGGACCATTAAGACCATAAGTCTTTTAATAGTAAAGATGAATTCTTTGGACACCATTATTGCTAATGCTATGGAACAGTCTAATCTTGGGGAAGCTAGTTTTTATGAAAATGATCTTTTTAGTTCCCCAGCTTTAGAAGATAGCTATTCTATTGCTTATGATGATACCAAGCCTCCAATATGTGATGACTACAATGATGAATATGATATTTTCAGTCCACCTACTATTGAGGAGAAAATTAATTGTGATTACAATATGCCTCCTATATTTGATGATTATGGTGATGAGAATAATAATGATAGCTATTTTATTGAATTTGCTCCCACTACAATTAATAAGAATGACTATGTTTATGTGGAGAGTATTAATTCTTTTATGCATGTGGCTCATGATAAGAATGTTTTATGTGATAGTTATATTGTTAATTTTATTTATGATGCTACTGAAAGTTATAATGAGAGAGAGAAACATGGTTTTATGTATCTCAACAATATTAAGTTTCCCCTCTTTATGTTAAAAACTTTGAAGTTGCACTTGTTTTGCTTTACTATTCTTATTGCTTTGTGCTTTCATGACTTGTTTCTTTACAAGATTCCTATGCATAGAAAGTGGGTTAGACTTAGATGTGTTTAGAATTTTCTTTTTGATGCTCTCTTTTACTTCAATTCATATTTCTTATGTGAGCATCTTCTCAAACTATCATGCCTAACTTAAAGGCGTTAAAGAAAAGTACTTATTGGGAGATAACCCAAAAGTTTTAGATGAGGCTTGTAAGTTATTACCTCTGTAATAACCGCTCCTTATCCTTTTTATTTGCTTTTTGTGCCAAGAGTAACCTCTAATGAGATAGAAGTAATGATTGAGAAAGTTGCTGTCCCCAAACAGATTTTTGTGCTTCACCGTAAAAATTCATGTAAAATCTCTGTACATGATTTTGAGGCGTGAATTTTTGTGCTTCTGCCCCAGGTTGTTATCTAACTTTCGTTAGTTCAACACTTTTTGATTTGAGCAACATAAGGTCCTCGAAAAAATCGTCTTTACCTGCCGGTCTGTTTTGACAGATTTCTGCCATTTTCTGCATTTGCTTCTTGTTGGTTCCTCTTTGAGTTCTTTTGGGGAATTGAGCTTTTTGAGGAAGTGCTACAGCAGCTAGTGTTTTAATGGAAGTTTTATTGATGTTAGAACTAAACCTCAAGACTTATTATCTTGAGTGCACTAATGTTGCTAATAAAGATTGTGTGAAGTTTTGTATGAAGAAAAAAATTCAGGTGTATGGAAGGAATGAGTAATGAGATGAAGGATGGACTAAAGCTCAAGCATGGGGATGCCACGAGTGTCACACCAAGAAATATCCAAGAAGTACAAGCGTCAAAGCTTGGGGATGCCCAAGGCATTGTTGGGTCCGCAGCATAGAAAACAAAAAATTTCCTACGGTGTGAACTACACACCAAGATCTATCTACTAGGTACAAAGCAATGGGTGGACATACATCCAACGAGAACTTACCCTCGAAGACAACGAGTTTTGTTAACGAGTAGGAACTCGTGGTTGATGTAGTCGAACACTTGCTGATCTCAAGATCGTGAGGAAGTCCGAGCGCCGCAACTCAGCAGCGCATCCGTACTCGCACACATGATCGAGACCCTTCTCTAATCAATTATCAGCAGCGGGACCTGTAGATCCGTACTGACTCCTACACATTCAACGATGACTTCTGCGATCGTGAGAACCTTTAATGCTTGTAACTAAATCCCTTTGTCCCTCGATATATTGCATGTCCAAGATTCAATCATCGGTATCTCCATACCTAGTTTGATCTCGTTTCCGACATGCACTCTTTTCTCATTCCCGTGATATAACATTCTAGTGATCACATCACTTGCTTGCAAGCTATCTCAATGTGATATCACCGAGAGGGCCCAGAGTATATCTATCCGTCATCGGGATTGACAAATGCCACTCTTGATCCATGAGCCTCAACATAACACCTTCGTAGTACTAAACCCATCTTTATAGTCACCCTGTTATGGTGTGATGTTTGATGTTATCAAGATACTCTTCCGGTGTTAGCAATTAACATGATCTCATGGTCTAAGGATAAAGATTACTTCGTATGATGTTATAGCAATATAAACATAATGACTTGATCGTAATGCTATACTTCGGATGAATGTTCATCACATCATTCCACCAATGGTGTGACCTTGTTATTGACAACATCCAATGTCCATGATCAGGAAACCTTGATCATCTTGTTAATCAACAAGCTAGTCTATAAGAGAGGCATAACTAGGAACCCTTTTTGTTTATTAAACACGCATGTATTGATGTTTCCGATCAATACAATTCTAGCATGTAAAATAAACATCTATCATATATAAGGAATACATAATAACAACTTTATTATTGCCTCTCAGAGCATATTTCCTTCAGGCATCCCCTTCTTCATCAATAAAAATCTCAGGTTTTCTTTCAAACACTTCATTTTTATTGTTTCATGCACAATTGTGTTGTTCTTGGAGCGTCTTCGTTTTGTTCTTAGTTTTCGTTTGCTTTGTTTGCTTAGTTTTCTTAATAAATTGGTTGGACCCCCTCTTTCATACATTGGTTTTCAAATAGTTTGGTTTGGATTGGAAAAGAGTAGGAAAGTTCATTCTTAAGTGTTAAAGAGAGACTGTTTTTGACTGTGGCCTATGCTTTGTCATTCCATGCTTGATATTGTTTTGGTTTTATGCTTAGTATTCTTTGCTGTAGCATGACTTGTTATAAACAATTGAGATTGCTTTATGTGCCTTGGAAGGATCATGCATTGTTTTAGCATATTAAAAGCAAAGTATTGTGGTATTCTCCTTTGATGCTTTGTTTGGGTTGACTTGGCGCATGATCACACCATGTTATGACTATCTGAAGTCACCATAGCCTTTATGATCCTTTAGTTTTCGACTTGTAATATCACTTTATGCTTTAATCAATGATGTTTTGTCGCTCTACATGATTATGACCATTACTGCTCTCTTAGTTGGTCACTCCCAGTCTTTTGCTAGCCTCCGTAACCAAGTGTGAGTTCCCCTCATGCATCTAACTCCTTAAACCAAGTTATTCCAAAGAGTCCACCATACCTACCTACTAGCTTATGCTATTCCAAGTATATTCATGCTCTTATCTACCTAAATTAAACTTGTTATGTGAAAATTAGTGATTAAAGCTCTCATGAACTTGATGGCACACTTTACTTTTCTTGCCCTTAATAAACTTGAATCATTGTGTCGTCTATGTTGTATACGCTTGCACTTATTTGTTGGGGATTAGCAGAACCATGCTGTCATGGGGAACGCTTTCAACATTGCACTTGTAGTTTGTACCTAGTTGATATCATGCTCTTTTGTCTATGGATGTCGTCAGTGTGAAATGAAAGGGGAGCTTGTAAGTCAATGGACTTATGTATATGTGTTAGAGAAATGCCTGGGCCGCTGGTATAATCCATGCTAACATGGTGGAAACCTGCGGCGTAACCATAATGAGCTGTCTATGAAGCATTCTTCTTATAAAAAAGTCAAATATTGAGAAAAAAGAGAAAAAAACAAAAGAGATATATGAAAAGTGGAAAGAGAGAAAAAAGCACCACATTCCCATGGTAAATAAGAAGATTGCTGAGATGCTCGTTGTCTGCTTACCTTGTCATTTTGATATGGGGATTCTTCCGTATCATCGGGCAAGGGGTACCCCGTTGGCGGTTTTCTATGATACACATGTACTTGCGATGACAAGAACTTACCGGTGACTAAACTTGAGTAGCATGAGGAGCGGCCCTCGTATTCAAGGGACATGAGATTTCCAACTTATACTTCGCCAATCATATACTTCATAGTTTGTTCACTTTAACCTTAATCACTTCAAGATGCTTATGATAGGGGCAATGAGAGCTGAAAGCTAATAAGTACCGTAATTTTTGGAAGCTCTTTATGAAACTTGAATCTCCGCTTCCTTCTATGAAGGCCTTTCTTCCACCATTATATTGAGTCTCCACCTTCTACCTTTATGCACCATTTTGAGAGCATAGTGGCCATTCTTAGTTCTATGTGCATTGTCCCAAGACTTGTTGATTGATGGATACCTTTGATATTGCTTGTTTTCAACTATTTGTATCTAGTCACTCTTATGAACTTTGAAGGTGTCCTATGCATTTATGTTTGCTACACTACGAGGGACAAGATGAAAGCCACTATGCTATGTTTTTTTATGTGAAACAAACGTCTTGCAAAGCATTGTTATTCACGAATCTTTTGTTTTTGTCTTTTCATGTTGCAACATAGTTTCTTTGTCTTATTGCTAGAACTTTGTCTTTCATGTTATGATTGAAGTACTATGATCCCAGCTTTGAATGTTTTACAAATACTTTGATCAAGTTTATGATGGTGCATTTCACCTAAAAAATTATTCTTTCTTTTTATCACTTACCTACTCGAGGACGAGCAGGAGTTAAGCTTGGGGGTGTTGATACGTTGCTAACGTATCCATAATTTTTGATGTTCCATGCTTGGTTTTATCTAATTTCTTGTGTTTTGTTCCAACTTTGGAGCACTTTCTATACACTTTCTTGGACTAACCTATTAACAAGTGCCACGGTGCGAGTTGCCTGTTTTCTGCTGTTTTTGGTTCCAGGAAAGTCAGAAAATCAATATTCTCGGAATTGGACCGGACAAAAGCCAAAGTCGATATTTTACCGGAAGACTCACGGAGCCAGAAGACGAGACAGAAAGGGGCCACAGTGTGGCCACACCATATGGTGGCGCGGGCTAGCCCTGGCCGCCCACCGACCTTGCCTCTTCGCCTATAAGAAGCCTCTCGATGCATAAACCCTAAATAGTCAATCCGAAATCCACGAAAAGTTCCGCAGTGCCACCGCCACTGAAGGGGAGATTCGGGGGATAGAAAGTCTCTGTTCCGGCACCCTACCGGGACGAGGAAGTGCCCCCGGAGCCATCTCCATCGATCTCCACCACCATCTCCATCACCATTGCTGATTTCCATGATGAGGAGGGAGTAGATCTCTCTCGAGGCTAAGGGTTCTATCGGTAGCTATGTGTTCATCTCTCTCTCTCTCTATGCATGATCATATTGTGATCATGAGCTTTGTAATCAAGTAGATCTAACTTGATACTCAAGTGCTTTATTAGATCTTTGCTCTCCCTATGTGTGTGAAAGTGACAGTGTGCACACCACGGTGCCACTTAGGCTAGAGATTACAAATACTTGTTATGAGTTATATTTGGAGTTGGATGTCTCTATGAAATTGTGGTGTTTGTTGGAACCATCTAGTGCTCAAGGTGATAGTGGGGGTTTTCTAGATGGGAAAGGCTTACTTTGAGGTGTGCTGTTATATCCCTACCATCGATTAGAGTGTTCAACCGAGAGTAGTTCAGCGTACTATCATAAAGAAGAAAATATTTATATGAGAGTGTTCACTAGTGAAAGTATGATTCCCTAGGCCTTGTTTCTAAGCACTGAAACACCGTTTGCTATTAGATCTATTACATATTTGCTTGCTTCTATCTTTATTTTAGTTTTACTTTAGTCTTTTCCACGCCATCAAGCTATTTTCTATCACCGTTAACAGTTATAATTATCCATACCACTTGTATTTCACTATCTCTTCGCCGAACTAGTGCACCTATACACCTGACAAGTGTATTGGGTGTGTTGGGGACACAAGAGACTTCTTGTATCTTGATTGTAGGGTTGCTTGAGAGGGAATACCTTTGACCACTTCCTCCCTGAGTTCGATAAACCTTGGGTGATCCACTTAAGGGAAAACTTGCTGCTGTTCTACAAACCTCTGCACTTGGAGGCCCAACAACTGTCTACAAGAATAGAAGTGCGTAGACATCAGTCAGCTAATTGGGTTGATAAAAAGGTATGCTTCGGCTTGCATGTTTGAGCTGAATTGTGATGTACTGGATGTGGAAGCTGCTGCAACTGAGAGTCGCCCTTCTATTCTTGGACAGGGTGGTTGCTCGAACCCAATTAGCTCCTGGTAAGCAAAGGTCTCTTGGGGTTTGCATGTTTGTGCTGAATTGTAATTTTTGTTTTATTTACTCTGTAGATATTGGGCAGTTATGCAACAGTCTTGTTTCTTTGACAGGAAGCGCGGCAAGGTTAGAAACATGACTGCCGGGTCAGTCATTTTTCTGCCTGAAGAAATTAAAATAGAGTGGAAATATGATGCTGGACACGATTCTGGTGCCCATTGTCTCGGCGATGCAGAGTACGTGAAGCTAAGGAAATTGGCACTGAGGAAGAGGAAGAAGGCAGGAAATGAAGAAGCTAGTGGACGTGAAGGCTTGGTACCCAGGCTGCGGAAGAAGGCTGCTAGCAATGAAGATGCATAGTAATGTGTTGAACTTGAACCTATATATGTAATTCGATTAAATTCTAGAGCTCTGTGTGTGGTACTTTGCTAGGCGAAACAATCTACCCATGTTCTCTGAGTAAAATGTACCGCGACTTAGGGTTTGGAAACACCCGAGTCAGTAGTTGAATCCGAAATTGTGATTGTGCTATTGCTATCTGAAAACACGCAGCAATGGTTCCACGATTGCTGAGGGGCAGGAGGTCTCCAAATTCGATGGAATGTAAGTGGCACAGAAATAAATTATTTAAGCTGCCACACTGCACGAAGCAACAACTTATTTCAGATGCTGCACAACCACGTGGCAACATAAACAACAATGGCAACTGATAATGCCTAGATGAGGAGGAAATCGGTACCACTTTCTAGCCTAATCTTGAGCCCGTCTATCTCACCGCCTCTCTGCTCCTGCATCCCCTGCATCTTGCAAAGCTCTCGGATCTCTAGTAACCGGGTGTACGTGTTTCCACTTTATAAATTGTGGTTGTGCCATTTGCATGCGGCACAATCCATGTAGATTATGTTTAAACAAACCACCAATGTCAGAATACACTAGTAGAAAAAGGGTCTTTGGTCCACGGTCATGTTCCCAATCCGGGACAGAGATCTAAATCGAGGTAGAAATTGACCTAAATCACAAATTCTTCCACAAATTAATCGAGACAGAGATCTAAATCGAGGGATTTCATTAATTCAACCACAAATTCTTCTAAACAAATGTGCGATTTCACATCCTATATTAATTCAACCACTAGTCAACAATTTCACTTCCACTGCCGCTGTCCTCCGAGCCGCCGGCTTCCTCGTCGTCGTCGGACAAAACCTCTACAATTTCCGCATTGTTCGCGAGACGGATCACCTCTTCGCGGCGAGCGGTGGCGATGAATGTGTACTTGGTCCGTCCAGGGACGGACAAGAACCTCTCCTGCCCTTCTCGGTTGCAGAGATCCCAGTGCACCACGCGCCCGTAAATGACACGGTTGCCAATCTTGGCCTTTCGCTCCTTCTTGAATAGCACCGGCCAGTACGGGCTGGCCGCCGTGTACTGGGGTAGCACCCTCTTCCACGCGGGAATCTGGCGGCGGCGCGCCACGATTTTGCTCTCAACCCTGGCTCCGCCGGGGACGAGGAGCGGAGCCACCGACACCCCCGCATAGCTGATGCGCCATCCGTGGGGCACCGTCGCGGCCGGCGGCACGAGGATGTCGAAGTGCACGAACATCACCGCCTCGTAGAATTTCAGCGCGGGTATCTCCATGGTGGTGCGGTGGAGATTAGGGAGGGGGCGAGGGGATGGACGACGAAGCGATGGCACGGTGGAGATTGGAGAGGGCGAGGGGATGGATGACGAAGCGACGCGCTGTGGCACCTCCTATTTGTACACGAGCACGACGAAGCGATGGGCGGAATATCCAAGGGGCATTGGTCAGACAAAAGGAAGTAATGCAGGGTTAAGACAGATTAACGGGTGACCAATTTTTTTCCTCCTAGGACTCCGGGGCCAATAGTTTAGACCGCTAGGTCAACAAGTACAACTATTACAACTTAAAAAGGCACGAAGATCAAGCTAAATAGAACTAGTTATCAAACATCTCCTTGATCTCCTAATCTTAGCCTGATGTGCATCTTCCTACGAGAGCAAGGATCGAATCATCTCTTCCTTCCTTTTAGCATATTCCTTGCACAAGTTCAATTGTTTCTCTGCATTTTTTCCTCATGCACTTGTCAATACTCGTAGTTTTGAACTGCAGGACTTTGGCCTGGTGAAGATCATTCCTTGCTTGAGTTAGTTCTTGCTCTGCTTTAGCCTTCAGGGCCAACACCACGTTATGCCTCTCGACTTTGCTAACCTTGTCTTGCGCCCACCTAAGATCTCGCTTATGCTTGGTCATGTCAACTGGTTCCCATAGCTTCATAAAAGTGAGCTGAATACAGATTCTTTCAACTCAACAGTCATTTCCCATACTTTGTCCAGCGTTTTCTGCATCGATTTGGGCCACTCTGGATCTACCCATTTGACAACACCGCAACTTCTGCCTTGCATCATTGCATGATGTCCTTGACACCGTAGAAACCTCCTGCCTACATTTCCTCCTTCGAACGCTACAAATTTAGCGAGCACATATCCATGTTTACATAGCAGAGGACTGTCTTCATCTGCTAAACCGTGATAGTCGGAGTCATACATCGTCTGGTTGGCCTAACACATCATACGCGCATGAGTAAACAAAGTAGATCTAGCTCAAAAAATAGATAACTGGCCACATATGATAGAGATAGAGATGAGACGACTCACGTCGAAATCACCATCCCTGTCGTCACGACGCGTTTCCTCGCCGTCTCCCCTTGAACCCATGGCGAGAGGGGGGGCGGAAGGGTGTGGCTGCAGGAGAGGGGATTGGGATGGAGGCGCTCTCGGCTTGCGGCTACGGCAGGATGGGAGTGAAGTGGGGAAAGTGGCTTCGAGGGGGAAGGAAGAGAAGTATGAGGAGGGAGAGAAGTAATGGGGACGTGACACTAGGATATGTCCCACTCAACTCGTGAGTCGTGACACTCGCAACAGGGGAGCGCTCAGTGTTGCCAGTTTGTCCGGAGCAAGCGTGGCCAATCATGCTACAGAACAGCCTACTCGCGGATCGCTCTCACGAAGACCCTCCCAATCATCCAAGTGCCCCGATCGAACGGTATGTAACAACCGTCAACCAGAACAACTGTGTTAGGGCGTGCCTTCTAGAAGACTCGATCTAACGGCCAATGGGGGCTAAGGTTAGGGCTCTCCTAAGATTAGGATCTATATGTGGTTTATGAAAAGAACACACATCCAATGACACTGGTGGATCCTTATGTGGTTTGTGAGAAGAACACACATGCAATCACACTAGGTGGATCCATATGTGATTTATGAGAGGAACACACATGCAATGACACTAGTGATATGTGGTTTGTGAAGAGAACACACATGCAATGACTCTAACTGTGGTTAATGAAAAGAGCAGACATGCAATGACACTGGTGGATCCATGTGTGGTTTGTGAGAAGAACACACATGAAATGACACTGGCTGTGGTTCATGAAAAGAACAGACATGCAATGACACCGGTGGATCCTTGTGTGGTTTGTGAGAAGAACACGCATGCAATGACTCTAGCTGTGGTTAATGAAAAGAGCAGACATGCAATGACACTGGTGGATCCATGTGTGGTTTGTGAGAAGAACACACATGCAATGACACTGTCTGTGGTTCATGAAAAGAACAGACATGCAATGACACCGGTGGATAGTTGTGTGGTTTGTGAGAAGAACAGACATGCAATGACTCTAGCTGTGGTTCATGAAAAGAACAGACATGCAATGACACTGGTGGATCCATGTGTGGTTTGTGAGAGGAACAGACATGCAATGACACTAGGTGTGGTTCATGAAAAGAACACAAATCCAATGACACTAGTGGATCCTTATGTGGTTTGTGAGAAGAACACACATGCAATCACTCTGATGGATCCTCATGTGGTTTGTGAGAATAACAGACATGCAATGACTCTAGATGTGGTTCATGAGAAAACACATGCAATGACACTGGTGTATCCTTATGTGGTTTTTGAGAAGAACACACATGCAATGACTCTAGTTGTGGTTAATGAGAAGAACCCACATGCAATGCCACTGGTGGATCCATGTGTGGTCTGTGAGAGGAACATACATGCAATGACACTGGGTGTGGTTCATAAAAAAAAGCAATGACACTGGTGGATCCATGTGTGGTCTCTAAAGAGAACACACATCCAATGACACGGGTGGATCCATATGTGGTATGTGGAAAGAACAGACATGTAATGACACTAGTGATATGTGGTTTGTGAAAAGAACACGCATGCAATGACACTAGTGGATCCATATGTGGTTTGTGAAAAGAACAGACATGCAATCACACTGGGTGGATCCACGTATGGTTCATTAGAAGAACACACATGCAATGACACTAGTGATATGTGGTTTGTGAAAAGAACACACATGCAATGACACTGGTGGATCCATATGTGGTTTCTGAAAAAGAATAGACATGCAATCACACTAGGTGGATCCGTGTGTGGTTCATGAGAAGAACACACATGCAATGACACTGGTGATATGTGGTTTGTGAAAAGAACAAACATGCAATGACTCTAACTGCGGTTAATGAAAAGAGCAGACATTCAATGACACTGGCCGATCCATGTGTGGATTGTGAGAAGAACACACATCCAATGACACTGGTGGGTCCTTATGTGATTTGTGAGAAGAACAGACATGCAATGACTCTAGCTGTGGTTCATGAGAAGAACACACATGCAATGACACTATTGTATCCTTATGTGGTTTGTGAGAAGAACACGCATGCAATGACTATAGATGTGGTTCATGAGAAGAACACACATCCAAGGACATTGGTGGATCCAAGTGTACACTGTGAGAGGAACACACGTGCAATGACACTGGGTGTGGTTCATGGGAAGACCACACTTGCAATGACACTGGTGTATCCTTATGTGGTTTGTGAGAATAACTGACATGTAATGACTCTAGCTCTAGTTCATGAGAAGAATACACATGCAATAACACTGGTGGATCCATGTGTAGTTTATGAGAGGAACAGACATGCAATGACACTGGGTGTGGTTCATGAAAAGAACACACATGAAATAACACAGGTGGATCCATATGTGGTTTGTGAAAAGAACAGACATGCAATTACACTTGGTGGATCCATGTGTGGTTCATGAGAAGAACACACATGCAATGACACTGGTGGATCCATGTGTGGTTTGTGAGAACAAAACACATCCAATGACACTTGGTGTGGTTCATGAAAAGAACACACATCCAATAACACTGGTGGATCCTTATGTGGTTTGTCAGAAGAATATACATGCAATGACTCTAGATGTGGTTCATGAGAAGAACACGCATGCAATGACACTGATGTACCCTTATGTGGTTTGTGAGAAGAACACACATGCAATGACTCTAGCTGTGGTCCATGAAAAGAACACACATCCATGACTCTAGCTGTGGTACATGAGAAGAACACACATGCAATGTCACTTGTGGATCCATATGTGGTCTGTGAGAGGAACAAACATGCAATGACACTTGGTGTGGTTCATGAAAAGAACACACATCCAATGACACTGGTGGATCCTTATGTGGTTTGTGAAAAGAACACACATCCAATGACATTGGTGGATCCTTATGTGGTTTGTGAGAAGAACACACATGCAATGACTCTGATGGATCCTTATGTGGTTTGTGATAATAATAGACACGCAATGACCCTAGATGTGGTTCATGAGAAGAAAACACATGCAATGACACTGGTGTATCCTTATGTAGTTTGCGAGAAGAACACACATGCAATGACTCTAGCTATGGTTCATGAGAAGAACACACATGCAATGCCACTGGTGGATCCATGTGTGTTCTGTGAGAGGAACAAACATGCAATGACACTAGGTGTGGTTCATGAAAAGAACACACATGCAATGACACTGGTGGATCCATGTGTGGTCTCTGAAGAGAACATACATCCAATGACACGGGTGGATCCACATGTGGTATGAGGAAAGAACAGACATGCAATGACACTAGTGATATGTGGTTTGTGAAAAGAACACGCATGCAATGACACTGGTAGATCCATATGTGGTTTGTGAAAAGAACATGCATGCAATCACACTGGGTGGATCCATGTGTGGTTCATGAGAAGAACACACATGCAATGACACGGGTGATATGTGGTTTGTGAAAAGAACACACATGCAATGACACTGGTGGATCCATATGTGGTTTCTGAAAAGAACAGACATGCAATCACACTAGGTGGATCCATGTGTGGTTCCTGAGAAGAACACACATGCAATGACACTGGTGATATGTGGTTTGTGAAAATAAGAAACATGCAATGACTCTAACTATGGTTAATGAAAAGAGCAGACATGCAATGACACTGGTCGATCCATGTGTGGATTGTGAGAAGAACACACATCCAATGACACTGGTGGATCCTTATGTGGTTTGTGAGAAGAATAGACATGCAATGACTCTAGTTGTGGTTCATGAGAAGAACACACATGCAATGACACTGGTGTATCCTTATGTGGTTTGTGAGAAGAACACACATGCAATGACTACATATGTGGTTCATGAGAAGAACACACATCCAATGACACTAGTGGATCCAAGTGTACACTGTGAGAGGAACACACATGCAATGACACTGGGTGTGGTTCATGAGAAGAACACACATGCAATGACACTAGTGTATCCTTATGTGGTTTGTGAGAATAACAGACATGCAATGACTCTAGCTGTGGTTCATGAGAAGAACACACATGCAATGACACTGGTGGATCCATGTGTGGTTTATGAGAGGAACAAACATGCAATGACACTGGGTGTGGTTCATGAAAAGAACACACATGCAATGACACTGGTGGATCCATATGTGGTTTTGAAAAGAGCAGACATGCAATCACACTTGTTGGATCCATGTGTGGTTCATGAGAAGAACACACATGCAATGACACTGGTGGATCCATGTCGCAAAGGGGTTTCGACAAATTCAAGGAGTTAACTATGATGAGACATTCTGTCCCATAGCGATGCTTAAGTCGGTTAGGATTATGTTAGCAATTGCTGCATATTTCAATTATGAAATATGGCAGATGGATGTCAAAACTGCGTTCCTCAATGGTAATATTGAATAAGAGTTGTATATGATACAACCTAAGGGTTTTGTCGATCCCAAGGATGCTAATAAGGTATGCAAACTTCAGCGATCCATCTATGGACTGAAGCAAGCATCCCGGAGTTAGAATCTCCGCTTTGATGAGGTGATCAAAGAGTTTGGATTTTTCCAAACTTATGGAGAGGCTTGTATTTACAAGAAAGTGAGTGGGAGCAATGTGGCATTTCTGATATTATATGTTGATGACATATTATTAATTAGAAATGATATAGATCTTTTAAATAGTGTTAAAAGTTATCTAAACAACAAATTTTCTATGAAATACCTTGGTGAAGCATCATATATATTAGGCATTAAAATCTATAGAGATAGATCAAGGCGCCTAATTGGGCTATCGCAGAGTACATACCTTGATAAGATATTAAAGAAGTTTAATATGGACAAAAGTAAGAAGGGGTTCTTACCTATGTTGCAAGGCAAGACATTGAGTAAGACTCAAAGTACGGCTATGGCGGAACAAAGAGAGATGATGGATAAGATCCCCTATGCCTCGGCCATAGGCTCTATTATGTATGCCATGCTACATACAAGACCGGATGTGGTACATGCTATTAGTTTGACTAGTAGGTACCAATCTGATCCAGGTTCGGAACACTGGATAGCAGTAAAGAACATCCTCAAGTACTTCAGAAGAACTAGGGATATGTTTCTTATATACGGAGGTGAAGAAGAGCTAGTCACTAAGTGTTATGTCGATGATAGCTTTGACACCGATCCAGATGACTCTAAGTCTCAATCCGGATACGTATTTCTCTTGAACGGAGCAACAGTTAGTTGGAGGAGTTCCAAACAACTTGTGGTGGCTGGATCAACGACGGAGGCGGAATATGTTGCTGCTTTAGAAGCAGCGCAGGAAGCGGTTTGGATGAAAGAGTTCATTATGGAACTAGGTGTGGTTCCCAGTGCGTTGGACCCAATGGTGATCTATTGTGACAACAATGGAGCCATAGCCAACGCAAAGGAACCGAGGTCTCACAAGAATTCCAAGCATATTAAGCGCCGGTTTCACTCCATCCGTGAGCATGTCAAGGATGGAGATATAAAGATTTGTAAAGTACACATAGACCTAAATGTAGCAGATCCGTTGACTAAAGTTCTACCTAGGGAAAAACATGATCAACACCAGAACTCCATGGGTGTTAGATTTATCACTATGTGAACTAGATTATTGTCTCTAGTGCAAGTGGGAAACTGAAGGAAATATGCCCTGAGAGGCAATAATAAAGTTGTTATTATGTATTCGTTATATATGATAGATGTTTATTTTACATGCTATACTTGTATTGATCGGAAACATCAATACATGTGTGTTTAATAAACAAAAAGGGTTCCTAGTTATGCCTCTCTTATAGACTAGCTTGTTGATTAACAAGATGATCAAGGTTTCCTGATCATGGACATTGGATGTTGTTAATAACAAGGTCACACCATTGGTGGAATGATGTGATGAACATTCATCCGAAGTATAGAATTACGATCAAGTCATTATGTTTATATTGCTATAACATCATACGATGTAATATTTATCCTTAGACCATGAGATCATGTTAATTGCTAACACCAGAAGAGTATCTTGATAACATCAAACGTCACACCGTAACAGGGTGACTATAACGATGGGTTCAGTACTACGAAGGTGTTATGTTGAGGCTCATGGATCAAGAGTGGAATTTGTCAATCCCGATGACAGATAGATATACTCTAGGCCCTCTCGGTGATATCACATTGAGATAGCTTGCAAGCAAGTGATGTGATCACTAGAATGTTATATCATGGGAACGAGAAAAGAGTGCATGTCGGAAATGAGATCAAACTAGGTATGGAGATACCAATGATCGAATCTCGGACATGCAATATATCGAGGGACAAAGGGATATAGTTACAAGTGTTAAAGTTTCTCACGATCACAGAAGTCATCGTTGAATGTGTAGGAGTCAGTACGGATCTCTAGGTCCCGCTGCTGATTATTGATCGGAGAAGGGTCTTGATCATGTCTGCATTATTCGCGAACCGTAGGGTGACACACTTAAGAGTTACCGAACACCATTTTGGAGCACATATGTTTCAGACGAAAGAATTGCAAAGCGCAGGAATTGTTTTAATAGAAACCAGAAATTGTTTCGGGTGAAATTGCAGAAAGTGGTTCTGCATGTGATATTGAAATATTGCAAGGGGCTATATGTGAATGTTTGTTAATTAAATTAATTAACAAAATTCTGAATAAATTTAATAAAAAAAGAGTTTCATTAAATGAGAGAGCATTAAACTTGGAGAATTTTAATGCATTTAAAGTGGAGACTTTAAAAGGGAATGTGAAGAGGCATTTTAATGTGGAGGGGTTACCACCACATGAATGGGGGAGGTGAGGGGTCACCCCCCATGCGCCGGCCATGGAGAGAGGGGCACCCCCCCTCCTCCTATAAAAGGCCACCCATTCCCTCCTTCATCCTCACACCTCCTTGTGAAGGATCTCTCTCCCCTCTAGAATTATTCCCCCATGGTCTCGGATTAGCGAAATACATGTTCCCGGTGGCATTTCGTCTGGAAGGAGTTGCTGCTTCCGCTGGATCGCTAGAGCGAGGAGGTGGAGGTTGTCCGATGGCTTGAACGTGTGTGCGAGTGCGGATGTGCTGCTGAGTTGCGGCGCTCGGACTTCCTCACGATCTTGAGATCGTCAAGTGTACGACTACATCAACCACGAGTTCCTACTCGTTAACAAAACTCGTTGTCTTCGAGGGTAAGTTCTCGTTGGAGGTATGTCCACCCGTTGCTTTGTACCTAGTAGATAGATCTTGGCGTGTAGTTCACACGTAGGAATTTTTTTGTTTTCTATGCTGCGGACCCAACAGTGGATCCATATGTGGTTTGTGAGAAGAACAGACATGCAATGACTCTAGATGTGGTTCATGAGAAGAACACACATGCAATGACACTGGTGGATCCATGTGTGGTTCATGAGAAGAACACACATGCAATGACACTGGTGATATGTGGTTTGTGAAACGAACAGACATGCAATGACTCTAACTGTGGTTAATGAAAAGAGCAGACATGCAATGACACTGGTGGATCCATGTGTGGTTTCTGAGAAGAACACACATCCAATGACACTAGTGGATCCTTATGTGGTTTGTGAGAAGAACAAACATGCAATGAATGTAGCTGTGGTTCATGAGAAGAACACATATGCAATGACACTGGTGTATCCTTATGTGGTTTGTGAGAAGAACACACATGCAATGACACTGGTGTATCCTTATGTGGTTTGTGAGAAGAACAGACATGCAATGACTCTAGCTGTGGTTCATGAGAAGAACACACATCCAATGACACTGGTGTATCCTTATGTTGTTTGTGAGAAGAACACACATGCAATGACATAGTGAATCCATATGTGGTTTGTGAAAAGAACACACATGCAATGAATCTAACTATGGTTAATGAAATGAGCAGACATGCAATGGCACTAGTGGATCCATGTGTGGTATATGAGAGGAACACACATCCAATGACACTGGGTGTGGTTCATGAAAAGAACACACATGCAATGACATTGGTGGATCCATGTATGGTTTGTGAGAGGAACAGACATGCAATGACACTAGGTGTGGTTCATGAAAATAACACACATCCAATGACACTGGTGGATCCTTATGTGGTTTATGAGAAGAACCCACATGCAATGACACAGTGGATCCGTATGTGGTTTGTGAAAAGAACACACATGCAATGACTCTAACTGTGGTTAATGAAAAGAGCAGACATGCAATGACACTGGTGGATCTATTGTTTGTGAGAAGAACAGACATGCAATGACTCTAGTTGTGGTGCATGAGAAGAATACACATGCAATGACACTGGTGAATCCATGTGTGGGCTCCGAGAAGAACACACATGCAATGACACTGGGTGTGGTTCATGAAAAGAATACACATCCAATGACACTGGTGGATCCATGAGTGGTCTATGAGAGGAACACACATGCAATGATACTGGGTGTGGTTCATGAGAAGAAAACACATGCAGTGACATTGGTGTATTCTTATGTGGTATCAGAGCCTGATCTATGCATAGGTTCTTTGCACGGGTAGTACACATATGTTTGTATGTGGGCGATGATGATCATGTTATTGCATCTTCTATGTATTTTGGATATTGGTGGCATAGTGGGATGAAGCGGCCCGGACCAACCTTGATGTAGCGGGTGTCTGTCTCTCCTACTATAGTCAATATCTAATTTACAACGAGTTGCTAATAACTTAGTTATCCTCGTTGTGGTTCATGTTCGTAGGTGAGAACGGTTCTATCTCCAAAATCCCTAATCCACGTAAAACTTGGAATTGATAAATTAGAGGTGTCTAGTTTAGATCGTTGTTGGGCTAGTGTATTGATATGATATTGTTGTAAGTAGATGTATGATAGATACTCTTACAACACACTCAACGTGTAAGTTCCATAGACCTTGGCCTTACACACAAAGGAATGATAGAGATCATACCACGATGCAAGTGATAGAGATGAAATGCATGGACCATATCATCTCACTTTACACATTAGATGTTAGCATCTTATACTGCTAGTTTGGCGCTTTTGGTAGCATTGTAAGATGATCCCTCATTTAGATATCAAGATAAAAATGTGTTCTTCCTTAAGTATGCACCATTCTGTGGATTGTGTTTCGAGACATCACGTGATGATCGGGTGTACTTGAATCTACGCTTTCATTGGAACGGGTGTAAGACAGTTTTACACACGCGAATACTAAGGTTCTTACTTGGCGAGCCTAGCATGTACAGACATGGCCTTGGAACACACGGACCGAAAGGTTAAGCATGAGTCATATAGTTGATATGATGCCCATATAGATGCTCGCCTTTGAAGCTACATCAACTCACGTGATGATCGGACTTGGTGTAGTGGATTTGGTTCATGTAATCACCAAAAGGACAGGAGGGATGTCATTTTTGAGTGGGAGTTCATTAGTAATTTGGATTAGTTGAACTCAATCTATCATAAACTTAGTCTAAATAAACTTTACAAATTCTGTTGTAGATGGCACCACCTGCTTTTAATTTCAATGTGTTCATGGAGAAAGAGAAACTTGCTGCGAATGGTAGCAACTTCGCCAACTGTGCTATGAATTTGAGGATTATCCTCACTGCTGCACAAAAGGAATATGTGCTAGATGAGCCGCTAGGCCCCCCACCAGCTCCTGATGCCCCTGACCAGGAAAAGAATGTCTATGTGACTCGTTAGGAGGACCACAACTTAGTTCATTGCAGCATACTGTATGGGCTAGAGCCAGAACTTCGAAAGCGTTTCGAAAATGGCAATGCCTTTGATACCATGGGAGAATTGAAAATGATTTTCGATACCCATGCTGCCATAGAGAGTTATAATGCTACAGAAAAGTTCTTTAGCTGCATGATGGAGGAAAACAGTTTGGTTAGTGAGCACGTACTCAAAATGTCTGGGTACGCCGATAAGCTTGTGTCCTTGGGAATAACGATTCCCATTGACTTAGGCATACATCGTGTTCTCCAATCTCTGCCACCTAGCTACAAGAGCTTCGTGATGAACTATAATATGCAGGAAATGAAGAAGACTCTTCCCGAGCTTCTGTCAATGCTTAAGACTGCAGAAGTGGAGATTAGGAAAGAACATCAAGTGTTGATGATCAATAGGACCACCGGTTTCAAGAAAGACAAGAAAGGCAAGCACAAGGGAAAGAAGGGTGGCAAGTCTGTTGCCACGCCTGAAAAGAAACCCCGAGCTGGCCCTAAGTCTTACACCGAGTGCTACTATTGTAAGGGGACTGGCCATTGGAAGCGCAACTGCCCCAAGTATTTGGCGGACAAGAAGTCTGACAAGGAAAACAAAGGTATATGTGATATACATGTTATTGATGTGTACTTGACTAGTACTCGCAGTAGCACCTGGTATTTGATACGGGATCGGTTGCTAATATATGTGACTCGGTTCAGGGGCTACGGAACAAGCGACAACTAGCAAGGGATGAGGTCAGGGTGCGGGTCGGCAATGGATCAAGAGTTGATGTGATCGCCGTCAGGACGCTACCTCTCCATATGCCATCAGGATTAGTTATAAACCTAAATAATTGTTATTTGGTGCCTGCACTGAGCATGAACATTGTATCTGGATCGTGTTTGATGCAAAGTGGTCATTCCTTTAAATCTGAAAACAATGGTTGTTCGATTTATAAGAATGATATCTTTTATGGTCATGCACCTATGTTGAATGGTTTATTTCTGATAGATCTCGATAGTAATATTACGCATATTCATAATGTTAATGCCAAAAAGATTAAACTTGATAATGATATATCTGCATACATGTGGCACTGCCGTCTAGGTCATATTGGCGTTAAACGCATGAAGAAACTCCATTCTGATGGACTTTTGGAATCACTTGATTTTGAATCATTTGATACATGTGAGCCATGCCTTATGGGCAAGATGACTAGAACGCCGTTTTTTGGTTCAATGGAACGGGCGACAGATCTATTGGAAATCATACATACTGATGTGTGTGGACCAATGAGTGTGTCGGTGCGAGGTGGATATCGTTATTTTGTTACTTTCACGGATGATTTGAGTAGATACGGGTATATCTATTTGATGAAACACAAGTCTGAAACTTTTGAAAAGTTCAAGGAATTTTAGAATGAAGTGGAAAATCATCGTAATAGAAAGATCAAATTTCTACGGTCTGACCGTGGAGGAGAGTATCTAAGTTACGAGTTTAGCACACACATGAAAGAGTGTGGAATAGTTTCACAACTCACGCCTACCGGAACACCACAACGTAATGGTGTGTCGGAACGTCGTAATCGTACCTTATTGGATATGGTTCGATCTATGATGTCTCTGACTGACTTGCCACTGTCATTTTGGGGTTATGCACTGGAAACAGCTGCATTCACTTTAAATCGGGCACCATCTAAATCCGTTGAAATGACACCGTATGAATTATGGTTTGGAAACAAACCTAAGCTGTCATTTCTAAAAGTTTGGGGATGTGATGTTTATGTGATGAAACTTCAGCTAGATAAACTCGAACCTAAAGCGGAAAAATGCGTCTTCATAGGATACCCTAAGGAAACAATTGGGTATACCTTCTATCACAGATCCGAGGGCAAGGTTTTTGTTGCCAAGAATGGATCCTTTCTTGAGAAGGAGTTTCTCGCGAAAGGTGTGAGTAGTCGGAAGGTAGAACTCGAAGAGGTTATTAAACCTTCTCTTCATGAAATGGCGAGTGGCGCAGCACCGGTAGTTGTTTCGGAGTTGAATTTACCCGATGAAGAGAGAGCTAATGATATTGATCATGAAACTCCGAAAGAGGACACTACTGAACCTCGCAGGTCTAGCAGGACACGTGCAGCTCCTGAACTATACGACAATCCTGTTGTGAATTTCATGGTTGATGAAATAGATGACCCTGCGACGTATGAAGAAGCGATGATGATCCCGGATTCCAACAAATGGCTAGAAGCCATGAAATCCAAGATGGAATCCATGTACGAGAACCAAGTTTGGACCTTGGTGGACTTACCTCACGATCGAAAGGCCGTTGAGAATAAATGGATTTTCAAAAGAAAAACTGATGCTGATGGTAATGTGACCATCTATAAGGCTCGACTTGTCGCAAAGGGGTTTCGACAAATTCAAGGAGTTGACTATGATGAGACATTCTCTCCCGTAGCGATGCTTAAGTCGGTTAGGATTATGTTAGCAATTGCTGCATATTTCGATTATGAAATATGGCAGATGGATGTCAAAACTGCGTTCCTCAATGGTAATATTGAATAAGAGTTGTATATGATACAACCTAAGGGTTTTGTCGATCCTAAGGATGCTAATAAGGTATGCAAACTTCAGCGATCCATCTATGGACTGAAGCAAGCATCCCGGAGTTAGAATCTCCGCTTTGATGAGATGATCAAAGAGATTAGATTTGTCCAAACTTATGGAGAGACTTGTATTTACAAGAAAGTGAGTGGGAGCAATGTGGCATTTCTGATATTATATGTGGATGACATATTATTGATTAGAAATGATATAGATCTTTTAAACAGTGTTAAAAGTTATCTAAACAGCAAATTTTCGATGAAAGACCATGGTGAAGCGTCATATATATTAGGCATTAAAATCTATAGAGATAGATCAAGGCGCCTAATTGGGCTATCGTAGAGTACATACCTTGATAAGATATTAAAGAAGTTTAATATGGACGAAAGTAAGAAGGGGTTCTTACCTATGTTGCAAGGCAAGACAGTGAGTAAGACTCAAAGTCCGGCTATGGCGGAAGAAAGAGAGATGATGGATAAGATCCCCTATGCCTCGACCATAGGCTCTATTATGTATGCCATGCTACGTACAAGACCGGATGTGGTACATGCTATTAGTTTGACTAGTAGGTACCAATCTGATCCAGATTCGGAACACTAGATAGCGGTAAAGAACATCCTCAAGTACTTGAGAAGAACTAGGGATATGATTCTTATATACGGAGGTGAAGAAGAGCTAGTCGCTAAGTGTTATGTCGATGCTAGCTTTGACACCGATCCAGATGACTCTAAGTCTCAATCCGGATACATATTTCTCTTGAACGGAGTAGCAATTAGTTGGAGGAGTTCCCAACAACCTGTGGTGGCTGGATCAACGACGGAGGCGGAATATGTTGCTGCTTCAGAAGCGGCGCAGGAAGCGGTTTGGATGAAAGAGTTCATTATGAAACTAGGTGTGGTTCCCAGTGCGTTGGACCCAATGGTGATCTATTGTGACAACAATGGAGCCATAGCCAACGCAAAGGAACCGAGGTCTCACAAGAATTCCAAGCATATTATGCGCCGGTTTCACTCCATCCGCGAGCATGTCAAGGATGGAGATATAAAGATTTGTAAAGTACACACAGACCTAAATGTAGCAGATCCTTTGACTAAAGTTCTACCTAGGGAAAAACATGATCAACACCAGAACTCCATGGGTGTTAGATTTATCACTATGTGAACTAGATTATTGTCTCTAGTGCAAGTGGGAAACTGAAGGAAATATGCCTTGAGAGGCAATAATAAAGATGTTATTATGTATTCGTTATATATGATAGATGTTTATTTTACATGCTATAATTGTATTGATCGGAAACATCAATACATGTGTGTTTAATAAACAAAAAGGGTTCCTAGTTATGCCTCTCTTATAGACTAGCTTGTTGATTAACAAGATGATCAAGGTTTCCTGATCATGGACATTGGATGTTGTTAATAACAAGGTCACACCATTGGTGGAATGATGTGATGAACATTCATCCAAAGTATAGCATTACGATCAAGTCATTATGTTTATATTGCTATAACATCATACGAAGTAATCTTTATCCTTAGACCATGAGATCATGTTAATTGCTAACACCAGAAGAGTATCTTGATAACATCAAACGTCACACCGTAACAGGGTGACTATAAAGATGGGTTTAGTACTACGAAGGTGTTATGTTGAGGCGCATGGACCAAGAGTGGAATTTGTCAATCCCGATGACGGATAGATATACTCTAGGCCCTCTCGGTGATATCACATTGAGATAGCTTGCCAGCAAGTGATGTGATCACTAGAATGTTATATCATGGGGACGAGAAAAGAGTGCATGTCGGAAACGAGATCAAACTAGGTATGGAGATACCAATGATCGAATCTCGGGCATGCAATATATCGAGGGACAAAGGGATTTAGTTACAAGCGTTAAAGTTTCTCACGATCACAGAAGTCATCGTTGAATGTGTAGGAGTATGTACGGATCTCCAGGTCCCGCTAGTGATTATTGATCGGAGAAGGGTCTCGATCATGTCTGCATTATTCGCTAACCATAGGGTGACACACTTAAGAGTTACCAAACACAATTTTGGAGCATATATGTTTCAGACGAAAGAATTGCAAAGCGCAGGAATTGTTTCAATAGAAACCGGAAATTGTTTCGGGTGAAATTGCAGAAAGTGGTTCTGCATGTGATATTGAAATATTGCAAGGGGCTATATGTGAATGTTTGTTAATTAAATTAATTAACAAAATTCTGAATAAATTTAATAAAAAAAGAGTTTCATTAAATGAGAGAGCATTAAACTTGGAGAATTTTAATGCATTTAAAGTGGAGACTTTAAAAGGGAATGTGAAGAGGCATTTTAATGTGGAGGGGTTACCACCACATGAATGGGGGAGGTGAGGGGTCACCCCCCATGCGCCGGCCATGGAGAGAGGGGGCACCCCCTCCTCCTATAAAAGGCCACCCGTTCCCTCCTTCATCCTCACACCTCCTTGTGAAGGATCTCTCTCCCCCTCTAGAATTATTCCCCCATGGTCTCGGATTAGCGAGATACATGTTCCCGGTGGCATTTCGTCTGGAAGGAGTTGCTGCTTCTGCTGGATCGCTAGAGCAAGGAGGTGGAGGTTGTCCGGTGGGTTGAACGTGTGTGCGAGTGCGGATGCGCTGCTGAGTTGCGGCGCTCGGACTTCCTCACGATCTTGAGATCGTCAAGTGTACGACTACATCAACCACGAGTTCCTACTCGTTAACAAAACTCGTTGTCTTCGAGGGTAAGTTCTCGTTGGATGTATGTCCACCCGTTGCTTTGTACCTAGTAGATAGATCTTGGCGTGTAGTTCACACGTAGGAAAATTTTTGTTTTCTATGTTGCGGACCCAACAGCGGATCCATATGTGTTTTGTGAGAAGAACAGACATGCAATGACTCTAGATGTGGTTCATGAGAAGAACACACATGCAATGACACTGGTGGATCCATGTGTGGTTCATGAGAAGAACACACATGCAATGACACTGGTGATATGTGGTTTCTGAAACGAACAGACATGCAATGACTCTAACTGTGGTTAATGAAAAGAGCAGACATGCAATGACACTGGTGGATCCATGTGTGGTTTGTGAGAAGAACACACATCTAATGACACTAGTGGATCCCAATGTAGTTTGTGAGAAGAACAAACATGCAATGAATCTAGCTGTGGTTTATGAGAAGAACACACATGCAATGACACTGGTGTATCCTTATGTAGTTTGTGAGAAGAACACACATGCAATGACACTGGTGTATCCTTATGTGGTTTGTGAGAAGAACAGACATGCAATGACTCTAGCTGTGGTTCATGAGAAGAACACACATCCAATGACACTGGTGTATCCTTATGTGGTTTGTGAGAAGAACACACATGCAATGACATAGTGAATCCATATGTGGTTTGTGAAAAGAACACACATGCAATGGATCTAAATATGGTTAATGAAATGAGCAAACATGCAATGGCACTAGTGGATCCATGTGTGGTTTATGAGAGGAACACACATCCAATGACACTGGGCATGGTTCATGAAAAGAACACACATGCAATGACATTGGTGGATCCATGTGTGGTTTGTGATAGGAACATACATGCAATGACACTAGGTGTGGTTCTTGAAAATAACACACATCCAATGACACTGGTGGATCCTTATGTGGTTTATGAGAAGAACACACATGCAATGACACAGTGGATCCGCATGTGGTTTGTAAAAAAACACACATGCAATGACTCTAACTATGGTTAATGAAAAGACCACACATGCAATGACACTAGTGGATCAATGTGTGGTTTATGAGAGGAACACACATCCAATGACACTGGGTGTGGTTCATGAAAAGAAAACACATGCAATGACACTGGTGGATCCATATGTGGTTTGTGAGAAGAACAGACATGCAATGACTCTGGTTGTGGTTCATGAGAAGAAAACACATGCAATGACACTGGTGTATCCTTTTGTGGTTTGTGAGAATAACAGGCATGCAATCACTCTAGATGTGGTTCATGAGAAAAACACACATGCAATAACACTGGTTGATCCATATGTGGTTTATGAGAATAACACACGTGCTATGACACTGGGTGTGGTTCATGAAAAGAACAAACATGCAATGACACTTGTGGATGCATACGTGGTTTGTGAGAAGAACAGAGATGCAATGACTCTAGCTGTGGTTCATGAAAAGAACACACATCCAATGAATCTGGCTATGGTTCATGAGAAGAACACGCATGCAATGACACTGGTGGATCCATATGTGGTTTGTGAGAAGAACAGACATGCAATGACTCTAGATGTGGTTCATGAGAAGAACACAAATGCAATGACACTGGTGGATCCATGTGTGGTTCATGAGAAGAACACACATGCAATGCCACTGGTGATATGTGGTTTGTGAAAAGAACAGACATGCAATGACTCTAACTTTGGTTAATGAAAAGAGCAGACACACTATGACACTGGTGGATCCATGTGTGGTTTATGAGAAGAACACACATCCAATGACACTGGTGGATCCTTATGTGGTTTGTGAGAAGAACAGACATGCAATGACTCTAGATGTGGTTCATGACAAGAACACACATGCAATGACACTGGTGTATCCTTATGTGGTTTGTGAGAAGAACACACATACAATGACATTAGATGTGGTCCATGAGAAGAACACACATCCAATGACACTGGTGGATCCATGTGTACACTGTGAGAGGAAAACACATGCAATGACACAGGGTGTGGTTCATGAGAAGAACACACATGCAATGACACTAGTGTATCCTTATGTGGTTTGTGAGAATAACATACATGCAATGACTGTAGCTGTGGTTCATGAAAAGAACAGACATGCAATGACTCTAACTTTGGTTAATGAAAAGAGCAGACACGCAATGACACTTGTGGATCCATGTGTGGTTTGTGAGAAGAACACACATCCGATTACAATTATGTCTACGCACTTCTATTCTTGTGGACGGTGTTTGGGCCTCCAAGTGTAGAGGTTTGTAGAACAGCAGCAAGTTTCCCTTAAGTGGATCACCTAAGGTTTATCGAACTCAGGGAGGAAGTGGTCAAAGGTATCCCTCTCAAGCAACCCTGCAATTAAGATACAAGAAGTCTCTTGTGTCCCCAACACACCCAATACACTTGTCAGGTGTATAGGCGCACTAGTTCGGTGAAGAGATAGTGAAATACAAGTGGTATGGATATAAGACAACGGTGCCAGAAAATACTTTGATGGCGTGGAAGAGACTAAAGGCAAACTGAAATAAAGGTGGAAGCAAGCAAACATGTAACAGATCTAGTTGCAAACGGTGTTTCAATGCTAAGAAACAAGGCCTAGGGATCATACTTTCACTAGTGAACACTCTCATATAAATATCTTCTCTTCATGATACTACTGTGAACTACTCTCCGGTTGGACACTCTAATCATTGGTAGGGCTATAACAACACTCCTCAAAGTTTGCTTTTCCCATCTAGATAACCCCACACTGTCACCTTGAATACTATATGGTTCCAACAAACACCACAATTTCAGAGAAACATCCAACTCCAAATATAACTCATAACAAGTATTTGTAATCTCTAGCCTAAGTGCCACCATGGTGTGCACGCTGTCACTTTCACACACATGGGGAGAGTAGAGATCTATTAAAGCACTTGAGTAGCAAGATAGACCTACTTGATTACAAAGCTCATGATCACAATATGATCATGCATAGAGAGAGATGAACACATAGCTACCGGTAGAACCCTTAGCCTTGAGGAAGAAATACTCCCTCATCATCATGGGAATCAGCGACGGCGATGGAGATGGTGGTGGAGATCGATGGAGATGGCTCTAGGGGCACTTCCCCGTCCCGACAGGGTGCCAGAACAGAGACTTTCTGCCCCCGGATCTCCCCTTCGGTGGCGGCAGCGCTACGGAACTTTTCGTGGCTGGAGGCTCTTCGATTAGGGCTTCTGGATCGGAGGCTTGTTATAGGCGAAAGGGGACACCGAGGGGGTGCCAGAGGGGCCCACACCACCCCCTGGCGCGGCCTGGCATGGCCCGCGCCACCAGGTGGTGTGGCCAACTCCTGGCCCCTCTCCGTCTCGTCTTCTGGCTCCGTGTTCCCCTCGGTGAAATATTGACTTTGGCTTTTGTCCCGTCCAATTCCAAGAAAATTCATTTTATGACTTTCTGGAACCAAAAACAGCAGAAAACAGGTAACTAGCACTGTGGCATCTTGTTAATAGGTTAGTTACAGAAAATGTGTAGAAGTATCTCCAAATGTAGACAAACCATAAGAAAGTAGATACTAAACAAGCATAGAACATCAAAAATTATAGATACGTTAGCAACGTATCAACATCCCCAAGCTTAACTCCTGCTTGTCCTCGAGTATGTAAGTGCTAAAAAGAAAGAATAATTTTGGAGGTGGCATGCACCATCATAAACTTGATCAAAGTATTTTTAAAACATTGATAGCTGGGATCATAGTACTTCAACATAGCATGGAAGATAAAGTTCTAACTATAAGACATAGAAACTATGTTGTAACATGAAAGGATACAAACAAAAGATTCATGAATAACAATGCTTTGCAAGACATTTGTTTGTTTCACATAAAGAAAACATAGCATAGTGGCATTCAGCTTGTCCCTCATAGAGTTGCAAACATAAATGCATAGGACACCTTCAAAGTTTATAAGGGTGACTAGATACAAATAGTTTAAGAACAAGCAATATCAAAGTTATGCATCAATCAACAAGTCTTGGGACAATGCACATTAAACCAAGAATGGCCACTATGCTCTCTTAATAGGTGCATAAAGCTAGAAGATGGAGACTCAACATAAAAGTAAAAGAAAGCCTTCATAGAAGGAAGCAGGGATTCAAGTCTCATAAAGAGCTTCCAAAAATTATGGTACTTATTAGCTTTCAGCTCTCATTTCCCCTATCATAAGCATCTTGAAGTGATTAAGGTTAAAGTGAACAAACCATGGAGTATATGCTTAACAAATTATAAGTTGGAAATCTCATGTCCCTTGAATACGAGGGCCGCTCCTCATGCTACTCAAGTTTAGTTACCGGTAAGTTCTTGTCATAGTCAGTACATGTGTATCATAGAGAACCGCCAACGGGGTACCCCTTGCCCGATGATATGGAAGAATACCCTTATCAAAATGACAAGGAAAGCAGGCAACGAGCATCTCAGCAATCTTCTTATTTACCATGGTAAAATGGTGCTTTTTTCTCTCTTTCCTCTTTTCTTGTATCTATTTTTTTCTCTTTTCTCTTTTTCTCAATATCTGACTCTTTTTTATAAGAAGAGTGCTTCATAGACATCTCATTATGGTTATGTTGCAGGTTTCCACCATGACAACATGGATTAGACCGGCGACCCAAGCTTTTCTCTAACACACATACATAACTCCATGGACTTACAAGATCCCCTTTCATTTCACACGGACGACATCCGTAAGCAAAAGAACATGATATCAACTAGGTACAAAGTACAAGTGCAATGTTGAAAGCATTCCCCATGACAACATCTTTCTTCTAATCCCCAACATATAAGTGCAAGCATATACAACATATATGACACAATGGTTCAAGTTTTATTAAGTGCAATAAAAGTAAAGTGTGCCATCAAGTTCGTGAGAGATTTTATCACTAGTTTTCTCATAACAAGTTTAATTCGGAAGGTAGATAAAAACATGAATATACTTGGAATAGGAAATGCTAATAGGTAGGTATGGTTTGGAATAACTTGGTTTTATTTGGATTTGGATGCATGAGTGGAACTCATACTTGGTTATGGAGGCTAGCAAAAGACTGGGAGCGACCAACTAAGAGATCAATAATGGCCATAATCATGCAAAGCGACAAAACTTCATTAATCAAACCATAAAGTGATATTAAAAGTCGAAAACTAAAGGATCATAAAGGCTATGGTGACTTGGGATAGTCTTAACATGGTGTGAGCATGCGCAAAGTCAACCCAAATAAATCATTTAAAGGAGAATACCACAATAATATGCTTTAATATGCTAAAACAACGCATGATTCTTTCAAGGCACACTAAGCAATCTCTATTGTTTATAACATGTCATGCTACAGCAGAAATCACTAAACATAAAGCCAAAACAATATCAAGCATGACATGATAAAGTCTAAGTCACAGTCAAAAACAAGCTCCTTTTATACCACTTATAAGCATGAACTTTCCTACTCTTTTCCAACACCAATCGACTTATTTGAAACAACTCACAAAGATAATAATCAATAAAGATCAGTGAGCTTGTATCACAAATCCACAAAGAAGAACTAAAAATTTCTAAGATGAAAGCACAAGAAAACTAAGGCTAAACAAAGTGCTAGCAAAAGAGAACACTCACAAAACAAGAAGAATGAAAACTAGAGTATTCTAAACAATGAATAACGGGGTGTGTGTCTCTCCAAAAGAAGTGTGTTGGGATCCAACCAAGTTATTTAAGCAAACCAAACAAAAGAAAACTAAAAACAAAGATGCTCCAAGAACAACACAATTGTGCATGAAACAATAAAAATGAAGTGTTTGGAAGAAACCTGAGATTTTTATTGATGAAGAAGGGGATGCATTGGGCATCCCCAAGTTTTGATGCTTGTACCTCTTGAATATTTCTTGGGGTGACATGGTGTGGCATCCCCAAGCTTGAGCTTTAGTCCATTCTTCATCTCATTACATCATTCTCTCCATACACTTGAATTTTTTCCTTCATACAAAACTTCACACAATCTTTATTAGCAACATTAGTGAACTCAAGATAATCAGTCTTTGAGTTCAGTTTCAACACCAATAAAACTTTCATTAAAACACAAGCTACTGTAGCACTTACTTTTAAAAGTTCAAATGATCAAGGAGAACTCAAAGAGAAAGAGTTTAAGAGGCAAATGCAAATAATGACAGAAATCTATCAAAACAGACCAGCAGGTAAAAACCAATTTTTTCAAAGACCTTCTGTTGCTCAAGGCGAAAAGTGTTGAACTAACGAATATTAGATAACAATCTGGGGCAGAAGCACAAAAATTCACGCCTCAAAATGACATACAGAGATTTTACAAGAATTTTTACAGCGAAGCACAAAAATCTGTTTCGGGACAACAACTTTCCCAAGCATTACTTCTCTCTCATTAGAGGTTACTCTTGGCACAAAAAGCAAATAAAAAGGATAAGGAGCGGTTATTACAGAGGTAATAACTTCTAGGACTCATCTAAAACTTTTGGGTTATCTCCCAATAAGTAATTTTCTTTAACGCCTTTAAGTTAGGCATGATAGTTTGAGAAGATGCTCACATAAGAAATATGAATTGAAGTAAAAGAGAGCATCAAGAAGCAAATTCAAAGCACATTTAAGTTTAACCCACTTCCTATGCATAGGAATATTGTAAAGAAACAAGTCAGGAAATCACAAAGCAACAAGCATAGGAAAGCACAACAAGTGCAACTTCAAAAATTTTAACATAAAGAGGGGAAACTTAATATTGTGGAGATACATAAAACCATGTTTCCATCTCTCATAATAACTTTCAGTAGCATCATGAATAAAATTAACAATATAACTATCACATAAAACATTCTTATCAGGTGCCACATGCTTAAAAGAATTAATACTCTCCACATAAACATAGTCATTCTTATTAATCATAGTGGGAGCGAATTTATAAAAATAGCTATCATTATTATTCTCATCACCATAATCATCAAATATAGGAGGCATATTGTAATCATAATCAAATTCCTCCTCAATAGTAGGCGCACTGAATATATTGTATTCATCATTGTAATCATCATATATTGGAGGCATAGTATCATCAAAGTAAATTTTCTCCTGCGTGCTTGGGGGACTAAAAATATCATGCTGATCAAAACCAGCTTCCCCAAGCTTAGACTTTTCCATAGCATTAGCAATAATGGTGTTCATAGAATTCATACTAATAACATTGCTATTAGCATGTAAATAAAGTTCCATAGGTTTTTAAATTTTCTCTTCAAAAACTTCATGTCCTAACTCAAGATAAATACTATAAAGCCCTCTAATTTTGTTGTTGTTATCCATTAAGCCTAACTAGTGAAAACAACAAACAAAAAGAAAAAATTACAGAATCTAAAGGAAATAAATTCAAGTACTCACACCTGAGGATGTGAGTACTTTTTACCTTACCTCCCCGGCAACGGCACCAGAAAACACTTGTTGGCGCGTTGTTGACGTGGGAGCTTCTTCTTCTTTAAGTTCCCCGGCAACGACGCCAGAAAATAGCTTGATGTGTACGCACTTCTATTCTTGTAGACAGTTGTTGGGCCTCCAAGTGCAGAGGTTTGTAGAACAGCAACAAGTTTCCCTTAAGTGGATCACCCAAGGTTTATCTAACTCAGGGAGGAAGTGGTCAAAGGTATCCCTCTCAAGCAACCCTGCAATTAAGATACAAGAAGTCTCTTGTGTCCCCAACACACCCAATACATTTGTCAGGTGTATAGGTGCACTAGTTCAGCGAAGAGATAGTGAAATACAAGTGGTATGGATAAAAGACAACGGTGCCAGAAAATAGTATGATGCATATGTATATCCCTGAATATTTTTTTGTACGATTACATTTCAATTTCTTATTGTGGCCAATGATTCAAATTTTCCCCAAAGAGAGCCAGACACATTGGTGTCAGATTTTTTCAGGGATGAGTTAGCAAACCTAGGGCCATGTACAATATCAATATAAGCTGTGCAATTGTTACTTGGTTCGCTTACGCCATCCCTATAGAAACTTATGAGGCCGCAATCTTTATGCTACATTCATAGAACTATGATATTTGAATTAACTATTCCATGCATTCATAGTGTATAAGAATTACATTTCAGTTTGTCACCGAGGCTGATGATTGAAATTTGCCCCAAAAGAGTTCAAGGGGAGACACATAGGATGGTGTCATGTTTTAGGGATGGGTTGGTGAACCTGAGGCAGCAATGCACACAAACAATATAGGTTGTGTTGTTGGTACTTTGGTTCGCCAACTCCATCTCTGAAACAAATCATGAGGCCCTAGATTTATTCTCATATGGAACTACATATATAATACTTGAATTGTTTCTCATCTTTTAATGATTGGTATGATGCATATGTATATGAATGGTTTTGATCATAAGTATTTTTAACATGTACCTGAAGATCAATTGTTTGGTTTTTTATCTATAATTACAATATTTAGGCTTGTTTTTGTACCTGACTATGTATATGCATGAATATTGTTTTGTACAATTACATTTCAATTTCTTAGTGTGGCCAATGATTCAAATTTGTCCCAAAAGAGAGGCAGACACATTGGTGTCAGATTTTTTCAGGGACGAGTTAGTGAACCTAGGGCGATGTACAAGAACTATATAGGTTGTGCAATTGTTACTTGGTTCACTCACGCCGTCCCTGAAGAAACTTATGAGGCTGCAATCTTTATTCTACATACACTATGATGCAATTATTTGTCATTGTGTTGAGATTAAATGATATATGAACCGATCAAACTATTGCTGAGATGCTTTATCTTTGATATCCATGGATATATTGTCTTACATATACATGTTGTCAATTCTTGAGTTGTAATACAATTCAATCATATGTATGAGTTCTAAGTTATGTTCTTAAAAATCAACAGGATGATGATGATGAAGTGGACGATAGCAAGGAATCCAGGGACAACAAGAGCCGCTACGTGCTGAGGCAGTTATGGTGTGGGTAATCCGCTTCCACCAAAGGGGAGACTGTTTTGCCCATTTTGTGGCAGAGCAATCGACGTGGACCTCGACAACATGATCCAACATGCTATGGGCGTTGCTAGAGGCGGAGGTAGCAGCCATAGGCCGATTACCTTGGCGCGGCATGCAGCCTTCAGCAAATTCCTCCGGAAGTACGTCAGGACTGGCCTGTATCCCATCTACTAGGCTGTCGCTGCCTCCTGCTGATATGCCCCTGCTCTGCTAGGCGTCTCCGTGTCCTGCCTGCTGCCACCCCTGCTTTTATTTTGTTTTAGTTAATTATTACCTATGTGTGGCATGTAAGAAAATATATCCGTGGTGTCTCTGGTGAACCTTCTATATTAATCTACTCCTTTATATGGAGTGCCTTAAAATTTCTAGTGTTCAATTATATTACTAATCATGCTAATGCACACTACAAAATATTTCTAGTGCTAATTATATTATAATTTTCAAGGAATACATCAACAAGTTAAATTGGTCGAAATTTTGTATTGAAGTAAATAAATGATCTCACATCGTCGATGGATGTTGGCAGAAGCCGAAGGCATCAGCCGAAGACCTTGGAGCGGCACGCAGTCTTCAGCAAATTCCTTGCAGGTTCAACAACGGATTGCCACCGCCTAGCTCCGAATTCACTTACAGGTCCAACATGATAGAACTTGAGCTACCACAGAGACCTCGGCAGAGGTGGTAGAATTGATGCGGGTGCAACCACGGCGATGTCAAGCTCGGATTCTAGAGGAGGAAAACAGAACCAAGCATGGTCGACACGGTGACAGATCTCATCGGGAACCAATTCTCGTCCCCGCACCGTGCCATGGGTGCGTCCATGGTGAGGGCGAGCTCCGACTTGGGATGTGGAGGACAGCGGGGCCGAGCAGGTTCATCACGTCCCAGCTCTACGCCATGGCCGCGACCACAGATTGTCGCTCCGGTGAAGAAGAAGAAGACGCGTAATGGATGCAGGCGCCAACGCTGCAAGCCTACAGGGAGGAGAGCTGGGCCGAGCAGGTTCGTCCACGTCCCAACTCCGTGCCCTGGCTGCGACGCCCCACAGATTGCCGCTCCGGGGAAGAAGAAGACGCGTAATGGATGCAGTTGCCAACGCTGCAAGCCTAATTGACACCTAAGCGACGGGAGCGACATAACGGCAAGAACTGACAGGGGGGCCCAACTTGACGGCCGTTAGCCTGATTTTTTGTATTGAAATGTAAAGTTAAATTCGTGCCGAAAAAGACCCTCTGAGTATTTGGCACACCAACTGTAATCGCGGCTGATTTCAGGGAACTTGGGTACCACGTTGCCTGGGCGCCCCAACTTTCGGGCCGCAAAATGATATTCTCATATGGTAGGGAGATGTAATCCTTATAACTTGGCTTGATAGAATATAATATATGAGGATACCTTAATTCTTCATGAGTTATCCAAGTCTCCAATGCCATCCACAAATACCTATTGATCAAGTTTGAGCTTGTTGGTCCCCAACCAAGTGGAGTCCTAAGAGGTTAGTCACAATAGGCTTGGTAACCCAAATGGTTCTTTTCTTAACACCACTTTGAGTTCCAACAAAGTTGGCAAACACATTTCCATCCTTATCCTTCCCAAGAGAATAATCATCATAAACAATGATAGGGTTAGATAAGGTACCGTTTGAACATGAAGAGGCAAAGTGCCCCTTCTCACGACGTATGTAGCAACAAGTACTCCCCTTTCTCTTCTTCATTGATTTTTTTTCTCGGGGAGCCTTATCTTGATTCTTCTTGGGAAGTGTCCTAGCTTCAACATGAGGTTGAGATTGGGCTTGATCTTGATCTTGTGGTCACTTCCCTTGTTGCTTCTCATTCAAGTGCTTTTTCTTCAATGGACAAGATCTTACATGATGTCCTTTAACCTTGCACTTGAAGCAAATAATCTTATCCACATTCCTGACTTTGTATTAGCCCTTCTTATTGTTGCTCTTGGACTTGTTCTTGTTATTGGAGTTGAATCCAAGTCCACTTTTATCATTGGGGTATTTTTGCACACTATAAATATTATCGAGTGTGGATTTGCCTTCGTGACTCTTTTCCAAGTTTTTCTTCAAAGAAGTGACTTGGGCCTTGAGCTCTCTGATTTCCTCTACATGGTTAGTAGAAATAGAGGTACTAGAGGAAGTAGAAGCTTCATTGTTAGAACAACAAGGCAAAGCAAGTAATCCAACACAAGGTTTATCAATAGTATGACAAGAAGGATCACTTAGACTAGCACATGGAAAAATAGCATTTTGAGTAGAATTTGTGCTAATGTCCAAATGAGGCTCACAAGATGTTACCTTAGTGATACTTGCCTCACAAGCTAAATTTTATCCCATCATAGGAGATTAGAAGATCATTAAGAGAGGTCGAGAGCTTTTCATGACTGTCTTCCAATTTCCCATAATTGCTAGTTAGCAACTCAAGTTGAGCCCTTAGCTCAACATTCTCCTTTAATATAGATGCTTCACAAGAAGTAGAGTTAGTAGCACTAGCATCATTAATAGATTTTTCCTTTTCAAGCTCATAAGATTCAACTTCTGTGTGAGAATACAATTAGTGTGCTTCTCCATGGCAAGCTCTTGCTTAAGGAGATTGAATCTTCGACTCCCATCATAAAGTTGGAAATCTAACTCCTCAATGGTCCCCGTTTGTTTAGTTATGGTGTCCATAACGTGTTTGAGACAAGCAACGGCCTTATTATTACCATAAAGAGAGGTACACAAAAAATTCAACTCAAGCACGAGAGCACTAGTATCCTCATCCATTTCATCATCACTATCATCATTATCATTGCTATTATCTTTAGAAGATATATTGGGATCTAAAGTAGGAGATACCTTTGATCCTCTTTCCATAATGCACATATGAGCATGGGAGGATGAAGATGAGGATATTATTGAATCTTCATTCATGATCGTGTCTTGTTCCATAGAATGTTTGATTTCCTCTACATTGTTAGATAAACAACTAGAGTAAATAGAATCATTTTGTTCATAGGAACAAGGCAAATCAAGCATATCATCTACACTAGTACTCAAATAATTTCTAGACGATATGCGAGGACTAGAAACACAATAGGATATATCATAATTGTTGCAAGAAGTGTTTAAGTCCAAAGAAGAAACATTTCAATGGGATAGAGATGATAGATCATCATAAGTGAGCACAATATCAACATTGCAATTTCCACCACCACTCACCATATCGTTACCTTGTGTCTTGTCACACGTTGGTGAAGTGGATGAAGATGAGAACACATCATGGTCGGAGGTGGAAGCAACTTGTATGTCTTCATGATGTGAAGGAGAAGAGTGCTCCTTGGAGAGACCATCAACAATATGAGAAATGGGACCACCAAATATTTCTTTAAGCTTGGTCCACTTCTCATGAGATGACTTGCGTTTTACAATCATCAAGAACAAATTAACTATGGGGCTGATGGGTGTGAAATACCACCTCTTTTAGCCATATAAATTGTGCCATTTATCCCTCATATAGTGTTTCTTCCAGCTATAGCTATGCCTTGTATGCATGATTTCTATTTCTCATTTACTTTCATATGAGCTTTGCACATTTAATAGTTTAGGTAGAATTTTATCACTTTTCCTTGTCTATTACATGTGTGTAGGTGTTTATGATGATTATGGATAAAACAAAGGCAAAAGGAACAAAGAGAGCCTAGTATGGAGGAGCTGTAGGGACCAGACTTAGCCATTTGAGAGGTTGAAAAAGTCAAATTTTCCAACTTATCAAAATAAAGATCCAAGACCACAGGTTTCTATTCCTCGATGATACGAAGTCAACGAGCCCAAGAACACCCAAAACGGAGTTCGTATGAAGAAGTAGCGGCCAAAATACTAAAGGGGTAAATAGTTTAATAAGCAACTATACTGACGAAGCTATTATTTTGGTCGTGTAGCTCCGCCTGTATAGTTGTCAAAAAGGTCGGGAACGATGGGATTTCGCCCCAGAAAATCTCCAAAACCTTCCGTAAGTCATATGACGGTATTGGGGGAATCCTAGGGCACCCCCAAGGCCTATATAAAGGAGGGAGGACTCAGGAGAGAGCCACCAAGCCATATCATCCACCATGGCGGAGCCCTGCCACCATGCCTCCGCCAGAGCCACCTCCAAACAGATCTACACCATCACCATCACAAAATAGGAGAAGGGACTAGGATCTTGAAGGCCTCCATATTGATCTACATCGTCATCTTCATCAACAACGTCTCCATCACCAATCACATTTGGTTACTTGTTGTAATTCTAGATTGAATCTTGGATTTGCACTTGTCTTCAATTGTATCATCATACATCATCTATATGCTATCCATGATGTTGATTGCCTTCATGTGTGAGTAGTTTCCTTTGTTCTTGGGGAGATGGAGAAACCCTAGTATGAGATTGAATTGAGATCAAGATTATTATGTGATATTGTTCATTATGTGTCTGTGTTAATTGTCTTCATCTTGATGTTGGGAGTTGTGCACCTCCTTAATATTTGCCTCTTGCGGGGACTTGATGAAGGGGATTACTTGTTGGTAGACGGAAGGATGATATCACTTATTGTGACTATAAAGTAGTTGGCATCCTTTACGTACTAACTTGGGGAATCAAGGAGAACTCATCAAGCCATGTCCATGCCATGGGAGAAATCCCTTAATAGCACAGTAACGTGATGGTTGTTGGTTTCTGCCTGCTGTGGTTATGAGGATGATGTGTGCAGTGGTTGCTGGTTATTCGTCCATATATGGGGCTCCTCTCACACATATCATAAATGGTCTTATTCATTATAATAATTTTGATCACTCTTCCTAATTACTAGTGGTGGATCCACTACTCCCTGGGAACTCTTTCCATAATCTCGCAGACTTTCGTAATCTTACTCACATGCTCTTGTTTACTTACAGCTTTAGTTTACTTATTGTTTCTTATTTGAAAACCCAAAAATATATTTTACATAAAACTCGCATTTTATCTTGTTACTTAGAATGTTATTTAGCATTACTATTTCAGTATTTAGTTCAAAGAGTTATTAGACTTCAGACTCCTGCTCCCTGTGGGATTGATATCTTTATTTCGAAACTAGCTACAAACGATCTGTGCACTTGCAGTCATCAAGCTATTTTCTAGCGCCGCTGCCGGGGAGCTAAGCGTTGTAGGTCTTTTAGCTTTTGTTTATTTATTTTAGTTTTGCTAGATTTTGTTTTAAGCTTTCTTTATTTGCTGCATTTTTATTTTTATTTTGTTTACAAACCAAAAACCCATAAATATTTGTTACTAATCATGTCTTCCGAGATAACTACCTTCCAACAGATGAAAACTATAATGGAGGAGTCAAATGGAAGGACTTTGGGAGATATTCATAAGAGGCAAGGCATATTAAAAGAATGGTTGACTTGGGTGGACGAATATTCATCCACACTATGTGCCTCTTATCAATTATGTTGTGATTATTGCGGATCTCCAGGTCACCTCAATTCTCAATGTAAGTATAATTATTTTGATACCGAACTAGCGAACTATAATAGAGATGAGTTTAAAAGCCTTGCTGGGGAGGACACATTACAATTTGTGCCTTTTACTGGTTGCAAAGAGTTGTTATTTCGTTTAAGAGATATACAGGTAGAAAGTAAACCACTCAATATGATCTACAAAGAAGTTCACCCTATATTCTGCTATTGCCAAGATAACTTCCATGATAATGAATTTATTGTTGGGCAGATTAAAGCCGCCATGGAAGAATCTAACCTTTTGCACGGTGCTCCAAAAGATTATGTGGAGGGAACTCCACTCAAAAAGCCTCCGCCTAAACCACTATAACATGTTGTTAATAAAGAGGTGGCACTTGATGTTGCATCGTCTCAACTAGTGGAAGGTAAGCCCGAAGGTAAGACTATCGCTAAGCTACTCTCGAATTATCTTAGTAAGAATGAAGAGGAGCAACTTGATCAACCACTTGAATATCCTACTTCTGAAAATAACTTTCCACACACAAATAGTATGCATGCAAATGATATCTCATTACCTAGTAATGATTTCTATAAGTCCCAAACTTATGATGATTGTTCTGAGGAGGATTCGTGCCTAGACAGTGATTTTGGGGACTTTGGTGAGGGACTAAAAGATGAATATTTCTATGAATATTGTGATGCTATTAACATGGGACATGAATCCTCATTGGAAGAGGAGGATGAGTATTTTGAAGAACAAGTGAGCAATATGACGGTAAGAGAAATGTATTCCCAAATAGTGGAATATTCTTAAAAGTTAATTTCTTTGGAATCGATAGATGATCCAATAATATGTCCTCAATGTGTGAAACTTGGGCACTACTTTCATTTTTCAATGCTCGGATAGCTTTAATCAATCTTCAGTGTCTTATAACAATAGTGATGTTACTAGTGAAGTATTAGAGTATATTATCTTTGAAGGTGCCCATGAGTTGATAATACATGTCATATCACGTATTAATAGTGAAGATAGTGCTCTCATAAAAACAGCTTATGAAATCCTGCAACGTATTTCTTGGTATTCTCAAGAACGTTTTAGTGAGAATACACTTATTATGAGGAGTAAGGCACGTGGAAAACTCGTAGCACACAAAGTTACTTGTTTGCAGGAAATCAAAAGTAGTGTTCCTTAGTATTCCCAAGAAGAGGATGAACACGAAGAAGAATTGCAAATCCCATTGGAGGAGGATGAAGTTCCTTCACAAGAAGAGGATGAACACGAAGAAGAACTGCTAATCCTTGAGGATATGCAACTACTGGACATTTGGAAGCAGGTGGATTACTGTTCTGGTAATTTGTTAAATTTATTCGAAGGGATGAGGCAGTATAATGGTAAGCCTAACAAGCTTTATGATTATGAATGTATTCCTCACTTTAAAGAATTTTTATCAACCGATACTCACATAAACGGTAATAATGTAAAACTCTTGGAATACATAGTTTATGAAGGGTCTCATGAGCTGCTTAGGAAACTTGGTATTATTATGAAAAGTAGCGATAATGAGGATTTAGCAAGGTATCGTAATATTATGAATTATATTGTCAATTATTGTCAAGAACATTTTAGTCGGAATGCACTTGTGATAAAAAGTAAGGAGCTATGTAAAACAATAGTTCCCGAAACTAACATTTTGTAGGAACCGGATAACGAGGAGGAACACCAAAAAGGTGAGGTTGAAGACAAACATCATTCTACTAGTAATAAGTTTGTTTATGATGCCTCAGTCTCTAGTAATGATTCTTATTGTGTTGAAACTAAAGATAATTTATCTGCGGAGGCTTTATGCCTAGATACTCATTTGGAGAACACTAATAATGATGAACTAGAGATAAATCCTTGTAGTATTAATGAGCAGGTTTTGGGAGAGCACATCTTTGATGAAACATTTGTTGATGATGCTTCTTTTTGTGATTGGATTGATAACTCTAGAACTGATGAACTTGTTAGCAAGGGTGATGAACTAGAGAATAGAGACACTTTTGAATTTTCCCCTGCTGCTAAAGATGAGTATTATGAAGTGTTTCCTCGTGATAGTGTAGCCCAAGAAGAGTACTATGAATTGTATCCCGATGATGCTATCAAAGGTAAAATGTTTGACTTTACATGTAAATATCTAATCTTTTGTTGAAGATATCTAGGGAGGTATGCTCAGCACATATGGCGCATCAATCATCATTTGTGAGCTATAACACATTTATCTACAAGACTCTGATGCACCGCAAGCGGGTGAGACTTTGACCAGCCTATAATAGTAAGTGCTCCAAACCTCTTTTGGAGGTAAGAATAAATAATTCTCTAGTTCCTATCTATTGAAATCATATTGGAGAAAAGCCTGGCTACTTGGTTATAAGAAACCGCTTCCCGGGAGGCAACCCGGAAGTCATTAGGTGTCTTTCTTAGTTTTGTGTCTTGAGTCTTGATGCATTCATGTTGCATTGGCATTTTTATTCTTTGCATGATTTGCTATTAGAGTTTATTGTTACTACATGTTGTTGTTGGTCGAAAATTAAAGTTGTTATTTTACTGTCAAAACAAGGTATATCACTAAGTTTCAGGTTAAGAAAGAATTATCAAAGAAATAGATTTTTTTTGATGCATACAGAGAGTTTAACGACCAACTATACGGCAGGAATAAAAATTCCAGCCGTATAGTTCTGGTTGTATATATATCGGTGCCTCCATACAAATTCTTTTCCAATGTACCGAGAGTTTAACGACTAACTATACAGCGAGAATAAAAATTCCGCTCATATAGATATCGATGCCTTTGTATATTTCTTTCCTAGGTACAGATAGTTTGATGACCAACTATACGGCGGGAACATTTTGTTCGGCCGTATAGTTGCGCCCGTATAGCTGCGCCGCCAGGAGGAAATCCTCATATTTTGACAGAAGGCCAACTATACGGCGGGAACACATTGTTCTGGCCATATAGTTGTCCCCGTATAGTTGGGAAAACCCCTCAAACGCCAACTACAAGGTAACCAATGCTCAAAACTTTATTCTTTCTTATTCTTTCTTCTTCTAAAAACCTCGAAACACCACCTGGGAGCTTCTCCCATGATTTAGAGAAGCCAAGCATATGTAAGCAATAAATTTCTACCTCAGAAACCTCCTAGACTGTAATTCTCTATAGAAGTTCATGTTTTCTTTTTTACTTTCCTTTTATCGGTGGGGTAAATGAACTATGTTCGTATACTAAACCTATGCATTTTATTTTCTGTATTATTTTCGTAGGGACTTGAAACTTGTGTGACGACGTGTACGGTAATGCCGACCGTGCAAACACTCACATGAGCCACTTGGTTGCTTCAATTCAACGCTTCGACAATCAGTGTCTGGTAAAACCTTCCAACTCGAACCTCTTTTATTAAGCACATAGGGGCTGCACACTCGTGTTTCATATTTTGTCTCACTTGCACTTCATCAAAATCTGGGAGTATGTACAACTCTTGGACATAGTTTGTTGACTTAAGCGTGGTGCTTAGGTTAATGAAACGACTGAGTGGGACTTGTATTTCTATCACTTGTGAGCTAAACCCGTGTCTTCAGAAACACAAAAATATTTCGTTTTCTTTTTGGTTTTTAAGCAGGTCCTCAAGGAAGGCACACCGGGCAATATCAAGAAATACATGTTGAAGCAAAGGTTCTTTGTCCATCAAAAGAGAGGTTACTTGTACCTCAGCGGTAAAGTGTGTCACCCTTGTTTTCAACTATGCTTGGGGAGGTAACCACTTATCACACTCCCTTTTGGAAACTGTATTTTCTCTTTTCTTTTGGTGATATACTCCAGTTTGGTTCTTGCAAAGTTCTAAGCTTGGGGAGGTTACTTCTGCATGTGTTGAGTCTTGTGCAATGTTTGTATTCGATGAAGGTTTAATACAATCATGTATCCTACTATTTTGAATGCTTGTTTAAGTGAGTCTAGTTCTGTATTCATATCGGGATACACTTGCTCATGATAGGCACCATAGGAGTTGACTTAGAGCTTGTATGCATCTTTCCAAATTGTTTATCAAGCTTGTGACACTATTTGTGATCCTCTAGAAAACCTTTCCACAATATCTACACTTGGAAAGAATGAATACTTGATCAAGATCTTTTGAAATTTGTTGGTTGTCACTAAATAGCTTTGTCTTAATTGAATAGGTTATGCTTGACCCCATAATGTCAAAACAATAGACTTGATAGTTTGCTTACAGAAGGAGTTGTCAATTGGAAGTGATATTTCTAAGTTTTGAGTTCTATGCTAAATAAGGTGTTGATTAATTGTCTTAAGAGTTTAGCCTTAAAGAGACTCAAACACCATAGATGTGATGATCGACTTGATAGTACTCTCTGAAAGGATTTTTTTGAAGAAACTAATATTTAGTGGTAATTGATATGCATGCCAAATCTTGACCTGCTGATTAAAGTATGATATTGCTTTAGGCGTGTCTGCACCACTGTCGGACAACATGGGATGCTAACAACTCCGCTGGCCTTTGTACAGTCAAAAAAGAGGAAATTCTTGGAATTTGGCTATGAGTTGCCCAACATATGTAGCATAAATGCTATATTTGGGTATGCATTGGTATTCCCATGGCCCTGCGTTCAAAGCGAAAGAGGGAATACTCCTCTAACCATTATGAGAAATCATTATACCAAAAAGGGAAACCTTGGTAATGGTCACGAGTATCCATTCATAGCCTACACAGTCTAATTAAACACACTAAGTTTTGGCATGATCTCATTACTGATGAACTGGAGTTTTAGAAAGACAAAAAATAGAAAATGAGTGTTTGATAGGCATGATTCATTGATGTGGATGTCCAAATGAGACACTCTAATGCTATGCTTCTTTTGACATGTTCTCGTATTTCCTTTTGGCATAAATCTCGTTACTAAGAGATAAACTTTCTGAAAGCTCAATAACTGATGTTTGCACTTGAGAGCCTTAACTAGATGACATGATTGGGTAGAATCGATTCCTATTTATGCTTGACATCTATTTGTGACTAAGTTTTGCCTCATAATAAATATTGATATGAAAAAGTTGTACAAAACGTGCAATAAGAGGATCACAAGTTTGTCTACAAGTAGTCACTGTTGACATGGAGCATAAAAGTTTTGATGAATCTTTAGTGGTCTTTATAACTGAGCTTGTGTTGCCTTGTATGAATACATGTTTTCTCACTTCAAGCTTGTAGAAGAAATAAGGACGCAAGGCATTGATTTCTAATGATAAGCTATTTCACAACCATTAATTTATTACCGACCCTTCCTGCTCGAGGACGAGCAAGGTCTAGCTTGGAGAAGTTGATGGCTGTGAAATACCACCTCTTTTAGCCATATAAATTGTGCCATTTATCCCTCATATAGTGTTTCTTCCAGCTATAGTTATGCCTTGTATGCATGATTTCTAGTTCTCATTTACTTTCATATGAGATTTGCACATTTAATAGTTTAGGTAGAATTTTATCACTTTTCCTTGTCTATTACATGTGTGTAGGTGTTGATCATGATTATGGATAAAACAAAGGCAAAAGGAACAAATAGAGCATAGTATGGAGGAGCTACAGGGACTAGACTTGGCCATTTGAGAGGTTGAAAAAGTCAAATTTTCCAACTTCTCAAAATAAATATCCAAGACCATAGGGTTGTATCCCTCGACGATACAAACTCAACGAGCCCAAGAACACCCAAAACAGAGTCCATATGAAGAAATGACGGCCAAAATACTAAAGGGGCAGACAGTTTAACGAGCAACTATACGGCCGAAGCTATTATTTGGGTCGTATAGCTCCGCACGTATAGTTGCCAAAAAGGTCGGAAACGACGGGATTTTGCCCCAGAAAAGCTCCAGAACCTTCCTTAAGTCATATGCCGGAATTGAGGGAACCCTAGGGCACCCCCAAGGCCTATATAAAGGAGGGAGGACCCAAGAGAGAGCCACCAAGCCATATCCTCCACCACGGTGGAGCCCTGCCGTTGTGCCTCCACCATAGCCACCTCCAAATAGATCTACACCATCACCATCATACAAGAGGAGATGGGACTAGGATCTTGAAGGCCTCCACATCGGTCTACATCGTCATCTTCATCAACAACGTCTCCATCACCGATCCCCTTTGGTTACTTGTTGTAATTATAGATTGAATCTTGGATTTGCACTTGTCTTAAATTGTATCATCATACTTCATCTATATTCTATCCATGATGTTGATTGCCTTCATGTGTGATTAGTTTCCTTTGTCCTTGGGGAGATGGAGAAACCCTAGTATGAGATTGAATTGAGATAAAGATTATTATGTGATATTGTTCATTATGTGTCTATGTTAATTGTCTTCATCTTGATGTTGGGAGTTGTGCACCGCCTTAATATTTGCCTCTTGAGGGGACTTGATGAAGGAGATTACTTGTTGGTATACGGAAGGATGATAGAACTTATTGTGACTAGGTAGTAGGTGTCATCCTTTACGTACTAACTTGGGGAATCAAGGAGAACTCATCAAGCCATGTCCATGCCACGGGAGAAATCCCTTAATAGCGCGGTAACGCGATGGTTGTCGGTTGCTGTCTGTTGTGGTTATGAGGATGATGTGTGCAGCGGTTGCTGGTTATTCGTCCATATATGGAGCTACTCCCACACATACCATAAATGGTCTTATTTATTATAACAGTTTTGGTCGCTCTTTATAATTACTAGTGGTGGATCCACTACTCCCTGAGAACGCTTTCCATCATCTCGCAGACTTTCGTAATCATACTTGCATGCTCTTGTTTACTTACAGCTTTAGTTTACTTATTGTTCTCCTATTTGAAAACCCAAAAATATCTTTTACACAAAACTCGCATTTTATCTTGTTACTTAGAACGTTATTTAGCATTACTATTTCAGTATTTAGTTCAAAGTGTTATTAGACTTCAGACTCCTGCTCCCTGTGGGATCGATATCTTTATTTCGAAACTAGCTATAAATGATCTGTGCATTTGCAGTCATCAGGGGCTCAAAGATAAAATAAGCTCATTAGATACTTGATCTTCGAGATGTAAATTTTTCTCATCCTCTAAAGATAGATTTTGCGGATCCATCAGAGGAGAAAAACCTACATCTAGAAATCGCCCAATATTTGGACACGAGGTCCAAAGATTACAAAGAAAGCAATTCCTCCATAAAGCATAATTTGTGCCATCAAAGATAATTGTGTCAGTGTGCACTATACTACTAGCCGACATCTCTACACTCTAGGCGGTGAATCCTAAACAAGGAGAGACCTTTCTCTGATACCAATTGAAAGGATAGAGATGTCGCCTAGAGGGGGGTGAATAGGAAATTTCAAAACTATTACGATTTTGGCTTGATAGAATGCAGAATTAAACTAATGTTTATTTTCAAGCACAAAACCTAAATACACTAGGCTCAACTAAGTTCACCAACAACAAGTTAAGATAAGAAAGATAGCACAAGATAAATATACCACAAGTGATAAGCAAGATATAAGTACTTCAAGCTCGATGGATATCACAAGGAAAGTAAGCTCGGGTATAGAGATAACCGAGGCACGTGAAGATGAAGATGTATTCATGTGTTCCCTTACAAGAAGGTACGTCATGTTGGAGAGGTGTAAGATTCCACGAAGGATTTCCCACCGCCACGAAGGCTCACCTTCTTCTCTGAGTCTATCCCACGAAGGAATAGGCCCTTTACATGGCTAGCTTTTCCTCCACTCCAGAGATGGCAAGCTCCACAACCACTTCACAAGCTCCACGAAGGAGAAGCCCGGGTCTCTTCACAATCTTCCATGAAGAGGACACCGTGGAACCAACCACCAAGCCAACTAGGAGGTCACCTTCCAAGAGTAACAAGCTCATGTTCTCTCACTCGAACAAATCGTAATGGAGATCTCAACACTTATGCAAGAATGCAAAGCAAGAACACCAAGGGTGCTCAAATTCTTCACTCTCAAATCCCACTAAAGCAATAAGTGCTAGGGGGGAATTAGAGAGGAATAACAATGGTGGAAGTCAAATAATGACTTCAAGATCTAGATCCAAAGGGTTCCCCTCACTTAGAGGAGGAATTGCTTGGTGGGAATTGTAGATCTAGATCTCCTCTTCCAAAGCCCTCAAAACGATGCAAGAATCATAGGAGGGAAGGGGAGGAAGCAAGCTCAAGAGATTCAACAAAGGAGGTCAATTTCGAGCTCAAGAACACACAAAACATGTTGGGGAAGAACCCCCTTTTATAGGGGAGAGCAAATATGGCCGTTGGGAGAAAATCTGTGAAAACTCGGTTGGATTGGCCTCGGGACCAGTAAACTCGATCCCTAGGCCAGTGGACTGGCCTACAAACCAGAACGGTTCAGTATACCATCCCTGAATAGACTCGGAATAGATTCGGTCACGAAAAATGGAAAATATGGTTTCAGATCCGGTCTACCGGCGCTGGCGCCGAACTGTCCGGTGTGGGAGTCGGTTGGACGAGATCCACAACCGAGATGAAACCGACTTTATGAAAAATGCAATAACTTTTGCATCCGGACTCCGATTTCGATGATCCTGAGCTTGTTTTGACAAGGAAAACAAGCTCTACAAGATGGTGGATAAAAACATCATAGTACAACAAAGGAGGATATAACCAAATGAAGAAAGGTAAGAAGCCTCCCTATAAGAAGACCCGATAAAACCTTTAAACTCGAGAACGCCATAGAAAATCCATACGAATTCCATTTTTTGATGAACTCGGGCTTACTGAAGAGCTGTCAACAATCTCAAGAACCTAACATGGAGAAACACCAACAAGAAACAAAATAGTAAGATGCAAAGTATGCAAAGGATTGATCTCCCTACGACGATGTGATCAAGTTACCCAACCGAAATCCCCTCTTGATAGTGTGGCTATCTATCCTATAACCCAATCCCCAAAAACCACCTTGAGACTTGCAAAAGGAAAACCTAGAAAGGCCATACCTTTGCCTTGTGCACCCCACTTGATCTTGATGAAACTCTTCAAGCTCCATCCAAGCCGGAATGCATCACTTGATCATTGTTGCTTCGTTAAGACTAATAATTTTCTCCCACATACACCACTATGGTATAGCTTCATTAAGACACATCTTCACATGTCCATTATCACCAATATGGACGACAAGCTTCAAGCAAATGATCTTATTGAGATTCTTATCTTGAACTTTCCATTCTCAACCTTGATGACGATGACGACTTGATGTCATCGTCTCATGGGCTATATGAGATCTTTACTTTTGATGCATACCCATGAAAATATAGCTAAAAATATAGATAACACAAAGGCACATATATAATGGGTTAGTTCATGAAGCATAATTGACAAGCTTACCATACCACAAGATAAATGTGCTACATTCTTTATGCTTCATGTGTTGACCAAACTTGAATCTAATATTCACTCTTAGTATTGGTCAACAATGTATTCTCATGATCCATCTCAATATCTTGAGGTACATATTACATGCTCTAAATCTTAGTCAACCATAGCTCAACTAATGAGGCTATCATGACACCGACTTAGAGCCATAACTTGAATTCTTCTATTCAGATCACACACTAAAGATCATGATCATATGATATTCCTCTTCAACCCGATGATCTTGATGCCAATCCTCAAGGTATATCTGTATCTTCATGGCATCCATACTTGAATCCAACACATGGACTACACGCATGACCTATGGAATATTCCTTCATATAAAACTTAATGAAAAAATTAGTCCATATGGATTATCATTAATCACCAAAACCACACATAGGGGAAATTACGCTTTCACTTTGGCTATTAGAGCGAGATAAGAGAGTGTTATACGGTAACAAGAATTTGAGCGCAATCAACTCAGAATTGGTATCGTAGAACGAACGGTTCCTAGGTCCATTCAAACACTTCCCAAAGGTGGTCCTTGCCAGGGTGAAACCATAACCATAACCAACATCACCAATTTAATTGTCATGGTATCAACCATATCCATGTAACACAATTCACTTGTATGAGAGCGGGCAACATACCTAAGCATGCGCTACGACTCGCAAGTCTAACCTATTTACTCAAGCAAAGGAAATAGGATAACTAAAGAAATATAGTAGTCACAGGGGAGTTAAAGGTCCAGAAACTAAAGCACCAAAATAAAGGATAGCAGTAGACAAAGGAAGGAAGCAAAGACTATAAATGCAAAATAGATAGAAGAGGGAGAATGCTTGCCTGAGAAGATCAACCGAAGGTTTGTCATATCTCGCATCAACTCAACGGCCTATCCGGGAAGAAGCAAATCACTAGGAGGAACAACCAATGCAATATTTAATAATACGGAAAAAGATCCAGCATGTTCATGACATCATGCATGGTATGGCAATATGCGTCTAAGTTAGAAATATTAAGCAGAATCGGAAACCTGGCAATTAATTAGAGGGTTCAAGTTATTTAGCTACCCCCACAGATTAAATATTGACTAGAACGAGAAGGCATGGCAAAACATGACATCGGTTTGCTACACGAGTTTAAATGGAGTGCGGAATAAGACAAGAATATCCCGCATATACACTCCATATGTAATTGTTAGGTGAAATCGGCTAATGTCCCAAACCACATGATAAGATATATGCAAGCATGCACAATTAAATAGGCATCAAGTCATATGTCATGTGTTTATACAAAATAGGGGCGGATAGGGTCACACACGTTTTGGGTTCAAAGATCTTGAGTTCGGAAAGGTCGGATTACTCGAAGGAAATGTCTTTAGGATATCGGTTGTCGGATCCGTGTCGGCATCTTGTGGTTCTAGCTTTGTTTGCTAGTGCCAGACTCGGGTTTGGTGCCGATAGTCGTTGGCGAACTTAGGGTGAATCCATGTCTTCGGTTGCGTGTCAGTGGTCCTCGGGTCATCTTCTGTCTCGTCGACATCGGAGCGGAGGTCGTCGATGTGCATGTACAAAATCACCATACCATCAACACCACAACTGTACCACACGTGAAAGAAGGCATGGCTATAGAACAGACTTAGCCAAGGTAGGCAACACTTGGGGAGGTGCACCAGATGCGCAATAGAGGGTCATTGAGACAAAAATGGAGCTTGGAACCTGAGTCGGACATGCTCGATTGAGGTTGCAGGGCTTGAGGCAGGCATGGTAGGGGAATGAGCGGGTGGTCATGTAGGGTGGTAGGGGCGCGCATGCCTGGGGATCTAGAGCTTGCGAGCGAGGTAGTAGATAAGGAGGGGGAGCACCACGAGGTCGAGGGCCTGGTCGAGGTGGAGTAGAGAAGAAGCGGAGGGAGGAGGCTGGCGGAGGTTGCTTGCATGCGCGAGGGTGATATCGATCCAAGGCCGACCATGTTGGATGACGCGAGGCAAACGAGGTGGGGCGGGGCGAGCTTGCTGCTGGTGGTGGCCCTCATTAACCAGGGGAAGGCAAGGAAGAGCAACATCAGAGGTATCGAGGATAGATGATTGTGGGGCTTAATGCAGGAGGAGGAAGGAGGAGTCGCTCAGCTAGGGGTTGGTGGCGTGCAGGGCAGGAGGCGTGTGGTGTGTGTGCGTTGGGTGGGGCGTCGTGTCGTGTGTGTGCGTGGGTTGCTATGGTGGTAGGTTGCAGTGTGTGTTATGCGGCAGGTGTGTGTTCCTGGTGTTCGGTGAGTGTGTGCAGGGTTGGTTAGGTGTCTGGCGTGTGTTTGAGTCACACGTATGTGTGTTGGCGGCGACAGGGGTGTGTGTTGTGTGGGTTTGGTCAGAGTTTAGGTTAGGCCAAGGGTCGTAGATGGTTTGGCCAGTTAGGTCTCTGGCCTGGCCAGCTGGACTGCCTCCCCTAAAAAATATTTTCTTTATTTATTCTAAAAACCTTTTGTAAATAGTTTTTAGACAAATAAAAGATCCGGAAAAGACCATTGTTTTAATTTGAAATAAAGGAGGGGGATAAATAGAAAACAAAATAGGCTTTTGGCGATGATATTTTAGAGGCAAAATATGCATGATGATGTGAAAAATAAAATAACACATAATTTTTATTTTGGAATATTTGATGGGCATTACAACTCGACACCACTAACAAGGGATCACGTCCCGAGATCCAAGCAAAGACACCAGGGAAGAGAGATTCGACTATTAGATCTTATGTTGTTTGGTTGATGGTCGAGATACCACTAATGAGAATTCTTGCTCATCTTAAATTGTTGACACCACTAACAAGGGGTTGTCGCTCACATTCGTCGAGGAAACACTCCGGAGAGGCAAAGGCAGAAGTAAAGGTCTCAAAGGTAAGGCCACCTCTAACTTCCATGAAGGGGGTAAAGTCACACATTGACCGAGTTCAACATACAAGAGCAAATAGAAAGAGTAGTCGGATGGGGGAAAATTCATCATGCACCCAAACTATTACTCTGTATATGAATAGGAAAACTGTGTAACCCAACTCTCGAATTTAGACTGAAGATCTTGACAAACTATATTTGCAAAGAGTCATAAAGATGATGTCGTGTCAGAAGTTGCAAAACACCGGAAACAAATGATGAAAGATTGGATAGAGTGAAAACCAGATGTAGGACCACCATTGCAAAAGAAAGAAAGTGAAACCCTAAAGGTACGACAGAAACCCAACCACAAGAATTCCTAGAGTTGAAGAAGGTAAGAGAGTAGATTAAAACACGCAAAGATAAGAGGAGAAAGAATAGAGGTAAGGAGTAAAATCAAAGCTAATCAGATCTATCCAACATAGTTGTAGCAAAATAGTTTTGACATTAGACATTGTCCATTGGCAAGGTTAACCTACATGCTAGACCAGTGGGGTATCGTAAACCTTTGTTGTGATCCCACTTGTACCACCCCCATCTAGTCTAGCTGGATCTTTGCATTTTTGCCAAAATCTGCATAGAAGTGATTCAAAGACGTCCACCCGAAACTTCATGTGGGTAGATTTTATTACAAGTAGTTACATCACAGTAGTTTACAATAGAATCCACAAGAAAACATATATATACAACAACGACTCAACGAGTCAAGAATACAAATGATACAATACAAAGATACAAATCATGAAAAAACCAAAATACGATCCGAGTATGGATAAGAACCAAATGGGACTAAGAGTCCTGAAGAATAACCAAGCGGTGTCCATAAACCCTGCCCAGGACAAGCCGGAAGGGTAACCTTGCTAACATCTTCAATCACATACCTGCAAAATCCAAAGGGTTCTAGCAAAGGGCAAAGGAAAACAAAAGGAGAGCAGTAAGTATTGAGGTCTGCACACAACAAGTCTTAAAATTCAGTGGATCTTGCCTACATGGGCATGGTGGACTCAGCGGCAGCAAATCTTGCACTATCTAACTTATAGAGATACACTACAAGTTTGGCCATTAGAGCGAGATAAGAGAGCGCTATACGGTAACAAGAATATAACACCAAGCATAACCCATCTGAAGGTTTTCCCCTTGAAGTCCAGTCGAGAAAGTCCACTTGCAGAACACACATGTTGCAATTTTAGCTACACTTGTCTAGTTGGTAATACGAATTACTAGTCATATTATTAGAGGCAAATCATTAGTGGCGTTGTCTATGATCATGACACTGTACTCCTGGGGCATCCATAACTGTGGACAAACGGCTTCCCAAAAATATTTACCCAGCAGAAGTGCACTACTGTACCCAAACACATGTTCATCCCTTTCGACAACATATTACGTGTGCTTTCAGAATCTCACAACAAGAACTGTCTCATAACTACACACATATCCAGAGGCATCACCTATTGCGTTTTAGCCACAAAAGAGATACAAGCGATTCTCCAAGTGGCACGGCGTTTGAGTCTACGGTCGGGCGATGATCGGGAGATAACTTGTAGAGCTCTATCCCACCTCCGGCATGATATCCCAATTTTATGGGATGCAAGTCATGTCATTCCACCAAAATATCAAGTCCGAAGACATATCCAACTCACCCATGTCCGAAGACATATTAGGTGTATGCACCAAATGGAAAACCAATTTTGTAACCCTCTAGATATATGAATAGCGCCGGTAGTTGAGGGGAGAGGGTTCCTAGAGACCCCGATGTTTGGTTAGCACGATCAACTCAGAACTGGTATCTTAGGACGAAGGGTTCCTAGGTCGACTGAAACAGTTCCCAAAGGTGGTCCCTACCGGGGCCTTATCATTAGGTGAAACCATAACCATAACCAACATCACCAATTTAATTATCATGGTATCAACCATATCCAGATAACATGGTTCACCTGGATGAGAGCGGGAAACGGATCTAAGCATGCACTACGACTCGCAAGTCTAACATATCTACTCAAGCAATAGGTAATAGGACAACCAAGACAATATAGTAGTCGTAGGGGAGTTAAAGGTACAGAAACTAAAGAATCAATAATAAAGGATAGCAGTAGACAAAGGAAGAAACTAAAGCCTATAAATGCAAAATAGGTAGAAGAGGGAGAATGCTCGCCTGAGAAGATCAACTGGAGATTTGTCGCATCTCGCATCAACTCAACGGCCTATCCGGGAAGAAGAAAACTACTAGGAGAAACTACCAATGCATTATTTAATAATACTGCTAAAGATCCAACATGTTCATGACATGATGCATGTCATCGAAATATGTGGTCTAATTTAATATTAAGCGGAATCGGAATCCCGACAATTAATTAGAGAGTTCAATTAATTTAAGCATGCACAATTAAGTAGGAAACAAGTTGTATGTCATGTATTTATACAAATAGGGCGGATAGGGTCACACACATTTCAGGGTTCGAAGATCTTGAGTTCAGCGAGATTGTATTACACGAAGAAGATGGCTTCAGGATATCAGCCGTCGGATCCATGTTGGCGATCTTGTGGTTCCACCTTTGTTTGCCGATGCAAGACTCGGGTTTGGTGCCAATGGTCGTTGGCAAACTTGGGGTGTATCCATGTCTTTGGTTGCGTGTTGGAGGTCCTCGGGTTATCTTTCGTCTCATCAATATCGCAGGAGGTCATCAATGTGCATGTACAAAATCACCATACCATTAACACCACAACTGTACTACACGCAAAAGAAGACATGGCTATAGAATAGACTTAGCCGAGGCGGGCATCACTTAGGGAGGCATGCCGGATGTGCAATGGAGCGTCATTGAGACAGAAACAAAGCTTGGAGCATGAGCCGAACATGCTCGATTGAGGTTGCAGGGCATGAGGCGGGCATATAAGGAGAGCGAGCGGGTGGTCATGTATGATGGCAGGGCGCACATGCCTAGGTCTCTAGAGCTCGTGGGCGAGGTTGTAGACGAAGAGGGAGAGCACCACGAGGTCGAGGGTCTGGTCGAGGTGGAGCAGAGAAGCGGTGACGAGGGTTTAACTCATCAATGCCCATTGTTATGGACTTGGGTTTTGGAGAAGGAGGGAGCGCTGGAGACATCTATCGGCTAGCAAACAAGCACACAGGGGACGCAAGGTTTACCCAGGTTCAGGCCTCGTAGAGGTCCCTACTCCTGCTTGTCTTCTCGTGGAATTATAGAAGGAATCAAAGATTACAATGGTGCGCAGATGCAATCTGGCGAGAGTTGTGGAAACTAGGGTTGCGTGTCTCCTCCTCGCCGCCCCTCCTAGCCTTTATATAGATAGGCTAGGTCTCGGGTAGCAGGTCGAGTCGGTTACATGTTAGGGATTTCCCCTTTTAACTTTCTATCTTTAGCTTCTTCTTGTTCTTCAAGCAATCGAGAGTCCGTAGGTTACTCGAGTCCTTCGTTTGGGCCCTGGCGACACCGTGGGCCTCTACGTATGCAGGCCGTATATACCAAGCTCGAGTACCTGTAGGGTATACCCATGTCAGTAGTCCCCGAATGTCCAGTGGAATCGTAGATTCGACTGGAGACTTTATGAAGCCTTTCGAGTGCATGACTAAGTATGTTTTTCGACTGCTCTGATTATGTCATAGGGATTGTTGATGTGCGTGCCTGATTTAACTGATGTACTGGTATCATTTAACTACCTTAGGGTGAAACAACGCCATCTACTCAAATTCGAGTACCCGGACTCGTATTCGGAAAAGTGCTGGTGTAATTCAACTCAAGCCGCGGAGGTCTTACAGGAGTCGAATTCCAGTTATATGGGTGTGAGTGAAGGAGATATGCCCTAGAGGAAAATAATAAATAGGTTTTCATTGTCATATCTCAATTAGTTCATAATAGTTTCATACTATGCTATAACTGTATTAATTCAAAACGTTAATACACGTGTGGTATGTAAACAAACCGTGTCTCTAGTTACCTCTAGCGAACTAGTTCATTGGTCATGAGGATGATCTAGGGTTTCGAGATCATGGGCATTTATGCCAATTGACAATGAGGTCACATCATTAGTTGAATGGTGTGATAGACAAACAACCCAACCAGTTGTATCTTAATGAGATCTAGTTACAAAGTTCACCATTAATGATAAAACTAAGGAAACCTCGCGACCTGTCCTTAGACTGTGAGATAATGCCAATCACCATTCTGGAGGGAGCTTAGATGGTTATCAAGTATCACTCCGTGACTGGGTGATCGAAAAGGTGCTACTCAGGTTTCCCAAAGGATCATGTAGAGGAGTACATATCAAGACCAGGATTTGCCATCCATGTAACGGACATATACATTAGTGGCCATCTCGGTGACGTTGCATTAACGAAGCTTGCAAGCGTGTGACTGGGTCACGGAATGCAATAACACGAAAACGAGAAAACAAGTTCATCAGTAACGAGATCGAACGAAGGTATGGAGATACCGTAGATCAAATCTCGGATGAACTAGGTATCAAGAGGCAAAGGGAATGGGAAACGACTGTTTATGGTTCAAACGACATTGTCATCGTGGAATGCGCAGGGGTTAATATGGGCATCCCGGTCCCACTATTGATCATTGATGGAGATCATGTCTGTGCCATTCCCGAGCCATGGGGAAATACACTTAAGGGTATGATGAGCTAGAGATCCTTTGTAAGTTGGAATCACCATATGAAATAGAAAAGGAAACCGGAAAAGTTTCGTGAGAGAACTGGAATCGTTCTGGGAAAGTTCCAAAGTCATTCGAAGGAAATCAAAAGGGAACCGAAAGGTGTTTCGGGTCAAATCAGATTTTGTAATATGTATTTACATATTAATTAATGTAATTAATTTTAAATATAATATTAAAATCTAATTTGAAGGGTATTCCACTAATGGGCCAAACTTCCTAGGGAAAAAGGGCCCATTAGGGAAACTGAAGGAGGGAAGGGCCAAAGGGCCAAGGCCCAGGCGCCTCAAGGGGGCCCACCTGGCCAGTCTAGGGCTGTGCGCGGGGTGGGGCCCACCCCAGGCCGGCTGGCCCATGAAGGCCCATGCGCCCCCCCTCTCCCTTGTTTAGTCCCACATGGGAAACCCAAAGGGGAGGGCACACCCCCTCCCCCTATATAATGGGGTGCCCATGGGTGGGAATAGACACACCAATATCTGGAGAAGTCCTTTGGTTGACTTTCTCCTTCCCTCTCTCTCTCTCGTCTCCATGCATTGGTACGGTCCATGTAAGGACTGTCCGAGCATGAGACACCGCACCTGCAGCACGTCGTTGCGCTGCAGGGATTCCAAGCCAGAGATCTACTTCCGCACTCCCTGCAGGGATCAAGGAGTCGGAGGTCGTCATCATACACCGTATGTGTACGAAACCACGAGGGGCCTCGCTTGAGGCACCTTGGATGTCGTGAGCCGGAGCTGCTGCACGATGAAGAAGGAGCAAGGGGTGACCTGCGAGGAGCATCGCGACCTTGAGGTCGGCTACGGCTTCGACTACTTCAACCACGTTCCCCTCGGAACGTTAACCGCGTACGGTCTACAACGGTATGTATTCTATACGCTCCGGCCGTTACTGCATTACTACATAGATAGATCTTGGGTGTTAGGAGGTTCCAACGTAGGAAATTTTTTGTTTTCTGCTACGGAACCCTTTCAGTGGTATCAGAGCGAGATCTATGCGTAGGAGTGTTGTACGGCCAGTACACACATGTATTGCGCGGGCATTGATCCCTTAGTTGTTACCCTCTAACGGGTACTTGTTTATATCGCGGTATTGTTTGATGAAGCGGCCCGGACCGACCTTACGCGTATTCGTACACGAGACTGGTTCCACGCTCGACATATGGCTTGTTCCGTATAAGTGGCTAGCGGGTGTCTGTCTCTCATTCAATAGTTGATATAGCATTTACAACGGAGGGCCCCGAAAGGGGTGTAGTAGAGACAACTGTTGGATCCATGTTGTGGTTGGAAAGTTCGTAGATTAGAAACGGTTCTATTGCGAAAGCCCTAACAACCACGTAAAACTTGCAGAAGATAAAGTAGAGGCGTCTAACTTTATTTTGCAGGAGGGCTTGTGTTATGATATGGTATAGGTCGTTACGAAGGTAAAGTAGTTTACTTTTATGTTACTAAGTTAAGTAGAAATAGCCATCGTTCCGATGGACGACCGGGTGGTGGCGTCGTGGACTTGGCGTCAAACTACGGGCAAGATGGAGATCATGCCGGGGCGCTCGATGGAGATCAAGGCGCAAGGAGAAGGACCATATCATATCACAAATTTACATGTGATGTTGATACCTGCTTTATATCTTATTGTATGCTAGTATTAGATACTCAACGGTAGCAAATAAGATAATCCCTATATAATTCCAATGATAGTGTTCCCCTTGTGTGTGCACCACCAAGAAAGTTTGCCGTTATGAAGCCGGCCGTGACGATCGGGGGCTAGACATATCTACATTTGCATACAGTGGGTGTAAGCCATGTTAAACAGCGAATACACACAAGTTAGATTTGGCGAGCCTAGCATGTGTAGACATGGCCTCAAAACACAAGAGACCGAAAGGTCGAGCATGAGTCACATGGTTGATGTGAATGACATTAGGGAATGTCTACCTTTGATGCTGCACTAATGCCATGACGATCGGGGGAGGTGCAGAGGATTGGGATCATGTGACCACTAAAATCGTCCAGGGGATGACAATTTTAGTGGGAGCTCAATTAGAATTGAACTCATATTATGAACTTAGTCTAGATGTCTGTTTGCAAATATCTTAGTAGATCATGGCTTATCCCATTGAGGTCCTTTGCGACCATGGGAATATACTTCTTGATATGGAACTTAGCAAAAGGGTCCAACTTCATAGATTAATACCCACGCCTGAGAGATATCCTCGTAATAGGTGATCTTCTCTTCTTGATACAATGACCATTAGGAGATAATCCAATGACTCTGCAATGTTTATGTGTTCTCCGTAGTCATCCAACAAGCCATTCTCCATTCGATGGAAAGTTGGATTACAATCTTGTATTCTGCAAGATCAGGCACATAAAGTATGAGCCGTTGGATGAGTTTTCTTCCATGATGAATGAAAAAGGGAACATTTGGAGAAACACTTAGCAATCTTGCATTAGAGTTATGAACTCTCAGAAGGGCTTGATTGCAATGGAGGTCATGAATGAAAAAGGGTATATGTTCGATATACAAAGTTATAAATGTAATTCTTGCAAAACTCGTTGCAGTTTATATAAGTATTGGATACTTGTCCTGTTTTGTGAAAACAGGATGGTCTGCTTGAGAATTGCTTGAATAGAGGCAATGTGGCAAGATGAAGGCAAACAAAATAGTTGATGGCCGACATCACCCCTTTCCTCAAAGGTTTATCATTAGTGGACTTGAATATAATTTGTAATCCTTGTTTGTGTGTCTTGCTTTTAGCAAGGCGATTGTTCATATGAATAAGGTACAAGACAGTTGTACTGTTCTTATGAATAATACCTTTATGGTCACATTACGATTATAAGAGTTTTTCTCATCACTATGTTAATGATAATAGTTTAAGTATTTATAAAGGATTAGAATGCTAAAAGATATCCAAGGTTTAGTAATGACATGACACTATAGTTTAAGTCATTTTGGTTACTGCATGTTCTTCATTCTAAATGAAGATCGGGGTCCTAGATGCTTTATTTAGAGACTTTGCAAAACCATGCCTCTTGGGTAGAATGACAAAAACTCTGCATTCTGGTAAAACAGTGATATGCGAAGAAATGTTGAACATTATACATAATGATGTATTGTATTTTCAACAATATAGTGGAAATCATTATTTATACTTAATGTTGAATCTTATACATAGTGATGTATCGTATTTTCAACAAATAGTGGAAGTCATTATTTCACACTTCATTGTGGATTTAAGTGAATATGAGCATTTGCTTAAAGAAACATAAGTTTGAAACTGTTTTGAATTGTTCAAAAGATTTAGAAATGAAGGAGGATATTGAATTAACAAGAATACAAAAGTCTCTTTGATTTGATCGACATGACTAAAGTATTTAAGTTAATTTTAGCATAAAAGGACATATGAAAGAGGTTTCACAAATTATGATAATAAGGGCAATTTCAACGTGTATTGAAATGACTAAACATCATAATCATTATCTATTAGATACATATGTTATAATATTATCTCTTATCAGGGTTATAGTTATCATTTAGAGTTAGAGATCGAAATAAGCGAACACTCGGTTGAAATACAAAGGAACATCTAAAGATTCGTGGAAACAACACCATAAATGTTATGGCATGTTCGAGTTTCTGGAGATTTCGATAAGTCGAAATTGCGGCGAATAAACAAGTCTTTGTAGAGCATTCTTAGGAAGCTATGAATGCATCTTCCACAAAGGACAAACTTGCTGTTGTCCAAAGTTGACGTGTCTTGATGAAGATACATGTGGAAGAAAGTAAAAGATCAAAACAAAGTATTTTACCTTGCCTCCGAATTGTTGAGTGGCGCAACGGAATTTGTTTCGTGAAACCAAACTCTACAAATAGAGGAGAAACTAATGATAATGATCATAAAAGTTTCAGCGAATACTTTTACTAAAGAAAGTAGGGTTCAAAAATATATACTCTACAAGTTCGTGGAAATATATTATTGATTCACTTGTCATGTTTATGAACAAGACATACCTACGAATTACAAAGAAGCATGATGTACCTAAGTGCGAGAAATGACTAGGAGTCATAAAATCCTATATTAAGTTACATTTAAGATTGCAAAGTAATATGTTACTTGATCTTATTAAGTAAAGTAGTTTACTTGATATTTCTGAATGACTTCAAAGTCATAAGAAGGAAATGAAACTTAATGGAGACGTAAAGCTTGATTTGCCACACAGTATGGAAAAATTCAAGGAGTTGACTACAAATGTAGCGATGCTTGAGTCTATTGGATTTACACTATCAATATATGGATATTGAAGTCTCATAGCTGGAATTCTCAATTTGATAATTATCAAAGAATTTTGGAATGTCCAAGATTATCGAGAGGACCTACACTTGAGTGGGAGCTAATTAGCTTCGCCAAATCTTAATATGTAAGAGACATATTTTGAGTGGGAGCTAAGTAGCTTAGCTGAATCATAATATGTATCAGACATATTTTGAGTGGGAGCTAAGTGAAATCCCTAGATCTCAAATATGGATGCTATATATGAGTGGGAGCGTGAAATCATTCTAGGATATGTGGACAACATATGTGAATGATGTGATTGGTGTTAATAACATTTAAATAGATAAATTGGGATGAAGTTGAAGTTATTAAACAATGAGACCTATCGAGATAGATTGGTGAGTTTAATAATCATTGAATGTCGAATGCTTCTTGGACTTGATTCTAAAGATGTTCAGAATGTCCTAAGCAAGATTCTGAAGAAGTTCAGAATGGAACAAGGTAAGAAAGAAGTTCTTACTATATGAAGCATTATCTTAGTATTACAACGATGGTTAAAAAGGAAGAAAGATATGTGTTGCATCTCCTATGCCTCAGCCATAGGTTATTCCATACTACCATATTGTATACTCGACGTAATGTGACCCGAAGTTTTGGTTGGAAGGACACACTCTTAACTGTAAGAACATGTCTTGAAGTGATTCTTGAGTTAATCACTGAACCAGAATTAAGTTTGTACTTAAATGGCAAGAAGCAAAGTAAGTGGCATAGTTGCATTTCATGCACTGGGATCTACATAGATATAGAAGTATAAAGGCTCCATCTGATGTGATGTATATTTTTATGGCGGGGCTAGTTCGCTTTTAACATAGAATGATGTGTCCCAGGGAACAGTGCCCATGAGAAAGCCCTCGAGGTTGATCTAAAGTCACTAGAGGCTCCTGGAAACCGGCCTCATTCTGTTGCCATAACTGGCGTATATACACAAAGGATTGCAAAGTGTGTTTCGAAGTTTAGATGACAATAGTGAAAACAACCGTCATTATAAACAGTAGAAACAAAGTCTCACTTTGTTGCCAAACGAATACTTCAACCCATTATGCGATAATGGTATGAATGTCAAAGTTAGGAAGACATTAACGATTTCCAAAGACATAATGATCTGGTAAAACAAAACATGGACATGACGTTTTCCATAAGCATGTATGATCAATAAACGCATATGTGATATGGTTTATGATGAGTAAAATGCAAGCTAGATTATTTGTACTCTAGTGCAAGTGGGAGACTGAAGGAGATATGCCCTAGAGGAAAATAATAAATAGGTTTTTATTGTCATATCTCAATTAGTTTATAATAGTTTCATACTGTGCTATAACTGTATTAATACGAAACGTTAATACATGTGTGGTATGTAAACAAACCGTGTCTCTAGTTACCTCTAGAAAACTAGTTTAATGGTCATGAGGATGATCTAGGGTTTCGAGATCATGGGCATTTATGCCAATTGACAATGAGGTCACATCATTAGTTGAATGGTGTGATAGGCAAACAACCCAACTAGTTGTATCTTAATGAGATCTAGTTACAAAGTTCACCATTAATGATAAAACTAAGGAAACCTCGCGACCTGTCCTTAGACTGTGAGATAACTCAAATCACCGTTCTGGAGGGAGCTTAAATGGTTATCAAGTATCACTCCATGACTGGGTGATCGAAAAGGTGCTACTCAGGTTTCCCAAAGGAGCGTGTAGAGGAGTACATATCAAGACCAGGATTTGTCATCCATGTAACGGACAGATACATTAGTGGCCATCTCGGTGACGTTGCATTAATGAAGCTTGCAAGCGTGTGACTGGGTCACGGAATGCAACAACACAGAAACGAGAAAACAAGTTCATCAGTAACGAGATCGAACGAAGGTTTGGAGATACCGTAGATCAAATCTCGGATGAACTAGGTATCAAGAGGCAAAGGGAATGGGAAACGACTGTTTACGGTTCAAACGACATTGTCATCATGGAATGCACAGGGGTCAATATGGGCATCCCGGTCCCGCTATTGATCATTGATGGAGATCATGTCTGTGCCATTCTCGAGCCGTGGGGAAATACACTTAAGGGTATGATGAGCTAGAGATCCTCTGTAAGTTGGAATCACCATATGAAAGAGAAAAGGAAACCGGAAAAGTTCCGTGAGAGAACCGGAATCGTTCCGGGAAAGTTCCGAAGTCGTTCGGAGAAAATCAAAAGGGAACCGAAAGGTGTTTTAGGTCAAATCAGATTTTGTAAAATGTATTTACATATTAATTAATGTAATTAATATCAAATATAATATTAAAATCTAATTTGAAGGGTATTCCACTAATGGGCCAAACTTCCTAGGGAAAAAGGGCCCATTAGGGAAACTGAAGGAGGGAAGGGCCAAGGCCCAGGCGCCTCAAGGGGGCCCACCCGGCCAGTCTAGGGTTGTGCGTGGGTGGGGCCCACCCTAGGCCGGCTGGCCCATGAAGGCCCATGTGCCCCCCTCTCCCTTGTTTAGTCCCACATGGGAAACCCAAAGGGGAGGGCACACCCCTCCCCCTATATAAAGGGGTGCCCATGGGTGGGAATAGACACACCAATATCTAGAGAAGTCCTTTGGTTGACTTTCTCCTTCCCTCTCTCTCTCGTCTCCATGCATTGGTACGGTCCCAAGTAAGGACTGTCATCGTACACCGTATGTGTACGAAACCACGAGGGACCTCGCTTGAGGCACCTTGGATGTCGTGAGCCGGAGCTGCTGCACGATGAAGAAGGAGCAATGGGTGACCTGCGAGGAGCATCGCGACCTTGAGGTTGGCTACGGCTTCGACTACTTCAACCACGTTCCCCTCGGAACGTTAACCGCGTACGGTCTACAAGGGTATGTATTCTATACGCTCCGGCCGTTACTGCATTACTACATAGATAGATCTTGGGCGTTAGGAGGTTCCAACGTAGGAAATTTTTTGTTTTCTGCTACGGAACCCTTTCAGTGAGCACTCGACGCGTCCGTCGAGGCATGTTCATCGTACCTGTATGCACGGATATATTTCTGGTAGTGCGCATCAGATGTGTTGCCAGGCCTTATTCAGGTCTTATCTTCATGTTGTAAGCACGGCATCTGAATTTTATCATCGTGGAGATGATTCGGGTGACCGAGGAGACGCAGTCTCTTTGTAGGGAAAAATTATGAGGCGGTGTCACCATAAACTTCCAGTGTGGATGTTATCAACACACATCACTTTGTACAAATAATCATAGGGTGCGCGACCAGCGCTCCCTATGGGAGTAGCCCCTAAGTGCCTGGTTGAGTCGAAGACTCAGGCAGGGACTCAAGAACTTTCGCGACTACTGTCGTCTTTTGTTTGCTTATTTTAGTCGAATTTGTTTCCGGCGCTCCCTATGGGAGTAACCCATGTCCATAGTTGAACCGTATTTCGAGTGGTTGGGTTTGCCTTGATTGTCCATGTTCCTGCAAAAGAAGAAGAAAAATCGTAGGGTGCGCGACCAGCGCTCCCTATGGGAGTAGCCCCCGAGTGCTTGGTGGAGTCGAAGACTCGAGCAAGGACTAAAGTAGTCAAAGTCTTCTGCTGCGTAGTTTTGATGATGTCAGTGCTGACGATTTCATGACCTCAGTTGCCCGCGTGAGCGAGTTTGACGGAACGTGACGAGCGGTGGGTCCCACTCCCTCACTTTGATTTGACCGGGCGTGCGTAATCTTTATTTTAACTGTGCCCCCTCGATTTCTACGCGTAATGGGAGTAGTGGGGGGACAGTTCGCATTTCAGATCTTCCACGTGTCGAGCGCGATGAACGCCACGCGTCTGGTAGGGTTTTTCTAGGCCGTTGGATTGCATCTTCCAGGGGTTAAGTAGTGACGATGTGACGGTAAATTTCACATCTTCTTTCGTTCCTCCTTTGCCTTCATCGCCATTGCCGCTGCTCCTCTGCTTTCTCTGTGCTCTTGTCTTCCGTGGCGCTGGACCAGCTCCGCACATTTCCTAGCTACTTCCTCCGGTCGCATCGCTGACGCGCAATGGGGAAGAAGAAAGGAGGCGCTGTCGCTGATTCCGCCGCTGCCACTGCTGCGATGAAGAAGAAAGGCGGCTCCGCTGCTGCGGGCACCATCACCGCCGCCGGCGGGAAGAAGAAGGGCACGGGCACCCGCGTCACGAATGGTGCATGGCGTCCATCTGTCATCAAGTCCTCTGATCTTCGTCTTCTTCGTCAAGACGGAGTATTGTCCGCCGCAGTTGCCGACGCACGCGTCCTCGGCAGCGAGGTAATCCCCTCTCCTCCATCCGGTTTTCGAGTGATGTTCCTAGCGTTCATCATTCGCGGCCTCTCGTTGCCCCTGCATCCTTTCTTCAGGGGCCTTCTTTGTTTCTACGGGATCCAGCTCTATCAGCTGTCCCCCAACTCAATCCTCCATGTAGCTTGCTACATCACCCTCTACAAGTGCTGGCTCGGTATCGAGCCGCATTTCGATCTCTTCAAGCGCCTCTTTAAGTTGAAGCATCAATCGGCGTCTGGCTCCGTAGTCTACGATGTAGGCGGTTGCGGAATCCACGCCGATCCATCCGCCACCTACTTCGACATCAAGCTGGCGATGTCCGTCCAAGGGTGGATGGACAAGTGGTTCTACGTCCACGACCAGAAGGCTGATGGAGAACACTTCGGACTTGCACCCTTTGACCCCGCGACGCCGTGCCAGAGGAGGCGCTCCTGGAAGAATGTGATCATGCCTGGCAAGTCCGTGGAGACAGATGTGATGTACGAGCGTGTCAGCAACCTTGAGATTCGCATAGGAAAAGAGGAGGGAGGATGCACCCTCATTCGCACATGGCTGCGCCGTCGCGTCCAGCCCCTACAAGCCAGAGTCAATCCCATGTTTCAGTGGGATGGTGTTGATGATGTCACTCTCGTGTCTGCTGATGTCATGTCCACGATTGAGGTAGATAAAAGGGTTCGACTGGTAACCAAGTACACCATCAAGGATGTGCTCCCCAGTGAACCAGTTGTTCCTCCGTTCGATGCTGCTAACCCTCCTCCTGAGGTATAGTTGTGCTACGCAGTAGCTTAGTTTGTTGATTGCTCCTTTGTTGTTTCTTATCTTTGTGCTAAATTGTTGTCTGTATGCAGGATTGGGCGGTATCACCCTGTATGCCTCCTCTTCCTGAGGGGGTTATCCCTTGCGAGGCCTTGGAAGAGGATGAGTCGGAGTCGACCGTCCCATCTGATGTGGAGGAGGAAGCCCCCGAGTCCGGTAGTCCGGATACTCGCAAGCATTCGAGCAGCAAGGATTCTGATGCGTCGTCTCCTTCGACTCTAGAAGGTGCAGGCGTTGGTGAAGAGTCGCCGATCCCTGCCATTCCTGTGAGTGCCGTGGCGCCCTCTTCTCGCAAGAAGATGCGACTGCCAAAGGAGTCCTCGTCAGAGTCAGGGGAGCCAACCTTTGACTTTGATAAATTTGATTGGTAAGTATTTGAATCCTCATTTTTTGGTTCTTCTTTGCAGTTGCCTTTTCTTGATGTTGATTTGACCTTGCAGTCAGCCAGCGTCGTCATCTTCTGGCGACGTCCAATTTTTGAAAGAATCTGGAGTCGCGACCTCCAGATCCAAGAAAGAGGTTGAGCATGTTCCTTCTCCTCCATTGGTGGCCCACTCCGGGCACAATTCATCAAGCTCTCCACACGATGGGGAGCATCGGATGGTTGCCCGGATGACTGCACACCAGTCGACTTCGGAGTCACTGGAGGATCATGTGAGTGTAGCCTCTCTTCTTCTCGTGCTGCAGTCGATGTTGCCTATGGCATCTGCTAACTTTGTTGTTTTTCTTTGTTGCAACAGCTCCTTGTGAAGGAAGCTGCTCATTTGGCGGACCAAGTGCTTGCGATGGGTCGCCAGCATGTAATGCTGGATACGCGATATAATGTGGTGGAAAGTAAGTACCTTTTCTTCTCATTCTTCTACATCGTTGTCCTGTAGTCGACTGATAGTCAATCCCTTTTTGTGATGTCTTGCAGCTGAACATAATGCGCTTCTTCGCGATGCCGCCGCCATGGAAAAGACACTCGCCGCGGCTGTGAAGAGCCGCGATGAGGCAATCACGGCACTTGACGAGGTGCAAAAGCGTGAAGAGGACCTCCGTCCCTCCATTGCAGCTAGGGAGAAGTTGTTCGAAGAACAACTTTTCTCGATTGCCAAGGCACTCTCAGGTACCTTGCTTGGATATCATTGTCGTTCTTTTGTTCGATTTTTATTGCTAGTGGTGACTTTCGTGCCCATGCGTGGGTTTATGTACAGATGTTGGCGATTTGAGCTTCAATCCTCAGACCCTCCGCCGCGACGATGCCTTGGCAGGTGCACTTTCAGCAGTCGAGGACCGCAGCGTCGCCGTTCAAGATATGCTCTCCAAGGCCAAGGGCATGCTCAGTCGCCTCCGGGAGGAGCTGATGCCCAAGGCTGAGCTGATCAAGAACATGGATGAGCTGGTAGAGTCTCTCTCCGGGGGTGTCCCTGCAAGCTTTAAGAATTCGCTTCGTGCGGCTGGCGCATCAATGTCACTTGCTATGGTGCAGGCCCACGGAGTTGAAGTTGATCCTGCGGTGGTCTCGAGGGAGATGCCCGTTAGCGCGGACGGCCAACAGGTAGTCTTTCCTCCCTTCGCGACTGCCTGTGGCAAGTATGGGCCGCAGCTGATTAGCACAGTTGCGAAGTACTCTGAGGAGCTGCAAGGAGCCAAGAAGGCGACAAAGGCTGTGGCATCAGGGGCCGGTGGAAATTCAGTGGCATCTGATACCGCCACGGACTCGATGAGGCCCCCGAAGCCGTCCAAGTCGAAGAAGCCAGTTGCTCCTCAGTAGTTTTGTAATAGTTAATTAGTTTATATCCTTTGTCAAGAACATGCATGTTGGCGAGTGTATCTGCTGATACTTTTGCTAATCTTGAATGCACTCGAATCTTTTGTCTATGCATCACTTTGGTCTTCTTATTTTGCTTCTTGTTTGGCTTCTGATAGGGTACGTCGAGTGAACCATTGAGGGAACCTCAGCATTCGCCGCCCCTTGATGATACTTTGGCACCGTCGCGCTCGAGGGTGGATGACCTATCTCTGCTCTCGCGACTGTGTGATCGCGTGAAGCAGTTGGAGCATGAGTTTCCCATGCTCCGCGGTAACGCGGATGTATGGAAGTCAAAGGCAGAGAAGGCCACCGCCCGAGAACAATATCTACTGGGGGAGATGACGCAGCTGGGAGACCAATTTAAGTGTTACTCCTTCAAGCCTGTTGGCCCTTTTTGCCAAGTTCCAAGACCTGGCTGCGGTTCACGAGTGTATAAGGCAGCAGTTGGTGGCTGGTGCCAAGGCCGCTTTGTCGCTGGTGCGACTGCATAGGCCTTATGTGGACGTTGTGGCGATTGCGGCCGGTCCACCTATACCACCGGCGGGTTCTGTTTGGAATATGGTGCCGCACTATCAGGCGGTGGATCGCCCAGCAGAGGAGATCGTTGACTTCTTCGAGGAGCAGACCAATGTATAGTAGTTAAGTTTGTATCCTGCACATAAACGTACCAATGCTGTAAAGTTCGTATGTAATGATGTGCATAATTGTTGATGACGTATAAAGAGCTTGTTAGCGTGTATGTTTTGTGAGTGCGTTGCACTATGCGACTCCTTTTCATTATCCTAGCCATACGCTTATCTCAGTCCCTTGTCAACCTATCAGGTGCGTTGCAACTAGGTTGATGTTGTGTCAAGGGTTTCCATTGATGCGCCAGCTACTCAGGATATCGCATTTTAGTTCGTAGAACAGATGTGTAGGGTGGCGCAGCCCCCGAGTGGATAAGTTGAGAAAAAAGAAAGGAGGACACGGAGTTTTGGGGCACTTAGCTTTATTTATTCTTGATACAGTACAAAGTACATTGTGTGGCTAAGTAGCCTTGGCTGAGTGCCTTATTTGCGATGTAAAGGTAAAAAAATGACTAAGGGTAGAAGCGTCGCAGTTGTGAGATGTTCCAGGGGTTGGAGTATGCGACTCCTGTCTCTAAATCTTGAAGGCGGTAGGCACCACCTGAGGTTACTTCTGTAATCACGTATCGTCCCTCCCAGGGGGACTCGAGCTTGAGATGTCCCTGCTGCTTCAGTCGCAGGACCAGGTCGCCTTCGACGAAGGATCTGGGGTGTAGCCTCCTACTGTGATAGTTGCGCAGGTTCTGCTGGTAGATCGTTGATCTTTCCGCGGCGATTTCTCTTGCCTAGTCAAGGAGGTCGACGAAGTCTTCGAGTGCCAAGGTTGACTCCTGCTCGCTCTAGGCTTGCTCCTTGGTCTTGATTACTATGTCGTCGACATAGACTTGGATATTGCGACCAAGTTGATCCTTGAGGCAAGCCTGCATGCACCGCTGGTAGGTGGCTCCTGCATTTTTTAGCCCAATAGGCATTGTGTTGTAGCAGAACACACCGAAGGGCGTTGTAAACGCTGTTTTTTCTTGATCTTCCTCCTTCATTCAAATATGATTATAGCCTGAGTAGGCGTCGAGGAAGCAGAGGCGCTCGCATCCCGCGGTGGAGTCGATGATCTGGTCGATTCGCGGTAGCGGGAAGTGATCCTTTGGACAGTGCTTATTTAAAGAGGTGAAGTCCACGCACATCCGCAGGATATCCGTGTCCTTTTTTGGTACCAGCATCATGTTGGCGAGCCAAGTGCTCTCCTTGATCTCGCGTATGAATTTGGCGTCGAGGAGTCTGTTGATCTCCATTCTGACTGCCTTTGCTCTTGGCTCAGATAACCGCCGTATTGTTTGCTTGATTGGCCTTGTGTCTGGGTTGACGTTGAGTGCGTGCTCGGCGAATTCCCTGGGAACTCCTGGCATGTCCGCTGGACACCAGGCAAAAATTTCCTAGTGCTCATGGAGGAATTCGACGAGCGCGAGTTCCTATGCGGGACTCAAGTTGTTGGGGATGAGGGCCGACTTGGCGGGATCCGATGGGTGGACCTGCACTTTCTTTGTGTCCACCGATGAGTCGAAGGATAGATCGGGCGAGCTTGGCCTGCTCAGGGGAGGCAGACTGTTGTCTGTCGACTCCTTTAGCCTTGCGAGTTCTTCCTGCATGCCGAAGGACTAGGAAATTCTGTTGAATTCCCTGTCGCAACTGTCGGATCTTTCGAAGCTCCCGTTGATCATGATGACGCCATTAGGACCTGGCATTTTCATCTGCAGGTAGGCGTAATGTGGCACTGCCATGAACCTAGCGAACGCGATGCGCCCAAGGATGCAGTGGTACTGTGAGGGCCAGTCGACGACCTCAAAGTCGATGCGCTCGCTCCGGAAGTTTTTCAGCGTGCCGAAGATGACGTTGAGGTTGATTTTGCCTAGGGGATATACGCCTTTTCCTAGGATGATGCCGTGGAATGTTGTGTCCGAGGCCTCTAGGCAGGTTAGAGGGATCCTCATTGCTCGCAAGGTACTCGCGAATATAAGGTTGATGCCGCTTCCGCCGTCCATGAAGACGCGGCTCATGTCGAAGCCTCTGATTTGCGCCTTGAGTACGAGGGGACAATGGCCTAGACGAGGTACTATAGGCGGATGATCGCGTTTGTCAAAGGTGATGCAGGACTCGCTTCCGCTGAGGTACTCAGTAGTAGATGGTGGCGAGTGTGTGGCCAAGTTGACTTGGCGAGTGATGGCCTTCTGCACCAGATTCGAGGGGCGTCCCTTTTGGATCGTCATGGTATCCATGGCCTGTGGGTATGGTTCGCCTCCGTGGTGCTGGTCCGGCGCAGCTGCGTTTGGGGGTGGTCCAGGTGGTGGTGGCGGAGCGCCATGCGCCATGGCGCCCGGAGCGGCTCTGTAGCCTCTTTCGACTGCGTTGTGATTCATCCAAACCAATCCCTCGTGTAGCTTGAGGAACTCGCGGCAGTCCTTGAGGAGGTGGCTAGACTTCTTCTTTCCATCATGCTTGTCGATGTCGAAGTGCATCGTACATGGCCCGGACAGTTTGTATTCAATGGATGTCGCGGGTGCTTCATCACGATTGCGGTGTTGCCACACTTGCGTGGTTGTCCCGGAGTCGCGGTATCCACCGCTACGGTATCCGCTGTTGCGGTTATCGTCGTGTCTATCGGCGTAGCCAGCTGCGACCATGTTGACGTCGTCGCGATCATCGTAGATGCACATGCGATCTTTGCCTCGGCGGTCACGTCTTTGCTCGAGTTCTGCCTCCTCGTCGGAGTGTTTGCGATCTTCACCGAATCTTCTCCATCGGCCCACCGATTCGCGATTTCCATCAGGTGGTTGATGATCTTGGGCTTTGAGCGGCCCAGCTCCTCCCTGAGCTCTAGGAAGCGGATGCCGCCATTGAACGCGTCAATCGCGCGATCCTCCGAGATGTTCTCTGCAGAGTTCTTGATGATGGACCACCTTTGGATGTAGGAGCGTAGCGATTCGCCTGATCTTTGCTGGTAGCATCTCAGCTCTTCGATTGATGCAGGTCGCTTGTATGTGCCCTTGAAGTTACACACGAAGCTGTAAACCAGCTCATCCCAACTGCGAATGGATCCACGTGGGAGGTTGTTGATCCATGCTCGAGCGGCGCCTTGCAGCTGTAGCTGTAGACATTGCATGGTCGTGCTTCGCCTGCCGCCATGGAGCCTGACGGAGGAGATGTGGTCCTCCAACCAGATCTTCGGGTCCTGTAGGCCGTCAAACTTTGGGTTCTCCGACGGGAGTTTGAACCCCTTGGACATTCGCTTTTCCCTGATGGACCTGCTGAAGCATCTGGTGCTGCAGAGCTCCACATCTTCCTCTTCGGAATTAGTCGCTAGGTGCGTCGCGCCCTTGATTTGTCGATCTTGCGTTGCATGAGGTCATCACGCGCATCATAGTCGCGGTCTTGTCGCTGTGAGCGGCGGCGTCGAGATAGGTCGTGACTGTCTTCGCTAGATGAGGGCGAGGAGTAGCGCTTTGCCTTTTTTCGGCTCAGGTGTTGGCTCTTTTTCGAGAGCAGCCTCAATTAGTCCCAAGCCCGTGATCGTAGATCGGTGCATGGCGACTCGGGGATCTCCAGCCGGTGGCTGGTTGTTGAGGAGGTACATGGTGGCTGCTGTCACCGCGGCTTGTGGCGTCTTGGGGACCACGTTGCCACGTGTATCGACTGTCATAGAGCTGAAGTCGAGGACCTTTGCAGCTTCTATGCGTTCTTGCTCTGTGAGATGGGCCATCCGAGACCGTCTCTTGTTTGCGAGGTACTCGTTGCCCTTTGAGGAGGATCCTCTGTGAGAGGAGAGCCCAGCACGTCGAAGGCTCGACTCGTCCGCCGCCTTTTTACACGCTTCGAGCTGCGCGATTGTTTGCGCTTGGCGCTTAAATTCCTCCTTCAGGAGCCAATGGTAGCCCATCAGAAGTTCTTGCGAGGAACCAGAGGGTAAAGGGTTCCCCCGTAGGGCCTCACGGCAGCGAGCCCATTCAAGCTCATTGAGCCTAACCATGACGCGTTCGCCGGTCTGCTCGTTGGTTATGGTTGGAGGTTCGATTTCCCCTTCATTGTTGACGGGGGCGCGATTGCCACCATTGTCGCCATTCAGCGGGTCGGTTTTGTTGGCACGGTTGACCGTGTTATCGCGATTGGCGGAGGTGTCGCCCGCGTTGATGACGGCGCACATGAAGTGATTGGGGAAGCTGCTGCTTCCGCAACTCTCAGATCCGGAGCCGTAGGCTTCATCTTCAGTTGCCAAATCGCTCAGATCGGATTCGCGACTGTTGTCGCTGACCGTGTTCTCGACTATTGTCGGGGTGTTGAGCTCACTAAGGGTGCCGATCGATGGAGGGAACCACGATGCTGGGGAAATCGATGACACCGTCGGCTGGTCGGGCATGCGAAGCGTGCCCATCTGACCAACTTGGAAGCGGAAGCTCCCGATCGCCAAGCTGATTCCGTCGCCTATGGACTCGAAAGCTGGGCGAGTGGCCAGCTTGTGGACGGTGAAGTCGAACACGCCGAAGAGCTGGCGGATCTCCGCAGTTGCGGAGTTGTAGATCGTGGTTGATGGGGCCAAAGAAGTAGCAACATCAGCACTCCCACTTCCCACAGACGGCGCCAATTGACGAGGGTTTAACTCATTAATGCCCACTATTATGGACTTAGGTTTTGGAGAAGGAGGGAGCGCTGGAGAGATCTATCGGCTAGATAACAAGCACACAGGGGACGCAAGGTTTACCCAGGTTCAGGCCTCGTAGAGGTCCCTACTCCTGCTTGTCTGCTCGTGGAATTAACGAAGGAATCGAAGATTACAATGGTGTGTAGATGCAATCTGGCGAGAGTTGTGGAAACTAGGGTTGCGTGTCTCCTCCTCGCCGCCCCATCCTAGCCTTTATATAGATAGGTTAGGTCTCGGGTAGCAGGTCGAGTCGGTTATATGTTAGGGTTTTCCCCTTTTAACTTTCTATCTTTAGCTTCTTCTTGTTCTTCAAGCAATCGAGAGTCCATAGGTTACTCGAGTCCTTCGTTTGGTCCCTGGCGACACCGTGGGCCTCTACGTATGCAGGCCATATATACCAAGATCGAGTACCTATAGGGTATACCCATGTCAAGCGGCGTAGGGAGGAGGCCGACGACGGTTGCTTGGGCACACGAGGGTGAGGTTGAGCCGGGGACGGCCATGGTGGGCGACGCAAGGCAGGCGATATGGGGCAGGGCAAGCTCACTGCTGGCGGCGGCGACCCTCAGGAACTAGGGAAGGTGAGGAAGAGCAGCAACAGCAGGGGGATCGAGGAAATACGGCTGTAGGGCTTCATGCGGGAGGAGGAATGAGGATTCGCTCGGATGGGGGTTGGTGGCGTGCGGGGCAGGAGGCGTGTGGTGTGTGTGCGGTGGGTGGGGCATCGTGTTGTGTGTGTGCGTGGGTCGCTCTGCGGCGGTTGGTTGTAGTGTGCGATAGGTGTGTGTGTGCCTGGTGTTGGGTGCGTGTGTGCAAGGTTGTTCAGGTGTGTGGTGTGTGTTTGAGTCACGCACGTGGGTGTGTGCGTGTGTGTTGGCGGCAGCGGCAGGGGTGTGTGTACCGGGTGTGTGTGCGTGGGTTTGGTTAGGATTTAGGTTGGACCGAGGGTGTTAGGTGGTCTGGCCAGGCCGGCTGGACTGCCTCCCCTAAAAAAACATTTTCTTTATTTATTCCAAAAACCTTTTGTAAATAAGGAGGGGGATAATTATAAAACAAAATAACCTTTTGGCGAGGATATTTTAGAGGCAAAATATGCATGCTGATGTCATGATGATGTGGAAAACAAAATAACAAGCAATTTTTATTTTGGTATATTTTTCGGGCATTACACCTAGGGCCAATTAAATCTCTTCTGAGCATCATATTTGGTGGGAAATATTCTAACACCATGGCGATAGTATAACTATTGTGACAAACAATGTGTCAACACCCGGATTTTTAATCCTAGATGCCTATTATGTCATACATCGCAATCCCAGGATTACCATTTTAGCAAGACATAACATAATTGGTACCACAATACATCATCCAATACAAACCATAATAAAGGTCTTACAAATAAAGGATCGCATGATCCAGTCTTAATACAATCAAAGCAGCGGAAAGTAAACATAGTAGGGGCTCCATCTTCAGGGTCATAGGCAATGGTGATGATGGGACATGACCCTAGTTGTCATAGACCTCGTACTGTCCATCTTCCTGGTAGTCCTCCTCATAGTCTGGCCATGGGAATAGCTAGGGACAAAGCCATGAGTACTCTTTAAGTACTCACTAACTATCACTAACAAGTAAGGTAGTCCTTGTAGGAATCTTATGCTCTAGATTTATTTGCAAAAATCCAGGTTTATTTCATAAGGAGTTCAAAAGTAAAGAACCTAATTTAATTTACTACATCACCTAAGTGGGAACCTAGTTATCAGGTCCACAACCCTGTTGTGGTCAAGTCAAGGTCATAGTTCAATTCACAAGTCATTTTTGAAAACATCTGACAATGGAACATTATGGCCACTCCAACTGTCCATGATCACGGACGCGGCTATTCAAATAGTTTGACACTCTGCAGAGGTGGTACGCTTTCACCACAAAATTAGATACATCCGTCAGGGATAACCCTGAATCATCATACTTAGTATGCGGATAATCAATCATAACCTTTCAATTACACGCTCTAGTATAGGCACCTACCCTATGGGCTTGGCCTCCCAGCCATGGCCATCTGCCATCCTGGGCACCACATAGGTGGACATTCACATTCACGAGGTAGCCTCAGCTCAACCTCTTTCCGCGAGGGAACCCATACTAAGGCATATAAACTTCCAGTTATGCCCTACCCAATTCAGGTATTGTGGTTGTACGGTAAAATTGGAATGGTATCGCATTCAAACCCAACCATCAGTTTTTATGAAAACCAAGGCTCATGCCTGAAGAAGTTTCATCATCAATTCAATTTGTGTTCATAACACATGTCAACACATTTCAATAGAATGAATCATCATTCCAAGGTTTTCATAATCATTTTCTCCAAGTATTCCCATCTAAGTGATCAGTAGTAGTTTAACAGTAGCAACTAGCAATGAGGGTGTCACTAATAAGGGGTGCTAATCAAGTGTAACTATCCAAATCTAGTCGTATGATTTTTGTGGCCTCTAAGTATAACTACTTAGGCCTAGTTTTATACTCTTTATGGCATCTATCCTATTTTTCCAATACTCACAAATCACTAACTAATGGTAAAGAACTTTGGTAAAAGTAAAAGAATAAAGCTTGCAAGTAAAACTTGGGATTGGTATAATCAAGGTTGCATAACCAAAGCATGCCTAATGCATCTTGCATAGGTTATCTTGCATAGGTATGACGCTTGCAGGTGTTAGCTTGCCTTGAGTAGTGCAGTGGTTGAAGTTCTCTTCTTCTTCTTCATAGTACTCCTCCTCCTCGTATCCCGGGTCGATACTATCGTCTATAAATGAATATGAGATACACAATCACCAAAAAAATACTTAACTACTTCTATTCAGAACACAAAGGCTCACACTAGATGATCTAGCATCATCACAATCATCACACAAAATAAAGACCTAGTCTTATTTATCTTATTTTAGAAAAGTAATTTCTACTCATTGAAAATACTTAAGGTTTAAAATTTTCCAATTAAAATATGGGATCATGTTGACACATGTCATCACCACATGTTCTAATACTTGGGAATGTGATTTAAAGTGGTGGTCCTATTTTATAGAGTTTAAAATTACTATTTAATACAATTAAAGTGACTAGAAATGCCTATATAACTTTCTTTTAGTACTAGTCCGAGCTCACTACATGTAAACCTAAATATTTTTACATATTCAGATAGATCTTGTCAAATGTGATTTTTGAGAGTTGGAATGAACTCAAGAGCATTTATGGTTGAGTTGTGAAAAATGTTTGAAGTGGATAAAGCATCTGTCTTATTATTTTTGGTATAGGTGATCTATAATTTCAAATGGTTTGAAACCAATGGGCTTAGATAGATATTTTGAATACCTTTCTAAGACAATTAGAATCATGCAATTTGGTTTAGTGAATCTTTTTGAATTGATTTTTGAATCTACTGACAGAATCTAGTGTTAACTAAAATGGAAAAAGTCTATTTGAATCAACGGGGTCTGTGCGGGAAACTAATTGGGCCGACCCAGCTACACTGCGCTGGCGCAACGGGCTGCTGATAGGCGGGTCCCACGTGTCAGTGACTAACCTAACGCGAAGCGGTACGCTCTATCCTAGGTCATGCGATTAGAGCGCGATCGACGGCTGAGCATCGTCGTCTCTGGTGAACAGCTCCGGCGAGAAACTAACCCTAGCGCTACGGTGGGGGTACGTGGGGGCTCACCTAGGATCCATCTAGACTTGGCGATGGGGGCGATCTAACGTGTCAAAGCCGGTCGCGGCGGCTCCTGGGGCAGCTCCTAGCTCTAGTTCCTCTTCTCCTCTGCAGCGGCGGGCTCTGGTGAAATTCCGACGATGGGGTGCTCGCCTTGCTCAGGGGAAAGGTGTGGGCGGTGTCTGAGAGAGGGGGGAGTGAGATGATGTGGCAAATGAGGGCTGGGGTGGCCTCTATTTATACACCGGCGATGGGGATAGCGCGGCATGGTCGGGCTCCTCCAGCGACGGTGTTACAGTGGGCTATCGGCATGGCGGAGGGTAGGAGTTGACGCGGTGCTTCAGGGCGGTCATCATGCGAGGGATGGCGCGGAAAGGGGCGGTCGAGAATGGTTGGGAGCGGTCCATGCTCTGTGCAGGAATGGCGGCGTTCGAGACGGTGCACAGTGTCTATGGTCTGCGCGGCTGCGAACGGGCGTGTCTGGGGGTTAGCTAGGGTCACGGTGAGTGCGTGCACGCGCGGAGAGGGCTAGGCACGGCGTGTGTGCGCGTGTCGGCTGCGGCGCTCTGGCGTGCTCTCGGCATGGCGGACAGAGAGGTGGGAGCGGCGATCACGGCTGGTCCACGACGTGTCTCTGGTCGAGGGGTGGACAGAGGGTGGCGGCGCCTGTCTCCTGGACATCGTGGGAGAGGGGTGACGCGGTCTGTGGCGAGTAGGGCTTGGTCAATAGCACGGCGAGCTCGGGCGGCGCAGCACTGGTGCGAACGACAAAGAGGGATCGTGTCCACTACAATGCTGGGTGCTGGGGGTGACCGTGGGAGAGAAAGGGGGCACAGTGGTGAGGAAATTACTACTCAAAACAGTAGAAGTTAGGCAGTGTTTATTGGTGTCTGCGAGGTGCTCGACCAAATGGCCGCATGAATTCAAAATTTGAATTTTTGGATGAAATTTGTTGAGTGTTCTGAGTACTTGCTTGATATTCTATGGTTGCTTGGGTTTGCCAAGGTGAATTGATTTGAGTGTTTTTTGAAAAATGGTGATCTTAGTACATACACTTGATTCAGTTTTGAATTGTCTCTTATATAAATTTGAAATTAGTTTCTGTCACTTTGTAAAGTGGGCTTGGGTTCACTTTTACTTGATCTAGCAAGGGGTGAAAATAATTAGGAAAGTTTCTGTTAGAAATATTTTACTAGAAACACTCAAAGTGGTCTAGTGGATAATTTTGGTCAAAATGACCATTTGATTATATGATTCATATTTGATTTGATTTTCTTTTGTTTTTGTTTGTAAATGGCCTAGATGATGTAGTATTCATCTTTAAACCATTCCTTATCATTTGTAGCAATCAAACATGGCAATTGCACTCATTCATACATTAATGCAATTCACACATACACTCATATTAAATTTAATAATAAAAGTTTTTGTTAACCCTAAACTTAGGTGATTTGAACTTGATAATCTTGATTAATATTTTTGGGGTGTTACAAACCTTCCCTCCTTAAACAAAATCTCGTCCCGAGATTTAAGAAAAACTAGGAACTAAAGAGATTTGGAAACTCAGTCCTAATGTAATCTTCTCGCTCCCAAGTAGCTTCTTCTTCAGTATGGTTGCTCCACTAGATCTTGAGAAACTTGATACTCCGTGTCCTGGTGGTTCTGAAGGCTTCTTAAAAAATACGAATGGGTACTTCATGATAGGTTAGATCCTTGTTGATATCTATGGCTCTGTGATCAATATTCTTGAAAACTTCGGTCTTCTCCGAAACTTCTAGGAATTTGGGAAGTAACGAGATATGGAACACATCATGTATGGATGTCATCTCCTCTGGCAGTTCCAGTTGATATGATACTTCTCCTTGGTGATTCAAAATCTTGAAGGGTCCAATATATCTAGGGCCTAACTTCCCTTTCAGTTGAAAACGTTGCATTCCTTTCAAGGGTGATACTTTGAGATACACAAAATCTCCTACATTGAAGGTCAGGTATCGATGTCTCTTGTCAGGATAACTGTTCTGTCTGGATTGGGTGGTCTTGCGGTGTTCACGGACTTTGTGAACCTTCTCTTTGGCTTCTCGTAGGATGTCGGGTCCGAATATTTGACTCTCTCCTACTTGCGACCAATTCAGGGGGGTACGACACTTTCTTCGATACAGAAATTCAAAGGGGGACATTTGCAAACTGGCTTGATAACTATTGTTGTATGAGAATTTTTCAAAAGTCAGAGAATCTTCCCATTTGATCCATATTCTAGCACACAAGCTCTGAACATATCTTCTAAGATTTGGTTGACTCTTTCAATTTGTCCATCGGTTTGCAAGTGATAAGCTGTGCTGAAGTTCACCTTGGTTCCTAATCCTTCTTGGACTTTCTGCCAAACTCTTGAGGTAAAGTGGGTTCCTTGATCCGACACTATGGTCTTAGGGGTTCCATGCAAACTGACGATTCTAGCAATGTACAGCTCTGCTAGCTTCGAGCTCTGGTATAAAATGGGCTACCTTGGAGTCTATCCACTATGACCCAAATAGAGTCATTTTCCCTACTAGATGTAGGCAAACCGGTGATGAAATCCATTCCAACAGAATCCCATTTCCATTCTAGAATCTGCAATGGTTGCAAATGTCCTACGGGTCGCTGATGTTCCGCTCTGACTCTCTGACAGATATCACACTTGGCTATGTAGCTTCCCATTTCTCTCTTCATCTTGTGCCACCAAATTGCTCCTTCAAATCCTGATACATCTTCGTTCCTCCGGGATGGATAGAATAAAGAGTATCATGAGCTTCCTGCATTATGACTTGCTTCAACTCGGAATCTACTGGTACACAGATACGTCTTTTGTACCACAAAACTCCTTCTTTATCTTCGGTGAATCCGGGTACCTTCCCTGTACCGATACTATGCTTGATTCCATCGATACATGCATTTCCTTTATGTGCCTCCTTGATCTGACTGATCAAAGTGAGTTGAAATTCAATACTGGCTAGGAATCCTTTGCTAACTAGCTCTACTCTAAAATTCTCCATCTCTTCATGCGAACTTGGCTGGGCTTCTTTTATCATGGTGTTTAACCTACACGGCAGTCTACTAAGAGCATCCGCTACCACATTGGCTTTGTCGGGGTGATAGTGAATGTTAAGGTCATAATCCTTGATTAACTCTATCCATCTCCTTTACCTCATATTTAGCTCCTTCTGGGTGAAAATATACTTCATACTCTTGTGATCTGTATAAATCTCGCATCGGTTACCCATAAGGTAATGACGCCATGTCTTCAAAGCTAAAACTACGGCTGCTAGTTCTAAGTCATGGGTAGGGTAGTTTTGCTCATGTTGCTTCAGTTGTCTAGATAGATATGATATGACTTTTCCTTCTTGCATCAACACACATCTGATTCCAATCTTGGATGCGTCACAGTACACATCAAAAGGCTTCTTGATATCCGGCATAATCAGAATTGGGGCTGAAATCAATCTCTTCTTGAGCTTTTGAAAACTTGCTTCACATTTGTCCGTCCATTCAAACTTCTGATCTTTCTTCAACAACTAGGTCATTGGTCTTGCGATACTCGAGAATCCTTCTACGAACTTGCTGTAATATCCCGCTAATCTGAGAAATGTGCGGACTTGGGTTTGAGTGGTTGGGGTTTTCCATTCTTCAACATCCTTAATCTTGGTGGCATCAACAACAATTCCTCATGCCGACATGATATGTCCTAGGAATCCTACTTCCTTCAACCAGAACTCACATTTGCTAAATGTAACATCCCAAAACTTTATTCCAACTTATCAAGATCCAAATCACCCAAATTAGGGTTAACAAAAAACTTTTTCTCCTTTAAATCAATAAGCATGCATATGTGTGTTGTATTAAATAGAAATTGTTTTGAATTGCCTTGTTTTCTTGTTCTAATGGTTGTAAAATGACTCTAAGATGAATGCCACATCATCTAGATCATTCCCAAGCAAAATCCAAAGAAAAAGAAATCAAATAGAATTAAAAAATGGAAATGGTCACTTTTGCCATTTTAATCAACTAGGTCACTTTGGGTGTTCCGAGAACTCAAATTCAAACAAAAACAATTGTGGATCTTTGCACCCCTTGCTATTACAAGTTAAGATGTACCAAGGACCACTTTGTGATCTTCCGAAAACATTCAAACTCTAAATTTAAAAGACATTTGAAAATGGAACCAAGTGTATGTACCTAGATCACACTTTTCAAAAACCATTCAAATGACTTCAACTTAACAAATCCCAGCAACCAGAGATGCTCAAGCATTAGACCAACCACTCCACCAAAAATCTCTGAAAAATTCAAATCTTTGTGTCATACGGCCATTTGGTCGAACACCTGGCATGCACAGATCACACCCTAGTATAGCCTCACGGTTTCTACAGGGATCTGCAACCCCATTGACCCCAGTTCACTCCCTCTGTCCCACTTTGATCAAACCAGGCCATAACCATCCCACTCCCTAGTCCCTAGCCACAGTGCACCGCCACCCCGATGATGGGTTCGTAGCATGGAAAACAAAAAAATTCTACCGCAAGAACGAACAAAACCCAGATCTAATCTAGATAAAAGCCAAGATCTAATCTATTAGACATGTGCAACGAGATAGATAGGAACTAACCCTCGTAGATCTGAAAGGGTTAACGAGATTAGATCTCGTGGTTGATGTAGTCGATCACTTGCCGATCTCAAGATCGTGTGGACGATCCTTCCGGCGTCGCGTTCCAGCAGCGCTTCCACAGTCGGTCAAGTGGATGATCCTTCCGGCGCCGCGATTCGACAGTGCTTTCGCAGTCGGTCACACGTGCGGAGTCGAAGCAGACCTTCCTCTCCCCGTTCCAGCGAGCAGCGGAGGTAGTAGATCTTCTCCACGGAATCCCAGCAGCACGACGGTGTGGTGGTGGTGGTGGTGGAGTTGAGAATTCTGCAGGGCTTCGCCTATGCCTGTGCAGAAGAAAGGTGGAGGAGAGAGGCGACAGAGATTGGGTGTTATGGGAGCAGGGGAGGAGGGCGCGCCCCTGCCCTTCTATTTAAGGGGGGAGGGCGCCTTGGGGAGGGGGAGTCCTTGTAGAACTCCCCTCCTCTAGGCCGGCGGATTGGGGAGTGGGGAGAGGAGTCCTCCTCCCCCACGACTCCTTGTCTTGACCCACCAGGACTCCTTGATCCCTATCTTGATTTTCAAGCAAACTCCAAGATATCTTCTAGAACCTTCCAGAACATTCCGAAACCTTCTAGAATCCTCGTACAAACACTCCGGAACATTTCCTAACTCAGAAAATGATCCCCTATATATGAATCTTATTCTCCAGACCATTCCGGATCTCCTCGTGATGTCTCGGATCCATTCCGAGACTCCGAACAACATTCGGTCTCCAACGCACATTCCATATCTTCTTAAAACAACTTCGAACCTTAAGTGTGTCACCCTACGGTTCGTGAATATGTAGACATGACAGAGACACATCTCCTATCAATAACCATCAGCGGGACCTGGAGATCCATAATGGCTCCCACATACTCAACGATGACTTCGTGATCGATTGAACCATTTACATACGAAACCAATTCCCTTTGTCACGTGATACTATACTTATCCGAGGTTTGATCGTCGGCATCTCCATACCTAGTTCTACCTCATTACTGATAAGTACTCTTTACTCGTTCCGTGATATGTCATCCCTTGTGACCCAGTCACATGCTTGCAAGCTAACTAGATGACATTCCACCGAGAGGGCCTAGAGCATATCTATCCGTCATATGGATGGACAAATCCCAATCTTGGTTCATGCGCTTCAACACATACTTTCAGAATACCCAATGACACTTTTATAACCACCCAGTTACAAAGCGGCGTTTGATGTCATCAAAGTATCCATCCGGTGATGGTGATTAACATAACCTCATGGTCGAAGGAATAGGTTACTATGTATTTGAAAGCTTACAGCAATACGAACTTAATGACTTGATCTTATGCTACGCTTACTATGGGTGTGTGTCCATTATATCATTCTCCTAATGATATAACCTTGTTATTAATCACATCCTTATGTCCATGATCAGGAAACCATGATCATCAATCAATCAACAAGCTAGTTCAACAAGAGGCTTACTAGGGACTCTCATATGTTTACAAAACACACAAGTATTAGTGTTTCCTAATAATACAATTATAGCATGGGATGTAAACATTCATCATAAACACAAAGATATAATAATAATCACTTTTATTATTGCCTCTTGGGCATATCTCCAACACCCGACGCCATCCCCGCCGGTCGAGCACGGGTAGCTCGCAGGAGACCACCAGCCCCTCTCTGCCGCTCCAGGAAGGAAGGCGTGATCACACCGCCGACCACGGTCCACCCCACGGCCATAGCCAGCCCCTGGACCACCGAGGACAAGCCCCGCACTAAACCTCTGCGCCACGCGAGCACACGCCAGAGCGCCATCCCCGGCAAGGCAGCACCCGCCGTGCCACGACCAGAGCATGCGCGCCCCTCTCTGCATTGTCCCTAGGACCCTACCAGACACGCTCTTCTCCCGCCGCGCGACCCACAGCCGCCGGGAACCACGTCGAGCACCGCCTCTGTTGCTCAGAGCGCGAGACACTCCCGACCGCAATCCACCGCCCCTCGCGTCGCCATTAAGCCCTAGCTGACCGCCAGGGAACCGCCCACCGTCCGCCTACCTTGCCCATGCCAATAGCACCATGTGCCGTCATCACCGACGAGCTCCGCCCACGCTTCTCTGCCGCCTCGCCGAGCCTATATAAGGGATCCTCCCGAGCACCTATTCTTCACACCACCTAGCTCCCCTCTTACCACTAGTCCTTCCCCACCTCTCGCCGTAGCAGCTCGAGCAGCCCTCCGCCGAAATTTCACCAGAGATAGCCGCAGCAGAGGAGGACACGCCCCCGTCGATTTCGTCCACCCCCGGAGCTGCCGCGACCTTGCCTGAGCCCGCCGTCGTCGATGATGAACATGAGCCATAGATCTTAGTTCTAATCCTACGGTCCACGTTGCCCCATACCGCTTCACGTTTAAAGAGCCACTAACATGTGGGAACCCCCTATCAGCTGTCATCAGCACCGTGCAGTGAGACTGGGCCGGCCCATTAGTGTTCTCGCGCAACCCAGCAGATTCAAATAAACCTTTTTCTTTTTAGACTTAAACTAGATTCTGTCCCCTCGTTTGAAAATCAATTCAGAAAGTTGTACAAATCCAAATTGAGTGATTCCAATTTTGCTAAAAAGGTAATGAAAATATCTATCCAATCCCATTGGATTTAAATCAATTATAGTGAGAGATCTATCCTAGCAAAAATAACAAACAGAAGCTTTTTCACATTCAAACATTTTTCTAAAATCAACAATAAAAGCTTTTGAGTTGATTCCAACTCTCAAAAATCACATTTAAGCATACCTATATGAATATGTAATAATATTAAGATTTGCATGCAGTGACTTTGGACTAGTACCAAAATAATGCTATATAGGCAATTCTAGTCACTTTAAATCATTAAGTATTAAACTTAAACATATTAAAATGTGATCAGACCTTTAAATCACATTCCCATATAGTAGAATATGTGGTGATGACATGTGTCCACATGATCCCATATTTTAATTGGAGAATATTAAATCTTAGTTATTTTCAATGAGTAGAAATTACTTTTCTCAAATAAAATAAATAAAACTAGTCCTTAAACCTTGTGATGTTTGAGATGATACTAGATTATCAAATATGTGCCTTAGTGTGCTAAATAGACTAGTTAAGTATTGTTTGGTGATTGTGTATTTCGTATGTATTTATAGACGATAGTACCGAACAAGTCTTCGAGGAGGAGGAGTTCTACCAAGAAGAGGAGGAAGAGAATTTCAACCACTTCACCAACCAAGGCAAGCCATCATTAACAATGCAAGCCTAACACTTGCAAGTATTATACTTAGCAAGCCATCATTAACAATGCAAGCCTAACACTTGCAAGTATTATACTTAGCATGCCATCACTAGATGCAAGTTAACTCAAGCAAGCTGCATTAGGCATGCTTGGTTATACATGTTGACTTATACCTACCCCAAGTTTTTCTTACAAGATTTACTTTCTTTTATTTTACGTAAGTTCTTTACCTTGTTTATAGATAGCATAAAGAGTATAAATCTTGACCTATCTAGTTAGGTTTAGATGTCATTCTATGTCATGAGATTGATAGTAGCATCCCACATTAGTGAACACTCTTAACTTAGTAGTCTAGAGCTAAACCAAAAACGTGATCACTTTAGATGGGAATACTTGGTAAAAATGACTTCTGAAAACCTTGGAATGATGAGTCATTCTATTGAGATGTTTTGACATATGTTGAGAAACACAAATGGTTTATGATGATGAAAATGTTGAGGCATGAGCCTTAGCCCTTTTATAAAAACTGATGGTTGGGTTCGGATGCGATACCATTCCAAATTTACCATACAACCACAATACCTGAATTTGGTAAGGCTTAGCCGGAAGTTTATATGCATTAGTATTAGTTCCCTCGCGGGAGAGGTTTGAGTTGAGGCTACCTATCAATGTTGTCCACCTATGCAATGCCCAGGATGGTAGATGGCCATGGCTGGGAGGCCAAGCTCATAGGAGAGGTTCTTATACTAGAGTGTGTAAAGGAAAGGTTATGTTTGATTATCTGCATACTAAGTATGATGATTCAGGGTTACCCCTAACAGATGTATCGAATTTTTTGGTGAAAGTGTACCACCTCTGCAGAGTGTCAAACTATTCGAATAGCCGCGTCCGTGGTTATGGACAGTTGGAGTGGCCATACTGTTCCGTTGTTAGATGTTTTCAAAATAACTTATTAAATGAATTGTGACATGACTTGACCACAACAGAGTTGTGACCATGACAACTAAGTTCCCACTTAGGTGATTTCAAACTTTATTTTATCTTTCTTTGTTTCTGACCTGAGCTTAGGTTTTGAACTTAACTTTACAAATATATTTAGAGTTTAGCATTCCTACTAGAACTACCTTACTTGTTAGTGATAGTTTGTGAGTACTTAAAGAGTACTCATGGCTTTTGTCCCTGGCTATTCCCGTGGCCAGACTATGAGGAGGACTACCCTGAAGGAGGACAGTAGGACGGCTACGACAACTAGGATCATCTCCCATCGTCAGCATTGCATGTGACACTGAAGATGGACCCCACCGCTACACTAATTATTCCGCTACTTGTTTGTACTAAGACTGGATCATGAGAACCTTTATTTGTGTAAGACCTTATTATGGTTTGTAATGGATGATGTACTATGATATCCAATCTGTTATGTCTTGCAAAAATGGTAATCCTGGGATTGCGATGTATGGCATAACAGGCATCTGGGATTAAAAATCCGGGTGTTGACAAGTTGGTATCAGAGCCATCCTGACCATAGGAGGCCCTAGTTAGAATGGACGTCCAAACAAAAACCTAGTTTCAAAAACCAAAGTGAATATTTAGGAAAACTTATTTCCTCTCTTATCCTTGGGATTCTTTCTCTCAAAAAAATACATTTTCCTCCAAATTCTTACATTACTACCTAAAATTTGACACACTTGATCACTTCACTAACTTACTCATCCTAAATTCTTATAGATTGAAGCTCAGTACAGCAAGTTCTACTAGTTGGGCAACGAAGGCCAACTGATCTTCGAGAGGGATCTGGATTCATTGTCTGAGTTATTGGAGCATCCGCATCCGGAATTTCTTGGAGCTCAACTCCCGGGTCCACCAGGAGGTGATTTACAATGGCTAGTAGTTGCTGATCTTCGAGGCAAGTTAGAGGCACCAATGTCCGAGAGGATTCAATTCACTGTAAGAGAGAACAACTGGCTAGACAAATTAGCCAGGGCAATGCATGAAGCTCTCACTCGTCTTTGCGCACAGAATGTCAACTTGATCCAAGGAACCCGCTTTGCTCACTATGCAAGGCGTGATTCTATGGGAATGCCTCTAGAGATGCCAAGTCATCCGGAGTTGAAGTGTCAAGCGGAGAACCTCGACTTCCTGTTGTATGACAGACAGAAAGAACTGGACAATGCTCGAGAGTTCGCCAACCACAACCTTGCCATTGCCGCCCAGAAGGCCCAGACTTTCTCACTGCTAGTCAAGGATCGTCACTCACTTCACCGTGAACGCGCAAAGAAGGATCGCACCATCGACCGTCTTTGCAAGAAGGTGGTCGACCTCGAGAAGATCATCAAAGAGCAAGAAGCTCAGCTTGCAGCAAAAGAAGAAGAGGAAGAAGGTGAAGACATCCAAGGGGATATTGACTCATACCTCAGCAATGATGATGACTACCCGGAGGATGATGCCATGGACTTCTACACCGACGATGATGACTCCGACTTCATCGATGATGAGTAGATGCACTAGATCACTATTGTAGGAGTGAGAAGTATCGGTCCCATTGTATCCTAGCTTGCAGAATGGTTCTTAAAACTATCCATTTTCCTTTTGTTGTGGTGTGTGTGAGTTTGTACGGTGTGCTTTGCTTGAATGAATGAAAAGAAGTTAGTTTGCAAAACCTGAGTCAAACTCAAACTTTTAGCTTTGAAACCAAAATCGTGAACCTTAGAACTTTCCCTCTTACCCCATTATCTATCTCAATCCTCAGATGACTCGTGGAAACCAAGGAGGGAGCAGCTCATCGCAGGACCCAATGTTGCAGATTCTGTAGACGCTCATTGCAGACCGTGAAGCTAGTAGGGCAGAGCACCAAGAAAATCTTGCCACCTTACAGCAGATCGCCCAGATGGCTCGCAACAATCAGAACCATGGAAATCAGGATCATCACGGATCCAAACTCAAAAACTTCCAAAATACCAATCCCCCAATCTTTAGCCAGTTTGAAACCCCACTTGATGTTGATGATTGGTTGCAGACCATGGAGAACAACTTAGAAGTCGCCGGAGTGAATGCCAACGAGAAAGTTTTGTTTGCCACCCACTATCTGGCCGGAGATGCAAGATCATGGTGGAACAACACCCGCACAATGAACCATGGTCAAGTGATGACGTGGGAATCCTTCAAAGTCAAGTTCAGTCGCACCCATGTGCCGCAGGGTTTAGTCACCCAAATGAGAGATGAATTTAGAGAGTTAAAGTAAGGCAGAATGACTATAGTGGAGTACCATGACAAATTCTTGTCCCTAGCCAGGTATGCACATGATGAGATCAACACGGATGCCAAGAAGAAGGAGAGATTCCTGAACAGACTGCATGATGAGATGCAGACAATTCTCGTCAACATCCGTTTCGAGGATCTCGAAGAGCTAGTCGACTCTGCCATTCAGATGGAAGGGAAGATTAATCAAGCAAACGACAACCGCAAACGTTGGATGATGCACCAAGCTGGATCCAACAGTCACCAGAAGTACCATCCCAACCTGTCTGCTGGATATGCCCCACGGAACAATCGGCCCCCAATGTCTCGTCCAAGCTACCCCAATCGTAGCGGGGGAAATGTGAAGACCGGAGGGAACAACAACAACAACCATCCCGGCAACTCCAGCAACTTCAACCATGCACCACCCAAGTCCAACAACAACAACAACACCACTGCACCGAGGACTATAAGCAATGTTGTGCCCGTGGAAGCAAAAGACAAGTCTCAGATTACTTGTTTTGAGTGTGGAGTAAAGGGTCATTACTCCAACGAGTGTCCCAAGAAGATCGCCGCCACTGCCAATGTGAATCCCCAGCTCAACAGCAGCGTCGTGTTCAGCCCGAAAGAAGATTCGCCCTAGGAAACCCTCACAACCGCAACAGCCGTCTCTTCCACATGAATGCCGAAGAAGCCCAAGAAGCACCAGATGTAGTGCTGGGTATGTTTTCTGTCAACTCTGTTTTAGCAAGAGTGTTGTTTGATTCTGGAGCATCGCACTCATTTGTCACCGAAGAATATGCATGCACTAGTAATATTCACCCAACCAACTTGAAGCATGTCATGATAGTTCAAATACCTGGTTCAACTACAAAAGCTAGAAAATTTTGCAAAGCTATGCCTATCAGAATACATGGGATAGATTTTTATACCAATCTAATAGTACTTTGAACCAAAGGTTTGGAAGTAGTACTAGGAATGGATTGGATGTCAAAGCATAAGGGATTGATAGACTGTGCCAAGAAAGCCATCACCATGCCCAGTAGCTCTAGAGCATCAGTAGAGCATATATCTGAAACCTTGACCCGTCAATTCAAGTGCAACAAGAGTCAAGCCCTACCCACCATAGACCAAGTCAGAGTAGTCTGTGAATACCCCGACGTATCCCAGATGAATTTCCCGGTATGCCCCCGGATAGGAATCTTGAGTTCATTATTGAACTAATTCCCAGAACCGGACCCATAGCTCAGAGACCTTATAGCATGAACCCATCAGAGTGAGTGGAATTGAAGAAGCAACTAGATGCTATGTTGGCAATAGGCTTGATTCAACCAAGCGCATCACCATGGAGATCGCCCATGTTATTCGTCGACAAGAAGGATGGAGGCAACCGTTTGTGCACAGATTACATGAAGTTGAATGACGTCACTATCAAGAACAAGTACCAACTGCCAAAGATAGAAGATCTGTTTGATCAGTTGACTGGTGCCAGAGTGTTCTGTAAGGTCGATCTTAGGACTGGTTATCACCAACTTAAGATTCATGCAACGGATATTCCAAAGACCGCCTTTACCACCAGATATGGATTATATGAGTATACGGTCATGTCTTTTGGATTAACCAATGCTCCCGCTTATTTCATGAATCTCATGAATAAGATCTTTATCAATTTTCTAGATAAGTTTGTCGTTGTGTTTATCGATGATATCCTTATCTACTCCAAGTCAGAAGAAGAGCATGAGCAACATCTGAGAATCATTCTTGAAACCCTTAGAGAACATCAGTTGTATGCCAAGTTCAGCAAATGGGAGTTTTGGCTAAAAGAAGTAGGATTCCTCGGACATATTGTGTCTGCCGGAGGAGTCACTGTTGATCCCGCCAAGATCAAAGATGTCGAAGAATGGGAAGCCCCAACCACTCAAACCCAAGTCCGTGCATTTCTCGGATTAGCGGGATATTACCGCAAGTTCGTAGAAGGATTTTCGAGCATCACAAGACCCATGACCCAATTGTTGAAGAAGGACAAGAAGTTTGAATGGACCGACAAATGTGAAGCAAGTTTCCAAGACCTCAAGAAGATATTGATTTCAGCCCCAATATTGATTATGCCAGATATCAAGAAGCTGTTTGATGTGTATTGTGATCCATCCAAGATTGGTCTCGGATGTGTATTGATGCAAGAAGGCAAAGTCATTGCATATCTGTCTCGACAACTGAAGCAGCATGAGCAGAACTACCCTACCCATGAGCTTGAGTTAGTAGCTGTCGTTTTAGCCTTGAAGACATAGCGTCATTACCTTATGGGTAATCGTTGTGAGATTTACTCAGATCACAAGAGACTGAAGTATATTTTCACTCAGAAGGAGCTGAATATGAGGCAAAGGATATGGATAGAGTTAATCAAGGATTATGACCTAGACATTCACTATCACCCCGGCAAAGCCAATGTGGTAGCGGATGCTCTTAGCAGATTGTCGTGCAGGTTAAACACCATGATCAAGGAGAAGCAACCAAGTTTGCATGAGGAGTTGGAGTAGTTTAGAACTGAGCTAGTTAGCAAAGGATTTTTAGCTAGCATTGAAATTCAACCCACTTTGATTAGTCAAATCAAGGAAGCCTAGAAGGGAAATGCAAGCATCGCCGTAATCAAGTGTCGTATTGGTACAAGAAAGGTATCTGGATTCACCGAAGACGAAGAAGGAGTTCTGTGGTACAAAGCGCGTATCTGTGTGCCAGCAGATTCAGAGCTGAAGCAAGTTATCATGCAAGAAGCTCATGATACTCTTTATTCTATCCACCCCGGGGGAACAAAGATGTATCAGGATTTGAAGGAGCAATTTTGGTGGCACAAGATGAAGAGAGATATCGGAAGCTACATTGCCAAGTGTGATATCTGTCAGAGAGTCAAAGCAGAACATTAGAGACCCACAGGACTGTTGCAACCAATGCAGATTCCGAAATGGAAATGGGATTCCATCGGAATGGACTTTATCACCGGTTTGCCTACTTCTAGTAGGGGAAATGACTCAATATGGGTCATCGTTGATAGACTGTCCAAGGTAGCCCATTTTATACCTGTCAAGACAACCTGCCAGAGTTCTAAGCTAGCAGAGTTGTACATTGCTAGATCCGTCAGTTTGCATGGAACCGCCAAGACCATTGTGTCGGATCGAGGAACCCAATTTACCTCGAGATTTTGGCAGAAAGTCCAAGAAGGATTAGGAACCAAGTTGAATTTCAGCATAGCTTATCACCCGCAGACCGATGGACAGACTGAAAGAGTCAACCAAATCTTAGAAGATATGTTGAGAGCTTGTGTGTTAGAGTATGGATAAAAATGGGAAGATTGCCTGCCTTTTGCAGAATTCTCATATAACAACAGTTATCAAGCCAGCTTGCAAATGGCCCCATTTGGATTCTTGTATGGAAGAAAGTGTCGTACCCCTTTGAATTGGTCACAAGTAGGAGAGAGTCAGATTTTTGGACCCGACATCCTACGAGAAGCCAAAGAGAAGGTTCACAAAGTCCGTGAGCACCTCAAGACCGCCCAATCCAGACAGAAGAGTTATGCTGACAAGAGAAGGAGAGACCTGACTTTCAATGTCGGAGATTTTGTGTATCTCAAAGTTTTGCCATTGAAAGGAACGCAACGTTTTAGTCTGAAAGGAAAGTTAGCCCCCAGATATATTGGACCCTTCAAGATTCTGAATCGTCGAGGAGAAGTATTGTATCAACTGGAACTGCCAGAGGAGATGTCAGCCATTCACAATGTGTTCCATATCTCGTTACTTTGCAAATCCTGGAAGTGCTGGAAAAGACCGAAGTTTTCAAGAACATCGATCACCGAGCCGTTGATATCAACAAGGATCGGACGTATCGTGAAGTGCCCATCTGTATCTTGGGAGAAGCTTACAGAACCACCAGTACCCGGAGTATCAAGTTTCTCAAGATTCAATGGAGCAACCATACCTAAGAAGAAGCCACTGGGGAGCGAGAAGATTACATTAGGACTCAGTTTCCAGATCTCTTTAGTTCCTAGTTTTCTTTCTTAAATATCGGGACGAGATTTTGTTTAAGGAGGAAGGTTTGTAACATCACAAAACTTTAATCCAAGTTATCAAGATCCAAATCACCCAATTCAGGGTTAACAAAAAACTTTTTCTCCTTTAAATCAATAAGCATGCATATGTGTGTTGCATTAAATAGAAATTGTTTTGAATTGCCTTGTTTGCTTGTTCTAATGGTTGTAAAATGAATCTAAGATGAATGCCACATCATCTAGATCATTCCCAAGCAAAATCCAAAGAAAAAGAAATCAAATAGAATTAAAAAATGGAAATGGTCACTTTTGCAATTTTAATCAACTAGGTCACTTTGGGTGTTCCTAGAACTCAAATTCAAACAGAAACAATTGTGGATCTTTGCACCACTTGCTAGTACAAGTTAAGATGTACCAAGGCCCACTTTGTGATCTTCCAAAAACATTCAAACTCTAAATTTAAAAGACATTTGAAAATGGAACCAAGTGTATGTACCTAGATCACACTTTTTCAAAAACCATTCAAATGACTTCAACTTAACAAATCCCAGCCACCAGAGATGCTCAAGCATTAGACCAACCACTCCACCAAAAATCTCTGAAAAATTCAAATCTTTGTGTCAGGCGGCCATTTGGTCGAACACCTGGCATGCACAGATCACACCCTAGTGTAGCCTCACTATTTCTATAGGGATTTGCAACCCCATTGACCCCAATTCACTCCCTCTGTCACTCTTTGATCTAACTAGGCCATAACCATCCCACTCCCTAGTCCCTAGCCACAGTGCACCGCCACCCCGACGCCATGCCCGCCGGTCGAGAACGGGCAGCTCGCAGGAGACCACCAGCCCCTCTCCGCCGCTCTATGAAGGAAGGCGTGATCACACCGCCGACCATGGTCCACCCCACGGCCACAGCCTGCCCTTGGACCACCGAGGAAAAGCCCCGCACTAAGCCTCTGCGCTGCGCCAGCACACGCCAAAGAGCCATCCCTAGCAAGGTAGCACACGCCGTGCCTCGACCATAGCCCGCGCGCGCCGCTCCGCATTGACCCTAGGACCCTGCCAGACACGCTCTTCTCCCGCCGTGCGACCCACAGCCGTCGGGAACCATGTCGAGCACCGCCTCTGTCGCTCAGAGTGCGAGACACTCTCGACCGCAATCCACCGCCCCTCGCGTCACCATTAAGCCCTAGCTGACCGCCAGTGAACCGCCCACCGTCCGCCTACCTTGCCCACACCGATAGAACCATGTGTCGTCGGCACCCACGAGCTCCGCCCATGCTTCTTTGTCGCCTCGCCGAGCCTATATAAGGGAGCTTCCCCAGCCCCAATTCTTCACACCACCCAGCTCCCCTCTCACCACTAGTCCTTCCCCACCTCTCGCCATAGCAGCTCGAGCAGCCCTCCACCAGAATTTCACCAAAGATAGTCGTAGCTGAGGAGGAGACGCCCCCGTCAATTTCATCCACCACCAGAGCTGTCACGACCTTGCCTGAGCCCGCCGTCGTCTCCTCATTCAAACGCCCCCATCGCCGCACTAGCTGGAGCCCTGGTATGCCCCCACTACACCCGAACAATGCTGCTAGGTTTCCGTCTCGCCGGCGACATGTCCATCGTCGACGATGAACGTGAGCCGTAGATCCTAGTTCTAATCCTACGGTCCACATTGCCCTGTACCGCTTCACGTTTAAAGAGTCACAAACATCTGGGACCCCCCTATCAGCTATCCTCAGCACCATGGAGTGAGACTGGGTCGGCCCATTAGTGTTCCCGCACAACCCAGCATATTCAAATAAACCTTTTTCTTTTTAGACTTAAACTAGATTATGTCCCCTAGTTTGAAAATCAATTCAGAAAGTTGTACAAATCCAAATTGGGTGATTCCAATTTTGTTGGAAAGCTAATGAAAATCTCTATCCAAGTCCGTTGGATTTAAATCAATTAAAGTTAGAGATCTCTCCTAGCAAAAATAACAAAACAGAAGATTTTTCACATTCAAACATTTTTCTAAAATCAATCATAATAGCTTTTGAGTTGATTCCAACTCTCAAACATCATATTTAACCATACCTATCTGAATATGTAATAATATTAAGGTTTGCATGCAGTGACTTTGGACTAGTACCAAAATAATGCTATATAGGCATTTCTAGTCACTTTAAGTCATTAAGTATTAAACTTAAACTTATTAAAATGTGATCAAACCTTTAAATCACATTCCCATATAGTAGAATATGTGGTGATGCCATGTGTCCACATGATCCCATATTTTAATTTGAGAATATTAAATCTTAGTTATTTTCAATGAGTAGAAATTACTTTTCTCAAATAAAATAAATAAAACTAGTCCTTAAACCTTGTGATGTTTGAGATGATACTAGATCATAAAATATGTGCCTTAGTGTGCTAAATAGACTAGTTTAATTATTTTTTGGTGATTGTGTAATCCGTATGTATTTATAGACGATAGTACCGAACAAGTCTTCGAGGAGGAGGAGTTCTACCAAGAAGAGGAGGAAGAGAATTTCAACCACATCACCAACCAAGGAAAGCCATCATTAACAATGCAAGCCCAACACTTGCAAGTATTATACTTAGCAATCCATCATTAACAATGCAAGCCTAACACTTGCAAGTATTATACTTAGCAAGCCATCACTAGATGCAAATTAACTCAAGCAAGATGCATTAGGCATGCTTGGTTATACATGTTGACTTATACCTACCCCATGTTTTTCTTACAAGCTTTACTTTCTTTTACTTTACCAAAGTTATTTACCTTGTTTATCGATAGCATAAAGAGTATAAAACTTGACCTATCTAGTTAGGTTTAGATGTCATTCTATGGCATGAGATTGATAGTAGCATCCCACATTAGTGAACACTCTTAACTTAGTAGTCTAGAGCTAGACCAAAAACTTGATCACTTTATATGGGAATACTTGGTGAAAATGACTTGTGAAAACCTTAGAATGATGAGTCATTCTATTGAGATGTTTTGACATATGTTGAGAAACACAAATGGTTTATGATGATGAAAATGTTGAGGCATGAGCCTTAGCCCTTTTATAAAAACTGATGGTTGGGTTTGGATGTGATACCATTCCAAATTTACCGTACAACCACAATACCTGAATTGGGTAAGGCTTAGCCGGAAATTTATATGCATTAGTATTAGTTCCCTCGCGGGAGAGGTTTGAGCTGAGGGTAACTCTCAATGTTGTCCACCTATGCAGTGCCCAGGATGGCAGATGGCCATGGCTGGGAGGCTAAGCTCATAGGAGAGGTGCTTATACTAGAGTGTGTAAAGGAAAGGTTATGTTTGATTATCTGCATACTAAGTATGATGATTCAGGGTTACCCTTGACAGATGTATCGAATTTTGTGGTGAAAGTGTACCACCTCTGCAGAGTGTCAAACTATTCGAATAGCCGCGTCCGCAGTTATGGACAGTTGAAGTGGCCATACTATTCCGTTGTCAGATGTTTTTAAAATAACTTATGAAATGAATTGTGACATGACTTGACCACAACAGAGTTGTGACCATGACAACTAAGTTCCCACTTAGGTGATTTCAAACTTTATTTTATCTTTCTTTGTTTCTGAACTCAGCTTAGGTTTCAAACTTAACTTTACAAATATATTTAGATTTTAGCATTCCTACTAGAACTACCTTACTTGTTAGTGATAGTTTGCGAGTACTTAAAGAGTACTCATGGCTTTTGTCCCTAGCTATTCCCGTGGCCAGACTATTAGGAGGACTACCCTGAAGGAGGACAGTAGGACGGCTACGACAACTAGGATTATCTCCCATCGTCAGCATTGCCTGTGACACGGAAGATGGACCCCACCACTACGCTAATTATTCCGCTACTTGTTTGTACTAAGACTGGATCATGAGATCCTTTATTTGTGTAAGACCTTATTATGGTTTGTAATGGCTGATGTACTATGATATGCAATCTGTTATGTCTCGCAAAAATGGTAATCTTGGGATTGCGATGTATGGCATAACTGGCATCTGGGATTAAAAATCCGGGTGTTGACACTAAACTTGGCATACAATGGATGTTCTCTAAGGGTTTCAAGGATGGTTCTCAAGTGTAGCTCATGGTCTTCTTCTAACTTGGAATAGATCAGAATATCATCGATACAAACAACGACAAACTTATCCAAGAAGTTCATAAAAATCTTATTCATGAGATTCATGAAATAAGCGGGGGCATTGGTTAATCCAAAAGACATGACTCTGTACTCATATAATCCATATCTGGTGGTAAAGGCGGTCTTTGGGATATCCGTTGCACGAATCTTGAGTTGATGATAACCATTTCTAAGATGAAAACACTCTGGCACCAGTCAACTGGTCAAACAGATCTTCTATCTTCGACAATGGGTACTTGTTCTTGATGGTGACATCATTCAGCTTCCGGTAATCCGTGCACAAACGGTTACCTCAATCTTTCTTATCCACAAACAAAATAGGAAATCTCCAAGGTGATGCACTTGGTTGAATCAGACCTTTCTCTAGCATAGCATCAAGTTGCTTCTTCAGGTCCACTAATTCAGATGGGTTCATACTATGAGGTCTCTGAGCTATCGGTCTAGTTCCAGGAACTAGTTCAATGATGAACTCGATATCCCGATTTGGGGGCATACTGGGCAATTCATATGGGAACACGTCGGGGTATTCACAGACTACTCTGACTTGGTCTAGGGTTGGTTGGGATAGACTCTTGTTGCATTCGAATTGACGGGGCAGTGTCACAGATACATGCTCTACTGATACTCCAGTGCTACTGGTCATGGTTATGGCTTTCTTGGCACAATTGATTGATCCTTTATGTATCGACATCCAATCCATTCCTAGTACTACTTCCAAACCTTTGGTTCCAAGTACTATTAGATTAGCAGAAAAATCTATTCCATGGATTATGATAGGTACAGCCTTGCAAAGTTTTCTAGCTTTGGTGGTTGAACCAGGTATTTGAACTATCATAACATGCTTCAATTTTGTTGGTTGAATCTTACTACTTCATGCAAATTATTCTGTAACAAACAAGTGCGATGCACCAGAATCAAACAACACTCTAGCAAGTACTGAGTTAATAGAAAACATACCCAACACGACTCTGGCGCTTCCTGAGCTTCTTCAGCATTCATGTGGAACAAACGGCTGTTGCGGTTGAGCGAGTTCCCTGAGGCAAATCTCTTTCCAGGCTGAACACGGTGTTGCTGCTCAGCGGGTGCATTCACATTGGTGGTTGCTACAAGCTTCTTGGGGCACTTGTTGGAGTAGTGCCCCTTGACTCCGCATTCAAAGCAAGTAATCATGGACTTATCTTGTGGCATCCCGCTAAAACCACTACTAGAAAATCGCGGTGTTTTTGTGCATTGCATCTTCAGGACCGCATGCTCATGTCATCATGCCACATTGCATTTGAGCATCGTCATCTCATCATGCATTTTATTTGCCTAAAACTATTTTCTAAAAGCCTATTTTGTTTTCTAAATACCCCCTCGATATTTCAAATGTAAAACCCCGGACTTATCCGGATCTTTTATCTAGAAACTATTTACAAAAGTCTATTCAAAAATAAAATAAACAGTTTTATAAAACCTGGGGAGGCCGCCAGCCTGCCAGGCCAAAAGCCCGGTAAAACCAGCAGCCTACAACCCGGCCCAAACTAGACCCATCTAGTCTACTTTGGACTAGATAATAACCTAGTTGCCTTCTTCCATCCCTAACCCTAGCCTACCGCCGCCTGCACGCAGCACAGCAGCAGCAGCGCGTCGCACGCAGCATGCCTGCTCCACACCGCACCAGCCCCGCTTGCCACCTCATGCGGGCCCCACCCGGTGGTAGACACGTCTCCCCACAGCCCATGTCACGTTCCCCGGCACAACTCCCGAACAACACCGATCGCCACCACCACGCCTCCCCCTGCACCAACCACCCCGCCTGCCCGCACTCCTCCATCCCACCTCGGGATCCCCCGCCACCTGGTCGCCGCCCAGGCCTACCCCCTGCCCCGTCACTCCCGCCTCTCTTTCCCCCCCGCGTGGCCCCACCCCACCTCCTGCCGTCTGCCCCACGTTCTCCTCGCCCCGCTCCTCCTCGCTTCCAATCGACGCAACCCCCACCTACCCCGTCCCCGACCATGTTTTCCGCCGCCAGTGACTCCAACATCGCCGCTGCGGGACGCCCGCCCCGACCCCTCGCGCTGCCTCCCCGGACCACCACGGACGGTCTCCTCCACTGCTTCGACCCTGGCTTCCGCCTTGAGCCGCGTCAACCTCCACCTCTTGCCTCTGCCGCCGTCGACCCCTGCTCCGCCAGCACTGCAGCAGAGCTCCGCCGCACCGGGGGCGGGCCCCGCTCGCCTCGTCCTCCCGCGGCCGCGCCCGAGCCTCCTTCCCGTGCATGACCCATCAGGCCACACCCCAGGCCATCGACCGAGCCTCGCCTCACTCTGGTGCTCCTCCGTGTCGCCCACGGTCCCTCTCGAGCCAACCTCATCGGAGCTCCTCCCGCAAGCTCCTCTCCACCCGGCCGCCTCATGCCTCGGCCACGACCGTGGCCGCCTCGCAGAGCACCGCCGCTCCTTGAGCTCGAGCGCCATCAGCCACAGCAGCACCACCACCGTGAGCCATCTCGATCTCGCGTCTTCTCGCCAGATCCCGCACCGCAGTTGCCATCCGCGTCGCGCCGCCCAGGTCGAACCTGTCGCATCTCCCGAGCGCTCTCTGACCACCGCCCGTGCATGCTCGCGGCAACCCTCGCTGTGTCAAGGTAGATGCCGTCGGTTGGCCATTTTTCCTTCCTCAACATACGCACGGGCCCGCTCACTATCGCCCGCATGTCCTTGTTGTGCAGGATTGTACTAGTGTAGTACAACTCATCGGCAAAGCGGCGAAGCCCCAAAATGTTAGTTCTTTGAGGTGTTTGTGTCATTCGGGAGACTAGATATATCTACATCCTCTGTCGAAGATCCATCATTGCTGTGATTGCTACTTCTTTGCCAAGTCTCGCTTCTGCCTGTGCTGCTACAAGACCAAGTGTGTCGCTTATAGTGACACCCCATATCCCAAAAATAAGTCGAAGGCTACCTCAAGAACCCGACGACCCCAAAGATCTCCTTCTCGGAACGCCAGGACCCGTTCCTAGATCTGAAGCCTGATCTCGAGGATCTGAAGACCGAACCCCTCGGAACACCAAGTTCTTCTTCCCAGAGTTCGAGACCGAACCCCGTCGACCCAACGGAACCCCAAGATCTTCGAACCGCCACATGTGATCCCTTTTTCCGAGACCCCTATTTTTATAATAAATAACATATACTTGTTGCATATTAAATTGTTCATGCATGCATACTTGTCTGTGGTTTGGGGGCACTATGCCGATTTACCTCATAATTAAATATGGAGTCTATATGCGGGATACTTTTGTCTTATTCCAGACTCCATTTAAATTGCTGTAGCGAACCGATGCCATGTTTGGCCTTGTTAAGACAACATATAAATTGCAGGGTATCTAAACCACTTGAACCGTCTAATTAAATGTCGGGACCCCGGTCCGCTTAATACTGCCTAATTGCACCGCATTTGCATCATATCATGATCATGTTGGATCTTCTGCCGTGGTATTAAATATTGCGTCCAGTGTTTCTTCTAGTGTTTGCTTCTTCGCGGATTAGGCCGATGAGTGGATGCGAGTACCGACAAGTTCTCTGGATATGATCCTTCGGCAGTGTTTTGTAGGCGAGCATCCCTCCCCCTTCTACCTATTTTGCATTTGTAGTCTTTATTTCCTCCTGTTGATCTATTGCTATCCGTGTCGCGATGCTTTAGTTTCTGTGCACCAGTTATATCCCGTGCAGCCTCTATATTGCCTTGGACACCTCCTATTACCTGTTGCCTGATAGACCGTTGGCCATGCGAGTCGTAGTTTCTTGCTCAGGTGTTGCTTCGCGTCGTCGATGTTCCACAGTTGTTGGGAGGTTGGCAAATGTTTAATGGTGGTGTTGATCATGATTCTAATCATAGTTTATCAATTAATGTTGATAGTAGATTATTGCAGAGGCACCGGTGGGTAATAGCAATTATTTGGTTTTAACCGCCCACTTGTGTCCACCTAGGACGCGAGTTCTTGACACCTGTTCCGAAATCGAGTGCGCTAACCACAGGTGGGGTGTGTGGGCACCCCCATCGGCTTACTACCTGATTTCAAAGTATTGTACCGGGGGCCACAAGTAGTTTGGGGCTTTATTACTATTATGTACTTATGCCATGCTTTACTGCTTTACTTAAGATTGTGCGTGGAGCACCTGTACTGTTTAGGATGTGGAATGTTTTCACGGTATCGACAAGCCCAGTCACACTTTCGGGTTCCCAGTCGTTTACAGCCATTGGCACAAACCCTGGGTCCGTTCCGGAGCCGGCCGACTTCGTTGCGGGTAGCTTAGTGCGGTGGCCCCCATGTACTTGCTTTGGGTCTGGGAAACGTCATGACTTAGGCCCCGCCGACATACCGATGGGTGTATGTTAATTGATTTGGCAAAAAGGGTCGAAGTGCGTGTGGATACTTTGGTGCACCCCTGCAGGGTTAAATCTTTTCGAAAAGCCGTGTCCGCGGTTATGGACGACTTGGAGCACAGTTTCTCGATCATAGACAACTATAACTAAAGTTCACTGTTATAATTTGACTTACATCTGAGATGACGAGTAAGTTGAATAACTGCCATGGAAAGATTAAATAAAACTGCCATCCGTGTGAGTTTTCTCGGCTTGACTTCCTCGTTTGGTCTCGAGGGGGAATACCAGGATGGGTATGATTGGTGTTAGTATCAGGTTAGGTCTGAATAGGTCTCTCTTATCCCTTTCTAATAGTCGACCGATGAATCGAGTCTCTATAGGTTGTTTAGTGCATGCTTCGCTGCCGCTTCAGTCCACCATACCTATGTAGGCGAGAGCTGCCGAATTCTAGCCTCGCCGTGTACTGGCCTCAGTACTGACGCTCCTCTTTTTCCTTTGCCCTTTGTCGGCACCCCTTTTGTTTTAGCAGGTTTGAGATCGTCGTCGTTAGCAGGGTTACCCTTCCGGCTTGGCCTGGGCAGGGTTATGGACGCCATTGGTTATTCTTCAAGGCTCTTAGCCCATATGCATCTTGTCCGTAGCCGGACGCTCTATCGATTTCAAGGTGATTTGAATCTTCGTATAGTATATCTGTATTCTTGACTCATGGAGTCGTTGATGTATATAAATCTGTCTGTGGGTCCCATAGAGGACTGATGTGTAATGGTATTACTTCGTTTTCCACCCACACGAAAGTGCCTGGTGGGCGTCCTTGAATCGTTTCTATGCGGGTTTGGCGGGAATCGCTAAAACTTGCATAGGGCCAATTAGAGGGTGTTACAGAGTGGTTCCTGCAATAGGCATAGCATTGCTTCCAGTCCTTGGGGCAGTATTGTTGTTGTTGGTGTTGTTGGACTTGGGCGATGCACGGTTGAAGTTATTGGAGTTGGCGGGGTTATTGTTGTGGTTTCCTCCAGACCTCAAGTTTCCTCCACCACGATTGGGATAGTTTGGACGGGTCATGGGGGGTCTGTTGTTTCTTGGGGCATATCCTGCAGACGGGTTGGGGCAATACTTCTATGTATGGTGGGATCTAGGATGGTGCATCATCCTGCGCTTGCGATTGTCATTGGCTTGGTTTATCTTCCCTTCTATCTAGATAGCAGAGTCCACTAGAGCTTCAAGATCATCAAAGGGAATGTTGACTAGCACGGTTTGCATCTCATCATGCAATCCATTCATGAAACTCTCTTTCTTCTTTGCTTCTGTGTCAATCTCATTAGGGGCATATCTAGCTAAAGATAAGAATTTGTTACGATATTCCACCACAGTCATCCTTCCTTGTTTCAAATCTTTGAACTCATCCCTCATCCTCTTAATCAGACCTAGGGGCACATGAGTCCGGCTAAACTTGATTTTGAACTCGTCCCAAGTCATCATCTTACCTCCGATCATGGTACGAGTGCCAGATAATGGGTGACAAACAGTACTTTTTCATTGGCTTCAACTCCTGCGACCTCTAAGTTGTTCTCCATGGTTTGCAGCGAGTCATCAGCATCTAAGGGCTCTTCAGACTTATTAAATATAGGTGGATTGGTGTTTTGAAAGTTCTTGAGCTTGGATCCATGGTTATCCTGGTTTCCGTGGCCTTGATTATTGTGGGCCATCTGAGCTATCTGTTGAAGAGTGGCTAAGTTGGCTTGATGTTCGGCTCTACTAGCTTCACAGTAAGCTAACATTTGCAGAATCTGCAGCATTGGGTCCTGAGATGAACTGCTTCCTCCGGGATTTCCGCGAGTCATCTGAAGATTGAGATAGATAATGAGACAAGGGGGAAATTTCTAGGGTTTATGGGTTTGTTTTAGAAACTTTAAACTTGGAGTATAACTCCGTTTTTGAAAACTAACAACTTCCTCTCATTCATTCATAGCACCCAATACAAAAACACACCACAACACAAAATAGAAAACAGATGGTTTTAAGAACCATTCTGTGAAACTACGATACAGTCTGACTGGGTGCATCTCACTCCTATGGTAGTGCTTAAGTGCATCTAATCATCATCAATGAAGGCATCATCATCATCATCATCAGTGTGATCCTCCATGGCCTCGTCCTCCAGGTAGTCGTCATCATCACTGAGGTAAGAGTAGAGATCTCCACGGATATCTTCACCTTCCTCCTCCTTCGCTTCAAGCTGGATCTCCTATTCACGGACGATCTTCTCGAAAGTAGCCACCTTCTTGTGAACACGATCAATGATGCGATCCTTCTTGTCACGCTGACGACAAAGTGAGTGGCGCTCTTTGGCGAGGGTCTGGTCCTTCTTGACTGCAATGGCATGGTTGTGGTTGGTGTAGGCACGGGCGTTGTCCAACTCCTGCTGTCTATCATACAACATGAAGTCGAGATTATCCACCTAGTGCTTCAGCTCCTGGTGTTCTGGCATCTCCAAGGGCACTCCCAAAGATTCACGCCTTGCGTAGTGAGAAAAGCTAGTTCCAATGATCTGGTTGATGTTTTGTCCACACAAATGGGCAAGAGCTTCTTGCATAGCCCTGACTAATCCATCTAGCCAGTTGTTCTCCCAAACGCTGAACTGAATCTTCTTCGAGGTGGGTGCTTCCATCTTGCCTCTGAGATCTGCAACTATCAGCCACTGTAGCTCTCCTCCCACGTGATCGTTGAGTTGGGCCCCGAAGAACTCCGGGTGCAGGCACTCAAGATGCTCTGCGAGTGCATCGAGATCCCTCTCAAAGATTAGGTGGCCTCCGTTGCCCAGCTGTTAGAACTTGCTATACTTGACCTCCATCTATAAGCATTTAGGGTGAGCAAGTTAGTAGGGTGATCAAGTGTGTCAAATTTTATGTAGGATTGCAAGAATTTTTTGAGGAACATGATTTTTTTGAAAGAATCTCAAGGATAAGAGTGGGAATAGGTTTTCATAAATACTCACTTCTTTTGTTTTAAAACTAAGTTTTTGTTCAGACGTCCATTCTAACTAGGGTCTCCTATGGTCAGGATGGCTCTAATACCAACTTGTCAACACCAAGATTTTTAATCCCAGATGCCTGTTATGCCATACATCGCAATCCCAGGATTAACATTTTTGCAAGACATAACAGAATTGGTACCATAGTACATCATCCATTACAAACCATAATAAAGGTCTTACAAATAAAGGATCTCATCATCCAATCTTAATACAATCAAAGCAGTGGAAAGTAAATGTAGTAGGGGATCCATCTTCAGGGTCACAGGCAATGTTGACAATGGGAGATGATCCTAGTGGTCATAGACCTCATGATGTCCATCGTCCTGGTAGTCCTCATAGTCTAGCCACGGGAATAGCCAGGGACAACGCCATGAGTACTCTTTAAGTACTCGCAGACTATCACTAACAAGGTAGTCTTAGTAGGAATCTTAAGCTCTAGGTTTATTTGGAAAAAGCCAGGTTTATTTCATAAGGAGTTCAAACGTAAAGAACCTAATTTAATTTTCTACATCACCTAAGTGGGAACCTAGTTTTCAGGTCCACAACCCTGTTGTGGTCAAGTCAAGGTCATATTCAATTCACAAGTAATTTTTAAAAACATCTGACAACGGAACAGTATGGCCACTCCAACTGTCCATGACCGCAGACGTGGCTATTCAAATAGTTTGACACTCTATAGAGGTGGTACACTTTCACCACAAAATTCGATACATCCGTTAGGGATAACCCTAAATCATCATACTTAGTATGCGGATAATCAATCATAATCTTTCAATTACACGCTCTAGTATAGGCACCTCCCCTATGAGCTTGGCCTCCCAGCCATGGCCATCTGCCATCCTGGACACTTCATAGGTGGACATTCACATTCACGAGGTAGCCTCAGCTCAACCTCTTTCCGCGAGAGAACCCATACTAAGGCATATAAACTTCCAGTTAAGCCCTACCCAATTCAGGTATTGTGGTTGTACGGTAAAATTGGAATGGTATCGCATTCGAACCCAACCATCAGTTTTTATCAAAACCAAGGCTCATGCCTCAAGAAGTTTCATCATCAATTCATTTTTTGTTCATAACACATGTCAAAACATTTCAATAGAATGAATCATCATTCCAAGGTTTTCACAATCATTTTCTCCAAGTATTCACATCTAAGTGATCAGTAGTAGTTTAGCACTAGAACCTAGCAATGAGGGTGTCACTAATAAGGTGTGCTAATCAAGTGTAACTATCCAAATCTAGTTTTATGATTCTTGTGGCCTCTAAGTATAACTACGTAGGCCTAGTTTTATACTCTTTATGGCATCTATCCTGTTTTTCCAATACTCACAAATCACTAACTAAAGGTAAAGAACTTTTGTAAAAGTAAAAGAATAAAGATTGCAAGTAAAACTTGGGATTGGTATAATCAAGATTTCATAACCAAAGCATGCCTAATGCATCTTGCATAGGTTATCTTGCATAGGTATGAAGCTTGCAAGTGTTAGTTTTCCTTGAGTAGTGCAGTGGTTGAAGTTCTCTTCTTCTTCATAGTACTCCTCCTCCTCGTATCCCGGGTTGGTACTATCGTCTATAAATGAATATGAGGTACACAATCACCAAACAGCACTTACATACTTCTATTCAGCACACAAAGGCTCACACTAGATGATCAAGCATCATCACAATCATCACATGAAATAAAGACCTAGTCTTATTTATCTTATTTTGGAAAAGTAATTTCTACTCATTGAAAATACTTAAGATTTAATATTCTCCAATTAAAATATGGGATCATGTTGACACATGTCATCACCACATATTTTAATACTTGGGAATGTGATTTAAAGTGGTGGTCCTATTTTATAAAGTTTAAAATTACTATTTAATACAATTAAAGTGACTAGAAATGCCTATATAGCATTCTTTTAGTACTAGTCCGAGCTCACTGCATGTAAACCTAAATATTTTTACATATTTAGATATATCTTGTCAAATGTGATTTTTGAGAGTTGGAATCAACTCAAAAGCATTTATGGTTGATTTTTGAAAAATGTTTGAAGTGGCAAAAGCCTTTGTCTTGTTATTTTTGGTATAGGTGATCTATAATTTCAAATGGTTTGAAACCAACGGGCTTGGATAGATATTTTGAATACCTTTGGAATCATGCAATTTGGTTCACTGAATCTCTTTGAATTTATTTTTGAATCTACTGACAGAATCTAGTGTTAACTAAAATTGAAAAAGTCTATTTGAATCAACGGGGTCTATGCGGGAAACTAATTGGGCCGACCCAGCTACACTGCGCTGGTGCAACGGGCTGCTGATAGGCGGGTCCCATGTGTCAGTGACTAACCTAACGCGAAGCGGTACGCTCTATCCTAGGTCATGCGATTAGAGCGCGATCGACGGCTGAGCATCGTCGTCTCTGGTGAACAGCTCCGGCGAGAAACTAACCCTAGCGCTACGGTGGGGGTACGTGGGGGCTCACCTGGGCTCCAGCTAGACTTGGCGATGGGGGCGATCGAACGTGTCGAGGCTCCTGGGGTGGCTCCTAGCTCCAGTTCCTCTTCTCCTCTATAGCGGCGGGCTCCGGTGAAATTCCGGCGATGGGGTGCTCGCCTTGGTCCGGGGAAAGGTGTGGGACGTGTCTGAGAGAGAGGGGAGTGAGATGGTGTGGCAAATGAGGACTGGGGTGTCCTCTATTTATACACCGGCTATGGGGACATCGTGGCATGGTCGGGCTCCTCCGGCGACGGTGTTATAGTGGGCTATTGGCATGGCTGAGGGTAGCGGCGCCAAACGGGCGTGTCTGGGGGGTAGCTAGGGTCATAGTGAATGCATGCGCAGAGAGGGCTAGGCGCGGCATGTGTACGTGTGTTGGCTGTGGCGCTCTGGCGCACTCTTGGCATGGCGGACAGAGAGGTGGGCGCGGCGATCACGGCTGGTCCACGGCGTGTCTCTGGTCGAGGGGTGGACAGAGGGTGGCGGTGGAGTGTCGCCTGTCTCCTGGACATCATCGGAGAGGGCGGCGCGGTCTATGGCGAGTGGGGCTTGGTCGACTGGCACGGCGAGCTCGGGCGGCGCTGCACTGGTGCCAACGGCAAAGGGGGAGCTTGTCCGCTGCAATACTGGGTGCTGGGGGCGACCGTGGGAGAGAAAGGGGGCACAGTGGTGAGGAAATTACTGCTCAGAACAGTAGAAGTTAAGCGGTGTTTATTGGTGTCTGTCAGGTGCTCGACTAAATGGCTGTTGAATTTTTGGATGAAATTTGGTGAGTGTTCTGAGCACTTGCTTGATAGCCTATGGTTTCTTGGGTTTGCAAGGTGAATTGATTTTAGTGGTTTTTGAAAAATGGTGATCTTAGTAGATACACTTGATTTAACTTTGAATTGTCTCTCAAATAGATTTGAATTTAGTTTCTGTCACTTTGTAAAGTGGGCTTGGGTTCACTTTTACTTGATCTAGCAAGGGGTGAAAAGAATTAGGAAAGTTTCTATTAGAAATCTTTTACTAGAAACACTCAAAGTGGTCTAGTGGATAATTTTGGTCAAAATGACCATTTGATTATATGATTCATATTTGGTCCTAGATGATGTAGTATTCATCTTTAAACCATTCCTTATCATTTGTAGCAATCAAATATGGCAATTGCACTCATTCATATATTAATGTAATTCACACATACACTCATATTAAATTTAATAATAAAAGCTTTGGTAACCCTAAACTTAGGTGATTTGAACTTGATAATCTTGATTAATATTTTTGAAGTGTTACACAATGTTGTATAGAGCCGGATATTGATCCTGGAGAGTAGCATTGCCCATCCACTTGTTGTCCTAGAATCTAATTTCGGGTCATTCTTAATACTAAATGATCCAAATCAGAAGAAATTTTTCTTCATGGCCATCAGACTAGTCCAAAAATGCGAGTTTCCATGCTTCCATAAGACCCGGGACAAGGCATTCGAACCAATATATTTTATTCTTGGGAGTGTTTGCCATTCACCAGTTTTTGTAAGTAGCTGGAACAACCATTTACCCAAGAGGGTGGTATTTTTTACCTCTATAGGTTGTGTATACCTATCCCGATTTGATCTTTGGGATAGCAAATCAAACTCCATTTAGCCAGTCCATATTTCTTTTTCTCGCAATTCCCTTGCCAAAAAGAATCCCGATCAATAATAATCCAATCTATTTAAGATCTCTTTAGAAAGCTAGAAGAATGAAAGCATGTAAACTACCATATTACTTAGTACCGAAATTGATTAGGATCAATCTTCTGCCTAGAGATAGAGATTTTAGTTTCCAATTTCTAAACATTTTTTGTAGTCTCTCCTCAGCATGTCTCAATTCAGCATTTAAGTCTCCGATGATGTATCAAAATACCCGACTAGTTAATCAGAAACTGGCCTTCCAAACAGCTAAATAATGCAGTATATAGTTGAGACGTGTTTTGGGCCTCTCCAAATCTGAACAGTTCCTTTTTATGAAAATTTATTTTCATACCCAAAAGATGCTTGAACACTGATAAAACTAATTTCACATTTTTTTAAGGACGAGCTCCATAAAGAGACTTGTATCATTGGTATATTGAAGGATAGATATACCACCATCAACTAGATGTGGAATTACACCCTCAATTCGGCACTATGATTTGTGCAATCAAACATGGAAGTTAACATATGAACAACTATATTAAATAGTGTTGGTGATACCACGTGTCACCTTGTGTTAATCTTTTTTGGTTTAGAATTATCAACCAACGTCATGCCACACTACCCAGGACGCGAAACTAATGATTAAGATGTGCCATCGTCGAGAGAACCCTTTCATTCTACTCCCTCCGTTGTTTTAGATTTATAAAAGGAGTGTATCTAGACCCCTTTTAGTATATAGGTTCACTCTGAATCTCTACGAACCTATATACTAGAAGACGTCTAGATACACTCGATTCACAAAGCTAAAACATCTTATATTTCTAAACGGAGGGAGTAATAGTCTACTGGAGTCTCTATAGATGAAGGATAAGGCCGATGAAATCTCATTGGTCTTGTTAAAGAACTCTAAAATTCGATTGTGTGGTGATCAGGAGTTGGCTATATGGTTCAATGTTGAGTGTGATATGTTTTGTTAAGTTGGGAGCTCCAAAAGTATAGTATATCCATACCCACAGTACACTAGTGATTCACACCAACAATCTAGATCACATAATTTACCACCGGCCAATACGTCGATCCACTTGATTTTATTTTAAACAAGACAAAAACTTGCCGTTTTTATTATTTGAAAACATAATTAGCAGGTTAATTGGAGAAAAACAAGCGAAAAGCAAGATTATAGCAAGCCCAAAGACCTTGTATCATGGAGCATAACCGCTGCCACGAGGACACCCCTAACCAACTGTGAGATCATAACTAATAGAATTGATAGGATACCAGTACCAATAAATTGTAACTTCTTTTTCGGAAGGTCATCTGAAAAAAACTCTAAGGTTAACCGTGCTTGGCCTAGAGCAATTTGAGGATGAGTGACCGACCGAAAAGTGGATCCCGGGTGCGCAAGAATGAGGAAGCGCAGAAAAGACTAATGTTGGTCTGTGGGGTCAGTCTAGAGATCGTAGTAAGCTGCTAGGGATGATAGCCCAGACACGAAGAGTCCAGGGTGTTACAAGCGGTATCAGAGCCTATCCACGCGGTTACACGGGCGTGTGCGGGTCAATGGCGGACATGTGGAGCATGGCGCGTGTGGCTCAGAGTGGACATGGCATGGCACATGTGCTGACACTAGACGCACAGACGTGTGCCAAGAGAGGACGTCACTAGCTTGTGATTGATCGACAAGGACGTCGATCTTCTAAGGGAGGGTGTATGTGAGATCTTGACGTATGGTTTAATAGGATTGATAGGATACCCATACCAATAATTTGCAACTTCTTTTCTGGAATATTATCTAAAAAAACTCTAAGGTTAAGCGTGCTTGACTTAATTTGATGACGAGTGACGACCGAGAAGTGGGTCTCAGGTGCGCATGAGTGAGGACAAAGTGTGCAAAAAAGACTAGTGTTTGCCTATGGGGCTAGTCTAGAGATCCTAGTAAGTTACCAGGAGTGACAACCCGGACACGGAGAGTTCGGGGTGTTACACCAACCTGACACATGAAGCATCAGCATCACCCATCGCCTCCATTTGCTGGTTGTGATTTTTTCCACCTGGAGTAGGAGTATTACTTGTGTCTAAAGTGGGTTGGTCTGATGGCAGCTGAGGTGGAGTGATCACGTCAATGCCCATAGCTTATGGACTTGGGTTTTGAGGAAGAGGGGAGCCCTAGAGACTTTGTTCGGCTAGCACAGAAGCAACATGGGGACATGGTGGTTTACCTAGGTCCAGGCTCCCGGAGGGAAAACCCTAGTCCTGCTTGTCTGCTCTTGATTGATGAAAAATCGAAAGTTACAAGGTTGCCTTGATGGCGATAGTGTAGAAATGTAATCTGGTGGATGTATGTGCTAGGGTTTCTGATGATCCTCCTCGTCGTTCCCTCCAGGCCTTTATATGAGGAGTCCGGGTCTTATGATACAACTGAGTCAGTTACAAGTTAGGGTTAACTCTTTAAACTTTCTATCTAAAGCTTGATGTATCCACCAAGGAGTCGCATCCTTCATGGGATTGGGGCCACCCGAATTGTCATGGGTGTTGCCATTTGCCGGCAAATCGTCACGTGGGCACCTGCTGGGCCGAACCGGGTAGACCAATCTTAGGCACGCATAGGTCATACCTATGTCGGCGACGAAGAAAATATTTCTTCCGCTTTGGATTTTTTCAATTAAGGATGTATCATAGATACGATTCTAGGAGGATATAAGTGGCTAGACAATGCTAAACTTCGGGAACAATATTCCGCATTGCATAATATTGTTCGTCATAAGGGTGATACAATCGCCACAGTGATGGGGTCTTCTCCTCCGACTCTGACTTTCGAAATCGGACCTAGACTTGCGTCTTGGAATGCCTTGTTTTATAGCTTGGCATTAGTACAATTAGCACAGTGGACCGATGAATTTCGTTGGAACTTGAACCAGAATAGTAAATTCTCGGTTAGTTATATGTACAACGCACTAGTCTAGCTAGACTTATCAGTTGATAATAATAATAAAATCTGAAAAATAAAGATACCTCTAAAAACAAAAACAAATCTTGGTATCTTCTCGAGGCTATTCTTACTAAACACAACATTTTAAGCGGAATTGACATGGAAATACGAAATATAGTTTTTGTCATCACGATGAGACAATTAAGCATTTATTCTTTTAATATAATTTCGCTCGTTCTATATGGTCATTCATCTGCTTGTTTCCACCATGTAGTGAGTACTTTTAGAAATTGATTACATGGTATAGATTAAAAGTATAGAATACTTTTTAGGGTGTGAGCGATTGCCATTATCTGGTCTTTGTGGCTATGTAGAAATGATAAAGTGTTTAATGATAATATTTTCTCTCTTCAGGTTATCTGCTAGTATACCGGTACCCTCCGCTTATGATCGTCTCTACATCGTGTGCATCTTCACGAGCTCTTTACGGAAGTGTGTACACCCTTGGAGGATACGTCACGGGATTTCTTTACCCGACATGGATGACAGCGTAATCTTCGGATTGTCCCTCGGCCACCTTAGGCGTTTTGAAATTTCTCATTAAGATATGTAATTTGTATTTTTTGTCTTTCATTTTAGACGATGGACTTGTTTGGGCTATGTGCATTATATCTGAATTTGGTATTGCGCTTGGGCAACGGGAGTCCTACTTCAGTGCTCCCCCCTAACCCAAGTTTGAAGGGGTAATTTTGTCTAGTCAGTCTTTTTTCTTTGCCCTGCCGGAACCATATCAAATTCCTGTATACCCACCGTACATATGCTCCACGTTCAGAAAGAAAAAACTAGGCTCCACACCTGATGATCTTAGCTCAGTCATTCGTGACTCACGTCGTGCGCGCCAATAACCGTGGCCGAGTCGCTTCTCCTTGGTGGCCTGGATCTGATCAACGCCGATGTACGCAGCTGCTCCGACGGCACGGATCGGGACGCCGATATACTCTCCGCCAACGTAGATCGGGACGTTGCCATATGCATCTGCTCCGCCGGCACGGATCGGTTCCGCTACGGTTGCTCCTTGCTGCTCGTCGCTATCCCCGATGATCACTTCGCCATCGCAGATCCGCTAGGATCTGATGGATACCGGTTGATATCTCATGCCTTTTCCCGACGTCACCGTACGCGTATGTGTACACTCGTAGACCCAGGGCGTACAGGTTTCTCCAAGGCTATACGTAGCGTGTCCCTCTTAGCGAAAGGGTACGGAAACATTCTAACCGTCCTTGTGTTTCTCACACGCAAAGTTTTCTCCGGGGTGAAGCACCAGAGCAGAAGTGGGGGGAGACCCAATGTGTCTGATGAGTCACTGCAGTTGTCGTTGCCAGTCCCCGCCGGCTTCTTGCTCTCCTTGCCGTCGACTGTCCTTGACATGGCATCGCAGCAGGCAGTCGATGTCCTCGATGACGAGGATGGACCGGTCGTGCATGTTGGGGAGCAGCCACCGGAGCATCGTGCTCTGGACGTGGTTGAGGTCGAGGTCGTAGATGTTGTACCGGAGGTGGTTGGCCATGGCGGCGACTAGGCTGGACTTGCCGGTGCCAGGCGGGCCGTAGAGCAGGTACCCGCGCTTCCACGGCTTGCCGATCCGCCGGTAGTGGTCCCTCCGGTTGGCGAACAGGTCGAGGTCGGCGACGATGGACTGCTTGAGAGTCGGCTCCATGGCGAGGGTGTCGAACGTGGCGGGGTGGTGGTGGTTCAGGGTGTACCACGAACGCCCCTCGTTCAGGCAGATCTTGAGCGATCGCTCCCGCAGCTTCGTCTCCTCGGCCGCCGTCATGACAAAGGGCACGTACCTCTCCATGGCCAAGCCCGTGTGCTCCGCGTCGAAGCTGAGCATCAGCATGAACTCGCGGTCGCCGCCGGTGCCGGACTCCCCGCCATTTGCGTTCTTCTTTTCTCCGCCGTTGCCGTTGCCTTCTGGACGGACGTCCACGTGAACTGGACGCCGTCGAAGACGTCGACGGTGGAGTCCTCGGCCTCGATGAACAGGCGCTTCCTCCAGCTTCTCCGGCCGCTGTCGTCCCTGGACTTGCACATCGTGAGCCCGAGGCGGCGCATGTCGCTCGGGTCGAGCCTGGACGACAGGTACGTCCGCGCTGCGTCGAAGAGGAGGTTCTCCTCGCTGCCGGAGCCGCCGCCGGTCGGGCTCCGGACGACGAGCGTGCGTTCGATTTATCCAAAAATACGGTGATGCGGATCAAACACTCGTTGCTTTGGGCAACAAAGAAGCTCGTGGTGCTGCTAAATGGCCGGCGAACGTAAGCTTATTTTCTCTTGCTGTTCCTTGTTGGGATGTGTGGCCGTAGTTTTCAGGTCCATTTGACCATAATTTTACTGCTTCTATTTACCGTGAGTCGAAGTTGTAGTGCTAGAAAAGACACCTTCCTTTTTTTAATTGCCTTTTCCTCTTTGGATTGGAGTGGAGATTGATCTGATTGGCCTGCTCTGCGACGCAGTGCCAGTCCTGGTTTTCGCCTGCAAAGCAGGGGATCAAAAGTATCTTTGGGTTTTGTCATCTTCTGGTGGGCCATGGCATGCTGCAGTGTACAACCTTGGTGCGGCCTGTAGTGGCACCAGGCCGTGCAGGTGCAGAAGCAGGATCGGTACGTTGAAGGTTGAAGTTTTGTTTTTGTTTCTGAGCTGGTTGAAGGTTGAAGGTGGTGGGCTGCTGGTGCCAAATCGGAACTGTTACAGTAAAAGCTGATCTCCCCGGTGGACGGCACAGCAGGGAATAGATGAGCATGGCACAACTTCAATTATTGCAACAAATAAAGCCCTGATTGAATTCCATACGCCAAGAATTTTCTGAACTTATGGGATAAGAGCGTCTCCCCTAACTGTGTTGGGCACGCTAGTAAGAAAAACGCGTCCAAACGCGTGTCCCAAAGCATTTTTTGGGTCCAGCGGTACACTCTCCAGCGCGCTGAGGCCATCCTGACTACACACGGACACTCCGTGTGCTCCAGACGCAAAGTTGGGCGACTTGGCGTAGGAAAGAGGTAGCCAGGTACCAGCTGCCAGAGTTGTTCTCTCCCATCGCCGCCAAAATCACATCTTCCCTCACGCACTTCCCACCCGCCGCCTGTTTCGACGATGGTATTCACCTCCGCCTCCATCCCAACACTTCTCCCTCGTCTCCCATCCATCTCGCACGCCGGCTGCGAAGGCTCAAACGCGATCAGCCACTCCATGCACCCGCCTTGCACGCAAGGTGTTCAGCCAGTTGCTTGGGTAGACCATGGACAATAAGGACGAGATGATGATCCATCATTTGATGGCGGAGGACGATGTCACCGATGCCGACATCCAGGAGCACCTGTCGATCCTTTCTTCTCTTCGATGAATGCAAATCGCCAAGAAGGAGAAGGCAGGTCCAAAGCGCGGCAGTTCTAGATTTAGGAGAAGGAAATGCAAGTCGTGGCAGAGGATGAAGGGGCATACCATGCTCTACACCGACTACTTTGCCGATGATGCATCATATACCCCAAAGGAATTTCGAAGGCAGTTTAGGATGAGCAAGGAGTTGTTCATGGAGATTCTTCATGGCGTGAGAGAGTATGATCGTGATGAAGCATGACAGCATCGGCATGGCTAGTTTTTCACCAATTCGAAAATGCACCACTGCCATGAGGTTGCTTGCAAGTCGTGTGCCGGCAGATTCAAAAGATGAGTACCTACGCACGAGCGAGTCCACAACCATTGAATGCATGTATTGGTTTTGCAGAATGGTTGTGGGAAATTTTGGCGATGAATATTTGAGAAGTCTAAATGAAGCAGAGACTGCTAGGACCATTGAACAAAATGTATCATGGCTACTACAGTGTGGTTCTTGAAACTGTGGTAGATCGAGACTTATGGATTTGGCATGCTTCCTTTGTTGGAAATATGCCCTAGAGACAAATAATAATAAGGATTATTATCATATTTCATAAAGTTTATGATTAAGTTTTATATCATGCTATAACTGTATTGAAAGAAACGTCAATACACGTGTGATATATAAACAACCAGGAGTTCCTAGTGAAACTCTAGTCACTGGTTCATTGGTCAACAGATGATCAAGGATTCCTAATCATGTGGCATTTCTGCTAGTTGGAAATGGAGTCAACTCATTCTGAGAATGAGATGATGAACCAATACCCAACCTAAACATCGTGACCCGATCATGTCACGAAGTTCAAGTTATGATAATTAGAATGGATCCTCGTAGACTATTCCTTAGACCGTGAGGCTATATCAATCACTATCTCCCGAGAGTGCTTAGATAGCATCAAGCGTCACTTGGTAACACGGTGATTATAAAGGTGTGTTCAGGTACTCGAAGAAACCGTGGATGCAATATATGTCAACAGCAGGATTTGTCTGTCCACATGACGGAAAGATACTCAAGGGCCCACTCAGAGAAGTTATATCCAATAGCTGCACAGCGTGTGATTTGATCACAGGGATATCACTTGTCGGAATGAGTCAAGTAGCATTGTTCGGTAACGAGATTGAACATGACATGGTGATGTCATTGATCAGATCTCGGGCAATGCAAGTATCGAGAGACAAAAGGAATAAGACATGACTGTCTTGGTTCAAACGACGAAAGATCTTCGTGGAATGCACAAGGGTCACATGGCCATCCAGGTCCCTCTGTCGATCATTGGTCCAGGAGTGTCCCGGCCATGTCTGGAGTGTTCCCGAACCATGGGGTATCATGCTTAAGGGCTCGATGATGCTTATAGAGTGTTTACAGGATTGGTAGAATCACTAAAGAAGAGTAGAGAGAAAACCGGAAGGGTTTCGGTAAGTCCGGAAGATATCCGGAGTGGAGAGATGGAAGGTGTTCAATAACCACGAAGATTGAATAATATGTGAATGAATGTTAAATATTGATTTAATCATTTATTCATAATTATTTAATAAAGAGAAAATCAATTAAAAGGTCAAAAGGCTTAATGGGCCAAATCCCGGAGGGGAAAGGGCCCGTGAGGGAAAGGCAAGAGGAGAGAAGGGGCAAGGGGGTGGCCGGCTGGGCCAAGCCCACACCCCCTCCCCTCCCCACGCGGGGCCCACTAGGGCCGGCCGACGGCTGCCCCCTCTCCCCCTCCTTTAGTCCCACCCCGTGACTTTGAGGGAGGTAGTACCTCCCCTCCCCCTATATATAGTGGGGGTATTTGGCCAGATAAATACACACAATATTTAATAAAGGTTTCCTCACTTTTGGGGAGACCTCCAATTGATATTCTCTCTCTCCCGTGACCATGGTCCCAAGTTCGGACTGCGCGAACGAGAGACTTCTTCACCGCGGAGTGCCGTCGCGCTACGAGATTCGGATCCAGGAACTCTAATTCCACAACTGCTGCTGGATCAGGAAGCGGGAGTCATCGCTAGGCACCAAACGTGTGTAACTCCCCGCGAGGTGTCACACTTGAGGCACTCAAGTCGTTGGAGCCACAGGAGCGCAAGGACTTCATCACGACCTTGAGGCCGGCTTCGGCTCGTCTACATCAACCACGCTCCCCTGAGCATTGACAATGCTTTTCGGTCTTCAAGGGTAAGTTCGCGAAAATCCCCTCGCGTTACTGCATTACTAATAGATAGGTCCTGGCAGCATCAGGGGTTCAGGGGCGTAGGGTAAAATTTTATTGTTTTTATACGTGAACCCCTATAGTGGTATTAGAGCTAGATCTATACGTAGTAATGCTAGTATGGGTAGAACACACGAGATGTAGCGTGTGGGCATTTATCTTTTAGTTGTTACCCTCCCACGTGTACTTGTGTATACCGCAGTAATGCTAGATGAAGCGGGCCCCAACCGACTTTACGCGTTCATGCGCGAGACTAGTCCACGCTTGACATACGGCTTGTACCGTGTAAAGTGGCTTTGGGGGGGTGTCTTTTTCTCTCGCATTAGTTGGTATGCCAATTGCAACGGAGGGCCCCAAAAGGGGTATAGTATAGACAACTACTTGATCAACATTGTGGTGAAAGTTCGTAGGTAAGAACGGTTCTTGTGCGAAAGCCCATTCAGCCACGTAAAACATGCAAAGATAAAGTAGAGGCGTCTAACTTTGTTTTGCAGGGGGCGTTGCTTTGTGATATGGTTGTGGCAAAGGTAAAGTAATTACCTTATGTTACGAAGTAGTAGTAGATAGTCACGGAGGTGACGGACTACCACGCCGGAAAGACACTGGTACCCTAGTGTCTACGGTGCCGGAACCCTGGCGCCGGAATCCGGTGACACCGGATGGAGATCATGACGTGAAGGACCATATCATATCACATTTACATTCAATGTTATTGTTTGTATATCTTATTGTGTGGTAGTATTAGATACTCGACGGTAGCCTAATAAGATGATCCCTGTTAAAAATTACCAACGATTGTGTTCCCCCTTAGTGTGCACCACCAAGAAAGTTCTTCGGTATGAGGCAGGCAGTGATGATCGGGTGTCAGACATATCTACGTTTGCATACAGTGGGTGTAAGCCATGTTGCACAGTGAATACACTAAGGTTGAGTTGGTGAGCCTAGCATGTAGAAGACATGGTCTCGGAACACGGGTGGTCGAAAGATCAAGCACGAGTCGCATGAATGATGTGATCGACATTTAGCGTCCACCCTAGAACCCACATTGAAGGCCGTGATGATCGGGGGAGATGTGGGGAAAAGGGGCCGTGTTATCACTAGAACCCTTAAGGGGATAGTTGTTTCTGAGTGGAGTTACTGTTAACACATTTAATTATAAACTTAGTCTAAACTCCTTTTGCAATTATAAATGTAGAGATGGCTCACCGTGAAGCTTACTTTGTCATTGAGGAATGGGTAGTTGGTGAGAAACTTTGACTTGATGGATCCAACTTCCCTAGTTGGCTTGTGCTCCTAAATGATCTCCTTACTAGGAATCATGTCATAGACTACATACGCCACACTATAGATTTGACTGAGCTAGATTACTATGAGACCCCACAAGAGCAGGTGGACCGCTATTATCGTCAAGATATGTCCACTTATATTCAGATAATAATGCGTTACGGGATGGTGGATGAGCTCCATCCGCTCATGGGTGATCTTGATCCATATGCGATGGTAGATCAGCTGAGAGCAGAGTTCATAAGCCATGTGCGCATGTGGAAGCATGAGCTGCTTGGAGAGTTCCTTTCCATACAGATGGAGGAGCACACATGTCTGAAGAGTCACTTGGAGCGCATGCTTGATGCACACATGAGACTGGTTCACTTCATGGACTACTGGATGGATGATCCATTTGTGATAGGCGTGCTGCTTTGATCGTTTCCTCCTAGCTACGAAGGACATGTCCGGAGTAGCATCATGAGTGGGGATACATAAACATTGGATTTCCAAGAGTTCACATTACGTTTCAGGAACGTAAAGGTTGAACCAATCACCGGTGAGGTCATCGATGACGAAGGTATATACTTGATATACAATTTTATAAATGTTATAATCTTGCAAACACATTTGCAGTGTTAAGTATATTTGATACTTGTTCTGTTTTACAGAAAACAGGTCCTTATGCATGAGAGGTGCTTGCTGGAGAGGAGGTGATGTTGCGTGTTGATGGCGAGCATGATGATGATGGCCAACAACACTCTCCCTCAACATTTATCACTTAGTTTATGTTTTAGGATGATTATTGTAATCAAAAGATTGTGAGCCTCTTTAGTGTGTCTCACACTTTGTGAGATGGTTATTCATACGAGCTTGTAACAAACAGTTGTTCCACTTTTATGAATGATTTCTATTTGTGTTCATATCTTGTTCGATTATGTGTGAATTATCCTGGTTTTAAAACTAATTGATAATACATGAACATTTGTAAAATATTGAAATGCCTTTAAAAATACCCAACTTAATGATATATTCTTTAATTAATGAACCATTGTTTAAATTCAAAGTTATGTGATAATATGGTAAAGTCATTCGATTTCTTATCACATATGAATCATGCCCAAGTTCGGCAAAATAACTTAAACACCGTGTATTACTTGAATACAAAGTGTTTGATGAATTGCTAAAAGAGAATACATATTCGATGTATTGTAGTTTAACAAAAATGGTGATTATTGTTATATGATTGTATAAATGTGTAAAGTAGTTTACCAAAGGAAACATGACTATGAAACTATTTGATATGATCAAATTTATTTCATCAACAGAGGGTATTAAAGATAAATGAGAATTGAAATGGATCGTATGGGCACCTAGAGGGGGGGTGAATAGGTGCTACACCAATTTTTAATTCTTTTTCAATTTTAGGCTTAGCACAAAGGGTAAATTCTCTAGATAAACTATTAGGTGGAATTTCCCTATATGCAACCCTATCTACTAGCGAGTAAAGAGCAAGTGGAAGAGGAACGGGTAAACCGAAGTGAAGAACGCGGAGACACATGATTTTTTTGACCGTAGTTCCTTCCTTGTTAAGGGAAGTACGTCTGCGTTGGAGGGGTGGGCGGTACTAAAACCACCACGCCACAAAAGGCCTCACCCTGTTCTCCGATGGATCTCGCCACAAAAGTCCCGATCCACCTTTCCACTATAGGTACCCTTCGAGGCGGGCACCGGCGCCTTTACACAACTAGCGGGGCAACAACTCCACAACAACTTGGAGGCTCCCGAAATGACAACAAGCTGCCACAAGAACAAAGTTATAAAATACAATAAACAAGATCTAGGTATTGACAAGAATACTAGATCAGGGATTTCTCCAAGTGAATGGAGAGGAGTTGAAGCGCTTGATTCTTGATGATGATGATGATGAACTTCTCCTCCTTCAATTCCACCAAAGATCAAGACCTTCGGGTGGTTGAAGTGGGAGATCGAGAATGAGAGCTCTTGCACAATGCCTGGACAATTTCGAATGAATCAAGAGTTCTGAACGTTGGGGAAGAAGGGGTATTTATACCCACTTCAGAAACCAGCCGTTGCACACTTTGGGGGCCGGATTATCCAGCCCAAGTGAGGGTCGGATTATCCGGCCTGGGGAAAACTCCGCCCCAGACTCGGAATATCCGGCAGATAATCCGCCTCCTATCAGAGCGTCGCGTCGAGCTTGCCCTTGATCAACTTCTGGGGGCCAGATTATCCGGTCCTCTGCGAAGGCCGGATAATCCGGCCTGGGGAGGAAAAACCACCCCAGTTCGGATTTTCCAGGAGAAAATCCGACCGGATACCGTGCGACGCGCCTTGGCCCCTTTTGCTCGAAAACTGGGGGCCGGATTATCCGGCCCATGCGACACCCGGATTATCCGGCCTAGGGAAGAAAAACCGCCCCAGTTCGGATTTTCCGGGAGAAAATCCGACCGGACACCGAGCAACGCGCCTTGGCTTCCTTTGAGCGATGAGGTAGGCCGAATTATCCGACCCTTGGTGGGGCGGATTATCCGCCCCCCCCCCCCTCAAAACTTCCTGCACACTTAGTGCACACGAATAGTCTCCATAGTATTGTTATCTAACATGCAAAACATAGGAAATCATGAAATGTTCTTTCAATCTCCCCCTTTTTGGTGTTAGATGACAATACCAGGATTTGCAGGAGAAAGACACAAGACAAACAGTGATAACTATGAAAGAGACTCCCCCTCAATGTGTGCATAATAGAGTTTTGCATTGGAATACAAATGCACACAAATAGGTGAATCTATTCCATATACATATGAGCAATAAAAACATACCACCGAAGTAGAGAGTAGGCATCCTTGACATAAGTCACAATTATTACCGGATAATCATTATGAGCACGCCTTCCGTGATAAACCTCCAGCAATAGGATATGAATAGATAGATCCATAAGCATAATCCACGATATGAAGTCCATAGGCATAATCCAGACAACCACATAAAGTCTCAAACAACCACAAATCACGAATTTAAAGTTCAACGCTAAATGGGCATAAGCAACAAAAAGACGAATAGAAAAGTGCAAGTGCTTATGCCTGGCCCATGCAAATCCACGGACAACCTAATAGAACTACTTCTCCCCCTTTGGCATCGAGACACCAAAAAGGAAGAAGAGCGAATAACAGCCAAAAAGATCCAATTCTCCTCAAGGGAGAGGGCGGTGGCCGAAGCCACCTTGTTGGAGTGTATGGTGTGACACCGTGAAGATATATCTTGGGTTCACGACCAATACTCATCAATAAGCTCACATATCACAACATGATATTAAGAGAAATGATTTATCTTACTATTGGCATTATGGGGGGAGGGTTATCCCAATGAGTTAGGACCACACTCCCCCTATATCCATGCCCACACCTAGACCAAAGAAGGATTGAGGTGTACGAGTGAGTGCATGGGTAATCAAGACAAGCTCCTAGAATCAATGATATTTAGCTCATTCCTCAAGTAGCAGAATCTTGCTTCATCAAGTGGCTTTGTAAAAATATCCGCAAGTTGGTTCTTCGTGCTCACAAAGGATAGATCAATATTGTCATGAGCAATATGGTCTCGAATAAAATGATTCCGAATCTCAATATGCTTCGTCCTTGTGTGCTGAACAGGATTGTACACAATTTTGATTGCACTTTCATTATCACATAAAAGAGGCACTTTGTCACAATTGACACCGTATTCCTTTAAAGTTTGCCTCATCCACAATAATTGAGTACAAGCGCTGGCGGCAACAACATATTCAGCTTCGGCGGTGGAGAGAGATATACAATTCTGCTTTTTGGAGGACCAACATACAAGAGATCTTCCCAAGAATTGACAAGCTCCAGAAGTGGATTTCTGATCATCCTTATCACCAGCCCAATCTGAGTCAGTATAACCACATAAAGAGAAATTGGAGCCATTGGGATACCAGAGACCAAAGTTAGGGGAATGAACCAAATATCGAAAGATCCTCTTGACCGTCACTAAGTGGCTTTCTTTAGGAGCTGCTTGATACCTTGCACACACTCCCACACTCAACACAATATCGGGTCTAGATGCGTAGAGGTAAAGAAGAGAGCCGATCATGGACCGGTATACCTTTTGGTCCACATCTTTATCATGTGGGTTAAGTTCAAGATGACATTTTGTTTGCATCGGAGTGGCGACACCATTTAGATCCGTCATCTTGAATCTCTTGAGCATGTCTTGGATGTACTTTGCTTGATTAATAAAGGTTCCTTCTCTAAGTTGCTTGATCTCGAATCCAAGAAAGAACCTTAATTCCTCCATCATAGACATCTCAAACCTGTCAGTCATAAGCTTTGAAAATTCATCGTTAAAAGCTTTATTAGTAGAACCAAAGATGATATCGTCCACATATAGTTGGCATACGAAGAGCTCCCCCTTAATCTTCTTAGTAAAAAGAGTGGGATCGATTTGCCCAACTTCGAAGCCACGATCTAACAAAAGTTTTTAAGGTGCTCATACCACGCACGTGGGGCTTGTTTAAGGCCATAGAGTGCCTTATCGAGTTTGTAGACATGGTTCGGAAAGTTAGGATCCTCAAACCTTGGGGGTTGCTTTACGTATACCAACTCATGTAGAGGACCGTTAAGGAAGGCACTCTTGACGTCCATTTGCTACAACTTAAAATTGTTATGTGCAGCATAAGCAAGAAGGATACGGATGGACTCAAGGCGAGCCACTGGAGCATAGGTCTCGCCGAAGTCGATGCCCTCAACTTGGGATTAACCTTGTGCCACAAGTCTGGCCTTGTTCCTCACAACAATGACATTCTCATCTTGTTTGTTCTTGAAAATCCACTTGGTGCCGATAACATTGCGGCACTCTTTGGGTTTCTCCACGAGTTTCCAGACTTTGTTGCGCTCAAAATTGTTCAATTCTTCATGCATAGCAACAACCCAGTCTGGGTCTTCAAGAGCTTCAAAGACCTTCTTAGGTTCCACCATGGAGATATGAGCTTGATGCTCACCAAAACTGGCCAATTCTCTTCTTGTAGAAACCCTTCGTCGAAGATCACCAACAACCTTGTCGAGAGTGTGACCTCTCAACTCAAGGTTTCGATCAGCCCGAGCCTTGCGACGAAGTTCAATAAGTTTGTTGTCTCTTGGAGGAGGAGATTCATCACTAGAGTCTTCATTGGAAGCATTTTCTCGACCTTGATCAGTAACTGGAACATCAGTAGCAGGTGATGGAGACACGTGCCCTTGAGGTGAGTCCGTAGCCGTAACAGGAGGCTGCAGAACTGGAGAGTCAGGGCCGGATAATCCGGCCGATGGAGAGGCCGGATAATCCGGCCTGGGAGTATTTGTAGCAGCTTCATCAGGAAGCCTGTGACATGCTTGAAGGCCAGGAGCTTGCGTTGATATCTTCACCACCAGGAGCAACATGGTTAGCTGGAGCGGGGTGGCCGGATAATCCGGTGTCAACTGGAAAATCCGGCCTGGAGCTTTCTGGAACATCTTGACCTTCAGCAGTTGATGGAGATGGTGTAGAAGTTGCCCCCATGGTTGGAACATGTTGAGTATGTGTAGATGAGGGCTCTATATGAGTAGATCATTGTCCTTCCCGGTCCGCCACAAGGGGTTCCTCAATGGGGCAGAAAAATCCCACGGCCATTCTTCTTATGGCATCTTGGGGTATTTCAACATCTGCATCACAAACACCAACTTGCTCCGCATAGGAACCGTCATTTTCCTCGAACACCACACTACAAGATTCTACAACAGTTCTGGAGAGCTTATTGTAGACTCTATAAGTGTGGGATTCGGCACCATAACCAACAAAAATACCTTCTAAAGCCTTAGATTCAAACTTAGATAAACGAACTCCTTTAATAAGAAAGAAACACTTACACCCGAATACCCGAAAGTATGAGATGTTTGGCTTGTTACCGGTAAGTATTTCATACGGAGTCTTGTCCAAGATCTTACGGAGGTATAAACGGTTGGATGAATGACAAGCAGTAGAGATTGCTTCAGCCCAGAAGTTATATGGAGATTTAAATTCGGCTAACATTGATCTTGCCATATCCATTAGAGTTCGATTCTTCCTCTCGGCTACACCATTTTGTTGAGGGGTGTACGCATCGAAATATTGATGTCTTATCCCCTCTTCACTTAGGAACTCATTTAAGGTGTAGTTCTTGAACTCAGAGCCGTTATCACTCCTTATAGCCAGAATGGGGACGTTGTGTTGACGTTGAACCTCGTTGGCGAAGTCGATGACACTTTGTTGAGTTTCACTCTTCAACTTGAAGAAATAAACCCAAGTGTATCTTGAGTAATCATCAACAATCACTAGACAATACTTCTTCCCACCGAGGCTTGCATGAGATGGAGTTCCGAAGAGGTCCACATGAAGGAGCTCCAAAATCCTTTTTGAAGAGATAATGGTTTTCCTTCGATGGGGTGAGTCATGCATTTTCCCTTCAACACACGCCCTGCAAACACGATCTTTGGCAAAGGAGACATTTTCTTTTAGTCCAAGAATGTGTCCACCCTTGTGGAGACTTTGCAAAGTTCTCATATTGACGTGGGCTAGTCAGCGATGCCATAGCCAACCCGCGTCAGCCTTTCCGAAAAGACACATCGGGCCTGTAGTGGTTTTCCCCGAAAAGTCCACCACGTACAGGTCGTTTTCGACATATCCCACGAAAGCGACTTTTAGAGACTTGCTCCACAAGAGTACAACCAAATCAGCATCAATATAAACTTCAAAGCCCATCTTACCAAGGGCACGAACTAAAAGTAAGTTGTACCCGAGGGTCTCAACAAGCATGACGTCCACGAGAGAGATATCGTGAGCCACCACAACTTTGCTGAGACCCAATACCTCAGATTTTGACTTGTCACCATAGGAGACGATTATGTGATCAAGGTTTGGCCGCATCTCCGTGATGATCTCCTTTCTTCCAGTCATATGACTCGTGCAACCGCTATCGAGTACCCATTTAGAACCACCGGAATCATAGCCCTGCAAGAAAATTACTTCTTGGTTTTACGTACCCATTTTTCAATGGGTCCTCTCATGTTAGTAACAAGGGTCTTGGGAACCCAAATAGACCAAGGAATGTAACAATCATAAGAGCCTACATAACTAGCATAAACATCACCATAATAATCACAATATAGTTCAAAGTTAGGATTGTTGATCCCTACAAAAACATCATAATTAGTCTTGTCATTGGTAATGTTGCTAGTCTTTGGTTGAGTAGTCTTGCTCTTCTTCTTCTTGTTTTTCTTGCTCTTTGTCTTGGTTATGTAACCAAGACCTTCTTTACTATTGTTTGTCCTTTGACTGCTCAGTATCTCATCAATAACCCCTTTACCTTTGTGTTGAGAACTTCTTGCAAGATCTTCTTTTCCAGAGGATGAAGTGGAGGTACTTGGCACATCATACCGTTTCAATTGAGTTTGGAGCTGGTCATGAGACTCATTTAAAGTAGAATGATCACTCTTCAATGCCTTGTGAGCACTTTCAAGATTATCAAACTTCTCCAAAAGTCTAGCATGAACAGCCCCAAAGTTAATCTTTTTTTTCTTTAGTTTCTTTACCTTGGCAAGAGCATGGTCACGTTCTTTAATGAGCTGAGCTACAGCTTCTTATGGTGACTCCTCAAGGGATTCGAGTCTTTCTTCCAAATATACTCGAGCTTCCTCTTCCTCTTCCAAGGCATTCTTCAAAGAAGCTATCTCCAAGGAATCTTCTCTTTCAATTCTGCCCTTTTCTTCAAGAAGATCTTCGGCTTGAGCAAGTTGACTCATAAGAGAATCAAAATGGAGTTTTTTCTCACCTTGTAGGTTAGTGAAAAAAGTATCCAAGGAAATAACTTCTTCTTTCATTTTAAGACTGTCATGATCATCCATATCCAAAATTATGTTAGTCTTAGGAAATGAAGCGCTAGAAGTTGATACCTCGGACCCTCTTGCCATTAGGCAAGTGGCGTTGTTGTTGATGGTGTTCTCGTTCAGTGAGTCGAAGAGAGATGAGGGAGTCGATGTGGTGGCTATAGCAGCCACCTCGCGGGAACTATCATCATCCTCTTCACCTTCACTTGTGGAGGAGTATTCCTCTTGAGCTACCAAGACAATCTTGGGTTGCTTCTTGAAAGGACCATTCTTCTTAATAAATGGCTTCTTCTTAGGTTCTTTAGATTTCTCTTTAAGAATGAGCCTGCCACCATTGTCTTATCTATTTTGATAAGGGCACTCGGCTATAAAGTGCATTCTATCTCCACAGTTGAAGCAAGTTCTCAATCTTGGGCCACTTTCTCTTCTTCCATTTGACCCGTTCTTGCGCTTAAGTTCAGACTTGGCTTTGGCAGGGTCCTTCCAAAAGTTCCTTGCATAAAATGCCATGTACTCACCATGAGCACGTTTGACTTCATCGGGGCAGTCCATGGATACCCCCTCAAAAGCTCCTTCATCTGGCTTTGAGAGCCACATTGACACCCTTTTGCATTCCAATGGCCCGAGCACGGGCATCTTCAGCATTCTTTGCTGCCACTTTTAATGACGCCATTTCTTTCATGACTTCGTTGGATGTCATTTGATGATAGTTATGTCTACCTTGCAGGCTCTTCAAATCCGCTGGCTCGAAAGGCATTAAGGCACTCACATATTTTCTTTTTATCCATGCATCATCAATGTGAGTGGCCCCATGCTTTCGAAATGTTGTTGCGATGCCCTTGAGTCTTCTATACATGTCCTCATGGTTTTCACCATCCAACATGTAGAATCCCTCAGCTTCATTACTAAGGGCATCGTACCTGTTTCTTCTCATGCTTTCATTTCCAATGAAGAGATCCGTAAGAGCATCTGCTGGCTCGTGGTTGATGTAGAGCCCGTTGGGAACCCCAAGAGGAAGGTATGATGAGCACAGCAGCAAGTTTTCCCTCAGTTATGAGACCAAGGTTTAATCTAACCAGTAGGAGCAAGGAAACACCCCAAATGTGTTACTAGCTGAGCTTTGGCAGGGCGCACTACCGGTGCTAGTAGCAACATGGAGACCTGCACAACACAACCACAGAACTTTGTCCCCAACTTGCGATGAGGTTGTCAATCTCACCGTGTTTTGCGGAAAACAAAGGATTAAACCTATCGAATGGAAAGAAGTAAAAGTTTGCAAAAAGTAAACACAAAGCAGTAAACAGTTGTAGATTGTATGTAAAGTAAAAGTACCGGGATCCATAGTTCACTAGAGGTGGCTCTCCTTAGATAGATAACATGCTGGGTGAACAAATTACAGTGGGGCAATTGACAAACACCAAGAAAGCAATACATGCATATACTAATCATCTTGACTCCTCTGAGACTTGATTGGGCATTACAACATAATACATAGACCGCCATCCAACTGCATCTATGACTAATAATCCACCTTCAGGTTATCATCCGACCCCCCTCCAGTATTAAGTTGCAAGCAACAGATTATTGCTTTACGAACTGCGTGTAAAGTAAACAATACGATTGTTCTATGAACAAATGATTGTTGTTTTCTCCCTAGTAGCAACAGCACATCTAGTACCTTAGAGATTTCTGTCACTTCCCTAGATTACCAGAGGCATGAACCCACTATCGAGCATAAATACTAACACTTGGAGTTGCTAGCATCTACTTGGCCAAGATAGCTACTAACAACGGAAAGCATGCAAGATCTCAAATAACAAAGACATGATAGAATCAATAATCAATCTGAAATAGCAACTCAATATCCATCGGATCCCCGCAAACACAACATGTATGAATTACAAATAGATGATCTTGATCATGAACAGAGCTCACAAGATCTAAACATGAAAGCACAAAGGAGGAGAAACCAGCCATCTAGCTACTACATGGATCCGTAGTCCAAGGATGAACTACTCATGCATCACACCGGAGGCTTGCATGGAGATGAAGAAGGCCTCCAGGGTGAATTCCCCTCTCCGGCAGGGTGCCGGGAAGAGCTTCAGATCCCTCCCGATCTAGGGATGGAGATGACGGTGGCTATAGACTCTTTCGTGGATATTTGATCGGGTACTTAGGGTTTTCGTCCCGAGGGCAACTTATAGGCGGAAGGAGAGGCCGAGGGGGTACCGGGAGCGGCCACACCACCCCCTGGTGCGGGCCAGGCCTGGTCGCGCGGCCAGGTGGTGTGGTGGCTCCCTGGCCCTTCTCCGTCTCGTATTCTGGCACTTGATCCCTTCCGGAAAAATAGGCACTTGGGCTTTTGTCCCGTCCAATTCCGAGAATATTCATTTTCTAACTTTCCTAGAACCAAAAACAGCAGAAAACAGGCAGCTGGCACTATGGCTCTTGTTAATAGGTTAGTCCAAGAAATCATATGAAAAGTACTCCAAAGTTGGAAAAAACACAAGAAAGTGGATAAAACCAAGCATGGAACATCAAAAATTAGAGATACATTTGCAGTGTATCAACATCCCCAAGCTTAACTCCTGCTCGTCCTCGAGTAGGTAAGTGATAAAAAGAAATAATTTTTGAGGTGACATGCACCATCAAAGACTTGATCAAAGTATTTGCAAAACATTCAAGGCTGGGATCATAGTACTTCAATCATAACATGAAAGACAAAGTTCTAGCAATAAGCAAAGAAACTATGATGCAACATGAAAAGGCACAAACAAAAGATTCATGAATAACAATGCTTTACAAGACGTTTGTTTGTTTCACATAAAGAAAACATAGCATAATAGTATTCAGGTTGTCCCTCAAGAGAGTAGCAAATATAAATGCATAGGACACCTTCAAAGTTCATAAGAGTGACTAGATACAATAGTTTAAAACAAGCAATGTCAAGTTATGCATGAATCAACTAGTCTTGGGACAATGCACATAGAACTAAGAATGGCCACTATGCTCTCAAAGTAGGTGCATAAAGATAGAAGGTGGAGACTCAATATAATGGTGGAAGAAAGGCCTTTTGTAAAAGGAAGTAGGGATTCAAGTCTCATAAAGAGCTTCCAAAAATTATGGTACTTATAGCTTTCATCTCTCATTGCCCCTATCATAAGCATCTTGAAATGATTAAGGTTAAAGTGAACAAACTATGGTGTACATGCTTGACGAAGTATAAGTCGGAAATCTCATGTCCCTTGTATACGAGGGTTGTTCCTCATGCTACTCAAGTTTAGTCACCGGTAAGTTCTTGTCATCGTAAGTACATGTGTATCGTTCAGAACCGCCAACGGGGTACCCCTTGCCCGATGATACGGAAGAATCCCCATATCAAAATGACAAGGCAAGCAGACAACGAGCATCTCAACATTCTTCTTATTTACCATGGGAATATGGTGCTTTTTTCTCTCTTTCCTCTTTTCATAGTATCTTTTTTTTTCTTTTCTCTTTTTCTCAATATAGGACTCTTTTTTTTATATAAGAAGAATGCTTCATAGACGGCTCATTATGGTTACGCTGTAGGTTTCCACCATGTCAGCATGGATTAGACCAGCGGCCAAGGCGTTTCTCTAACACATATACATAACTCCATGGACTTACAAGCTCCCCTTTCATTTCACACCGACGACATCCATATACAAAAGAGCATGATATCAACTAGGTACAAGTACCAAGTGCAATGTTGAAAGCGTTCCCCATGAAAGCATGGTTCTGCTAATTCCCGACAAATAAGTGCAAGCATATACAACATAGAAGACACAATGGTTCAAGTTTATTAAGGGCAAGTAAAGTAACGTGTGCCATCAAGTTCGTGAGAGGTTTAATCACTAGTTTTCTCCTAACAAGTGGAAGGTAAACAAAAGCATGAATATACTTGGAATAGCATAAGCTAATAGGTAGGTATGGTGGACTCTTTGGAATAACTTGGTTTAGGGAGTTGGATGCATCAGTGGAACTCATACTTGGTTGTGGAGGCTAGCAAAAGACTGGGAGCGACAAACTAAGAGAGAAATAATGGCCATAATCATGCAGAGCGACAAAACATCATTGATCAAAGCATAAACTGATACTACAAGTTGAAAACTAAAGGATCATAAAGGCTATGGTGACTTGATATAGTCATAACATGGTGTGAGCATGTGCCAAGTCAACCCAAATAAAGCATCAAAGGAGAATACCACTATACTATGCTTTAATATGCTAAAACAACGCATGATTCATCCAAGGCACATTAAGAAATCTCAATTGTTTATAACAAGTCATGCTACAGCAAATAATATTAAGAATAAAGCCAAAACAATATCAAGCATAGGCCATAGTAAAAAACGAGCTCTTTTTACCACATAAGTATGAACTTTCCTACTCTTTTCCAAACCAAACCAAACTATTTGCAAACCAATGTATGAAAGAGGGGTCCAACCAATTTATTCAGAAAACTAAGCAAACCAAGCAAACTAAAACCAAAACAAAAACGAAAAAGAAGACGCTCCAAGAAAAACACAACTGTGCATGAAACAATAAAAATGAAGCGTTTGGAAGAAACCTGGAATTTTTATTGATAAAGAAGGGGATGCCTTGGGCATCCCCAAGCTTTGATCCAAGGATGAACTAGTCACGCATCACACCGGAGGCTTGCATGGTGATAAAGAAGGCCTCGAGGGTGAATTCCCCTCTCCGGCAGGGTGCCGGGAAGAGCTTCAGATCCCTCCCGATCTAGGGATGGAGATGACGGCGGCTACAGACTCTTTCATGGATTTTTGATTGGGTACTTTGGGTTTTCGTCCCGAGGGCAACTTATAGGCGGAAGAAGAGGCCGAGGGGGTGCTGGGAGCAGCCACACCACCCCCTGGCGCGGGCCAGGCCTGGCCGTGTGGCCAGGTGGTGTGGTGGCTCCCTGGCCCTTCTCCGTCTCGTATTCTGGCACTTGATCCCTTCCGAAAAAATAGGCACTTTGGCTTTTGTCCTGTCCAATTCCGAGAATATTCATTTTCTAACTTTCTTGGAACCAAAAACAGCAGAAAACAGGCAGCTGGCACTGTGGCTCTTGTTAATAGGTTAGTCCAAGAAATCATATGAAAAGTACTCCAAAGTTGGAACAAAACACAAGAAAGTGGATAAAACCAAGCATGGAACAACAAAAATTATAGATACATTTGCAATGTATCAACATCCCAAGCCTCTTTCGCTGTGTTGAGATGTTCGATGTGTGGCATGTCCTTGGGACCCACACCCAGCTGTATCATGTGGAGAGCGGTGGCATTCAACTGGCTGTCCACAACTTCTCTTCTCAATAGGTTGGTTTGATCTCCAATATGAAGACCCTCTTCAATAATCCTCCACAATTTGATAGAGGAGCTGCAAACATGAGATTTCATTAGGAATTGCAATTGATTAAAGGAGGATGCAGTGAGCTTGGGTGGATCACCCCTATTGTTTATATGAGGATGAGGGATAGGTGGGTCGGGGGAATATACGTGGCGAACCTCATTATATTCCTCCTTACCACTTCCCTTCTTGGAGGTGGAACCATTAAGTTTTTCACCTTCCACATCATCATCCTTGGATCCAGTGTTACCCTTTTCCTTAGATGATGGTGTGGAAGCCTTAGAGGAGGATGGGGATGGGGCTATGGATGATGTAAGGCGAGCAATCATTTGATTCATCTCCTCCATCTTGGCCTCAAAGGATTTCAACAAGGTTGTTTCCAACGACTTGAGATCATCCATTGTGACCTTATCCATAGCCTCATTTCCATCATCCTTGGTACCCATACTACTCTTAGGCGGTTAAGCCCGAATTAAGAGCCGGGGCTCTGATACCGATTGAAATGGATTGTACGGGAACCTAGAGGGGGGGTGAATAGGTGCTACACCAATTTTAAATTCTTTTTCAATTTTAGGCTTAGCACAAAGGGTAAATTCTCTAGATAAACTATTAGGTGGAATTTTCCTATATGCAACCCTATCTACTAGCGAGTAAAGAGCGAGTGGAAGAGGAAAGGGTAAACCGAAGTGAAGCACGCGGAGACATAGGATTTGTTTGATCGCAGTTCCTTCCTTGTTAAGGGAAGTACGTCTGCGTTGGAGGGGTGGGCGGTACTAAGACCACCACGCCACAAAAGGCCTCACCCTGTTCTCTGATGGATCTCGCCACAAAAGGCCTAATCCACCTTTCCACTATAGGTACCCTTCAAGGCGGGCACCGGTGCCTTTACACAACTAGCGGGGCAACAACTCCACAACAACTTGGAGGCTCCCGAAATGACAACAAGCTGCCACAAGAACAAAGTTATCAAATACAATAAACAAGATCTAGGTATTGACAAGAATACTAGATCAGGGATTTCTCCAAGTGAATGGAGAGGAGTTGAAGCACTTGATTCTTGATGATGATGATGAACTTCTCCTCCTTCAATTCCACCAAAGATCAAGACCTTCGGGTAGTTGAAGTGGGAGATCGAGAATGAGAGCTCTTGCATAATGTCTGGACAATTTTGAATGAATCAAGAGTTCTGAACGTTGGGAAGAAGGGGTATTTATACCCCCTTCAGAAACCAGCCGTTGCACACTTTGGGGGCCGAATTATCCGGCCCAAGTGAGGGCCGGATTATCCGTCCTGGGGAAAACTCCGCCCAGACTCGGAATATCCGGCAGATAATCTGCCCCCTATCAGAGCATCGCGCCGAGCTTGCCCTTGATCAACTTCTGGGGGGCGGATTATCCGGTCATCTGCGAAGGCCGGATTATCCGGCCTGGGGAGGAAAAACCGCCCCAGTTCGGATTTTCTGGGAGAAAATCCGACTGGATACCATGCGACGCTCCTTGGCCCCTTTTGCTCGAAAACTGGGGGCCGGATTATCCGGCCCATGCGACACCCGGATTATCCGGCCTGGGGAAGAAAAACCACCCCAGTTTGGATTTTTGGGGAGAAAATCCGACCGGACACCGAGCGACGTGCCTTGGCTTCCTTTGAGCGATGACGTAGGGCGGATTATCCGGCCCCCCTCAAAACTTCCTGCACACTTAGCGCACATGAATAGTCTCCATAGTATTGTTATCTAACACGCAAAACATAGGAAAACATGAAATGTTCTTTCAGAATCCAATTACTATGATTTGATCAATAGTAATGAAATTTTACTTTATAAGAATGGCATAAAAGAAATTGTGAAATGCAATGCATTTGAAATGTCGAAATGCAAAGCATCACAATATGATATTTGATATCAAAGAGGGTGAATAGATGTGCCAAATAAATCATTGTAGTGTAGATGTAAAGACCATTAGTTAGCACTCAATTAGAATATATAGTGAACCATCTGGATTCGTGAGATCGGTTCCATATCTAGTATGGATCGTGGTGAAAGTTTTTGGGTTATTCAATATAACCAAAACAGTAGCTAATAAGTCCTTGTAGAGTATTCATTGGAAACTTTGAATACGAAATCCATAGCTAAAACCAAAAGAGAAGCAAAACTAGTATTGCTTGAATTTTGGTACATTCTGGAGAAAGTTCACATTCAGTGATATTTCTCAATTATGGAGCAAATGGAAGATAGTGAAAAACATGATGAGGATTCAAATCCCCGCATCAGAGTGTTGAGAAGTGCAACATAAAGCATTCCTGAACGATTCTCTTCACGAAGGAAAGAATCAATGATAGTGATCATTGTGTTTTCCCCTGGTGTTTTCACTACATGAAGTAGGATTCAAAATGTAGCCCATATCTTGAATGGAGACATTTGTGAATCATTTATCATGATTACCAAAATATGACATTCCTACGAACTACTAAGGAAATAATGGTAAACTAAAATTATGAGAAATCCTAAAAGCAAAGTTCACTTGAGATTAGAAATCAATTCGTTGCTGAATCTTACAAGCAAAGGGGTTACTTGGATTTTCCCAAATGATTGCAAAGCCATAGTGGAAAAAGGGGTGAATGATAAAAGCACAATTTGTCAAGTGTTGGACAAATTCAAATGAATTTGATTCAAGTGTGCTGAAAGTCTGGTGGATTTAGAACTGATAAAGTACTAGTATCTCATAGTAAATCTCCAAGTTTGATATTTGATCAAAGGATTTTAAAGTTGTTCAAAATAGTGAGTGGATATGCAATTTGCATGAAATTGAGTGGGAGCTATTAAAGTCTTCCTAAAACAATATGTGAATGACATATTTTTGAGAGGGAGCAATGTAAGTCTCGAACTCAAATGTGTCAGGAACACATTCTGAGTGGGAGCACTATAAGTCTCAAATTCAAATATGTATGAACATAGTTTGAGTAAGAGTAGTGACTCATACCCAAATATGTTGGGAACATATTTTGAATAGGAGATTAAAGGAGTGATTCTTAAGTGTGTATTCGACACACTGAGAATAAAAGCGCAAGTACCAATAAATAATGATTTATAGGGAGTAGAAGTTGATAATAAGTATATTACGATATTATGTAGTATTCATTAAAGGATTCTGAAAAGGGTTTCGGAATAAAAGTTAATTGAGGAACTGGTCCTTGACAACTCAAATTAGGAATAGAATTAAGTCCAACATCGATGGTTGAAAGAAAGAAAAGGATGATCATCATCCACTATGTTGAGACATAGGTTCTATCTTAGAAAACCAAGATGATAACTTAACATAATATATGGTGCAATAAGGAACGTTTGAAAAGTGATTAAGTTTGAATCACGGAACATTAAGCTAAGTTTGTCCGCAGTATCTAAATAGAGTGTTGTAGACATGTTTTTCCAAATATATAAAGGATGACATATCTTAAAGCATAAAGGGTTATGTTATAAGGGAATATGTTGGAAACTCCTGTAAATCCAACTAAAGTCAAGTATGAAGCAAGGTGAACAAAAACATCGAAAGTTACACAGGGTGCACTCGTGTTTCGATAATTACATTTATAATAATAGATAAGGGTACCATATAAAGTGTTGTATAATGTTATGGCGGGGCTAGTTCGCTTTTAACGTAGAATGATGCGTCCTAGGGCATAGTGCCCATGAGAAAGCCCTCGAGGTTGATCTAAAGTCACTGTAGGCTCATGGAATCCGGCTTCGTTCTGCCGCCATAGCGATGATGCATACACAAAGATGTTATCATGTGATGATAAAGTATTAATGTCAATCAAGGTGATATTAGTAAGTTGCAAAAGATTTGGGACTGTAAAGTACAGGACCAAGACTCAACCTCTTCCATGAGCAAGCATGTTCTGGGTACCGGGAAATATGGTGCCAATAATTAAAGAACAAATGCAGCTGGTTTATTTATACTCTAGTGCAAGTGGGGGACTATTGGAATATGCCCTAGAGACAAATAATAATAAGGATTATTATCATATTTCATAAAGTTTATGATTAAGTTTTATATCATGCTATAATTGTATTGAAAGGAAAGATCAATACACGTGTGATATATAAACAACCAGGGGTTCCAGTGAAACTCTAGTCACTGGTTCATTGGTCAATAAATAATCAAGGTTTCCTGATCATGTGGCATTTATGCCAGTTGGAAATGGAGTCAACTCATTCTCAGAATAAGATGATGAACCAATACCCAACCTAAACATCGTGACCCGATCATGTCACGAAGTTCAAGTTATGATAATTAGAATGGATCCTCGTAGACTATTCCTTAGACCGTGAGGCTATATCAATCACTATCTCCCGAGAGTGCTTAGATAGCATCAAGCGTCACTTGGTAACACGGTGATTATAAAGGTGTGTTCAGGTACTCGAAGAAACCGTGGATGCAATATATGTCAACAGCAGGATTTGTCTGTCCACATGACGGAAAGATACTCAAGGGCCCACTCAGAGAAGTTATATCCAATAGCTGCACAGCGTGTGATTTGATCACAGGGATATCACTTGTCGGAATGAGTCAAGTAGCATTGTTCGGTAACGAGATTGAACATGACATGGTGATGTCATTGATCAGATCTCGGGCAATGCAAGTATCGAGAGACAAAAGGAATAAGACATGACTGTCTTGGTTCAAACGACGAAAGATCTTCGTGGAATGCACAAGGGTCACATGGCCATCCAGGTCCCTCTGTCGATCATTGGTCTAGGAGTGTCCCGACCATGTCTGGAGTGTTCCCGAACCATGGGGTATCATGCTTAAGGGCTCGATGATGCTTACAAAGTGTTTACAGGATTGGTAGAATCACTGAAGAAGAGTAGAGAGAAAACCGGAAGGGTTTCGGTAAGTCCGGAAGATATCCGGAGTGGAGATGGAAGGTGTTCAATAACCACGGAGATTTAATAATATGTGAATGAATGTTAAATATTGATTTAATCATTTATTCATAATTATTTAATAAATAGAAAATTAATTAAAAGGTTAAAAGGCTTAATGGGCCAAATCCCGGAGGGGAAAGGGCACATGAGGGAAAGGCAAGAGGAGAGAAGGGGCAAGGGGGTGGCCGGCTGAGCCAAGCCCCTCCCCTGTTGCGCGGGGCCCACTAGGGCCGGCCGGTGGCTGCCCCCCTCTCCCCCTCCTTTAGTCCCACCCCGGGACTTTGAGGGAGGTAGTACCTCCTCTCCCCCTATATATAGTGGGGGTATTTGGCCAGATAAATACACACAATATTCAATAAAGGTTTCCTCACTTTTGGGGAGACCTCCAATTGATATTCTCTCTCTCCCGTGACCGTGGTCCCAAGTTTGAACTGTGCGAACGAGAGACTTCTTCACCGCGGAGCACCGTCACGCCGCGGGATTCGGATCCAGGAGCTCTACTTCCGCAACTGCTGCTGGATCGGGGAAGCGGGAATCATCGCTAGGCACTGGACGTGTGTAACTCCCCGCGAGGTGTCACACTTGAGGCACTCAAGTCGTTGGAGCCACAGGAGCGCAAGGACTTCATCACGACCTCGAGGTCGGCTTCGGCTCGTCTACATCAACCATGCTCTCCTGAGCGTTGACAATACTTTTTGGTCTTCAAGGGTAAGTTTGCGAAAAGCCCCTCCCGTTACTGCATTACTAATAGATAGGTCCTGGCAGCATCAGGGGTTCAGGGGCGTAGGGTAAAATTTTATTGTTTTCATACGCGAACCCCTACATCCTTTAGCATGGATGGATCGCACAATGACATCAATGTGCTACATCACTCTTCGGTGTTCGTCAAACTGATGGAAGGTCATGCTCCAGCCTGCAACTATGAGATCAATGGCCACACATATATCAAATGGTACTATCTAGCAGACGACATATATCCAAGATGGACAATGTTGGAGAAAGTGCCCCATGAAGGAACATGGGGTCCAACAAGCCATGAGTTTGTGAGGGGGCTGAACACGTGTTCCGAAGGTTCCCTACGATGGCGGCGGTGGTCGGAGCACAAACACGACAGAGAGAGACACGAGGTCTTTTACCCAGGTTCGGGACCCTCGTGAGGAGGTAAAGCCCCTACTCCTACTTTGTTTTGTTGCTCATGGTGTCTTGCGAGGGTACAATGGTGGATCAGAGTCTAGGGTTGAGATCCTCGGGATCGACCTCTTCCAAGGTAGGGGAAGGCCTCCTTATATAGTGGTGTCGGGCCTCTTCCCCCCGTTCATGGGCGGGAAGGGTCACCACATTGCCGTCCACCGAAGCCTCGGTCTACCAGGCTCCTTTATGTGGACTAAGCCTATACCGGCTAAGAGTCGCCCGTCCCCCTTGTGTCTTCGGTCATGGATGACGTCCTTCATAGCGGTGCGCTAGCCTCCTGTCTCTTGCACCAAAATGGAGGGACATTGCTTTAGCTATCAGGGCTTTTGTCAGTGTCGCCTTTGACCCAGCGTACCCCTCGGGGACGCTCCAGGGCGGCATCCGATGCTGCAGCCAAGGTTGTTGTCTTCTCATAGGTCGCGTGTGCGCACACCCAACTCGGGTCGTGGGTCCACTGCCCGTCTGTCCCCTCTCGATAGGGGAATCCTAGGCGGTTTCTACCCTCTAGAGGGTCCTGGGCATAACCTCCCGCGATGACCCTCGGCAAGGGCTTTCTGCGCCCTCGCAATGACCCTCGACCACGTACTCAGGGTACCCCTGGTGTTCTTGGTCTGCCATACGACATTTGTCAATACAATCCCCAATCCAGTAATTTCGGCGAAGTGTCACTTTGCTTCGTGCTAGGAGAGTTGCAGGAAGGATGTGGAGTGTGCATTTGGCGTGCTCCAATCTCAATTAGTGATTGTGAGGTACCCTGCTCTTAACTGGTCTCAAGATCAAATGTGGGAGGTGATGAATGTTTGTGTGATCATGCACAACATGATCATCAAAAATGAGCGCAAGACTCCAGTGATGGATGTCGGTCCCTACAATTTTTATGGTCCTCTTGCCTATGTTGATCACTAGGTGTCTGCAGGTTTTGCTAATTATCTCGCCATGCATGGAGAAATCCGTAACGCTGATTCTCATGAGCAACTGTAAAATAATCTCGTCGAGCATATGTGGAGAATCAGAGGACAGCTGTCAACCGTGGCTGAGGCTTGATCAAGTTAAATTACAATTTGTTCCTATTGTTCCAATTTATAGGATTATATGAATTATGTGTGAAAAATAAATAAAATTCAGTTTGGGAGCGCCATTTAGGACACATCACAGACGTGTCCGTGTCCCAAACACCATACGCCTCGGTGGCGTGCCCAAACAACCGATTATGTACTTTCGCCCGATGTTGTTTGGGGGAAACGACTCGAGATGCTTAAGTATGACAAGTACCTAACCCGTCAAGAAAATGCATACATACTTGTTTTCCAGGCAGTCGAACAAGGTGTATAGCATTCATGTGTTGTAATTTCTCTACTCTTTTCCTGCATAAAATATTACACGACACTCTCTTTCTTTTACAAATTGTGAATCGAACATATACCCTAGATATACAGTACATAACTGCACTATTGGTTATCGTCACTAGATTTTAGGAGAATTTGTCTCACTGATGAAACTTGGCACCATGTACCTATTGATTTTGTACTACATTTTGGAGACCGATTAAGTTTGTATCGGCTCATTTTAGGGTTGCAAGTGAGGGGCCCGCCTGAGCCCGCAAAACAAGACGTTTAGTGCAAACTGAACTGCATGTAGCGATCAGAATCGATCTTCAAATTCTACTAGTACGTGAAACTGAGCTCAGGCAAATAGCTGCACGCAAGCCTGCCCCATTTGCAACCCTAGCTCATTTGCAGTGGCCCACAGCCACGTGTCCTCACTCTTGCTGTTTGGGATGGGTACTCCACCGAACAGCGCCCTGTAGAAAAATGTGGACACAAAATAAGAAAATAAAAATAAACAGAAATATAAACACAATTTACATATATTAACCAAAAGACATTGTTCCCGTTAAAAAGGAAAAACATTAAGATAAACACCCTACTAGAGTAGGGTGTGCTAGCGGGTGCTGGCGGCTGGCGCTCTAGTCCTCTTCGATGACGACAGAGACCTATGGTGGCGGCCAAACTTCTTCAGGCGGTGGCGCATGCGGTAGTGGTGCAGCAGGAGGGGGCATCGGTTGTGCAGCCACCTGCATCGCGTACTACTCGATAACTTCGCGGAGGTTGTTCGACTTGGCCTCCTCCTGCTGAGAGAGCTTGAGGCGGCGAGGAGTCGCTGCTCCTCCGTCATCTCGTGGTCCTCCGACGGATCCTCCGCCAACTCTTGTCCTTGATGTAGCGGACGTCAAGAAACATCAGCAGCGGCGGGTCCACTTACTACATGGCCGTGTCATGGTACTGCGACCAGTCTGGCGGCCCACACTCTCGGTAGTGAATACCCACCCGCCCATTCCTACTGTTGCTCCACCTGCGGCTCCTCCTTCGTCAATGGGTCCTACACTGATTTGAACGCCTAGTAGTCATCATCATCAAGGTCCTACATGTGGGCCTCGATGGTCTGTCGTCGAGCATCGTGCTCGGCCTTGAACCACCGCTTCCACAATGGCGCATGCGGGGTACCGCTTGCAGATTCAGCGTGTGGAAAGCACGGTTTCGTAGAATCTCCCGACGATGGGACATGCAGGTCGAGGGAATGGCCGACACCAGCACATGGGCCTGGTTGAGATGCCACCCGTGCAGTAGGTGCACATCTGACGATGGTGGCGGTTGGCCTAGCTCCGTGAACTACCGTGCAACCTCTACCTCCACGTAGACACAACTCTTAGAGCGGGGCGTGGGAGGCGGCGTAGTGGCCTTGGCGCCGCATGGCGAGGTTGGGACGCGTAGAAACGGAGGATGCCACAATCAGAGGAGGAGGACCCCACCTCGTGATCGTTGGTATCACGGTCGTACCAGCCCTTTCCGCTCTTCACCATTGGATCCCTAGGGTTTAGCTAGGGTTTCTACTGTGCGCGCGTGGGTGAGTGGAAGCCTCCATTGGGGACTGGATCAAGTGTGGATAGCGATGATGGTGGACCCAGTCCCCATTTAAAAGGACTGGAGAGATTGGTGGCACATGCCGTCTCCTCGCCCCTTGTCGCTGACGCGCGTGTCCTGTGAGGAACAAGGGAGGACACGTAGGCGGTCTGCGTCCCCGCGAAGCCAGCACAAATTTGGACTAAAAATGGGGGCCAACCGGATATAATCCTGGCCTTGATCCATTTGTGGTTCCCGTTGGTCCTTGCCCTCTATCCGGTTGGAAATATTCCGGTGGGCCTGATCCATTTGTAGGGCACCTTTGGGTTGGCCTAACTACTTTTGACTTCATTTCATGCTTATTTTTATACAAACATTCCTTCTAGAAAGCTATGTATGGTCCTAACAAAAAAGTTACACCACCTACAAAACAATGATAAATTGAGCAAGAGCTATGTACACTTGGCATCTTCCTTCTCACACTCCAAACTTCACGATGGAAGGTGCACAAAAACTGGTAGATGCTCTTGAGCACGAGCGAGATATTTTTTTCAATTCTCCAAACTTGTACTTGTGGGTCTCTAAAATTTATATTTTTTGGAAAGGGAGAGTTGGCTCCAGCCTCTGCATCCACAGTTGCATGTGGCTCCTTTATTGCTTTATTCCAGATATTGTCTTACAAAAGATTACATCATGGTTCAGACAGAGTTGATATGTGAATCAACCATCTAAAAAGAAGGGAAAACATAAAATAACTCTGCACGAACATGTTAACCTACGATCAAAATGCTAGATGTACTGGCCGTATAAATCTTGTGTTATCTTCTCTAGGCGGCTGCATCCAATACCCAGATCGTTGCGTTTTTCCGTTGGTTGTAGGAAGGACCACATACGGGTCCGGTGAGTAGCCAATGGTAAAACCTGCATAAAGGGAATTGTTTGAAATTATTAAAAATATAGTCATTTTGAACATTCTATATAGTCCAAACTAAAGTACAAACGCCCACTCAGATATGTACTTTTTCTTGTTTTGCAACTCCCGCTAGCCAATTACCAAAAAGGTTTGTGATATTTGTAGGCGGAGTAATATTGAAAGCTTTATGGACAATGCGCCATCCAAGTTTAGCTAAAGGACAAGATATAAATAGGTTTTGAATTGTCTCATCTTGATCACAAAAGAAACACTTTTTGCACCCCTGCCAATTTTGTTTTGCTAGGGTATCTTTAGTAAGCAAAACTTTCTGATTCAAGAACCACATAAAAATTCTTAACTTCAGTGGTATCTTAATTTTTCAAATATACTTTATAATAAAACTTGTATGGCCATTCATGAAATCTAAATATAGTGATTTGACCGTGAATGTTTCTGATGTTGTTAACTTCCAAACAAAAGCATTAGACTGATTGGTTAGGAGGATCTCCATGAGATAACTACATAAATGCAACCATCTTTGTTTTCTGTTTGCTGTTAGGGCCTATCTAAATCCTATGTTTAGAGGCACTTGAGACATTATATTGCAACCAAAACTTGTTTTCTTTGCACAATATTATAAAGAGAGGGATATTGTTGGGAAAGAGGTGTGTTTCCTAACCACATGTCTTTTCGTATTTAACTTTCATAAGGCCTTTCTAGAAGAGTGAGTGTTGGATTTGACTTAACTTGAGACAAAAACTGTGAGTGGAGATATTTATTTAGTTCCTCCCACACACACCTTGCTCGCTTAGAAGCTTAAATAGCCATCAGTAAAACATCCAACACCACACGACCTAACCCTCCCCCGGGCGGCGGCGGCGCTGCGCCGCCCCCGGGGTCTCTCCCGCCACCCCTCCTCGAGTCCCCTCCCACATCACCCTCCCCCTCCGCCGTCGCTGGAGGAGTCGCCGGCCAAAGGCTGCGCGGTGTGGCCGCGGCAGAGTGTCTGCTAGTTGTGGGCAGGGGTGGGAGGCGGCGCCCTCCTCTCCTCTGATCCATGGTGGCGCATGGTGTTGGCGGCCTGAGATCGCAGGGGCGGTGGTCGATATTGACCTCCTTTGCATCGGCGATGAAGGAGGCAGCGCCATCACGTCATCTAGGCGCCGGGGCGGCGGCCTCGGGCATGGCTGCGGTAACTTCCTTCTCTAGAGGTGGTTGGCCATGTTGGGATCTGGTGTGGAGGATCTCGGGATCTCACACCAATCTTCGGTGGTGGATTTCTAGCCGGCGTCGAGTATGGAGGGGACATGGCAGCCGGTGAAAACCGAGCCTTGAATCTGATCTTGGCGGACGATGGCGGCATCACTCGACGTCGCTACCTTGTTGGAGGCATCTTCTTCGTTGGTGTCGTCACTTTAGTCGAGTTGTTCTGGGGGAAACCCCAGATCTGGGTCTCCCGGATCGGATGATGGCGGCGCTTTGCGCCGGTTCCCCTCTTGAGGGCATCATTTTTGGAACATACGTCAGCGATAGGTCATGGCCACTCCTGCTGCTCCGGGGGAAACCCTAATCTGGTTATCCGGATCAGGCAATGGCAGCGCTTTGGTGTCGTATTCTCTCTTGGGAGCTTTGCTTGTGGTGCAGCGCTGGATGGAAGAGGCTGGTGGTGGAGCGGATTCATCTTGCACGGAGCTTCTAGTGGAGATGTCAAGTCATGCCTAACCGCCAGGTGCTACGCTCAGTCATGCCTAGTGCGGTAGGTGGTACGGATGACAGATCTTCTGGAGGTCTCTAGCTGCGGCGGTTGGCGAGACTCGGCGGCATGGCGCTGAGAGGTCTCGGTGGCGATCACATGTGCTTGTTGATGGAAGTGCGCAGGGCGGTGGTGGCATCTGGCATCATGGTGACGTCGATGGCAGGCCTTGCAAGGTCTTTGCATCGATCTCTCCTGAAGATGGGTTGGCGGATGACTGTGGCAGCCGGAGATTCAGCGTGCACGAGGGTGTGCGCTTCGGATCAGCTGGACCGGTTTGTGCTCCTGACCCGTCATGGGGCAGTTTTTGGGACCTGCGGTATGTTGCTGATGTGTTGATGTTGGTGTTAGAGTGTTCTGATATGGTCACCCCTTTATCAAGTTTTTTTTTGAGAGGTGGTTTCGATTGATCTTTGTATTCTCTTTGTAAAGTTTCGTTGAATAATAAATAAAGTAGGCTATGTGCATCTTTTTGATGCAGAGGTCGGGGGTAATACCTCCATTTCGAGAGAAAAAGTAAGCCTTTTTTAGCAAGTTTAGCTTCTTAAAAAGTCTTACATTGTGGAAACGAGGGAGTACTTAATAGGCACTTATTTTTTAATTCCAAAACTTCTACACCTAGAGACGCCGATCTCTAGGCCTACATATGATGTTCCATTTAGTAAGTCTGTAATTGCATTTTTGGTGATCACTTTGCCAGAAAATTCTGGATCAAAAAAGTCAAGTCTTTTCGTTGCCCCTATTGGTATTTCGAAAAAGAATATCATAAGCATTGTTAAGGTAGTTAACACAGGATTAATTAGCACCAATCTATCACCATATGAGAGTAATTTACCCACCCAACTAGCAAGTTTTCTCTCAAATATACCTTCTATCGGTTTCCAACTTGCGGAAGTGAAGTGAATCGGTATCGCCAAGTATCAAAAAGGGAACGCCTCAATCGCACAACCATGTTGATACAGTCATCTTGAAATACTTTGGTAGTACCAAAACAAAGCACTTCACTCCTGTGAAAGTTAATTTTTAAACCCGATAACTGCTCAAAAATACATAAGATCAATTTCATATTGAGAGCTTTTTCAAAGTCATGTTCCATAAAAATAATTGTGTCATCTGCATATTGTTGAAAGATAGATATCCCCCAATCAATTAGTTGAGTTATTAATTCATCAACTCAACTTGACCACCTTCCTTAGCTCGGGCTATTAAAATAGCTAACATATCCGCAACTAAACTAAAAAGCAATAGCTAAGATATCCGCAACTAAACTAAAAAGCACGGGAGAAAGCGGATATCCTTGTCTCAATGCTTTATGTGTTCTAAAATAGTGACCTATGTCATCGTTCCCCTTAATACACACGCTCCCTCGAGCAAATCTAAAATTTATATAAATAAATATATATACACACATAGTCACATCTTAGTGTTGGATCTAGGAAGTCTCGCAAGTGTTCAAGAACTAAAGCGAGTATCACGTTGCTGCGCTGGCGGACTGTCACGATAATCCAATAATGGTTTATTTTACTATATGTTTCAACCGAATTAGCTAGGATGCTCCTAAAAGACACTACACGAGAAATGACGACAAGAAAAAATTGTATAAAAAGATTGCACATACAATGAGGTGTTCTACATTCATCCTCTCTAAAGTTCAACCTTAGTACTATTATATTTTGTATTGGTTTAGCCCTATAATTATCTAATGGTGACTAATTAATTGCAAGATTGGCAAATACCCATGTGTTTGGTATATTACTGCATATGTAATGTGATTGTTTTCGACAAGTGAACTACATGCACTAGTATACATGTACTCCCTCCGTTTCAAAATATAAGACGTTTTAGTTTTGTGAAAAGAGTGTATCTGGACTCCTTTTAGTATATAGTTTTATTTAGATTTGGAATGTACCTACATATTTAAAGGGTCTAAATACACTTATTTCATAAAGTTAAAACATCTTATATTTTAGAAGGGAGGGAGTACATCTACATACCTACTCCTGGGGTGGAACACGGACACGGTAGTGAAACGTGCCCTCCACCGCCGAGCAGTGCATGCGAATTGTACCAGCAGTAACCCGCAAAAAAAAAATTGTACCAGCAGTAACCCGCAAAAAAAAAATTGTACCAGCAGTACACAGCTGCATGGATGTATACTACCTAGTAAAACAGGTAAAAATAAAAAATAAATACTCTGCCTCGTGGGATGCTCGGGACAATATGTCTCGGCGCGCGCTCTGTTCTAGTCTTCTTTGTGGAAAGGGGGGCGTGCTGGGCGTCCTCCGGAGGATCCCGCGCACCGATCCTCCGAGGCGACAGCCGTCCGATGCAGCCTTTCGTGTCCGTCCGATCCTATGCTGAGCCTTGCATCGCTTCTCCACCCTGCAGAAAAAAGCATATTCCCGAGGTCCGCCGTGAGGCCCCCGGCGAGTAATCTTGTTGCAACAGATTATCCCGGCATCCAGGAGCCGCTGCTGATTCCTAGTAGTGCGGCTGCTACCGATGGCAGCTGAACTGCCCTACATCTTTGTGAAAGGAATATATCTGGACGTTTTTTTAGTGTATAGGTTCACTCTGAATCTCGACGAACCTATGCACTAAAAACGTCTAGATACATTTGACTCACAAAACTAAAATATCTTATATTTCTGAACGGAGGGAGTAGCAGGCTCGCTTGCCGTTGGCAGCAAGACCTCCATCTCTTTGTAGCACCGAAAGTCCGGAATCCTCTCCTCGTAGCAACACCAAAGACCAGTGGGCATCGATAGCAGTAGCGCCACCAGCTACATGTAGCACCGGCGGCTGGTCAAAGCGGCGCCGCCCTCCCCTTGTAGCACCAGCGGGTAGCGCCACCAGCAGCTCCACCTGCTCCTTGTAGCATGAGTGCCAACCGTAGGTAGCAAGGCCGACCATCGTAGGCAGCAACTCCGGTCGTAGTACACAACACCAGCAACCACCGCAAGCAGCAATGTTGGTCGTAGTAAGCAGCAGCGGCCGTCGTACGCAGCAACGGCGACCACCCAAGGCTGCAACACGGACCGTCGTATGTAGCAATGACGACCACCCCAAGCAGCAACGCCGACTGTTGTACGCAGCACGGCGACCACCCCAAGCAGAACGTCGGCCGTCGTATGCAATAACACCGGCCATCATACGTAGCAACGGCGACCACCCCAAGCAGCAACGCCGATCGTCGTACGCAGCAATGACGACCACCCTAAGCAGCAACGTCGGCCGTTGTACGAAGCAACGGTGACCACCGCAAGGAGCAATGTTGGCCGTCGTACGTAGCAACGGCGACCACCCCAAGCAGCAACAACGGCCGTCATACGCAGCAACCGTGACCATCGCAAGGAGCAACGTTGGCTGTCGTATACAACAACGACGACCACTGCAAGCAACAATGCCGTCGTTCCGTGTAGCACTAGATCCTGTCGGTTGTAGCTTCGCCACCATCCTTCAATCACAGCACCGCGTGCAGGCCTGCAGCTCCGCCACCTTCCTATGCCAAAGCAATGGCCTCGCACTGAAGGACATGGGAGCACGCGCCATGGGATCTGGCAGCAATGGCGAGATGGTTGTGAGGGCAGCAGCCCCATGCGGTGGTGCTCTTATTTGTGAAGTAGAGGTGGCCGGCGGCGCAAGGTCCGGGTAGGCAGCAGCGAGGCACGGCTCGCTGAGTCTGAATCAGGGAGAGAAAAAATTCTCGAAGCATCGAACGATAAAAGCTAGTACTACTAGAAGAGATCGTTCCTGTAGTTTGTCGGATTAGATGGATTTCGGTCACACATCCATGTTTTTTTTGACCGCTCGGTTTCAGAGGAAGCGTTGCGAAGCTCTGCAGTCTGTTGCCATCATGGACATGTCTTTAGTCTCACGGTGAAGTTAGTCGTGGAGAAGGGCATGGAAGCCGAAGATCTGAGGACGAGCAAGGGTGGTTTGAGTCCTGGTGATGATGAGATTTCGCCTAGGTTATTTGTGACTTGGAGCAGCGGCAGCGACAAGTGGGAGCGACAACACAGGAGGAATTTAGAGTCTAATATTACAGAGTGAAAACCTAAGGTCTGGCCTTAGATTGTTGTGCCTGACAATGATCTTGTTGGAGGCATTGTTTTATGAGTCCAGACTTTTTCTTGGGTGAAAATCTATGATCGATGATCAGGATGATGATGTTGCTTGTGCATTATTTCCTTCTTGGAGACATCGCTTTTAGAGAAGTTGGATTTCCGGTGTTGTCTTGGTGGACCAGATTACTATAGCGGAACTTTTCTTCTTTTTTGTAATTTTTCTTCTTTTTTCTGAGTTGTGTGCATCCGTAAGACCGCTAGGACATGCGTTGTTGCAGAGACTGAGTGTAGTCGGTATCTCCACGATATTAATATATATATATTTTTAAAAAACTACTAGAAGAGGACGTGTGTGGGACCCATGGGAAAAGAAAGTGGCTTTTACTTTCTGGCACGTAAATTGGATGTGTGTCACCCGGTCAGCTAGGAGGACGCGAGAGAAGCCATCCTCCGGAGGGTTTGGATTGTTTTTCTCGTGAAAAGCACCCATTTTGTAATCGTATCCATAGCTAGAAAAGGTTCACTTTTTCGGGGGAATACTTGTATTACTCATAAAAATCAGGGATTACAGTATCCATGGCATATGCCGAGGAGACCCTCAGGGCCAGACCCAAGCCATACTGCTGTGCGAGCATTCGTCCTAGCAAAATTAGCCATAAAGTGGCTACAATTGTTCGGACTTCTCCTAAGATGAGTAATACAAGACTGGCGAACCCTCGTCAGGGTTTTGATCACTTCTATTGTTGTTGAAAAAATGACCGATCCACCTCTCTATTGTTTATCGCTTTTATCATCTTCAGACAATCCACTTCAATGAGCAAGGGCTCATTACACCAATGCAAGGCCATGTATGTACCTTCCAGGAGAGCTTGTAACTCTGCTCCTAGAGCATCTCTACAAGAGAACAATTGACTGGCACGAAGATATTAAAATATCCCCATTATGATCACGAAGAATAATGCCACCTCTTGCTCTGCCATCACTATCAAAGGACCCATCAGTATTTAGCTTCACCCATCCTTCAGGTGGAGGCATCCAAGCAGCTAGAGTGTTAGATTGCTGAATTGTATGCAACTGACGCTCATCAGGATCCATGATGAATTTACCCTTGACAATATCCTTGGAGGTATGATACTTAATCTGGTATAAGGAGTCAAGATAGCTGATTAAAAATCTCCTAGAAGCTTCCAAGGGAGGGGGTTACTTTATCATGTACAATTTCATTGCGCACATGTCATATTCTCCAAAAGGTCATCAACACTTTGCTTATCATTGCATGTGGAAGATTGCTAAGAAAGCTCAACAATCACTCAGTACCCGTATGTGCAATGGAGTCTAGTGATGAAAGGTGTCATTCATCTGCCATAAAATCCCATAAATGCGTGGCCATGTTGCAATTTATAAACGGGTGATAGTTATCTTCGGCCTCCTGCCCACAAACGGGGCATAAATTAGTTAGCTCCATATTCCGAATATGATTGTTCCTCCAGGTTGGCAGCAAGTTAGTTATGAGGCGCCAACCAAAATGTTGCACCTTAGGAGGCACCGTTGATCTCCACACTACCTCCCATAGTTTCCGTGAACCATCAGGGGCCAAGCTAGTAGATTCAGTAGTTGAACACCTGGCCTCATCCATTGCAAAGGCATAGGCACTTGAAACTGTGAAACGCCCATGTTTCGACGGCGCCCAAGCCAGCTGATCGTATAAAAGCCTAGCGGAAGGGGTTGTTTTCAGTATATTCAACACGTCAACTGGCAGGAATTATTGGTTCAGCAAGTCGGTCTTCCAGGCTCCATGTTGGTCGATCAGTTCGGAAACAAAGCGGAGATGGCATCTTCTCTTCAACGAAACTGGTATGAAAGATAAATGTCTAGGAATCCAAGGAGCCCTCCATATTCGAATATTTTGACCATTCCCTATGCGCCAAATTAAACCCCTTTTCAATAGATCAAGTCTATGGGAGATGGCCTGCCATGTGGATGATGCATTACCCGTAAACATAGTATCTTCTAGTCTCCCATTGGGGTAATACTTGGCCGTTAGCACTCTTGCATAGAGGGTGTTCGGTTTCATCAAAAGCCTCCACGCTTGCCTAGCAAGTAAAGCTTGATTAAACATACGAAAAACTTGAAATCCCAAACCCCCTTGATTTTTGGGTTTTTGCTACTTCTCCCATGATCTCCAGTGAGTTTTATTTTTACCATCCTTGGCACCCTAATAGAAATTCCTGACCATCTTTGTTAAGTCGTCACAAATAGAGAAAGGGAGCTTAAATACAACCATTATGTAAATAGGAAAAGCTTGGGCCACTGCCTTAATGAAAACCTCCCTTCCGGCCTAAGCCAGGTTACCCCCCCCCCCCCAAGCACAAGTCTATTGGCTAATTGCGCTTGGAGGTTCTGTAGTTTCCCTCTCGACATACGACCATCTAGAGTAGGTAAACCCAGATACTTCTCGTCAAAGGCATTGGTTGTAACTTGTAGAGCCAGCCTTACATCCTCTTGTACCGCAACAACACATGATTCTCGAAACATCAAGGAACATTTCGCTAAATTTATTAGTTGTCCAGTAGAAGATGCATACCTATCCAAGGCTTGTTTAACCCCAACTGCTTGATTAGTGTTTGCCTTGAAGAAGAGCAAAGTATCATCGGTAAAGAGCAAGTGAGAAATACCAGGGGCCCATCGACAAACTTTTATTGGGAATATTGCATTCTCATCAAGTCCTTGTTTTAATAGAGGGGATAAGCCATGAGCAACAAAAAGGAATAAGAACGAAGAAAAGGGTCACCTTGCCGTAGCCCACGTGGTGGTGCAAATGAATCCAAGAGGGTTCCATTGAATTTTACAGAGTACCTCACCGACGTTACATGACATAATCCAATCAACGAACTGGTGAGAGAAACCCAACTTTTGCATCACTTGCCTTAAGAATTACCAATCAACCCGATTATATGCCTTGGAGAGATCAAGCTTGTATGCACATAAACTTTTTGTTGGATCCTTTTCCTGCTGCTTTATATGATGGATACATTCAAATGCTAACAGAGCATTATCAGTTATCATCCTCCCTGGAACAAAGGCACTTTGGGCTGGCGAGATGATATCATCAATAAGGGGTCGCAAACGGTTTACCAAACACTTTGACACCACTTTGTACACCACATTACATAAGCTGATAGGCCGGAACTCGGATAACTTAGTTGGGTTAGTTAACTTAGGTACAAGAACAATAGACGTGGCATTTGCACCTTCTGGCATAACCTCTATGGCGGAAAACTCCATAACAGCCCCAATAATCTTCTCCTTAGCGTACCCAATAACGTCGGAAAAACCTAGCTAGGAATCCATCCGGGCCAGGTGCCTTTAGAGGACCAATCTGAAACAGTGCATCCGAAATTTCCTTCTCTGTGAAATCACTACATAGCATATTATTTGATTCATCTGAGATGCACCTCTCAAACAGTTCTACCATTGGAGTAGGATCCGGGTTAGCATCCGCAGTAAAAAGAGAAGCAAAATACTCATTCACCATGGCATGGATAGTAGGAATATCATTATGAACAATACCATCATCCACTAGCTTACGGATTTTATTTTTCTGTGCCCTCCAAACAGCCTTACTGTGGAAATACTTGGTGTTCCTTTCGCCCTCCTTCAACCAAGTCAGTCATGATCGCTGTAACCACATCATCTCTTCCCAATAAATGAGTTCATTCATCCTGTCAGTCACACGCCTAATCTCTTGCCTATCCGTGTTCATGAGCATGAGTTGTTCTAATTATTCTCGGGACTTTTGTAATTCAAGTTTAACATTTCCGAATTTATTCTTGCTCCACTCCTGTAACTTGGACATAGTTCTTTTAAGGGCCTTCCCAATGTATGTCAAGTTATGTTCCGAGCCAAAGGAATCCCATGCATTCTTTATTACTTCAGGGAGAGAGCACTCACGGTCCCACATTAGTTCATACTATTTGCATAGTCAACTACCACACCAAAACTCCTCCACCTCTCCAGAGATTAGTAGCGCAACATGATCAGAACATGGAGTCGCTATATGCTTGACCAGATAATGAGGAAACATATTACACCATGAATTTGTAGCTAGATCTTGATCAAGTCTTACTTTCACATTAGCACAAACAGCTCTTTTGTTGTCAAAGGTGTATGGCACTCGCGAGAAGCCCAAATCAACTAGTTCACATGCATCCACCACATCACGAAAGGCAGCCATCTAGGATTCAGCACGAGGAGTAGCCGATAAATGTTCGAAACTCCACAGACATTCATTAAAATCTCCTGTAACTACCTAAGGAAGATCATGGCTTGACCTTAGCTTGAGCATTTTATCCCATAGGGCCTGGCGAATCTCCATTCTAGGCTCCCTCTAAATACAAGTCAGCCTACATTGGAGAACATCATCCAAGGATTTAATAATTAGATCAATGAAATGATGCTCCACATCCTCAACAACAACATGCAATGGCTCATTCCTGTATATTACCAAACCACCACTAAAACCATCACTATATTTGCCGGGAAAACCGCGTAGACCGAAGCAGCCATGCAAATTTCTCATATGATTAGCTTTTTGTCTTGTTTCACACAAAAAAAACCATAGACGGGGAATGCGACTAAACTAGCATCGCCACCTCATGAACTGTCTGAGAATTTCCCCTACTTGGTAGTTCATGCCTAATAGATTCATTGGGACGGGCAGCGCCCCAGTATGGATCCCGCCAAGTTTTCATCAATACTATCAGACCCATTCATTTTCAGATTTTCCGAACTTTCCACACCCACCATATTTTCAGTAGAAGCATCGTCTGTCCTACTTCTATTCGGGTCCCTTTTGGGCGGTGGGCTGGCTGGCGGTACTCCTTGAAACTGCTGTACCAACACATTCACCGTCTGAGCAACAGGTGTAGCTTGATTTTTATAAACCTCCAATTGTTTATTCTGGGCTTGGGCTAAGTTCATAGGATCCTCACGATCCGTACCAAGCTGTGTAGAGTCACCATCATCGGGGGGATAACCATAATCAGGAGCACCTCTTCCGCAGCCACGGCCAGCACCCCTTCCACGGCCTCTGCCCCTTCCAACATTGCGTATAACCAAAGACGCTTTCAGAAAAAAGTTCATTCTTTTTCCTTGAAGAGTTTAATGTTCATTCTAAAACTGTATTTGGTCCAAAACAAACCCTATACTTGAGACAAAATGTTGACATCCCGTTTGACTCGAGGAGATGATCTGAATGGTCTCCTCAACTGACACAATGCCAGTGCTAGTGCAAACCTAAGATCATTCTCTTAGAGGACCTAAGAGAATCTCCACCGGCGCTCCCCAAATCATCGCCGATAGCGTCGCCTACACTTTGATGTTGGGGGCGCCGACAATGCAGTCCTAAATTGGGAGGGTCTTTTCCCAGCGGCGCTCCTGATACTTCAATCCCCATATGACAAATATGAACAAAATTTAAAACGAATAATAGATAAACCGGCATTAGATTTAAATTCAGACAAAGTTTCGACAAACTGTAAACAAAACCCCCAAATAGGCCCCAACCATGCCACCAAACTCCCGTGCCAGCTCGCCACCGTCCTAGTCGTCGCGGTAGAAGACGGAGAAGTCAAGGCCTCCGTCCTCCTCGTTGGTCCAGTCCTCCCAGTCGTGTTGTCATCCTTTGGCTCCTGCTTCGGGGCGGCTAGTGGCGCCCACGCGGATGGCCCTAGCACGTCAGGCTCGTTGTCAAGGTCGACCACGTTGCCAGCATCTTCCGCCGATGACCATTGCGCGTACGCATCGGTGGCCGACTGGTCGATGTTGAAGGATGCCGCCAGGAGCGCCGCCTTCCCCGGCTCGTCGTCGTGGTTGTTGGGGTCGGCGTGTTGCTGATGAGTGCATATTTGCATCATGTTTCATATTATTATTTTGCATTGTAGATGTAGTATCTTGGTATTTTACGGCTCTCACGCGCACATTTTATTTCCGTTTTCACCAGGATCAGGATAGATGATGGATACAATGGACACAATTCTTGGAGCAGTTGTACTAAGGATAAAAGGAGTCAAAAACAATGTAAATCGCTTATTTGGAAATATTAATAATACCAGAAGAAAACCCGAAGCGAACAAGGTGTGCATACGGTTTAATGACCACTTATATGACGGGAATAAATTTTCTGGCTGTATAGTTCCCGCTGTATAGTTGGCGCCACCACCGCCTCCTCAAATAGTTTCACCCTGTACAACTGGATCAGAGAAACGACATACGGAACAACTAGAAATCACCGAAACCTCACCTCCGGAAGGCATCTAGATGGGGAACTCGTCCACCGGGGATCCATCTTCCCCTCCGTAGATCCGGGAGGCTAAGGCATCGATCTTCATCATCAACCGCTGCATCACCACCATCTCCATCCATCCTATCTACATCTTGTCTAGATCTTGTTGTAATTTCTGTACTTGTTGTGGATTTATATAAGTACTATTCATCTATGGTAGATTCCATTGTTATTGCCATGATGTTGATTGCCTCCATGTCTGAGTAGATCTTTAGTTTTTGGTGAGCTGGAGAAACCCTAGTATGAGATTGAAATAAGATAAAGTTTATTATGATATTCATCTCTGTGACCATGTGTTAGATTGTCTTCATCTTGATGTTGAGAGAAGTCGACCTCTCAATATTTACCTCTTATAGGGACTTGATGGATGAAACTACTTGTTGGTAGACGGAGGTGTGTTAGCACTTACAGTGACTATAAAGTTGTTTACACTCCTTACGTATCAACTTGGGAACCGAGGAAACTCACGGAACACTATCCATGCCATGGGATACATCCTACGGGATTAAGTCCCTTAATAGCGCAGTAATTCGATTGATGTCGATTACTGACTGCTGTGGTTATGAGGATGATGCGAGCAGTGGTTTCTGCCTATTTGTTCAAATACGGAGTTCCTCCCACACATACACAGTTGAGAATGTTCATGATAATAATCTTTACCTTAGCTCTTTATAATGCTAGTGGTGTATCCGCTACTCCCTAAGAATGCCTTTCCCCATTATAGTTCCAATCTCTCTTACATACGCGATACTTACATTCTGTGTTCAGTTGTTTTACTTTACTTATTGTTGCTCTTATACCAAAAACCCCAAAACACCTTTTTACGCAATACTCGCATTTTATCTTGTCACTTAGAACTTTATTTAGCATTTCTATTGTAGTATTTAATTCAAGAGGTATTAGACTTCAGCCTCCTGCTCCCTGTGGGATCGATATTTTTATTTCAAAACTAGCTACAAACGATCTATGCACTTGCAGTCATTAAGCTATTTTCTGGCGCCATTACCGGGGAGCTAGGCGCTGTAGGTCTTTTAGTTTTTGCTTATTTATTTTTGTCTTGCTAAGTTTTGTTTTGATTTACAGGTTTCCACCAACATGATTGAGTTTGAGCATATGACTAGTGCTAACCCACTCAACCACTTTGGAAAGCCCTATGATATTTATAAAAGAGACAACTCCAACAAGAAGACAAGGGGGTTTGAAATAAATCTTCTATTACTTGGTATTCTACACAAGAAGCAATTTACTAGGGATGAAGAAGATCCTGATCCATATGAGCATATTGCATGTTTCAAAGATATATGTGGCACTTTTCAATTGACGGGATATTCCGCCAATGAGGTAAGGGTTAAACTTTTTAATCAGCCTTTGACTAGTTCGGCTCTCTCATGGTGTAACAACCTTAGTTTTTCCAATCTTAATTAGGGTTTGATCTTGTGCATCATAAGCATCATGTTCATCCATGTAATGTTTCAAAAAAGTTGCATTCAAGAAAAACTTCCCCAAAACCCTATTTTGGTTTAAACCTCTCTAAGTAATTCTATTCAAACATGGTTTTGTTTTAGAAAAACTAAAGATGATGATGGAACCTATAGTATTATGGTTCCTTGAGGTAATTAGAATTATTTAAAACCCCTTATGTGTTTTTGAAATATTACAAAACAGATTTGTTTTGAAATGAGAAAGAGAAAAGGAGAAAACAGAAAAAGAAAAAGCTTTTAGAAAGAAAAACCTACAGCTAACCTAAATAGGCCGGCCCAACGTGTCTTCTCGCTACCTGTTGCCCAGCGCGCAAGCCTGTAGCCTAGCCACCAGTCTAGATCCCGCCACCATCCCATACCCCTTCGCCCCTCCCACTGTCGTCTTCCTTGTGACGCCAAGCTGCTCCACGTCCATGCTTCTTCTATGACTTCTTCTAGGAGTTGCTCTTATGGTTTCCTTGTATCCAAAGTCCGACCTTTACTTGATGACTGATTGAAGGCTTGCTAGTAGTCTCATGTTAGTATCTCAAACATTAAGGAAAACATTTAAAGTAGACTTCCTAAATGTCTCTCGGTCGATCCTCTAGACCCTTTTACATTGGCAAGCGCCTAGTTATGCCAAGTACTTGGAGTCTAAGAATGGAGTTTATTTTTCTCGTGTTATTAGGAATCTTGTTATCTATTCATCTTGCTGGTGTAAAGTGATATCATGATCTTTAGCAAAGATTTCGATAGTCCTAGATGAATAAAGAGTTTCCTTCGGTTTCTCAATCGTGTTTAAAGAGCGACTATGATTCAGGTAATCGGTGGTTTTTCTTATTACATGTTCCTTGTGACTCATATGAGTCCTCTCCACCCAAACAACTTTTTGTCTTGGCCTTCTGTTAAACCAAAGAGTGACCTTTTGTGTCAAAAGTAGTTCAACAACTTGGTTTTGTTCGTCTCTATCTACCCTTCCTGAAATCGCTACTTAAGCCGTTTAGTAGAGGTTCCCTCTCAAAGTCTGGGTTCTTATTGCATCTATCGGAAATCCTTCTCCCTCAGAAGTTTAAACTCTTCTTCCTCAAGAGGTTTTAAAATCTTCTGCAATTACCTGGTCTCCATCCTTATGAGTCTTAGTTTCAGAGTCGCTTTGTGGGAACTTCAAGAGAGAGAAGAGAGATCAGCTAAGCATCAACTTGAAACCACCTCTTTTTGTTTCATCCTCTACCTTGATGTGTTTCATTTTTGTTAGCTCCATAGATGTTTTTTAAACATCAATCCATGAGTTAACCATGAGATACTCAGTTTGTGATTTTGTGTCATTCCCTCTCTTCCTTAGTGTGAGTAGCAACCTCAAATAAAATAAAGCGCTTCATTCATTTATCATGGTGGTATGGATCAACCTCTTTTTGAAAAGACCGTTGAAGATTAGTGTAACTCTGTTCCTTTCTTTCTTCCCACCTAGGAAAATACTCGGTACAATCTTGGCTCGCTTATTGCTCGCCGCCTAGCTGCTAGGGGGCCTATCTATGGGGGCATCATTTCCTCGCATATAGTCAATGCATTAGGTCTTTCAGTGGATCCCTATGATGCTATGCTAGCACCACAGAGGCTTGACCTTGTTGCCATGAAAACTCGTCACTTTGTCACTGCTACCTCTGATTTGAACAATCTAGTATATAGGATTCTTTTCACCGACGGGGATGAAAGGGAGATCCTTTTGCCACAACCTGCTTTGTTTAGTGTTCATAGGAGACCGTGGTCGTGCTCCAAGGAGGAGGTGGACGAGCAGCTTCGCTTGCTGGGTTTCCACGAGCAGCACCAGGAGGATGTGCCCTCCTATGATTACTCTGCGCATTACAGAGGGACATACTCGAGTTCGCACCAGGATGAGGGGACCTCTTCGTCGTACTAGGGTGACACTTCATCCTGGCCAGCTTGGGATTGATACCCACTTAGGCCAAACGCCTAAGCTTGGGGGGAGGTACGCCGACACCGCACTCATCTCCATATCATGTTGCGTCGGTACTTTGTATATTCATGTTTTCGTTCTCTTTTTAGTTTTCGTTCTTCTTTGCTTTTGCTTTCTGAAAACACAAAAAGACCAAAAATATTTCTGTTGTTTCTCTTTGGTTTTCTTCTTCTTTTTGCCTGCTTTGTTTGAACTTTTCGAAAAACCCAAAAAGATTTTGCTTTTCTTTGTTTTTCCCTTTTGGTTCTTGTTTAAAAATCAAAAACACCAAAAATATTTATCGTTCTTCTTTGGTTTTTGCGAGTTTGCTACAGGGTTCGGCAGTCCTCAGTGGATATTGGTTTCATATTATTATTCAAGCCACACAAGTGAAGAGCAATAATGAGGATCAATGACAACTTGAGGCGTGGTAAGAGGCTGGTAACGAACTCTATTTGTTTTCATTTTGTACATATACTCATCATTGTGAGCTTGCTTAGTCCGTTCAAGTAGGGTGTATGTTATCTTTGGATGCTTAGTAGTTATTGCTTTCTTATGATTAGCTCCAGCTCGCTAATAGTTTGTAGCATGTCTTATGAATGTTTGCTTGCATTGCTCTATTCATAAATTGGTATGACACCGCGGTATCCTCCTCTGAATGTTTCATTTGAATTGACTTGGCACATGCTCACGCATGCACATGACTGTGATAATCAGTTAAGCCTTGATGAATTATTTTGCCTTGAGGATCTTGAATCACTTTCATGCCATGAGTAGTCCTGTTTTGTTACAAGCATGATAATGACAGCTATTGCTCTCTCGTTTGTCGCTCCCTTACTATTGCTAGCCTTCACTTTCACTGAGTATATTTTACTCAAGTTCCCAACTCCCTAAACCAAATATTTCCAAAGTGTCCACCATACCTACCCATTAGCATCATTTGCTACCTCCGTGCTTATTCAATATGCCTTGTTTTCTTCCGAATAAAATGTTTGCTTGTTATGAGAAAGTTAGTTAGTAAAGCTCTCACGAACTTGATGGCACACTTTATTTTCTTACACTTAATAAACCTAAACCATTGCGTCCTTCTTTGTTGCGCATATGCTTGCGCTTTATGAGTTGAAGTTAGCAGAACCATGTATCATGGGGACCTCTTTCAACACTTCATAGGTACTTTATACCTAGTTGATATCATGTTCTTTTGCTTATGGATCCCGGCGGTGTGAAATAAAAGTGGAACTTGTAAGATCATGGAGTTTGTATGTATGTTAGAGAAATGCCTGGGCCACTAGCCTAAGCCATGCCTAATCATGGTGGAAACTTGCAGCATAACCATAATGAGCATTCTATGAAGCATCCTCAATAAAAATCTATGCACATAGTAAATAAAAAGATTGCCGAGATGCTCATTGTCTGCTTGCCTTGTTATTTTGATTATGGGATAGCTCCTGTGTCATGTGCAAGGGGTACCCCGTTGGCGGTTCTCTATGATACGTATATACTTACAATGACAAGAGCTTACTTGTGACTGAAGTTGAGTAGCATGAGGATCGGTCTTCGTAAGTAAGGGGCATGAGACTTTGATTTATAACTTGTCAAGCATATAATCTTAGTTGTGTCACTTTAACCTTAGCCACATTAAAGATGCTTATGATAGGGGCAATGAGAGCTCAAAGCTAAGGAGTACCATACTTTCCGCATTTGGAAGCCTTTCAAATTATTCAAAACCTTTTCTTCTACTTGTTGAGTCTTCACATATTCTTTGAGCATCTTCTTGAGAGCATAGTTGTCATTCTTTGTGTTTGTTCCATTACTTGATTATTTGTGTTATGACTTTGATGCTTGTATCCTTGATATATTTACTTCTAGTCATCACTTGAATTTCAGAGGTGCCTTGGCATTCATAATCAAAGGCAAGCGAGATACCACTCTATCATACCTTTTTATGAGCATTGTAATGTTGCTTATGTTTGTGCTTCATGCTACTTATTATTCCTGAGTTGGAATCTCTTCATAGCTTGCAAAGACTATTAAGTAGACTTGGTTGCGTACTCTTTATTATGAATTGTCCAAGTAGTTGATCACATTGCTGAGAATATTTACATCATATGAAGCTAGTTTCCCGAACACATTTGCTATTGTTTCTCCTCTAAACTTGTGTGATTTGAATGCAACTAACACGGACTGACGCTGTTTTCAGCAGAATTGCCTTGGTGTCTACTTTTTGTGCAGAAAACCAACTATCAGGAAAAATCCCGGAAAATATGCGAAAAATCCTATTTCACCCGAAGACTCCAGGAGCCAGAATGCGAGACGGAGAAGAGCTAGGAGGTGGACACACCACCTAGTGGCGCGGGCCAGGCCAGGCCGTGCCAGGGGTTGGTGTGGGCCCCCCAGGCACCCCCTCGGCCTCTCTCTTCGCCTATAAGGAGCCTTCTGACCTAAAAACTTCGGGGGGTTCGACGTTTTTCCAGAAGGAGTTCCGCTCCGCCGCCACCACCAGATTCTACGAAACAGCACCAGAAACTCCGTTCTGGCACCCTGCCGGGACAGGGAATTGGAGGATATCATCGCCACCATCATCACCACCGCTTCTCCATCGACCATCCATGTTTCCCCCATCTATGAGTGAGTAATCCCCCGCTGTAGGCTATGGGGATGGTAGGGATTGGATGAGATCGTTCATGTAATGGCATCAGATTTTTAGGGCATGGTGCCTAGTATCTTTTATTAGTGCTTTATGACTTTGTTGCGACTTGTTGTGCTTAATGCTTGTCACTAGGGCCCGAGTGCCCTGATTTCAGATCTGAACATGTTATTGATTCATTATGATAGTATTGTTTTTGGTCTTATCTACAAGTTGTATACACACGTTGTTGTCTGGAACCTATGGCCCCGAAGTGACAGAAATCGGGATAACCGGAAGGGAATGACTTTGATGTGAGGATCACATGTGTTCATGGAGTGTTAATGCTTTGCTCCGGTGCTCTATTAAAAGGAGCACCTTAATTGCCAGTAGTTCCCTAGAGGCCCTGCTGCAAACGGGCTGGCAGGACAAAAGATGTTGTGCAAGTTCTCATTGCGAGCATGTATGACTATATATGGAACACATGCCTAGGATTGTCTAGTACTTGGATGCTTTATCTTATTTATCTGCAATTGCCCTATGTTCTGATTGCTATTTGAATTGTCTTGTCCATGCAACGCCCGTCCATCCATCCCTATGCCTACCACACTCGAATCCCACTATTTACTGCTTTTGTTACTACTATCTTTGCTTTACTACTGCTGTTACTTTACTATTCCTACTACAAAACTATTGCTACAGATAAACTGCTGTGAGCAAGATTGTTTCTAGGTGCAGCTGAATTGACAACTCAGTTGTTAAGGCTTATAAATATTCTTTGGCTCCCCTTGTGTCGAATCAATAAATTGGGTTTCACTTCCCTCGAAAATACTGTGATACACCCCTATACTTGTGGGTCATCACCTGACTTGTGTTTATCTCAGCCCCTTGCCAACCTGTCAGGTGCATGGCAGCTAGATTGGTGTTTATCAAGGGTTTTGATTGATGCGTCAGCTACTCAGGATATCGCGCTAGTTCATAGAACAGATGTATACAGGGTAGCGCAGCCCTCGAGTGGATTAATTGCAAGAATAATAAAAAGGAACACGGAATTTTGGGGCACTTAGCTTTATATATTCACGGAACAGTACGAGGTACAATGTGTGGCTGAGTAGCCTTGGCTGAGTAGCCTTATTTGCAATGTAAAAGTAAAGGCGACTAAGGGTAGAAGCGCCGCAGCTGCGCGACGTTCCAAGGGTTGGAGTATGTGACTCATGTCTCTAAATCTTTAAGGCAATAGGCGCCACCTGGGATTACTTCTGTAATCACGTATGGTCCCTCCCACGGGGACTCGAACTTGAGATGCCCTTGCTGCTTCAGTCGCAGGACTAGGTCACCTTCGATGAAGAACCTAGGGCGTAGCCTCCTGTTGTGGTAGTTGCACAGGTTCTGCTGGTAGATCGTTGATCTCTCCGCGGCGATGTCCCTTGCCTCGTCAAGGAGGTCGACAGATTTTTCGAGTGCAAGAGTTGACTCATGCTCACTGTAAGTGACCACGCGCGATGCTTTGTATCGTACTTTGGCCGGTAGCATCACTTTAGCTCCCTGCACTATGAAGAACGGGGTGTACCCTGTGGCGCTGTTTGGAGTTGTGTGTAGGCTCCAGAGTACCGATTGCAGCTCGTCTGGCCAGCAGCCCGCGACCTGTTCGAGTGGTCTGAGGAGTCGCTTCTTGATGCCGCCGCAGACAAGCCCGTTAGCTTTTTCGACATGGCCGTTGGTCTATGGATGTGCTACGGAGGCATAGCTGACGTTGATTCCCAGATTCTCGCAGAATTCCTGGAACTCCTTGGATGTAAAGTTTGTCCCATTGTCCGTGATGATGCTGCGTGGCACTCCGAAGAGATACACGATGGACTCGAAGAACTTGACTGCGCTGTAGCCTGACTGATTAGTCACTAGCATGGCCTCTATCCACTTGGTGAATTTGTCGACTGCGACCAAGAGGTAGACGTAGCCTCCACATGAGGACCTTGGGAGTTTGCCGACCATGTCGAGTCCCCATTGCGCGAAGGGCCAGGCCAATGGAATTGGTCGGAGCTCTGCGCCAGGTGCGTGCGGCTTGTCCGCGAATCACTGGCAAGCATTGCATTTTTGGACGATGTCCTTGGCATCACGCATGGCCGTAAGCCAGTAGAATCCAGCTCGTAGAGCTTTGGCGATGAGGGCGCGACTGCCGACGTGGTGCCCGTAGGTCCCTTCATGGATGTCGAGGAGAACAGCTCTTCCATCGGCCATGGAGACGCATCGTTGGAGTATTCCTGTGATGCTGCGCTTGTATAGTTCACCGTTGATAACAGCGAATGCCTTGGAGCGCTGTGCGATGTGTCGGGCGTCAGTCGGATCGTCCGGTAGCCTTTTACTGAGGAGGTACGTAATGTATGGTTGGGTCTAGAATGTCTCGATCATCATGACGCTCATTGGTCCCTTGAGTCCTGTGTCCAGCTCCAGGTCGTCGAGTGCCATTGGCTCATTGGGTGGCGTAGCCCCCGAGTCCGTTGTTGTGCTTGTTTTCTTCTCTGCGGCCTTTGGCTTGATGGAGCGTTCGTAGATGCGCTCAAGAAATACCCCAGGTGGTATGGGGGCGCAGGTAGAGACTATGTTGGCGAGTGTGTCCACCTCTTCATTGCTTTCGCGACCTATGTGCCGCAGCTCGCAACCGTCGAAATCCCCTTTGAGTGTGTCGTAGAGGTCGCGGTAAGCGATCATGTTGTCATTCAGTGCGTCTCACTCGTGCATTGTTTGGTTGACTACCAGCTTGGAGTCGCCGTATATAATGAGCCTCTTGGCGCCACATGATTTTGCCATCCTCATCTCGTGTAGTAGGGCCTCGTATTCGGCTTCGTTGTTGGAGGCAGTGAACTGCATTCGTAGGATATATTTCAGCTTGTCTCCCTGGGGCGATGTCAGTATGACACCTGCACTAGCTCCATCCTTCTGCTTGGATCCGTCGAAGTGCATTGTCCAGAGGTAGGACATATCTGGTTTTTCAGGGAGCTGATTCTCCATCCAGTGTACGAGAAAGTCAGGGAGAACTTGCGACTTGATTGCGTCGTGTTTTTCATATGTGATGTCTCGTGGAGACAGTTCGATTCCCCAAAGTGCGACTCATCTGGTGGCGTTGGGATTGTTGAGGATGTGCCCAAGCGGGGCGTCATTGACTACCACGATTGGGTGTTCCTGGAAGTAGTGGCGCAGTCGTCGGGCCGTCATGAAGACGCCGTACGCCAGTTTCTGGTAGTGCGGGTACCGCTGTTTTGTTGGCGTAAGTACCTCGCTGAGGTAGTAGACTGGGCGCTGTACTTCATGGACCTTGTTTTCCTCGGCTCGTTCCACCATGAGCACCGTGCTGACCCCCTGGTTGGTGGCAGAGATGTATAGCAACAGTGGTTCCCTTTCGCGTGGGGTCACTAGTACTAGCGAGGTTGATAGTAGGCGCTTGAGGTCTTCGAATGCTTCCTGTGCCTCGTTGGTCCAGTCGAATTTGTTGGCTTTGTGGAGGAGTTGGTAGAAAGGTAGTGCCTTCTCGCCCATTCGACTGATGAATCGGCTGAGCGCCGCAATTCACCCAGCCAGCTGCTGGACACCTCTTATGTTTTTTGGCTTCTCCATGGCTAGTATGGCTTTTATTTTCTTCGGGTTCGCTTCAATCCCTCTTGCGGAGATAAGATACCCAAGTAGTTGTCCAGATGGTACGCCGAAGGCGCACTTGTCCGGATTGAGCTTGATCCGGTAGCGGTCGAGGTTGGCGAAGGTTTCGCGCAAATCATCGATTAGTGAGGCTTCCTCTTTGTTCTTGATTACTATGTCGTCGACATACACTTGAATGTTGCGACCAAGTTGGTTCTTGAGGCAAGCCTGCATGCACCGCTGGTAGGTAGCTCCTGTGTTCTTTAGCCCAAAGGGCACTGTGTTGTAGCATAACACACCAAAAGGCGTTGTAAACGCTGTTTTTTCTTGGTCTTCCTCCTTCATTCGAATCTAGTTATAACCTGAGTAGGCGTCGAGGAAGCAGAGGCGCTCGCATCCTGCGGTGGAGTCGATGATCTGGTCGATTCGCGGTAGCGGGAAGTGGTCCTTCGGACAGTGCTTATTCAAAAAGGTGAAGTCCATGCACATCCGCAGGATATCCGTGTCCTTTTTTTGGTACTAGCACCCTGTTGGCGAGCCAAGTGCTTTCCTTGATCTCGCGTATAAATTTGGCGTCGAGGAGTCTGTTGATCTCCATTCCAACTGCTTTGCTCTTGGTTTAGACAGTCGCCGAATTGTTTGTTTGACTGGCCTTGCGTCTGGGTTGACATTGAGTGCGTGCTCGGTGAATTCCCTGGGAACTCCTGGCATGTCCGCTGGACACCAGGCGAAGATTTCTCAGTGCTCACGGAGGAATTCGACGAGCGCGAGTTCCTATGCGGGACTCAAGTTTTTGGCGATGAGGGCCGTCTTGACGGGATACGGTGGGTGGACTTGAACTTTCTTTGAGTGCACCGATGAGTCAAAAGATAAGTCGGGTGAACTAGGTCGGCTCAGGGGAGGCAGATTGTTGTCTGTTGACTCTTTTAGTCTCGCGAGTTCTTCCTGCATGCCGAAGGATTGGGAAATTCTATTGAATTCCCTGTCGCAACTGTCGGACCTCTCGAAGCTCCCGTTGACTGTGATGACGCCATTAGGGCCTGGCATTTTCATCTGCAGATAGGCGTAGTGTGGCACTGCCATGAACCTAGCGAACGCGACACGTCCGAGGATGCAGTGGTACTGTGATGGCCAATCGACGACCTCGAAGTCGATGCGCTCGCGCCAAAAGTTTTTCGGCGTGCCGAAGATGACGCCGAGGTTGATTTTTCCAAGGGGATACACGCCCTTGCCTGGGACGATGCCGTGGAATGTTGTGTCTGAGGGCTCTAAGCAAGTCAGAGGGATCCTTATTGCTCACAAGGTACTCGCGAATATAAGGTTGATGCCGCTTCCGCCGTCCATGAAGACGCGGCTCATGTCGAAGCCTCCAATTTGTGCCTCGAGTACGAGGGGACAATGGCCTAGACGAGGTACTTGGGGCGGATGGTCGCGTTTGTCGAAGGTGATGCAGGACTCGCTTCCGCCGAGGTACTCAGTGGTAGATGGTGGCGAGTTTGTGGCCAAGTTGACTTGGCGAGTGATCGCCTTCTGCACCCGATTCGAGGGGCGTCCTTTTTGAATCATCATGGTACCCATGGCCCGTGGGTACGGTTCGCCTCCGTGGTGCTGGTCTGGCACAGCTGCATTTGGGGGTGGTCTAGGTGGTGGTGGCGGCGGAGCTCCATGTGCCACGGCGCCTGGGGCGGCTCCGTAGCCCCTTTCGAATGTGTTGCGATTCATTCGAGCCAGTCCCTCATGCAGTTTGAGGAACTCGCGGCAGTCCTTGAGGAGGTGGCTGGACTTCTTTTTCCCGTCGTGCTTGTCGATGTAGAAGTGCACAGTGCATGGCCCGGACAGCTTGTCTTCAATGGATGTTGCGGGTGCCTCATCGCAATTGCAGCGCTGCCATACTTGCGTGGTTTTCTCGGAGTCGCGGTATCCACCGCTGCGGTAGCCGCTATTGCGGTTGTCGTCGCGTCTGTCGGCGTAGCCGGCTGCGACCATGTTGACGTCTCCGCGGTCATTGTAGATGCGCATGCGGCGTTTACTTCGGCGGTCGCGTCTGCGTTCGAGTTCTGCCTCGTCGTCGGAGTGAACGCGATTTTTCACCGAATCTTCTCCATCTGCCCAGCGATTCGCGATTTCCATCAGGTGGTCGATGGTTTTGGGCTTCGAATGGCCCAGCTCCTCCCTAAGCTCTATGCGGCGTACGCCGCCGTTGAATGCGTCAATCGCGCGATCCTCCGAGATATTCTCTGTGGAGTTCTTGATGATGGACCACCTCTGGATGTATGAGCGTAGCGACTCGCCTGACCTTTGCTGGCAGCATCTCAGCTCTTCGATTGATGCGGGCCTTTTGTAGGTGCCCTTGAAGTACGCACAAAGCTGTAAACCAGCTCTTCCCAACTGCGAATGGATCCGCGTGGGAGGTTGTTGAGCCATGCACGAGCGACGCCCTGCAGCTGTAGCTGCAGGCACTGCATGGCCGTGCTTCGAATCCCGCCGTGGAGTCTGACGGAGGAGATGTGGTCCTCTAACCAGATTTTCGGGTCCTGCAGACCATCGAACTTCGGGTTCTCTGATGGGGGCTTAAACCCCTTGGGCATTCGCTTTTGTCTGATGGCCCTGCTGAAGCATCTAGCGCCACAGAGCTCCACATCTTCGTCTTCCGAGTCAGTCGATCGGGCACGTCGCACCCTTGACTTTTCGATCTTGCGTTGTGTGATGTCATCACGCGTGTCGTAGTCGTGATCGTGTCGCCGTGAGCGGAAGCGTCGAGACAGGTCGTGACTATCATCGCTGAAGGAGGGCGAGGAATAGCATTTTGCTAGAGCCTTGCTTTTCTTCAACTCCGGTGTTGGCTCCTTGTCGAGGGCAGCCTCGACTAGTCCCAAGCCCGCGATCGTAGATCGGTGCATGGTGGCTCGGGGATCTCCAGCTGGCGGCTGGTTGTTCAGAAGGTACATGGTGGCTGCCGTCACTGCGGCTTGCACCGTCTTTGGGACCACATTGCCCCGTGTGTCGGCTGTCATAGAGCTGAAGTCGAGGACCTTTGCAGCTTCTATGCGTTCTTGCTCAGTGAGATGGGCCATCTGGGATCGCCTCTTGTTTGCGATGTACTCGTTGCCCTTTGAGGAGGATCCTCCATGGGAGGAGAGCCCAGCACATCGAAGACTCGACTCATCTACCGCCTTTTTGCGTGCCTCGAGTTGTGCGATTGTTTGCACTTGACGCTTGAATTCCTCCTTCAGGAGCTAGTGGTAGCCCATCAGCAGTTCTTGTAGGGAGCCAAAGGACAGAGGGTTGCCCCATAGGGCATCACGGCAGCGAGCCCACTCGAGTTCGTTGAGCCAGATCACGACGCGTTCGCCAATCTGCTCATTTATTATAGTTGGAGGTTTGACTGCTCCTCCGTTGTTGACGGGGGCGCCGTTTGGCGATGGTCCACCGTTTGGCGGTGGTCCACCGTTGGGTATGCCACCATTTGGCGGGTCGGCTCCGTGGCCGCCGTTGCCCGTGTTGTCACGATTGGCGGAGGAGTCGCCTGCGTTGATGACGGCGCACATGAAGTGGTTGGGGAAGCTGTTGCTTCCACAACATTCAGAGCCGGAACCGTAGGCTCCATCTTTAGTTGCCAGATCACCCAGATCGGATTCATGACTGCTGTCGCTGTTCGTATTCTTGACTATTGTTGAGGCATTGAGTTCGCTGAGGGTGCCGATCGGCGGGGGAAACCACGATGCCGACGTAATCAACGACATCATCGGCTGGTCAGGCATGCGAAGCGTGCCCATCTGACCAACTTGGAAGCGGAAGCTCCCGATCGCCAAGTTGATCGCATTGCCCACGAACTCGAAAGCTGGGCGAGTGGCCGGCATGTGGACGGTGAAGTCGAACGCACCAAAGAGCTGGCGGATCTCCGCTGTTGCGGAGTTGTAGATCATAGTTGATGGGGCCGAAGAAGCCGCAACATCAGCACTCCCATTTCCCACAGACGACGCCAATTGACGAGGGTTTAACTCATCAATGCCCATTGTTATGGACTTGGGTTTTGGAGAAGGAGGGAGCGCTGGAGACATCTATCGGCTAGCAAACAAGCACACAGGGGACTTGAAGATTTACCCAGGTTCAGGCCTCGTAGAGGTCCCTAGTCCTACTTGTCTGCTCGTGGAATTATTGAATGAATCAAGGATTACAATGGTGCGCAGATGCAATCTGGTGAGGGTTGTGGAAACTAGGGTTGCATGTGTCCTCCTCGCCGCCCCCTCCTAGCCTTTATATAGATAGGCTAGGTCTCGGGTAGCAGATCGAGTCGGTTACAGGTTAGGGTTTTCCCCTTTGAACTTTCTATCTTTAGCTTCTTCTTGTTCTTCAAGCAATCGAGAGTCCGTGGGTTACTCGAGTCCTCTGTTTGGGCCTTGGCGACACCGTGGGCTCCCGCTGTATTCAGGTCGTATATACCAAGCTCGAGTACCTATAGGGTATACCCATGTCAATAGGAGAGGCAAAAGAAATCTTCTCTCTCTTCTTAGGGAAGTGTTCTATACCTTTCTTGAGTGGGAGTTGATATTTAATGGTGCCTTCTTTCATATCAATAATGACACCAACAGTTCTAAGAAAAGGTCTTCCCAAAGTAATAGGACAAGAAGCATTGCATTCAACATCCAAAACATAGAAATCAACGGGGACATAGGTATTGTTAACCATAATAAGAACATCATCAATACTCCCCATGAGTTTCTTTTTAGCATTATCATCAAGTGGGACATTCAAATAACAATCTTCAAGTGGTGGCAAATCAAGCATATCAGAAATCCTTCTAGGCATAATAGAAACACTACTATAAAGATCACATAAAGCTTTAAAATCAAAATCATTCACTTTCATATTAATGATGGGTTCCCAACCATCTTCTTGTTTTACAGGAATAGAAGCTTTATGTTTCATCTTTTCTTCTTTAATCTTTATGAGAGTGTCAGTAATGTGTTTTGTAAAGCCCATGTTCATAGCACTAGCATTAGGACTTTTAGCAAGCTTTTGTAGGAACTTAATAACTTTAGAGATATTGCAACCCTCAAGATCAAAATCAAATTTATCATCTAAAGTAGTAGAACTATTACGAGCTTCAACATTAGTGGTAGTGATAGTAGAAACACTAATGTTTCTAGCAATTTCATCTTCTCTTTCCCACTTAGCATGTAATTCAGCTAATAGTCTAACATTTTCATCAATTCTTATTTGTATGGCGTTAGTAGTTGCAAAGGGATTATCATTAGTTTCAGGTTTAGCAGCCATTTTATTCAAGGAAGATTGATCTTCTTCCAGTGATGCTATATTTCTTTTAGCATTAGAAAGTTTTTCCTCAATAGTTTTATTGAAAGCAGTTTGTTTACTAATAAAGTCTTTAAGCATAACTTCAAGTTTAGAGGAAGCACTCCTATTATTGTTGTAGGAATTTCCATAAGCATTACCATTGTTGGGAGGATATGGCTTATAATTGTTGTTACCAAAATTATTCATGTAGGCATTATTGCTAAAATTATTATTCCTTATAAAGTTCACATCAACTTGCTCTTCTTGAGCAACCAAAGAGGCTAAAGGAACATTATTTGGATCAATATGGGCATTCCCATTAACAAGCATACACATAATAACATCAATTTTATCACTCAAGGAGGAGGTTTCTTCAACAGAATTTACCTTCTTACCTTGTGGAGCTCTTTCAGTATGCCATTCAGAGTAGTTAACCATCATAAGCTTTGTTGCAGCACCCAAAGTAATGGTCATGAAGGTACCTCCAGCAGCAGAATCCAATAGATTTCTTGAAGAATAGTTCAATCCTGCATAAAAGGTTTGGATAATCATCCAAGCAGTCAGTCCATGAGTGGGACAATTCTTTACCAAAGATTTCATTCTTTTCCAAGCTTGAGCAACATGTTCATTATCAGATTGTTTAAACTTCATTATTTCACTTCTCATAGATATAATCTTAGCAGGAGGATAATATTTTCTAATGAAAGCATCCTTGCATTTAGTCCAAGAATCAATACTATTCCTAGTTAAGGAATTCAACCATTCTTTAGCTTTTCCTCTCAAAGAGAAAGGAAACAATTTAAGCTTAATAATATCTCCATCTATATCCCTATGCTTTTGCATCTCACAAAGTTCAACAAATTTATTTAAATGAGAAGCTGCATCTTCATTACCAATACCAGAAAATTGTTCTCTCATAACAAGATTGAGTAAAGAAGGTTTTATTTCAAAGAAACTAGCTTCAGGAACAGGTGGAGCAATAGGTGTGCTCATAAAATCATTGTTATTGGTGCCAGTGAAGTCACACAACTTAGTATTTTCAAGAGTAGTCATTTTTTGTGTTTTTAATAAAGAAAGAAAACTAGTAGAACTATTTCTTTTGTGTTTTTGATAAGGAAACAAGCAAACAAAACAAAAGGTAAACTTAGCAAAACAAAAACAACAAAGTAAAGAGATTGGTTACGAGGGACTCCCCTTGTGAAGATGTCCTTGACTCCCCGGCAACGGTGACAGAAAAAGTACTTTCTGACTCGTGTATTAATGAGCTCGTTGGGGAACCCCAAGAGGAAGGTATGATGAGCACAGCAGTAAGTTTTCCCTCACTTATGAAACCAAGGTTATCAATCCAGTAGGAGCAAGGAAACACCCCAAAGGTGTAGCTAGCTGAACTTTGGCAGGGCGCACTACTGGTACCAGCAGCAACGTGGAGACCTGCACAACACAACCACATAACTCTGTCCACAACTTGCGATGAGGTTTATAATCTCACCGGTTTTTCTGAAAACAAAGGATTAAACGTATCGAGTGGAAGAAAGTAACAGTTTTCAGAAAGTAAACACAAAGCAGTAAACAGTTGATTGTAGATTGATAGTAAAAGAAAGGACCGGGGTCCATAGTTCACTAGAGGTGGCTCTCCTTAAGATAGATAACACGTTGGGTGAACAAATTACAGCGGGGCAATTGACAAACATCGGGAAAGCATACAAGCATATACTCTTCATCTTGACTCCTTTGAGATTCGATTGGGCATTACAACATTATACATAGACCGCCATCCAACTGCATCTATGACTAATAATCCACCTTCAGGTTATCATCTGAACCCCCTCCAGTATTAAGTAGCAAGCAACGGATAATTGCATTAAGAAATGCGTGTAAAGTAAATAATACGATTGTTCTATGAACAAAGGATTGTTGTTTTCTCCCTAGTAGCAACAACACATCTAGTACCTTAGAGATTTCTGTCACTTCCCCAGATTACTAGAGGCATGAACCCACTATCGAGCATAACTAACTCTTGGAGTTGCTAGCATCTACTTGGCCAAGATAGCTACTAACAACGGAAAGCATGCAGGATCACAAACAACAAAGACACGATAGAATCAATAATCAATCTAAAATAGCATCTCAATATCCATCGGATCCCCGCAAACACAACATGCAGAATTACAAATAGATGATCTTGATCATGAACGGAGCTCAAAAGATCTAAACATGATAGCACAAAAGAGGGGAACCAGCCATCTAGCTACTACATGGACCCGTAGTCCAGAGATGAACTACTCACACATCACACCGGAGGCTTGCATGATGATGAAGAAGGCCTCCATGGTGAATTCCCCTCTCCGGCAGGGTGCCGGGAAGAGCTTTAGATCCCTCCCAATCTAGGGATGGAGATGACGGTGGCTATAGACTCTTTCGTGGAATTTTGATCGGGTGCCTAGGGTTTCTATATCGGAGGCATCTTATAGGAGAAAGGGGAGACCGAGGGGGTGCCGGAGGTGGCCAGACCACCCCTGGTGCGGGTCCGGCTGGGCCGCACGGCCAGGTGGTGTGGCGCCCCCTGGCCCCTCTCCGTCTCATATTCTGGCTCCAAGTGTCCCTCGGTGAAAAACCGACTTTGGCTTTTGTCCCGTCCCATTCTGAGAATATTCATTTTCCGACGTTCCTGGAACCAAAAATAGCAGAAAACATGCAGCTGGCACTATGGCTCTTGTTAATAGGTTAGTCCAAGAAATCATATGAAAAGTACTCCAAAGTGTGGACAAAACATAAGAAAGTAGATAAAATTAAGCATGGAACATCAAAAGTTATGGATACATTTGCAACGTATCAATCATCAAGGCTATAGTGACTTGGGATAGTCATAACATGGTGTGAGCATGTGCCAAGTCAACCCAAACAAAGCATCAAAGGAGAATACTGATGTCTACGTACTTCTACTCTTGTAGACAGTTGGTGGGCCTCCAAGTGCAGAGGTTTGTAGAACAGAAGCAAGTTTTCCCTTAAGTGGATTACCCAAGGTTTATCGAACTCAGGGTGGAAGTGGTCAAAGGTATCCCTCTCAAGCAACCCTGCAAGCAAGATACAAGAAGTCTCTTGTGTCCCCAACACACCCAATACACTTGTCAGGTGTATAGGTGCACTAGTTCGGCGAAGAGATAGTGAAATACAAGTGGTATGGATATAAACAATGGTGCTAGAAAATAGCTTGATGGCGTGGAAGAGACTAAAGGCAAACTGAAATAAAGATGGCAACAAGCAACCATGTAACCGATATAGTTGCAAACGGTGTTTCAATGCTTAGAAACAAGGCCTAGGTATCATACTTTCGCTAGTGAACACTCTCATATAAATATCTTCTCTTAATGATACTACTCTGAACTAGTCTTCGGTTGGACACTCTAATCCATGGTAGGGTTATAACAGCACTCCTCAAAGTTCGCTTTCCCCATCTAGATAACCCCACACTATCACCTTGAGCACTAGATGGTTCCAACAAACACCACAATTTCATAAAGACATCCAACTCCAAATATAACTCATAACAAGTATTTGTAATCTCTAGCCTAAGTGCCACCATGGTGTGCACGCTGTCACTTTCACACACATGGGGAGAACAGAGATCTATTAAAGCACTTGAGTAGCAAAGTAGATCTACTTGATTACAAAGCTCATGATCACAATATGATCATGCATAGAGAGACAAATGAACACATAGCTACCGGTAGAACCCTTAGCCTTGAGGAGGACTACTCCCTCCTTATCATGGGAATCAGCAACGGCGATGGAGATGGTGGTGGAGATCGATGGAGATGGCTCCGGGGGCACTTCCATGTCCCGACAGGGTGCCGGAATAGAGACTTTTTGTCCCCTGAATCTCCCCTTCGGTGGCGGTGGCTCTGCGAAACTTTTTGTGGCTAGAGGCTGGACGATTTAGGGTTTTTGCATCGGGAGACATCTTATAGGCGAAGAGGCAAGGTCGGTGGGCGGTAAGGGGGCCCACACCACCTGGTGGCGAGGCCAGGGCTAGCCCACGCCACCATATGGTGTGCCCACCCTAGTGCCCTACTCCGTCTCTGCTTCGTGTTTCCGTGTTGCTTCGGGAAAAATAGGCATATTGGCTTTTGTCCCATCCAATTCCAAGAATATTGATTTTCTGCCTTTTCTGGAACCAAAAACAAAAGAAAACAGGCAACTGGCATTGTGGCATCTTGTTAATAGGTTAGTCCTAGAAAACATATAAAAATACCTCAAAGTGTTGACAAAGCAAAGCAAAGTAGATACTAAACAAGCATGGAACATCAAAAATTATAAATACGTTTGCAACATATCAACATCCCCAAGCTTAACTCCTGCTCGTCCTCGAGTAGGTAAGTGATAAAAAGAAAGAATAATTTTTTAGGTGACATGCACCATCATAAACTTGATCAAAGGATTTGCACATTGAAAGCTGGGATCAAAGTACTTCAACATAGCATGAAAGATAAAGTTCTAGCAATAAGACAGAGCAACTATGTTGCAACATGAAAAGGCACAAACAAAAGATTCATGAATAACAATGCTTTGCAAGATGTTTGTTTGTTTCACATAAAGAAAACATAGCATAGTGGCATTCAGCTTGTCCCTCATAGAGTAGCAAATATAAATGCATATGAAACCTTCAAAGTTTATAAGGGTGACTAGATACAAATAGTTTAAGAACAAGCAATATCAAAGTTATGCATCAATCAACAAGTCTTGGGACAATGCACATAGAACTAAGAATGGCCACTATGCTCTCAAAGTAGGTGCATAAAGATAGAAGGTGGAGACTCAACATAAAAGTGGAAGAAAGGCCTTCATAGAAGGAAGCAGAGATTCAAGTTTCATAAAGAGCTTCCAAAAATTATGGTACTTATTAGCTTTCAGCTCTCATTGCCCCTATCATAAGCATCTTGAAGTGATTAAGGTTAAAGTGACACAACTAAGAGGATATGCTTGACAAGTTATAAGCCGAAATCTCATGCCCCTACCTTACGAAGACCGAACCTCATGTTACTCCGCTTCAGTCACAAGTAAGCTCTTATCATTGTAAGTACAAGGGGTACCCCTTGCACATGATACATGAGCTATCCCATAATCAAAATGACAAGTCAAGCATACAATGAACATCTCAGCGACCTTTTTATTTTCTATTTGCATAGGTTTTATTGAGGATGCTTCATAGAGTGCTCATTATGGTTATGCTGCAAGTTTCCAACATGATTAGGCATGGCTTAGGCTAGCGGCCCAGGCGTTTATCTAACACACATACACACTCCATGATCTTACAAGTTCCCCTTTTATTTCACACCGCCGGGATCCATAAGCAAAAGAACATGATATCAACGGGGTATAGTGTACAAGTTCAATGTTGAAAGCATTCCCCATGATACATGGTTCTGCTAATTTCAACTTATAAAGCACAAGCATATACGCAACAGAGATGGACACAATGGTTCAAGTTTATTAAATGCAAGAAAGTAAAGTGTGCCATCAAGTTCGTGAGAGCTTTAATCACTAGCTTTCACATAACAAGTTTAATTCGGAGGGTAAATAAAAACATGAATATAATTGGAATAGCAAATGCTAATAGGTAGGTATGGTGGAATCTTTGGAATAACTTGGTTTAATGGAGTTGGATGCATGAGTGGGACTCATACTTGGTTATGGAGGCTAGAAAAAGACTGGGAGCGACCAACTAAGATAGCAATAATGGCCATAATCATGCAGAGCGACAAAACATCATTGATTAAAGCATAAAGTGATATTACAAGTCGAAAACTAAAGGATCATCAAGGCTATGGCGACTTAGGATAGTCATAACATGGTGTGAGCATGTGCCAAGTCAACCCAAATAAAGCATCAAAGGAGAATACCACAATACTATGCTTTAATATGCTAAAACAACGCATGATTCATCCAAGGCACATTAAGCAATATCAATTGTTTATAACAAGTCATGCTACATCAAAGAATACTAAGCATAAAAACAAAACAATATCAAGCATGGCATGGAAAAGCATAGGCCACAGTCATAAACAAGCTCTCTTTACCACTTAAGCATGAAATTTCCTACTCTTTTCCAATCCAAACCAAACTATTTCAAAACCAATGCATGAAAGAGGGGATCCAACCAATTTATTAAGAAAACTAAGAAAACCAAGCAAACGAAAAACCAAAACAAAACAAAAAATAAGACGTTCCAAGAACAACACAACTGTGCATGAAACAATAAAAATGAAGTGTTTAGAAGAAACCTGGGATTTTTATTGATGAAGAAGAGGATGCCTTGGGCATCCCCAAGCTTTGACGCTTGTACTTATTGGATATTTCTTGGGGTGACACAGGTGGTATCCCCAAGCTTGAGCTTTAGTCCAGTCTTCATCTCATTACTCATTCCTTCCATACACCTGAATTTTTTTCCTTCATACAAAACTTCACACAATCTTTATTAACAACATTAGTGCACTCAGGATAATAAGTCTTTAGGTTCAGTTTAAACACCAATAAAACTTCCAAAAAAACACAAGCTACTGTAGCACTTCCCTCAAAAAGCTCAATTCCCCAAAAGAACTCAAAAAGGAAGCAACAAGAAGCAAATGCAAATAATGGCAGAAATCTGTCAAAACAGACCAGCATGTAAAGACGAATTTTTTCGAAGACCTTCCGTTGCTGAAATCAAAAAGTGTTGAACTAACGAAAGTTATATAACAACCTGGGGCAGAAGCACAAAAATTCATGCCTCAAAACGACGTACAGAGATTGTACACGAATTTTACGGTGAAGAACAAAAATCTGTTTTGGGACAGCAACTTCCCAAGCATTACTTCTCTCTCATCAGAGGTTACTCTTGGCACAAAAAGCAAATAAAAACGATAAGGAGCAGTTATTACAGAGGTAATAACTTCCAAGACTCATCTAAAACTTTTCGGTTATCTCCCAATAAGTACTTTTCTTTAACGCCTTTAAGTTAGGCATGATAGTTTGAGAAGATGCTCACATAAGAAATATAAATTGAAGTAAAAGAGAGCATCAAGAAGCAAATTCAAAACACATTTAAGTATAACCCACTTCCTATGCATAGGAATATTGTAAATAAACAAGTCATGAAAGCACAAAGCAACAAGCATAGAAAAGCAAAACAAATGCAACTTCAAAATTTTCAACATAAAGAGGGGAAACTTAATATTGTTGAGATACATAAAACCATGTTTCCCTCTCTCATAATAACTTTCAGTAGCATCATGAATAAAATTAAAAATATAACTATCACATAAAACATTCTTATCATGAGCCACATGCATAAAAGAATTAATACTCTCCACATAAACATAGTCATTCTTATTAATTGTAGTGGGAGCAAATTCAACAAAATAGCTATCATTATTATTCTCATCACCATAATCATCAAATATAGGAGGCATATTTTAATCATAATTAATTTTCTCCTCCATAGTAGGTGGATTGAGAATACCATATTCATCATTGTAATCGTCATATATTGGAGGCATAGTATCATCAAAGTAAATTTTCTCCTCCATGCTAGGGGGACTAAAAAGATCATACTCATCAAAACCGGCTTCCCCAAGCTTAGACTTTTCCATAGCATTAGCAATAATGGTGTTTAAAGAATTCATACTAATGACATTGCTATTAGCACGCAAATAAAGTTCCATAGGTTTTTTAATTTTCTCTTCAAACACCTCATGTCCTAACTCAAGATAAATACTATAAAGCTCTCTAATTTTGTTGTTGTTTTCCATTAAGCCTAACTAGTGAAAACAAGAAACAAAAATACAATATTGCAGAATCTAAAGGAAATAACTTCGAGCACTCACACCGGAGGATGTGAGTACCTTTTACCTTACCACCCCGGCAACGGCGCCAGAAAATAGCTTGATGTCTATGCACTTCTATTCTTGTAGACAGTTGTTGGGTCTCCAAGTGTAGAGGTTTATAGAACAGCAGCAAGTTTTCCCTTAAGTGGATTAACCAAGGTTTATCGAACTCAGGGAGGAAGTGGTCAAAGGTATCCCTCTCAAGCAACCCTGCAATCAAGATACAAGAAGTCTCTTGTGTCCCCAACACACCCAGTACACTTTTTAGGTGTATAGGTGCACTAGTTTGGCGAAGAGATAGTGAAATACAAGTGGTATGGATATAAGACAATGGTGCCATAAAATAGCTTGATGGCGTGGAAGAGACTAAAGGCAAACTGAAATAAAGATGGAAACAAGCAAACATGTAACAGATCTAGTTGCAAATGGTGTTTCAATGCTTAGAAACAAGGCCTAGGGATCATACTTTCGCTAGTGAACACTCTCATATAAATATCTTGTCTTAATGATACTACTCTGAACTACTCTCCGGTTGGACACTCTAATCCATGGTAGGGCTATAACAACACTCCTCAAAGTGTGCTATCCCCATCTAGATAACCCCACACTATCACCTTGAGCACTAGATGGTTCCAACAAACACCACAATTTCATAAAGACATCCAACTCCAAATATAACTCATAACAAGTATTTGTAATCTCTAGCCTACGTGCCACCATGGTGTGCACGTTGTCACTTTCACACACATGGGGAGAGCAGAGATCTATTAAAGCATTTGAGTAGCAAAGTAGATCTACTTGATTACAAAGCTCATGATCACAAAATGATCATGCATAGAGAGAGATGAACACACAGCTACCTGTAGAACCCTTAGCCTTGAGGAAGAACTACTCCCTCCTCATCATGGGAATCAGCAATGACGATGGAGATGGTGGTGGAGATCGATGGAGATGGCTCCGGGGGGCACTTCCCCGTCCCGACAGGGTGCCGGAACAGAGACTTTCTGTCCCCCGAATCTCCCCTTTGGTGGCGGTGGCACTGCAGAACTTTTCGTGGCTGGAGGCTGGACGATTTAGGGTTTTTGCATCGGGAGGCATCTTATAGGCGAAGAGGCAAGGTCGGTGGGCGGCCAGGGGGCCCACACCATGCCCTGGCGCGGCCAGGGCTAGCCCGCGCCAAGGGGGTTGTGGCCGCCCTGTGTCCCCTCTCCATGTCATCTTCTGGCTCCGTGTTCCCCTCGGTGAAATATTGACATTGGCTTTTGTCCCGTCCAATTCCGAGAATATTCATTTTCTGACTTTCCTGGAACCAAAAGCAGCAGAAAACAGGCAACTAACACTATGGCATCTTGTTAATAGGTTAGTTCCAGAAAATGCATAAAGGTATCTCCAAATGTAGATAAAACATAAGAAAGTAGATACTAAACAAGCATGGAACATCAAAAATTATAGATACGTTTGCAACGTATCACTCCACCATCCATAAGTCTTGCAGAGTACACCCTATACTCACCCTTGCTTCGTTGATGCTTTTGCAGCAGGGTAAGTGTTACCATAGAAGATGAGTTCAGTATGACATCAACATTGACTAGTAGCTTGGGGGTTCCCAAGCGACAGCCTAGAATCTATGGAATGGTGCGTCATCGTTATGCTTCTGGCCTCGTAGGCCATTTGTTAAGTTTGTATACTTAATAGCATAATTTTTCTTTCAGTGTTTGTTGTTTCTGGTCGTTGACCTCTGCTTGTAATATTTTGGTTCTTTGCTTAGTTATGAGCATGTGGTAATAATTTTTGTGTCGTAGGGTCACTGTTGTGTTACCGATTCTCTCATCGTACGCTTCCGATCTCTAGGTTAGGTTGATGTCAGACAAAGGTCTGGGATTTTTCTAACCCTGATCCTAGGGGTGTCACATGTTTTGGTTATAGACCAATACCGTTTGTAGGAAAACCTTTCTACTGGTCGATGTTGAGTCTAGTGCTTGTGAAAACTATTTGAAAGCTAAAAATTATGTGCAAAAACTCTAGTATCCTTCTTTTTACTCCTTATCCAATATCACTCTAACTCTGGGTCATCTTATATTGTGTTGATTTGAAAGAGTTTTCTATCTCTTCCCATCTTTCATAGATTAGGTGCCTTCTAGGCATGTCGTTTCTCAACCAGTTGACCTAGTTGTTAAGTTCTCTAGAGTCAGTTGTGTGTGTTCCTTATTTCCCTTTGTTCTTTTTCAGTTGAGAGATTTCAGTCCTTCATGATCTCTCCATCTGATGGGCCCACAATATTATATTGTAGGTTCCATAGTGTTCTGTTCTAGGCTTTGAGGTTTCCTATCGCCTCATGTGCCTACTTTTCATTTGTTTGGGTACTTCGAGAGTCATTTCTTCACTTAGAAACTACCTCGTGAATTACTACCTTGTGGTACCCTCTGTGCTACTAAGATAGTAGTTATTCCTTTCTCTAGGTTTTAACCCTTGGACTTGAACCGAAGATCACTGATTATGCTGGATTCTAGTGTTGTGATTCTTGTACATGAAGCTGGCCTTTAACCCAAGATCCATTTTGTTGACCCTATTGTTAATGTCTAAACATTACCTCGGGATGTCTAGTATACTCTAGCCTTCAAGCTTGTGGGTGTTGTCGTGATTAAATTGTGATAACTAAGGACTTCCCCTACCACATGCTATGGCAGATGTTATTTAATGGGACCAAATAGATCATGACAAGAGTGCTTCTCGTGAGTCTCTCATCTACACTTGTGACTCTGCCACACCTTCCTCTTCTGCAATTGTCTTCGGAAGATTGTTGACTTATGCATCCACATCTCAGGATTATATCTTGAGCATCTTACTTCTCCTTGTTGTTTTCTGACCTTTGTCTACCAGTTGGTAGCCAACTAGTAAATGCACATTGATGTCTTCTGATGCAAGATACTCTTGTGGTTCGTCAAGATATTCCATTCCGAGATGTCAGGAGAAACAAACTCTAGTACCTCATCATTTCTAGGACCAGGTCAAAGCGTTGTAGTTCGTAGTTTAAGAAGCATCATTAGCTTCTATTATGTTCTACATGGAAGTATCATACTCCTTTATACTAAGAGGTTGTGCTGGGTTTCATGACCCTCTTAATGAAGTGATGCTCTTACACATCCTTACCCATCCTTCCTCTAAGTTGTTCACGCTCGTGAATGATGCGTGTGTGTAGTGATGGGGCCATCTGTGATTCTTAGCAATTTTTATTGCTTCGAACTCTAAGGAAATTTGTGTCATTCTTATCGTGATTGATTAAACCTATCACTAAGAAAAGGATGATTATGCTAACAAGTACGTTATTCTGGTGCGCTCTCTTTACTCAAAGATTCAGGCTCGTGCCGAAGCTCTGAGACTATGTCTTCTTGCCTTGCAAAGAAAGTTTTCCCTCTCAAGCTCTGTGACATATCGGTGGTTTGTTATATTCTAGATGTCTTTCTCGAAGTATCGCCTTGTAGCCACATGACCATGTTGTCAAGTTCTTGAGTAAGTTGTTTCTTTAAACTTCTCATTTCTCCAAGGATCCGTACCAGATAGCCCTGAACTAGTTGGTTGAGCTTAAACAACAACTTGGAGAGTTGTAAGAAAAAGTTCTAAATCGACTTTGATCCTTCTTAAAGGGATGTTCAGTTTTGTTCATGTTGAAGCAAGATAATATCTCCTTTGTGGATATGTTATCTTCCCCCGTCTTTGATTTGATTCGGGCTATCGTCAAATCAAACTCAGTTCCAAGGATTATCTTGATGATCCATCTACTTATGATGTTTCGCCTAAGTACATCGTCATGTTCTTTGATTTGACCAATATTGTTGCCTTGTTCATACAACATATGAGTCCATCTTCTGGGAGTATCTTGATAAGTTTGTCGTTGAGCCCGTCGATGACATCTTTATCTTTTCCATGCTAGACAAGATTCATATGGCACAATTGGTATTATTGTTGGAACTTCTGAGAACTATCTTCGTGTTATCTCGAAGAATGTGTTATGGATGTTAGAAGTGACCTTATATGGTTCACGTGCTATTTTTGAAAGATGTCACTGTGGATTAGAGAATAGTTATCTTTGTTTCTTCAGGAATCATTTCAAGTCAGTCAAACATGTGCGCAGTATTCTTGATATGGCAGTTGTTATCTCCATAAATTGAGAAGTTCATATAAGCACACTAAGCCACTAACAGATTTGTCATGGACGAGAAGAACTCATAAAACTTCAATATATTCTTTAATGTTCCCAAAAGGACACTGTTGTATTTTGTTGCAAACAATTCATGTAGGTGCAATTGTCTTCTGATAATGTGCTAATGCATGGGTTTCGCAATCTAGCTCATATTTTGGAGCTTGACGCTGTAATCCATGCCTTGAGACTCCAGTAACTTAACCTCTATGGTAAATGTTGCAAACTTTCCATTTGGACATGCTGAGTCTGAAGTATCATCCCACCTAAACAAATCTAAATCTCAAGCAGATATGATGGTTGGTGTTTCTCAAGGTTTTTGATGTAGGTCTTCTTGAAAATCTGGTAAGGTTGATATGGTGGATGACACAATTAGCCGGAAGACCTATTGCCATATCATCTTGATTCAACAATAACATCCACTCTTCATGAGGCTTCTTCTATGAATTTTTCTAGGAGTTACACTTATGGTTTCCTTGTATCCAAAGTCCGACCTTTACTTGATGACTGATTGAAGGCTTGTCAGTAGTCTGATGTTAGTATCACAAACATCAAGGAAAACATTTAAAGTAGAGTTGCTAAATGTCTCTTGGTCAATCCTCTAGACCCTTTTACATTGGCAAGCGTCTGGTTATGCCAAGTACTTGGAGTCTAAGAATGAAGTTTATTTTTCTCGTGTTATCAGGAATCTTGTTATCTATTCATCCTGGTGGTGTAAAGTGATATCATGATCTTTGGAAAAGATTTCGATAGTCCTAGATGAATAAAGAATTTCCTTCGGTTTCTCGATTGTGTTTGAAGAGCAACTATGATTTTGGTAATCAGCAGTTTCTCTTATTACATGTTCCTTGTGACTCTTATGAGTCCTCTCCACCAAAACAAATTTATGTATTGGCCTTCTATTGAACCAAAGCGTGACCTTTTGTGTAAAAGTAGTTCAACGGCTTGGTTTTGTTGGTCTCCATCTCTCCTTCATGAAATCTCTACTTAAGTCCTTTAGTAGAGGTTCCCTCTTGAAGTCTAGGTTCTTATCCCATGTGTTGAAAATCCTTCTCCCTCAGAAGTTTAAACTCTTCTTCCTGAAGAGGTTTTAAAATCTTCTGCAATTCCCTGGTCTCCATCCTTATGAAGATCAGCTAAGCATCAACTTGAAAGCACCTCCTTTTATTTCATCCTCTACCTTGAAGTGTTTCATGTTTGTTAGCTCCAGAGATGTTTATGAAACGTCTATCCATGAGTTAACCATGAGATAATCAGTTTGTGGTTTTGTGTCATTCCCTCTCTTCCTTACAACCTCGAAGAAAATGAAGCGATTCTTTCATTCGTCATTGTGCTATGGATCAACCTATTTTTTAAAAGATTGTTGAAGATTAGTGTAACCCTGTTCCTTTCTTCTTCCTACCTAGGAATCTCGGGACGAGATTCTGTTAAGGGGAATAGAATTATAACAACCTAAGTTTTTCCAATCTTAATTAGGGTTTGATATTATGCATCATAAGCATCATGTTCATCCATGCAATGTTTCAAAAAAATTGCATTCAAGAAAAACTTCCCCCAAACCCTATTTTGGTTTAAACCTCTCTACGTAATTCTATAAAAACATGGTTTTGTTTTCAAAAAAACTAAGGTGATCATGGAACCTATAGTAATATGGTTCCTTGGGGTTATTAGAATTATTTTAAACCCCTTTTGTGTTTTTTAAATATTACAAAATAGTTTTGTTTTGAAATGACAAAGAGAAAAGGGGAAAACATAAAAAGAAAAAGCTTTCAGAAAGAAAAACCTATAGCTAACCTAAATAGGCCAGCCCAATGCATCTTCTCGCTACCTGCCGCCCAGCGCGTCTTCTCGCTATCTCCCACCAAGCACGCAAGCCTACATCCCAGCCAACCCGTTTATAGCCCGTCATCAGCCCATACCCCTTCGCCCCATCCTGTTATCGTTTTCCTTATGACGCCAAGGTGCTCTATTTCCGTGTATCAACCTCCCAATGCCAACGGCCGCACCGCGATTCCCGCCGCCGCCGCGCCACCCATTTGACAAGGATAAGACCACCCGGGCACGCCTCTTCCTCCCTCTGGTTCTCTCACTCTCCCCCATGCCCTCTATATCATTCTCCCTGCAGACCCAAAACCCTAGCCCCTTCAGAACCGACCGTCGCCACCGCTCCAAGCCGTCCTAGACCAAGCCGAGCACTCATGGAGATCCGACTCGCCTCCCTTGTTCTTCCTGTCGACCTGTGCTTGTTGGGGCATAGTGAATCACCAGAATCGAGCCCGTCTCTTCTGACGCCTCCAATGCTTGTTGTCACCATTGCCACTGCCACTATCCTCCTACGACCTTTCTAAGGCTTCCAACGCATCAAGGGCAAGCCGCCGGTCCTTCTGGACCTCTCCTATGTCCCCCTCTCGCTCTATGCTCACCGAGCGCCATAGGACTATGAGCGCTGCCGCCGCCACTCATCGTATACATCGCTCCAGTGACCCAATCCGGGTGGCGCCGCCTCTACCTTACTCGCCTTGCTCCGCTGGTTAGGTCGCACCACTCCGTTCACTCGCACGCACCCTCCTGTGCCATCGCCGACCACCGTATGCACGTGCCCTCTAGCGAGCTAACGTGGAGCCTATGTGGCATCCACGCGGCCCTGACGTGGTCATGGACCCTTGACCTGTCGGCCTGCCTCGTGTGTAGCTAACATGGGCATATGGCCCACTGACAATGACTAGGGCTAGACCTAGCCCTAGTGGAAATCAACCCCACCCCATGCTGAGTTCAAAAAGGACCTCATGCTGACACAATAAAGCTTTTTAATATTTTAGAAATTGCAGAAAATGAATAAATACTAGAAAAATTCATATATAATTATCTGTTTATCAGAAAATTGTGTATAATATATAAATTTTTTCATAAAAATAAGATCTACACAATAGCATCATAATCATGCAATGTTAAACAACTTTAATTAATAAGTTTGTTAGAAGAACAATAGCAACCTCGTAGGTGTATTTGGGGTTCTTCTGGAAATGCCATCTTTAGGGCATTTCGACCCCAAATAAACCGATGGTCATGTTTAGGGTTTAATTTCTGTACACTTTGACTTGTCATATCATCTTCCTTGATTGAGGATTGCATGGATGCCATGTGTTGATTATTGCTTCTCTTTTCGGTGTTTCTGTTTCTTCTCGGTAGACCTCGGAGTTGATGTGAGAAATGAGACCGAGTCCAAGATTGAAGATCGAGATCAACACCATCAAAGATTGAGGATCAATACTAGACCAAAAATTATCAATACAATTGCAAGATATCTGAAGATCTACTTATTGGGTATCAATGGGCAAAGGCAAGCGTAGCCCCACACATACATATGAATCCCATGATTTCAAAGTATTTCAATTCTTGCCATGTGCATACGATTCTAAAGTCTTTTATCGATATATAGAGTAATCCTATCTAATGCATGTTCCCTTTATAGCCTATAAATCTTGATCCACTTCTCCTAGCATAACTAGGTTTGGCTTTGTGAGCGTTGCTAGAGCTGTATACTTGTTATGCTTAGCCATGCTTAGTTGTTATGCTGATCCACCTGATTGATGAATAAGATCTCCGAATGAACCTTGTTTAACTAGAGAACATGGTATAATCAGTGATGTGAGGTAAACATGCTAATGTTTGTATAGGAGGCCACGAGGGTTCTGGTTTTTGCAGTTCCATACTTGCTACCCCTAGGACCCTAGGTTCTTACCTCCTGAACCATGACTGAGCGTACAGCCACACGAGGACCTATGGGAACCCCCTTGACCCCAATTTTCCTAGTCTGATCCATGAGTCCATAGATTCAGATTTGGATTTGGCATCTACATTTCGGATGGGTTGAAAATGGTGCATCATATAGGATATACACGGGTGAAGGGTGCACGACACTAAAACTGGATCCCGGTACACAAAGTCGAGGACATCCTTGGAGTATGGCCAACTACGCATCAGGGAGCCCTTCTAGGTGACTCATGGATTAGGCAAAAGCAAGGGAAAGATTTTGGTCGACCACCCTCTATTAGCACACCAAGAAAGTGTGTCAGGTGGCATTAAGAGTCGTTCGGCGTGTGTGGGTAAAGTTGTACACCCCCGCAGAGTTAAATCTTTTCGAAAAGACGTGTCCACGGTTATGGACGACTTAGGAATGGACGTGATGATCATAGAGAAGAATAACCTAATCATAAAACTTGGCAAAGTAAAGGGTGCTTTAAGGATGCTTCCTCAGGGATCGAGGGGGTAATCCTAGTTGGTAGGTTCAACTAATGATGATTCAGTGGATATAAAAAATGATCAAATTAGAGATATACATTTCTTATCCCTTTTTAAATGATCTGTCTAGTCGAGCTTCTAATCCTCCCTCTTGTTTTGAAATAAAGATAACATTATGCAAAATAGCTCCACCAGCCATAAGTCTTGCGGAGTACACCCAGTACTCACCCTTTCTTCATTGATGCTTTTGCAGCAGGGTAAGTGTTACCATGGACGATAAGTTCAGTATGACATCGACGAGTAGTTTGGGGTTCCCAGGCGGCAACCTGAAATCTATGGAATGGGATGTCATCATTATGCTTTAGGCCTCTTAGGCCATTTGTTAAGTATACTTTAATAGCATAATTTACCTTCCATTGTTTGGTGTTTGTGGTAAGTGACCTTTACTTGTAATATTCTAGTTCTTTGCTCAATTATGAGCTTGCTATAATAATTTTTGTGGCGTAGGGTCACTGTTGTGTTACCTATTCTCTCACTGTACGCTTCCGAGCTCTAGGTTAGGCTTATGTAAAACGAAGGTCTGGGATTTGTCTAACCCTGATCCTGGGGGTGTCACACCAGGTAGTCTCCCACACGCACCGCTCCTCCTTTTGCAGCGTCGCATCCTCCGACCCCTCCACGCTGAGCAGCACCCAACGGAGGTCCTCTGCCTCGCGCTTCTCCGCCGCCTGTGCCACTCGCGCGGACCGCATCTACAGCTTCCCAAGTGCGCGGTGCTCGACCTCTTCATCGTAGATGTAGTTGTCGTCGATGATGTGCTCCCCCGTGGACTCGTCGCTCGACGACACGTAGGTGCCCAACAAGGAGGGGTGCGTCAGAGTCGGAGAGCTTGAAGTCATCGAAGTCCGTCTTCGAGAGGTCGAGCGAAGGAGATGGGGAGCGCAGAGTGGCGCGCGAGCTCCCCGCCAATGCGTCGTCACACGCTTGCCAAAGGAAACGTGCGGGAGGCGAATGGGAACGAGGCCGCCGGGCGGAGCAGCGCTCCATGCTCCCGTGCCGCGTCCTCGGTCTCATGCATGCACTCCGGCACCGATACACCGTGCTGGGTCAGCGTCGGAGACGATGCACCGTAGCCCGCACCACTAGGGCCGATTTGGCCTCCCCCGACTCAGATGGAGGGTGGCTTAGGCCATGTGGCTGTGGGTGGCTCGACTTGCACCAGGGCGGCGGATTGCATGGCAGTGACGGCGGATTGTGTGGTGGACTGTGGCAACGGAGTGGTGGAGGGGAAGGATGGCTCGGGTCGTGGACTGGAGATGGGGGTGTGTGAAAGAGTTTGAGTTAAGTTAGGCTAGAGTGCTAACTATCCTAAACTATCATAACAACTGTATATAGAAGTATAGAGAGGGAGATAGATTGGCGGAATATGATGGATATATTATTGAGCCTCATGGGAGAGTATATATAGGTGTATATAGGATTATCTTGGAGTACGAGTCAAGTTAGGACTGTACGTAAACAGATCCTAACTCTATCTAAACTACCATAACAACCGTATATACCTAATACTCTAGCACTTCCCCACAGTCGTAGCGACAACGTCATGAACAACTGGAACATCGTGGATGGTCAGACTGGAGATAAACCGAAGTAGCATCCAGTAGGCTGACATCCCCCCGCAGTCCGAGCGGGAATGTCATGGACAGTGTCGCAGCATGGTAGCTTGGACTGTAGAGGAAGCTGATGATGCTCAAGCGAGGTGGTATCCCTTGTTCCGATATCAAGGGAGCCGAGAGAGTGAGGCGGTGCCATGGTCGAGGTAGCCGTGCGATGGGTCGCCGTGGTCGATGTCATGGTCGGGGATGCCGGTGTCGAGGTAGCCGCACATGAATCCGCATGCGCATAGCGCGCGAGGAGGATGACGGTGACGTGTCGAGGAAGTTGTTGAGGGTGTCGATGCCGATGTCGATGCAGTCCAAGCCGTCGAGGACAAGGTGCGGCCATAGTTTTGTCAGAACTAGGCGCTCGTCGAGGACGAACGCACACTCCGGTTTTGCCAGAACCAAGTATGCAAAGAAGAACTTGTCGGTGACGCGGTCGAGGCAGTCGTAAAGGGGTCGATGCTGAAGAAGACGTTGTCGAAGCTGATGAAGACGAGGCGCCGATCCGAGCTTGCCAGACTCGGGAACGTGTCGGGGATGAAGGGACTCCCGGTGTTGCCAGTACCAGGCGTGCGGGGGCAGGGACTATCATGAACTTGCCACCATGTCAGAAAGACTAGCAGAAGAAGCCTCCAGAGCGGTTGCAACGCGCAGAGTAGTGAAGGGCGAGATGCTGGCGCTACCCGCGGTTGTCGGAGTAAAGTAGCAGGTGGTGTAGTCGGGGATGAGGCGATGACGCTGGCGGCGAAGTTGTAGTGGATGAAGACGTAGAAGGCGGCGAAACCAGCGGCGACCTGGGTTAGTCATGCTAGATGCCTAGAGTGGCAATGGGGTAGTCGACGGGACCTGCGATGGCGAGAGGGCACCCTGCAGGTTACCTTGTGAAGCGCGCGGTGGTGCTCGAAGAAGGCGAGGAAGACCCGGTGACGTGACGAAGACCATGTGTAGAAGGCGGCGATCCGTGTCGTTGGAGATGGCGCGGTGAAAGCCGAGGCCGTCGATGCACGAGGACAGCGAACTAGACTGCGTGCAGCCACTCTATGACCCGAGGGGGCGGCATAGTTGCAGGGCGCAAGTCGGTGCAGCGGCCGGGAGACCACCAGCGACGTACATGGCAAGGAAGGCGCGTTGGAAACCGGTAGCGTGGACTAAAGGCGGCGGCGCTGCGGCCCGACGGGGCGACACAGCGGTAGCCCGTAGCTCGATCGGTGGTAGGCGCGTGCTCGTGGAGGTGCTTGGCGTAGACAGGCGCGTGATCGGTTGATCAGACCGACGGTGCGCCGTATGCGCCAGGGTGTGGACGACGCGTAGGTCGTAGTCGATGGCGGCGTAGTCGGTGAAGTCCCGAACGATGATGGCGAAGATGATCCGCGGGGGGGCGGGGCAGCAGCATTCCAATGGAAGAAGTAGCAGCCGTCCATGGTGCGCGGCAGCCTGCCCTGAGGCCGTGATAGCCTGCCGAGGCAGGCGCAACAGTAGAGGAGGCAGGCGCACGGGCGTGGTGTAGATCCTCGATGCCAATGGTTGGAGTAGAGGCACGGCAATGACGATGGCAGTGGGTGACTCAATCCGATCTTAGATCGGTAAACCAAAGAAGAAAACCGATCAAGAGATCGGAAAAAAAGACTTACAGGGCAGCCGATCACGGATCGGCGGACGAACCCTGCGTACAGATCGCGCGGCCCCTAGAGGAGATCATGGATATTGATCCCCCGAGGGCGGCGCGGTGGAAGCATGCGGCTAGGGTTTGGACCGATTAGGTTGATACCATGAAAGAGTATGAGTTAAGTTAGGCTAGAGTCCTAACTATCCTAAACTACCATAACAACCATATATAGAAATATAGAGAGGGAGAGAGATTGGCGGAATATGATGGATATATATTGAGCCTCATGGGCGAGTATACATAGACGTACAGAGAATTATCTTGGAGTACGAGTCAAGTTAGGACTGTACGTAAACAGATCTTAACTCTATCTAAACTACCATAACAACCATATATACCTAATACTATAGTAGTGTGAACCCTACATATCGCGTCCGATGCCGCGGATTCACTGGCCGCCGAAAAACTTATACGGGCCGGTCCATGTTTACTATGTCTGTTTGTGTCGTTTTAGCAGAATTGAGGAGAACGAACAGATTGTATTGAAGTCCAACACGGTTACAAGTAGAGAATACAGTATGGCCATGATGGGCTGAGATCCTGAATATCAGGAAGTGCCGATGGACTAGGAGCTAGGAGCTATCGTGTACAGAATAACGTTACAACCATCGTTACATGAATAAAGCGTTCAACACCCCCCCGCAGTCGGAACGACGCTTGCGGCGACGTTAAGGCTGGAATGAAAATCTTGAAACACACTTGTTGGTAGTCCTTTGGTAAATATATCAGCAAACTGAGAACTCGTTGGCACATGCAGAACTTTGGCTTCTCCGAGAGAAACACGATCACGGACGAAGTGTAGATCAATCTCAACATGTTTTGTCCGTTGGTGCTGAACTGGGTTGGAGGACATGTACATGGCACTGACATTGTCGTAATAAACCACAGTGGTGCGCGAGGGAGAATGATGAAGTTCTTGTAGTAGTTGCCTCAACCAACATGACTCAGCGATGCAATTTGCAACCGCCATGTACTCAGCCTCCGCACTTGATCTTGAAACTATATGCTGCCATCTAGAAGACCATGAGACTAAGTTGTCACCAAGGAACACACAAAATTCGGAGGTGGACTTGTGCGTGTCAGGACACCCCGCCCAATCGGCATCGGAATATGAAATGAGATCAAGTGAAGGAGACCGATGAAGCCTCAAGCCATAATGAGAGGTCCCTTTGATGTACCTCAAAATGCGTTTGAGAAGTTGCGTATGAGAAGCACGGGGATCATGCATGAACAAACACACTTGTTGAACCGCATAGGATATATCGGGGCGAGTGAGGGTGAGGTATTGGACGGCACCGGCTAGACTCCTATAGAGAGATGGGTCACTAACCCGAACACCATCATGAGCTAAGATTTTTGAGCTTTTGTCTATAGGGGTCGGTATGGGATTGCAGTTTATCATTTTGGCGCGATCCAGAATTTCCAAGGCATATTGTTGTTGGGAGAGAAAAAGTCCATCATTAGTGCGGTGCACATTAATGCCATGGAAGTGATGTATGTCACCAAGATCACTCATAGAGAACTCGTGGTTAAGAGAGCTGATGATTGAATGCAAGAGAGTGGTGGTGCTAGCCGTGAGTATGATATCATCCACATATAAGAGAAAATATGCAAGGGAAGAACCATTGTTGAGGGTGAACAAAGAGGAGTCACTCTTAGAGGCAGGAAAAACCAATGGAAGCAATGAATGTGGTGAAACGGTGGAACCATGTTCTAGGCGCTTGCTTGAGGCCATAGAGTAATTTATGAAAGCAACAAACATGAGTGGGATGAGAGGAGTCAATAAAGCCGGAAGGTTGCTCACAATATATCGTTTCTTGAAGGTCACCATGAAGGAAGGCATTCTTAACATCCATCTAATGAATAGGCCATGAATGAGTGGTGGCAATGCTGAGGACAACACGAATGGTCACCGGCTTCACAACGAGGCTGAAAGTCTCATCATAGTGCACACCATGTTGTTGAGTGAATCCACGAACCACCCAACGCGCCTTGTACCGAGCAAGAGAGCCATCAGGACTGAACTTGTGGTGAAAGATCCACTTCCCGGTCACCACATTGACACCTGCAGGACGAGCAACTAAAGACCAAGTGTCATTCCACATTAGGGCAGTAAATTCATCAAGCATAGCTTTGTGCCCATTGGGGTCTTTTAAAGCGGAGCGATATGTGGAGGGGATGGGTGAAATTGGAGTGGTAGAGGTGGTGAGAGAGAAGTGTTGGCGTGGCATGAAATACCCAGATTTTCCTCTGGTCACCATATTGTGTGGATTGTTGGGTGGCTGTATCAGTATGGCTTTGGGAGGCAGAGGGGGAGGTGTCACGCGCGGAGTGGGGGGCAGCGGCTGCCCAGGTGCAGCAGAGCCAGATGGGAGGACCGTGCCAGGCGTGGAAGGGGGCCGATTGGATGGATCAGGGAGCAGCGGCACGGGGCTCGCAGGGGATTGGCTGGGCTGTGGTGGAGATTTGATGGTGGGGCCACAGGCTGGAGTAAATGCGGGTGGGCAGCGGGGCGTCGCAGGCGCGCGCGTGAGGCGTGGACCAGGGGGCGCAGGTCGGCGGTACCGGTACGAGGTGGGCGCGAAACTAGGAGGCGGACTAGGTGCTCTCGCACGGACCTCGGGGGAGATTGCGTTGCCAGGCGGATCCGAACGCGGATCTTCTGCGGATGGAGTGCTGTAGTCAGCAGAAAAATAAGAAAACTTTGTTTCTTCAAAGATCACATGCCGAGAAATAATAACTCGACACGAATCCAAATCAAAACAACGGAATCCCTTGTGCTCATGTGGGTAGCCTAGAAAAATGTAGCGGGTGGAGCGAGGGGCGAGCTTATGGTCGGTGGTGGCATATAAATTAGGATAACACAAGCACCCGAAGACACTTAGGTGATCATATGAGGGATGGACGCCGTAGAGAAGGTAGTGCGGAGTGTTGAAGTCGATGACGCGAGAAGGGTGAATATTAAGAAGATGAGTAGCGGTATGGAGAGCTTCGGCCCAAAATGGCAGGGGAAGTTTGGCTTGAATGAGAAGGGTGCGGACAATGTCATTTGTGGTGCGAATAAGTCGTTCAGCTTTACCATTTTGGGGAGAAGTGTGAGGACAAGAGAGACGGAAAGAAACACCATGGCTAGAGAAAAATTCACACAAGGCACTAGTTAAGAATTCACCACCATTATCACATTGGAGGCATTTGATTTGAACATGAAATTGAGTGAGCACATATTGAAAGAAACGCTGAATGGTGGCACAAGTATCGGATTTGTTTTTCAATGGGAAGGTCCATGAGTAATGAGTAAAATCATCTAATACAATCAAATAATATTGATAACCTGAAAACTAGAGATTGGTGATGTCCATAAGTCACAATGTATGAGTTGGAATGCAGCGGAAGTGCGGGAGGTGGATGAGGGGAAGGGGAGGCGAGGTTGGCGCCCTAGTTGGCATGCCTCACAAAGAGGGGAACTACGTGTGACAATATCATCATTATTACAAGGTGGAAGTAAATCTAAAGGTAAATGAGAGACAATGCTCTTGCTTGGATGCCCAAGTCGTTGGTGCCAGAGATCGCCAATGGTGATGGAGAACACGGAGGATGGAGGCCCCTTGGAGCCGAATAATGGGTAGAGGTCGACGTCGCTATTGGAGCGATGAAGAGTAGTCTTGGTGGCTAGGTCCTTCACGGAAAAACCAAAACGGATCAAATTCGATTGAAACATAATTATCCCGAGTGAATTTTCGAACAGATATTAAATTCTTAACAATATGTGGAGAGACAAGCACATTTTGGAGATAGAGTGGCAAGGAAGAAATTGCAACGGCACCTACAGCAAGAACAGAGACTTTTGACCCAACGGCGACAGTTATATGTTGTGAATTATGTCCTAAGGGAGAATGAGAAGAGGCCAAGTTACCCGTCTTACCGGTGACGTGTGATGATGCCTCGCAGTCCATGAACCATTCTGGTGGCGGGTACGGCGAGTTGTTGGTGGCGGCGTGGATCATTGCCCCGTGGTCAAAGGAGTAGGCGGGGGCAGAGTGGTACGTGGCAGGGGTTGGTGGAGCGTAGTCCTGTTGATACTAAGGTGCAGCGGCCGCGTGGTACACCGGGTAGGCCTGGTGAGAAGCGCCCGGACAAGGCCCGAGCATGCCCGCCGCGTTCGGCGGTACCCAGGGAGGACGGGGCGTTGAGAGCGGGGCTCCAACTGGCGCAAAATACCCCATCCAGGGGGTTTGGGCCGATCCGCCAAAACCATCGGGGCCGCCACGCCCAGCGGAGTAGTCACCGTTGTCGCGGCTGCCTGGAGCACCGCGTCCACGGCCACGGCCACCGCTGCCATGCTGCTGATATCCGTCGTGGGAGCCCTGTTGGGCCGAGCCACCATAGTCGTTGTACCCAAGGATCGGGTTCTTCCTGCGATAGTTGGGGGAGACGCTCGGTATGCGCGACGCGCCACCGCCGCCACTGCTGCTTTGGCCGCGGTCGCCTTGCACCGCCATGACCTGGGAGCCGGCGGAGGACTTGCGTGACTTGACAGAGATCTCGGCGAGCTGGATGCGGGAGAAGGCGTCAGCGAAGGAGGGCAGGGGCTTGATGCTCTTGACGGTCTCAGAATGCAGCTTGAAGCACTCGCCGAGCCCTTCCAGGAACTGCACCGTTAGGTCGCGGTCGTCGACGGGACGACCGATGGTGGCGAGGTCGTCGGCGATCGTCTGGAGTTTGCTGGCGTAGAAGGACACGGACAGATCGCCGCGCGTGGTGATGCGGAACGCCTTGCTGAGGAACATGTAGCGGGAGTCCTCGTTGTCCAGGAAGAAGCGGGTGAGGCGCGTCCACGTCGTGCACGCCCGACCGTCGCACCCTTTGACGAGGCGGTAGAGCTCATCCGTGAGCGTCGCCACGAACCACGGTGAGATGTGGATGTCGACCGCCATCCAGGCGGCGTCGGGGACTTGAGGGGCAGCACCCTCGGTGATGTGGTCCATGGCCCTATACATGGTGAGGAGGAGGACGGTGACCTCTTTCCAGCGAGTGAAATTGGCCCCTGCTGAATTGGCCTGGTATTTTATGTGGTTCTCGATGCGAACAGAAAGGATTGGAGAGGAGGAAGATGCTATCTAGGAGGGGAAGACGAGGCTGGGGCAGCGAGGGAGGTGGGAATCACGGGAAGGGGTGGGGCTGCAGAGGAGTTTGTGTTGCCAAACATGACGGCGCCGTCGTCGTAGGTGATCGGGCTTGGTGGTGCGCGTGGCATGGGAGGTGCGCGCTGCTGAAGTGGAGTGTGGGGATCTGTGTCGAGAGGAGAGGAGAAGGTTGTCGCCGGCGCAGCAGAGGAGGAGGGAGGAAGGTCGTCGGCCATGGGAGAGAAGACTTGCTCTGATACCAAGCAGAATTGAGGAGAACGAACAGATTGTATTGCAGTCCAATACGGTTACAAGTAGAGAATACAGTATGGCCACGATGAGCTGAGATCCTGAATATTAGGAAGTGCCGATGGACTAGGAGCTAGGAGCTATCGTGTACAGAATAACGTTACAACCATCGTACATGAATAAGGCGCTCAACAGTATTTTGGGCACAAAACCGTATACTTGCCGGAATTTGACGTGTCGCGCATGTTTCGGTGAGCAGGCGAGGGAGGTGATTGTGCTCTGTTCTCTTGGATGTGTTGTCTTTGTTGGTGGTTAGTGTGCTGTTGCGAATGATGGGTCAAATCATGTTATTAACATCTTCACAATACATATCCTTTGTAAAAAAATCAAATCATGTACATCAGGTGAAGCAATAATTCCAACTAGGAAATCCCCAAATTGGCTGCGTGGCACCCCAATCAGACAACAATGAAAAGAGCATTGTGACTACTAAAAGTCTTGCAGCAACGTCGCAATGTGACCACAACACATTTGCAATACAAAGGTAGTAGTCCGACCATCTCATTCTGAGACTAGCTAGTTCTTGATGTGAGCTGTAATTGAGTTTCTTGTCTTAGTGCTTTCCCTGGATCTTACTCTAGATGCTTACCTCTCTTCATGCATTCCCTGCATCTTACTCTGTCCCTGATTCTTCTCTTTGAGGAACTCCATGAGTCCTCGGAACGCGATGTCGTGGTCACCGGTCCTCAGCAGCATCTCTGACACCTCGGCGGGCGTCACCTGCACCGCCGCAAGCAGTTCTTGTATCTCCGGGAACAGGGGGTGGTCGTCGACCAGGAAGTAGTTCCGGGCAAGTGTCTTGAATGCCTCCCAGCAGCAGTAGCCCATGCAGACGTGCATGTCCATGCGCCCCGGCCGCAGCAGCGCTGGGTCCAGGCGTTCCTTGTAGTTGGTGGTGAGGACGATGATGCGCTCCTCGCCGCTCGTCGACCACAGCCCGTCGATGAAGTTGAGCAGCCCGGACAAGGTAATCTGAGGTTTCCGTGCGCAGACATGGACACATCGGCATTGAGAAAGGTACTATGAAATAGTAGGTGTTGATACTGACAGCAATACAGTGAAAACGTTCGCAATTACCTCTGTATTCCGCGCGCGCGGCGGCGGAATGTCCAAGATTTCTGATGAGACACCGCCGTCGTTGTCGCCAATCTGCGTCAGCGTTTTGCTCTCCTTACCGTCGACCGCCATCGACATGGCATCGCAGCAGCAGTCGATGTCCTCGATGACGAGGATGGACTTGTCGGACATGGTGACGAGCAGCCACTGCAGCATTGTGCATTGCACGTGGTTGAGGTCTAGGTCGTAGATGTCGTACCGGAGGTGGTTGGCCATGGCGGCGACCAGGCTGGACTTGCCGGTGCCGGGCGGACCGTAGAGAAGGTAGCCGCGCTTCCACGCCTTACCGAATACCGATCCGCCGGTAGTGATCCCTCCTGTTGGCGAACAGGTCGAGGTCGGCGACGATGGACTGCTTCAGCGTCGGGTCCATGGCAAGCGTGTCGAAGGTGGCCGGGTGGTGGTGTTTCAGCCTGGACCACGAACGCCCCTCGTTCAGGCAGATCTGTAGCGATCGCTCCCGCAGCCTCGTCTCCTCGGCGGCCGCCATGACGAACGCACGTACCTCTCCATGGCCATGTTCGTGTGCTCCGCGTCGAAGCTGAGACTCAGCAGAAACTCACGGTCTCCGCCGGTGCCGGACTCCCCTATCTTCGACTTCTTCTTCCCCCCTCCCCCGCCGTTGGACTTGGTCATCTCGACGGACGTCCACGTGAACTGGGCGCCGTTGAAGACGTCGATTGCGGAGTCACCGGGCTCGATGAACAGGCGCTTCGTCCAGCTTCTCAGGCCGCCTTCGTCCCTGGTCGTGCACAGCGTGAGCCCGAGACGGTGCATCGTGCGCAGATCGAGCCTGGAGGACAGATACGTCCGCGCAGCGTCGAAGAAGAGATTCTCCTCTCGACCGCCGCCGCCGGTCTGGCTACGGACGACGAGCGTGCGCCGCTCCTTGGCGCCCCACCCAAGCCGATCGTGGAACACGGAAGCGCCCCAGCGCACCGCGGCGCGCAGCTCGTCGGGGAGGAGCTCCCGTGCCATGCTCCGCGCCAGCATGGCGTACGCGGCTGCCGAAGCCGCCGAGCTCAGCGCCTTACGGTACGCGGCCGCCGATCCATCGCCGCCGTGGTCGCCGGTGCGAAGGGGCTTTTTGATTTCTATTACGCATCTATTATGCATCTTCTTCCTGGTACAACGAAATAGTAGGTGTTGGTAATGACAGCAATACAGTGAAAACGTTCGCAATTACCTCTGTATTGAGAAAGGTACTAGAACGCCCCTCGTTCAGGCAGATCTTGGTGGTGGTTTGGTTTTCGTTAAAGTGAGCTGTGAGATTGAAGTTGCTTGCTTTTACGGTTGCACGGTGATGGCAAGCGTCATTCCACAGTGCAGCGAGAATATTATTTTGGGACCCGAAAGTTAGAGCGCCCAGTCAATACGGTATTCAAGTAGCCTGTAATCAGCCGCGACGACCACAGTTGGCGTGTCAAATACTTAGAAGGTCCTTTTCGGCACGAATTTAATTTTACGTTTCAATACAAAATATCAAGCTAACGGTCGTCAAGTTGGGCCCCCTCTGTCAATTTTCGCCGTTATGTCGCTCCCTTCGCTTAGGCGTCAATTAGGCTTGCAGCGTTGACGTCTGCATCCATTATGCATCTCTTCCTCAGAGCGACAATCTGTGGGGCGTCGCGGCCATGTCGCGGAGCTGGGACGTGGGCGAACCTGCTCGGCCCCGCTCTCCTCCCTGTTAATTGGAAAAGTTTTTTGTTAACCCTAATTTTGAGGATTTGGATCTTGATAAGCTTGGATTAAAGTTTTTGGGATGTTACACAAGGCAAGAAATTGAGTAAGACTCAAAGTCCGGCTACATCGGAAGAAAGAGAGATAATAGATAAGATCCCCTATGCCTCAGCCATAGGCTCTATAATGTACGCCATGCTATGTACAAGACTAGATGTGGCACATGCTATTAGTTTGACTAGTAGGTACCAATCTGATCCAGGTTCAGAACACTGGATAGCGGTCAAGAATATCCTTAAGTACTTAAGAAGAACTAAGGATATGTTTCTTGTATATGGAGGTGAAGAAGAGCTAGTCGCTAAGTGTTATGTCGATGCTAGCTTTGACACCGATCTGGATGACTCTAAGTCTCAATCCGGATACATATTTCTCATGAACGGAGCAACAGTTAGTTGGAGGAGCTCCAAACAACCTATGGTAGCGGGATCAACAATGGAGGCGGAATATTTTGCTGCTTCAGAAGCGGCACAGGAAACGGTTTGAATGAAGGGGTTCATAACTGAACTAGGTGTGGTTCCTAGTGTGTTGGACCCAATGGTGATCTATTGTGACAACAATGTAGCCATAGCCAACGCCAAGGAACCAAGGTCTCACAAGAATTCCAAGCATATTAAGCGCCGGTTTCACTCCATCCGCGAGCATGTCAAGCATGGAGATATAAAGATTTATAAAGTACACACGGACCTCAATGTAGCAGATCCATTGACTAAAGTTCTCCCTAGGACAAAACATGATCAACACCAGAACTTAATGGGTGTTAGATTTATCACTATGTAAACTAGATTATTATGTCTAGTGCAAGTGGGAGACTAAAGGGAATAAGTCCTAAGAGGCAATAATAAAGTTGTTATTATCGTATTCCAGTATATGATAGATGTTTATTTTGCATGCTATAATTGTATTGATTGGAAACATTAATACATGTATGTTTAATAAACAAATATAAGGTTCCTAGTTATGCCTATCTTATAAACTAGCTCGTTGATTAAAAAGATGATCAAGGTTTCCTTAGCATGGACATTGGATGTTGTTAATAACAAGGTCACAATATTGGTGGAATGATGTGATGAACATTCATCCGAAGTATAGAAATATGATCAAAGTAATTGTGTTTAAATTGCTATAACATCATACGAAGTAATTCTAGTCCTTAGACCATGAGATCATGTCAATCACTAACTAGAAGAGTAACTTGATAACATCAAACGTCATATCGTAATAGGGTGACTATAAAGGTGGGTTCAGATACTCCGAAGGTGTTATGTATAGGCTCATTGATCAAGAGTGGGATTTGTCCATCCTGATGATAGATAGATATACTCTGGGCCCTCTTGGTGATATCACATTGAGATAGATTGCAAGCAAGTGATGTGATCACTAGAATGTTATATCAACAAGAAAAAAGTGTATGTCAGTAACGAGATCAAACTAGGTGTGGAGATACTGATGATCGAATCTTGGACATGTAATATATCGTGAGACAAAGGGATTTAGTTACCAGCATTAAAGGTTCTCACGATCATAGAAGTCATCGTTGAATGTGTGGGAGTCAGTATGGATCTCCAGGTCTCGCTACCGATTATTGATCGGAGAAGGGTCTCGATCATGTCTGCATTATTCGCGAACCGTAGGGTGACACACTTAAGGGATACCGACACCATTTGGAGCAAATGTGTTCCATAGAAAAGAATTGCAAAGCGCTGGAATTATTTCAATGGACACCGGAATTGTTTCGGGTGAAATTGCTAAAATTGGTTCTGCATGTGATATTGAAATATTGTAGGGGGTTTTATGTGAATGTTTGTTAATTAAAGTAATTAACTAAATTCTGAATAAAATAAATAAAAGTGTTTTATTAAATGAGAGTTGCATTAAATTTGGTGAAAATTTAATGCATGTGAGTGGGAGTATGAGTGGAGGTATTTTTATGTGAGTGGTGCATCCACCACATGAATGATGGAAGAGGTGGGGGCATCACCTTGGCAAGCAGCCATGGGAGGGGCTGCCCCCCTCTCCCCTATAAAAGGCCCTCCTCTCGTACTCTCATATGACACCTCCTCATGAAGGATCTCTCTCCCCCTCTAGAATTATTACCCCATGGTCTCGGATTAGGGAGATACATGTTCCCGGTGGCTTTTCGTCTGGAAGGAGTTGTTGCTTCTGCTGCATCGCTGGAGTGAGCAGGCAGAGGTTGTTCGGTGGACCAGACGTGTGTGCGATCATGGATGCGCTCCTGAGTTGCGGCGCTAGACTTCCTCTCGATCCTGAGATCGACAAGCGTACAATTACATCATCCACGACTCCAATCTCGTAACACTTTGTCGGTCTTCAAGGGTATGTTCTCTATGGATGTATATCCATCCGTTGCTTGTATCTAGGTAGACAGATCTTGGTGCTTAGTAGTTCCCATCATAGGATTTTTTTGTTTTCTATGCTACGAATCCAACAGTGGTATCAGAGCCTGATCTATGCGTAGATGCTTTGCACGGGTAGAACACATAAGAGTATGTGGACGATGATGATCATGTTATTGCATCTTATATGTATTTTGGATATTAGTCGCATAGTGGGATGAAGCGGCCTAGACTAACTTTACATGTCCTCGCACATGAGACTTGTTCCACGCTTGAGATGCAACTAGTTTTGCATAAGTGGCTAGCGGGTGTTTGTATCTCCTACTATAGTTAATATCTGATTTACAACAAGTTCCTAATAATGTGGTTATCATCGTTGTGGTTCCATGTTTGTAGGTAAGACCGGTTCTATCTTCGAAAGCTCCAAGCCACGTAAAACTTGCAATTGATAAATTAGAAGCGTCTATTTTAGATTGTTGTTGGGATAGTGTCATGATATGGTAATGTTATAATTTGAAGTATAGTTGATACTCTTGGAAATTCTATCATACCTAACGTGTAAGTTCCATAGACCTTGGTCCTACACACAGAGGAATGATAAATATCATACCACGATGCACATCATAGTGATCAAGTGCAAGAACCATATCATTTCACTTTATGCTTATGATGTTTGCATCTTATATTGCTTGTATGTCGCTTTAGTAGCATTATAAGATGATCCCTAATTTAGATATCAAGATAAAATGTGTTCTTCCTTAAGTATGCACCATTAATGAAGTCCGTCATTTCAAGACATCACGTGATGATGGGGTGTTTTTTGTTGGAAATATGCCCGAGAGGCAATCATGTATGATATCATTCCAATGTATTCATAAAGTTATTGTCCATGTATGAACTACTGATATGTATCATTGAATATGTGATTCGATTGTGGAACTATATATATTCATGTTGTTCATACTAATTGTCCTTGGTCGTTGAGATTGTGCTGGACACACAACTTAGACTAATGTGAAAGTCGACTGATGACTCGATTCCGCTAGTCATGGGCATGGAGATGCTATTCCGACTTACACTGAATTGGATAAATAGTTTAGCAAATCGGACTGACCCATAGTTGAGATGCAATGAGCATGTTGTCATTTGCAGTCTCAATCAATGGAATCCTTTGACCTGAGGTGATTGCATGATCTGAGTTGTGTATCGCCTACTTAGGTTCTATCAAATGATGTTTCGTAAATGGGCAGTCATAAAGGTAGAGTTTGGGTTGGTTGTGAAGCAAGCTGCGTGACGTGGATTACCAAGATGGGATTTGTCCCTCCATAATAGAGAGATATTCTCTAGGCCCTCTCGTGTGATATGATTCGAAAGCATGGCCATGTGCGACTTGGTTAAGTGTTAACCAAGGAGTTGGACTAAGTGTTACTCCAATGAGTTGTATATCACGGAGCGAGAAGAGAGAGTCGAGCTATTAAAGGGATGGCAACAACTCGCCTATAGCTTGACAAGATATATCGTGAGGCAAAGGGACTTGGACGAAAGTCACATTAAGAAAGGTTTGTCTTCTGACTTTACGACGCTTGGGAGTTGGCACGTCTTGCTAGAGGCCGCTACCAACTATTGACTCAGAGTTGTGACTCGTGTCATGTCTAGGTGTACGTGAATCTACATGGTCACACACTTAAGGGTAAGGTGTTGGGTCAGCAGCATAGAAAACAAATTTTTTCCTACGATGAGAACTACACGCCAAGATCTATCTACTAGGTACAAAGCAAAGCAACGGGTGGACATACATCCAACGAGAACTTACCCTCGAAGACAACGAGTCTTTTTAACGAGTAGGAACTCGTGGTTGATGTAGTCGTACACTTGCCGATCTCAAGATCGAGTGGAAGTCCGAGCGCCGCAACTCAACAGCGCATCCGTACTCGCACACACGTTCAAGCCACCGGACAACCTCCACCTCCTCGCTCCAGTGATCCAGCGGAAGCAGCAACTCCTTCCAGATGAAATGCCATCGGGAACATGTATCTCGCTAATCCGAGACCATGGGAGAATAATTCTAGAGGGGGAGAGAGATCCTTCACAAGGAGGTGTGAGGAAGAAGGAGGAAGAGGGTGGCCTTTTATAGGAGGAGGGGGGTACCCCCTCTCTCCATGGCCGGCGCATGGGGGGGGGGGGTGACCCCTCACCTCCCCCATTCATGGAGAAAATTCCAAAAAACCACCACATTTCAGTAGGAAATTCGCACAGTATTCGGCAAAATTACAAAAAACCACCGATTTTGCGTGAATTGGTTCCAATGTGCACTGATTGTTTGATTTAGCCCGGTTAACATGATTTCTGACATCGGGCCCCACTGTCGGTGCTGACATGGCAAGGGAAGGCTTGGACATATCTACTTTTGGGTTATTCTGTAAACTTCTTTGTGGGACCCACTTGTCAGTAAATTTGTTTTTATTTTTTCCTTCCCCCACCCCAAATACTCTCTCTCCCAGGCCTCCGCCGCTGGCATCCCCTGCTCCGGCCGCCCCGCCGCCGGTGCTCCCTACTCCGGCCGCCAGCCTCCCCTGCTTCCACCGCTAGCGCATGCCTATACTCTGGCCCCACGGCCAGCTCGAACCGCTGCAATAGGTGAGGCCGGTGGCGGTGGCGCGTGTGGCAGGTGAGGCCGGCGACGGCGTCGCGCACAGCAGGTAAGGCGGGTGGCGGCGTGCTCTCCGCGCCCTCCCCTTGATGCTGCTCCCTGGCCCCGAGCTGTGGCCGCCCCATGTCGGCGCCCTCCCATGGCGAGCCGGCTGTGCTTGGACGGAGTGATGCGCCGGCAGCCGGAGTGGGGAGGGGCGGCACGGCGGCCGGATTGGTGGAGGATGGCGGGCAGGCGGCTGGAGTAGGGAGGGGCGGCACCAGCGGCCGGATTGGTGGAGGACGGCGGGCAGACGGCCGGAGTGCGGAGGGGCGACGCCAGAGTAGGGAGGGGCGGCGCCAGCGACCGGATTGGTGGAGGACGGCGGGCAGGTGGCTGGAGTAGGGAGGGGTGGTGCCGGAGTGTGGAGGGCGGCGTGTAGGGAGACGGTGATGGTGGGATTTTAGGGAATATAAAAAAAAGAAAAAAAATTAATTACTGACTAGTGGGTCCCACAAAAAGTTTACAAATAAACCTAGAGTAGATATGTCCGAGCTCCGCCTTGACACGTCAGCACTGATAGTGTGCCCCATAGGTCAGAAATCGTGTTAACCTGCCTCAATTTCACAGTCAGTGCACATTGGAACGAATCTCCTCAAAACCGGTGGATTTTTGCAATTTCGCACAATACTGGTTGTTTTGCGTATTTCCCACTGAAATGTGGTGGTTTTTTTGGAATTTTCTCCCATTCATGTGGTGGTAACCCCTCCACATTAAAATGCATCTTCACATTCCCCTTTAAAGTCCCTACTTTAAATGCATTAAAATTCTCCGAGTTTAATGCTCTCTCATTTAATAAAACTCTTTTATTAAATTTATTCAGAATTTTGTTAATTACTTTAATTAACAAACATTCACATATAGCCCCTTGCAATATTTCAATATCACATGCAGAACCACTTTCTGCAATTTCACCCGAAACAATTTCCGGTTTCTATCGAAACAACTCCTGCGCTTTGCAATTCTTTCGTCTGAAACATATGTGCTCCAAAATGGTGTCCGGTAACTCTTAAGTGTGTCACCCTACGGTTCGCGAATAATGCAGACATGATTGAACTCCTCTCAGATCAATAGTCAGAAGTGGTACCTAGAGATCCATACTGACTCCTGCATATTCAACGATGACTTCTGTGATCGTGAGAACCTTTAACGCTTGTAACTAAATCCCTTTGTCTCGTGATATATTACATGTCCGAGATTCGATCATTGGTATCCAAATACCTAGTTTGATCTCGTTACCGACATGCACTCTTTTCTTGTTCCCGTGATATAACATTCTAGTGATCACATCAGTTGCTTGCAAGATATCTCAATGTGATATCACCGAGAGGGCCCAGAGTATATCTACCCGTCATCGGGATTGACAAATTCCACTCTTGATCCATGAGCCTCAACATAACATCTTCATAGTACCGAACCCATCTTTATAGTCACCCTGTTACGGTGTGATGTTTGATGTTATCAAGATACTCTTCAGGTGTTAGCAATTAACATGATCTCATGGTCTAAGGATAAATATTACTTCGTATGATGTTATAGCAATATAAACATAATGACTTGATCGTAATGCTATACTTCGGATGAATGTTCATCACATCATTCACCAATGGTGTGACCTTGTTATTAACAACATCCAATGTCCATGATCAGGAAACCTTGATCATCTTGTTAATCAACAAGATAGTCTATAAGAGAGGCATAACTAGGAACCCTTTTTGTTTATTAAACACACATGTATTGATGTTTCCGATCAATAAAATTCTAGCATGTAAAATAAACATCTATCATATATAAGGAATACATAATAACAACTTTATTATTGCCTCTCAGAGCATATTTCCTTCAGTCTCTCACTTGCACTAGAGACAATAATCTAGTTCACATAGTGATAAATCTAACACCCATGGAGTTCTGGTGTTGATCATGTTTTGCCCTAGGGAGAGCTTTAGTCAACGGATCTGCTACATTTAGGTCTGTGTGTACTTTACAGATCTTTATATCTCCATTCTTGACATGCTCGCGGATGGAGTGAAACTGGCGCTTAATATGCTTGGAATTCTTGTGAGACCTCGGTTCCTTTGCGTTGGCTATGGCTCCATTGTTGTCACAATAGATCACCATCGGGTCCAACGCACTAGGAACCACACCTAGTTCCATAATGAACTCTTTCATCCAAACCGCTTCCTGCGCCGCTTCTAAAGCAGCAACATATTCCGCCTCCGTCATTGATCTAGCCACCACAGGTTGTTTGGAACTCCTCCAACAAACTGCTGCTCCGTTCAAGAGAAATATGTATCCGGATTGAGACTTAGAGTCATCCAGATCGGTGTCAAAGCTAGCATCAACATAACACTTAGTGACTAGCTCTTCTTCATCTCCGTATATAAGAAACATATCCCTAGTTCTTCTCGAGTACTTGAGGATGTTCTTGACCGCTATCCAGTGTTCCGAACCTGGATTAGATTGGTACCTGTAACACCCTCAAATCGGCCCTATGCAAGTTTTAGCCCTTTCCGCCAAACCCGCATATAAACGATTCAACGACGCCCACCAGGCACTTTCGTGCGGGTGGAAAACGAAGTAATACCATTACACAACAGTCCTCGATGGGACCCACAGAACAGATATATATACAACAGCGACTCAACGAGTCAAGAATACAGATATACAATACAAAGATCCAAATCACCTTGAAAACAATAGAGTGTCCGCCTACGGACAAGATGCAAATTGGGCTAAGAGCCCTGACGAATAACCAATGGCGTCCATAACCCTGCTCAGGCCAAGCCAGAAGGGTAACCCTGCTAACGACGTCGATCTCAAACCTGCTAAAACAAAAGGGGTACCGACAAAGGGCAAAGGAAAAAGAGGAGCGTCAGTACTGAGGCCAGTACATGGAGAGGCTAGAATTCGGCGGCTCTCGCCTACATAGGTATGGTGGACTGAAGCGGCAGCGCAGCAACACTAAACTACCTATAAAGACCCGGTATCACTGGCGGCTATTAGAGAGGGGTAAGAAAGACCTATACGGATCCTACTTGATACTAACACCAAACAAACCCATCCTGGTATTTCCCCCTCGAGACCAAACGAGGAAGTCGGACCAAGGAACTCACACAGTTGACAATTTACTCATTCCGTTATAGTTGCAGCAATTACTAATCAGATATAGATAGCATGAGTCACCCTGATAGCATAAGTAGTGGGCAGTTTTAATTAACATTCAGTTGTAGTTGGAACATTTACTAGTCAGATATAATTGTCCTGAGGATTCCCAAAACCTAGCAGTTGTTGGCACGTTTATCACATTCCATTGGAGTTGCAATACTTACCAGGCAGGTATAGTTTGACACAGATCACCACAGATCCACCAGTTGTTGGCATTTTTAATATCCATTCCGTTATACTTGAGCTGATTACTAGTCACATATTAAGTCAAATTTATAACACTACTTTAGTTATGCTTGTCTATGATCGAGATACTGTGCTCCAAGTCGTCCATAACCGCGGACACGGCTTTCAGAAAGTTTTACCCTGCAGGGGTGCACAAATAGCAACACACACTCGATCAACCTCGGAAAAACCAACTCAAAACCCAACGAGGCTTTCACGACAAAGCGATCACAGGATTCATAAAATATTTCAAGGGGTCACCCCACTAAGCTACCCGCAACGAAGTTGGCCGGCTCCGGAACGGACCCAGGGTTTGCGTCAATGGCTGTAAACGACTGGGAACCCGAAAGTGTGACTGGGCTTGTCGATACCGCGAAAACACTCCGCATCCAAAACAGTACAGGTGCTCGACGCACAATCTTAAATAAAGTAGTAAAGCATGGCATAAGTGCAGAATAGTAATAAAGCCCCAAACTACTTGTGGCCCCAAGAAATAGAAATGAATCAAGCTCTGGCTCAAGGGGTCCATAAGGCCTCCCGGATGTGGATAGTGCGAAAAATCAAGGAACAGGTATCAAGTACTCGGGGGTCCTACGAGACACAAGTGAGCGTGGAAGAACCAAATAACATCTATTGCCCATCGATGCCTCTGCATTAGTTATATCTAGCATTTTAATAGTTGTAATTAAAGTCATGATCATCTCCACCACTAAACATCTCCACCATAAACATCTGCCAGCATTCCAACAACTGTGGTACTTGACATCTCGAGATCGTACCTGAGCAAGCAACTATGACTCGCAAGGCCAGCTATCTACCAAACATAGGTAATAGGAGGTGTCCAAGGAAATATAGAGGTTGCACGGGATATAACTGGTGTACGGAAACTAAAGCATCGCGACATGGATAGCAATAGATCAACAGGAGGAAATAAAGACTATAAATGCAAAATAGGTAGAAGGGGGAGAGATGCTCGCCTGGGAAAACACTGCCGACGGATCATATCCGGAGAACTTGTCGATACTCGCATCAACTCATCGGCCTAATCCGCGAAGAAGCAAACACTAGAAGAAACACCAGATGCACTATTTAATACTACGGCAGAAGACCGGGCATGATGCATGTATGATGCATGACATGGCAAAGATGCGGTGCAACTAGACAGTATCAAGCGGAACCGGGGTCCCAACAATTAATTAATAGGTTTGAGTTATTTAGAAACCCCGCAATTTTAAATGTTGTATTAACAGGGCGAAACATGGCATCGGTTCGCTACACCAATTTAAATGGAGCCCGGAATAAGACAAAGATATCCCGCGGATGGACTCCATATTTAATTATGAGGTGAATCGGCATAATGCCCCCAAACCACAGACAAGTATGCATGCATGAACAATTTATTATGCGACAGTTGATAATGTCATATTATAAAAATAGGGGCTTAGGGTCACACATCTGGGTTCGGAAGATCTTGGGTTCCGGGGGTTCGGGGTCCGGTCTCAGGGATCGACGGGGACGCGAGGTTTGACAGAAAATGAGGTTCGGACTCCGGGGTTCAGGGTCTTCGGATCTGTGAAGGAGATCATGGCGTTCCGAGGAGAAGATCTTGGCGTGCCGAGGGTTCGGTCTTCGAATCTCGGGAAGGAGGTCTTGCGGTTTTCCGTGAAGGCGATCTTGACGCTCGGTGCCCGTGAAGTAGATCTTGTCGTTCCGGCACCATCACCTCCGATCTCCGGTTGGAGTCTTGTCGTCCGTCTTTGTCGGTGGCGAACATGACCGATGGCCTTCGGGTCTGGGAAGGAGTTCTCGGTGCTCCGTGATGAAGGACTTCACGGTCTTGACTTCACTCGTCGGGGTCGATCTTGTCAATGTAGATCTTGTCGATGTAGATCTTCTCTCCTAGCAGCTGCATCGAGTTATTGCCCAACTAGCACTATTCGTCACCGTGGACAGAGTGCGACAGCACAAGGCCGGTGACGTTGCTGTGCCACAGAGGGAGCTCGGGGGAGGGGTCGGCGATGCTGGCAGTGACACGGTGCGGTCGAACGGAAGAGGGAGCAGAGATGCAGTGCGGGGAGATGGAGGCGGCTCCCGGCGGTCGGGTTGGGGATGAGCGAGGCACAGGGCGGCGCCTGTTGTGCAACAGCAGGGCGCAGAGGAGGGAGCCCGACGGCGAGGTCCTGGAGATAGGCGGTGGCGTGCTTCGCAGGTGGCGGTGGCAGGCGAGGCCGGCGACAAGGTTGGGCGCGAGGAAGGCTCGGAGAGGGAGGACGGGGCGACAACGTCGCACACAGAGGCGGTGGTAGGCGAGGCCGGATGCGGGCGAGACCAGGGAGGCTCCTGGCAAGGAGCTGGTCGCGGGGGAGGAAGATGGTGAGTGGCGGGCGCGCTTGGGCTCGGGCTCGAGCGGCCGGGGAGGAGGTCGAGCGGCGGAGTCCTGGGGAGGACGCGGAGCCACGGAGCTAGCGGCGACGGAGGAGCGAGGCGCCCGGCGGTGGCGCCATGTGGTCCGATGAAGAGCAAGGCGAGGTCACCGGCCGGGCGGACGAGGACCAAGGCGGCGGAGCTCCTGGCGGCTCCGGGGAGGCGGCGGTGGTAGGTGGGGGAACCAGGGGCGCGGTTGGTGGGCAGGTGTGGGTGGCACGCGCAGCGACGCGGGGTGGGGCCGAGGCCAGGCAGGAGCGGAAGGCGGACCAGGTGGTGGGGATGCGGTGCCAGGGCGGTGGAACCGGGGATGGGGCGGGAAAAGCGGCAAGCGGCGTGTGGGTTTGCGCGCCCAGGCGGGAGCGTGTCCACGCGTGGGGCCGGGGCAGGCGGCGTGTGGTTGGTTGGCGGGGTGAGGAGTGCGAGGTGGCCAGTTGTGGGGTGGTGTCGGTAGGGGGCGGCTGGGTGGGGCAGGTAGGTGAGGTGGCGAGCACCGATTGGTGCAGGGGAGGTGGTGAGGTGTGGTGTGCGGGGGGGGGGGGGGGGGGTTGTCGGCAGGGGAAGCCAGGTGGGGTGGGGCTGGCCAGCGCGTGAGGCGCGTCGGGTGGGGATTGGGGCAGGTGAGAGAGAGAGAGAGTGGCGGCGGCTGAGGGCGTGTGGGGTTGGTTAGACTAGGGTTTGGATAAACTGGGTAGTAGGCTGCTGCTGGCCGGGCCTTTGGGCCTGGCCGGTGGCGGCCTCCCCAGGTTTTTATAAAAATATGTTTTTATTCTATGTTTGTTTTAAAAGCCTTTTGTTAAATATTTTTAGGCAAAACAAGATATCCGGAAAACCCTAGTTTTATAATTTGAAATAAAGATGGGGAATATTTAGAAAACAAAGATAGGCTTTTCGAAAATAGTTTCAGGCAAAAATATGCATGAGGACATGACGATGCTCAAATGCAATGTGGCATGATGACATGAGCATGCGGTCATGACGATGCAATGCACAAAAACAACGCGATTTTCTAGTAGTGGTTTTAGCGGGATGCCACAGTACCTACTAGTCAAACTAATAGCATGTGCCACATCCGGTCTCGTACATAGCATGGCATACATAATAGAGCCTATGGCCGAGGCATAGGGGATCTTATCCATCATCTCTCTTTCTTCCGCCGTAGCCAGACTTTGAGTCTTACTCAATGTCTTGCCTTGCAACATAGGTAAGAACCCCTTCTTACTTCCGTCCATATTAAACTTCTTTAATATCTTATCAAGGTATGTACTCTGAAATAGCCCAATTAGGCGCCTTGATCTATCTCTATAGATTTTAATGCCTAATATATATGACGCTTCACCAAGGTCTTTCATCGAAAATTTGCTGTTTAGATAACTTTTAACACTATTTAAAAGATCTATATCATTTCCAATCAATAATATGTCATCCACATATAATATCAGAAATGCCACATTGCCCCCACTCACTTTCTTGTAAATACAAGCATCTCCATAAGTTTGGACAAATCTAAACTCTTTGATCACCTCATCAAAGCGGAGATTCCAACTCCGGGATGCTTGCTTCAGTCCATAGATGGATCGCTGAAGTTTGCATACCTTATTAGCATCCTTAGGACCGACAAAACCCTTAGGTTGTATCATATACAACTCTTCTTCGATATTACCATTGAGGAACGCAGTTTTGACATCCATCTGCCATATTTCATAATCGAAATATGCAGCAATTGCTAACATAATCCTAACCGACTTAAGCATCGCTACGGGAGAGAATGTCTTATCATAGTCAACTCCTTGAATTTGTCGAAACCCCTTTGTGACAAGTCGAGCCTTATAGATGGTCACATTACCATCAGCATCAGTTTTTCTTTTGAAAATCCATTTATTCTCAACGGCCTTTCGATCGTGAGGTAAGTCCACCAAGGTCCAAACTTCATTCTCGTACATGGATTCCATCTCAGATTTCATGACTTCTAGCCATTTGTTGGAATCCGGGCTCATCATCGCTTCTTCATATGTCGCAGGGTCATCCATTTTATCAACCATGAAATTCACAACAGGATTGTCGTACAGTTCAGGAGATGCACGTGTCCTGCTTGACCCGTGAGGTTTGGTAGTGTTCTCTTTCGGAGTTTCATGATCAATATCATTAGCTCTCTCTTCATTAGGCGAAGTCAACTCCGAAACAACTTCCGGTGCTACGCTACTCGCCATTTCAAGAAGAGAAGGTTCAATAACCTCTTCGAGTTCTACCTTCCGACTACTCACACCTTTTGTGAGAAACTCCTTCTCAAGAAACGATCCATTCTTGGCAACAAAAACCTTGCCCTCGGATCTGTGATAGAAGGTATACCCAATCGTTTCCTTAGGATATCCTATGAAGACGCATTTTTCCGCTTTGGGTTCGAGTTTATCTGGCTGAAGTTTCTTCACATAAACATCGCATCCCCAAACTTTAAGAAACGACAACTTAGGTTTGTTTCCAAACCATAATTCATACGGTGTCGTTTCAACGGATTTAGATGGTGCCCGATTTAAAGTGAATGCAGCTGTTTCCAGTGCATAACCCCAAAATGACAGTGGCAAGTCAGTCAGAGACATCATAGATCGAACCATATCCAATAAAGTACGATTATGATGTTCCAACACACCATTGCATTGTGGTGTTCCGGCAGGCATGAGTTGTGAAACTATTCCACACTCTTTCATCTGTGTGCTAAACTCGTAACTTAGATACTCTCCTCCACGGTCAGACCGTAGAAATTTGATGTTTCTATTACGATGATTTTCCACTTCATTCTGAAATTCCTTGAACTTTTCAAAAGTTTCAGACTTGTGTTTCATCAAATAGATATACCTGTATCTACTCAAATCATCCATGAAAGTAACAAAATAACGATATCCACCTCGCGCTGACACACTCATTGGTCCACACACATCAGTATGTATGATTTCCAAAAAATCTGTCGCCCGTTCCATTGAACCGGAAAACGGCGTTCTAGTCATCTTGCCCATAAGGCATGGCTCACATGTATCAAATGATTCAAAATCAAGTGATTCCAAAAGTCCATCAGAATGGAGTTTCTTCATGCGTTTAACACCAATATGACCTAGACGGCAGTGCCACATATATGCAGATATATCATCATCAAGTTTAATCTTTTCAGCATTAACATTATGAATGTGCGTAATATTAATATTGAGATCCATCAGAAATAAACCATTCAACATAGGTGCATGACCATAAAAGATATAATTCTTATAAATTGAACAACCATTGTTTTCAGATTTAAAGGAATAACCACTTTGCATCAAACACGATCCGGATACAATGTTCATGCTTAGTGCAGGCACAAAATAACAATTATTTAGGTTTATAACTAGTCCCGATGGCATATGGAGAGGTAGCGTCCCAACGGCGATCACATCAACTTTTGATCCATTACCGACCCGCATCCTGACCTCATCCCTTGCTAGTTGTCGCTTGTTCCGTAGCCCCTGAACCAAGTTACATATATTAGCAACCGATCCCGTATCAAATACCCAAGTGCTACTACGAGTACTAGTCAAGTACACATCAATAACATGTATATCACATATACCTTTGTTTGCCTTGCCGGACTTCTTGTCCGCCAAATACTTGGGGCAATTGCGCTTCCAATGGCCAGTCCCCTTGCAATAGTAACACTCAGTGTCAAACTTAGGGTAAGCTCGAGGTTTATTTTCAGGCGTGGCAACAGATTTTCCACCCTTCTTTCCCTTGTGCTTGCCTTTCTTGTCCTTCTTGAAACCGGTGGTCCTATTGATCATCAACACTTGATGTTCTTTCCTAATCTCCACTTCTGCAGTCTTAAGCATTGACATAAGCTCGAGAAGATTCTTCTTCATGCCCTGCATATTATAGTTCATCACCAAGCTCTTGTAGCTAGGTGGCAGAGATTGGAGAACACGATGTATGCCCAAGTCAATGGGAATCGTTATTCCCAAGGACACAAGCTTATCGACGTACCCAGACATTTTGAGTACATGCTCACTAACGGAGCTGTTCTCCTCCATCATGCAGCTAAAGAACTTTTCAGTAGCATTATAACTCTCTACGGCAGCATGGGTATCGAAAATCATTTTCAATTATCCCATGGTATCAAAGGCATTGCCATTTTCGAAACGCTTTCGAAGTTCTGGCTTTAGCCCATACAGTATGCCGCAATGAACTAAGTTGTGGTCCTCGTGACGAGTCACATAGACATTCTTTTCCTCGTTAGGGGCATCAGGAGCTGGTGGGGGGCCTAGCGGCGCATCTAGCACATATTGCTTTTGTGCAGCAGTGAGGAGAATCCTCAAATTCATAGCCCAGTTGGTGAAGTTGCTACCATTCGTAGCAAGTTTCTCTTTCTCCGTGAACACATTGAAATTAAAAGCAGGTGGTGCCATCTACAACAGAATTTATAAAGTTTATTTAGACTAAGTTTATGATAGATTGAGTTCAACTAATCCAAATTACTAATGAACTCCCACTCAAAAACGACATCCCTCGTGTCCTTTTGGTGATTACATGAACCAAATCCACTACACCAAGTCCGATCATGATGTGAGTTGATGTAGCTTCAAAGGCGAGCATCTATATGGGCATCATATCAACTATATGACTCATGCTTAACCTTTCGGTCCATGTTCCGAGGCCATGTCTGTACATGCTAGGCTCGCCAAGTAAGAACCTTAGTATTCGCGTGTGTAAAACTGTCTTACACCCGTTCTATGAAAGCGTAGATTCGAGTACACCTGATCATCACGTGATGTCTCAAAACACGATCCACAGAATTTTGCATACTTAAGGAAGAACACATTTTTATCTTGATATCTAAATGAGGGATCATCTTACAATGCTACAGAAAGCGCCAAACTAGCAGTATAAGATGCTAACATCTAATGTGTAAAGTGAGATGATATGGTCCATGCATTTGATCTCTATCACTTTCATCGTGGTATGATCTCTATCATTACTTTGTGTGTAAGGCCAAGGTCTATGGAACTTACACGTTGAGTGTGTTGTAAGAGTATCTATGATACATCTACTTACAACAATACCATATCAATACACTAGCCCATCAACGATCTAAACTAGACGCCTCTAATTTATCAATTGCAAGTTTTACGTGGCTTAGGGCTTTCGGAGATAGAACCATTCTCACCTACGAACATGAACCACAACGAGGATAACTAACTTATTAGCAACTCGTTGTAAATTAGATATTGACTATAGTAGGAGAGACAGACACCCGCCAACCACTTATGCAAAACAAGTTGCATGTCAGTCGTGGAACCGATCTCATGTACGATGACATGTAAGGTTGGTCTGGGCCGCTTCACCCCACTATGCCACCAATATCCAAAATACATAGAAGATGCAATAACATGATCATCATCGCCCACATATAAACATATGTGTACTACCCGTGCAAAGCACCTACGCATAGATCTGTGTTGGGGGGATACCCCCGGGTAGGGTCACGCCGGGGTATAAAGGCCGAGTTAGCCGAGGTTCGGCAAGGCCAAAGCAGATGCTGGCCGGGTCACCTCAAGGCAGGCCAAATCACGGGGTAATCCGGACCTGGGGGCATTCGCCTAACTAGCCCTCATCCGGCTTAAGCGGTAAGTCGGAAGTGTATGTTTTACCTGTATGCAGGAAAAGGGTGTGGCCAGATGAACCATCATCCGGGTCACAGCAAGCTTCTAGGAGAAGGAAGGAATCTCGCTGGTCAAAAGGAGCCCCGGTACGCACTGCCTGAGCGAAGCGAGCAAGGACAGGACCACCGGGGCGTGGCCGACAAGCATGACGACACCCGTGTCAGCTGACGAGGGCGCCGCAGTGGCTCACGTAGCTAAAGCATGTGTGACACGGGGGAAAAAGCACCCCGGTCGGTTTACCACTTTGGGAGGAGGCATATTCTTAGGAATATGCCTCCATGTATGCCCTAGGCAGAAACCGAGCCTCCCCTATAAAAGGGGGGCTAGGGCTTCTGTAGAAGAGGTTGGCTGTTTGGTCTCTGGATGATTCTGTTAAGGTCTAGGGTTTCAGGTGAGATCTGTGGGTGAGAGTAAGAGAGCTCCTTCTTCCTCCTCTCGCCAATACAGCTCTAGGAGCACTTGTAACCTTGGAAGGAAATCAAGACAAATTCTTGTGTGGAGAATCACTTCACTATCCCTCCTTGGATTCCCCTAGCGAGTATTAGTCCCCACCATTAGCCTATACATGGCATCTGCCGTGACACCACCACGACAGTTGGCGCCCACCATGGGGCTAGCGCCGCTAGCAGGGGTCAAAATCTGGACGGGAAACTTCATCGCCACCGGCGAGCGCATCGTCTCCGGGCTCGTTCAGCGCTTTGGAGCGCGGGACTACGTCAGCGACAACACAGGCTGCTTTGGCACGCGCCCTCTCCCGCGCAACGGCATCTTCGTCAAGCTCGGCGCGCACAAGGTCTACGTTGCGGTGGACGTGTCTAGCGTTCATCCGCGCCACGTCGTCGAAGCGGGCGAACCGCCCCTCACTGTGGCTCGTGGGGAGCGTATCGCTCGTTCCCCGGACCATGCAGAGGTAATGATGACAACGCCAGGTGCGGGTGCAAGCAAAGATCCGGCGCCAGATCCGGAGGTGACGCCCAAGGCACCAAGAAAAGGTAGAGGTCCTCCGCTAGAGAGGCCGGAAAACGTGTTGAGAGAGGCAATGGACAGCCTGGCAAACCCTTTAGTATCAGCGGTAGATTCGGCTCGTGCACAGGCCGAGCTGGAAGAAACTAGGCAGAAAATACTAGAGGGCACAAAGAAAATAGCCGCGGCCCAGCAGTCGTTGAACATGACGCTGCGTGAGTACGCTAAGGCGAACAAGGTTGATACTGTAAAAGTTAAAGGGAGAAATCTCATGAGCGAGATGAATATAGAAGGTGACGCTGGAATCGAGGAATCAGAAAACTGTTTTTCCGTGGGGCTGCCGAGGTATAGTACCCCAGCCAAGAACCTCAGAGCGGCGGATGCAGCTGCGTCCGAGTTAGAGGGACTGACGGGTGAAGCCCGGCAAAGGCAGCAAGATCGGGTTAACGAGCTGGTTCGGATTGCAAATAGGCAAAACGAGGAACTACTCAGGGCAAACCCGGAGAGAGCTGGAGCCTCCAAGATCGTCCATTCGGCGGTGGGTAACCCGGAGAAATCCGCTGGAGCCGCATCATCCCCACATGGTGGTCCAAGGAGAGAGGAGGTGGTAACCTCGGCCAGACAGAACAAATAGATTGTCCCATATGACCCGACACGGACAGGGATAGAAAAGGAAGCGTAGAAAAATGATGATCGACAGAGTGTGAGCCGAGGTGAAGCTGGCCGAGGTAACCGTGACCAAGGCAATGCCGGTCAAAGGAACGTTGTCAATGGTAATGCCGGGCAGCAAAACTCAGCCGGAGCAAGACAACTGCAATAGCGGAACATGCCAAGGCAAGAGCACAGTGCCGGCCGAGGTATGCAACAGAAAGGTGCGCCGCAAGAGCAAAACCGGTATAACGATGGTGACTCGGAGATGGCAAATGCGGGATATCCCAGACCGGACTATCATGTGATAGGGTCGAGATTGGGAAGTAGGGATTTGATGCCGGACGATGCAAGGTTGAAATTGGATCGACTATATAGGTCTGAACAGATTGAATGTCAAGGTCCACCGGGTCCAGCATGTTTTGGACCCCGGATCATGAAAGAGCCACCAGTACCGAACTTTCAGCTGCCCAGGGGAACCAAGACCTATGACGGTAGTACCAAGCCATAGGATTGGCTGATAAACTATGCTACGGCTGTAAAAATTCCCATAGGCAACCTGAGATGGTCTGTACGGTATGTACCCCAGATGTTGGAAGGCCCGGCAAGGGTGTGGTTGAACAATTTGGCATCAGGAAGCATCAACTGTTGGATAGATTTCGAGGAGATGTTCATCAACAATTTTTCGAGTACGTATCAAAGGCCAAATAGGCCATAGACCCTAGCTATGTGCAAGCAAAGACCTAATGAGACAGACCGGGAGTTCTTGACCCGGTGGTGTACCGTGAGAAATTCATGCGAGGGCGTGATAGAATCACAGGCCATAGCATGGTTTGCACAGGGGTGCAGATATGGAAGCGAACTGTGGATGAAGTTGCAACGGAAAATGCCGGCTACGTTGGCAGAAATGATCTGGATTGCAGATTCATATGCGTTGGGTGACCCGACCCAACCAAGGCTCGCCTCAAACGAGTCAAGCGATGAGTACTATCAGAGGGATGGATCTGGATCATCCCGGAGGAATGATTACAGAGGAAAAAGGAGAGATGATAGACCGGACCACCGGTACGGTTCGCACCAAGTTGCAGCTGTGAATCAAGATCAACCCGGAGCAGGGGGTAGCCAGCACCAAAAAACTGGAGGTCAATGGGCTCCAAGGAACGATGGGAAGAAAACTTGGACACCGGAGCAAAAGAAGCAGTGGCAAGAAAGGAAAGACCGTCTGAGGTATACTTACGAGTCGATGTTGGACCAGCCGTGTAAGTTCCACACGCCAAATCCGAACAACCCAGCGGGTCATACAACGAGGCAATGCGAGTGGATGCGCAAGATCGAGCAAGGTGGTTCGGGGAATGTTCAGGCACCCCGGAATGATCAGCCTCGGTAGGAGTTACCCCGGCAGCAATTGCTCTCCGGAGCAAACACGCAACAGCTAATGTTGCCTCCCCCTCCGCCGAGGTATGATAACAATGAAAGAAGGGATGCAGTGCATCAGGTAGAAAATCAGCATCAGCCGGATCAGAGGCACCCCGGAAATGATGGGAGAAACGAGTACAGGGAGCATCACCAGAGCAACTGTGTATTTACCACAGAGGAAACTGATAGAAAAAGCTTGCAGCATAGGCATATGGAGGTGAATGCGGTAATGCCGGCAGTGACGAGGTACATGCCTTGGTCCGATCAGGAAATCACCTGGAGCATTAGGGATCATCCCAAGCTCATGCCGAGCCCTGGTTCGTATGCGTTGGTGTTGGATCCTACGTTCATTGGACCTAGCATCAACGTAAGATTCTCAAAGGTACTGATCGACAACGGCAGTAGCATAAATATCATGTATGCGGACACAATCCACAAGTTGGGTATCTCGGAGAACATGCTCCAGGCCACGAGGACAACTTTCCATGGCATTGTGCCCGGCATTTCATGCGAGCCCATAGGCAAGGTCCGGGTCGACGTCTTGTTCGGCACAAGGGACAATTGCCGAACTGAAAATCTGGAGTTCGAAGTAGTGAACTTAGAAAGCGCGTATCATGCGTTGCTCGGAAGGCCAGCACTGAACAAGTTCATGGCAAGTTGTCATATCAGCTACTTGAAGATGAAATTGCCCGGGCCAAACGGAGTGATTACGATTGCTGGGGACTTCCGACGTTCGATGGAGTGTGCGTCGGCCGGATCAAACTTAGCCGAGTCACTTGTGATTGCGCAGGAAAAAAGAAAAATTCAAGAGGTGGCGGCATTGGCTCAGTCCGCGCAGCAGTATATGTCGGTGCTGAGTAACCCGCATGGAACTGTCTCCTTCCAGGCCACGCAAGATACCAAGAAGGTTCCCGTTGATGACATGTTCCCAGAGCGCACCGTAACAATTGGTGCCGGGTTAAGTGATAAATAGGAAAGCGAGCTTGTCAGCTTCCTTCGTGAGAATCGGGACATTTTTTCTTGGTTCACACAGGACTTGCAAGGTGTTCCGAGGGAGTTGGCCGAGCACTCTTTGAATGTGAGACCCAGAGCTAAGCCAGTGAAGCAACCTCTCCGCCGCTTCGTCGAAGATAGGAGGAAAGTCATTGGAGATGAGATAGCTCGGTTGCTAGCTGCAGGATTTATCATGGAGGTCCTCTACCCGGATTGGCTGTCTAATCCGGTGCTGGTGGAAAAGAAGAAGGATGATCCGAACGTGGCAGTGGTTTGGCGCATGTGTATCGATTACACGAACCTGAACAAGGCATGTCCAAAAGACCCATTTCTGCTGCCAAGAATAGATCAGGTCATAGACTCAACTGCTGGATGCGAACTGTTGTCATTCATTGATGCTTATTCTGGTTTCCACCAGATACCTCTGAATCCGGATGATCAAATAAAGACTGCGTTTATTACCCCATATGGGGTTTATTGCTATCGCACCATGCCGTTTGGTTTACGTAATGCAGGGGCAACGTACCAGAGATGTATGCAAAAATGTTTGCACGACCAAATAGGTCAAAATGTATAGGTGTACGTGGATGATGTGGTTATCAAGACCAAGGAAAGCAAAACGCTCCTTGATGATATCAGTCAAACGTTTGTGAACCTAAGAAGGTTCCGGATGAAACTTAACCCAGAAAAATGCACCTTCGGTGTCCCGGCTGGAAAATTGCTCGGCTTTCTGGTTTCTAGCCGAGGTATCGAAGTTAATCCAACCAAAATCCGGGCCATCGAATGAATGGAACTGCCGAAGTGTCTTAACGATGTCCAGAAGTTCACAGGTTGCCTGGCCTCATTAAGTCGGTTTGTATGTCGGTTGGGAGAGAAGGCTTTGCCTCTTTACCAACTCATGAAAAAGTCGGATAAGTTCATTTGGACACCGCAGGCCGATGAAGCCTTTGCCCACCTAAAGAAAATGTTAGCCACGGCACCAGTGCTAGCCTCACCACTATCAAAGGAGCCAATGTTACTCTATATAGCCGCAACCAACCGAGTTGTAAGTGCAGTGATAGTGGTGGAGCACGATGAGGAAGGTAAGTCGGTGCAAAGGCCGGTGTATTACTTGAGTGAAGTGTTGTCAACCTCAAAGCAGAACTACCCACATTATCAGAAAGTGGCTTATGGCGTGTACATGGCCGCCAAGAAACTGAAGCACTACTTTGAGGAGCATCCCATCCGGGTCATATGTGAGGCCCCCGTATCCGAGATAATGAGTAACAAGGATGCAAGTGGCAAAATTGCAAAGTGGGCAATTGAGCTATCTCCTTATGCTCCGCAATATGACCGGAGAGAAGCCATCAAATCTCAGGCTGTGGCGGACTTTTTCGTGGACTGCGCCGAGGTACAGTACGAACCACCGCTTCCTGATCCGAACTATTGGCGAATGCACTTTGACTGATAAAAAACCAAAACCGGGCTAGGTGCCGGAGTTGTACTCACATCGCCGAAGAAGGGCCAGTTGAAATATGTGCTGCAGATCCACTTCACCGCATCAAACAATGTCGCTGAGTATGAAGCACTTGTGCATGGGCTCAAGGTAGAAAAAGAAATTGGTATACATCGGATTATATGCTTTGGCGACTCAGATTTGGTGGTGCAGCAAGTGTCCGGAGTGTGGGATGCCCTTGATCCAAACATGGCACTATACAGATTTCATGTGCAGTAGATTTCTGGTTACTTTGAGGGATGCGAATTTCATCATGTACCCCGGGTGGAAAATGAGGCTGCCGACATGCTGTCGAAGCTCGGGTCAACCAGACAAGCAATTCCACCGGGTGTAGCATTAGAGCACCTCAAGAAACCATCCATCAGGCCATCCCCAGAATCCGAGTCAATCTACGTCCCGGAGGACACATAATCCGGAGCTGTGCCCATGGACGTTGACATAGGAAGTGGTGCGCAAAACCCGGGGACTGTTTTGCAAAACCCAGGGACTGCTTCGCAAGACCCGGGGACTGCTCAGCATGGTCCGGTTGAAGTTATGCTGGTGGATCAGATGGAGATAGACGAGGACGTGTTCCCCGTGCGGCCAATACCGGCTTGGGCACTGCCTATATTTCAATTCCTAAAGGATGGAACGTTACCCACTGAGGAAGTGCTGTCCAGGCAAACACAGAGGAGGGCAAAGGCCTACACGATCATCAATTCCGAGTTATACAAAAGAAGTGTAACCAATGTCCTCCAGCGGTGTGTTGACCCGAAAGAAGGGCTTGAAATCATCCGAGATATACATCAGGGGGAATGCGGGCATCACGCCTCATCCCGTGCCTTGGTAGCAAAAGCTTTCCGACACGGATTCTATTGGCCAAATGCCTTAGAGCAAGCAGAAGATCTGGTGAGAAAATGTAATGGTTGTCAGAGGTACGCTACCAAGACACACATGCCAATGTCAGAACTCAAAACCATCCCAATCACTTGGCCATTTGCCGTATGGTGCTTGGATATGGTTGGCCCGTTCAAACCAGCAAGGGGAAATATGACTCACATTCTGGTAATGGTGGACAAATTTACGAAGTGGATTGAGGTAAAGCCTATAAGAAAATGTGATGGAGCTACGGCTGTAACGTTTCTCAAAGATATCATCTTGAGGTACGGTTACCCACACAGTATCATAACTGATAATGGCACAAATTTTGCAGAAGGAGCATTTGCTTGTTTCTGCCGGGATAAGAGGATCCGGCTTGACGTAGCTTCGGTAGCCCACCCCACATCGAACGGGCAAGTGGAGAGATCCAACGGATTAGTATTATCCGGGATAAAACCCCGGCTCATTGAGCCGCTGCAAAGATCAGCGGGGTGCTGGATAGAAGAACTACCAGCGGTACTGTGGAGTTTAAGAACAACTCTGAATCGATCAACAGGCTATACACCGTTCTTTCTGGTATATGGGGCAGAAGCTGTATTACCAGCCGACATAGAGCATGATTCGCCTAGGGTCACCCAATACACAAAAGCCGAAGTGCAAGAAGCCCGACAAAATGATGTTGATCTGCTGGAAGAAGCGAGAGAACTGGCACTGTCCAGATCCGCCATATATCAACAAAATCTCCGACGCTATCATAGCCGGAAAGTGTGCCCCCGAGTCTTTCGGGAAGGTGATCTTGTGCTCCGGTTGGTACAACATACTACTGGAATGCATAAATTATCCCCCCCATGGGAAGGGCCATTCATCGTGAGCAAAGCATTGCACAACGATTCTTACTATCTTATAGATGCAAAGCCACAGGAAAAGAACAAGGCGGACAGGTCCGGAGAGGAATCAAAGCGACCATGGAACATAGCTCTACTTCGGCCTTTCTACACCTAGCTAAGAAGTGAATGTATCCGGGTTATCTCATATGTCGGTATGTATGTCGGCAATGAGCTTATCAATGAAATGTTGGAACCTCGAGCAGTAACTCAGGGACTGCCTTAATAATATTTGTTGTCTCTTGTTATTTGTGCGTCAGCTGGAGTAAGTTATTCTACTTAGCTCGGATTAGCAGTGTGTGAGCACCAAAAACCCAACTCTTCGACTTGCTGCTGTCCAACGAGAATTGGCTTCATGGAAAGCAAGAGAACAAGTTTGGAATTGCGTAGCACATGAAAAACGACTAAGGAAAAGAATTTATTCGAGCCGACGTTTGTTTTTCGAACTAACCCTCTATTTATTTTCAAGTTATTACGCAGTTTTATTTTTGAGCTAAGTCTAAAAGCTTCCCAGTATTGTTAAGATAATTTTTTAGGCTTGGATTCGTAAGTTGTAAAACCAAATCAAGGTATACACGATCCGAGCCAAAAGATTGAACGAACAAGAAAAAGAAACTCGGGGACTACGCCCAAGTTAATCCAGCATAAGTACTCAGTAGCAAAATATCACATGTGTTTGGAATACAATTCCACCCGGCATACCGGGGATCTCATGAATTTTCAAGTGTTTTTACTTAGGGAGCAGCAGGAGGAAGTTCGGCATCATCGTCGCCCTCTGCGATATCCGAGGCAGTGTCCTCCTCGTCTTCACCTGAGTCATCTTCAATGTTCTCAACTTCCTCTTCACCTGCAGCTTCCAGGAAGCTCGAACCCTCAGTCCATTCATGAATGGGGGAATATTCGATGAGGCTGTGGGCGCAAGCCTGGCGCCGAGCTACCCACTCTGGGTCATCTATCCATTTGGACCCGGTGCGCAGGCATGTGAGGAGGCTGAGATCTATCTTTTCATACCACGTCAAAATGTGGTGAAGGACGGTATCGGCAGCAGCGCGTCCAGCGGATTCTCGCCAGAGGTCGAGCTGGGTCTCAATTTCTGAAAGTCTTTCAGCGAGTTGTGTGACTCTCTCCGGAGCATCATCGGCGGGCCAGAAGGCGTTGAAGACCCGGACTGAAACGTCGAGGAGGTCCCTGCCGTAGTTCTTAATAATTTCCACGCGAGATGACAGGCTGACCAATAGGTCCTCCATATCAAAGGGAATGCTCTCACCCTCACGAGCGACCGGAGTACCCCTTTCTCGGCGGAAATTGGCGACAGCAGTGCTGGCAATAGTAGTACCCTCCGGAAAGTGGCCTGGGAAACAAGGCAAAGGACAAAGTTGAGAAAACAAAGCATATGAAGTAACCCGGAGAAATAAGGCGGATAAAAGAAAAGAAATTACGTGAGATGTGACTGTGAATCCGGGTCAATTCCTTGATGCAAGCTTCACGCCTCTTCCGAAGTTGCTCGAGCTCAGTATTTTCCGACTCAAGTTTGACCTCAGCTTCCTGAAGAAGCTCACGGTCCTTAGCACTTTGGAGTTTGAGGCACTCACGTTCTTCGGTGTAGTCCTGGCCAACCCTTTTCAGCTCGGTTTGGTGTTGCACCTTCATCTTAGCCATTTCAGCTTTGAGCTTGGCTATCTCATCATCTTTGGTCCGGAGGAGGGTGAGCTAATCATCTTTCTTCTTTAGCTCGGCTTGGTGCTCCCCTTCTTGTTCGAGAAAATGCAGCATCATGTCAGGCACATGCACACTTTCTTCAAGCAGTGCTGAAATCGTGTGTTGGCCCGGCAGAGCTGAGGTATGAATGTTTGCCGAGCCAAGGAGGAAAGATGATGACAATCACGGTAAAGATAGACAAGAAGGATGTACCCTTGATCTGCTCCAAGTTCTTCCACATTATTTTGTTTTCAGCTTCCACCCCAGCTACGGAAACCGAACAATCAGGTCAGTTCGGCAGAGGAAGGGGAAGGGAAATGAAGGAGCGTTAAAGAAAGAAATTTACCCCTTTTATCGTACTGCGCGATGAGTGCAGCCCGTTTCGTGCGAAGATTTTTGTGCGTATCCAACAAGCGCTGGAATTCAGCACTTCGGCGGTTGGTGGTCACCTAAAAGAGATACAGCAACTTAAGTCAGCCTAGTGCATGTTCGAAATGTACTAAAATCCGGGCCAAGTGGAACTTAACCCGGCTCTAGGTGTGTGCATGTTCGAAATGTACTAAAATCCGGGCCAAGTGGAACTTAACCTGGCTCTAGGTGTGTGCATGTTCGAAGTGTACTAAAATCCGAGCCAAGTGGAACTTAACCCGGCTCTAGGTGTGTGCAAGTTCGAAGTGTACTAAAATCCGGGCCAAGTGGAACTTAACCCGGCTCTAGGTGTGTGCATGTTCGAAGTGTACTAAAATCCGGGCCAAGTGGAACTTAACCCGGCTCTAGGTGTGTGCATGTTCGAAGTGTACTAAAATCCGGGCCAAGTGGAACTTAACCCGGCTCTAGGTGTGTGCATGTTCGAAGTGTACTAAAATCCGGGCCAAGTGGAACTTAACCCGGCTCTAGGTGTGTGCATGTTCGAAGTGTACTAAAATCCAGGTCAAGTGGAACTTAACTCGGCTCTAGGTGTGTGCATGTTCGAAGACATCATGGAGCTACGTTAGTTCTATAAAAGAGCATCCGGCCGAGTAACAAGTTACTCCCCCGGAGGCTCGGGGACTAATGGTTATTATCAACAATTTGCAAAGGAGAAACGACGTACCTCCATCATTCGTCCAGCGAGGTTAATGGCCTTGGCGGCGGTATTCACCTGATCAGATTCATGGACTACCTCGGCCTTGTTCCAGTTCATGACAAACTCCATCAGGCTCGGGGGTACCGTTCACCTGTGGGCATATGAGGCGTCACCAAACCCTTAGCATGTGCTTCCTTCCTCTCTACCAAGGCAAGGGCGGGGCTGGTGTGCAGAACCAACTACTGGGCTTCGGTTGGTTCGGCAGGCGCGTCCTTTGCCGCCGATGTCTTCTTGGGGAGCATTGACTCAAGGGTGCATTGCCTAGGCTCGGCAGCACTGGGCTTGGCAGCGTCTTGAATCTTCTTGCCCTTGGCTTGCTGGGAAGAAGAAGCCGTAGCAGCGGTTTTTCCCTGCCGAGGTTGAGAGGACTCAGAAGATGCAGAGGAACTGGGAGCTGGTACTCTCGTTGCTGGACTTGGTGCCGACGCTGATGTTTTCGCAGCCGGAGTAGGTGCTGATGCCGGCGTTGGAGTTGGTGCTGGTTTGGCTGCTGGTATTGGAACAGGTGCTGGAGTCAAGGTAGCCTTGGTGGCTGCTGGGTGTGGCGTTGCCGAGGTAGTGGGTGCCGTTGCTCTGGCTGGGCCAGTTCCCCCCGCCCCAGGATGACCCGGAGCGGCCGTAGAGCTCTCCGGAATAGGGCTCAGCGGACGTGACTCGTCATCGCGACGGGGTGAAGGGCTAGGCCGGAGAGGTGATGAGATACTAGATCCACTTTGAGGGACCTCCACCGGAGCCCTGTGAAATCAAGTAACGTCAGAAGAAAAATTATGACGAAGTAAGGAAGAACGAGTTACAGAAGAAAGAAGGACATACGCATCTGAGGTTTCGGCTGCTCTGGGTTTCCGAGCCCTTCGTGCTGGGGCCTTCTTTCGCCTTTTAACGGGCTGGGAAGGTCCGGAGGAAGAGCTTGAGGAAGCCTCACGCTTTTTCTTCGACACCACCGGAACTGGCTCGTCCGTAGCGAGGGGAGGATCCTCGTGGATATAACCACCGGGGTGAGCTGATGGCGGAAAAGCAAAAGAAAGGGGGACAGCCTCAAAGGGTTCAATTATCTCGATATCCGAGTAATCTTCATCATCGGGCCAATCTCTAGCAGAAGAGAAGTTACCCATGGGTCGTTTCGTGGCGTCGGTCATGGGGAGAAACATCTCTTGGTCCGGCTCCTCCTCGTCCGAACTCAACCGATCCGGTGCCCACTTAAGGGTCGGATCGGTGCCGTCCTCGAGCGTCTGCTGAAGGAATAGCTGAGGAAAAGGGTAAACAAACGAGTCAAAAATGCAACAATAACAGACACATGATTAGTCCAGGGTAAGTTTGCAGCATGAAACTTACCGCGGGAGGAAGCCGGTCACGGTAGAAATGCTCAATCCACCAAGTCCAGTCAAAGGAGAAGTCCTTGTGAGTGGTGAAGAGAGCCTTAACCCGGCGAAAGATCTCCGTGTTGTTCAGTTCGAAAGATGAAGTCCAATTGGGATCGCGGCCGTAGCTCATATGGCACACCTTGTGGGTGCGCTTCTGAAGAGGGGAGATTCGGTTGCACACGAAAGTGATCATTGCATCCTCGTTGCGCAACCCGAGCTCCTTCAGCTCCGCGAACCTTTTGTTCACTTGGTTGGCCAGGGCCGTAGGTTTCCTGGGAACGGCGTCCCACAGATCCGTGTTCGGCGGACCCGGTGTATAGGGGAGCAACCGGATCAAATCTTCGGTGCCCGTGTTCCGGACGTAAAAGAACGTCCGGGCCCAACCTTTGCAGGATTCTAGCCCTGTGACCCAGGGGAAAATAGAGAACCTCCGGGGTGAGATGGAGGCCGCTCTGAACTGAGTAAGCCGCTTGTCCTCCAGATCAGTGTGGATGTCGGGAATAACGTTGCGACGAAGGGCGAAAAACCGGATCCACAGCTCCTTCGTGGGCCATAATCCGGCGTAGCCCTCGATCGTAGAAGCAAAGGCACAGAGAGAAGTAATGGCATTGGCTGGAAGATGGTGCGGCTGGAGATGGTAGGTGCTGAGCCAATCGTGGAAGAAATCGCTCACCGGGAGTCCGAACACAACGAACTCCCCGGGATTGGGTGAAGGAGCTAGCTCAGCGGAGGCGAGGCGAACGGCGACGCCGGCGGGGATGCGTCTGGTCCGGTAGAGCCAGTCCAGATCGTCCTGGCAGACCGAGGAGCCGGCCCATGCGCCGTGGTCCGCAGCAGCGGCATCCTCCTCCATCTCTTGTTCAGCAATGGCGAGTTCTTCTTCCGCCATCTGCTCCTCGAAGCCCTCGCTGGCGCTAGAGGCAGCGGGGGACAGTGGCTTAGATTGACAAGGACCCGTAGCGGGAGATTTGCATCGCAGTGACGGTGATGCAGAGGCGCGACAGAGAAGTGTGGCGGCGACGCTGCTTTTTGGCAGTGCTGGCGGCGGTGCGGTCGCGAGGAAGACGAAGAGGAATAGCAGCGGGCAGAGGGGTGCGGAGGGGGAAAAATCCTAAGGGGCGCACCGCTCCGCTATTTAACCACTCCCATCGGGGGTGAGTGGGATCGCACCCTGTGGACCGGCCACATGCTGTGGCCGTGTATTATCCGTTCGGACCAATCAGTAAGGAGCCACACGGAAGGCCACAGGGCGAAGAGAGTCCTGTGACGTGACATACTGATGCGGTAAACGAGGAGGCAGGTGTGACGTGACCCGCGCGCAGTGATAACTGACAATTACTGCTGCGGTTACTGTACCGTCCCTTAAAATAAGATGACATAATGATTACCCTTCACATGGGCTAGCGTACGAGAGAAGGAAGTAAGACTCGGATGGAACTGTGGTAACCCGGCCGGCAAGTGAAAACTTGCAATGTGCGAAGGGAACGTAAATCCAAGCTGTCCGAGGTACAAAGGTAACTCTGTAACAACGACAGGGCCACAAAATGGAACCTGATGTGGCCTTAGCGGCCAAGGCGGCTAAGACCGCACCAGCTTCGGGGACTAATGTTGGGGGGATACCCCCGGGTAGGGTCACGCCGGGGTATAAAGGCCGAGTTAGCCGAGGTTCGGCAAGGCCAAAGCAGATGCTGGCCGGGTCACCTCAAGGTAAGGCGAATCACGGGGTAATCCGGACCTGGGGGCGTTCGCCTAACTAGCCCTCATCCGGCTGAAGCGGTAAGTCGGAAGTGTATGTTTTACCTGTATGCAGGAAAGGGTGTGGCCGGATGAACCATCATCTGGGTCACAGCAAGCTTCTAGGAGAAGGAAAGAATCTCGCTGGTCAAAAGGAGCCTCGGTACGCACTGCCTGAGCGAAGCGAGCAAGGACAGGACCACCGGGGCGTGGCCGACAAGCATGACGACGCCCGTGTCAGCTGACGAGGGCGCCGCAGTGTCTCACGTAGCTAAAGCATGTGTGACGCGGGGGAAAAAGCACCCCGGTCGGCTTACCACTTTGGGAGGAGGCATATTCTTAGGAATATGCCTCCACGTATGCCCTAGGCAGAAACCGAGCCTCCCCTATAAAAGGGAGGCTAGGGCTTCTGTAGAAGAGGTTGGTTGTTTGGTCTCTGGACGATTCTGTTAAGGTCTAGGGTTTCAGGTGAGATCTGTGGGTGAGAGTAAGAGAGCTCCTTCTTCCTCCTCTCGCCAATACAGCTCTAGGAGCACTTGTAACCTTGGAAGGAAATCAAGACAAGTTCTTGTGTGGAGAATCACTTCACTATCCCTCCCTGGATTCCCCTAGCGAGTATTAGTCCCCACCATTAGCCTATACATGGCATCTGCCGTGACACCACCACGACAATCTGGCTCTGATACCACTGTTGGGTCCGCAGCATAGAAAACAAAAAATTTCCTACGATGAGAACTACACGCCAAGATCTATCTACTAGGTATAAAGCAACGGGTGGACATACATCCAACGAGAACTTACCCTCGAAGACAACGAGTTTTGTTAACGAGTAGGAACTCGTGGTTGATGTAGTCGTACACTTGCCGATCTCAAGATCGAGTGGAAGTCCGAGCGCCGCAACTCCGAAGCGCATCCATACTCGCACACACGTTCAAGCCACCGGACAACCTCCGCCTCCTCGCTCCAGCGATCCAGCAGAAGCAGCAACTCCTTCCAGACGAAATGCCACCAGGAACATGTATCTCGCTAATCCGAGACCATGGGGGAATAATTCTAGAGGGGGAGAGAGATCCTTCACAAGGAGGTGCGAGGAAGAAGGAGGAAGAGGGTGGCCTTTTATAGGAGGAGGGGGGTACCCCCTCTCTCCATGGCTGGCGCATGGGGGGGTGACCCCTCACCTCCCCCATTCATGTGGTGGTAACCCCTCCACATTAAAATGCCTCTTCACATTCCCCTTTAAAGTCCCTACTTTAAATGCATTAAAATTCTCCAAGTTTAATGCTCTCTCATTTAATAAAACTCTTTTATTAAATTTATTCATAATTTTGTTAATTACTTTAATTAACAAACATTCACATATAGCCCCTTGCAATATTTCAATATCACATGCAGAACCACTTTCTGCAATTTCACCCGAAACAATTTCCGGTTTCTATCGAAACAATTCCCGCGCTTTGCAATTCTTTCGTCTGAAACATATGTGCTCCAAAATGGTGTCCGGTAACTCTTAAGTGTGTCACCCTATGGTTCACGAATAATTCAGACATGATTGAGATTCCTCTCAGATCAATAGTCAGAAGTGGGACCTGGAGATCCATACTGACTCCTGCATATTCAACGATGACTTCTGTGATCATGAGAACCTTTAACGCTTGTAACTAAATCCCTTTGTCTCACGATATATTACATGTCCGAGATTCAATCATCGGTATCCAAATACCTAGTTTGATCTTGTTACCGACATGCACTCTTTTCTCGTTCCCGTGATATAACATTCTAGTGATCACATCACTTGCTTGCAAGCTATCTCAATGTGATATCACTGAGAGGGCCCAGAGTATATCTATCCGTCATCGGGATTGACAAATTCCACTCTTGATCCATGAGCCTCAACATAACACCTTCGTAGTACTGAACCCATCTTTATAGTCACCCTGTTACGGTGTGACGTTTGATGTTATCAAGATACTCTTCAGGTGTTAGTAATTAACATGATCTCATGGTCTAAGGATAAAGATTACTTTGTATGATGTTATAGCAATATAAACATAATGACTTGATCGTAATGCTATACTTCGGCTGAATGTTCATCACATCATTCCACCAATAGTGTGACCTTGTTATTAACAACATCCAATGTCCATGATCAGGAAACCTTGATCATTTTGTTAATCAACAAGCTAGTCTATAAGAGAGGCATAACTAGGAACCATTTTTGTTTATTAAACACACATGTATTGTTGTTTCCGATCAATACAATTCTAGCATGTAAAATAAACATCTATCATATATAAGGAATACATAATAACAACTTTATTATTGCCTTTCAGGGCATATTTCCTTCATAAGGAGCCCATGTGGATATTGAGGTACGGCCTAGATGGGCCTCAAGCGTTGAGCCCAGCTAGGAGTGTATATAAGTGGAGTGACAAGGGATTTTTCTTGACCTAGCCGTCACTTTATCCACTCCCATTTTGGGCTAGACAGGGTCTAACAATCCTCTGCCTAGAGCTCCTCCCTGTACGTGTGGATACCGGTAGAGGCGTTGCACGTGTGGCGCTGGAGACAAGGAGGTTGTGGAGATCTGGACATGTTGTACGTGGGGTCATTCGGCACGACATCAACTAGCGCGCTTCATCGATAATCCGCACCTACGCGTCTAGTGGTAAATCTCGTGGCCTTTCACCTGAGCTAGATCTTGGGTGTACCGCGTAGGGTAAACGTTTTTATTTATCTCTGCGTGGCCCAACAGTGGTATTAGAGCAATAGCTTCAAGTTTTAGGCTCGAGATCATGCATATGTGATATGCGGTTGGCATTAGATTGGATCTAATTGCAGTTTTGGTGGTCGATCTATGAGATAGATCGGTTTTGTCTGAGGTTGATTGGATCAACCGTACTCGAGGAATTGGATCATCTGGTTTCTGTGATCTAACTGCTAAGGTCATGGAACGACATACCCCTATGGGTCAGCTTCCGCCATCGGGGTAGACTGTGACACGTAAATCCAGATGTGGTGATCGAAGATCAAAGAGTTTGGTCAAATCTGGATGCGGTGACACGTAAATCCCCGCCCGCTATTCGGCTAGCGGGACCGTCGGCGTCGCCTTGTCATAGCGCCTTAGATGTCGTTGCGAGTTTCACAATGTCGGTAGATATCGTATCTATGCATAACTTGTTTTTGCAGGCTGATGTTGTAAATGGTATGGCTTATGTGCATGTGATGTGTGTATTCCATACGTGATCTGCGTATCACAGTTTTTGTCAGTCGGCTGGAGCCTAGGTGCTGTCATTTTATTGTATCATGACCTGCGTGTCGGATTCTCTATGTAATTTACTTTACTAGATAGTGTAGCTGTTTGGAGAACCCGGATGACATGTAAGTCGATGTACAAGTCGGCTACATGGTGTAAGGCAACACATGACTAGAGTTGGCACGAGTTGGATTACAAGCTTTGTGGAGATGGAGATCTCCATGAACAGAGCCATACCATTTCACATTATAATTGATTTATTTTATGTTACTTTTATGTCTCTATTTTTACCTCTATTAGATAATTGGTAGAAGTAATCCCTCAAAGAAGGTCTAGTCGGTTTCCCCACCAGTGCTGCACCATCACAAGTCGGACATTTTTGGTAGTGGGCTCATAAAATTGAGGTGTTATCAATTCTTTCTGACTAGGTGGGTTCGAGTCGGACTCTTGTAATCTAGATGGGTCTATCACAACGGTTGTGGGACTCAGGAAAAGTCGGACGAGAGCCGGGGCATGTGAATGCGACTGTCGCTGCCACCAATGCCTACTATAGGACTTGTGATGAGTCTATGGAGATTAGTTGTCTTATGCTTGCTCACATGGAACCATACTTGCAGCAGCAGTTTGAGAATGTTAAGGCTTACGATATGATCGTAAGCCTCAAAAGTATGTTCCAGGCTCAGGCAAAGACTGAGAGGTATCAAGTCTCTCAGGCTTTGTTGAGTTGCAAGCTTAAGGATGGTGATCCACTAAGTCCACATGTAATCAAGATGGTTGGTTACTTGCAGTCTCTAGAAAGACTAGGCTACCCCATTAGCGAAGAGTTTGCTACGGACATAATTCTGAACTCTCTTCCTAGTGCGTATGGTCAGTTCATATCGAACTACCACATGCATGGTATGGATAAGAAGCTCACTAAATTACATGGGATGCTCAAGCAGGCTGAGGCGTATCTCAAGAAAGCCACCAGTCAAGTGTTGATGGTACAGAATAAGGCTAAGTTCAAGAAGAGTTCTTGGACTAAGAAGAAGAAGGCAAAGTCGGGAGGTAAGGCTGAGGACCCGGTCCAAAGCGCTTCCTCGCGGACTAAGCCATCTCCTGCAGTGGATCCACTTGCTTTTATTGCAAGGCAGATGACCACTGGAAGAGGAATTGTAGCAAGTATCTGGCTAACAAAGCCAAGAGTGGAGGTGTGACTTCTGGCTTAGGTACGCTTGTTTGAAATGTTATAGACATTTATCTTGCTGATGCACCTAGTACTTCTTGGGTATATGATACCGGATCAATTATTCACATCTACAACTCGTCGCGGGGACTGGTAAGAACTAGGAGTGTGGCGAGAGGTGAGGTTGACATTGTGAGTCAGCAACAAAGCGAGAGTCGCTGCGTTGGATGTCGGCACGATGCAACTTCATTTACCTTCTGGATTCTTAATGGAGATGAATAATTGTTATTATGTTCCAGTGCTTAGTCGAACATTATTTCTGCCTCATATTTGATGAGACAAGGCTGCGAGTCGAATATTAAGAATAATGGTCGTTCTTTGTATTTGAATGATATGTTTCAAGGATTTTCACCTGTCCAGGACGGGTTATTTATTTTGAATCTTGATGGTGAATCTGTCTATAATATAAATGTGAAAAGGTTGAATCCAAATTATCTGAATATGACTTACTTTTGACATTGTCAGCTTGGTCATATAAGTTGGAAACGCATGAAGAAGCTCCATAATGATGGACTCCTAATTTTGTTCGACTTGGAGTCGTTCAAGACATGCGAATCCTTCCTACTCGGCAAGATGACCAAGACACCTTTTGCAAAGAGTTGTGAAAGGGCATCCGACTTATTAGGACTAGTACATAGTGATGTATGTGGCCCGATGAGCACGACAACTAGAGGTCATTATGAGTACTTCATTACCTTCACTGATGATTTGAGTAAGTATGGATATATCTACTTGATGAAACATAAGTCGGAAGCCTTTGAAAAGTTCAAGGAATTCAAAAATGAGGTACAGAATTAACTCGGCAAGAAAATAAAGTTTCTTCGGTCGGACCGAGGAGGCGAGTACATGAGCCATGAGTTTGATGACAATATGAAGAGTTGTGGAATAGTTCCCCAGCTCAGTCCTCCAGGAACACCATAGAGAAACGGTGTGTCGGAGAGGAGGAATCAGGCCTTGTTGGACATGGTACGATCAATGATGAGTCGGACAGATATGCCTTTATCATTTGGGGTTATTGTCTAGAATCTGCAGCGTTTACACTAAACAGAGTACCATCAAAGTCGGTAGAGAAGACACCGCGCGAGATGTGGACTAGCAAGAAGCCGAGTTTGTCTTTTCTTAAGATTTGGGGTTGTGCAGCTTTTGTCAAGAGACTTCAGTCGGACAAGCTTACAGCCAAGTCAGATAAGTGTATTTTTATGGGGTATCCGAGGGAAACCTTGGGTTACTACTTCTACAACTGAGAGGAGGGCAAAGTGTTTGTCGCTCAAAACAGTGTCTTCCTTGAGAAAGAGTTTCTCAGTCGGGGAGTCAGTGGGAGCATGGTGCAGCTCGAAGAAATTCGAGAGCAACCGGCCAGTAGCGAGTCGGCAAAAGCCTTGGAGGTTGAGCCGGTCGTGGTGGCTGAGCGGCAACTGCACCGACACTGCGAAGATCGATCAGATTGTGAAGTGTTTGCGGTGACCCAGCATACCACTGCATGATGTAGTACACTATAGTCGTTGACATAACACCAATGAAACACCATTCACTAGTATTACATCCCTCAGAGTGGTACAACAGAAGCACAACAGGTCCAAGACATGACTATAGATTACAACTCAACTCTTTACAAAAGATCCAGAGAACAGTCTAGGTTAAAGAGAGAGAAAGAAACTTCTTACAATGAAGAAACCAGAAATACTAACTTAGAGCTATCTGGCTAAAAATACTAACATCTAAACTATCTAGCTTTTAATTGCTACTAATCTAATGCTCTACAGAAGTAGGTTTTATGGCTAGAGTATCTACTCCTATCTAATCAGAACTTTGTCTTCACTTTGGTTGATGAATATGTTGACTTCATTGATTTGATTGAAGAACTTGAGATGTCGATGACGGTTTCTTGAGCAGAAATGGATGTTGACGTCGTCTTCAACATCTTAGAACCTAGCAAGGGTTAAGAAGGTACGGTTGAGTACGAGCGTACTCAGCAAGTTCACTAAAAAGGAGTGTATGATGCACTATCTCTACAACCACATACCAAAGGTCGTAGGCAATGCAGGTTTTCATAATCATTTCTTCAAATGTTGCTTTTATTTTGAAAACTATGTCCAACAGCCTTCACAGGTTGACCAGAAGCTTCGTGGGGTTCTTTTCCTACCGCGTTCGTAGCTCCTTCCTGGAATAGGGAGTAACATGTCACAGTTCTTACACTCTGCAGAGGTGCGTTGCTTTACCCATGAGAGACCAAATCCTTGTTGCACAACCGGGCGATCTTTCCCGTCTACACTTCCTTTGGTGTGGGGCCCAGTAGATGATCCAAGCCAATCACTGCCCCCTTTGTGACCCCGCATGTCCCCTTGGTGTACACCATGCCCACATCTTGAATTACTGCAATGGTTGGTACAGACCGTTCAGATGCCAGAACTATCGTGGGACATTGAGGGTTCCCACCCATATGCTACATATCCTCTATGAATTAACAATTATTGAACGCTATGAGGATAACAGTGACGACCTGCACATCCGGGTACATGCGATAGGAAGAAGATACAGCTGACTTCTTGATACGTCCAAAACGTATCTACTTTCCCGTACACTTTTGCTATTGTTTCTCCTCTATACTTGTGTGATTTGGATGCAACTAATGCGAACTGACGCTGTTTTCAGTAGAATTGCCTTGGTGTCTACTTTTTGTGCAGAAAATCAACTATCAGGAAAAATCCCGGAAAATATGCCAAAAATCCTATTTCACCCAAAGACTCCAGGAGCCAGAATACGAGACAGAGAAGAGCCCTGGGGTGGCCACACCACCTGGTGGCGCGGGCCAGGCCAGGCCACGCTAGGGGGTGGTGTGGGCCCCCCAGGCACCCCCTCGGCCTCTCTCTTCGCCTATAAGGAGCCTTGTGACCTAAAAACTTCGGGGGGTTCGACGTTTTTCCAGAAAGAGTTCCGCTCGGCCGCCACCACCAGATTCCACGAAACAGCACCAGAAACTCCGTTCTAGCACCCTGCCGGGACAAGGAATTGGAGGAGATCATCGCCATCATCATCACCATCGCTTCTCCATCGACCATCCATGTTTCCCCATCTATGAGGGAGTAATCCCCCGTTGTAGGCTATGGGGATGGTAGTGATTGGATGAGATCGTTCATGTAATGGCATCAGATTGTTAGGGCATGGTGCCTAGTATCTTTTATTAGTGCTTTATGACTTTGTTGCGACTTGATGTGCTTAATGCTTGTCACTAGGGCCCGAGTGCCATGATTTCAGATCTGAACTTGTTATTGATTCATTATGATAGTATTGTTCTTGGTCTTATCTACAAGTTGTATACACACGTTGTTGTCCGGAACCTATGGCCCCGAAGTGACTGAAATCGGGATAACCGGAAGGGAAAGGCTTTGATGTGAGGATCACATGTGTTCACGGAGTGTTAATGCTTTTCTCCGGTGCTCTATTAAAATGAGCACCTTAATTGCCACTAGTTCCCTAGAGGCCCCGCTGCAAACGGGCTGGCAGGACAAAAGATCTTGTGCAAGTTCTCATTGCGAGCACGTATGACTACATATGGAACACATGCCTAGGATTGTCTAGTACTTGGGTGCTTTATCTTATTTATCTGCAATTTCCCTATGTTCTGATTACTATGTGAATTTTGTCTTGTCCATGCAACGCCCGTCCATCCATCCCTATGCCTACCGCACTCGAATCGCACTGTTTACTGCTTTTGTTACTACTGTCTTTGCTTTATTACTGCTGTTAGTTTACTATTCCTACTACAAAACTGTTGCTACTGATAAACTGTTGTGAGCAAGATTGTTTCCAGGTGCAGCTGAATTGACAACTCAGTTGTTAAGGCTTATAAATATTCTTTGGCTCCCCTTGTGTCGAATCAATAAATTGGGTTTCACTTCCCTCAAAAATACTACGATACACCCCTATACTTGTGGGTCATCAAGACTATTTTCTGGCGCCGTTGCCGGGGAGCATAGCTTTATTTATCAAGTTCACTTGGATTCTCTTTTGTTCGTTGCTATCCATCCATCATGGGTAAGTCTCGTGATGGCAAGGTTCCTATTTTAGCATCCACTATAAGAAGAGGTACAGTTCTAAACACCTCTACTGCTCTTGATTCACCGTTTGTTATAAGTAAGATCGTTACACCACCACATACACATGCTACACACACTGCTACTACTGCTGAATCTGAAACTTCTGATACTTATGATGCTGCTTCTACTGTGCTTGATAAGAGTGGTTCATTAGGTCCTTTCCTAGATGCTACGATTGCTAGAACTATAGCTGGAAATACCGAAACTCCTAATGAAGACACTGCCACACCTGCTAGCTCACCTGAGTCTAGTGAGAGTTATGATACCGAGGAAGATTATGTTGAGATGACCGATGAGTTTATTGAAGAATGTAAGAACACCCATGATAGGAGCGCTGCTAAGAGTCTCCTTGAGAGGCGTACTATTAGACCCAAATTATCTCCTGATGCTAAGTTTGCTGCTTCTCCCATAAACATTATAGATGAAGATTATGATTTCTCTCTCGATCTATCTTACATAGCTATTGTCGAGAAAGAACCTTTTTGTGGGACTAAGAATGAAAGTGCGGTAGCACATATGAATGAACTTTCTACCATGAGTGGTTTGTTTTCTGATGATATTAAGATGCGTACTTACTTTGTTGCTAAGATTTTTCCTTTTTGACTGAAAGGAGAAGCTAAAACTTGGTTTAGTAATTTACCTCCTAGATCTATTGATAGCCCTGAGTGCTTGATTAGTACTTTTCTGTAGAAATATTTTCCTCCCAGTGCTAGACATGCTATTTTGCAGGAACTTTTTGATTTTAAACAGGGAGAAAAAGAGGTATTGCCCAAATCTTGGGCAAGGTTTTGTGCTTTGATTCATGCACAGGCTGGAAGTCCATTACCTAAGAATGAGCTTCTTGATATATTTTATAATGGACTAACCGAAGAATCTAGGACATACCTAGATAGTTGTGCTAATTGTGTTTTCAGGAATAGGACTCCTAAGGAAGCTGAGGAATTAATGGCTAAAATAAGCAAGAATTATGAAGATTTGACTCCTCCTAAACAAGCTATACCTATAGTAATTGCACCTGAACCATCTATTCCTGTGCCTATTCCAACATCAAAGAAGAGAGGAGTTATTGAATTAAATGATGAAGTGATGAAGGAAGCTAAGAAATGTCTTAAGGAGAAGGGAATTAAAGCTGCAGATGTCAAGAATTTACCTCCTATAGAAGAATTATGTAAGCCTATTCCCTACTCACCCACTATTGAGGTACACCCTCTCCAACACTTTGATGAAGGTGATATCCCTTACTTGAAAACTCCTGATCAATGCTTAGAAGAATTTGATATCTTTATTGTTAAGCAAGATAACTTTAATAAAAGGGTGCAAAATCATCTAATGGAAAACACTAGAGCTATTGTTGAGTTGAAAGATATTGTGGAAAGAACCTCTAATGATGTTAAAATGATTGTTAAACACTTTCAAATGGTTCAAACTCAAATAGATCAACTCGTTAAAGTGCAAAACGACTTGCTAGTCAATGCTGCTAAAGAAAAACATGCTTATGAAATTAGAACTAGAAGTGGTGCTGCTACCCAGGATCCTCTATATCCTGAGGGGCATCCCAAAAGAATTGATCATGATTCTCAACAAGCTGAAAATAGTGGTTCTACTCGTAAGAAAAGGAAAAAGAAACATAAAACTGTTATAGAACCCTCTGAACCTGCTATAGATCCTAATAGTATATCTATCTCTGATGCTGAAACTGAAAGTGGTAATGAAGAAAATGTTGTTCCTAATGAAGAAAAAGTTGAAGAAGAACCTGAAAACCACACTAAGAATACCAAATACACCAAAGAAGATTTTATTGCTAAGAAACATGGTAGTGAAAGAGAACCTTGGGTCCAAAAACCTATGCCTTTCCCTGATAAGAAACCCAAGTCAAAGGAAGATGAAGACTATAATAAGTTTTGTGAGTGGATGAAGCCTTTATTCTTGCAAATTCCTTTGACTGATGTTATTAAATTGCCTCCTTACTCAAAGTATATGAAGGACATTGTCTCGAATAAAAGGAAGATCCCTAATGAAGAAATCTCTACTTTGCTTGCTAATTATTCTTTTAATGGTAAGGTTCCTAAGAAACTTGGAGACCCAGGGATTCCAACTATCCCTTGCTCTATTAAGAACAGTTATGTTAGAACTTCTTTGTGTGATTTGGGAGCTGGAGTTAGTGTTATGCCTTTCTCACTCTATAAGAGGCTTCAACTTGAAAAATTGATACCAACTGATATATCTTTGCAAATGGCTAATAAATCTACCACTATTCCTGTTGGTATATGTGAGGATGTACCTGTTCAGGTGGCTCACACTGATTTTGTTGTGCTTGAAATGCCTGAAGATGATAATATGTCTATTATTCTTGGGAGACCTTTTCTTAATACTGGAGGAGCTGTTATTAATTGTAATCAAGGAAAGGTGACCTTCAATGTTAATGACAAGGAACATACTGTCTATTTCCCCAAGAAGATTGAAAGGACTTATGGTTTAAATTCAATTGAACATGTTGAAGGCATTCAAGTTGGAGAAATATATTGTCCCATACCAAAAGAAAAATTTGAAACTATTATGATTGGGACCATTGCTATCAAGGTTGAGGTAACATAATCATTAGTGGAGTACAAAGTTTTGTCTCATATGAAATTGTTTTGGTAGCAAGACTTGATCAACCTTGCTAACAAAAGGATTCCATTGAACAAAACAATGTTTTCATTATGATTATCTCCGATTATTTCTATCCTTTGCATTTTAGTTTTTGCTTTCGTTTAGTTTTCTTTTTGTTGTTAGTTGCTTGCATGCTAGAACTTCTGTAGTTCTAGCCTTGTTTTGTCCTTGCATCATGTTTCCAAAAGAAAAAATCTATCTGTCAGAAAAATCATTCTTCTATTTCTGAAAAATGCCCAAAAATAAAGTGTCTCGAAAACTTCTAGAAAATTCATATTAAATTTTTACGTGAAAAAAGGGGCAGAGGAGTACCTGGTAGGTACCAGGGGGGCCCACCAGGAAGGCACACCATGTGGTGGCGCGGCCAGGCCTGGGTGGTGCCATGCCCTGGTGTGGGCCACCCCTGGCCCCCCACTACCTCTCTCACCTGCCGCTTTCTTCTCTCTCCCGAGTAAGCTCCAGTTCATAGCTCAAAATCATGTTCTTTCTGTGCTTTCTCTCGATTTCTTCGATCTACTTGCTCAACCCATCTTTCTTGCTGAAACTTGGAGCATTTGTTCCTTGGTATGTGACTCCTCCACTTGTCCAAGTAGATTTGTGTTTAGTGGATTATATGTTGAGTATTTTTCTGCTATAGGTGACTGGTTTTGAGAGCTTGTAAGCTTGTTTGATGCTTAGAGATATAGTTTTGATGCATGTTTAGGCCTCTTGCAAGTCCCTATGAGTAGAATCCTTCATTATATTTACTTTGCAATCACTTGTGTAATAGGAGTTTAAATTTCAGAATAGAAGATGTGTGAACACCACCTAAACCAACATGAGCTTTGGGTGCCTGAGGTCATGAAGGTCCACCAGGAGGAGGAAGTTTTTCCCTCCATTTATCCATGCTCTGAGTTCATGAGAGCTGCAGGAATTCTACAAGATTTCCACACTTTGGTTTCTAATGCAGGGTTAGAGCACTTTTTGGAAGATGAACCTTGTCAATTTGTGAAGCTAACCATGTCTCTGGTGCGGGATTTCAAATTTAGTCACTCTTTACCTAACCCCATGGTCCATTACAAAATTTACAATATAGCTATCGACCTTTCTCTTGATGATTTTTGTGCAGCTATTAAAATACCTCAATGGGGATCATGTAGAAAGATTAAGGAGAGACCTGAACCACTCATGGATTTATATGCAGAAATTTGCCAAGGGAAGCTTCTCGAAGGAGAATGGAAAAATCCGTAACATTCATCTTCCCTCCATTCGCTACTTTGCCTACTTTATTGCCAAGTGTGTTCTTGCTAGGAAAACTGCCAATAAGTTATCTTCGTTTGATTTAGCATTTATCTCTGCTGCTCTTAGACGAGATAGGACTTACAACTTGGGTGCTTTGATAGCTTTCCGTCTTGCTGCTAACCGTGAGAAAGGTGGAATTTGTGGAGGCCTCATTGCTTCTCGTTTTCTAGCATTGCATGGTTTAGTGCCTCATCATCTAGACCTACAGTTTCCCATAGAGAGGCTTGATTTTAATTCCATGATACAACATAAATTTATTTCCTCGTGGGCTAGTTTGAGTGAGTTGTCTTATGAAATAACCTTTCTCAAAGCTGGTTGGAGAAAGAGCAAGTCCGAGCGTGTTCTTCTTTTGCCTGCACCTGTTTTGTTTAACCTTGATAACAGGGAAGGATGGTCCCTCACTGAGGAGGAGCTTGACACGTACTTGGGAGAGCTCTCCCAACAGGAGCAGGACACTAGAAGGGAGGTCACGGATGATTCGGTCCAGCCCTCGAATGAGGGAGAGTCTTCATATCAGCATCCAACTTATGATTGGGGAGCTTCCTCTTCTTCTCATGGGCCCAGCTACGACCATTCTTACCAAGATCCGCCCGCTTGGAACCCTTATTCGTACATGGATTGATACCCACTTAGGCCAAAAGCCTAAGCTTGGGGGGAGGTATGCCGACACCGCACTCATCTTCGTATCATGTTGCGCTGGTACTTTGTATATTCATGTTTCCGTTCTCTTTTTAGTTTTCATTCTTCTTTGCTTTTGCTTTCTAAAAAAAACACAAAAATACCAAAAATATTTCTGTTGTTTCTCTTTGGTTTGCTTCTTCTTTTTGCCTTGGTTTGTTTTTCCCTTTTTTGCTTTGTTTGAACTATTCGAAAAACCCAAAAAGATTTTGCTTTGCTTGTTTCTCTCTCTTGGTTCTTGTTTAAAAATCGAAAACACCAAAATATTTGTCGTTCTTCTTTGGTTTTTGTGAGGTTGCTATAGGGTTTGGCAGTTCTCAGTGGAATATTGGTTTCATATTATTATTCAAGCCACACAAGTGTAGAGCAATAATGAGGATTAATGGCAACTTGAGGCGTAGTAAGAGGCTGGTAACGAACTCTATTTTTTTTCATTTTTGTACATATACTCATCACTGTGGGCATGCTTAGTCCATTCATGTAGAGTGTATGTTATCTTTGGATGCTTAGTAGTTCTTGCTTTCTTATGATTAGCTCCAGCTCGCTAATAGTTTGTAGCATGTCTCATGAATGTTTGCTTGCATTACTCTATTCATAAATTGGTATGACACCGTGGTATCCTCCTTTGAATGTTTTCATTTGATTGACTTGGCACATGCTCACGCATGCACATGACTGTAATAGACAGTTAAGCCTCGATGAATTATTTTGCCTTGAGGATCTTGAATCACTTTCATTGCATGAGTAGTCCTGTTTTGTTGCAAGCATGATAATGACAGCTATTGCTCTCTCGTTTGTCGCTCCCTTACTATTGCTAGCCTTCACTTCCACTGAGTGTTTTACTCATGTTTCCAACTCCCTAAACCAAATATTTCCAAAGTGTCCACCTTATCTACCCATTAGAATCATTTGCTACTCCCATGCATATTCAATATGCCTTGTTTTCTTCCGAATAAAATGTTTGCTTGTTATGGGAAAATTAGTTAGTAAAGCTCTCACAAACTTGATGGCACACTTTATTTCCTACACTTAATAAACCTGAACCATTGTGAACTCTCCATGAAAGTTATATGCTTGCAAATTATAGGCTGGGGATTAGCAGAACTGTGCTGTCACGGGGAACGCTTTCAACACTTGTAAATATATACCCAGTTGATAGCTTGCTCTTTTGGTTGCGGATGTCATCGGTGTGAAATAAAAGGGGAGCTTGTAAGTCCATGGAGTTATGTATGTGTGTTAGAGAAATGCCTGGGCCGCTGGTCTAATCCATGCTGACATGGTGGAAACCTGCAGCGTAAGCATAATGATATCTATGGAGCATTCTTCTTATAAAAAATGAGTTATAGCTATTGAGAAAAAGAAAAAAAAGAGTTTTATGAAAAGAGCAAAGATAGAAAAAAGCATCATTTTCCCATGGTAAATAAGAAGATTGCTGAGATACTCTGTGTCTTCTTGCCTTCTCATTTTGATATGGGGATTCTTTCGTATCATCGGGCAAGGGGTACCCCGTTGGTGGTTCACAATGATACGCACATACTTACGATGACAAGAACTTACCGGTAACTAAAGTTGAGTAGCATGAGGAGCAGCCCTCGTACTCAAGGGACTTGGGATTTTCAGTTTGTAGTCTGTCAAGCATATAACTCAGATTGGACCTCACTTTCACCTTAACCACATTAAAGATGCTTATGATAGGGGCAATGAGAGCTTAAAGCTAATGAGTACCATACTTTCAACATTTGGAGGCTTTTCAAATTTCTCAAGACCTTTTTCTTCTACTTGTTGAGTCTCCACATATTCTTTGAGCACCTTCTTGAGAGCATAGTTGTCATTCTTTGTGTTTGTTCCAATACTTGATTATTTTTGTTATGACTTTGATGCTTGTATCTTTGATATCTTTACTTCTAGTCATCACTTGAACTTCAGAGGTGCCTTGGCATTCATAATCAAAGGCAAGCGAGATACCACTCTATCATACCTTTCTATGAGCATTGTAATGTTGCTTATGTTCGTGCTTTATGCTACTTATTATTCTTGAGTAGGAATCTCTTCATAGCTTGCAATGACTATTAAGTAGACTCAGTTGCATACTCTTTATTATGAATTGTCTAAGTAGTTGATCACATTGCTGAGAATATTTACATCATATGAGGCAAATGTGTTTGTGAAAGTTCTTTTATCGCACTCAGTTTTCAACTGAATTGCTTGAGGACAAGCAATAAGCTAAGCTTGGGGGGAGTTGATACGTCCAAAACGTATCTACTTTCCCAAACACTTTTGCTATTGTTTCTCCTCTATACTTGTGTGATTTGGATGCAACTAATGCAAACTGATGATGTTTTCAGCAGAATTGCCTTGGTGTCTACTTTTTGTGTAGAAAATCAACAATCAGGAAAAATCCCAGAAAATATGCCAAAAATCCTATTTCACCCGAAGACTCCAGGAGCTAGAATACGAGACGGGGAAGAGCCCTGGGGTGGCCGCCACCCTGGTGGCATGGGCCAGGCCAGGCCACGCCAGGGGGTGGTGTGGGCCCCCCAGGCACCCCCTCGACCTCTCTCTTCGCCTATAAGGAGCCTTCTGACCTAAAAACTTCGGGGGGTTTGACGTTTTCCAGAAAGAGTTCCGCTCCGCCGCCACCACCAGATTCCACGAAACAGCACCAGAAACTCTGTTCTGGCACCCTGCCGAGACGGGGAATTGGAGGAGATCATCGCCATCATCATCACCATCGCTTCTCCATCGACCATCCATGTTTCCTCCATCTATGAGTGAGTAATCCCCCGCTGTAGGCTATGGGGATGGTAGAGATTGGATGAGATCGTTCATGTAATGACATCAGATTGTTAGGGCATGGTGCCTACTATCTTTTATTAGTGCTTTATGACTTTGTTGCGACTTGTTGTGCTTAATGCTTGTCACTAGGGCCCGAGTGCCATGATTTCAGATCTGAACTTGTTATTGATTCATTATTATAGTATTGTTTTTGGTCTTATCTACAAGTTGTATACACACGTTGTTGTCCGGAACCTATGGCCCCGAAGTGACAGAAATCGGGATAACCGGAAGGGAAAGGCTTTGATGTGAGGATCACATGTGTTCACGGAGTGTTAATGCTTTGCTCCGGTGCTCTATTAAAAGGAGCACCTTAGTTGCCAGTAGTTCCCTAGAGGCCCCGCTGCAAACGGGCTGGCAGGACAAAAGATGTTGTGCAAGTTCTCATTGCAAGCACGTATGACTATATATGGAACACATGCCTAGGATTGTCTAGTACTTGGGTGCTTTATCTTATTTATCTGCAATTGCCCTATGTTCTGATTGCTATGTGAATTGTCTTGTCCATGCAACGCCCGTCCATCCATCCCTATGCCTACCGCACTCGAATCCCACTGTTTACTGCTTTTATTACTACTATCTTTGCTTTACTACTGCTGTTACTTTACTATTCCTACTACAAAACTGTTGCTACTGATAAAATGCTATGAGCAAGATTGTTTCCAGGTGCAGCTGAATTGACAACTCAGTTGTTAAGGCTTATAAATATTCTTTGGCTCCCCTTGTGTTGAATCAATAAATTGGGTTTCACTTCCCTCAAAAATACTATGATACACCCCCTATACTTGTGGGTCATCACTTCTCCGTCGCATTCCAAATCTCATGGTTAACGCGTAATATACGACGCTATAATCACTGGGGACATTGGTTATTAAGTCCTAGATATTATGTTCCTTTACCACTGGAACTGTATCAGTAGATTATTACCACTTAGTAAATAATTTATAATCATATTATTATGAAAATAGTATTTTCTGACCCTTTTGAAATGCAGGTGATGATAACATTTGAGTTACAAGCATTTGATTGAAAATAAGCAAAGGACATGAGCAAGTGTGAACTTGCCTTTTGTGATTGCAAGATTATACACTCACGGTCTTCAAGACACTAGAAGATCCAAATTCTGTAAATAGCATCATTGGTCCGATAAGGACGAATGTTTAAAGAAGCAAAATGCAATTATGCATAAGTAATGTAATGCAATTTGATAAATGCGAACCCCCAGACTAATCGTATTTGATCTAGTGTTTGGAAACTAGGAATGGCTTCTTTAGAATGTATTTCACTTTTACATCAGCTTCAGATTTGTGCTTAATATGTAAATACAATAAGTAGCATACAATACTAAAGCACTTAAGTGTGGAGTGGTATCTAAAGACTTCTTAAATTCATACAATTATTATATTTAATATTTTTGTGATAACAAATAATATTCTAGGAGTTCAAAAAATAATTTTTATTTAACTTTAGCTCTTCTTAATATCTTCTTAAAATTCTATGAAGGAAATAAGATTTTATTTTATGCAAACTTGGTTTACTCAACTAAAATACAAGTTAGTATTTCTATAACTTAGTATATCCATTTAGGATATTAAAAGTGAATTTTATTCAATTTTAAGTATTTTATTTATTTTTATAAAATTCTAAGTAGGAATATACATAATTTCTATACTAGATTCTTAATTTAATTACTTAAAATTATTACTCATCATTTTATTTGGTAGAGGATATTTTTGTGATTTCATAGATATATTATTTGTGTTTTTAGGTTTTTTATTAATTTTTCTAGAGATCATCTAGTTCTAGGGTTATATTTGTAATTATATATTTTACATAAGTCCTTTTTAATCACGGGCCTTGTCCGCTGGGCTAGACCGGCCCGACCCGACCCATCTGGGTTGGGTCAACCCCCTTGGCTCACCTGGTACTGTTCCAGACCGGCCCAGTACCCCCCTCTCTTCCTCGCACACTCGTGTTCTCCCCTTGGTCATTCTCCTCCGTGGCGATGTGGTGCCGCCACCATCGCCGTGCGATTCTGGCCATTCCTAGACTTCTTGGCCGCTACCGTGACGCGAGATGGGTCAGTCGATGATGCTCTATTGACTGGTCCAGCGCGATTTGGTGCCCGAGCGCTCCCCTAACCACGTTGCCTACACCCCGACACCTAGGGTTTGGGTGTTGCCGGTGATCTGGAGCTCCACCGCTTCCATGGTGATGCTCTGGAGTGGCTATGTGGTGCTACCAGCGCCTTCGTGATCCTGTGGCTGCCGTGCTTATGGCCTGGCGCGGGTCGCAGCGCCTTCGGGTGCTCCCCGTGCCACCATCAACACCACCGTCGGCCACACTGCTTCCTCTTCTAAAACTTGCGAGGACCACCGGTGAGTTTGCCTTCCTTTCCCCTCTCTGTTATCTATCTCACCTTTCTACCCTCCATGTGGTTGTTTATTGTGAACCCTGATTAGGGTTCTTCCCTTGGTATATTAATCATTCTAGCTGATGAAGCTGTTTTATGTGATTCTACTGAATCTAGGTTGTGTAGCACTCCTTGCTGTATTGAGGTCGTGAATGATGACAGTGGTTTCTGCCAGTGAACTATTGTCTGATATTTTACTTACTGTCTTGTACTTGCTTGGTGAGGCTATGGTTAGCATCTGGATTAAGATTGATCCATTGGTTCTAATTGCTATGCTTTGGAATGAGAGCATTAGTGTTGGATATCTGTTGTAAATGTTATCTAATGACTTTGTACATGATAGAAATGATTCCTAAATATTGTTTTAGGAAAATGATTAAGCATTTCCTTGAGAAGATTTGGCTATGGAGTCTATGTATCTGGATTACTTAGTTTATATGGGTCTTTTTGACACCTTCCATTGAATGGTACACAATCCCTGTCTAATTCTAAGTTTTTCCTAAACTCGCTCTGTATTGGCTTATATTGTAAGCATTGCGGAACTTCTATAAAATACAGTGTTTTACTTGTTTAATATATTGGCCTATGATACTGGTTTGAGGCACTTCTGGGTAAAACAGATGTTTTTACTTGCTATCTCCCTTCCCATGTGTTCCATGTGTTAGTTATGTAAATGATTACTAAATCTTTTAGGAAGATGATTATGTGGGTTTAAGAAAGTGGACTTGAGCTTGTACTCAAGCAACATCGAATCTGCTAGGTACGGAGGTGCTACCCACTAGGGATGTGCCCTATAGCCTAGCAGTTGTGGATCAAGTAAATCTAGTTAAAACTAGATGATAGGGTTGATGATGCTGGTCTGAAACCCTTTGTATAAGAACACATGTTTTATAGTGGCTATTTATTATATCCCATGATGGAATACACACCCCACTTGGGTGTATCTCTGAGGATTCTTCTTATCCAACAGATCTTTATTTTCTAAATGGATAAGCATAGATACAAAGCATGTGTGCTTTATGAATCACCAACCTGTTAGTAATTGGTGAAGAGATGTGGTTGTTGCCTTGTCGTAGCCTTGCTGATGAGCTTGTAGATCAGCTTCTAGAATTTCTACTCCTCCTTGTCCTTGCTCTGCACTTCCTAAACCACCCCATATAGATCACCATCTTGTGGATGATCTGATTGGTTTTCTGTGGTGAATGGTTGGTTTATCTCTTGGGGATCTCGCAAGATCTAAGGTGATGTTGGTTATTTTCTTGATAGCTTGTGATGCTGTGAGACTGAGGTAAAAGCTAGCAGATGTGCTGCGGCTGTGTGACCTCTTTTATGTGTATTGGGTTGCTGCTACTGTGTTGACAACACACACCATGCATGAAGTGACCAAGCTTCTTACCCGTGGGCTCCACTGGACTCAAGTTTCAATGGTTCAGATATTTGACTATGGATTGGTTCAAATCCCAGTTGGTATTATCCTCAAATTGTTATTTTTTCTCTGCTGAAATGGTGAAGCTTGCCCCAGGCCAATGATGTTGTACTGAGGCTTAAACTTTGAAAAGAATAGACTCTACACTTGATGGGTTTTGTCCCTTCTTTAAAAGATTTGGCTTAGTGATGTTTGGAAAATAGTGCATTACACTGTTAGAAACTGAGAGCAAAACTAACTTTAACCCTCTCTCTGTTTATTTCTTCTTCTGTCTTATTTGCAGGTACAAGACCAAGTGATCAGGAGAAATAGTATAGGATTAGTTTAGTATTCAATAAGTATTAATTTAGGGTTTTCTTTTGTTTTGTTTTGTAATATGTTATTTCTACTCTTTGTGAAGATCAATGTAATATATATTCATTATTTAATAAAGATTTTATTTCTTTGAGAATGTCTCTATAATGTTTTTACTTCAAATAGATTTGTATTTATTTAATACTTGTGGAATAAAGGAAAGAATTAGGAAGTACTATTTGAGTTATACTCTTATATTGTTATCAACTTCCTTTATTGTTTTATAAATGTGATATATTCAAACAATAATAATAACTAATTCTTTTTGGGAATCAAAGAAATTCTAATTACCTCTAATTTTCTAACCTTATTCAAATGTTTCAAATTTTTAAATATGAAATCAATTTATTCACTTGAGATCATTATAATCCCTAAGGAATTAAAGGTTAAGGGTTTATTTCTAACTAGGTAATTATAGTTGATGTCTCAACCCAGAGTGAGATATTGATATAGCCTCTTACTGTGATCTTATTAAACATTTCTCCAGAATTCCTATCCTCAACACTTCACTAAGCTTGGGTCCTAGTGAAGGAATTCCTTTCCTAAATATACTCTATTTTAATCTCTCATCTGCTTCACTAAGATCTCTTATGTCTAACTGTTCTAGTCATCTGGCTCCACCATATCCATCATCATATGATGACATGGTCATGTCACTTCTACAATATTCCTTCATTCTTCTCCTAGTATATATATACAGCTTCCATTTATAAACTACTCTTAAGTAAGTCATTCATCTGGTTGGTTATAATTTCATTATTCCATTCCCCTATCATTCTTCCTTTACTACCTAACTTGCACTTCTTAACTACCCTTGATGAATCCATCAATGTAGTTGTTTCTAACTCCATCCATAAACTCCATTATAATAGCCTTGCATCTACTTCCAAGGCTTGCAAGATTTCAATCCTCTCTATATCATATGTGATATAAATCCCTTGGAATAGGTATGGTACTACTTCCCACAATACAAGTTGTTCTTGTATTAACTTGGGTTAAGCTACTTTGCCTCCAACTACTCCATACAACTCATATTATATGCTTCATCATACCCTAGCTCGACCACTCATGATCAAGCTAGATGATTCAGCTTACTAGGGCTTGCCTAATTTAGTATACTCTCAACTCCTACTTTATTACCTGATCATCTATTCTCAAGTGACTTGAGAATGATGGCTTCCACACTTTGATCATAATAAGCTTAGACTTATAGTTGCTTGATCAAAATCTGTCAACACTAAGGACTAAATTCATACTAGTCTCTCTATAAGGCTTATCTTGTTGAGAAAACTTACCTTAGGTTTATACCTTCTTGGCTTAACAAGATTCTCATTGGATTCTCTACTACTACTAGATTTCTCATGGCTTCATAATTTCTAGCTTAACTCTTAGGTTTACATATTTCTTCTAGTTAACTCATGGGCGAGTTAGCTCCTCCAACATTAGATGGTTTGATCTCCACTAAGGATCACATTCCATTGATGATGGCACACTCTACCATATCTAGTTCCTTCTTCTTACTAATTCACTTTAGGTCTTTGGGAAGGTCAATATAATAGGTCAAAGTTAAGAGTCCATAAGTTCTAGGTCAGGGATTGATCACTCAACATTGATGATCAATTGACACTAGGACTTGGTTAAATTAGAATGTCATCTATTAATATGATAATAAGGGTATGTGATGAATGGTCTTGGCTTGACTTCCTTTCTACTCTTTTTGTGATAAGAATTAATGTTTAAGAACTACCATGATACGCATGGTTTGAATAACTATGGCAAGCAAGTGTATCAAGATTTAGTTATGGGGTTTCTTTACTTGGAGTTATATACTTGATTGAGTATTCAAGAGTGATTGTAATGAATACCATGATATGATCTCTATAAGATCCTTTTTATTGTGTTGTGGGTTTAGCTTGATTCTATTTGATCTGCCCATATATCAAATTATATTACCCAAAGATAAGGTTTTAGCAAAGGTCATATTGAAACTTATCGTAGTCAACTTGATGATCTACTTCAGTTCCACCAAGTTAAGAGAAGCTTAAATCACTTTGACAAGTTTTATATAAAAGCATGAAAATTATCTAGATTTTCTATGCATGAATGCAATGCACAAACCTGATCTCAGCTTATTTCTAAGCTCTAATGCTGGGATGTTACAGTGTTTGTGATGTGTTGCTGTTAGACAGTGATGAGCCGGAAACTTATTCGGAAGCGATGGTGGGATCCGATTCTGAGTCTTGGCTTGGAGCCATGAGATCCGATTTAAAGTCCATGGATGAAAATCAAGTTTGGAACTTATTTGATCTGCTAGACGGTGCAAGACCCGTCGAGTGCAAATGTGTCTTTAAGAAGAAAACTGATATGGATGGTAATATTTCTATCTATAAAGCACGGCTTGTTGCGAAAGGGTTCCGACAGGATCAAGGAGTTGACTACGATGAGACTTTCTCACCCGTAGTGATGCTTAAGTCAGTTCGGATCATGTTAGATATAGTAGCCTATTTCGACTATGAGATATGGCAGATGGATGTCAAGACGGCTTTCCTCAATGGAAATTTAACCAAGGACATGTATATGATACAACCCGAGGGTTTTGTCAATCCAGCTAAAGCTGACAAGGTATGCAGGCTTCGGAAATCCATTTATGGGTTGAAGCGAGCATCTCGGAGTTGGCCTATTCGCTTTGATGAGGTAGTCAAACCGTTTGGCTTCATCAAGAGTGATCATGATTCTTGTTTATGCAAGAAGTTTAGTGGGAGCAAAGTAAACTCTCTGATCTTATATGTGGATGACATATTACTGATTGGAAATGATGTCCAGATGTTGCAAGAAACCAAGGAATCATTGGAAAAGAGTTTTTCGGTGAAAGAATTGGGTGAGGCGACTTACATACTAGGAGTCCGGATCTATAGAGATAGATCAAGGCGGCTCATTGGATTGAGTCAGAGTACATATTTGGACAAAGTGTTGAAGAAGTTCAACATGGAATCGTCTAAGAAGGGGTTCTTACCAATGTCCCATGGCATAAAACTTAGCAAGACTTAGTGTCCTTTGACAACTGATGAGCAAAGTCAGATGAGTGCGATTCCATATGCTTCTGCAGTCAGATCCATCATGTACGATATGATTTGTACAAGGACGGATGTTTCCTATGCTCTAAGTGTTGTGAGTAGGTACCAGGCTGACCCTGGAGAAATCCACTGGGCAGCGGCTAAAAATATCCTTAAGTACTTGAGAAGGACTAAGGATATCCTAGTTTATAGAGGTGAGGATGAACTCAGTGTAAGGGGTTACACGAATGCGAGTTATCTCACTGACTCAGATTATTCTCGTTCGCAATCCAGATATGTGTTTGTGATAAACGGAGAGGCTGTGAGCTGGAAGAGTTCCAAGCAAGAGACAGTGCCTGCGTCTACAACAGAGGCTCAGTTTATTACTGCCTCAGAGCCAGCAAAGGAATCCTTTTGGATGAGGAATTTCCTCATGAATCTTGGTGTGGTTCAGGGCTCGTTCAATCCGTTAGACATGTATTTCAACAACAATGATGATATTGCACAAGCCAAGGAACCTAGGCAACACCACAAGAACAAACATATACTCATGCGGTACCACCTGATTCGCCATATCGTGCATCAAGGTGATATCAAGTTATGCAAGGTACACACGGATGCAAACATTATGGATCCGTTGACAAAGCCGCTACCACAACCAAATCATGAGAAGCACCTGAGAGCTATGGGCATTAGATGCCTAGACATATGATGTCGGATGATTGACTCTAGTGCAAGTGGGAGACTGTTGGAAATATGCACTAGAGGAAATCATGTATAATGTTATTCCAACTAGCAGGGTGGCCCTCGCAAATGCGAGGGCAACATCTAAAAATTCTATTTTATTCTAAAAGATTACTTTTCTATCAAAATTTATGATTTTTTAACTCCTTAGAATTAATTCTATATCAATATTAAAGAAGCCAAACATAGAGAGTCTAATGGGTTTTTACCCAAGTAAATTTAATTTAATTGCTCTATATTTGAGGTTGAACTATCATTGCATGCCATTTATTAATATTCGCACTTCGGTTTTGCTATGTGTCTGCATAATTGGACACTAGGACTTAGTCAAATTTATAGAGAATTATTGTTCAAATAATATTATAGAATAAAATCTCATAAAAATGTTTCATAATATATATGACATATAGAAGTGTTACTCATCGATAAGGGTCTAATCTACTACTTGTTTTCACATCATTGTTCTACATTTTGTAATTGTTTTGTTTCATGAAGTTTGTATACCCAATAATTTATTTATAGCATGCAGTGTCGCCATTGTAATCATAGTGATGAATCTCGTACTTATATTTAAAATTGGAGCAAAGTTCGTACCTTTTTGCTCATTGACCAAATGTGCAGTTAGAATGAAAAATTTGTGATCTTCATTTATCATGACTACATAATTTTGACCATGTAGAAGTAGTTAAAGTTACATGATAATACAAAAGAATGCTACACCTTAAATGACTTGTTCTAACATTCAAACTTTTAGTCTTGGGATGTTTAATGTTTTACCTTTTCTCATGTTCTGGGCTATGATTGTTTCTTCCGTTAGTTTCATCCACTAAGATCAATACAATAGGTAGGTGTCAGCTTGCTCTAAGAGTTTAAATATTAGATGTTTGCTGAGTTGGGGGAGAGAGAAGATGGGAGTATTTTTGACCATTTTAAAGTGGTTTTTACCGGTATGGAACCTACATATAAGCTATGTCACCATCATGACTATGTGTCTTTATTCTACAAAAAAATACTTTTGAAGTTCTATAGTTGATTAAAGGAAAATTATAAAATGTGAAATATATATCATCGAATGGAAATTCCAAAATTATATATGTTTTTTTTAGAATAATCGAGTTGGAAATGATATCCTAGAAAATTACAACATACATGTAGAACAACTTTATACATGGGCATACGCAAACATGTCAAACATGTGCATCGGTTTTTTATTATAAAATTATAATATGTGTTATATTCTGGGATATATATTTCCAGTAAATAAAACTATCAATATTCTCATGCCTTCACTCGCTAGTTATGTGCTTTTCTCTAATATAGCATCCATTCAATCTATCACCTTAGTACAGATGACTGACTTGGTTTTGATTTTAGTTTTTCTTCTCCATTATCGTGTAATATCACATAGAAACTCTATTTTATTTAAATAGTATATTAGCCGACATGGCCAATAGGTATTAATGGACCGATATAATATCATAATAACAACCTACCGACTTAGTTCAAAGAAAAACTGGTCGTCTCATGATGTGAGCTCATGCTTGTAGATGAATGATTAACAAATTACAAATCAATGGTCGGCTCGGGACCTAAGATCATATGGATAAAGTATCAAAGACTAACCCGACCTATATCTAATATCATATACTCCCTCTGGTCAATAATATGTATTAAATAAGTGATACTTATTATGGATTAGATGGAGTACATATTTGCAAACCAACTGGCTGCTCACGATAAAAAAGAGCTATTCGACTGGTAATGCTAATTTTATTTCGGAGTAGAGCAAAAATTCGGTCTGGTGGTCTACTTACTCATATCAGATAATGACCCATAGCCAGCTCATGATTTGAATAGTGATTCCCTGTATTGATCCTATATGCAAAAGCAGAATTAGATTCTTGTGTTGTTGCAAATCACATAGTTTTGGAAGTTTAGAAAAAAAAATAACGAATGACATTTTCTGCAATTCCACAAGTTGCATAAAGAAATATGTAATTAACACGAACTAAGTAAAAATAGCATCTATCAAATTAATTATGATGGGTTATTTTATAGTTTATCAATTGGGTAGACTATTAGCAAGTTTAGACTGTACACTAAAAGATACAAAAAATAATTAATGATCCTATCAAAGTTTTATAGTTGGTTTAATAGCAAATAAAATAGAATCCTTAACTCGCGCACTGGAAGTGGTTTAGAATAAGCTAGCTTACAATACTTTTTCCAATAGAAATCTTGAACTTGATTAATTCACTCGCTCCATCACCATAATATAGGCAAATTTGTCTGAAATAGTTCCATAGATAATATAGGATAGAAAAAGAAATACACAGTTCGAGAAATAAAAGATCCCCTGTCAGGTTATAAAAAGCAATATGTAATTAACGCGAACTGAGAGCATCTATCAAATATATTATGAACGTTTATTTTACAGTTTATCAATTTTTGGATAAAATAATATTGAATATAGAATGTATGCTAAAAGATAAAAAATACTTAATGATCCTTTCAACGTTTTATAGTGGTTTAATAGAAAATCAAGTAGAATCCTTGACTCACGCACAGGAAGTGGTTTAGAATAGGCTAGCTTACAACACGTGTTCCTTTAGAAATCTTCAACTTCATTAATTTTCTGGTTCCACCACCATAATATATGCAAATTCGCCTTAAATAGTTCAGCAGATAAAATAGTAAGATAGAGAAAGAAATACACTGTTTGGAAAATATAAGATCCTCTGTCTTGTATACATGTTAACTTCCGGGTAGCTGTTCCAATGAACCGAGAGCAAAAAACATTGTACTACTGTAATCAACTTTGTCGGTCTCATGTTTTTTCTCCGTCTTAAAATAGATGTTTTAGATTTATTATAATTTGGATGAATCTAGACCATATGATATTTAAATTTTAACAAATCTGCGACATCTATTTTAAGACGGATGGAGTAATACCATCATCCAGATCCCTTGCAACTTGCAAGCCTTCTTGTCGGCTGAAAATTTCCATGCATGGTTGTTTCCGTGTGCATCGCCGTGTGATAAATAAGAGACATGCATGGATATCTGATCGCATGTGCACGTACTTGGGGAGGAGGTCCGCTGACGTGATGAGGCACCATGGGAATTTGAATGAGGCGGCGGCGTGCGATATGAGCCCATGCATGTACACAAAAGATTGACACATTAGTTCTGTTGCATGCGGTCTAGTCATAGAAAATCCCCATGTTTTCATGCTTTTCCGATCGGTCAATGCATCGAATAAATTAGACCACATGTGCATGGATTAATTGATATTTACTCAAACCCTTTTTTTGCGGGGAGATATTTACTCAAACCTAATGTGCATGCACACTTGGGAAGGAGGTCTGGTTGCTGGAGGCACCGGCATGGCGGCGGCGACTATGGCGTGCGTGAGGACGCCCTAGGGGGCATAGGCTAGTGCTTGCACGAGGGAGCCTGTATCGTTGTTAGCTCGATGCAATATCGAAGGGTTACGTGAAAACTTATGAAGGATATTGGTGGATAATTTCATGTATTTTTAATGTCAAGATTTTCTATGCTATTTCTCTTAATTCTGGTAGCCTCTCATATACTTTTAATATATAATAGATGTATTCATAAAGTTATTGTACATGTATGAACTACTGATATGTATCATTGAATATGTGATTCGATTGTGAAACTATATATATTCATGTTGTTCATACTAATTGTCCTTGGTCGTTGAGATTGTGCTAGACACACAACTTAGACTAATATGAAAGTCGGTTGATGACTCGGTTCCACTTGTTATGGGCATAGAGATGCTATTCTGACTTACACTGATTCGGCTAAAGAGTTTAGCGAATCGAACTGACCCACAATTGAGATGCAACGAGCATGTTGTCATTTGTAGTCTCAAGCAATGGAATCCTTTGACCTAAGGTGATTGCATGATACGAGTTGTGTATTGCCTACTTAGGTTCTATCAAACGCTATTATGTAAATGGGCAGTCATAAAGTTAGAGTTTGGGTTGGTTGTGAAGCAAGCTGCGTGACGTGGATTACCAGGATGGGATTTGCCCCTCCATAATGGAGAGATATTCTCTAGGCCCTCTCGTGTGATATGATTCGAAAGCATGGTCATGCGCGACTTGGTTAAGTATTAACCAAGGAGTTGGACTAAGTGTTAGTCCAATAAATCGTATATCACGTAATGAGAAGAGAAAGTCGAGCAATTAAATCGCCTATAGCTTGACAAGATATGTCGTGAGGCAAAGGTACTTGGACGAAGGTCACATCGAGAAAGGTTTGTATTCTGACTTTATGGCGCTTGGGAGTTGGCACGTCTTGCTAGAGGCCACTACCAACTATCGACTCTGAGTGGTGACTTGTAACACCCTCGAATCGGCCCTCTGCAAGTTTTAGCAATTCCTGCCAAACCTGCATAGAAACGATTCAAAGATGCCCACCAGGCACTTGCGTGCGGGTGGAAAACGAAGTAATAACATTACACAATAGTCCACGATGGAACCCACAGAAACATATATATACAACAACGACTCCATGAGTCACAAATACAGGTATACAATAGTCCACGATGGAACCCACAGAAACATATATATACAACAACGACTCCATGAGTCACAAGTACAGATAAGATGCAAATGGGGCTAAGAGCCCTGAAGAATAACCAATGGCATCCATAACCCTGCCCAGGCCAAGCCGTAAGGGTAACCCTACTAACGACGTCGATCTCATACCTGCTAAAACATAAGGGGTGTCGACAAAGGGCAAAGGAAAAAGGGAGTGGTCAGTACTGAGGCCAGTACACGGCGAGGCTAGCATTCGGCGGCTCTCGCCTACATAGGTATGGTGGACTGAAGCGGCAGCGCAGCATGCACTAAACAATCTATAGAGACTCGATTCAACTGTCGGCTATTAGAGAGGGATAAGAAAGAACTATTCAGATCCAACCTGATAGTAACACCAAAGTCATCCTGATATCATAAGTAGTGGGCAGTTTTAGTTAACCATTCCATTGTAGGTGCAATACTTACTAGTCAGATATAAAAAGCATGAGACCTCCCAAACCAGCAGTTGTTGGCACTTTTATTTACTCATTCCGTTGTAGTGAATCTGATTACTAGATATGTCAAAGTTAAATTTATAGCACTACTTTAGTTATGCTTGTCGATGGTCAAGATACTGTGCTCCAAGTCGTCCATAACCACGGACACGGCTTTCAGAAAGATTTACCCTGCAGGGATGCACAAATAGCAACACACACACGACCAACCTCGGGAAGAACCAAATAAAAAGCAACGAGGCCTCATGACAAAGCATTCACAGGATTCATAAATCATTTCAGGAAGCCACCCCACTAAGCTACCCGCAACGAAGTTGGCCGGCTCCGAGACGGACCAAGGGTTTGTGTCAATGGCAGTAAACGACTGGGAACCGGAAAATGTGACTAGGCTTGTCGATACCGTGAAAACATTCCACATTCCAAAACAGTACAGGTGCTCCACGCACAATCATAAATAAAGCAGTAAAGCATGGCATAAGTACAGGATAGTAATAAAGCATCAAACTACTTTGTGGCCCCAAGAAATAAAGTGTGAATCAAGCTCAGGCAAAGGGGGATTCATAGAGTCTCCCGTATGTGGATAGTGCGAATAGTCAAGGAACAGGTATCAAGTACTCGGGGCCTACGGGACACAAGTGAGCGTGGAAGAACCAAATATTAGCTATTTCCCACCAGTGCCTCTGCATTAGTTATATCTATTCCCATCATTTTAATTATTAGTTGAAATTAAGTCATGATCATCTCCACCATTAAGCATGTCCAACCTTCCAACAACGGTGGAACAACAACGACGTGAAGCAGCACCTGAGCAAGCAACTACGACTCGCAAGACCGACTATCTATCAAACAACAGGCAATAGGATGTGTCCAAGGCAATATTGAGGCTGCAAGGAATATAAATGGTACAGAAACTAAAGCATCACAACACGGATAGCAGTAGATCAACAGGAAGAAAGTAAAGACTATAAATGCAAAATAGGTAGAAAGGGAGAGATTGCTCGCCTGAGAAACATAGCCGAAGATTCATTATCCGAAGAACTTTTCGATACTTGCATAAACTCAATGGCCTAATCTGCGAAGAACCAAAGTACTAAAAGAAACACCAAATGCATTATTTAATACTACGACGGACTATCAGGCATGATGCATGTATGATGTATGATATGGCAAATGTGCGATGCAATTAGGCAATATTAAGCGGAACCGGGGTCCCGACAATTAATTAGATGGTTCATGTTATTTAGATACCCCGCAATTGAAAAGTTGTATTAACAAGGCAAAATATAGCATCGGTTTGCAACACCAATTTAAATGGAGTTAATATAAGACTAGAATAGCCTGCATATAGTCTCCATCTTTAATTATTAGGTGAATCGACATAATGCCCCCAAAACCACAATAAGATGTATGCAAGATGAACAGTTAAATATGCACAAGTTAAAAGTCATATTATAAAATATAGGGGATTAGGATCGCACGTAGGATTCCGGCGATCTTGGTTCGGGGTTCGATGAGGTTCGGGTCTTCGGGGAGGAGGACTTGACGTTCCCATGTAGGAGATCTTGCATCGGCATCCATTACTTCGAGTGGCACCGCGATGGTATTTGGGGTAACATTGTGGTGTGTTTCTTCGCAGGTCACGAATGAACCTAAGATCTTGGCGACTGTACAAAGTCATGAGCTTCGCAATGACCTTCGAACAAACAGGCGTGGTGGAAGGTCTTGTTGATCTTCACTTCACTTCACTTCAGCCCTTTGGCATCACCAAACCACCAGCACGAAACACCACTTGGTCACTAGATCAGTACCATCCTAGCATCACAACACCAAAGGCAGCCGAAACATCAACACGGTAGCAGTAGCACATCCACACGTTGAGGAACATGAGCAGAACCAAATGCATAGGTAAAATAGAGACATGGTGGACGTGCATCACATACGGTCTATCGATGACGGACACGAGAGCAGCGATGTCGTACAGAAGGAAGAGGCCAGCACCATGGCACGCAGGTGGAAGCTCATGTAGAGGGGATGCGGGTGCTGTTGTGAGCGGCTCTAGCAGAGACGCAGCTTGGCGCGGAGCTCCTGGACAGCAAGACAGCGAGAGAATACGCGGTCGGCCCTACAAGGTGGCGATACCGACGGAGAGGAGGAGCACGAGGCTGGCTTGATCTTGGAGCATCGCTGGGTGGCTAGGCCGGACGACGTCCGGGAGCGGCTGCGACGGGACGCGAGGCTGGGAGGACTGCGCGTTGGCGACGGCAGGCTCGCGAGGTGGGGTCTGGCAATGCAGGGCCGTGACGGGGCCGAGGAAGGAGGAGAGGGCCACAGCGGCCTGCGATCCAGAGAGAGGCGCTGGTGAGGAGGAGACGCCCTGGCGGTGGGGATCGAAGGAGATGAGGGCCAGGCGGCGACGCTCTAGGATGGGGAAGGAGCGAGGTGGAGATCGGAGCAAGCGCATGAGCGCTCAGGCTCAGGAGGAGAAGAAGCAGGTGGAGGGACCCGATCGATTTCTTTGACCTGGCGGCGGGGTGTTTGTTGCAAAACGACTAGGGGATCATGGGGGTCATGACCGGTGCGTGTATGTGTTGTGTGTTGGGTCAACGAGATCGCGTGCATGTGTGTTTGATTGCATGTGGGTTTCGGCAGGGAGAGGTTGCATGAGAGGAGCGGGGTGGTCTACCGCGTCGAGTGCGACATGCGGGGTGCGGGGTGGGGTTGCCCGCTGCGTCGCTCGCGCGTGTTGGTGTGAGCTAGGTGAGGCGGCGGGCTGGGGTTTGGTGGGGCTAGGGTTAGGGTTTAATCTAGTGTAGATCTATGTTTAGGTTTTTATCTCAGGTAGTAGGCTGCTGCTGGCTGGCCCTTTGGATCTGGCCGGTGGCGGCCTCCCCGGATAAAATAGGTTTTTATTATTTATTTTATTTGGTTTAAAACAAAATATTTGCAAATATGTTTTGGACAAAATAAAGGTCCAAGAGGACTGGCGGTTTTGATTTAAATAGAGAGGGGGTTATTTAGAAAACAAAGCTGGGCTTTTAGAAAATAGTTTTAGGAAAATAATATGCATGATGACATGATGATGCTCAAATGCAATATGGCATGATGACATGGGCATGCGATCACGATGATGCACAAAACAAAAACACAGCAATTTTCTAGTAGTGGTTTTACCGGGGTGCTACATGACTCGTGTTGTGTCCAGGTGTACGTGAACCTACAGGGTCACACACTTAAGGGTAAGGAGCCTATGTGGATTAGATCTATGTGGAGATTGGGGTATGGCCTAGATGGGCCTCAAGCATTGAGCCAAGCTAGGAGTGTATATAAGTAGAGTGACAAGGGATTATCCCTGACCTAGCCGTCATTTTCTCCACTCCTATTTCGGGCTAGACAGGATCTAGCAGTCCTCTGCCTAGAGGTCCTCCCTGTACGTGTGGATACTAGTAGAGGCGTTTCACCTACGACGCTAGAGATAAGAAGGTCGTGGGGATCTGGACATGTTGTACGTGGGGTTATTCGGCACGGCATCAACTGGTACGCTTCATCGATAATCCGCACATGCGCGTCTAGTGGTAAATCTTGTGGCCTATCACCTGAGCTAGATCTTGGGTGTACCACGTAAGTTAAAAGTTTGTGTTTATCTCTGCGTGGCCCAACATTTTTGACTTGTGATACCTTCGATCCGGATTAGGGATGTAGTATAGGTATTTTTCTCTAGTAGACCTAGGTTATCGAATCCACGGGAAGTGAATGCGTAGTGAAGTTACTTTAAAGGATATTTGGGAGTTTTAGAATTCCCTTTGTGTTTTTACCGGACCAGTAGCTTGCGTATTTTTGTTATTGTCGATGATGGAGAGAGAGAGGGTCTAGGGCGTTCGATTTCACCTGTAGCTGTGCAAAAACATCTGATGGAAATAAAAGAGAGAAATAAAGTATGTGTGTACTTGTTAGAGCAAGATAAATTATATGTCGGCAGTGCATCCATAATTACTATTGCCTCCGCAACCGCTTATAGCAATAACCTACTAGTCTCATCCATAGAAGAAAGAGAACTAATGATATGCATAGTGATGTCACCGTTAATCCCAAGCAAATCCCTCACATACAGCCATACTACCCCTTCTATCACTGGGGTTCCCAACCTACAGATCAGTCATCACTTATACTCCCTATACTTCGCTCAACCCTCGAGGTCTTTGGTACCTCACAAGTCGTTGGATTGAGGCAAGAGAGGATACAATAATCATCATGTCATACAAACTAATACACGATCCCATCTGTGATAAATCACATGCACAATTGCTACATGGCTAGGCCGAAGCCCTTATCCCAAGGAGAATTACTCACACATAGAGATGAGATCAACAATGACAAACATTGTAATGAAAATCATAAGATTGACAGAAATAGTCTTACAATGTCGCCAATCGGAGAAGAGATCTACTATTACAAGTGGTGGAAGATGGCTATGGAGATGGAGAAGGGTTTAGAGATCTGAGATGGCTTTTTGGCGGAGTCTGGCTTCTTCGGGGCGAGGTGAGCGTTGTTTTGCCATCGCCTGAGGCTTCTTTATATAAGGGTCCCTTCACGAAAGTTGTTCCGTTTGACCTAATGGTGGCGGCGCCAACTATACAACCCGAGATATACGGTCGGAAGTTTTGCTCCGGCCGTATAGTTGGTCGGTACAGAGTCGGTCTTCGTTGGACGGCTCCTGGTTTCTTCTGGTTGAAGGAAATATCGTATCTTTGACTTTAATGTAGTGATTCCCTCCTTTAAGCGACATTATCTGCGCAGGAAAAATAAAAGAATAAAGGATTGCATACCTCTCTGAATATTAGCATTAGTGGAAGGGTTTAGAGAGATATTTCATCAAAAATATGATTAAAGTCCAGTTTAAATATGGATGTAGATGGCTATATTTCAGAGCCATCAACCTCCCCAAGCTTAAACTTGATCGTCCCGAGCAAGAAAACCAAAGTAAAAAGGAACTCAGCATTTAAACTGAAATAACGAGATGGTGATCTTACTCATGATTAATAGTCTCATGTTTCCCCCACTTCATAAATCTTAAAAACTTTAGCATAGATAGAGTAATGGCAAGCATATCAAATGGGTTTCATGCATCCTTATAGCGCAGCAAAATTATTGTAAGCATGGATGATTCAAATGAGTAAATTTTAGTCCATGTCAAGTAATCAACTCATAGGCTTGCCTTTGAAAAGTAAAGTATAATCATGTAAATTAAGAGTGTGAGAGTTTTCATGAACAACATATATACTAGAGTATCTCAATTCTCCCACATCAATGAATCAAGACTTTTCAAGCACTACTTTTCTATTCATTGTCCTTTAAGAATTTCAGTTTTTAAGTAATTGAGAGCATGCCAAAGATTTTTATTAGTTTATCGAGATGTGATGGACACTCATGGCATCACTAAGGTTTTTGTTCCTTTTGCATAATGATTAGTCATAATATCCAAAGGAGTGATTCCATCATGATTACAGCTACCCGGGAGTGCCAAGAATCTTACCCACTATAGCATTGCTGCTACAAGTGTTTAATCAACTCATAGCCGAAATCTAGGAGTTTCCTCCATGAATATCGTTCGTAGGCCAGCAGATTTGTTGGCATCCCATGAAGTTTTACATGCGTAAAGCTGTATCATTCTTATGATTAACAGGTCAAACTTTGGCATGCTCACAAAAACCACTAAACATTAATTCAATCGAACAAATCCTTTCAAAGAGATCTATTAAGTCAATCAACATTTTCAGTGGTGTCAAGTGTCTCTAGAAATAAGCCTTCAAGACTAAGCACTACAACACCCAAGCCTTCAATTGTGAGACTTTTTCTTATTACAATTGTTTAGCAATTTTTAGGCAAGACTTGGTTAATTATGAGAGCTGGAACAAAATGAGCCCAATTAAATACCCATGCAAACGACAATCTTACTATGATACAAAGACTCACTCCACCAATATAATATCTCAACATTTACTACTAACTAGCATGGGTTTCTCAAACTTCAAAAGTGGGGAGTCATAAGGCATACCTCTCATGTTTGGTTCCACTTCTCTCTTCCTTTTTTATTTGTTTCTTGGAAACTCAAAGTCGATCACTCTCCTACAAACATATGAAGACCTCGAGGAGGAAAGAAAATAAAGAGGGAAAATAAGGAAAAATGGAGAAATATTTTTGTGATTTTTAAGAGAGGGAAATAAATGATATAAAATTGGTGGCAAAGCTCGACTAGAAAATTTCGAAAGCAAATAGGAAGAACTAAAGATAAAGCGTTAGGGAAACCAACACGAGTGCTTATAAACTCAAATAAAAACGTAACCTTGCAAATAAAAGCAAATGAACGCCAAATAAAGATACATGAGGAAACTTCCCCAAGCTTAGGCTTTTGCAAGCCCTTCAAATCATTGTGGTGGCGGGAAAAGTCATTACTCCAGTTCACGAATTGAATGGAGAGGTTACTTGTTGATTATCGGAGGTTCAAAGAGAGGTTGTGCATCCTCTCCACAGTCCCTCTAAGTCCTTGGAAATCTTGGTATGTGGCGAACCGGGTTTGTGGCTACTCCTCTTGGTGAGGAACTTCTTGCTCCTCCTCTTGGTCCTCATCCTCTTTAGGAATCACCTCCTCGGGTTGGTATTGCTCAGCCTACACATCATATAGCAAATGTCAAGAAAAGACCATTATGCAAAGGAGCTAGGTAGATACGCCCAGCTCTAGCAATATGCAGGTAATAAACAACACCTCTCCTAGTGAGCATTCCACAGGCCCTCAAGGTGGAGAAACCAACACACGTCTCACCTAGTATGGGTTGCAACTCACCTAGATCAGTGTCTAGGGCAGTGGCAAGCACGGTGGACGCCTCCTCCTATGATTGTCCCTTGGCTTTGGGAGGCTTGCTACTCCAGGTAGCACACAAGGATGGCTCCCAAGTTGAGTGACATGTTGCAGTTGATGTAAGAAGCATTGGCGAGGACTAGGATATCCTCGTCGTTGAGTCTCGTGAACTCATTGCATGCCTGCAAGGTGTTAACAATAACATAGAACAAATAGCGAATTTCAGGATGTTGAATATTCTTCCCCTTGTTCACTCTACTAGTGAAGCTCATTCCATTATAGTATTGATCGGGGGAAGGAATTAAGCCAGTAAAGGATGCGCTTAGAGCATGGACATCATTGTTTGGAAAATTAAAGCATGTACACCATTCATCTAACCTTAAGGTGTAGTTGTTGTTCATCAAACAGAAAGAAATAGTATCCTCTCCTTGCCACAGTTTAACGGTGCTTTGGAATGAACTTAGGAATTCAATGGTTAAACGGCGATAAGTAGGTATATCATTGTACACAAAGTTTTGTAGGCCAGCTCTATTGCAAAGTAAATTAAAGTCATCAGAAATACCGAGTTGGTTCAATATAAGGGGGCAATTCCACTTGGTGGCCTTCATTTCGCGGTTCTTGATCTTGTTGAAGCGTTGATGATGGGCCTCATCCCTGAACCGTATCCCCATGCGTTCCTAGGTGATTGTCCGAGAAGCGCTAGCGGTGGCAAGAGCACGAGTTTGGCTCCTTGTGTTCATCTTCTAAAACATTGAAGAAAGGAAAAAAATAAAACTTTTTGATCCAAAAATAGTAAGTATAATTTATTCCTCATCTAAGCACACTAAAGATTCTCCTTAAGATAATAATCTAGGAAAGAAAATCATGACAATTGGTTCATAGTAGGTCTCACCCTAGATTGATAATGACTATAGATCGAAGATGAATTTGCAAAAAGTAATTGGAGGATCGAAGGAGAAACATACCGTAGATCACTTGTGTGCGAGGAAATCGAACAAAATTTAGTAGAAATAAAGATCACTTGAGGTTTTGAGAGGGTTTGGAGGTATAAGAAAGAAAAAAGGATTGAAGTTTTGGAGTTGGGAGTACTGATACGTCCATTTTGCATCATTATTCTATATCATAATTTACTGTTATTCATTGATATATTTCATATTAAGAGATGATACTTATGTTACTTCATCCGTTTTTGCATGGTTGATGACTTTTGGAGGATGGACCGTTGAAGTCAGGATTCAGATGGAAAAGGCACTGTTTGGTGGCGAAATTCGGGAAGATCAGAAAATTCTATAAAATACATGGAAAATCCTATTTTTCCAGAAGACGAAGGATGCTAGAAGGGGGAGCATAGATGGGCCACAGGGGGACCACACCACCCCCTGGCACGGGCCAGCCCTAGCCGCGTCACCAGGTGGTGTGGCCACCCTGGCCCACCTCTAGCTCTCCCCTTTGGCGTATATTATCCCCACGAAACCCTAAGACTCGGGGAGCGACCACAGAAAGATTACGCCGCCTCTACAGGGCGGAAAACTGCAGAGAGAGAAAGAGCTCCCCGACAGGCAGAAATCTACCGGGGAAATTCCTTCCCGGAGAGGGGAGCATCGCCATCAACACCGTCATCAAGCTGGACTTCATCGGGATCATCATCATCATCATCTCCACCAGCACCATCATCACCACTCCATACCGCTGTAACAATTGGGTTGAATCTTGCATAGTTCTTAGGGGAAACTTTCCCGGTGTTGATTACTTGTTGTAGTTGATGCTATTGAGTGGAACCATTGAATTATCGTTAATGTTCAAATTGTTACTTATCATTATTCCATCTCTGATCTTGATCCATATGATGTCTTGTGAGTAGTTCGTTTAGTTCTTGAGGACATGGGAGAAGTCATGTTCTTAGTAGTGGAATTGTGTTGAGAAGGATTCAATGGTTTGTTATTTAAGTTGTGGTGTTATTCTTCTAGTGGTGTCATGTGAACGTCGACTACATGACACTTCACCTTTATAGGCCTAGGGGAATGCATTGTGTATTTGGCTACTAATCATAGGGGTTGCTAGAGTGATAGAAACCTAAACGCCCATTAGGAAACCTTTGCACAAGGGAGTGTAGGATCTCAGAGTTTAAAGCTATGGTTAGGTTTCTATCTTAATTACTTTCTTGTACTTGCGGATGCTTGCGAGGGGTATAATCACAAGTATGTATTAGTCCTAGGAAGGTTAGTACATTAGCACAGGTTCACGCACACAACACTTATCTAACTAAAGAAGATTAATCAACTATATGAAGCGAAAGTACTTAAAGATATTCCCATGTGTCCTCGTGAACGTTTGGTCATCTTAAGTAATACAACCTGCTTGTCCTTTGCTAGAGAAAGGATTTGGGACACTTGCTGCATTTATTATTATTGTCTTTTATTTACTCGTATTTTATTTACCTGCATTATCAAAAACCCCTAAAAATCCGTTTGCTAAGTATTTACAGAGAATTCCTGCTCCAAACCACTCGTCAACACCTTCTGCTCTTCGTTGGGTTCGACACTCTTACTTATCGAAAATACTGCGATACACCCCCTATACTTGTGGGTCATCAAAACTATTTTCTGGTGCCGTTGCCAGGGAGTGAAGCGCTATTGAAGAGTTGAACTGGTAAATGAAACTTCTACTGTGAGTATTGTTTATTTTGTTAGTTACTTTATTTCAATATGGATAATTCACTTAGTTTCTTATTTCGTAATGCTACTACCACTGCTAAGGTAGTAGATGAACCTACACCTGCTAAAATTGATACCTTTAAAATACCTACAAGAATTATTGGTCGTGTTATGAATAACTACTATTTTAGAGATGGAACTGTCCATCCCGTTGATCATTTGCTCTTTATACACGAATTATGCGGGTTGTTCACGTGTGTAGGTATTACAACAGATCAAGTCAAGAAGAATTTATTCTCATTATCACTTAAAGGAAGAGCTGAAGAATGGTACAAGTTGCTAAAGAATGGTCAAGCTCTTGAATGGGAGGAAGTAGTACCTCTCTTTTATTCTAAATTTTATCCTCCTAGTGAGATTCATAAAGATCAGAACCAAATATATAACTTTTGGCCTCTTGATAGAGAGAGTACAGCTTAAGCTTGGGGGAGATTGAAGTTACTAATGCTCAAATGTCCTATTCATGAGCTCCCTAACAATATTATTATCAATAACTTTTCTGCAAGACTTTCTCTTCATGATAAGGATCTATTGGATGCTTCTTGTGCTGGATCATTTACACACATGAAAGAAGAAGCTAAATGGGATCTTCTAGACTGTATTAAATGTTGAAATATGGGACAATGATAAAGAAAGAAAGTTAGGTATAAATTATGATTATGAATGCATTGAATCATTTATGGGAACTAATTACTTTCAGAATATTAGTAATGCTTATTGACGAGGGTTTAACTCATCAATGCCCATTGTTATGGACTTGGGTTTTGGAGAAGGAGGGAGCGCTGGAGACATCTATCGGCTAGCAAACAAGCACACAGGGGACTCAAAGATTTTCCCAGGTTCAGGCCTCGTAGAGGTCCCTACTCCTGCTTGTCCGCTCGTGGAATTATCAAGGGAATCGAAGATTACAATGGTGCACAGATGCAATCTGGCGAGGGTTGTGGAAACTAGGGTTGCGTGTGTCCTTCTCGCCGCCCCCTCCTATCCTTTATATAGATAGGCTAGGTCTCGGGTAGCAGGTAGAGTCGGCTACAGATTAGGGTTTTCCCCTTTGAACTTTCTATCTTTAGTCTCTTCTTGTTCTTCAAGCAATCGAGAATCCGTAGGCCACTCGAGTCCTTCATTTGGGCCTTGGCGACACCGTGGGCCTCCACGTATTCAGGCCGTATATACCAAGCTCGAGTACCTGTAGGGTATACCCATGTCAGTAGCCCCCGAGTGTCCAGTGGAATCACAGATTCGACTGGAGACTTTATGAAGTCTTTCGAGTGCATGACTGAGTACACTTTTCGACTGCTTTGTCTATGTCGTAGGGATTGTTGGTGTGCGTGCCTGATTTTAACCGATGTATCGGTATCACTTAACTACCTTAGGGAAAAACAACGCCACCTACTCGAACTCGAGTCCCTGGACTCGAATCCGGAAAAGTGCTGGTGTAACTCGACTCAAGCCGCGGAGGTCTTACAGGAGTCAAATTCTAGTATATGGGTGTGAGCACTCGACGCGTCCGTCAAGGCATATCCATCGTACCTACAGGCACGGATATATTTCTGGTAGTGCGCAGCTTAATGCGTTGCCAGGCCTTATTCAGGTCTTACCTTCACGCTGCAAGCGCGACATCTGAATTTTATCACCACGGAGATGATTCGGGTGACCCAAGAGACGCGGTCTCTTTGTAGGGAAAAATTATGAGGCGGTGTCGCCATAAACTTCGAGTGTGGACGTTTATCAACACACAGTACTTTGTACAAATAATCATAGGGTGCGCGACCAGCGCTCCCTATGGGAGTAGCCCCCGAGTGCCTGGTTGAGTCGAAGACTCAGGTAGGTACTAAAGAAATTTTGTGACTGCTGTCGTCTTTTGTTTGCTTGTCTTCAGTCGAATTTGTTTCCGGTGCTCCCTATGGGAGTAACCCATGTCCATAGTCAAACCGTGTTTCGAGTGGTTGGGTTTGCCTTGATTAGCCATGCTCCTGTAAAAAGAAGAGAAAAAATCATAGGGTGCGCGACCAGCGCTCCCTATGGGAGTAGCCCCCGAGTGCTTGGTGGAGTCGAAGACTCGAGCAAGGACTAAAGTAGTCGAACTCTTCTGCTGCGTAGCTTTTTGATGACGTCAGTGCTGACCATTTCATGACCTCAGTTGCCCACGTGAGCGAGTTTGACGGGACGTGACGAGCAGTGGGCCCTACTATCTGACTTTGATTTGACTGGGCGTGCATAATCTTTATTTGAACCGCGCCTCCTCAATTTCTGCACGTAATGGGAGTAGTGGAGGGACGGTTCGTGTTTCAGCTCCTCCACGTGTCTAGCACGATGATCGCCATGCGTCTAGTAGGGTTTTTCTAAGCCGTTGGATTGCATCTTCCAGGGGTTAAGTAGTGGTGCTGCGACGGTAAAATTCACATCTGCTTTTCACTCATCTTCTGCCTTCATTGCCATTTCTACTGCTCCCCTGCTTTCTCTGCTCTCTTTTTCTTCGTGGCGCTGGATCAGCTCCGTGCATTTCCTAGCTACTTTCTTCGATCACTTCGCCGCCGTGCAATGGGGAAGAAGAAGGGAGGTGTTGCGCCCGATTCCACGGCTACCGCTACTGCGATGAAGAAGAAGGGCAGCTCCGCCGCCGTGGGTACCAGCACCGTCGCTGGCGGGAAGAATAAGGGCGCGAGCACCCGCGTCACGAATGGTGTGTGGCGTCCCTCCATCATCAAGTCCTCTGATCTCCGTCTTCTTCGCCAAGATGGAGTGTTGTCTTCCACAGTCACCGACGCACGCGTCCCCAGCGGTGAGATAATCCCCCTCTCTTCCTGCTGGTTTTCGAGTGATGTTCTTGGTGTTCATTATTCGCGGCCTCTCGTTGCCCCTACATCCCTTCTTCAGGGGCCTCCTTTGCTTTTACGGGCTCCAGCTCCATCAGTTGTCCCCAAACTCTATCCTCCACATCTCTTGCTTCCTCACCCTTTGCGAGTGCTGGCTCGGAATCGAGCCGCACTTCGGCCTCTTCAAGCCCCTCTTTAAGTTGAAGCGCCAATCTGCTTCTGGCTCCTTAGTCTACGATGTAGGCGGCTACGGAATTTACGTCGATCCATCCACCACCTATTTCGACATCAAGCTGATGAAGTCCATCCAAGGGTGGAGGGACAAGTGGTTCTACATTCGCGACCAGAAGGTCGACGAAGACCACTTCGGACTCACGCCCTTCGACCCCTCGACGCCATGCAAGAGAAGGCGCTCCTTGAAGAATGTAGTCATGCCTGGCGAGTCCGCGGAGACAGATGTGTTGTACGAGCGCGTCTTCCACCTCGAGAGTCGCATAGGTAAAGAGGAAGGAGGATGCGCACTCATTCGCACGTGGCTGCGCCGTTGCATCCAGCCCTGTAGGCCAGAGTCCACCCCATGTTTCAGTGGGCTGGTGCTGATGATGCCACTCGTGTGTCTGCCGATGGCATGTCTGCGAGTGAGATAGATAAAAGGGTTTGACTGGTGACCACATACACCGTCAAGGATGTGCTCCCTAGTGAGCCAGTCGTTCCACCGTTCGATGCTTCGAGCCCTCCTCCTGAGGTACAATTGTGCTACGTAGTAGCTTAGTTTGTTGATTGCTTCTTTGCTGTTTACTCGCTTTTTGCTGAATTTGTTGTCTATATGCAGGATTGGGCGGTGTCACCTTGTATGCCCCCTCTTCCTGAGGGGGTTATCCCTCGCGACGCCTTGGAAGAGGATGAGTCAGAGTCGACTGTCCTATCTGATGTGGAGGAGGAAGCCCCCGAGTTGGGTAGTCTGGATACTCGCAAGCGTTCACGTAGCGAGGATTCTGATGCATCATCTCCTTCGACTCCAGAAGGTGCAGGCGTTGGTGCGGAATCGCCAATCCCTGCCATTCCCGTGAGCGCCATGGCACCATCCTCTCGCAAGAAGATGCGACTGCCCAAGGAGTCCTCGTCAGAGTCGGGGGAGACTACCTTTGACTTTGACAAGTTTGATTGGTAAGTTTCCTAGTTTGTTTGCTCTTCTCTAAATTTGCCCTTTTTGGTTCGTCTCTGGATTTTGCTTTTTCTTGATGTTAATTTTGTTTTTGCAGTCAAGAGGCATCGTCATCTTCTGGCGACGTCCAATTTTTGAAAGAATCAGGAGTCGCGACATCAATGGCCAAGAAAGAGGTCGAGCACGCTCCTTCCCCTCAATTGGTGGCCCACTCCAGACACAACTCTTCCAGCTCTCCGCATGAAGGGGAGCATCGAATGGTTTCTCGGATGACGGTACAGCAGACAACTTCGGAGTCATTGGTGGATCATGTGAGTGTAGATTTTCTTCTTTTAATGTTGTAGTCGATGTTATCTATTGCTTCTGTTGATCCCTTGTTGTGTGATAGCTCCTTGTGAAGGAAGCCGCTCACTTGGCGGAGCAAGTGCTTGCGATGGGCCGCCAGCATGCAATGCTGGAGACGCGTCATCGCGTGGTCGAAAGTAACTGTTCTTCACTTTTTCTTCTTATCCTTTTTATATAGTCGACTGATAGTCAATCCTTTTTGCTTTGTAGCTGAACATAATGCCCTCCTGCGCAATGCTGCCACCATGGAGAAAACACTCGCCGCGGCTATGAAGGGTCGCGATGAGGCAATCGCGGCGCGTGACGAGGTGCAAAGGCGCGAAGAGGATCTGTGTGCCTCCTTCGTAGCCAGGGAGAAGTTGTTCGAAGAACAGCTTTTCTTGATTGCCAAGACCCTCTTAGGTACTTTGCTTTGGATATTGTTATCTTTCTCTGCTTGATCTTTTGCCATTGGCGCTGATGTTTTTTGTCCATGTATGGGTTTACGTGCAGATGCTGGTGATTTGAGCTTCGACCCTCAGGCCCTTCGTCGCGATGATGCTCTGGGGGTGCGCTTTCGGCAGTCGAAGACCGCAGCGCCGCCGTTCAGGATATGCTTTCCAAGGCCAAGGGCGTGCTCGGTCGCCTCCGCGAGGAGTTGGTGCCCAAGGCGGAGCTAATCGAGAACATGAACGAGCTGGTGGAGTCCCTCGCCGGGGGTGTTCCTACATCCTTCAAGAACTCGCTCCGTGCGGCTGGCGCGTCCATGTCGCTTGCCATGGTGCAGGCCCACGGAATTGAAGTTGATCCTGCAGCGGTTTCGAAGGCGATGCCCATTACCGCGGACGGCCAGCAGGTAGTCTTTGCTCCCTTCGCGACTGCCTGTGGCAAATATGGGCCGCATCTGATAAACACGGCTGCGAAGTACTCTGAGGAGCTGCAACGCGCCAAGAAGGCGGCAAAGGCTGCGGCATCAGGGGCTGGCAGAAAGTCAGTGGCATCTGACACAACCACGGACTCGATGAAGCCCCCGAAGCCATCGAAGTCGAAGAAGCCCATCGATCCTCAGTAGTTATGTAATAGTTGATTAGTTTATGCCTTTTGTCTAAAACATGCCTTTGGCGGGTGTATCTGCTGATACTTTTGCCGATCTTGAATGCATTCGAATTTTTGTTTGTGTGTCGATTTGCTCTTCTTATTCGCTTCTTGCTTGGCTTGTGGTAGGGTACATCAAGTGATCCTTTGAGGGAACCTCAGGACTCGCCGCCCCTTGATGATACTTTGGCGCCATCGCGCTCCAGGGTGGATGAGCTGTCGCTGCTTTCGTGACTGCGTGACCGCGTGAAGCAGTTAGAGCGTGAATTTGCTGTGCTCCGCGGTAACGCGGATGTATGGAAGTCAAAGGCAGAGAAGGCCGCCGCCCGAGAACAGTATCTGCTTGGCGAGGTGACGCAGTTAGGCGACCAATTCAAGTGTTAGTTTGCTTCCTCTTATCTTTTCCTTGTAGTCACTCGCGATGATGCGCTGTCCTTATGCTGCTGTTGTTGCTTCGTGTAGTTGTCAGCGTGCGTCATCCGCAGGATGAGAAGGATAGAATTGCCATTCGTATGCATGATCTTACCCAGGAGCAACTTCAAGAGAGTGGATACTTCTGGGTAGATCATGATCGTGCGATTGCACTGGCGACCCTGTAGGATCGTGCATCCCGAGTGCTGTGCTTTCTGAAGAAGTCGCAGTCATGCTTGAAGAACATTTATCGGACGATGTTTCCGCTGGATGTTACTCCATCGAGCCTGCTGGCCCTCCTCGCCAAGTTTCAAGACCTGACCGCGGTTTGCGAGTGTGTAAGGCAACATGTGGTGGCTGGTGCCAAGGCTGCTCTATCGCTTGTACGACTGCATAGGCCTGATGTGGACGTTGCGGAAATTGCGGCTGGGCCACCTGCACCACCAGCGGGTTCTTCTTGGAATATGGTGCCGCACTATCAGGCGGTGGATCGCCCAGCAGAAGAGATCGTCGACTTCTTTGAGGAACAAACCAACGTTCTTTTGTTGCAGTAGTAACTTAGTTTGTATCCTATACATAAGTGTACCAATGTTGTAAAGTTCGTATAAATGTTGTGTATAATTGACTATCGAGTATGTATAAATAGCTTGTTAGCGTGTAAGTGCGTTGCACTATGCGACTCCTTTTCGTTAGCCTGGCCATGCGTTTATCTCAGTCCCTTGTCAACCTGTCAGGTGCGTTGCAACTGGGTTGATGTTGTGTCAAGGGTTTCGATTGATGTGCTAGCTACTCAGGATATCGTGTTTTAGTTCGTAGAACAGATGTGCATAGGGGGGCATAGCCCCCGAGTCGATAAGTTGTGGAAAAATAAAGGAAGATACAGAGTTTTGGGGCACTTAGCTTTATTATTCATGAGACAGTACGAAGTACAATGTGTGGCTAAGTAGCCTTGGCTAAGTGCCTTATTTGCGATGTAAAAGTAAAAAACACTAAGGGTAGAAGCGTCGTAGTTGCGCGATGTTCCAGGGGTTGGAGTATGCGACTCCTGTCTCTAAATCTTGAAGGCGATAGGCGCCACCTGGGATTACTTCTGTAATCACGTATGGCCCCTCCCAGGGGGACTCGAGCTTGAGATGTCCCTGCTGCTTTAGTCGTAGGACCAAGTCGCCTTCGACGAAGGATCAGGGGCGCAACCTCCTACTGTGGTAGTTGCGCAGGTTCTGCTGGTAGATCGTTGATCTTTCCGCGGCGATTTCTCTCGCCTTGTCGAGGAGGTCGACGGAGTATTTGAGTGCGAGGGAGGACTCCTTCTCGCTGTAGGCGACCACGTGTGGCGCTTTGTACCGTACTTCGGCGGGCAGCACGGCTTCAGCCCCGTGGACCATGAAGAACGGGGTGTAGCTTGTAGCACTGTTTGGAGTTGTGCGTAAGCTCCAAAGTACTGTTTTTAGTTCGTTAGGCCAACAACCCACGGCTTGTTCGAGTGGTCGGAGGAGTCGCTTCTTGATGCCGCCGCAGACGAGTCCGTTTGCCTTTTCGACTTGACCGTTGGTCTGTGGATGTGCCACCGAGGCATAGCAGATGTTGATTCCGAGGTTCTCGCAGAATTCTTGGAATTCCTTGGATGTGAAGTTCGTGCCATTGTTTGTGATGATGCTGTGTGGTACCCCAAAGCGGAAGACGATGGACTCGAAGAACTTGACTGTGGTGTGCCCTGATTGATTGGTTGCTGGCATGGCCTCTATCCATTTGGTGAAGTTGTCGACTGCCACCAGGAGGTAGACGTAACCTCCTCGTGAGGACTTAGGGAACTTGCCGACCATGTCGAGTCCCCATTGCACGAAGGGCCAGGCAAACGGAATTGGCCAGAGCTCTGCGCTAGGCATGTGTGGTTTGTCCGCGAATTGCTGGCACGCGTTGCACTTCTGTACGATGTCCTTGGCGTCACGCATGGTCGTAGGCTAGTAAAACCCAGCTCATAGAGCTTTGGCCACGAGGGCGCGATAGCCAGTGTGGTGTCCGTAGGTTCCCTCATGGATGTCGAGGAGAAAAGCTTTTCCGTCAACCGTGGAGACGCACCGCTGGAGCACTCCTGTGATGCTGCGCTTGTATAGTTCGTGTTGATAACAGCGAATGCCTTGGATCGCCGCGCGATGTGCTGGGCGTCAGTCAGATCGTCCAGCCTTTTGCTGAGGAGGTACCTGATGTACGGCTGAGTCCAGGATGATTCGATCATCATGACGCTCATTGGTCCTTCGAGTCCTATGTCCAGCTCCAGGTCGTCAAGTGCCATTGGCTCATTGGGCGGCGTAGCCCCCAAGTCCATTGTTGCGCTTGTTTTCTTCTCTGGTGTCTTTGGCTTGATGGAGCATTCGCAGATGCGCTCGAGAAATACCCCAGGTGGTATGGGGGCACAGGTAGAGCCTATGTTGGCGAGTGCATCCGCCTCCTCGTTGCTTCCACGACCTACGTGTCGCAGCTCGCAGCCGTCAAATCCCCTTCGAGTGTGTCGTAGAGGTCGCGGTAGGCGATCATGTTATCGCTCAGTGCGTCACACTCATGCATTGTTTGGTTGACAACCAATTTGGAGTCGCCATAAATAATGAGTCTCTTGGCGCCGCAGGCCTTTGCCATCCTCATCCCGCGTAGTAGGGCCTCGTACTCAGTTTCGTTATTGGAGGCGGTGAACTGCATTCGCAGGATGTACTTCAGCTTGTCCCCTTGGGGCGATGTTAATATGACACCTGCACCTGCTCCGTCTTTTCTCTTGGATCCATCGAAGTGCATTGTCCAGAGGTAGGACATGTCTGGTTTTTCAGGGAGTTGGTTCTCCATCCAGTGCACGAGGAAGTCAGGGAGAACTTGCGACTTGATTGCGTCGCGCTTTTCGTATGTGATGTCTCGTGGAGACAATTCAATTCCCCAAAGTGTGACTCGTCCTGTGGCGTCGGGGTTGTTGAGGATGTGTCCCAACAGGGCGTCGTTGACCACCATGATTGGGTGTTCCTGGAAGTAATGGCGCGGTCACCGGGCGGTCATGAAGACACGGTACGCCAGCTGCTGGTAGTGCGGGTACCGCTGTTTTGGTGGCGTGAGGACCTCGCTGAGGTAGTATACTGGGCGATGTACCCCGTGGACCTTGTTTCCCTCGGCTCGCTCGACGACGAGCATTGTGCTGACCACCTGGTTGGTGGCGGAGATATATAGCAATAGTGGTTCCCTTTCCCGTGGCGTCACTAGGACTGGTGAGGTGGATAGAAGGCGCTTGAGGTCTTCGAATGCTTCCTGCGCTTCGTTGGTCCACTCGAACTTTTCATCTTTGCGGAGGAGTTGGTAGAAGGGCAACGCCTTTCACCCATCTGACTGATGAATCGACTGAGGGCCGCGATTTGCCCAGCCACCTGCTGAACGCCCCTTATGTTTTTCGGCTTCTCCATGGCCAGTATGGGTTTTATTTTCTTCGGGTTTGCCTCGATTCCCCTCGCGGAGATGAGGTACCCGAGTAGTTGCCCAGATGGCACGCCAAAGGCGCATTTGTCCGGATTGAGCTTGATCCGGTAGCGGTCGAGGTTGGCAAAGGTTTCGCGCAAATCGTCGATTAGGGAGGCTTCCTCCTTGGTCTTGATTACTATTTCATCGACATAGACTTGAATGTTGCGACCCAGTTGTTCCTTGAGGCAAGCCTGCATGCACCGCTGGTAGGTGGCTCCCGCATTCTTTAGCCCGAAGGGCATTGTGTTGTAGCAGAACACACCAAAGGGCATTGTAAACGTTGTTTTCTCTTGATCTTCCTCCTTCATTCGAATCTGATTATAGCCTGAGTAGGCGTCGAGGAAGCAGAGGCGCTCGCATCCCGTGGTGGATTCGATGATGTGGTCGATGCGCGACAGCGGGAAGTGATCCTTTGGGCAGTGCTTATTCAGAGAGGTGATGTCTACGCGCATCTGTAGGATATCCGTGTCCTTTTTTGGTACCAGCACCATGTTGGCGAGCCAAGTGCTTTCCTTGATCTCGCGTATGAACTTGGCGTCGAGGAGTCTGTTGATCTCCATTCCAACCGCATGCGCCTGTGGCTCAGATGATCGCCGGATTGTTTGCTTGACTGGCCTTGCGTCTGGGTTGACGTTGAGTGCGTGCTCGGCGAATTCCCTAGGAATTCCTGGCATGTCTGCTGGACACCAGGCGAAAATTTCCTAGTGCTCACGGAGGAATTCGACGAGCGCGAGTTCCTATGCGGGGCTCAGGTTGTTGGCGATGAGGGTCTTCTTGGCGGCATCCGATGGCTGGACCTGCACTTTCTTTGTGAGCACCGATGAATCAAAAGATAGATCGGGTGAGCTTGGCCGGCTGAGGGGAGGCAGACTGTTGTCCGTCGACTCTTTCAGCCTCGCGAGTTCTTCCTGCATGCCAAAGGACTGGGGAATTCTGTTGAATTCCTTGTCACAACTGTCGGATCTCTCGAAGCTTCCATTGATCGTGATGGCGCCATTGGGACCTGGAATTTTCATCTGCAGGTAGGCGTAGTGTGGTACTGCCATGAACCTAGCGAACGCGACACGTCCGAGGATGCAGTGGTACTATGAGGGGTAGTCGATGCGCTCGTGCCGAAAGTTTTTTGGCGTGCCGAAGATGACGTCGAGGTTGATTTTTCCCAAGGGATATACACCCTTTCCTGGGACGATGCCGTGGAATGTTGTGTCCGAGGCCTCTAGGAAAGTTAGGGGGATCCTCATTGCTCACAAGGTACTCACGAATATAATGTTGATGCCGCTTCCGCCATCCATGAAGACGCGACTCATGTCGAAGCCTCCGATTTGCGCCTCGAGTATGAGGGGGCAATGTCCTGGACGGGGTACTTGAGGCAGATGATCGCATTTGTCGAAGGTGATGCAGGACTCGCTTCCGCTAAGGTACTCAGTGGTGGATGGTGGCGAGTGTGTGGCCAAGTTAACTTGGCGAGTGATGGCCTTCTGCACCCGATTCGAGGGGCGTCCCTTTTGGATCATCATGGTACCCATGGCACGTGGGTATGGTTCGCCTCCGTGGTGCTGGTCTGGTGCAGCTGCTTTTGGAGGTTGCCCCGGTGGTGGTGGCGGAGCTCCATGTGCTACGGCGCCTGGAGCGGCTCCGTAGCCTCTTTCGAATGCGTTGCGATTCATTCGAACCAATCCCTCATGTAGTTTGAGGAACTCGCGGCAGTCCTTGAGGAGGTGGCTGGATTTCTTTTTTCCATCGTTCTTGTCGATGTAGAAGTGCACCGTACATGGCGTGGATAGTTTGTCCTCAATGGATGTCGCGGGTGCTTCATCGTGATTGCGGCATTGCCACACTTGCGTGGTTTTCCCGGAGTCACGGTATCCGCCGCTACGGTATCCGCTGTTGCGGTTGTCATCGCGTCTATCGGCGTAGCCAGCTGCGACCATGTTAACGTCGTCACGGTCATCGTAGATGCACATGCGGCGTTTGGCTCGGCGATCGCGCCTGCGTTCGAGTTCCGCCTCCTCGTCAGAGTGGACAGAACCCTCTGAAGCATCTGGCGCCGCAGAGCTCCACGTCTTCCTCTCGTAAGTCAGTCGACTGAGCACGTCGCGCCCTTGATTTGTCGATCTTGCGCTGCGTGATTTCATCACGCGCGTCATCGTCGTGGCCGTGTCGCCATGAGCGACGATGTCGAGACAGGTCGTGACTGTCATCACTGGATGAGGGCGAGGAGTAGCGCTTTGCTATTGCCTTTCTTTGGCTCCGGCGTTGGCTCCTTGACGAGGGCGACCTCGATTAATCCCAAGCCCACGATTGTAGATTGGTGCATGGCGGCTCGGGGATCTCCAGCTGGCGGCTGGTTGTTAAGGAGGTGCATGGTGGCCGCTGTCACCGCAGCCTGCGGCGTCTTGGGGACCACATTGCCCTGTGTATCGACTGTCATAGAGCTGAAGTCGAAGACCTTTGCAGCTTCTATGCATTCTTGCTCAGTGAGATGGGCCATCCGATATTGCCTCTTTTTGGTGATGTACTCGTTGCCTTTGGAGGAGGATATTCCGTGGGAGGAGAGCCCAGCACGACGAAGGCTCGACTCGTCTGCTGCTTTTTTGCATGCCTCGAGTTGCGCGATTGTTTGTACTTGGTGCTTGTATTCTTCCTTCAGGAGCCAATGGTAGCCCATTAGCCGTTCTTGCAGAGATCCAAAGGGTAGAGGAGTACATCGTAGGGCCTCGTGGCAGCGAGCCCATTCTTGCTCATTGAGCCTGATCACGACGCATTCGCCGGTTTGCTCGTTTATTATGGTTGGAGGTTCAACTGCTCCTCCATTGTCGACGGGGGTGCGATTGCCACCGTTGCCGCCATTGCCACCATTGCCGCCGTTAGGCGGGTCGGTTATGTTACCGCAATTGCCCGTGTTGTCGCGGTTGGCAGAGGTATCGCCTGTGTTGATGAAGGCGCACATGAAGTGATTGGGGAAGCTGCTGCTTCCGCAACTCTCAGATCCGGAACCGTAGGTTCCATCTTTAGTGGCCAGATCGCTCAGATCAGAGTCACGACTGCTATCGCTGACCGTGTTCTCGACTGTTGTCGGGGCGTTGAGTTCACTGAGGGTGCCAATCGATGGAGGGAACCATGATGCTGGGGCAATCGACAGCGTCGTCGGCTGATCAGGCATGCGAAGCGTACCCATCTAACCGACTTGGAAGCGAAAGCTCCCTATCGCCAAGCTGATCCCATCGCCCACGGACTCGAAGGTCGGGCGAGTGGCCGGTGTGTGGACGTTGAAGTCGAACATGCCAAAGAGCTGGCGGATCTCTGCTATTGTGGAGTTGTAGATCTCGGTTGATAGGGCCGAAGAAGCCGCAACATCAGCACTCACAATTCCCACAGACAGCGCCAATTGACGAGGTTTTAACTCATCAATGCCCATTGTTATGGACTTGGGTTTTGGAGAAGAAGGGAGCGCTGGAGATATCTATCGGCTAGCAAACAAGCACATAGGGGACTCAAAGATTTACCCAGGTTCAGGCCTCGTAGAGGTCCCTACTCTTGCTTTTCTGCTCGTGGAATTATCAAGGGAATCGAAGATTACAATGGTGCGCAGATGCAATCTGGCGAGGGTTGTGGAAACTAGGGTTGCGTGTGTCCTTCTCGCCGCCCCCTCCTAGCCTTTATATAGATAGGCTATGTCTCGGGTAGTAGGTCAAGTCGGTTACAGATTAGGGTTTTCCCCTTCGAACTTTCTATCTTTAGTCTCTTCTTTTTCTTCAAGCAATTGAGAATCCATAGGCCACTCGAGTCCTTCATTTGGGCATTGGCGACACCGTGGGCCTCCATGTATTCAGGCCGTATATACCAAGCTCGAGTACCTATAGGGTATACCCATGTCACTTATGGTCTTGATTCTCAAAGTATTGCAACTTATTTTAAGGCTTCTGCTTCTTATATTGAAATTCCTAAAAACAAATGGAATAAGTATCATGATCCATATAAAGATATTGCTAATTGTGTTCCTGCTAGAAATACTGAAGTTTATACTACTAATCATATTTTACCTGAACCTTACATTGAGAAAATGCCTTTCCCAGTTAAGGTAAAGGAACATTCTATGATAGCTAGTATGGTTAATGAAAGTACAAATAAAGCTGCTAAACCTAATGAACAAATAGCTATTGAACCTGTAATAGCAAATGAGAAAGACTTTGTCACTAAATATGTAGAAGATGGACACACTATCCTCTGTAAGGATACTTTTAATATTGTTTCAGAAAGTAGCGTTAGGAGAGCTAGTGTCCCTGTGTTTTCTGTTAGAATAAGTGATCATTGCTACAATAGTTCAGGTGATAGTTATATCGTTAAATTTATGCATGATACTGAAAGTTATTATGAGAGAGGTAAAAGTGTTCTTATGCATCCCAATAATATTAAGTTTCCTTGCTTTATGCTGGAAATCTTTATGTTGCACTTGTGTTGCCTTCCTATGCTAGCAGCCTCTGGTTTCAACAATTTATTTTCTTACAAAACTCCCTTGCATAGGAAGTGGGTTAGACTTAAACATGTGTATTTTTGCTTCTTGATGCTCTCTTTTACTTCAATCCATATTCTTATGTGAGCATCATTGAAATTATCATGCGCATCTTAATGGCTATAACGAAAGAGCTTTTTGGGAGACAACCCAATATATTTGTGCTTTCATTGTTTTTGTTTATTTGAGTTTTGTAAGTTATTAATGCGGTAATAACCTCTCCGTATCTTTTTTTGTTTGGTTTTTGTGTCAAGATCAACCTCTAATGAGAAAGAAGTAATATTTGGGAAAGTTGCTGTCCCGAAACAGATTTTTGTGCTTCGCTGTAAAAATTGTGAAAAAACTATGTACGTCGGATTGAGCTATAATTTTTTGTGCTTCTTCCCCAGGTTGTTATTTAACTTTCATTAGTTTTGCACTTTTTGATTTGAGAAACATAAGATTTTCAAAAAAATGATCTTTACCTATTGGTCTATTTTGACAGATTTCTGCCGCTCTTGCATTTGCTTCTTAAATTGATTTCCTTTTTGAATTCCTTTTGGGCTTTCAAAAGTAATTGTTTAAGTAGCTTATGTTTTGATGAATTTCGGTTAAAATTGAACCTAAAGGTATTATCCTTTATGCACTAATGTTGCTAATAAAGAATGTGTGAAGTTTTGTGTGAAAGAAATTTTCAGGTTGTAGGAGAAAATGGTATAATAAGATGGTGAATGGTTAAATGACTCAAACAATATGTTTAAGAGGATGAAGATATGGATGCTATTCAAATGGTGACTCTGGAAGAATTTATCAAATGCCAAGTTCAGAGACCTGCAGAGTCCGTTTTCGAATAGGTAACAGTTCTGGTAAGAAAAGGTCCGCGGAAAATCTGTCAATTTATATTTTGCTGTTTTTATCTAACATGGAAAGCAATGAGTCGAAAGAGGGACAGAAACGGAGCCAGGGTGGCCCACACCACCCCATGGCGCGGGCCCACCTGGCCGCGCCACCAGGGGGTGTGGCCACCCCCGAGCCCGTTTCCGACCCGTTTTCTCCTAGTACCTTTCTTTTGTTGTAAAACTTTGTAATATATAATCCCCAGGATCCCCCGAGGTTCGTATATCGTGTTCTCATCATGTTTTCATTTCGATCTGTTTCTGTCACGAACTATTCTTAAAAGTTTAGAGGCACAATGGTCTCCGCCAATGATAAGGGCAAGGGGCCTGCGGAAGATGATCTCCAAGACTTTGAGCAGGAGGAGGATGTCGAGAGTGAAGTTGAAGAGGAGGCAAAGGAAGACCAGCATCCGCACACCAACACCACCATTGCAAGCATTGGAGTGGTGGCAAATCATGCCAGGTTCAAAAGGACTGCAGGGATGTCCACTGGAGGGAAGACTCCGCGTTATTGCTTGGCTTCACGGTCACCTCCTCCACGCACCAAGAATCCCTTCCATACCCTTATTCATGAGCATCAATTCCATAATATACCCAAGGAAAAAATTACCCTCCAATTGGGATATACCACGTTCTAACCATGCAGGAAAAGAATACTTCAAGGAGGAAGAGTGGGGAAAGAATCGTACGAGCTGGGATTCACAACCCGAGATGATCATGAACCGCATTGAGCACATCTCAGAGTTGATTTGTACTCTCACCTTTGAAATTGAGGACTTGAGAAAATTGATTGAAAAGCTCATCGAGAGAACACCGCCACCACTGAAGGAGTAATTCATCATCAGGTTTTGGCATCCCCTTGGTTTGTTCCAAGCTTGGGGGAGTGTCGCGGTATCACATCACTATCTTCTATCTTTTTACCCTTTTCAGTAGAGTCATATCATGAATAGAGAAGTTATCATATAGGATGGTTTGCATTATGGAAGTGTCTCTCCTCTAGTTAGTTATCTATGTATCCCTTGGTGTGAGTTGCAGTTATGGAATATTAATGAGAAGTTCTATCATTTACTCTTTTGGACATTTTATATTAGTTTTCAATTTCTGTTATATGATTGATATTGTTGTTAGTATTGGTATCACTTTGGGATCATGGAGTAAATTTAGTTGGTTTTGGCAAACCTAGCTCTGGTCAGTAGAAACACTATTTGAGAATTGAATGAAAAAGATAAAAATACTCTTAAGAAATATAATTTCATCATCTTTCTTGATTTGCTCATAAGCTTAGTATTCTCTAGTTAAGATCTTCTGTGCTTCCAAGGAAGATTGCATGTTTGTTTTTATCACTTGTATGTTTGTTTGTTTCCTCCAACTCTTATGCTTGCTACCCAGCCTTGCTAGCCAAAACCTGTACTGAGAGGGAATGCTTCTCGTGCATCCAATCCTTAAACCAAAACCCTATGCCACACAATGTCCACCATACCTACCTATTAGCATTATTTCTATTCCAAGTAAATTCATGTTTTTATCTACCTTCCGAATTAAACTTGTTATGTGAAAACTAGTGATTAAAGCTCTCATGAACTTGATGGCACACTTTACTTTCTTGCACTCAATAAACTTGAACCATTGTGCCCATCTATGTTGCATGTGTGCTTGCGCTTTATAAGTTGAGAGTTAGCAAAACCATGTTACCATGGGGAACGCTTTCAACATTGCACTTATTTAGTGGATATCATGATTCTTTTGCTTATGGATCCCAGCGGTGTGAAATAAAAGGGGAGCTTGTAAGCTCATGGAGTTTGTATATGTGTTAGAGAAACGCCTGGGCCGCTAGTCTAAGCCATGCCTAATCATGGTGGAAACTTGCAGCGTAACCATAGTGAGCAATCTGTGAAGCATCCTCAATAAAAACCTATGCAAATAGCAAATAAAAAGATTGCTGAAATGCTCATTGTCTGCTTGCCTTGTCATTTTGATATGGGAGTGCTTCCGTATCATCGGGCAAGGGGTACCCCATTGGCGGTTCTTAATGATACATATGTATTTACAATGACAAGAACTTACTCGTGACTAAAGTTGAATAGCATGAGGTCTGGTACTCGTCAGCACGGGGCATGAGATTTTCAACTTATAACTTGTCAAGCATATCCTCATATTTGTTCACTTTAACCTTAATCACCTCAAGATGCTTATGATAGGGGAAATGAGAGCTCAAAGCTAATAAGTACCATAATTTTTGGAAGATCTTTATGAAACTTGAAATCCCTGCTTCCCTCTGTGAAGGGCCTATCTTTTACCTTTTAGTTGAGTCAGTAAACCTATTCCTTTCTTTCTCAGCAAGTATTTTGAGTTGTTGTGTTTCATTCATTCATATGATGATTTATTCAATCATGTTTCTTATGTTCTTTGTTTTGCACACTGCTCTTATCTTAGTGAATATTACTTTGAAAGCTATCATGGAAACCCTACCATGTTTGAACTCCTGCAAAATTGTTAACCATTCTTTGACCAAGAGCAAAGTTTGCCATTACCAATTATGATTTACTTTATGTATCTTTATTGTGTTTCTTTTACTTATTACAAGTTAAGTTATATAATAGTGAGGTGTCTTCTATTATGATTTATGTATTGATGAATGTGATGCTTCTTGTCCATATTCTTTTATCGACACTTCACTCCATGAACCTGAGGTCATGTTTATTGAGCTTAGTTTTCGCTTGGGGACAAGCGAAGTCTAAGCTTGGGGGGAGTTGATACGTCCATTTTGCATCACTATTCTATATCATAATTTACTGGTATTCATTGATATATTTCATATTAAGAGATGATACTTATGTTATTTCATCCGTTTTTGCATGGTTGATGACTTTTGGAGGATGGACCGCTGAAGTCGGGATTCTGATGGAAAAGGTACTGTTTGGAGGCGAAATTCACGAAGATTAGAAAATTCTAGAAAATAAATGGAAAATCCTATTTTTCTAGAAGATGAAGGATGCCAGAAGGGGGATCAGAGATGGGCCACAGGGGGCCCACACCAACCCCTGGCACAGGCCAGCCTTGGCCCACCTCTGGCTCTTCCCTTTGGCGTATATTATCCCCACGAAACCCTAAGACTCGAGGAGCGACCACAGAAAGATTCTGCCGCCTGTACGGGGAAGAAAATTGCAAAGAGAGAAAGAGCTCTCCAGCAGGCAGAAATCTGCTGGGGAAATTCCTTCTCGGAGAGGGGAGATCATCACCATCAACACTGTCATCAAGCTGGACTTCATCGGGATCATCATCATCATCATCTCCACTAGCACCATCATCACCACTCCATACCACTGTAACAATTGGGTTGAATCTTTCATAGTTCTTAGGGGAAACTTTCTCGGTGTTGATTACTTGTTGTAGTTGATGCTATTGAGTGGAACCATTGAATTATCATTTATATTTAGATTGTTACTTATCATTATTCCATCTCTGATCTTGATCCATATGATTTCTTGTGAGTAGTTCGTTTAGTTCTTGAGTACATGGGAGAAGTCATGTTGTTAGTAGTGGAATTGTGTTGAGAAAGATTCAATAGTTTGTTATTTAAGTTGTGGTGTTATTCTTCTAGTGGTGTCATGTGAACATCGGCTACATGACACTTCACATTTATGGTCCTAGGGGAATGCATTGTGTATTTGGCTACTAATCATAGGGGTTGCCAGAGTGACAGAAACCTAAACCCCTGTTAGGAAACCTTTACACAAGGGAGTGTAGGATCTCTGTCGTTGTATTGGGAACGGCAGTACCTGAGGAGGTTAGATAGAGGTGTGGGGACTAGCAGGGAAGCTATCGACGCCGTCCGCAGGCGGGATTGGATACAAGCGAGCATAGCGGCACGCAAGAAGTACCCAGGTTCGAGGCCCTCGTGGTGAGGTAAAGCCCCTACTCCTGCCGGATCTGACTATGTGAGATACACGAACTACAAGTGCTCCTCGAGCTATATACGCTAGCTACTGCCTTAAATGTTGTAAGACCAACCCTTTCTACTAAGGCCTTGCCTCTCCTTATATAGGCAGCGAGGCAAAGGTCTCACTAGCCAGTCCGACTGGCGGGCCCCACAGGCGGGTCCCAGCCGACTAGTCATCTATAGTGCCCAGTATGGCTTGTCCTATCGGAGTACGAGCGGTATGGCTGTCGTAGGCACAGTGGACGCCGTGCAAGCTTGTCATCAGCACTGGCCACTGTTCCTGCGTCACCCACGCAAAGTCTTCGGTATGGCCGGGTGGTTGCCAGTCTTGTCACCGTACAGGGCGTACCGTGCACTGATACACACGTCGCCCTGTACCATTGATTGAGTCCGGCTACGTCGCCGTATCCGGTTGCCTCCTGATGATTCGTCTACCGGGGGATAGCTGGCCTGTCTTGCCCTGTCCGGCTGCATCTGGTCAGCCGGACGCGATCCGACTGTCTTGTTTCTTATTCGGTTGGGGTACCTGGGGATGATCCCCCTAACACTAGCCCCCGAGCGCGTGTGGATTCCGCACTTAGGCGAAATGTGCGCGCGCTTTCTCTTGTTTTTGAATTTGTGTCCGACTGAGCTTGGCGGTTGCGCTACCCGTGACGTCAGTGCTGACGCCGGCCACGCGCGCACGTGCCATCATTACTCTACGGCGGGCAGCGTAACGTTCCGTCGCACGTCGCCTCAGGAAACTGTTGTCCGGTGCTTCGGTTCTCGCTCCGGGATCTTTTGCGCATCCTGTTCTGGCACACGGGATCTAGGCGGCAGTTGGGGTGTGGGTTGCCCGGATGCGCGCCACGTGCCCGTCGACGGTTGCCCTTCTGGCTCTTTAAAGGGGCACCGCGGGGGAGCCAATTTCTTTCCTTCGCTCCCCGCTGCAGTTCCCTTCTCTTCTTGTTGCCTCCGCTCCTGTGCCCTTGCCCTTTGCGCCGCCCGCTCGCCGTCGTCGACGCTACAGGCCATAGTCAATCTTCCGTCGCCGCTCCCCCTCGTCAACCGGAAATGGCCGCTAACCGCGGGGCCTGGTGCGGCTCCACCGTCACCGAGGACCAGATAGCGAAGTACCGCGCCACCCGCGTCCTTCCACCAGCGGAGGAGGTGGCGGTGCGGCTGGCGCCGGCCGGGGAGGTGTCGCCGCATCCAGCGGAGGGAGAACGCGTCATCTTCCTTTCGCACTTGGCCCGCAGGTTCGCCCTTCCGGTGAACCCGTTCCTCTTGACCTTCCTCGCTTTCTTCGATCTTCGCCTCCACCACCTCGGCGCCAACGTAATCGGAACGTTGGTGCACTTTGTAGCTTTCTGCGAGAGCTACCTCGGGATCCAGCCAGATCTCGGGCTTTTCTGCCAGCTCTTTCGAGTCCGGCCGCAGGTGCAGTTCACCCAGGGGCCTTTAGTCGTCTGCGGGGGCGCCTCCATCTATTCCCGCTCGCAGACCGGCTACCCCAAATTTCTTCTTCACGATACGGTACGACTGTGGCAGCAGTTGTACTTCTATGTGAAGAACCTCACCAACATCGACCGGATCAATCTGCCGGCCTTCCAGGACGTCGAGTCCAGCCGGCAGAACTGGGACTTGAAGTTCCACGGTGACAAGGCGGAGACGGATGAGCTGCTGAAGCGCATGCGCTCGCTCGTCCACTGCCGACTGACCGGCCTGGACGTCACTCTCAGCTGGATGTCCCAGCTGATGATGCCGTTGCAGCAGCGAGCACATAAGATGTACTACTACTCTGGCTGGCTAGACCCGACCCGGCTGTCGCGCCGCGGTCCCCGCTACCACAACCTGAAGGAGTGGTGTGGACGATCACCAAGGAGCGGCTGCCGGAGAACTGGAAGTTCAGCCTGGTGCCTTATACTAGGGAGAACCGCGCTCCCCGGGTAAGCTCTTCCAGCCGGATGCATTTTTGGTGTTTTCTTGTACTTGTTCTTTGCTTTCGTCCGGCTGACTTTTGTATTCGGCAGATGTTCCCTTGCATCATCCGCGAGGAGGGCATGGTGGCCCTCAAGGAATTCACGCCCGACCTGCCCGAGCCACGCCCTCGGCGGTCCGGCGAGGAATCGGATGGGGATGGCGACGCCTTGCCTAGCCGGAATGACGAGCTGGCCGCCGACCCACACGCGGAGGTGCACGAGGAGGAGGCCGCGCCGACCACGGAGCCGGCGGCGTGCTCCGCGACAGACGGGGAAGCGGGTGGGAGCAGCTCCAGCCGCTCTGGCTCCCGCCGCTCTGGCTCCCGCCGCCCTGCGACGGAGGAGCCGACGCCCAAGAGGAGCCGATCCGGCGCCCTGCCGCCAAGCCGTCTTGGCCGGAAGAAGGGGTCGCCTCCAGTTGTGTCGGGGTATGTTCTTTCTCCCCCTTCTCTTTCTGCCCATTTTCTGTCTGCCTGCCTTTTTCCTCCTTTTCTGACTTTGGCTTGGTTTGCTCTTGTCTTCTTCTCTTTCTCCTTAGCACGCTGGTTTCTTTCGGAGCCGCGAGCCCGGCATGCGCGCCAGCCGGGTCACCGCCCCATGCCCCGACTGCGCCGACCAGCGCCCCTCCTTCCGAGGCGCAGCCTTCGCCTCCCCCTCGGGCTGAGCCGACTGCCTCCGCCCAGCCAAAAATCCCCCAGCCGGAGGCGGGGTCCTCCTAGCCGGAAGGCTCCTCCGCGGGCGCGCGGGGGGCTGCCGGCAAGGAGCTCGTTGTCGTTGGCGATGACAACTCAGACGAGGAGCCTGGGAAGGAATGGTAGATGGTGGTGGTCGCGGCGAAGGAGTCCTTGGCCGTCAACGCCGTGGACGACGACGCTTCTTCCGCCGCCTCGCTGTCAGACCTTGCCGCCACGCTCGAGCTAGCGGTGAAGGAGATCCGGCTGTTGGAGGCCACAGCCGGCGGGAACCGGTCGTTGGAGCAGAAGCTCGCTGCCGCCAACGGGACCTCCCAGAGTAAGTTCGCTTCATCCGGCCTTTTTTTGGTGCTGACAGTCGGTTTTGTTGCAGCCATCCTTGTGTGCGCTCATCGCGAGATCGATCGCTTGAAGAAGGCGAACGACCGGCTGAGCAAGTCCAATTCTACTCTGCGGCTGCAGAACAAGGATTGGCAAACGCGGGTGAACGGTCTGGAGGCCACCATCAAGGAGCGCGACGCCTCGCTCGCCAGCCAGACCGAAGCTTTCTCCCTTCTCGAGGCCCAGAACAAGGACCAAGAGAAGGAGATTAAACGGTTAGCGCTCAAGGAGAAGGCGCTAGTGGAGGAGCTGATGCAGGTCGGCCACACTACCAAGGGTGAGTTTTCTTTCCGTCTTCTTTTCTTTCCGGATCCGGTAGCCGGATCTGACTTCTCTTTTTTGACAGCCTTTTACCCCGGCATAGACCTGCTGGCCTACAACCGGCTACAGGAGAACTGGCTAGGAGCGCAGCCGACGGCCCAGGAGCTCGTCGTCCTTCTTGGCGAGGAAGCTGCCAAGCTTCGCCAGGCGGCGCGGGACGTCTTCTCCATCGTATAGCCAGAGGCTCCGGTTCCGTAGACAATGGCGCAGCTGGCTGCGAAGCTGGGAGAGGTGCCGGCTGCGGTGGACCGGCTGCGGGACCTGGCGGCGTGGGCCGGAGCGGAGATGGCCCTGGCTCTTATGCTCTCCTAGTACAAGGACGCCCGTGTCGAGAAGATCGACGGAGGCTTCCGTGCCGGAGCTGATCTTGCCGCTATCCGCCAAGCCCATCCGGAGCTCCGCGGGTCCGCCATCACCGACTACGTGGACCCCGACGAGGTGCTCACCGACTCGGAGTCCGTCAGCACTCCTGATGTAGAGGCCCCGATGCCGCCGCCTGCCAGGGCCCGAACCGGATCAAGCTCCGTGCCTCCTCTGCCGCCCGAAGCTTCTGCTGGCCAAGATCTCCCTCACGGCAAGGGCCCTGCCGCTTAGCTATTACCCCGGGATGTCGGGTGTATTTGACTTGTGCTACATATTTGTGAACCTTGTCTGTTTGTGCCGGCTGTCTTTGACGCTGGGTAACTTATGGGAGCTTCGTCTCTCTTTTGTTTGCTAGTATTGACTTTGCTTGGATTTCCTTCAACTTGTGCGCTTCAAATTTTCTTTCCATACTTCGCCGGTTAACTTTGTCCAGCTCACTTCGCCCAGCTACACACTTTTAGCCGGGGGACCGCACCTCCAGTGGGGGCGCGCGAGCGCACCCACTGGGTGTAGCCCCCGAGATTCGCAATAGCTGGCGTAGCCAGGTGCTTCGAATCTTTCTTCTTTCCCAATTCTTCTACCTTTACCCGACTAGACTCATCTCAGTCGGTTGCTTTTGCTGCCTGAACACCTTCAGCCGGGGAACTAACAATCCAGTGGGGGCGCGCGAGCGCACCCACTGTGTGTAGCCCTCGAGATTCGGAGTAGCTGGCGTAGCCAGGTACTTCGAATCTTCCTTGTCTTCTCTTGCTCCTGCCCTTGCCCTCACCTTGGCTCCGATCGACCGGCTAAACGCCTTTAGCCGGTCGGGAACCACAAGATTCCACTTGGGGCGCGCGAGCGCACCCAGTGGGTGTAGCCCCCGAGATTCGGAGCGCTTGATGAAGGCAAGGACTTCAAATCTTCTTTCCTTCTCCTGAATTCCGACTCTAGGTAGTCGGGTAAAACGTACATACGTATACACACATGCCCACATAGGTTAGTAGGTTAGTCTGCCAAATTGTAGCCGGAAAACGGCTTGTTTTTTCGAAAACTGGCTTGTCCCTTTCTAGACGCTTAGTCGCTTTCCCGTGCGCTCTGCTGTTTTCGCTGCATCCTTGCCGAGCAGCCGGGTTGCGGTCTGTAGCCGGAATCGAAGGGAGCTGACAGTGCATTGCTCACGGTACTAATGGCTTAGCAGCTGGATTGGTTCGAGCTAGTTGCAGGGCCGGGACACCCGATCTGTCGCGTCTCCTCCCCGTTTTTTGTGTGGGATGCCTCGGGCTTTTGCTCTTGCTAGCCGGACAGCCGGGTTGCGGTCTGTAGCTGAGACGAAGAGTGGGCCTCTGACATCGTCGCACAGTACTCAGCCGGTTTGTTGCTTAGCAGGCCGGGCCAGCCAGCGAGCCCCCGGGTAGGGGTTGCCGGAGCCAGAAAATAATAACCGGAAAAACGGATGCATACACATTTCTAGCAAGGAGCCCTCGAGATTCTCGTGGAGGTCTGCATTTTCATTCATAGGGTTTTCGGGATACATACACTTCCTGGCGACTAGGTGTAAAACGAGCGCAGCAGGGCCGCATTCCAGGGACGCTCGGTTTCCTCGTTCGATTTGTCCATCTTGTTCTTGCGCGGCTGTTGCGCGTCGATGAGGTAGTAGGAGTCGTTGGGCAGCACCCGACTGATGATGAAGGGGCCCTCCCAGGGTGGCGATAGCTTGTGCATGCCCTTCGTGTCTTGCACCAGCCGGAGGACCAGGTCGCCTTCGCGGAATGCGACTGGGCAGATCCGGCTTGAATGGTAGCGATGTAGTCGCTGCTGGTACAGGGCTGATCTGGACAAGGCCAGCTCACGGGCCTCCTCCAGGAGGTCCACTCCATCCTCCCGCGCCTCCTGGTTGGGCTTTTCGTTGTAGAGGAGCTTGCGAGGGGAGTCGAACTCGATGTCGGCGGAGAGGACGGCTTCCAATCCATAGACCAGGAAGAATGGCGTGTAGCCGGTTGACCTATTCGGCGTGGTGCGGAGGCTCCACAGCACAGCCAGAAGTTCTTCGATCCAACATCCGGGTGAACGCTCCAACGGCTCGATGAGACGTGGCTTGATGCCGGCTAGCACCAAGCCGTTTGCTCTTTCGACTTGCCCATTGGATTGCGGGTGCATGACGGAGGCGAGGTCCATTCGGATGCCCTTGTTGCTGCAGAACCGGGCGAAGGCCCCCTTGGCGAAGTTCGTGTCGTTGTCGGTGATGATGCTGTTGGGGTAGCCAAAACGGTTGATGATGTCGGTGAAGAAGGTGACAACCGTCGCCCCGTCCAGCTTCCGGATAGGCTTGGCCTCGATCCACTTTGTGAACTTGTCCACCGCCACCAGCAGGTGGGTCATGCCCACGCGTGCTCGCCTGAAGGGACTGACCATGTCAAGGCCCCAAACCGCGAACGGCCAGGTGATCGGTATGGTCTTGAGTACCGAAGTTGGCATGTGCCTGAGCTGCCCGAAGCGCTAGCACCCATTGCATGCACGGACCAGCTGCTCAGCGTCCTCGAGGGCAGTGGGCCAATAGAAACCATGGCGGAATGCCTTGGCGACTATCGCCCTTGACGAAGCGTGGTGGCCGCACTCGCCCTGGTGGATGTCCTTGAGTAGCCGGTAGCCCGTATCCGCGTCAACACATCTTTGGAAGATACCAGATACGCTGCGCTTGTATAGCTCGCTTTTTATGATGGTGTATGTGTGCGCGCGGCGCCGGATTTTCCTGGCCTCCACCTCGTCGTCCGGAAGTTCTCCATCGGCGATGTAGCTCATGAAGGGTTGTGCCCAGGATGGCGTTTCCCGGATGACGAGGACGCTCATGCTCTCTGGTTGATGGGTGTCAGGGGGTCGTCCGGATGGCGTATCCGGAACGGAAGCCCCAAGCCGCTAGACGAGCCGACAGTCCCCAGGTCTTGCGAGCCGGAAGGCACTGCCTGGCCAGAATTGGTGCGGGTCTTCTTCTTTGGCGGTTCTGCCGGCTCCGCTTCCGCCGTTCCGTCAGCCGGAACGGTTCCTGCCTAGACGATGGAGTCCGATTCTGGCGACGGGTTGATGGATGGCTTGCACAGGTGCTCCAAGGAGACCCCTGGTGGGATGGCCTGCCTGGTGGAGCCGATCTTGGAGAGCCCATCGGCCGCCTCGTTGTTGACGCGGGGGATGTGGTGAAATTCGCACCCGTTGAAGGAGGCGCTGAGCTTCTGAATGTGGAACCGGTCGAGAGCCATGTTTGCGTCTCTGGCGTCCCATTCTCCGGATACTTGTTGCACCACCAAGTCCGAATCGCCGAAGCACAGGATCCGGTTGACACCGATCTCCTTGGCCAGCCGCAGTCTGTGCGCCAGTGCCTCGTATTCGGCTACGTTGTTGGTGGCCTTGAAGTGGATCTGCAGTACGTACTCCAGCCGGTCTCCCTTGGGAGAGGTGAACACGATGCCGGCTCCCAAGCCCCCGAGCATCTTTGATCCGTCGAAGTGCATCCACCAATGGTCTGAATCCGGAACCCGGTGGGAGATACTGGGTCTCGGCCCAGTCGACGAGGAAGTCCGCCAACGCCTGCGACTTGATCGTGAGCCGGGGTTCATACTGGATGGAGTAGGCGGCAAGCTCGATGGCCCACTAGGCGACTCGGCCGGTGGCGTCCTTGTTGCCGATGATTTCCGAAAGGGGTGCGGTGCACACGACCTTAATCGGATGCTCCTGGAAGTAGTGCTTGAGCTTCTTGCATGCCAGGTACACGCCGTAGCACATCTTCTGGTAGTGGGGGTAGTTCTGCTTGGAGAGGGAGAGAACCTCGCTGAGGTAGTAGACGGGTCTCTGAACCGGCTGAGCCTTGCCTTCCTCGGGGCGCTCCACCACCAGGACGACGTTGACGACCCGGCTGATGGCTGCTATATAGAGCAACATCGGCTCCTTGCTACCCGGCGTGGCTAGAACCGGTGTTGTGGATAGCATGCGCTTGAGGTCGTGAAACGCGGCATCGGCTTGCGAGGTCCAGAAGAACTAGTCCGTCTTCTTCATCAGCTGGTACAACGGGAGTGCCTTCTCCCCCAGCCGGTTGACGAAGCGACTGAGGGAAGCTAGGCATCCGGTGAACTTCTGGACTCCAAGCAGGTTCCTGGGCGGCTGCATCCTCTCAATGGCCGCGATCTTCTCCGGGTTTGCCTCGATACCTCGCTGTGAAACGAGGAAACCGAGGAGCTGGCCGGACGGTACTCCGAAGACGCACTTCTCTGGGTTCAGCTTCATCCGGTACTAGCGGAGGTTGCCAAATGTTTCTCCCAGGTCTTCGAGGAGGGTGCGCTTCTCCTTGGTCTTGATGACCACGTCATCCACGTAAGCGTGCACGTTTCGGCCTATCTATGAGTGCAAGCACTTCTGCATACATCGCTGATAGGTGGCGCCTGCGTTCTTTAGGGCGAAAGGCATGGTTACATAGCAGAAAACCCCATAGGGGGTGATAAATGATGTCTTAATCTGATCAGCCGGGTTTAACCGGATCTGATTGTACCCGGAATAACAATCTAAGAAAGACAACAAATCGCAGCCGGCCGTGGAATCGATGACTGGATCGATACGGGGCAAGGCGAAGGGGTCTTTCGGGCACGCCTTGTTCAGGCTGGTGTAGTCGATACACATGCGCCAGGTCTTGTTGTTCTTCAGCACCAGGACTGGGTTGGCCAGCCAGTCCGGGTGGTACACTTCCATGATAAACCCGGCTGCAAGGAGCCAGGTGATCTCGTCACCGATTATCTTCCTCTTCTCTTCTACGAACCGGCGCAGAGGCTGCTTGACCGACTTGGCATCCGGACGCACGTGAAGTGAGTGCTCGGCGAACTCCCTCGGTACACCCGGCATTTCCTTGGGGGACCATGCGAAGATGTCCCGATTCTCACGGAGGAAGTCGACGAGCGCGCCTTCCTATTTGTTGTCCAAGCCGGCGCCAATGGTGACGAACTTGGTCAGATCGGAGGGGTCGAGCAGGATCCTCTTCGTCTCCTTTGCCGGCTGGAAGGCTCCTTCTCCAGCCGGCTTGCTGCTAGCCGGCATGTCCTACTAGGCCTTGGCCACGTTGCGCGTGATCGCGCGCTTCTCCTCGGCTATGATGAGGGCCTCTGCCAGTTTGGAACCGGCTGAAGCACACTCCATCAACCGCCTGAAGCAGCCGGCGACGGTTATCACGCCGTGGGGTCCTGGCATCTTCGTCTTGAGGTAGGCGTAGTTGGGGATGGCCATGAACTTGGCGAGGGTGGGGCACCCGAGGAGAGCGTGGTAGGGGCTCGTCAGGTTTACCACCTCGAACCAGATTGGTTCGCGGCGGAAGTTCTCCTCGGTCCCGAAGATGACGTCCAGCTGGATTTTCCCCAGTGGGGCGCAGGCTGGCCCCGGCAGTACGCCGTGGAACATCGTGGTAGTCGGGCGCAGGTCGCTTTCACGAATGCCCAGCTTCTCCAGCGAGGACTGGTAGAGGAGGTTGAGGTTGCTGCCTCCGTCAATGAGGACGCACGAGAATCGGCAAGTGCGCGTGTTGGAGACGATGAGGGGGTCGAGCACCATGGCGTAGCCCTCGGGAGTCGGTAGATGCTCAGGCTGGTCCGCCCGGCTCCAGGTGATGGGGGTTTCCGACCAGTTCAGGTACTAGGGGACCGGAGAGGCGATGGTGTTGACCTCCTTGGAGCGTCGCCTGCGGCTGTGCTTGTCGTCCTGCTCCGTCTCGAAGATGTGGTAGGCGGCGTGCGTTTGGGGGTAGCCGTTGTTGTTGTTGCCGCTGTTGCCACCGTTACCATCATTGCCGGCTCCCCTAGCCGGTGGTGGGGGTCCACTCGGTGGGGGAGGCGGGGGACGAGGCTGGTTGCCCTAGTCCTTTAGCTAGTGGGTCCAGCTGCAGTTCCAGGTGTTGTGCGTAGCCGGCTTGAAGGGACCGCTATGCCACTTGCACGGGCCATCGAACATCTGGTCGAAGGTGAGTTATGGCTTCTGCCTCCTTGCCTCATTAGCCGGTGCGTCAGGCGCGCCCTCCACAACATTGACCTGCCGCGCATGGTAGCGAGGATTTTGCTGTCCGGCCTGGCGGTCCCCATGGAACTGGTTGTCGTTGCCGTGGCACCTGGAGGATCCGGCTTCTCCAGCCGGATTGCTGGGTCGGTCGCGAGCCGGCTCCGTGGGAGTCGGACGGCCGTCCGCGTTTACCCGGAGGGGATTCTTCATGGCGGCATCCGCCGTGGCATACTGGTCCGCAACCGTCATGAGCTCCGCCATGGTTTTCGGCTCGTCACACAGTAGCCGGTGGCGAAGCATGGTGCCCTCTCGGCAACCTTCGATGAAGAAACCGATAGCTTGGCTCTCCAGGATGCCCTCGCAAGTGTTGCGCAGCTCCGTCCACTTGGCGAGGGTACTCGCGGTCGGTCTCGTGGTCGCCCTAGACGCACAGGGCCAGGTCGCGCGGGCGCCCTGGGCGCTTGTACGTGCCATTGAAGTTGCGGACGAACACTTTCTCGAAGTCAGGCCAGGCGTTGATGCTGTTGGGCGCGAGGCTATTGAGCCATGTCCTTGCCGACCCAGTTAGCATGAGGGGGACGTAGCGCACGGCTGTACGCTTGTTCCCGTGGGCGATGCCGACTGCCGTAGCGTAGTCGGTCAGCCAGTCTTCCGGTTTCATGCTGCTGCCGTACTTGGGGGTGTCCCTGGGCAGGGAGAATTTCTCCGGAAACGGCTCGTTTCGGATGCGGGGTCCGAAACAAACCGGACCGGTAGAGTCTTCCTCCTCCGTGACGCGCGCTGGAGCGAGGAGCTCGATGCGGTCGCGGGCATCCGAACAATCCGGGTTGGGCGCCTACCCGGCCCGAGAGACGGGAACCGGCTGGTCTGGGCGCTCCGGCTGGCGGAAGGGGAGGTGGCGGGTTGCTGTTCACCGTCTGCTCCTGGCGCGGCTGGCCCCTGTTGCCAGAGCTGCGACGCCTGCTGCGGGCTCTGGGCGGCTGAGGGGAGGACGCCTGCTGGGTGTCGAGCGGCGCGCCCCTGCTGTTGGCCGGTAGCTTGCTCCTCCTGGAGTAGCTAAGGTCTTCCTGCATCTGCCGGTTGGCACCAGCCTGCTCGTCTGCGATGCGAGCGTGCTGGCGGGCTCGCTCCTCGCCCTCCAGGCTGGGTAGTTCTTCTGCCGCGGCTCGCGCCGCGTGCAAGTTCTTGATGGGCGTGTTGTAGGTGGGCCATGCGAGGGCGGGCACGGGATCCGGTTCCACGTCTTTTTCCAACCTACCGCCAAGCTCGCCGCCCCGACGTCGTACCTAGCCGCGCGGGCTCGGCTCCATGGTAGCCGGAGTGAGGCCGTGCGTGCGGTCGTACTCGCGCCGGGTGATCTCGAGCTGCTTGCGGGCTGCCGCTAGCTCCATGGCCTCATGGAGGAGGATCCGTCTCTCCATGCTGAAGTTGGCCTCTGCCTCCTCCGGGTTATCCCCGAGGTTAACCGGCGTCAGCAGCCGATGAATGGCATCCTCCACCGGGTTCCGGGGCTGCGGGGGAGCGGAAGTTCCGACCTCGTCAGCGCCTCGCTCTCGCGGCTGGCGGGGATGGGATCTAGAACTGGCCATCATGATCTCTACGCCGCGAGGTGCGGTGGAGGCGCTGCTGCCTGAGCACGGCAGCTCCACGATAGAGACGATTTCCCTAGGGAAATGCTCCGGGACAGTGGCGACGTAAACGGGGAGGTCGCCGAATAGCAGGACGGTGCCGTTCGCCGGGAAGGAGGTTCCGGCGAAGTAGGAAGCATTGTCGATGACGCAGTTGAACTTGCCGAGCGTGAGCACCAGGCCGGAGGCCACACGCTCACCGGCTGAAGTGCGGGGTCCTGTGCAGAACGTGACTCCAGTCGAAGCCATCTTGCCCCACGGTGGGCGCCAACTGTCGTTGTATTGGGAACGGCAGTACCTGAGGAGGTTAGTAGAGGTGTGGGGACTAGCAGGGAAGCTATCGACGGCATCTGCAGGCGGGATTGGATACAAGCGAGCGTAGCGGGACGCAAGAAGTACCCAGGTTCGGGGCCCTCGTGGTGAGGTAAAGCCCCTACTCCTGCCGGATCTGACTATGTGGGATACACGAACTACAAGTGCTCCTCGAGCTGTATACGCTAGCTACTGCCTTAAATGTTGTAAGACCAACCCTTTCTACTGAGGCCTTGCCTCTCCTTATATAGGTAGAGAGACAAAGGTCTCACTGGCCAGTCCGACTGGCGGGCCCCACAGGCGGGTCCCAGCCGACTAGTCATCTACAGTGCCCTGTATGGCTTGTCCTGTCGGAGTACGAGCGGTATGGCTGTCGTAGGCACAGTGGACGCCGTGCGAGCCTATCGTCAGCACCGGCCACTGTTCCTGCGTTACCCACGCAAAGTCGTCGGTATGGCCGGGTGGTTGCCAATCTTGTCACCGTATAGGGCGTACCGTGCACTGATACACACGTCGCCCTGTCCCATTGATTGAGTCCGGCTACGTCGCGGAACCGTGCACTGATAGCCGGCCTATCTTGCCCTGTCCGGGTGCATCTGGTCAGCCGGACGCGATCCGACTGTCTTGTTTCTTATTCGGTTGGGGTACCTGGGGATCATCCCCCTGACAATCTCAGAGTTTAAAGCTATGGTTAGGTTTCTATGTTAATTACTTTCTTGTACTTGCGGATGCTTGCGAGGGGTATAATGACAAGTATGTATTTGTCCTAGGAAGGTTAGTACATTAGCACAGGTTCACGCACACAACAATTATGCAACTAAAAAATATTAATTAACTATATGAAGTGAAAGTAATTGACGATATTCCCATGTGTGCTTGAGAATGTTTGGTCATATTAAGTAATACAATCGCCTTGTCCTTTGCTAAAGAAAGGATTGGGTCACTTGCTTCATTTATTATTATTATATTTTATTTACTCGTACTTTATTTACCTGCATTATCAAAACCCCCTAAAAATCTGTTTGCTAAGTATTTACAGAGAATTCCTGCTCCAAGCCACTCGTCAACACCTTCTGCTCCTCATTGGGTTCGACACTCTTACTTATCGAAAATCTTGTGATACACCCCCTATACTTGTGGGTCATCAAGTACCTTCCCGTGCAATCTTGTGATCGGATGCAACTATACGGGCGCATCTATACGGGCGCATCTATACGGGCGGAACATGTGTTCCAGTCGTATAGTTGGCGTTTTGTCAAAATATCAGGTCTTCCTCCTAGCGGCGCAGCTATACGACCTCAACTATACGGACGGAACAAAATGTTCCCGCCGTATAGTTGATCGTTAAACTGTCTGTCCCTGCGAAAGGAAATTTGCAAAAGGCATCGATATCTATACGACCAGAACTATACAGTCGGAATTTGTATTCCCGCTGTATAGTTGGTCGTTAAACTCCTAGTACATATGAACATAATTTATATGGAGGCATTGATATCTATATGACCGGAACTATACGGTCCGAATTTTTATTCCCGCCATATAGTTGGTCGTTAAACTCTCAATACATATTGCAGAGAAAATTTTGATGGCAAAGATAACTATAGGACCAGAACTATACAGCCGGAATTTTTATTCCCGCCATATAGTTGGTCGTTAAACGGTCTGTGTCCATCAAAAAATTTCTGTTTCTTCGTAAACTGTTTCCTTTCCTTTAACTTAGCGATATACCTTGTTTTTGACAGAAAATATTGTCGACCAACAATAGCATGAATAATGCAGAAATTCAAGTACTACCAAATTTCTCTCCTCAAATGGAGTTTTCTAGCACTCTTTATTGAACATGAACTTAAACTAAAACTAAAAACTTAACACAAACCTTAATTTAACATGGGTTGCCTCCCATGGAGCACTCTTTTATGGTCAATAGCTTGACCTTGATGATACTCACTTGGGCTAGATGAGTGGAACACCCACTCCAAAGTAATTGGCCTTCAAAGTGATGGCCTCTTTCTCGTCATGTTTGGCTTTCTTCTTCCTGGAGAAATGAATAACAAAAGAATCCTGCGAAGGCAATTGCAACTTCACGTTCCCTTCATGAAGGTTAATTAAAGCCTTATTAGTTCTCAAGAAAGGATGACCTAGTATTATAGGAGAAATAGTATCTCCAGGCATGTCAACAATAACGAAATCAATGAGAGCAAGACAGCCTTTGATGTAAGCTAAAGTGTTCTCCTTAATCCCTACAGCTTGTTTGTAGGTAGAATCTTCTAGATGCAATTTTAATTTAGTAATTTCAAAGGATCCAAGATTTAACTTGTTAAAAGGACTCTTTGGAATTTTTGAGACGCTTGCACCTAGATCACAAAGTGCAGCTATCTCATTAGTTCCAACCTTTATCTTAATAGTAGGCTCAAATATGTCATCTAATTTTATTGTATTCCTCTTCAAGATCGCATACCTTAATTGCTACTTGATCAACAAAGTGTTGATACATGGCTTCATCATTACCTTCACTTACCAGAATTTTGACGTTGATCCTCTTTACGAGATCTTCGATGGTGTATCTTGATGAAGGGGCATTACTATAATCAAGTTCTTCAGGATCTTCCCTTTGGTTTCTCATCATTTTGAGTTCTTGAATAGGACTGGGCTCAGCTTTACCTGCAAATTTAGCTAGAATGAGAGTTTGATTCTCGGTTATCTTACCTAGCCGTGCCTCAACGACCCTTGTTCTTTCTTGAAGGGCCTGCAAATCATTTCTAAAACTAACAGCTTGGTTAGATAATTTACCAAGCATAGCATCATGGTTCTCCGTGATTTTGACTAGAATAGTATTTTGTTCATTTTGCGAGTCTATGAAAGACTTAAGCGTTTCTTGGAGACTACCATTACTAGTTCTCATATTATTATTAGAGTTATTTGTAGGACTAGCATAATGTTTGTGAAAATTAGGATTGTAACTCTTCTTCTAAGTAGGATTATAATCATTACGAGCTACGAAGTCTATTTCTTCTATATTTGTTTCAGGGGTGGCTCTTACCTGAGTTTCCTTAAGATTTACAGCTAGTATGAGCTCATCCAACTTATTAGCATTGAGATCTTCGTTCTCTTGTGGTGAGACAGAGTTCGGCTTCTTCGTGTTTGATCTTTCCACATGCCATTGGGCATGGTTGTCTTGCATATTGTCTAGCAGCTGCTTTGCTTCAGTAATATGTTTACCCATGAATGTTCCTCTGGCTACAGTATCAAGCATAGACTTAGACACAGGATTAAGAGCATTGTAAAATAAATGGAGGATTAACCAATCTTCCATCCCAAGACTAGGATAGTTTATTAGGCATTCTTTCATCCTCTCCCATGCAAACGCTAGTGGCTCACACTCTTCCTGTCTAAAACCAATAATATTTGAGCGAAGTTGCATAGTCTTTGCAAGTGGGAAAATTTTAGTCATAAATAAATAAGTACATCTCACCCATGATGTAATAGTATTTTTAGGCAAAGATAACAACCATTCTTTAGCTCTTCCTCTTAGAGGGAAAGGAAATAGACGTAATTTGACCACATCAGGGTCAACGTCTTTTATACACGTCATATCACATATTTCAGTGAAAGTATTTAAGTGCATACCTGTGTCTTCAATAGCAGAGCCTCCAAATTGATTCTGTTGAACCAAACTTAAGTAATGGGGATAAATTTCATAGTCATCAGCAGCAATTGCTGGCTGAGTAATACGAGTATGCAAATAATCATTATTGGGAGTAGGAAACTCCTCAAGCTTCTTCCTATGTTTTTGGGTTTTCTTAGATTAAAAATTATAACATTAAAAACAAGAATTTAAAGACTAACTATTTTTTTGGTATATCAAATAAAGACTAAAAGCAAACTAACAAAATTAAAAAAAAGAATTAAAGCTAGCAAGGTTCCTAATAAGCTCACCAGGGTAGATATTGCTTCCCCGGCAACGGTGCTAGAAAAAGGGTTGATACCTTCGATCCGGATTATGGATGTAGTATAGCTCTTTTTTCCTAGTAGACCTAGGTTATCGAATCCACGGGAAGCGAATGCGTAGTGAAGTTACTTTAACGGACCTTCGGGAGTTTTAGAATCCCTTCTGTGTTTTCACCGGATTAGTAGCTTGCGTCTTTTTGTTGTTGTCGATGATGGAGAGAGAGGGCCTAGGGCGTTCAGTTTCACCTATAGATGTGCAAAAACATCTGATGGAAATAAAAGATAGAAATAAAGTATGCGTGTACTTGTTAGAGCAAGATAAATTATATGTGGGCAGTGCATCCATAATTGCTATTGCCTCCACAACCGCTTATAGCAATAACCTACTAGTCTCATCCATATAATAAAGAGAACTAATGATATGCATAGTGATGTCACTGTTAATCCCAAGCAAATCCCTCACATATAGCCGTACTACCCCTTCTGCCACTGGGGTTCCCAACCTACAGATCAGTCATCACTCATACTCCCTATACCTGGCTCAACCCTCGGGGTCTTGGGTACCTTACAATTCCTTGGATTGAGGCAAGAGAGGATACAATAATCATCATGTCATACAAACTAATACATGATCCCATCTATGGTAAATCACATGCACAATTTCTACATGGCTAGGCCGAAGCCCTTAGCCCAAGGAGAATTACTCATACATAGAGATGAGATCAACAATCACAAACAATGTAATGAAAATCATAAGATTGATAGTAATAGTCTTACAATGTCGCTAATCGGAGAAGGGATCTACTATTACAAGTGGTGGAAGATGACTATGGAGATGGAGAAGGGTTTGGAGATCTGAGACGGATTTTTGGCGGAGTCTGGCTTCTTCGGGGCAAGGTGAGCGTTGTTTTCCTATCGCCTGAGGCTTCTTTATATAGGGGTCCCTTCATGAAAGTTGTTCTGTTTTACCTAACGGTGGCGGCACCAACTATACGACCGGAGCTATATGGTCGGAATTTTTGCTTCGGCCGTATAGTTGGTGGTTACGACGTCTGCCTTTGTTGGATGGCTCCTAGTTTCTTCTGGTTGAAGGAAATATCGTATATTTGAGTTTAATGTAGTGATTCCCTCCTTTAAATGACATTATCTGCGTAGGAAAATACAAGAACAAAGGATTACATACCCCTCTGAATATTAGCATTAGTGGTAGGGTTTAGAGAGATATTTCATCAAAAATATGATTAATATCCAGTTTAAATGTGGAAGTAGATGGCTATATTTTAGAGCCATCAACTTGGCAAGTACTAAGGTTCTTACTTGGCGATCCTAGCATGTACAGACATGGCCAGACATGGCCGCTTTCATACAACAAGTGTAAGACAGTTTTACACACGCGAGTACTAAGGTTCTTACTTGGCGAGCCTAGCATGTATAGACATGGCCATGGAACACGGACCAAAAGGTTAGCATGAGTCATATAGTTTATATGATGCCCATATAGATGCTTGCCTTTGAAGCTACACCGACTCGTGTGATGATTGGCCTTGGTGTAGTGGATTTGGTTCATGTAATCACCAAAAAGACACGAGGGATGTTGTTTTTGAGTGGGAGTTCATTCGTAATTTGGATTAGTTGAACTCAATCTATCATGAACTTAGTCTAAATAAATTTTACAAATTCTGTTGTAGATTGCACCACCTGCTTTTAATTTCAATGTGTTCATGGAGAAAGAGAAACTTGCGATAAATGGTAGAAACTTTACCAACAGTCTGAGGATTCTCCTCACTGCTGCACAAAAGCAATATGTGCTAGAAGCTCTGCTAGGCCCCCCACCAGCTCCTGATGCCCCTGGCGAAGAAAAGAATGTCTATTTGACTTGTCAGGAGGACCACAATTTAGTTCATTATGGCATACTATATGGGCTAGAGCCAGAACTTCGAATGCGTTTCAAAAATGGCAATGCCTTTGATACCATGGGTGAATTGAAAATGATTTTCGATACCCATGCTATCGTAGAGAGTTATGATGATTTTAAAAATTTCTTTAGTTGCATGATGGAAGAGAACAACTCTGTTAGTGAGCACGTACTCAAAATGTCTAGGTACGCCGACAAGCTTGTGTCCTTGGGAATAACGATTCCCATTGACTTGGGTATACATCGTGTTCTCCAATCTCAACCACCTAGCTACAAGAGCTTTGTGATGAACTATAACATGCAGGGCATGAAGAAGTCTCTCCCCGAGCTTCTGTCAATGCTTAGGAGTGTAGAAGTGGAGATCAAGAAAGAGCATCAAGTGTTGATGATCAATAAGACCATTGGTTTCAAGAAAGACAAGAAGGGTAAACATAAGGGAAAGAAGGGCAACAAGTCTATTGCTGCGCCTAAAAGGAAATCCCAAGCTAGCCCTAAGTTTGATACCGAGTGCTATTCTTGCAAGGGGACTGGCCATTGGAAGCGCAACTGCCCCAATTATTTGGCGGACAAGAAGGTCGGTAACGCAAACAAAGGTATATGTGATATTCATGTTATTGGTGTGTACTTGTCTAGTACTCACAGTAGCACCTTGGTATTTGATACTCGATCGGTTGCTAATATATGTAACTCGAATCAGGGGCTGCGGAACAAGCGACAGCTAGCAAGGGATGAGGTCATGATGCATGTCGGCAATGAATCAAGAGTTGATGTGATCGCCGTTGGAACGCTACCTCTCCATATGCCATCGAGATTAGTTATAAATATAAATAATTGTTATTTGGTTCCTGCACTAAGCATGAACATTGTATCCAGATTGTGTTTATTGCGAAGTGGTTATTCGTTTAAATCTGAAAACAATGGTTGATCGATTTATAGGGATAATATCTTTTATGGTCATGCACCTATGATGAATGATTTATTTCTGTTAAATCTCGATAGTAGTGATACACATATTCATAATGTTGATGCTAAAAGGATTAAACTTTATAATGATATATTTGCATATATGTGGCACTGCCGTCTAGGTTATATTGGCGTAAAATGCATGAAGAAACTCCATTCAGATGGATTTTTGGAATCACTTGATTTTGAATCATTTGATACATGTGAGCCATGCGTTATGGGCAAGATGACTAGAACCCCGTTTTCTGGGACAATAGAGCGGGCAACAGATTTGTTGGAAATCATACATACTAATGTATGTGGTCCAATGAGTGTGTCAGCGCAAGGTGGATATCGTTATTTTGTTACTTTCACGGATGATTTAAGTAGATATGGGTATATCTGTTTGATGAAACACAAGTCTGAAACCTTTGAAAAGTTCAAGGAATTTCATAGTGAAGTGGAAAATCATCATAATAGAAAGATCAAATTTCTGCGGTCCGACCGTGGAGGTGAGTGTCTAAGTTACGAGTTTAGCACACACATGAGAGAGTGTGGAATAGTTTCACAAATCACGCCTGTCGGAACACCACAACGTAATGGTGTGTTGGAGCATCGTAATCATACTTTATTGGATATGGTTCGATCTATGATGTCTCTTACTAGCTTGCCACTGTCATTTTGGGGTTATGCACTAGAAACCGCTACATTCACTTTAAATCAGGCACCATCTAAATCCATTCAAAAGACACCCTATGAATTGTAGTTTGGAAACAAACCTAAGCTATCATTTCTTAAAGTTTGGGGATGCGATGTTTGTGTGAAGAAACTTCAGCCTGATAAACTTGAACCCAAAGCAGAAAAATGCGTCTTCATAGGATACCCTAAAGAAACAATTGGGTATTCCTTCTATCATAGATCTGAGGGCAAGGTTTTCGTTGCCAAGAATGGGTCCTTTCTAGAGAAAGAGTTTCTCATGAAAGGTGTGAGTAGTCGGAAGGTAGAACTTGAAGAGGTTATTGAACCTTCTCTTCATGAAACGGCAAGTGGCACAGCGCCAAAAATTGTTCTGAGTTGACTTCACCGAATGAAGAAGGAACTCATGATAATGATCATGAAACTCCGAAAGAGGACACTACCGAACCTTGTAGGTCAAGCAGGACATGTGCAGCTCCTGAACGGTACAGAAATCATGTCGTGAATTTCATGGTAGATGGAATTGATGACCCTGTGACGTATGAAGAAGCGATGATGAGCCCGGATTCCAAAAAAGGGCTAGAAGCGATGAAATCCGAGATGGGGTCCATGTATGAAAACTAGGTTTTAACCTTGGTGGACTTACCTCACGATCGAAAGGCTGTTGATAATAAATAAGTTTTAAAGAAGAAAACTGATGCTGATGGTAATGTGACCATCTATAAAGCTCGAGTTGTCGCAAAGGGGTTTCGAAAAATTCAAGTAGTTGACTATGATGAGACTTTCTCTCCCGTAGCGATGCTAAAGTCGGTTAGGATTATGTTAGCAATTGCGACATATTTAGATTATGAAATATGGCAGATGGATGTCAAAACTGCATTCCTTAGTGGTAATATTGAAGAAGAGTTGTATATGATACAACTAAAGGTTTTGTCGATCCTACGGATGCTGACAGGGTATCCAAGCTTCAGCGATCCATCTATGGACTGAAGCAAGCATCCCGAAGTTGGAATCTCCGCTTTGATGAGGTGATCAAAGAGTTTGGATTTGTCCAAACTTATGGAGAGGCTTGTATTTACAAGAAAGTGAGTGGGAGAAATGTGGCATTTCTAATATTATATGTGGATGACATATTATTGATTGTAAATGATAAAGATCTTTTAAACAGTGTTAAAAGTTATCTAAACAGCAAATTTTCGATGAAGTACCTTGGTGAAGCATCACACATATTAGGCATTAAGATCTATAGAGATAGATCAAGATGCCTAATTGGGCTATCACAAAGTACATACCTTGATAATATTTTAAAGAAGTTTAAAATGGACGGAAGTAAGAAGGGGTTCTTACCTATGTTGCAAGTCAAGACATTGAGTAAGACTCAAAGTCTGGCTACGACGGAAGAAAGAGAGATAATGGATAAGATACCCTATGCCTCATCCATAGGCTCAATAATGTATGCCATGCTATGTACAAGACCAAACGTGGCACATGTTATTAGTTTAACTAGTAGGTACCAATCTGATTCAGGTTCGGAACACTGGATAGCGGTCAAGAATATCCTTAAGTACTTAAGAAGTACTAAGGAAATGTTTCTTGTATACGGAAGTGAAGAAGAGCTGGTCGCTAAGTGTTATGTTGACGCTACCTTTGACATAGATACGTATTTCTCATGAACGGAGCAGCAGTTAGTTGGAGGAGCTCCAAACAACCTGTGGTAGCGGGATCAACAACGGAGGCGGAATATGCTGCTGCTTCAGAAGCGGCACATGAAGCGGTTTGGATGAAGGAGTTCATAACTGAACTAGGTGTGTTCCTAGTGTGTTGGACTCAATGGTGATCTATTGTGACAACAATGTAGCCATAGCCAACACGAAGGAACCAAGGTATCACAAGAATTCCAAGCATATTAAGCACCGGTTTCACTCCATCCGCGAGCATGTCAAGGATGGAGATATAGAGATTTGTAAAGTACACACGAACCTCAATGTAGCAGATCCGTTGACTAAAGTTCTCCCTAGGACAAAACATGATCAACACCAGAACTCCATGGGTGTTAGATTTATCACTATGTAAACTAGATTATTGTCTCTAGTGCAAGTGGGGGACTGAAGGGAATATGCCCTGAGAGGCAATAATAAACTTTTAATTATCGTATTCCAAGTATATGATAGATGTTTATTTTGCATTCTATAATTTTATTGATTGGAAACGTTAATACATGTGTGGTTAATAAACAAATATAAGGTTCCTAGTTACGCCTCTCTTATAAACTAGCTTGTTGATTAACAAGATGATCAAGGTTTCCTGATCATGGACATCGATGTTGTTAATAACGAGGTCACAACATTGGTGGAATGATGTGATGAACATTCTTCCGAAGTATAGAATTACAATCAAAGTCATTGTGTTTAAATTGCTATAACATCATACGAAGTAATTCTAGTTCTTAGACCATGAGATCATGTCAATCAGTAACACTAGATGAGTAACTTGATAACATCAAACGTCACACCGTAATAGGGTGACTATAAAGGTGGGTTCAGATACTCCAAAGGTGATATCTAGAGGCTCATGGATCAAGAGTGAGATGTGTCCATCCCGATGACAGATAGATATACTCTGGGACCTCCCCGTGATATCACATTGAGAGAGCTTGCAAGAAAGTGATGTGATCACTAGAATGTTATATAAGGGAACGAGAAAAGAGTGCATGTCAGTAACGAGATCAAACTAGGCATGGAGATACCGATGATCGAATCTCGGACATGTAATATATCGCGAGACAAAGGGATTTAGTTACTAGCGTTATAGGTTCTCACGATCATAGAAGTCATAGTTGAATGTGTGGGAGTCGGTATGGAAATCCAGGTCCTGCTACTGATTATTGATCAGAGAAGGGTCTTGATCATGTCTGCATTATTCGTGAACCGTATGGTGACATACTTCAGGATACCGACACCATTTGGAGCAAATGTGTTCCACAGAAAAGAATTGCAAAGCTCTAGAATTATTTGGATGGACACTAGAATTATTCCGTGTGAATTTGCTGAAATTGGTTCTGCATGTGATATTGAAATATGGCAGGGGTTTTATGTGAATGTTTGTTAATTAAAGTAATTAAAAAAATCTGAATAAAATAAATAAAAGATTTTTTTTAAATGAGAGTTGCATTAAATTTGGTGAAAATTTAAAACATGTGAGTGGGAGTATGTGTGGAGGCATGTTTATGTGAGTGGAGCATCCACCACATGAATGATGGAAGAGGTGGGGAACCACCTTGGATGCCCTCCATGGGAGGGGCTGCCTCCCCTCTCCCCTATAAAAGGCCCCCCTCTCCTGCTCTCATATGACACCTCCTCATGAGGGATCTCTCTCCCCCTAGAACTATTCTCCCATGGTCTCGGACTAGCGAGATACATGTTCCCGGTGGATTTTCGTCTGGAAGGAGTTGCTGCTTTTGCTGCATCGTTGGAGCAAGGAGGCGGAGGTTGTTTGGTGGACCGGACGTCTGTGCGATCACGGATGCGCTGCTGAGTTGCGGCACTGGACTTCCTCTCGATCTTGAGATTGGCAAGTGTACGACTACATCATCCACGAGTCCAACCTCGTAACACTTTGTTGGTCTTCAAAGGTATGTTCTCTATGGATGTATATCCACCCGTTTCTTGTATCTAGGTAGATAGATCTTGGTGCTTAGTAGTTCCCATTGTAGGAATTTTTTGTGTTCTATGCTGCAAATCCAACACGACCAACGGCGGGAAGCGGTACTTCCTACTCCTCGTCGACGACCACAACAGGTTCATGTGGGTCACACTGCTTAGGTGGTTGTTAAGCAATTCAAACCTTTTTGGTTGTTAAGCAATTCAATCCTTTTTGAAACAATTGAAATCACATTCCCTTGGTGGAACCACCAAAACTTTTATGAAACAATTAAATGAAGGGCCACGTAGAGATAAACAAAACTTTTTCCCTACACGGTGATCCCAAGATCCAGCTCAGGTAGAAGGCCACGAGGATTACCACTAGACACGCAGTTGCGGAATCGATGAAGCACGTCGCTTGATGCAGTGCACGCCTCATGATTTGATCATGTTCCACGCCTCACGATCCGTTCCGGTTCCACGATCGTCGAAGTGCTAAACGTACAGCACCTCCACCAGTATCCACACGTACGAGGAGGAGGACCGGCGATGGACTGCTAGGTACGGTACGGCAGCGACATGACGGATTGGGGCTAGGGTTTCCAACACATGGAGTGACCTAACCTTGTGCTCTAAGCACCTGCGCCCCAGCTTATATAGGGAGTGAAAGTGGGCTCCACTCACTTGTGGCCCATTCACTAAAAGGCCTATATTAGCCACTCCAAGTCTCACTTGCTGACTAAGTCCATGTCTCTATTTGGGTCCAACCCAAAGAGATTTCCTGTTTGGGTCTAACCCAAACTGCTCTCGCTCTTAAGTGTGTGACCCGATAGGCTCATGGTAATCCGGACACGATTCCGAGTCTCACTCGTGATCGATCAGTCGGTAGCGGCCCCTAGCAGAACATGCCGACTCCCAAGTACCAATAAGTTATGACGACATACCTTCCAATGCGACTTTCGTCTGAGTCCCTTTTGCCTCACGATATACCTTGTTGGACTATAGGCAAATGATCGTCATCCCTTAAATAGTCTGACTCTCTTTCTCGATCCGAGATAAGTGATTCATCCAACTAACTCTTAGTCAGTTGCCTCGGTTAACACTTAACCGTGACGCGCATGGCCATGATTTCCGAATCATATCTTCTGAAAGGGCCCAGAGAATATCTCTCCAGATGGAGGGGCAAAATCCCATCTTGGTCATTCACATCACGCAGCTTGATTCATAGTCGACCCGAACTCCGCCTTTATAACTGCCCATTGACGGAACAACATTTGACAGAAACTAAGTCGGTGATCCTCAACTCGGATTGTGCAATAACCTCAGGTCTAAGGATTACATTGATTGAGATATGCAAATGATGACTTGTTCGTTGCATCTCAATATGGGTCAGTCCGACTCGCTAAACTCTTTAGCCGAATCCGTGTAAGTTGGAATAGCATCTCCATGCCCATGACAAGTGGAACCTAGTCATCTGCCGACTTTCACATTGGTCTAAGTTGTGTGTCTAGCACAACCTCGATGACCAAGGACAATTAGTATGAACAACATGAATATATAGTTCCACGATCGAATCACATATTCGATGATACATATCAGTAGTTCATACATGGACCATAACTTTATGAATACATTGGGAAATATCATCAACCATGATTGCCTCTAGGGAATATTCCCAACAGTCTCCCACTTGCACTAGAGTCAATCTTCCGACATCACATGTCTTGGCATCTAATGCCCATTGCTCTCAGGTGCGCCTCATGCTTTGGCTGTGGAAGTGGCTTTGTCAACGGATCCGCAATGTTTGCATCCGTGTGTACCTTGCATAACTTGATATCACCTTGATCCATGAACTAGCGAATAAGGTGGTACCGCATGAGTATATGTTTGTTCTTCTGGTGTTGTCTAGGTTCCTTTGCTTGTGCAATAGCACCATTGTTGTCACAATACACGTCTAACAGATTAGACGAACCCTGAACCACACCAAGATCCATGAGGAAATTCCTCATCCAAACAGCTTCCTTTGCCGCCTCCGAGGCAGCAATATACTCAGCCTCTGTCGTAGACGCAGACACCGTTTCTTGCTTGGAACTCCTCCAGCTCATAGCCCCTCCGTTTATCACAAACACATATCCGGATTGCGAAAGAGAATCATCCGAGTCAGTGAGATAACTCGCATCCGTGTAACCCTTTACACTGAGTTCATCCTCACCTCCATAAACCAGGAACATATCCTTAGTCCATCTCAAGTACTTGAGGATATTTTTAGTCGCTGCCCAGTGGATTTCTCCAGGGTCAGCCTGGTACCTGCTCACTACACTTAGAGCATATGAAACATCCGGCCTAGTACAAAACATAGCGTACATGATGGATCCGACTGCAGAAGCATACGAAATCACACTCATCCGACTTCGCTCATCAGTTGTCGAAGGACACTGAGTCTTGCTAAGTTTTACACCATGGGACATCGGTAAGAAACCCTTCTTAGACGATTCCATGTTGAAATTCTTCAATACTTTGTCCAAGTATGTACTCTGACTCAATCCAATGAGCTGCCTTGATCTATCTCTATAGATCCGGATTCCTAGTATGTAAGTCGCCTCACCCAAGTCTTTCATCGAAAAACTCTTTTCCAATGATTCCTTGGTCTCTTGCAACATTTAGACATCATTTCCAATCAGTAATATGTCATCGACATATAAGATCAGAAAGTTTACTTTGCTCCCACTAAACTTCTTTTATAAACAAGAATCATGATCACTCTTGATGAAGCCAAACTATTTGACTACTTCATCAAAGCAAATGTTCCAACTCCGAGATGCTTGCTTCTACCAATAAATGGATTTCCGAAGCTTGCATACCTTTTCACTATTATCCGGATCGACAAAACCCTCAGGCTGTATCATATACACGTCCTCGGTTAAATTTCCATTAAGGAAAGCCGTCTTGACATCCATCTGCCATATCTCATAGTCGAAATAGGCTGCTATAGCTAACATGATCCGAACTAATTTAAGCATCACTACAGGAGAGAAAGTCTCATCATAGTCAACTCCTTGAACTTGTCGGAACCCCTTCGTGACAAGCCGTGCTTTATAGATAGAAACATTTCCATCCATATCAGTTTTCTTCTTAAAGACCCATTTGCACTCGACGGGTCTTGCACCTTCTAGCAGATCAACCAAGTTCCAAACTTGATTTTCATCCATGGACTTTAACTCGGATCTCATGGCTCCAAGCCATGACTCAGAATCAGAACCCACCATCGCTTCCGAATAAGTTGCCGGCTCATCACTGTCCAACAACATCACATCACGAACACTTCGCAATCTGGCCGATCTTCACAGTGTCGGTGTAGTTTCCGGCTCAGGTACCACGTCCGGCTCAACCTCTAAGGCTTTTGCCGACTCGCTGCTAGCCGGTATCTCTCGAATTTCTTCGAAATGCACCGTACTCTCAATGACTCCTCGACCGAGAAATTCTTTCTCAAGGAAGACACCGTTTCGAGCGACAAACACTTTGCCCTCTTCTCGGTTGTAGAAGTAGTAACCCAAGGTTTCCCTCGGATATCCCACGAAAATACACTTATCCGACTTAGTTGTAAGCTTGTCCGACTGAAGTCGCTTGACAAAAGCTTCACAACCCCAAATCTTAAGAAAAGACAAATTGGGCTTCTTGCCAGTCCACATCTCATGTGGTGTCTTCTCTACCGACTTTGATGGTACTCTGTTTAGTGTGAACGCTGCAGTTTCTAGACAATAACCCCTAAATGATAAAGGCAGATTTGTTTGACTCATCATTGACCGTACCATGTCCAACAAGGTCCGATTCCTCCTTTCCGACACACCGTTTCTCTGCGGTGTTCCTGGAGGAGTGAGTTGGGGAACTATTCCATAACTCTTTAGATGGTCATCAAACTCATGGCTCATGTACTCGCCTCCTCGGTCCGACCGAAGAAACTTTATTTTCTTGCCAGGTTGATTTTGAACCTCATTCTGGAATTCCTTGAACTTTTCAAAGGCTTCCGACTTATGTTTCATCAAGTAGATATATCCATACCTACTTAAATCATCAGTGAAGGTAATGAAGTACTCATAACCACCTCTGGCTGTCGTGCTCATCGGGCCACATACATCACTAAGTACTAGTCCCAATAATTCGGACGCCCTTTCACAACTCTTTGCAAAAGGTGTCTTGGTCATCTTGCCGAGAAGGCAGGATTCGCATGTCTCAAACGACTCCAAGTCGAATGAAGTTAGGAGTCCATCATCATGGAGCTTCTTCATGCGTTTCCAACTTATGTGACCAAGCCGACAATGCCAAAAGTAAGTCATATTCAGATCATTTGGTTTTAACCTTTTCACATTTATGTTATAGACAGATTCACTATCAAGATTCAAAATAAATAACCCGTCCCGGACGGGTGCAAAGCCGTGAAACATATCATTCAAATATAAAGAACAACCATTATTCTTAATATTCGACTCATAGCCTTGTCTCATCAAACATGAGGCAAAAATAATGTTTCGACTAAGCACTGGAACATAATAACAATTATTTAGCTCCATTAAGAATCCTGAAGGTAAATGAAGTTGCATCGTGGCGACTTCCAACGCAGCGACTCTCGCTTTGTTGCCGACTCGAATGTCAACCTCGCCTCTTGCCACGCTCCTAGTCTTACCAGTCCCTGCAACGAGTTGCAGATGTGAATGACTGATCCGGTATCATATACCCAAGAACTACCAGGTGCATCAGCAAGATAAATGTCTATAACATTGCAAACAAGTGTACCTAAGCCGGAAGTCACACCTCCACTCTTGGCTTTGTCAGCCAGATACTTGCTGCAATTCCTCTTCCAGTGGCCATCCGACTTGCAGTAGAAGCAAGTGGCTGCGGCTGTAGGAGATGGCTTAGTCCCTGAGGAAGCGCTTTGGACTGGGTCCTCAGCCTTACCTCCTGACTTTGCCTTCTTCTTCTTAGTCCAAGAACTCTTATTGAACTTATCCTTATTCTATACCATCAACACTTGACTAGCACCTTTCTTGAGATCCGCCTCAGCCTGCTTTAGCATCCCATGTAATTCAGTGAGCTTCTTATCCATACCATGCATGTGGTAGTTCGATATGAACTGGCCATACGCACTAGGAAGAGAGTTCAGAATTATGTCTGTAGCGAACTCTTCGCTAGTGGGGTAGCCAAGCCTTTCCAGAGACTACACATAACCAACCATCTTGATCACATGTAGACTCAGTGGATCGCCATCCTTAAGCTTGCAGCTCAACAAAGCCTGAGAGACTTGATACCTCTCAGTCTTTGCTTGAGCCTGGAACATACTTTTGAGGCTTTCGATCATATCGTAGGCCTCAACATTCTCGAACTACTACTGCAAGTCCGGTTCCATGTGAGCAAGCATAAGACAGCTAATCTCCGTGGATTCATCACAAATCCGACGGTATGCATTGGTGGCTGCGACAGTCGCATTCTCATTCGGCTCAGCTGGAAGTGGATTGTCTAGGACACGGTCCCTTTTTTCTTGTTTGAGAACAATTCTCAGATTACGATACCAGTTGGTGAAATTAGTTCCATTCAGCCTATCTTTCTCTAAGATGGTTCTCAAAGCAAAACCGGAAATCTAAGGAAGACTACTAGGTGCCATTGATCTACAATAGAAAATATGCAAAACACTTAAGACATGTATCCATAAAGAGCAAGCATATTAAACACTTTAATATTTATGCTCCCACTAGAACCAACACCCCTCCGATGGTTACTTAGAGATTCAGGACCCTAAATAAGCAAGTCGACTAGTGAGCTTTAGCATCACCGCTAGCCGTCAAGTGATCTAGGTAGACAACTCCTTGTCAATCGTATCGCATACGACTCTTGTTGGACGGGTGGCATCACATGCCCCGGCTCCCATCCGACCTTTCCCCGAGTCCCACAACCGTTGTGATAGACCCGTCTAGATTACCGAGTGCTTCCGCTGTAAGAGTCCGACTCGAACCCACCTAGTCGGAAAGAATTGATAGCACCTCAATTTTATGAGCCCACTACCAAAAATGTCCGACTTGTGATGGTGCAGCATTGGCAGGGAAACCGACTAGACCTTCTTTGAGGGATTACTCTCTACCAACTATCTAATAGAGGTAAAACAGAGACATAACAATAACACAAAATAAAGCAATTATAATGTGAAATGGTATGGCTCTCTTCATGGTGATCTCCATATCCATAAAGCCTGTAATCCGACTCGTGTCAACTCTTGTCACGTGCCATCTTACACCATGTAGCTGACTTGTACATCGACTTGCATGCCTTCCGGATTCTCCAAACAGCTACACTAGCTAGTAATGCAAATTACACAGAGAATCCGACACGCAGGTCGTTATACAATAAAGTGACAGCACCTAGGCTCCAACCGGCTGACAAAAACCGTGATACGCATATCACGTATGGATTACACACATCACATGCACATAAGCCATACCATTCACAACATCATCCTGAAAAAACAAATTAGGCATAGATACGATATCTACCGGTGTTGTGAAACTCGTAACGACATCTAAGGAGCTATGACAGGGCATGGATTTCATCATCAGATAAAACAATTTTACCCAAATCCGATCTGGACTCTGATTCGACCAAACTCTTTGATCTTCGATCACCGCATCCGGGTTTACGTGTCACAGTCTACCCCGATGGCGGAAGCCGACATGTAGGGGTATGTCGTTCCACGACCTTAGCAGTTAGATCACGGAAACCAGATCATCCATTCCCCCAAGTATAGTTGATCCAATCAACTTTGTACAAAACCGATCTATCTCATAGATCGACCACCAAAACTGCAATTAGATCCAATCTAACGCCAACCGCATATCACATATGCATGATCTCGAGCCTAAAACCAGAAGCTAACGCTCTGAGAGCACTGAAGGGTCACATAGAGATAAACAAAACTTTTTCCCTACGCGGTGATCCCAAGATCCAGCTCAGGTAGAAGGCCACGAGGATTACCACTAGACGCGTAGTTGCGGAATCGATGAAGCACGTCGCTTGATGCAGTGCAGTCCTCACGATCCGATCATGTTCCACGCCTCATGATCTGTTCCGGTTCCACGATCGTCGAAGTGCTGAACGTACAACACCTTCGCCAGTATCCACACATACGAGGAGGAGCACCGGCGATGGACTGCTAGGTCCGGTACGGCGGCGACAAGACGGACTAGGGCTAGGGTTTCCAACACATGGAGTGACCTAACATTGTGCTCTAAGCACCTGCGCCCCAGCTTATATAGGGAGTGAAAGTGGGCTCCACTCACTTGTGGCCCATTCACTAAAAGGCCTATATTAGCCACTCCAAGTCTCATTTGCTGACTAAGTTCATGTCTCTATTTGGGTCCAACCCAAATAGATTTCCTGTTTGGGTCTAACCCAAACTGCTCCCGCTCTTAAGTGTGTGACCCGACAAGCTCATGGTAACCCGGACACGATTCTGAGTCTCACTCGTTATCGATCAGTCGGTAGCGGCCCCAAGTAGAACGTGCCGACTCCCAAGTACCAATAAGTTATGACGGCATACCTTCCAATGCGACTTTCGTCTGAGTCCCTTTTGCCTCACGATATACCTTGTCGGACTATAGGCGAATGATCGTCATCCCTTAAATAGTCTGACTCTCTTTCTCGATCCGAGATAAGTGATTCATCCGACTAACTCTTAGTCGGTTGCCTCCGTTAACACTTAACCGTGACGTGCATGGCCATGCTTTCTGAATCATATCTTCCGAGAAGGCCCAGAGAATATCTCTCCAGATGGAGGGGCAAAATCCCATCTCGGTCATTCACATCACGTAGCTTGATTCACAGTCGACCCGAACTCCGCCTTTATAACTACCCATTGACGGAACAGCGTTTGATAGAACCTAAGTCGGTGATCCTCAACTCAGATTGTGCAATAACCTCAGTTCTAAGGATTACATTGATTGAGATATGCAAATGACGACTTGTTCATTGCATCTCAATATGGGTCAGTCCAACTCGCTAAACTCTTTAGCCGAATCCATGTAAGTCGGAATAGCATCTCCATGCCCATGACAAGTGGAACCTAGTCATCTGCCGACTTTCACATTGGTCTAAGTTGTGTGTCCAGCACAACCTCGATGATCAAGGACAATTAGTATGAAAAACATGAATATATAGTTCTACAATCGAATCACATATTCGATGATACATATCAGTAGTTCATACATGGACCGTAACTTTATGAATACATTGGGAAATATCATCAACCATGATTTCCTCTAGGGCATATTCCCAACATTAAAACCACAACAAGCATTTATTAACAACCGGAACCACATACAACCTTTATGAAACAAATGAAAACCACATGAAGCCTTTATGAAACAATTGAAACCACATGAAAGCCTTTATAAAAACAGTTGAAACAACACCGATCCTTTATGAAACAACTGATACAACATCAAACCTATCTAAAATAATTGAAACAACATGAAACCTTAATGACCCTGAAAGAACCACAAAACTGTTATGAAACAACTGAAACAACATCCAACCTTACTAAAATAATTGAATTTTGAAACACAATCACACGTCAAACATTAATTAAAATTGTAAACCACAATCTCGATGTCAAGCACATCAAACCTTTTGAAAAGAATTGAAACCATGTTATGGTTTTGACTGAGGTGGAACCACCAAACCTTTTTTATGAAACAAGTGAAACCACAATATGCATTTATGAAACATTTGAAACTACATCAACCCTTTATGAAACAAATGAACCCACATGAAGCCTTTTTGAAAAAAATAAACCACTTCAAACTTTTATGAAACAATTGAAATAAGTTCAACCATTTATGAAAAAGGTTTATGAAACAAGGGAAAAATATCGAGGCCTAACATCATTCCTCTTGTTTTACTCTTCACTTTTCTTGTTTTAATCATGTATCATTCTTGGTCCTTTCGCAATTCTCCTACTATTTGACACATGTATTAGTTATGCAGGTTGGTCATAATTTAGTAATAAAGGCTTGATGTAGTTTTACCCATTTCATAAAGGTTTAATGCGGTTTTAGTTGTTCCATAAAGTTTTGATGTGGTTTCAAATGTTAAATAAAAAATACATGTTGTTCTTATTGCTTCATAAAGATATGTTGTTCTAATTGTTTCTTATAGGTCTGATGTGGTTTTGATTGTTTCAAATTTTCCTTCATTAAGGATGATATTGTGTTTGCGTACCATAGGATTTGATGACTGTTCCACATTTTTCAAATCAAAATCATGGTTTCAATTGTTTGATAAATGTTTGATGAGGTTGACAATGAAATTGTGGTTTCAATTGTTTTATATAAGATCGATGTGGTTTTAATTGTTTCCTATATGTTTGGTGTTTCCTCCTGTTTCATAAATGTTTGATGTTATTTGAACTATTTCATAAAGGTTTGAAGGTGTTTCAGTTTTTTGAAGCTTGATGTGGGTTCATTTATTTATGTGGTTTCAATTATTTCATAAATGTTTACTCTGGTTTCACTTCTTTCACAAAAGGTTTGGTGGTTCCACCTAATTCAAACCAAAAAGTGGTCTCCAATGTTTTGAAAAGGTTTGATGTGCTTAGCAATGAGACCATGGTTTAAATTGTTTCATTAATGTTTAATGTGGTTTCAATCATTTAATTAATGTTTGATATGGTTTCAATTGTTTCATAAAGGCTTGGCGTGGTTTCAATTGTGTTTAGCAAGGTTTGATGTTGTCTCAGTTGTTTCATAAAGGTTTGGTGATTACACCTGTTTCATGAAGGTTTGATGATGTTTCAATTTTTTCAGTCGTGTAAGGTGTTGTTTCAACTATTTTGTAAAGGATTGGATTTGGTTTCAGTTTTTTCATGAAGGATTGATGTGGTTTTAATTATTTTGGAAAGAGTTGTTTTTTCCACCCATTTAATAAGGGTTTGATATAGTTTAATTTTTTTTATAAACACTTGATGCGGTTTCAATCGTTTCTTTAAGGTTTGATGAGTTTTCAATTGGTTCATAAAGAACTGATATGTTTTCATTTGTTTCAACTTTTTCCCGGTTGAAGATGAAATTAGGTTTACGTACCATAGGTTTTCATGAAGGTTCCACCTATTTCGAAACCAAAATGTGGTTTCATTTGTTTAATAAATGTTTGATTTGTTTGACAACCCAACCGTGGTTTCAATTGTTTTATTAAGGCTCTATGTGCTTTCAATTGTCTCATAAAGGTTTGTTGTTTCCACTTGTTTCGTAAAGGTTCAATGGTGTTTCAATTGTTTCATAGAGCTTAGATGTGGTTTTAGTTATTTCATATAGTCTTGATGTGGTTTTCAATCGTTTCATGAAGGTTGTATGTGGTTCTAGTTGATTAGTAAATGCTTGTTGTGCTTTCACCAACTAACAGGATTAGCCAATGTGTAATATAATTTAACGACTGACCCAGATTAGCACATGTGTAACATAATGCTACTACTGCTACTCCTCCTCCTCCTCCTACTACTAGTACTACTAGTACTACTACTACTACTACTACTACTACTACTACTACTACTACTACTACTACCCACTGCTCCTACTACTCCTACTACTGCTCCTAGTACTGCTGTTGCTACTACTACTACTACTACTACTACTACTCCTACTACTACTGCTACTAATGCTCCTGCTGCTCCTCCTGTTGCTGCTACTGCTACTGCTACTGCTACTACTACTACTACTCCTACTACTACTCCTACTACTGCTACTGCTACTGCTACTACTACTACTGCTAGCAAACTGCAGATGCAAAACTGAATTTTCATCAGAGGTGTACTAGATGGTTTCCGTGAAGGTTCATTGAGCCTGATTTTTGACCCATGGATCAGTACCAGTACCACGCTATAATACAACTCCACGAGAAGTCCACCACACCGCTTGATTCTGCCACCATCGATGCACCCGCCACCATCCGTGGCTAGGACCGGGGTGCAAGACAAGCCTGCAGGCTACCATAACGAAACCTTCGTTATCAACAACCTCCATCTAGGCCCGTGTTGGCTCAACACGTATCGAGCTTGTTGGGGAACCCCAAGAGGAAGGTATGATAAGCACAGCAACAAGTTCCCCCTCAGTTATGAAACCATGGTTATCAAACTAGTAGGAGCAAGGAAACACCTACAAGGTGTTGTTTCTAACTTGGAATCCTACACAACACAACCACAGAACTTTGCCCCGAACTTACAGTGAGGTTGTCAATCTCACTGGTTTTGCTGAAAACAAAGGATTAAACGTATTGTGTGGAAGTTAGTAATTGCTTTGCATAAAGTAAACAAAAAACAGTAAATAGTAGATTGTAGACTGATGGTAAAAGAATGGACCGGGGTCCAAATTCACTAGTGGTGATTCTCCTTAAGATAGATGACATGTTGGGTGAACAAATTATAGCTGGGCAATTGACAAACATCGAGAAAGCATACATGCATATACTAATCATCTTGACTCCTTTGAGATTTGATTGGGCATTATAACATTATACATAGACCGTAATCCAACTGCATCTATGACTAATAATCCACCTTCAGGTTATCATCCGAACCCCCTCCAGTATTAAGTTGCAAGCAACAGATAATTACATTAAGCAAAGTGTGTAAAGTAAACAATACGATTGTTCTATGAACAAAGGATTGATGTTTTCTCCCTAGTAGCAACAACACATCTAGTACCTTAGAGATTTCTGTCACTTCCCCAGATTCCTAGAGGCATGAACCCACTATCGAGCATAAATACTCCCTCTTGGAGTTGCTAGCATCTACTTGGCCAAGATAGCTACTAACAACGGAAAGCATGCAAGATCACAAATAACAAAGACATGATAGAATCAATAATCAATCTTAAATAACATCTCAATATCCACTGGATCCCCGCAAACACAACATGGAGGATTACAAATAGATGATCTTGATCATGGACGGAGCTCACAATATCTAAACATGGTAGCACAAAGGAGAAGAACCAACCATCTAGCTACTACGTGGACCCATATTCCAGGGATGAACTACTCACACATCACACTGGAGGCAGTCATGGTGATGAAGAAGGCCTCCAGGGTGAACTCTCCCCTCCGGCAGGGTGCTGGGAAGACTTCAGATCCCTCCCTATCTAGGGATGCAGATGGCGGCGACTACAGACTCTTTCGTGGAATTTTGATCGGGTACTTAGGGTTTTCATCCCGAGGGCAATATATAGGCGAAGGGGCAAGGTCGGTGGAGCGCCAGGGGGCCCACACCCTCTGGTGGCATGGCTAGGGCTGGCCGCGTCACCCTAGGATGTGGCCGCCCTGGTTCCCCACCTCGTCTCCCTCCCGGACTCCGTGTTCCTTCTGGTGAAATATTGACTTGGGATTTTTTCTGGTCCAATTCCGAGAATATTTCCTTACTAGCTTTTCTAAAACCAAAAACAACAGAAAACAGGCAACTGGCACTGTGGCATCTTGTTAATAGGTTAGTTCTAGAAAACGTGTAAAAATACTCCAAAGTGTGGACAAAACATAAGAAAGTAGATATAAAACAAGCATGGAACATCAAAAATTATAGATATGTTTGCAACATATCAACATCCCCAAGCTTAACTCCTGCTCGTCCTTTAGTAGGTAAGTGATAAAAAGAAGAAGAATTTTTGAGGTGACATGCATCATCACAATCTTGATCAAGGAATTTGTAAAACATTGATAGTTAGGATCATAGTACTTTAACATAGCATGAAAGATATAGTTCTAACAATAAGACATAGCAACTATGTTGTAACATGAGAAGGTACAAACAAAATATTCATGAATAACAATTCTTTGAAAGACGTTTGTTTCTTTCACATAAAGAAAACATAATGAGAATGGTATTCAGCTTGTCCCTCATAGTGTAGCAAAACATAAATGCATAGGATACCTTCAAAGTTCATAAGGGTGACTAGATAAAAATAGTTTAAGAACAAGCAATATCAAAGTTATGAATCAATCAACAAGTTTTGGGACAATGCACATTAAACTAAGAATGACCACTATGCTCTCTTAATAGGTGCATAAAGATAGAAGATGGAGACTCAACATAAAAGTAAAAGAAAGGACTTCATAGAAGGAAGCAGGGATTCGAGTCTCATAAAGAGCTTCCAAAAATTATGGTACTTATTAGCTTTCAGCTCTCATTCCCGTATCATAAGCATTTTCAGGTGATTAAGGTTAAAGTGATCAAATATGAAGATATGCTTGACAAGTTATAAGCTGAAAATCTCATGCCCCTTACTTACGAAGACCGTTCCTCATGCTACTCAAGTTTAGTCACAAGTAAGTTCTTGTCATTGTAAGTACATGTGTATCATAGAGAACAACCAACGGGGTACTTCTTGCTCGGTGATACGGAAGAATCCCCATATCAAAATGACAAGGCAAGCAGACAATAAGCATCTCAGCATCCTTTTATTTCCTATTTTCATAGGTATCTTTTTTTTCTTTTTTCTTTTTTCTTTTTCTCTTATCTTTTTTTTTCCTATTTCCATAGGCTTCTTTTTTTATAAAGAGGATGCTTCATAGATTGCTCATTATGGTTATGCTACAGGTTTCCACCATGATTAGGCATGATTAGACCGCCGCCCAGGCCCCTTTCATTTCACACCACCGGGATCCATAAGAAAAAGAACATGATATCAACTAAATAAAGTGCAATGTTGAAAGCATTCCACAAGACAGCATGGTACTTCTAATTCCTAACTTACAAAACGCAAGCATATATGAAACATAGATGGGCACAATGGTTCAAGTTTATTAAGTGCAAGAAAAGTAAAGTGTGCCATCAAGTCCGTGAGAGCTTTAATCACTAATTTTCACATAACAAGTTTAATTCAGATGGTAGATAAAAACATGAATATACTTGGAATAGCAAATGCTAATAGGTAGGTATGGTGGACTCTTTGGAATAACTTGGTTTTATTTGGATTTGGATGCATGAGTGGAACTCATACTAGGTATGGAGGCTAGCAAAAGACTGGGAGCGACCAACTAAGAGAGAAATAATGGCCATAATCATGCCAAGCGACATAACATTATTAATTAAAGCATAATGTGATATTAAAAGTAGAAAACTAAATGATCATAGAGGCTATGGTGACTTGGTATAGTCTTAACATGGTGTGAGTATGCGCCAAGTCAACCCAAATAAAGCATCAAAGGAGAATACTGATACGTTGCTAACGTATCTATAATTTTTGATGTTCCATGCTTGTTTTATATCTACTTTCTTATGTTTTGTCCACGCTTTGGAGTATTTTTATACACTTTCTTGGACTAACCTATTAACAAGATTCCATAGTGTCAACTGCCTGTTTTCTACTGTTTTTGGTTCCAGGAAAGTAAGAAATTCAATATTCTCGGAATTGGACGGGACAAAAGCCAAAGTCAATATGTCACCAGGGCGACACGGAGCTAGAAGACGAAACGGAGAGGGGCCAGAGGGCGGCCACACCACATGGCTGTGTGGCCTGGCCTGGCCCGCACCAGGGGTGGTGTGGCCGCCTAGGGCACCCCTCGGCCTCCCCTTTCGCCTATATATCGCCTCCGATACAGAAACTCTAAGCACCCGACCAAAATTCCACGAAAGAGTCTGTAGCCACCGCCATCTCCATCCCTAGATCGGGAGGGATCCGAAGCTCTTCCCGGCACCCTGCCGGAGGGGAGAATTCACCCTGGATGCCTTCTTCATCACCATGCCTGCCTCTGGTGTGATGCATGAGTAGTTCATCCCTGGACTATGGGTCCATGTAGTAGCTAGATGGTTGGTTCTTCTCCTTTATGCTATCATGTTTAGATCTTGTGAGCTCCGTTCAAGATCAAGATCCTCTATTTGTAATCCTACATGTTGTGTTTACGAGGACCCGATGGATATTGAGATGCTATTTCAGATTGATTATTGATTCTATCATGTCTTTGATATTTGTGATCTTACATGCTCTATGTTTTTAGTAGATATCTTGGCCAAGTAGATGCTAGCAACTCCAAGAGGGAGTATTTATGCTCGATAGTGGGTTCATGCCTCTAGTAATCCGGGGAAGTGACAGAAATCTCTAAGGTACTAGATGTGTTGTCGCTACTAGGGAGAAAACAGCAATCCTTTGTTCATAGAATAATCGTATTGTTTACTTTACACACAATGCTTAATGCAATTATCTGTTGCTTGCAACTTAATACTAGAGGGGGTTCGGATAAGAACCTAAAGGTGGATTATTAGTCGTAGATGCAGTTGGATTATGGTCTATGTATAATGTTGTAATGCCTAATCAAATCTCATAGAAGTCAAGATTAGTATATGCATGTATGCTTTCTCGATGTTTGTCAATTGCCACGCTGTAATTTGTTCACCCAACATGTCATCTATCTTAAGGAGAATCACCACTAGTGAACTATGGATCCCGGTCCTTTCTTTTACCATCAATCTACAACTGTTTACTTTTTTTTGTTTGCTTTCTGCAAGCTATTACTATCTTCCACACAATACGTTTAATCCTTTGTTTTCAACAAAACCGGTGAGACTGACAACCTCACTGTAAGTTGGGGGCAAAGTTCCGTGGTTGTGTTGTGAAGGATTCCAAGTTGGAAACAACACCTTGGAGGTGTTTTCTTGCTCCTACTAGTTCGATAACCTTGGTTTCATAACTAAGGGAAAACTTGTTGTTATACTCATCATACCTTCCTCTTGGGGTTCCCCAACGAGCTCATCATCTTGAGTAAGCAAGACTTTTCTGGCGCCGTTGCCGGGGAGTCAAGGACATCTTCACAAGGGGAGTCCCTCATAACCAATCTCTTTACTTTGTTATTTTTGTTTTGCTTAGTTTATATTTTTGCTTTGTTTGCTTGTTTCTTTATCAAAAACACAAAAAATTAGTTGTACTAGTTTGCTTTCTTTATTAAAAACACAAAAAAATGACTACTCTTCAAAACACTAAGTTGTGTGACTTCATTAGAACCAACAACAATGATTTCATGTGCACACCTATTGCTCCACCTGTTCCCGAAGCTACTTTCTTTGAAATTAAACCTGCTTTACTCAATCTTGTTATGAGAGAACAATTTTCTAGTATCGGTACTGAAGATGTTGTTGCTCATCTTAATAACTTTGTTGAACTTTGTGATATGCAAAAACATAGGGATATAGATGGAGATATTATTAAGCTTAAATTGTTTCCTTTCTCTTTGAGAGGAAAAGCTAAATAATGGTTGCAACCCTTAACTAGAAATAGTATTGATTCTTGGACTAAATGCAAAGATGCTTTCATTGGAAAATACTATCCTCCTGCTAAGATTATATCTATGAGAAGTGAAATAATGAAATTTAAACAATCTGATAATGAACATGTTAATCAAGCTTGGGAAAGAATGAAATCTTTGGTAAAGAATTGTCCCACTCATGGACTGACTGCTTGGATGATTATCCAAACCTTTTATGTAGGACTAAATTATTCTTCCAGAAATCTACTAGATTCTGCTGCTGGAGGTACCTTTATGACCATTACTTTGGGCACTGCAACAAAGCTTCTGGATAATATGATGGTTAACTATTCTGAATGGCACACTAAGAGAGCTCCACAAGGTAAGAAGGTAAATTTTGTTGAAGAAACCTCCTCCTTGAGTGATAAAATTGATGTTATTATGTCTATGCTTGTTAACGGGAAAGCTTATATTGACCCAAATCATGTTCCATTAGCCTCTTTGGTTGCTCGAGAAGAGCAAATTGATGTGAACTTTATAAGAAATAATAATTTTAGCAACAATGCCTTTAGGAATAATTCTGGTAATAATAACTATAGGCCATATCCTCCCAATAATGGTAATACTTATGGAAATTACTACAACAATAATAGGAGTGCAGCCTCTGAACATGAAGTTATGATTAAATATTTTATTAGTAAACAAACTACTTATTGAGGAAAAACTCTCTAATGTTGAAAGAAATATAGCATCATTGTCTGAAGCACAATCTTCTTTTAACAAAATGGCTGCTAAACCTGAAACTATTGAAAATCCATTTGCTGCTACTAATGCCATACAAGTTATAATTGATGAAAATGTTAGACTATTAGCTGAATTACATGCTAAGTGGGAAAGAGAAGATGAAATTGCTAGAAATATTAGTATTTCTACTATCACTAGCACTAATGTTGAAGCTAGTAAACCCAATGGAACCTTTTCTAATAAAAATGCTAAAATTCTTCGGAATATGGGAAACAATAGCTCTACTACTTTAGATGATAATTATGATTTTGATCTTGATGGTTGCGACATCTCTGAAGTTATTATGTTCCTACAAAAGCTTGCTAAAAGTCCTAATGCTAGTGCTATGAATATGGCCTTTACAAAACACATTATTGATGCTCTCATAAAAATTAAAGAAGAAAAGATGAAACATAAAGCTTCTATTCCTATAAAACAAGAAGATGGTTGGGAACCCATCATTAATATGAAAGTGAATGACTTTGATTTCAAAGCTTTATGTGATCTTGATAGTAGTGTTTCTATTATGCCTAGAAGGATTTATGATATGCTTGATTTGCCACCATTAGAAGATTATTATTTAAATGTCCCACTTGATGATAATGCTAAAAAGAAACTCATGGGGAGAATTAATGATGTTCATATTATCGTTAACAATTCCTATGTCCCCGTTGATTTATATGTTTTGGATGTTGAATGCAATGCTTCTTGTCCTATTATATTGGGAAGACCTTTTCTTAGAACTGTTGGTGCCATTATTTATATGAAAGAAGGCACCATTAAATATCAACTCTCACTCAAGAAAGGTATAGAACACTTCCCTAAGAACAGACAGAAGATTCCTTTTGCCTCTCCTATTAAAAGAAAATTTGCTCTTAATGCTTCTTCATTTAAAAATACTTGATTCCTTTCTTACTTCTTATGCCTAACTTAAAGGCGTTAAAGAAAAGTACTTATTGGGAGATAACCCAAAAGTTTTAGTTGAGTCTTGGAAGTTATTGCTTCAGTAATAACCTCTTATTATCCTTTTTATTTTCTTTTTGTGCCAAGAGTAACCTCTAATGAGAGAGAAGTAATGCTTGGGAAACTTGTTGTCCCGAAACAGAATTTTGTGCTTCGCTGTAAAAATTCGTGTAAAATATCTGTGCGTCGGTTTGTGCTGTGATTTTTTGTGCTTTTGCCCCAAGTTGTTATCCAACTTTCATTAGTTCAACACTTTTCTATTTGAGCAACAGAAGGTCTTCAAAAAATTGGTTTTTACCTGCTGGTCTGTTTTGACATTGCATTTGCTTCTTGTTGATTCCTTTTTGGGTTCTTTTTGAGGGAATTGAGCTTTTTAAAGGAAGTGCTACAGTAGCTTGTGTTTTAATTGAAGTTTTACTTGTGTTGGAACTGAACCAAAAGACTTATTATCTTGAGCACACTAATGTTGCTAATAAAGATTGTGTGAAGTTTTGTATGGAGGAAAAATTTCATGTGTATGGAAAGAATGATGTAATGAGATGAAGAATGGACTAAAGCTAAAGCTTGGGGATGTCACCCATGTCACCCCAAGAAATATCCAAGAATTACAAGCGTCAAAGCTTGGGGATGCCCAAGGCATCCCCTTCTTCATCAATAAAAATCTCAGGTTTCTTTCAAACACTTCATTTTTATTGTTTCATGCACAGTTGTGTTGTTCTTAGAGCGTCTTCGTTTTAGTTTTTAGTTTTAGTTTGCTTGATTTGCTTAGCTTGCTTGAATAAATTGGTTGTACCCCCTCATTCATACATTAGTTTTCAAATAAGTTTGGTTTGGATTGGAAAAGAGTAGGAAAAGTTCATGCTTAAGTGGTAAAAGGAGCTTGTTTTTGACTGTGGCCTATGCTTTGTCATGTCATACTTAATATTGTTTTGGCTTTATGCTTAGTGATTTTTGCTGTAGCATGACATGTTATAAACAATTGAGATTGCTTAATGTGCCTTGAAATAATCATGCGTTGTTTTAGCATATTAAAGCATAGAATTGTGGTATTCTCCTTTAATGCTTTATTTGGGTTGACTTGGCACATGCTCACACCATGTTATGGCTATCCCAAGTCACCATAGCCTTTATGATCCTTTAGTTTTCGACTTGTAATAACTTTATGCTTTAATTAATGATGGTTTATCGCTTTGCATGATTATAGCCATTATTGATCTCTTAGTTGGTCGCTCCCAGTCTGTTGCTAGCCTCCATAACCAAGTGTGAGTTCCACTCATGCATCCAACTCCAAATAAAACCAAGTTATTCCAAAGAGTCCACCATACCTACCTACTAGCATTTGCTATTCCAAATATATTCATGTTTTTATCTATCTTTCGAATTAAACTTGTTATGTGAAAATTAGTGATTAAAGCTCTCACGAACTTGATGGCACACTTTACTTTTCTTGCCCCTAATAAACTTGAACCATCGTGTCATCTATCTTGTATATGCTTGCACTTATACATTGAGGATTACCAGAACCATGCTGTCATGGGGAATGCTTCAACATTGCACTTGTACATTGTACCTAGTTGATATCATGCTCTTTTGTCTATGCATGTCGTCGGTGTGAAATGAAAGGGGAGCTTGTAAGTCCATGGAGTTACGTATGTGTGTTAGAGAAACACCTAGGCCGCTGCTCTAATCCATGCCTAATCATGGTGGAAACCTGCAGCGTAACCATAATGAGAATCTATGAAACATTCTTCTTATAAAAAAGAGATAGAGATTGAGCAAAAAAGAAAAAAAGAGATGAGAAAAGTGGAAAGAGAGAAAAAAGCACCATTTCCCGTGGTAAATAAGAAGATTGTTGAGATGCTCGTTGTCTGCTTGCCTTGTCATTTTGATATGGGGATTCTTCCGTATCATCAGGCAAGGGGTACCCCGTTGGCGGTTCTCTATGATACACATGTACTTACTATGACAAGATCTTACCGGTAACTAAACTTGAGTAGCATGAGGAGCGGCCCTCGTATTCAAGGGACATGAGATTGCCAACTTATACTTTGTCAAGCATATACTCCATAGTTTGTTCACTTTAACCTTAATCACTTCAAGATGCTTATGATAGGGGCAATGAGAGCTGAAAGCTAATAAGTACCATAATTTTTGGAAGCTCTTTATGAAACTTGAATCCCTGTTTCCTTTTATGAAGGCCTTTCTTTTACTTTTATGTTGAGTCTCCATCTTCTATCTTTATGCACCTACTGAGAGAGCATAGTGGTCATTCTTAGTTTAATGTGCATTGTCCCAAGACTTATTGATTGATGCATAACTTTGATATTGCTTGTTCTTAAACTATTTGTATCTAGTCACCCTTATGAACTTTGAAGGTGTCCTATGAATTTATGTTTTGCTACACTATGAGGGACAAGTTGAATACCATTCTTATTATGCTTTCTTTATGTGAAACAAACAAACGTCTTGCAAAGCATTGTTATTCATGAATCTTTTGTTTGTGCATTTTCATGTTACAACATAGTTGCTATGTCTTATTGTTAGAACTATATCTTTTATGCTATGATAAATTACTATGATCCTAGCTATCAATGTTTTACAAATACTTTGATCAAGTTTATGATGGTGCATGTCAACTCAAAAATTATTCTTTCTTTTTATGACTTACCTACTCGAGGACGAGCAGGAGTTAAGCTTGGGGATGTTGATACGTTGCTAACGTATCTATAATTTTTGATGTTCCATGCTTGTTTTATATCTACTTTCTTATGTTTTGTCCATGCTTTGGAGTATTTTTATACACTTTCTTGGACTAACCTATTAACAAGATGCCACAGTCCTAGCTGCCTATTTTCTGCTGCTTTTGGTTCCAGGAAAGTCGGAAAATGAATATTCTCGGAATTGGACGGGACAAAAGCCAAAGTCAATATTTCATCGAGGGGGACACGGAGCCATAAGACTAGACGGAGAGGGGCCAGAGGCCGGCCACACCACCTGGCCGCAAGGCCAGGCCTGGCCCGTGCCAGGGGGTGGTGTGGCCGCCTAGGGCACCCCCTCGGCCTCCCCTTTCGCCTATATATCGCCTCCGATACAGAAACCCTAAGCACTCAATCAAAATTCCACGAAAGAGTTTGTAGCCTCCATCATCTCCATCCCTAGATCAGGAGGGATCTGAAGCTCTTCCCAGCGCCCCGTCGGAGGGGAGAATTCATCCTAGAGGCCTTCTTCATCACCATGTCTGCCTCCGGTGTGATGCGTGAGTAGTTCATCCCTGGACTACGGGTCTGTGTAGTAGCTATATGGTTGGTTCTTCTCCTTTGTGCTATCATGTTTAGATCTTCTGAGCTCCATTCATGATCAAGATCATCTATTTGTAATCCTACATGTTGTGTTTGCGGGGATCCGATGGATATTGAGAAGCTATTTCAGATTGATTATTGATTATATCATGTCTTTGTTATTTGTGATCTTGAATGCTCTCCGTTGTTAGTAGATATCTTGGCCATGTAGATGCTAGCAACTCCAAGAGGGAGTATTTATGCTCGATACTGGGTTTATGCCTCTAGTAATTTAGGGAAGTGATAGAAATATCTAAGGTACTAGATATGTTGTTGCTACTAGGGAGAAAACAACAATCCTTTGTTGATAGAACATCGTATTGTTTACTTTACACACTTTGCTTAATGGAATTATCTGTTGCTCTAGTAGCAACAACATATCTAGTACCTTAGAGATTTCTCTCACTTCTCTGGATTCCTAGAGGCATGAACCCACTATCGAGCATAAATACTCCCTCTTGGAGTTGCTAGCATCTACTTGGCCAAGATAGCTACTAACAACGAAAAGCATGCAAGATCACAAATAACAAAGACATGATAGAATCAATAATCAATCTAAAATAGCATCTCAATATCCATCGGATCCCCACAAACACAACATGTAGGATTACAAATAGATGATATTGATCATGAAAGAAGCTCACAAGATCTAAACATGATAGCACAAAGGAGAAGAACCAACCATCTAGCTACTACATAGACCAGTAGTCCAGGGATGAACTACTCATGCATCACACCGGAGGCAGCCATGGTGTTGAAGAAGGCCTCCAAGGTGAACTCTCCCCTCCGGCAGGGTGCCGGGAAGAGCTTCAGATCCCTCCCGATCTAGGGATGGAGATGGCGGCGGCTACAGACCCTTTCATGGAATTTTAGTCGGGTACTTAGGGTTTTCGTCCCGAGGGCAATATATAGGCGAAGGGGCAAGGTCGGTGGAGTGCCAGGGGCCCACACCCCCTAGTGGCGCGGCTAGGGCTGGCCGCGCCACCCTAGGGTGTGGACGCCCTGGTTCCCCGCTTCGTCTCTCCTCCGGACTCAGTGTTCCTTCTGGTGAAATATTGACTTGGGCTTTTGTCTAGTCCAATTCCGAAAATATTTCCTTACTAGCTTTTTTGAAACCAAAAACAGCAGAAAACAGGCAACTGGCACTGTGGCATTTTGTTAATAGGTTAGTTCTAGAAAACGTGTAAAAATACTTCAAAGTGTGGACAAAACATAAGAAAGTAGATATAAAATAAGCATGGAAAATCAAAAATTATAGATACGTTTGCAACGTATCAGCCCGCCGGTCAAGTGTGTTTGCACCTTCTAGAATACCTTAGGCCATGTCTCCAAAGTGTAATTTGGTTGTGTATTGCAATTTATCCCGGGGGCAATAGGTGTTCGTTGAATTGTCTTCAAGGGACCGATAGTCTAGATGCATAACATATGCGTCCTATTTAGTTATTGTGCTAGTGTCATTTTTATCTATGAAAACTACATACTTGTTTTAGATGGTTTGTTGATACTTCATACGTTTGGTGTTGTTATTATGTTCTAGCCAACTTATTTGACGAGACGACTAGGATCAATCTAGAGGAATAAATATGACCAAGGTGACTGATTCTAGAATAATCTCACTCAAATTACTATCCTGAAGCAAAAGCTTCACAAGGCGTGGATACTTGTGACTGTTTTTCTGTCCTCTGATATATGTTTTCAGTTAATAGAAATCAAGTGATATTCTCTTGCTGAAGTGCTTCAGAAAGAATGGGTCGTTTTGGTTTCATATATGTTACAAACAACTCTGTAAAACCTGTCAAGTTTTGACTTCATGTATTATTGCCCTTTAGGTGTTCTTGTCACGTATGCCGCATTGAATTTTATGGATGGCCATGGGCAACCAGCTCTTCTCTACGTCGTGCCATTTCACGCTCGGTAAGCACTAAGGAGCATGCTTGTGCAACTTTGAATGAGCTTAACATCTTAAGATTTATGCGTATGTGCCTTGAATTGTTAAAGAAACCACTGTATGTACTGTAGACACCTTCATATCACTTGGCAAGAAATGCATCGATCTCAAAAACCTCTTGACGAAAGGACAAGCTCCGAGAATATTGCACTCGGGCAGATAATGGTTGTGCAAAATGCTAATTTAATATCAAATATTGTCGATACATGACAGAATGTTCGGGTGGTGTGTTTTGTCTTGATGTTTTTTTTCTACCTTGCTTAAACATAACCTAAACAAAAGAACAGTTTACACGGTAGAATTATGTTGTCTCTTAATTCTCTTAAGTTGGCTTTTGGAAGTAACTAAGTTGGTTCCACAGCCATGCTCAAATTGCTTTTATACCATGTTGCTTTTAATTACGTTTTTTCCTTTTTAAGTTGGCGGCTGAATAAATTAAGTTTTCTTGATCAACATGTCTAAGTTGGCTTCTGAAATTAACTAAGTTGGTTCTGCCACCGTGGTCAATTTTTTTGTCATGTTGCTTTTTAATTACGTATTTTTTCTTTTGAAGTTAGCTACTAAATAAATTAATTTGCCTTGGTCAACATGCCTAAGTTGGCTCCTGAAATTAACTAAGTTGGTTCCATGACCATGCTCAAATTGTTTTCTAATTATGCATTTTCCCCTTTTCAAGTTGGTTACTTAATAAAGTTAAGTTGCCTTGGTCAACATGCATGGGTTGGCTTTTAAAATTAATTAAGTTGGTTCTACCAATTGCTTTTTGTCATATTTCTTTTTAATTATATGTTTTTCCTTTTGAAGTTTAAATAAATTAAGTTGTGTTGGTCAACATGGCTAAGTTCCTTTCTAAAATCAACTAAGTTGATTCTGCCACCATGATCAAATTGCTTTTCTATAATATTTCTTTTTAATTATGCTTTTTTCTCTTTTTGAAGTTGTCTACTAAATAAATTAAGTTGTTTTGGTCAACATGCCTAAGTTGTCTTCTGAAAGTAACTAAGTTATTCCTTCACCATGTTCAAATTTCTTTTTTGATCATATTTCTTTTTAATCATGCCTTTTCCCCTTTTGAAGTTGGCTGAATAAGTTGCCATGGTCAACATGCTAACTTGGATTCTAAAAATAACTAAATTGGATACTACATAACTAAGTAATTAAATTTTCTTGGTCAACATGCTTAGGTTTTTTCTTCTACTCTAAGAATATTGCTACAATAGCAATACAACATCCAAATTTTAAAAAGTAAATGTAAACCTTTCTAATAGTTTAAAGTTAAATTAACTAACATGCTTATATGGTTGCAATTCTTTCAGGTTTCTGCGACAAGAATCAGAGTGTAGCGTCAACATGATCATCCAGAGAAAGATGTTTCAGTCTCATTGACAATATGCCACTGTATATAGTGGTCTATGATATATCTACTAATCTAATATGAATCCAAGGCAGATTACTAGTGGTCCTCTCTTTTGGGAGTACCATGTTCTTGCTCATATATATCATCTACACCTATATAATATGTTAGTAACCCTGGAGTCACTCTAAGTTTTTTTGCATCACGTATCACTCATTGGTGCAATCCTTTTAGAGTACAACTAAGCTCAATATTGTTATCGTTATCTACATAACAAGTTGTCTTGGGAAAAAATTTGTTTTTTATAATTTGATACGATTGAATCAGGTAAGTTCCTTCAAGTCGTTATTTACATGTCAGGAACCTCTACAATCCCCTCATGTATGCAATGTGTCAACCTTTGTTGCTGAAGTTATATAGCTATTTTTGTACATCGGATACATCTAAGTTGTTGCACAACAATGCACATATGTTTGTTTCATATCATATTGTAACTGAATCTTACATATGCATGTCTGCATGTGGTAGAACTGGGTTATTGATGTGGCATGTCCTTGATGGATATGCAACTTTCGTCCCTTTTGTTTTTTGCCTAGGGTTTTTCTCAACTTGTATGTACAATACACCATGACCAAACCTTTTTCATGGTTTTGTTGTACTATATAGTCTCTGAACCCTAGCCTTTTCTAAGATGTGGAAGAATTGTAGTCACTACTGTCCCAGACTCCCGGTTTAAGGTTTTTGTAGGTTCTGCAAAGTTAACTGAGCTAAATTGCTTATGTGATCTTTACTTTGGTTGATTGTTTTGGATGATTCCACTTCAAGTGACCAACAGAAATCTAGAACTAGAGAGGGGAATAAGTGGAGAGGAGGTGTTGTGCAGAGGAGGTTCCGGAGGTTGGGTGAGGGACAAACAAAAGTAGATGCAGTTTACCTTTTTCTGATTGTCTTCTTGAAAGCACCAGTTTTCCCTGTGTAGAGTTGCTAATTTTGATTTAGACACTTGGATCCACTAAGATCTGAAGGAGGAAGAAGCCTCCGGGGTGCTACATCTTGGATAAGCGATATGAGGTATGGTTTGGGGAGGAGGAACTGTTGTAAAGATATCGTGGGATCTGGGGTAGCATGGGTGCGCTTCACGCGCTGGGAGTCGAAGACTTTGTGGAAATGGATGGTTCGGTCTGGTGTATCAGTTTTGTTATTTGGGCGAGTGCTAAAACGGACGAACCAGGACTCGAGTGCTGGCTAGCTGCATCCTTAATATTATTAAAATTGTCTTAAAATATAGTTTCATGTTACATGTATTTCATATAATACGTATTAATATTATTTTGTATATTCTTAATCAAACTTTGCAAAGTTTGACTTGCACGCAAAATTATGCTTAACATATTATGGGATGGAGGGAGTATTTACTTTTTGAGAAGTACCAATGCATGTGTTATGTGTGAGAGCATCTCTGCCCTCCCTCATGTTTACTTCATGAAGAGAGTATCTCTGCAAATGATTTTCTCGCTATGATTTCAGGGTGAAAGGCGCGCGCTGCGCACCGCGCGAACACGCGATCGACGTGCCACGCCTATCCGGCATGTGTCGACGCGGAAACATCCTGAGAAACTGCTCGCACAGATGTCACCGGTTTTTTTCTTTTCCGGTTTTTTATCTTTCTAGTTTTTTCTCTTTCTTCGCTATTGTCCGCTCCGCACGTTACGTATACACTTTTTCTCACTTCCTCTCCGGTAGTTTTTTTTAATGTTCTTTTCTCTTTTTCGGTATTTTTTAGTATGTTTCGTTTTCATTATCGTTTATTTTTATTTTTCTCTTCGTCATTTTTGTATATTTTTATTATCTTTCTTTTCTCTTTAAGGACAATGGCGATTTTATGGGATGTAATGGGAGGGATCTGGTTTGTACAAAACAATATATTGACTTTGAACGGATTACACTAACACAGTGCATTTGTATATTCAGAGTAGTACACACATGATTCAGCGCAGCAGAATGTATTGACTTTTAACGAATTACACTAACGCGGTGCATTTGTATATTCAGAACAGTACACAGATGTATTTCGGAGCAACTTGTGTATTTCAGAGTGTGTGTTGCGGGCTCTGCTCGTGGCACGGTGCCTTCGGTGCATCAAGCATTCATATAGATCTTGAAGCGCCGTGTATTTCAGAGCGCCTTGTATTTCGGGCTCCGCCCGTGGCATGGCGCCTTCAGCGCATCAAGCATTCATATAGATCTTGAAGCGCAGTGTATTTCGGAGCGCCCTGTATTTCGGAGCGCCTTGTATTTTGGGGTGTGTGTTGCGGGCTTCGCCCGTGGCATGGCGCCTTCGGCGCATCAAGCATTCATATAGATCTTAAAGCGCCTTGTATTTCTGAGAGCCTTGTATTTCGGAGTGTGTGTTGCAGCTCCGCCCGTGGCATGGCGCCTTTGGGCATCAAGCATTCATATACATCTTGAAGCGACGTATATTTCGGAGCGCCTTGTATTTCGAAACGCCTTGTATTTCAGAGTGTGTTTTGCAGGTTCCGCCCGTGGCATGGCGCCTTCGACGCATCAAGCATTCGTATAGATCTTGAAGCACTGTGTATTTCGGCGCGCCTTGTATTTCGGAGCGCTTTGTATTTCGGGGTGTGTGTTGCGGGCTCCGCCCATGGCACGGCGCCTTCGGCTCATCAAGCATTCATATAGATCTTGAAGCGCCGTGTATTTTGGAGCGCCCTGTATTTCGGAGTGCCTTGTATTTCGAAGTGCCTTGTATTTCAGAGTGCTATGGGCTTCGGAGAAATAATTTATTCGGACGGTAGTGCACGTAGGTTAACAAAGCAGTTTACCAGCTATCACAACTACAATTCACATGTAGTACATTATTTTATTATAGAGCAGTACGCACTTTCCTACAAAGCAGTGCATTCTGCATTGTCTGCATATATTTTAGCTTGGTTGTTAACCGATGGATTCGGCTAGCATACGACGTTACGGTCTTATTTAATATATTCATTCTTCCACGAAGAGAAACAAACCCTTTTTCTGTCTTGAGATAAAGAAAACAATCTTATTATGAAAGTAGAGCATATGTAGGAGCACCTTGGTCTCAACTTTGTTGAGATTGTCATCTAGTGGTTCAGCTTAGAAGAAGACTGTTCAGATAGTCATCTTTTCTTGTTTAATCTAGTGCTGAAGTGTATTCTATTCGCGTTGTTTAGTAAGTTGAACATCTTTTATCTGTTGTAATGTTAATCAATGTACTCAGTAAGTTGAACACTTTGATCATCTTCTAAATATTGCATATCTGAATCTTGAATGCTGAATGTATTGCATCTTGCATCTTTAATACTATGCACGGCTCACCCAACAAACAATGCACTGCCCCCCTATGCTACGAGCACACCACTCGAACTGCTCCTATAAGCAGTGCACGGCCCAGCATAGCGTAGATGCTCAGCACTTCACGTCATGCACTACTCAACCTACAACCAGTGCACTGCCTCCCTGTGCTACGAGCAAACCACTCGAAATTATCCTGTAAGCAGTGCACGGCCTAACACAGTGCAGATTCCTGCACGCTATGCACTGCTCACCCTACAAACAATGCACTGCCCCCTGTGCTACGAGCAAGCCACTCGAACTCATCATGTAAGCAGTGCACGGCCCAACAGTGCACGCCATGCACTGCTCACGGTATAAAAAAATTAACTGCCTCCATTACTATTAGACACTGCACTGCCTCACATTACTATTAGAAACACAATAGCATTAAAAACAGTACCCTTAAAAGAATTAGTTCGAAGTATAGTTAAATAGGAGTTCCTCCCATTACACCCCACAAAATCTCCATTGCCCGTAAATAAAACAAAAGAGACAAAATAAAATAAAAGTAAAAAAATAAAAGCAGATACTAACAACCGAAAAAGAGAAAAAAAGGATCGAAAAAGAGAAAAACAGGACCAAAAAAGAGTAACCATAGAACTGTGCGACTGCCAAGACAGTTAATTGTGCACTGCCTCCCTGTCCTACAAGCACGCAACTCGAACTCCTCCTATAAGCAGTGCACGGCCCAGCACAGCACAGATGCTCAGCACTGCACGCCATGCACTGCTCGAGCTACAACCAGTGCACTGCCTCCCTGTGCTACGAGCAAGACACTCGAACTCATCATGTAAGCAGTGACCGACCCAGCACAGCGCACATGCTCAGCACTTCACGCCATGCACTGCTCAAGCTACAACCAATACACTGTCTCCATGTGCTACGTGCACGCAACTCGAACTCATCTTGTAAGCAGTGCACGGCCCAGCACAGTGCAGATGCTCAGCACTGCACGCCATGCACTGCTCAAGCTACAACCAGTGCACAGCATCCCTGTGCTATGAGCAAGCCACTCGAACTCATCTTGTAAGCAGTGCACGGCCCAGCACAGCGCAGATGCTCAGCACTGCACGCTATGTACTGCTCAACCTACAAACAATGCACTGCCTGCCTGTGCTACGAGCACCCCACTCGAACTCCTCCTGTAAGAAGTGCACGGCCCAGCACAGCGCAGATGCTCAGCACTGCACGCTATGCACTGCTCAACCTACAAACAATGCATTGCCCCCGTGCTACGAGCACGCCACTCGAATATCTCCTGTAAGCAGTGCACGGCTCAGCACAACGCAGATGCTCAGTACTGCACGCCATACACTGCTCACGGTATAAAAAATGAACTGCCTCCATTACTATTAGATGTTGCACTACCTCACATTACTATTAGAAACACAATAGCATTAAAAACAGTACCCTTAAAAGAATTAGTTCAAAGTATAGTTAAATAGGAGTTCAAAGTAGGACCCCTCCTATTACACCCCACAAAATCTCCATTGCCCATAAATAAAACAAAAAAGATAAAATAAACTAAAAGTAAAAAAATAAAAGCAGATACGAACAACCGAAAAAGAGAAAAAAAGGATCGAAAAAGAGAAAATCAGGACCAAAAAAGAGTAACCATAGAACTGCCAAGACAGTTAATTGTGCACTGCTTCCCTGTCCTACAAGCACGCAACTCGAACTCCTCCTATAAGCAGTGCATGCCCCAGCACAACGCAGATGCTCAGCACTGCACGCCATGCACTGCTCGAGCTACAACCAGTGTTGTGCATCCCTGTGCTACAAGCAAGCCACTCGAACTCATCATGTAAGCAGTGCACGACCCAGCACAGCATAGATACTCAGCAGTGCATGCCATGCACTGCTCAAGCTATAACCAATACACTGTCTCCATGTGCTATGAGCACACAACTCAAACTCATCCTGTAAGCAGTGCACGGCCCAGCACAGTGCAGATGCTTAGCACTGCACGCCATGCACTGCTCACGGTATAAAAAATGAACTGCCTCCGTTACTATTAGACACTGCAGTGCCTCACATTACTATTAGAAACATGATAGCATTAAAAACAGTACCCTTTAAAATAATTAGTTCAAAGTATAGTTAAATAGGAGTTCAAAGTAGGACCCCTCCCATTACACCCCACAAAATCTCCATTGCCCGTAAATAAAACAAAAGAGACAAAATAAACTAAAAGTAAAAAAAATAAAAGCAAGATACTAACTACCAAAAAATAGAAAAAAATGACCGAAAAGGAGAAAAACAACACCGAAAAATAGTAACCATAGAACTGTGTCACTGCCAAGACAGTTAATTGTGCACTGACTCCCTGTCCTACAAGGACGCAACTTAAACTCCTCAAATAAGCAGTACATGGCCCAGCACTGCGCAGATACTCAGCACTGCACACCATGCACTGCTCGAACTACAACCAGTGCACCGCCTCTCTGTGCTACGAGCAAGCCACTCGAGCTCATACTGTAAGCAGTGCACGGCCCAGCACAGCGCAGATTCTCAGCACTGCACGCCATGCACTGCACAAGCTACAACCAATGTACTGCCTCCATGTGCTACGAGCATGCAACTCTAACTCATCCTGTAAGCAGTGCACTATCCAGCATAGTACAGATGCTCAGCACTGCACGCCATGCACTGCTCAAGCTACAACTAGGGCACTGCCTCCCTGTGCTATGAGCAAGCCACTCGAACTCATCTTGTAAGCAGTGCACGGCTCAGCACAGCGCAGATGCTCAACACTGCACGCTATGTACTGCTCAACCTACAAACAATGCACTGCCCGCCTGTGCTACGAGCACCCCACTCGAACTCCTCCTGTAAGCAGTGCACGGCCCAGCACAGCGCAGATGCTTAGCACTGCACGCTATGCACTGCTCAACCTACAAACAATGCATTGCCCCCGTGCTACGAGCACGCCACTCGAATATCTCCTGTAAGCAGTGCACGGCTCAGCACAGCGTAGATGCTCAGCACTGCATGCCACGCACTGCTCACGGTATAAAAAATGAACTGCCTCCATTACTATTAGATGATGCACTGCCTCACATTACTATTAGAAACGAAATAGCATTGAAAATAGCACCCTTAAAAGAATTAGTTCAAAGTATAGTTTAATAGGAGTTCAAAGTAGGACCCCTCCCATTACACCCCACAAAATCTCCATTGCCCATAAATCAAACAAAAAGACAAAATAAACTAAAAGTAAAAAAGTAAAAGCAGATACTAACCACCGAAAAAGAGAAAAAAAAGGATCGAAAAACAGAAAAACAGAACCGAAAAAGAGTAACCATAGAACTGCGCCACTGCCAAGACAGTTAATTGTGCACTGCCTCCTTGTGCTACGACCAAGCCTTTCGAACTCATCATGTAAGCAGTGCACGGCCCAGCACTGCGCAGATGCTCAGCACTGCACGCCATGCACTGTTCAAGCTACAACCAATACACTGCATCCATGTGCTATGATCACGCAACTCGAACTCATCCTTTAAGCAGTGCACGACCCAGCACAGTGCAGATGCTCAGCAATGCACGCCATGCACTGCTCACGGTATAAAAAAATGAACTGCCTCCATTACTATTAGACACTGCACTGCCTCATATTACTATTAAAAACACGATATTATGAAAAACAGTACCCTCAAAAGAATTAGTTCAAAGTATAGTTAAATAGGAGTTCAAAGTAGGGCCCCTCCCATTACACCCCACAAAATCTCCATTGCCTGTAAATAAAACAAAAGAGACAAAGTAAACTAAAAGTAAAAGAAAGAAAGCAAGATACTAACTACCAAAAAAGAGAAAAAATGATCGAAAAAGAGAAAAACAGCACCGAAAAAAGAGTAACCATAGAACTGTGCAACTGCCAAGACAGTTAATTGTGCACTGACTCCCTGTCCTACAAGCACGTAACCTAAACTCCTCATATAAGCAGTGCACGACACAACACAGCGCAGATGCTCAACACTGCACACCATGCACTGCTCGAGCTACAACAAGTGCACTACCGCCCTATGCTACGAGCAAACCACTCGAGCTCATCTTATAAGCAGTGTACGGCCTAGCACAGCGCAAATTCTCAGGACTGCACGCCACGCACTGCTCAAGCTACAACCAATGTACTGCCTCCATGTGCTACGAGCATGCAACTCGAACTCATCCTGTAAGCAGTGCACTGCCCAGCACAGTGCAGATGCTCAGCACTACACGCCATGCACTGCTTAAGCTACCACTAGTGCACTACCTTCCTGTGCTACGAGCAAGCCACTCGAACTCATCTTGTAAGCAGTGTACGGCCCACCACAGTGCAGATGCTCAGCACTGCACGCTATGTACTGCTCAACCTACAAACAATGCACTGCCCGCCTGCGCTACGAGCACTCCACTCAAATTCCTCCTGTAAGCAGTGCACATCCCAGCACAGTGTAGATGCTCAACACTGCACGCTATGTACTGCTCAACCTACAAACAATGCACTGCCTGCCTGTGCTACGAGCACCCCACTCGAACTCCTCCTGTAAGAAGTGCACGGCCCAGCACAGCGCAGATGCTCAGCACTACACGCTATGCACTGCTCAACCTACAAACAATGCATTGCCCCCGTGCTACGAGCACGCCACTCGATATCTCCTGTAAGCAGTGCACGGCTCAGCACAGCGTAGATGCTCAGCACTGCATGCCACGCACTGCTCACGGTATAAAAAATGAACTGCCTCCATTACTATTAGATGATGCACTGCCTCACATTACTATTAGAAACGAAATAGCATTGAAAATAGCACCCTTAAAAGAATTAGTTCAAAGTATAGTTTAATAGGAGTTCAAAGTAGGACCCCTCCCATTACACCCCACAAAATCTCCATTGCCCATAAATCAAACAAAAAAGACAAAATAAACTAAGAGTAAAAAAGTAAAAGCAGATACTAACCACCGAAAAAGAGAAAAAAAAGGATCGAAAAACAGAAAAATAGAACAGAAAAAGAGTAACCATAGAACTGCGCCACTGCCAAGACAGTTAATTGTGCACTGCCTCCTTGTGCTACGACCAAGCCTTTCGAACTCATCATGTAAGCAGTGCACGGCCCAGCATAGCGCAGATGCTCAGCACTGCACACCATGCACTGTTCAAGCTACAACCAATACAGTGCATCCATGTGCTATGATCACGCAACTCGAACTCATCCTTTAAGCAGTGCACGACCCAGCACAGTGCAGATGCTCAGCACTACATGCCATGCACTGCTCACGGTATAAAAAAATGAACTGCCTCCATTACTATTAGACACTGCACTGCCTCATATTACTATTAAAAACACGATATTATGAAAAACAGTACCCTCAAAAGAATTAGTTCAAAGTTTAGTTAAATAGGAGTTCAAAGTAGGGCCCCTCCCATTACACCACACAAAATCTCCATGGCCCGTAAATAAAACAAAAGAGACAAAGTAAACTAAAAGTAAAAAAAAGAAAGCAAGATACTAACTACCAAAAAAGAGAAAAAATGATCGAAAAAGAGAAAAACAGCATCGAAAAAAGAGTAACCATAGAACTGTGCAACTGCCAAGACAGTTAATTGTGCACTGACTCCCTGTCCTACAAGCACGTAACCTAAACTCCTCATATAAGCAGTGCACGACACAACACAGCGCAGATGCTCAACACTGCACACCATGCACTGCTCGAGCTACAACAAGTGCACTACCGCCCTATGCTACGAGCAAACCACTCGAGCTCATCTTATAAGCAGTGTACGGCCTAGCACAGCGCAAATTCTCAGGACTGCACGCCACGCACTGCTCAAGCTACAACCAATGTACTGCCTCCATGTGCTACGAGCATGCAACTCGAACTCATCCTGTAAGCAGTGCACTGCCCAGCACAGTGCAGATGCTCAGCACTACACGCCATGCACTGCTTAAGCTACCACTAGTGCACTACCTTCCTGTGCTACGAGCAAGCCACTCGAACTCATCTTGTAAGCAGTGTACGGCCCACCACAGTGCAGATGCTCAGCACTGCACGCTATGTACTGCTCAACCTACAAACAATGCACTGCCCGCCTGCGCTACGAGCACTCCACTCAAATTCCTCCTGTAAGCAGTGCACATCCCAGCACAGCGTAGATGCTCAACACTGCACGCTATGTACTGCCCAACCTACAAACAATGCACTGCCTGCCTGTGCTACGAGCACCCCACTCGAACTCCTCCTGTAAGAAGTGCACGGCCCAGCACAGCGCAGATGCTCAGCACTGCACGCTATGCACTGCTCAACCTACAAACAATGCATTGCCCCCGTGCTACGAGCACGCCACTCGAATATCTCCTATAAGCAGTGCACGGCTCAGCACAGCGTAGATGCTCAGCACTGCATGCCACGCACTGCTCACGGTATAAAAAATGAACTGCCTCCATTACTATTAGATGATGCACTGCCTCACATTACTATTAGAAACACAATAGCATTGAAAACAGTACCCTTAAAATAATTAGTTCAAAGTATAGTTTAATAGGAGTTCAAAGTAGGACCCCTCCCATTACACCCCACAAAATCTCCATTGCCCATAAATCAAACAAAAAAGACAAAATAAACTAAAAGTAAAAAAGTAAAAGCAGATACTAACCACCGAAAAAGAGAAAAAAAAGGATCGAAAAACAGAAAAACAGAACCGAAAAAGAGTAACCATAGAACTGCGCCACTGCCAAGACAGTTAATTGTGCACTGCCTCCTTGTGCTACGACCAAGCCTTTCGAACTCATCATGTAAGCAGTGCACGGCCCAGCATAGCGCAGATGCTCAGCACTGCACGCCATGCACTGTTCAAGCTACAACCAATACAGTGCATCCATGTGCTATGATCACGCAACTCGAACTCATCCTTTAAGCAGTGCACGACCCAGCACAGTGCAGATGCTCAGCACTACATGCCATGCACTGCTCACGGTATAAAAAAATGAACTGCCTCCATTACTATTAGACACTGCACTGCCTCATATTACTATTAAAAACACGATATTATGAAAAACAGTACCCTCAAAAGAATTAGTTCAAAGTATAGTTAAATAGGAGTTCAAAGTAGGGCCCCTCCCATTACACCACACAAAATCTCCATTGCCCGTAAATAAAACAAAAGAGACAAAGTAAACTAAAAGTAAAAAAAAGAAAGCAAGATACTAACTACCAAAAAGAGAAAAAATGATCGAAAAAGAGAAAAACAGCATCGAAAAAAGAGTAACCATAGAACTGTGCAACTGCCAAGACAGTTAATTGTGCACTGACTCCCTGTCCTACAAGCACGTAACCTAAACTCCTCATATAAGCAGTGCACGACACAACACAGCGCAGATGCTCAACACTGCACACCATGCACTGCTCGAGCTACAACAAGTGCACTACCGCCCTATGCTACGAGCAAACCACTCGAGCTCATCTTATAAGCAGTGTACGGCCCAGCACAGCGCAAATTCTCAGGACTGGACGCCATGCACTGCTCAAGCTACAACCAATGTACTGCCTCCATGTGCTACGAGCATGCAACTCGAACTCATCCTGTAAGCAGTGCACTGCCCAGCACAGTGCAGATGCTCAGCACTACACGCCATGCACTGCTTAAGCTACAACAAGTGCACTACCTTCCTGTGCTACGAGTAAGCCACTCGAACTCATCTTGTAAGCAGTGTACGGCCCACCACAGTGCAGATGCTCAGCACTGCATGCTATGTACTGCTGAACCTACAAACAATGCACTACCCGCCTGCGCTACGAGCACTCCACTCAAACTCCTCCTGTAAGCAGTGCACATCCCAGCACAGCGCAGATGCTCAGCACTGCACGCTATGCACTGCTCAACCTACAAACAATGCACTGCCCCTGTGCTACGAGCACGCCATTCGAATATCTCCTGTAAGCAGTGCACGGCTCAGCACAGCGCAGATGCTCAGCACTGCACGCCATGCACTGCTCACGGTATAAAAAAATGAACTGCCTCCATTACTATTAGATGTTGCACTGCTTCACATTACTATTAGAAACACAATAGCATGGAAAACAGTACCCTTAAATGAATTAGTTCAAAGTATAGTTAAATAGGAGTTCAAAGTAGGACCCCTCCCATTACACCCCACAAAATCTCCATTGCCCGTAAATAAAACAAAAAGACAAAATAAACTAAAAGTCTAAAAGTAAAAGGAGATACTAACTACCGAAAAGGAGAAAAAAAGGATGAAAAAAGAGAAAAACAGGACCGAAAAAGAGTAACCATAGAACTGCGCCACTGCCAAGACAGTTAATTGTGCACTGCCTCCCTGTCCTACAAGCACGCAACTCGAACTCCTCCTATAAGTAGTGCACGGCCCAGCACAGCGCAGATGCTCAGCACTACACGCTATGCACTGCTCGAGCTACAAACAATGCACTGCCCGCTTGCGCTACTAGTACGCCACTCGAACTCCTCCTGTAAGCACTGCACGGCCTAGCACAGCGCAGATGCTCAGCACTGCACGCTATGCACTTCTCAACCTACAACAATGCACTCCCCCTGTGCTACGAGCACGCCACTCGAACATCTTCTATAAGTAGTGCACGGCCCAGCACATCGCAGATGCTCAGCACTGCACGCCATGCACTGCTCACGGTATAAAAAAATGAACTTCCTCCATTACTATTAGACACTGCACTGCCTCACATTACTATTAGAAACACAATAGCATTGAAAACTGTACCCTTAAAAGAATTAGTTCAAAGTATAGTTAAATAGGAGTTCAAAGTAGGACCCCTCCTATTACACCCCACAAAATCTCCATTGCCCGTAAATAAAATAAAAAAGATAAATAAACTAAAAGTAAAAATAAAAGCAGATAATAACTACCGAAAAAAGAAAAAAAGGACCGAAAAAGAGTAACCATAGAACTGTGCCACTGCCAAGACAGTTAATTGTGCACTACCTCTATGTCCTACAAGCACGCAACTCGAACTCCTCCTATAAGTAGTGCACGCAACGCAGACCGCAGATCATACAAACTGGAAAAGAGAAAAACCGCTAAAAATGAAAAACCGTGCGAGGTCCCACGACGGAAAAAAAACCTCCGAATGCCCCATCCCAAACATCCAGAAGCGTTTCCAGAACTACACGTGTCAAGATAAGAAGACACCCCCGATCGACGGGACACACCAAAATCATCTACGTGCTACCACGAGCAGCGTCGTGGAGCATACTCCCACAAGGGCGCCCTTTTTCTAGCGTTTTCGCTATGATTTCCACATATTCTAACACATTCTTACCGGTACAATAATTATTTGGGCTTCTTCTCTCTGAGTTCATCTAATGAGCTTAATTTCTTGAACTTACATTAGAAATTGATGACTAGATTCATTATGTATGGGACATTCAGTAATTGTTTTCTGTGGCTGAAATGGAAGGAAACAATTACAGAGAGATACTTACATAGTTCATTTGACTTTTCTTCTTTTTGTCAGCTTACTATCGAACACTTTGTGTCAACTATTGAAGATATATCTAAAGCTTGTTTAAGCAAATTTTCATACTCTAACAATGACTTTCTTTCTAGCCTTCCCATTGAAAAAATAAATTCAAACCTACACTGTTCACGCATTCCGGTGGAAAACCAATTTCAGGAGCCAAATTGTGCAACATCGTAGGTAAGCCTGCACACCTCATTAGCTTTTATTCCTTTGAAGCATCCTGAAACCCTCCAAATTCACACTATTCAAATTCACACTATTCTGTTCACAACATCATATGTCTATTTACACTTGAGTTCTAGAGCATTTTGTTACAACCATAGAGGATATTGGATAGAAACATATATGTTTGTCCTGTTTTGTGTACTGTTACCATGTGAGAATTGCAGACTGATTTAAGGAATGAGGCTAACTATGCCCATATCTATTGCTTGAGCATGTCCATATGGTTCTGAATTTGTAGGAATAATAAGTGATTGCAGGAATAATAAACAAGTCAAAAATCAACATGCTTGTGTTAGTCTCTTTACTCTCCAATCAAGTCTACCATGCTAATCTCTCACTGGTCTTATCAGTTTAACAAATCATTTGACAGTCACTTTAGCTTGAGCTGCACACTGAACATTCTACAGCCCTCCTGACTCCTCCCCTAACCCTAGCCGCCACCCTCCCCATCTCCTTCATCATCGTCACCGCGGGAGGCTGATGGGCAAAGCCCACAAAACGGATGGCGGCGGCAGGGCCCTTTTCCATGGGTGGCAGCCCCTTGCATATGGCAGCGGCGGGTGGGCACCGGGTTTTTAGCGGTGTTAAACGGAACTAGGTGGATATACGCGCTTTGTCGCGCCATCTACAGTCTATTTGGCAGAGTGTGATAGGTGTGTTGTACTCACAGCTAGCAACATATTTTTTTTTGTTTGTGTTACCATAAATTTAATATATGAGCATGTGCGGGTTGAGTATTTTAATCGGTGAACAAATGTGTTGTTTATGTGGTAGACATGTTCGAAACTGGGAGATCTGACCTTAGACGCAAGAAGCAGATCCTTATTTCATAAGCAGCATAGGGGTACCAGTATTTCTTCAAGTAAACAAAAAGTTACATCGAGCAAACTTCAAACAAAAATACATCTAACAATAGAACAAATTCGGTACCACAAGAAACTGGCATGTTACATGATCAAGGTAAAAAACTAATGATGTCAAGCTAATTGCCTCAAAATCGATGCTTACAACTATTTGGATTGCAGAGCTCTAGGGGAAGGCACAACTTTATATTCAACACTTATAAGTGGCTGAATTATTAAATGATTAGATTAGTCAATATGGACAACCAGATTACATATATACTAATTCTATGCAGGAGTTATACTTGATATATTCCAAATTATTCACTTGTTCAATAAAATTTAAAAGAGAAGATATGGCTGGAAGTTACTATGAATCTTGACATAAAAGAAAGATCTAATATGTAATCAAGTTTGACAATTTCTGTACATTAAAATGAAAAATAGAAGTTATGATATTTTTTTGGACCCACTTAGTCGATGGAACCTGCTTATTCATTAATTATAGAGCATGCTCCAAGTTAAGGGCACTGAAATTTTTGTTAACTCGTGTAGAAATTATAGAACAACATAGAACATGTATCAATTTACACAAGCATCTTATGTATTCTCAAGATATGCTAATATATTGAAAATCAAATTTAGTTGTAGAGGCTAAGAGGGGTCAAAATTAACTTATTCTACTTTGTTTCAGGAATACATACGTTTTAATTGTTGACGTGACATGAAACACGACCGTTTCTCGCAAGACACGGCCATTTCTCGCCATGTTAGATCTCCACGCTTTCCGTTAAGAGATTCTTCTGTTCGGTTACCGTAGATTCCGGGTTCTAGACAATCGCGCTACACCGTGTCATCGCATGCCTCCCGAGCCTTCTCCTTTTCAATTTCTTTTTTTCTGCCATTTGTCCCTGATTTTTCTTATTAAAGCGGTGAGGATGATGTGACATCTTCACGTAGTCCCGCATAGGAGTGTCTCTACCCGCGCCACCCCCTCTCTTACCCCAACCCTCCCACGCGCTCACCTCTTCCTTATCTTCCTCACCACCAGGAAAGTGTAGCGGCATACGGGTGCGTGAGGTCGGGCGCAATGTTGAATCGGTACTGGGTAGGTTCGAGGCAAGGAAGCAGAGGTGGCCGACGCTGGATGCGGGAGCTGGACGGGAGGCGGTGGCCTCGTGAGTGGAGGGGGAGGAGGGAGCGGAGGTGAGAGGGAGAGCTTCGGAGCGGAGTGGCCTTCTCCTTTTCAAATCCTTTTTTCTACCATCTGTCCCTGATTTTTTCCACTCAAAGCAGTGAGACTAATGCGATATCTTCACATAGTCCCGCATAGGAGTGTCTCTACCTGCGCTACTCCCTCTCTCACCCCCACCGTCCCACGCGCTCACCTCCTCCGTATCTTCCTCACCATCGATAAAGTGTGGTTGCGGACGGGTGCGCGAGGTCGGGGGTGATGTTGAATCGGTACTGGGCAGGTTCGAGGCGGAGAAATAGAGGCGGCCGATGCTGGATGCGGGAGCTGGACGGGAGGCGGTGGCCTCACGAGTGGAGGGCCGGAGGGAGTCGAGGTGAGAGGGAGAGCTCGGGAGTGGAGGGGGCGGCGGACGTTGTTGGGGGAGACAGGGGAGGGGGCGACGGACGCTGCTGCGTCTCATTGCTTGACCGGAGATTGTAGATGGAAAAGCTAAGGACAAAATAATACAGTACTACTATTAAAAAGTAAATAAGAGGATGTGTCTTATCGATCCTCAAAACATTCTATAGATGCTGGTTAGTGTGATTCCGGACACATATTTCTGGGTATGTAGAGTAGAATAGTTTCACTAGTAAATCTAGTTAGCGAGAAAAGATACGTAGTTATAATATGGTTTTAGAGAAAAGATAGATATAAGAAGGTTTGAGTTCTCTATCACTAATATCCGCTCCTAATATAGCGAATCAAAAACTAAGGAGATTATCTCAATCAACCCTTCAATTTCAAATACTCCTACAACTTTGGGCCATGGACATATTATGCTGAGATGTACGAGAAAATGAAAAAAAACCACCACATTTGCGCACGAGGTTACACTAAACCACCACCTTTGGGTTTTTTGACACATAAAGACCTCTTTTCATTCCAGGCTGTGACGCGGAGCACTGATCCGTCGTGGTTAGCCGTCTAACCATCTTTCTAGCAGGTGGGACCCGTTGTCAGTGCACACGTGGCAGGGGGCGGACGGACATACGACACGGTCGCTAACGCGCGTGTTAGGTTGCTACGCGCCCTCTCGCTTGGCCAATGCCGCCAGCACCGCCGCGGCCGTCTCCTCGTCGCGAGAAAATGGATAGCGCCGCGTCGGCCACGCCGGCGTCCACGAGCTTCCCGACGTTCTCCCTCTCACCGGCCAGCGACAGCAGCGAGACCAGTGCGTTCTTCTTCATACTCGTTGGGCCGGTGCGCGCCAGGTGCACCAGCTTTTCCGCGACAGACACGTTCCTGCCCAGCCTGCGGCGGTACATATGTGTTGGGTCCGCAGCATAGAAAAAAAATTCTACGATGAGAACTATACGGCAAGATCTATCTACTAGATACAGAGCAATGGGTGGATATACATCCATGGAGAACTTATCCTCGAAGACAACGAGTTTTGTTAACAAGTAGGAACTCGTGGTTGATGTAGTCGTACGCTTGCCGATCTCAAGATAGTTTGGAAGTCCGAGCGCCGCAAATCAGCAGCGCATCCATCCTCGCACACACGTTCAAGCCACCGTACAACCTCCACCTCCTCGCTTCAGCGATGCACCGAAAGCAGCAACTCCTTTTAGACAAAATGCCACCGGAAACATGTATCTCGCTAATCCGAGACCATGGGGGAATAATTCTAGAGAGGGAGAGAGATCTTTCACGAGGAGGTGTGAGGAAGGAGTGGGAGGGGGATTTTATAGGAGGAGGGGGTACCCCTCCCCATGGCTGGCGCCCCATGGGGGTGACCCCTCACCTCCCCCATTCATGTGGTGGTAACTCCTCCACATTAAAATGCCCCTTCACATTTTCTTTTAAAGTCTCCACTTTAAATGCATTAAATTTCTCTAAGTTTAATGCTCTCTCATTTAATAAAACTCTTTTATTAAATTTGTTCAGAATTTTTTAATTACTTTAATTAACAAACATTCACATAAAACCCCTTGAAACATTTCAATATCACATGCAGAACCACTTTCTGCAATTTCACCCGAAACAATTCCTGCGCTTTGCAATCCTTTCGTCTGAAACATACGTGCTCCAAAATGGTGTCTGGCAACCCTTAAGTGTGTCATCCTACGGTTCGCGAATAATGCAGACATGATTGAGACTCCTCTCAGATCAATAATCAGAAGCGGGACCTGGAGATCCATACTGACTCCTACACATTCAACGATGACTTCTGTGATCGTGAGAACCTTTAACGCTAGTAACTTAATCCCTTTGTCTCATGATATAATACATGTCCAAGATTCGATCATCGGTATCCAAATACCTAGTTTGATCTTGTTACCGACATGCACTCTTTTCTCGTTCCCGTGATATAACATTCTTGTGATCACATCACTTGCTTGCAAGCTATCTTAATGTGATATTACCGAGAGGGCCCAGAGTATATCTATCCATCATCGGGATTGACGAATTCCACACTTGATCCATGAGCCTCAACATAACACCTTCGTAGTACTGAACCCACCTTTATAGTCACCCTGTTACGGTGTGACGTTTGCTGTTATCAAGATACTCTTCTGGTGTTAGCAATTAACATGATCTCATGGTCTAAGGATAAAGATTACTTCGTATGATGTTATAGCAATATAAACATAATGACTTGATCGTAATGCTATACTTCGGATGAATGTTCATCACATCATTCCACCAATATTGTGACCTTGTTATTAACAACATCCAATGTCCATGCTAAGGAAACCTTGATCATCTTGTTAATCAACGAGCTAGTTTATAAGATAGGCATAACTAGGAACCTTATATTTGTTTATTAAACATACATGTATTAATGTTTCCAATCAATACAATTATAGCATGCAAAATAAACATCTATCATATACTTGGAATACGATAATAACAACTTTATTATTGCCTCTTAGGACTTATTCCCTTTAGTCTCCCACTTTCACTAGACATAATAATCTAGTTTACATAGTGATAAATCTAACACCCATTAAGTTCTGGTGTTGATCATGTTTTGTCCTAGGGAGAACTTTAGTCAATGGATCTGCTACATTGAGGTCCGTGTGTACTTTATAAATCTTTATATCTCCATCCTTGACATGCTCGCGGATGGAGTGAAACCGGCGCTTAATATGCTTGGAATTCTTGTGAGACCTTGGTTCCTTGGCGTTGGCTATGGCTACATTGTTGTCACAATAGATCACCATTGGGTCCAACACACTAGGAACCACACCTAGTTCAGTTATGAACCCCTTCATCCAAACTGTTTCCTGTGCCGCTTCTGAAGCAGCAACATATTCCGCCTCCATTGTTGATCCCGCTACCATAGGTTGTTTGGAGCTCCTCCAACTAACTGCTGCTCCGTTCATGAGAAATATGTATCCGGATTGAGACTTAGAGTCATCTGGATCGGTGTCAAAGCTAGCATCGACATAACACTTAGCGACTAGCTCTTCTTCACCTCCATATACAAGAAACATATCCTTAGTTCTTCTTAAGTACTTAAGGATATTCTTGACCGCTATCCAGTGTTCTGAACCTGGATCAGATTGGTACCTACTAGTCAAACTAATAGCATGTGCCACATCTGGTCTTGTACATAGCATGGCGTACATTATAGAGCCTATGGCTGAGGCATAGGGGATCTTATCTATTATCTCTATTTCTTCCGATGTAGCCGGACTTTGAGTCTTACTCAATTTCTTGCCTTGTGTAACATCCCAAAAACTTTAATCCAAGCTTATCAAGATCCAAATCCTCAAAATTAGGGTTAACAAAAAACTTTTCCAATTAAAAATATGAAAGCATTCATGTGTATGTGCATTTAAATTAGGAGTTGATTTGAATTGCCATGGTTATGTGATTCATTGCTTGTAAAAAGTTTCTTAGGTGAAATAAACATCATCTAAATCATTTCCAAACTTTTCCCAAAGAAAAACAACTCAAAAGGAATAAAAGGAGTAAATGGTCATTTTGGTCATTTTAATCCACTACACTACTTTGAGTGTTCCTAGCACTCATTTCCCAACAGAAATAATTCTGGATCTTTGCACCCCTTGCTAGTACTCATAAAAGGGTATCAAGGCCCACTTTTTGATCTACTAAAAACTGTCAAATAATAATTTTAAATGACAGTTCAAAATTGAATTCAATGCATATGCCTAGATCACCCCTATTTCAAAAACCATCCAATTGAACTCCATGTTCAAAACCCTTGCAACCAGAGACTACCTAGTACTAGTGGAGATCACTCAAAAAAATTGAACCCAAAATTCAAAATTTTGCTTCTTGCGGCCATTCTGTCGAGCAGGTGGCAGGCACAAATCTTGCAAATCCTAAAACACTATAGTGAGCAGTAGCTTTGGTCACCACTTGGGCCTAACTTGGTCTTCTGGTTCCCCCAGCTAGAACCCCGGCCCTAACCCTCTCTCCCTCTCCCATGTCTGCTCTAGTAACTCGCCGCCCGAACCCTTGCCCCAGGTCGACCACGGACCGCTCGCCCCAGCCCATCCCGTGCTCTCCTTCGCTTGCTGGGAGATAGGCGCCATCACACCGCTTTGCCTCGACCAGCCCCCGACCAAAATCGAGCGGAGGACAAGCCTCAGTTGCTCGCGCCCATGCCGTTGTCCGCCATGCCGATCACCCTGGAGCGCCGTGCCCGCCAGAGCCGCACAGACCGCGCCTAGCGCTAGCATTGCATGTCAGCAGCCGCAGCAGGTCCAGCAACTGCCCAGACATCGTCGTTCGCCGCCTCGTGACCAGCAGACCGGAGGAACAGCGTTGAACACCGCCGTCTGCACGCAGCTCACCGCATGCTCCCGACCAGTAGAGACTCCGCCTTGCCGCGCCTTTAAGCCTCAGAGGACCGCCGGGGAACAGAGCATCCATCGCCGCCCTCGCCCATGCCGAGAGAGCCCGCAGCGTCATCACCGATGACCTCACTGGCAGTCGTTCTGTCCCCTCGTCGACCCTATATAAAGCGGCCACCCCAGCCCCATTTCTCCACACTCACACACTCCTCACCTCTCACTGAACCTTACCCACCTCTAGCCGAAGTCGCTCGAGCTCTGTCTTGCCGGAATTGAAGCCGAAGCCGCCGCAGCAGGAGGAGAAGGGCGTTGACGATTTAGAGCACCCCAAGCTCCGCCGCAACCGCGCCTCGCCTCGCCGTCGTCTACCAGCCCTTTTGCCCGCCTCGCCGACCTTGCTGGAGCCCTGGTATGCCCCCAATCAACCCCACCGCCGCGTCTAGGTCACGTTCTCGCTGGAGTGATCCGTCGTCGACGATGACTCACCACCGTTGGATCCCCTTTAGATCGTGTGGCCCAGGATGCTAGATACCGCTTCGGTTAAATTGTTCCGCTGACCGGTGGAGCCCGCCTGTCAGGCAACTGCATGCACTGTGATGGGCTGACCCAGTTAGTTCCCGCGCGTGTGAAAGTTTCAAATTTAGTTTTTTCTATTTAGAGTTAATCTAGTTTCTGTCCACTAGTTTAAAAATCAATTTTGGGAGTTTGACAAATGCAAATTGCATGAAACCAATTTTGCCTGAAAGGTATTGAAATTATCTATCCAAGCCCATTGGATTTAATTCAACTAGAGTTATATATCTCTCCTAGTAAAAATAACAAAACAGAAGCTTTTGCACCTTGCAACATTTTTATAAAATCAACCAAGATAGATTTTGAGTTGTTTCCAACTCTCAAAAATCACATTTCATCATATCTATCTGAATGTGTGATAATATTAAGGTTTACATGCAGTGACTTTGGACTAGTACCAAAATAATGCTATATAGGTATTTCTAGTCACTTTAAATCATTAAATAATGAACTTAAACCAAAGTAAATATGATCCAACCCTTAAATCACATTCCCACATGTTAGAATATGTGGTGATGACATGTGTCCACATGACCCCATATTTTAAGTGGTGAATATTAAATCTTAGTTAATTTTTCAATGAGTAGAAATTACTTTTCTAAAATAAAAAGGATGAAACTAGTTAATAAAACTTGTGATGCTTGTGATGATAATAGATCATCAAATGTGTGTCTTAGAATGCTTATTAGACTAGTTAAGTATTGTTTGGTGATTGTGTACTCCGTATGTATTTATAGACGATAGTACCGACCAAGCTTTCGAGGAGGAGTTCTACCAAGAAGAAGAAGAAGAAAACTTCAACCACTGCACCAACCAAGGCAAGCTATTGTAGAAAACTAGAATTAAGCTAGTTAACTTGATCCAAGATGCTATAGGCATGCTTGAGTCATAGCACTTTCACTATTAGTTACCCCAAGTCTTATTTACAAGCTTTACTTCCTTTACTTTACCCAAAGTTCTTTACTTGTTTTGAAGGTAGCATAAAAAGTATAAAACTTGACCTATTTAGAACCCTTTAGATGTCATTCTATGACATGAGATTGAACCCATATCTCCCACCTTAGTGAACACTCTTAACTTAGTAGTTTAGAGTAGATCAAAAACTTGAGTTACTATAGATGGGAGCACTTGGTGAAAATGAATTATGAAAACCTTGGAATGATGAGTCATTCTATTGAGATGTTTTGACATGTGTTGAGAAACAAAAATGGTTTATGATGATAAAAATGTTGAGGCATGAGCCTTGACCCTTTTATAAAACTGATGGTTGGATTCGGATGCGATACCGTTCCAAATTTAGCGTACAACCACATTACCGGAATTGGGTAAGGCTTAGCCGGAAGTTTATATGCATTAGTATTAGTTCCCTCGCGGGAGAGGTTTGAGCTGAGGCTACCTCTCAATGTTGTCCACCTATGCAGTGCCCAAGATGACTAATGGTCATTGTTGGGAGGCCATGCTCATAGGAGAGGTGCTTATACTAGGGTGTGTAAAGGGAAGGTTTGGTTTGATTATCTTCATACTAAGTATGATGATTCAGGGTTATCCCTGACAGATGTATCGACTCTTGTGGTGAAAGTGTACTACCTCTGCAGAGTGTCAAACTATTCGAATAGCCGAGTCCTCGGTTATGGACAGTTGGAATGGCCATACTGTTTTGTTGTCAGATGTTTTCAAAATGACTTAGGAAATGAATGATGAATCTTGACTTGACCACAACAGGGTTGTGTTTATGACAATAGCTTCCCAACTTAAGAGATTCTAGAACTTTCTTTTATCTTTCTTTGCTTCTGACCTCAGCTTAGGTTTCAAACTTAACCTTATAGTTAAACATAGAGTTAGTACTTTAACTTAGAATTATATTACTTGTTAGTGGTAGTTTGCGAGTACTTAAAGAGTACTCATGGCTTTTGTCCCTGGCTATTCTCATGGCCAGACTACGAAGGAGATTACCAAGATGATGGCTAGCAGGACGGCTATGATAACTAGGACTATCTACCTTCGCCAGCATTGCATGTGCCCCTGAAGATGGACCCCACCGCTACGCTTATCGTTTATTCCGCTATTTGTTGTATTAAGAATGGATCATCCAATCCTTATTTGTGTAAGACCTTATGTATGGTTTGTAATGGATGATGTACTGTGATATCCAATCCGTTATGTCTCGCAAAAATGGTAATCCTGGGATTGCGAGGTATGGCATAACGGGCATCTGGGATTAAAAAGCCGGGTGTTGACACCTTGCAACATAGGTAAGAACCCCTTCTTACTTCTGTTCATATTAAACTTCTTTACTATCTTATCAAGGTATGTACTCTGCGATATCCCAATTAGGCGCCTTGATTTATCTCTAGATTTTAATGCCTAATATGTATGAAGCTTCACCAAGGTCTTTCATCGAAAATTTGCTATTTAGATAACTTTTAACACTGTTTAAAAGATCTATATCATTTCCAATCAATAATATGTCATCCACATATAATATTAGAAATGCCACATTGCTCCCACTCACTTTCTTGTAAATACAAGCCTCTCCATAAGTTTGGATAAATCCAAACTCTTTGATCACCTCATCAAAGCGGAGATTCCAACTCTGGGATACTTGCTTTAGTCCATAGATGGAACTCTGAAGTTTACATACCTTATCAGCATCCTTAGGATCTACAAAACCCTTTGGTTGTATCATATACAACTCTTATTCAATTTTACCGTTGAGGAACGCAGTTTTGACATCCATCTGCCATATTTCATAATCGAAATATGCAGCAATTGCTAACATAATCCTAACCGACTTTAGCATCGCTACGGGAGAGAATGTCCCATCGTAGTCAACTCCTTGAATTTGTCGAAACCCTTTGCGACGAGTCGAGCTTTATAGATGGTTACAATACCATCAGCATCAGTTTTTCTTTTGAAAATCCATTTATTCTCAGCGGCCTTTCGATCGTGAGGTAAGTCCACCGAGGTCCAAACTTGGTTTTCGTACATGGATTCCATCTCGGATTTCATGGCTTCTAGCCATTTGTTGGAATCAAGGCTCATCATCGCTTCTTCATACGTCGCAGGGTCATCTATTTCATCAATCATGAAATTCATAACAGGATTGCCGTACAATTCAGGAGTTGCACGTGTCCTGCTTGACCTGCGAGGTTCGGCAATATCATCTTTCGGAGTTTCATGATCATTATCATTTGCTCTCTCTTCATCAGGTGAAGTCAATTCCTAAACAACTTCCGGTGTTGCGCCACTCGCCAATTCATGAAGAGAAGGTTCAATAACCTCTTCTAGTTCTACCTTCCGAATACTCACACCTTTCGCGAGAAACTCCTTCTCAAGAAATGATCCATTCTTGGCAACAAAAACCTTGCCCTCGGATCTGTGATAGAAGGTATACCCAATCATTTCCTTAGGGTATCCTATGAAGATGCATTTTTCCGCTTTGGGTTTGAGTTTATCCGGATAAACATCGCATCCCCAAACTTTAAGAAATGACAGCTTAGGTTTGTTTCCAAACCATAATTCATACGGTGTCGTTTCAATGGATTTAGATGGTGCCCTATTTAAAGTGAATGCAGCAGTTTCCAGTGCATAACCCCAAAATGACAATGGCAAGTCAGTCAGAGACATCATAGATCGAACCATATCCAATAATATATGATTACAACGTTCCGACACACCATTACGTTGTGGTGTTCCGGCAGGCGTGAGTTGTGAAACTATTCCACAATCTTTCATATGTGTGCTAAATTCGTAACTAAGATACTCTCCTCCACGGTCGAACCGCAGAAATTTGATCTTTCTGTTACGATGATTTTTCACTTCATTCTGAAATTCCTTGAACTTTTCAAAAGTTTCAGAATTGTGTTCCATTAAATAGATATACCCGTATCTACTCAAATCATCCGTGGAAGTAACAAAATAATGATATCCACCTCACGCCGACATACTTATTGGTCCACACACATCAGTATGTATGATTTCCAATAAATCTGTCGCCCGTTCCATTGAACGGGAAAAAAGGCATTCTAGTCATCTTGCCCATAAGGCACGGCTCACATGTATCAAATGATTCAAAATCAAGTGATTCCAAAAGTCCATCATAATAGAGTTTCTTCATTCGTTTAATGCCAATATGACCTAGACGGTAGTGCCACATATATGCAGATATATCATTATCAAGTTTAATCCTATTAGCATCAACATTATGAATATGTGTAATACTACTATCGAGATCCAACAGAAATAAACCATTCAACACAGGTGCATGACCATAAAACATATCATTCATATAAATCGAACAACCATTGTTTTCAGATTTAAACGAATAACCACTTAGCATCAAACACGATCCAGATACAATGTTCATGCTCAGTGCAGGCACCAAATAACAATTATTTCGATTTATAACTAATCCCGATGGCATATGGAGAGGCAGCGTTCCGACGGTGATCACATCAACTCTTGATCCATTGCCGACCCGCATCGTGACCTCATCCCTTGCTAGCTGTCGCTTGTTCCGTAGCCCCTGAACCGAGTTACATATATTAGCAACCGATCCCGTATCAAATACCCAGGAGCTACTGCGAGTACTAGTCAAGTACACATCAAAAACATGTATATCACATATACCTTTGTTTGCCTTGCCGGCCTTCTTGTCCGCCAAATACTTGGGGCGGTTGCGCTTCCAATGGCCAGTCCCCTTGCAATAGTAGCACTCGGTATCAGACTTAGGGCCAGCTCGGGGTTTCTTTTCAGGTGCGGCAATAGATTTGCCGCCCTTCTTTCCCTTCTGCTTTCCTTTCTTGTCCTTCTTGAAACCGGTGGTCTTATTGATCATCAACACTTGATGTTCTTTCCTAATCTCCACTTCTACAGTCTTAAGCATTGATCAAAGCCCTGCATATTATAGTTCATCATGAAGCTCTTGTAGCTAGGTGGCAGAGATTGGAGAACACGATGTATGCCTAAGTCAATGGGAATCATTATTCCCAAGGACACAAGCTTATCGGCGTACCCAGACATTTTGAGTACGTGCTCACTAACGGAGCTGTTCTCCTCCATCATGCAGCTAAAGAACTTTTCAGAAGCATTATAACTCTCTACGGCAGCATGGGTATCAAAAATCATTTTCAATTCTCCCATGGTATCAAAGGCATTGCTATTTTCGAAATGCTTTCGAAGTTCTGGCTCTAGCCCGTACAGTATGCCGCAATGAACTAAGTTGTGGTCGTCCTGACAAGTTATATAGACATTCTTTTCCTCGTCAGGGGCATCAGGAGTTGGTGGGGGCCCTAGCGGCGCCTCTAGCACATATTGCTTTTGTGCAGCAGTGAGGAGAATCCTCAAATTCATAGCCCAATTGGTGAAGTTGCTACCATTCGCAGCAAGTTCACATTGAAATTAAAAGCAGGTGGTGCCATCTACAACAGAATTTGTAAATTATATTTAGACTAAGTTTATGATAGATTGATTTCAACTAATCCAAATTACTAATGAACTCCCACTCAAAAATGACATCCCTCGTGTCCTTTTGGTGATTACATGAACCAAATCCACTAAACCAAGTCCGATCATCACGTGAGTCGGTGTAGCTTCAGAGGCGAGCATCTATATGGGCATCATATCAACTATATGACTCATGCTTAACCTTTCGGTCCGTGTTCTAAGGCCATGTCTGTACATGCTAGGCTCGCCAAGTAAGAACCTTAGTATTCGCGTGTGTCAAACTGTCTTACACCCATCGTTTGAAAGAGTAGAGTCAAGAACACCCGATCATCACGTGATGTCTCGAAACACAATCCATAAAATGGTGCATACTTAAGGAAGAACACATTTTATCTTGATATCTAAATGAGGGATCATCTTATAATGCTACCAAAAGAGCCAAACTAGCAATATCAGATGCAAACATCTAATGTGTAAAGTGAGATGATATGGTTCATGCATTTGATCTCTATCATTTGCATCATGGTATGATCTCTGTCATGCCTTTGTGTGTAAGGCCAAGGTCTATGGAACTTACACGTTAAGTGTGTTGTAAGAGTATCTGTCATACATCTACTCCCTCCGTTTGGAAATATAATACATTCTAACTTTGTGAATCGAATGTATCTAGACACCTTTTAGTGTATAGGTTCACTCCAAACCTCTACGAACCTATATACTCAAAGACGTCTAGATACATTCGATTCACAAAGCTAAAATGTCTTATATTTCTGAATGGAGGGAGTACTTACAACAATTCCATATCAAGACACTAGCCCAGCAACGATCTAAACTAGACGCCTCCAAGTTATCAATTGCAAGTTTTACGTGGCTTAGGGCTTTCGGAGATATAACCGATCTTACCTACGAACATGAACCACAACGAGGATAACAAAGTTATTAGCAACTCGTTGTAAATCAGATATTGACTATAGTAGGAGAGACAGACACCCACTAGCCACTTATGCAAAACTAGTTGCATGTCAGTCGTGGAACCGGTCTCATGTACGATGACATGTAAGGTTGGTCCAGGCCGCTTCATCCCACCATGCCACCAATATCGAAAATACATAGAAGATGCAATAACATGATCATCATCACCCACATATAAACATATGTGTACTACCCGTGCAAAGCACCTACGCATAGATCAGGCTTTGATACCACTATTGGGTCCGCAGCATAGAAAACAAAAAAAATCCTACGATGAGAACTATACGCCATGTCAAATATCTATGGTCCATATCAAGCTGATAGGAAAATTGTATTTTGGACTAGTTTTCCAACATCACTATGCCTGATAATGTAGACTGGCTTGTCTTAGGGGATTTTAATCTTATAAGAAGACTTACTGATAGAAATAAAAGTGGGGGGATGTTAATGAAACTATGCTTTTCAATGATGCTATCAGCAACCTAGGACTTATTGAGCTACCACTAAAAGGAAGGAAATTCACTTGGAGTAACATGCAAAAAGATCCACTTCTAGAAAGACTTGATTGGTTCTTTACTTCTAGCTCATGGACAACCAAATACCCTTACACTTTGGTTACCCCCTTATCCAAGCCTACTTCTGATCATCTTCCTTGTGTCATCTCTATTGGAACTAACATTCCCAAGGCACAAATCTTTAGATTTGAAAATTACTGGCTTCATCATCCTGATTTTAAGATGATTGTGCAAAATGCCTGGAATATACCAGTGAATTATCAAGACTTGGCAAAAAGAATATGTTCCAAGTTGAAAAATGTGAGGAGAGGCATCAAGATATGGGCCAAAAAGTTACCATGCTTAAGAGACCAAATTGCTAAGATGAATGACACCATTGATCTTCTGGATCTACTTGAAGAATCTAGAACATTAACCATCAATGAATGGCACCTTAGAGATATCCTGAAATCCCATATTATCTCTCTTCTCCGGAACCAAAACACCTATTGGAAACAAAGAGGAAAAATTAAATGGGTGAAACTTGCGGATGAAAACACAAAGTTTTTTCACTCCAAAGCTACCATCAGTTATAGGCACAATTATATCTCAATGATCAAGAATGAAAATGGACAGGAATTTATCAATCACTATGACAAGGCTGATATTCTTTGGAATGACTTCAAAGCAAGAATGGGTACATCTATCAAAACTGAGATGCATTACAACCTAGCATATTTCTATGGAAATGGAATGACTGATGAGATGAAGAATTCACTTGAAAAACCTTTTCTTAACAAGGAAATTGAGGAGGTTATCTCTGATTTACCAAATGACAAGTCACCTGGGCCTGATGGTTTTAATAATGAATTTATCAAAAGCTGCTGGTCAATCATTGGAAATGATATCAAATTACTGATTCATGATTTCTTCAATGAGAAAGTTTCCCTTGAGAGCATCAACTCATCCTACATTACTCTCATTCCTAAAGTCACATGCCCTTCTACCTCTGCTGATTTTAGACCAATCTCCTTATTGAACTGTGTATTCAAAATAATTACCAAACTTCTTGCAAATAGACTGCAATCTGTTATTCTAGAATTGGTGCATAAAAATCAATATGGTTTTCTCAATAATAGGTCTATTCAAGATTGCATTGGATGGGCATTTGAATACCTATTCCAATGCTACAAGTCAAAGGAGGAAATTCTAATTCTAAAACTTGATTTTGAGAAGGCATTTGATACAATTGATCACTCTGCCATCATATATATCCTTAAAGCTAGAGGATTTGGGAGGAAATGGATCAAATGGATAGAAATGATCTTTGAATCTGGAACCTCTGAAATCCTACTAAATGGAGTGCCTGGTAAAAAGTTCTATTGCAGGAGAGGTGTGAGACAAGGAGACCCCCCTTTCACCATTACTATTTGTTCTTGCTGCAAACCTTCTTCAATCTGTCCTGAATAAGGCCATGCATATGAACCTTCTAACACCACCTATAGAGGGACCACCCAACAGTGATTTCCCTATTATTCAATATGCTGATGAGACAATGGTGGTACTTAAGGCATATGCTGCTTAATTATTGTGCTTGAAAGCACTTCTTCAAACATTTGCATGTTCCACTGGACTCAAAGTCAACTATTTGAAATCTAGCATGATGCCAATAAACATATGTAATGATAGGCTAATGCATTTTGCTATGACAATCAACTGTCAAACTGGTTGCCTCCCTTTCACCTACCTTGGTTTACCACTAGGAATTTCAAAACCATCTATGGAGCACTTTCTACCCATTGTCCAAAGAGTTGAAAGAATATTATGTGGTATAGCTGATTTCTTGAATTATGGAGGGAAAATGCAACTGGTAAAATCTGTTATGTCCTCACTTCCTCTATTTTTCATGAGCTGTTTGGAGGTACCAATTGCCATCAAGGATCAAATTATAAAATACATGAGATATTGTCTATGGAGAAAGAGGACTGAAGGTGTACAAGCAAAAGGACAAGCTCTGGTGTCTTGGGATAAAATCTGTCGTCCTAAAAATCAGGGGGGTCTAGGGGTGCTAAACCTATAGATCCAAAATACTGCCCTCCTTCTAAAAAACTTGGAAAAATTCTACAATCACCATGACATCCCTTGGGTTCATCTCATATGGGAAACTTACTACAAAAATGGAAAACTACCTGGAAGAAGCATGGAAGGATCATTCTGGTGGAAATATCATATCAAATTAATTGATAATTTTAAAGGCATGGCTAAGTGCAATCTGAATTCAGGAAAGTCTGCTTATTTCTGGTCTGACCTTTGGCAAGATGAGTGCTTGATGAATAAATTCCCTCACCTTCTGTCCTATGCTAAGTTTTCAAATATCAGTGTACATGACTTCTTACATGCTGACTACTTAGAGGATAATTTTCACCTACCACTCTCTCAACAAGCATACTCTGAGTTTATAGTCATGGAAGAAAGATGGCAGGAATTCATGCATACCACTTAGGGGGATACCCATGATAATTGGAACTATATTTGGGGGTCAGATAAATTTGAAGTAAAAAAGGCCTACTCAGCCATGATTGGATATTCACCATCACCACCACACTTCTCTTGGGTATGGGCAACCTCCTGCCAAAATAAAGACAAGTTCTTCTTCTGGCTTTTGCTTCTAGACAGATTGAATACAAGGAATCTTCTGAAAAGAAAGCAGTTCATCCTGCCTGACTACAATTGTGTAACTTCCAACTGTTACTTGGAAGAATCAGTAAATCATCTATTCTGGGAATGTCCATTTGCAAACAAATGATGGGACCATATTTACAGAAACAGAGCTGCAAACCTAACAGGATTGGAAGCAATTTCAGACATCAAAGAAAAGTTACACCTACCATTTGTAATGGAGATCATTATCATGACTACCTGGGGTATCTGGATATGCAGAAATGAGAAGATTTTTAATGACAAAAGGCCCACAATTGAAAGATGGAAAGCAATCTTCTATCAAGAAATGATATGGTTACAATTCAGAATCAAAGGAAAATACAAGGAGATATTCAAAGCCTGGCTTAACCAGCAACTAGATGAGGGATAGGGTAGAATTTACCCATCTTAGAATGATTTTACTTTACTATTTTGATCTACCTTAGATCCTTTTTTTCATTGTAACATACTCATATCTCATAATAAAAATTGCAGTGGGGATTTTCCCTACTGTTTCACCTCAAAAAAAAGAACTATACGCCAAGATCTATCTACTAGATACAGAGCAACGAGTGGACATACATCCATGGAGAACTTACCCTCGAAGACAACGAGTTTTGTTAACGATTAGGAACTCGTGGTTGATGTAGTCGTATGCTTGCCGATCTCAAGATCGTGTGGAAGTCCGAGCGCCGCAAATCAGCAGCGCATCCATCCTTGCACACACGTTCAAGCCATCGGACAACCTCCACCTCCTCGCTCCAGCGATGCAGCGGAAGCAGCAACTCCTTCCAGACGAAATGCCACCGGGAACATGTATCTCGCTAATCCGAGACCATGGGGGAATAATTCTAGAGGGGGAGAGAGATCCTTCACGAGGAGGTGTGAGGAAGCAGGAGTGAGAGGGGGGCCTTTTATAGGAGGAGGGGGTGATGGCTCAATGCACGACGCCCAGAAAAATGCTTAATGGCGGTGTTGATGTAGAGCTCATTGGGAACCCCAAGAGGAAGGTATGATGAGCACAGCAACAAGTTTCCCTCAGTTATGAAACCAAGGTTTAATCGAACTAGTAGGAGCAAGTAAACGCCCCAAAGGTGTTACTAGCTGAGCTTTGGCAGGGTGCACTACCGGTGCTAGTAGCAACATGGAGACCTGCACAACACAACCACAGAACTTTGTCCCCAACTTGCGATGAGGTTGTCAATCTCATCGTGTTTTGTGGAAAACAAAGGATTAAACGTATCGAATGGAAAGAAGTAAAAGTTTGCAGAAAGTAAACACAAAGGAGTAAACTGTTGTAGATTGTATGTAAAGAAAAAGATCGGGATCCATAGTTCACTATAGGTGGCTCTCCTTAAGATAGATAACATGCTGGGTGAACAAATTACAGCGGGGCAATTGACAAACACCAAGAAAGCAATACATGCATATACTAATCATCTTGACTCCTTTGAGACTTGATTGGGCATTACAACATTATACATAGACCGCCATCCAACTGCATCTATGAGGTTGTCAATCTCATAGTATAAGCACCTCTCCTATGAGCACGGCCTCCCAACCATGACCATCTGTCATCTTGGGCACTGCATAGGTGGACAACATTGAGAGGTAGCCTCAGCTCAAACCTCTCCCGCGAGGGAACTAATACTAATGCATATAAACTTCCGGCTAAGCCTTACCCAATTCAGGTATTGTGATTGTACGGTAAATTGGAATGGTATCGCATCCGAATCCAACCATCAGTTTTTTTAAAAGGACTAAGGCTCATGCCACAACATTTTCATCATCATAAACCATTTGTGTTTCTCAACACATGTCAAAACATCTCAATAGAATGACTCATCATTCCAAGGTTTTGACAACTCATTTTCACCAAGTGTTCCCATCTAAAGTGACTCAAGTTTTGATTTAGCGCTAAGCTACTAAGTTAAGAGTGTTCACTAAGGTGGGATGCTAATCTCAATCTCATGCCATAGAATGGCATATATGGTTATCTAGATAGGTCAAGTTTTATACTTTTTATGCTACCTTCAAACAAGTAAGGGACTTTGGTAAAGTAAAGAAAGTAAAAAGCTTGAAAGTAAAACTTGGGGTAGGTAATATTCAAAGTGGTATAACCCAAAGCATGCCTAGTGCATCTTGCTTAGGTCATCTAACTTAATTCTAGCTTGCTAACAATAGCTTGCCTTGGTTGGTGAAGTGGTTGAAGTTTTCTTCCTCCTCCTCTTGGTAGAACTCCTCCTCCTGGAAAGCTTGGTCGGTACTATCGTCTATAAATACATACGGAATACACAATCACCAAACAATACTTAACTAGGATAATTTGTACACTAGGGCACACATTTGATGATATATTATCATCACAAGAATCACAAGATTTTATTAACTAGCTTCATTCTTTTTATTTAAGAAAAATTATTTCTACTCATTGAAATTAACTAAGATTTAATATTCTCCATTTAAAACATGGGATCATGTGGACACATGTCATCACCACATATTCTAACATATGGGAATATGATTTAAAGGTTGGATCACATTTAATTAAGTTTAATATTTAATGATTTAAAGTGACTAGAAATGCCTATGTAGCATTATTTTGGTACTAATCCAAATTCACTGCATGTAAACCTTAATATTATTACATATTCAGATAGGTATGGTTAAATGTGATTTTTGAGAGTTGGAATCAACTCAAAAGCTATTATGGTTGATTTTATAAAAATGTTTGAATGTGCAAATGCTTCTATCTTGTTATTTTTACTAGGAGAGATCTCTAACTCTAAATGGATTAAATCCAACGGGATTGGATAGATATTTTCAGAGGCTTTCCAACAAAATTTTAATCACTCCATTTGGTTCAGTAAATCTTCCTGAATTTATTTTTAAACTAAGGGACAGAATCTAGTTTTAGTTAAAAAGGAAAAATCTAAATTTGAATCTACGGGCTAAGGCGGGAAAGGAAATGGGCCAGCCCAGTCTCACTCCGTGGCCCCGAGGACAGCTGATAGGGGGGTCCCACATGTCAGCGGCTCTTTAAACACGAAGTGGTACGAGGCAACATGGACCGTTGGATTAGAAAGAAGATCTACGGCTGGGGCTTGTCGTCGACGACGGACAGGTCGCCGGCGAGGTGTAACACTAGTGGCTCAGTAGGGGTCTAGGGCGGCTTATCGGGGCTCCGGCGAGGGTTGGCGAGGCGGGAAAATGAACAAGTCGAGGACGGCGGTTCTCCTGGTACTAGCGGCATCCCGAGAGATGGCCTGGATCAACGGCTCCCTTCTTCTCCCTCCACGGCAGACTCTAGTGAAATTTCGGCGCTGCGGACGATGGCTTGCTCCGGTGGGGCTCTGGGAGTGTTCTGAGAGGGAGGGGATGAGAGTGGTGTGAGGAAATGGTGCTAGGGAGCTCTCTATTTATAGGCTCGAAGAGGCGGCAGAGAAGCATGGGTGAAGCTCAACGTGGTCAACGGCACAACGAGCTAGAGGTGTGGGCGGTGCGCTAGGACGGTGGGCTATTCCCTGGCGAGCGTCACGGCGGTGCACGTGTAGTGAAATGCGGTCGGGAGAAGCGAGTGTTGCTGCGCGCACGCTGCCTCTGTCGACAGCGAGCTTTGCGGCGGCCGGTGATTACGGGTCACGGTCGAGGAAACAGGCATGTCTGTTAGCTTCCTAGGACGATGCTGATCGTGTAGGTGGGCGGCGAGAGCGAGGCGGGGTCTGGTGTTGGAGATATGCCCAAGAGGCAATAATAAAGTGGTTATTATTATATATTTATGTTTATGATAAATGTTTACATCCATGCCATAATTGTATTAACCGGAAACATTAATACTTGTGTGTTTTGTAAACATATAAGAGTCCCTAGTAAGCCTCTTGTTGAACTAGCTTGTTGATTAATTGATGATCATGGTTTCCTGATCATGGACATTGGGATGTGATTAATAACAAGGTTATATCATTAGGAGAATGATGTGATGGACACACACCCATAGTAAGCGTAGCATAACATCAAGTCATTAAGTTCGTATTGCTTCGACCATGAGGTTATGTTAATCACCATCACCGGATGGATACTTTGATGACATCAAACGCCGCTTCGTAACTGGGTGGTTATAAAAGTGTCATTGGGTATTTTGAAAGTATGTGTTGAAGCGCATGAACCAAGATTGGGATTTGTCCATCCATATGACGGATAGATATGCTCTGGGCCCTCTCGGTGGAATGTCATCTAGTTAGCTTGCAAGCATGTGACTGGGTCACAAGGGATGACATATCACGGAACGAGTAAAGAGTACTTATCAGTAACGAGGTAGAACTAGGTATGGAGATACCGACGATCAAACCTCGGATAAGTATAGTATCGTGAGACAAAGGGAATTAGTTTCATATGTAAATGGTTCAATCGATCACAAAGTCATCGTTGAGTATGTGGGAGCCATTATGGATCTCCAGGTCCCGCTGATGGTTATTGATAGGAGATATGTGTCTGTCATGTCTGCATATTCACGAACCGTAGGGTGACACACTTAAGGTACGAAGTTGTTTTAAGTAGATATGGAATGTGCGTTGGAGACTGAATGTTGTTCGGAGTCTCGGAATGGATCCGGGACATCACGAGGAGATCCGGAATGGTCAGGAGAATGAGATTCATATATTGGGGATCGTTTTCTAAGTTAGGAAATGTTCCGGAGTGTTTGTATGGAGATTCTAGAAGGTTTCGGAATGTTCTGGAAGGTTCTAGAGGATTTGTTGGAGTTTGCTTGAAAACCAAGAGAGGGTCAAAGGAAACCTAGTGGGGCAAGACATGGATTAGTGGGGGAGGAGGACTCCTCTCCCCTTCCCACCGCCGGCCATAGGAGGGGAGTCCTACTAGGACTCCCCCTCCCCAGGCGCGCCTCCCGCTTAAATAGAAGTGCAGGGGCGCCCCCTCCTTGCCCTCTCCCATAACTCCAATCTCTGCCGCCTCTCTCCTCCACCTTTCTTCTACATAGGCATAGGTGAAGCCCTGCAGAATTCTCTACTCCACCACCACCACCACGCCGTCGTGCTGCTGGGATTCCGTGGAGAAGATCTACTACCTCCGCTGCTCGCTGGAACGGGGAGAGGAAGGTATGCTTCGACTCCGCACGTGTGACCGACTGCGGAAGCGCTGCCGAAACGCGGCGCCGGAAGGATCATCCACTTGACCAACGGCGGAAGCGCTGCCGAAACGCGACGCCGGAAGGATCGTCCACACGATCTTGAGATCGGCAAGTGATCGACTACATCAACCACGAGATCTAATCTCGTTAACGCTTTCGGATCTACGAGGGTTAATTCCTATCTATCTCGTTTCTCATGTCTAATAGATTAGATCTTGGCTTTTATCTAGATTAGATCTGGGTTTTGTTCGTTCTTGCGGTAGAATTTTTTTGTTTTCCATGCTACGAACCCATCAGTGGTATCAGAGCCGTATCTATGCGTAGATCTGTTGCACGAGTAGAACACAATGTTTTTGTGGGCGTTGATGCTTTTGTTGTCGGTGTCTTAGCGTGTACTTTGCATCTTGCGGCATGGTGGGATGAAGCGGCTTGGGCTAACATTACATGTCATCGCACATGAGACTTGCTCCACTCTTGACATGCAACTTGCTTTGCACAAGTGGCTTTGCGGGTGTCTGTCTCTCCCACCATAGTTAAGATTCAATTTACAATGAGCATCTTGACAACACTTGTATCAACGTTGTGGTCCTTGTTCGTAGGTAAGATCGGTCTTATGCGAAAGCCCCAAACCACGTAAAACATGCAAAGAAAATTAGAGGCGTCTAACTTGTTTTTGCAGGGGTTTTGTGATGTGATATGGCCAACATGTGATTGTGATTGTATTTGATGTATGCAATGATCCTTGTTGTAATATGGCAACCGGCAGGAGCCTAATGGTTGTCTTTAATTATGTTAAGACCTGCGTGTCTATTCATCTTGTAATAGCTTTATTCCAAGTAGTTGTAATAATTGCTGGTGATGATGGACAACCATGAAGCGGTGCCACTGACCTTGACGCAATGCTGGTGATGATGGAGATCATGTTCGTGCTTTGGAGATGGAGATCAAAGGTGCAAGAAGAAAAGGCCATATCATATCACACTAATTATGAATTGCCTGTGATGTTAATCCTTTATGCATCTTGTATTGCTTAGATCGCGACGGTAGCATTATAAGATGATCCCTCTCACTAAATATCAAGTAATAAAGTGTTCACCCTTAGTTGGCACCGTTGCTAAGACTCGTCGTTTCGAAGCATCTCGTGATGATCGGGTGTGATAGACTCTACGTGTGCATACAACGGGTGCAAGCCAGATTTGCACATGCGGAAACTAAGGTTAACCTTGACGAGCCTAGCATGTACAAACATGGTCTCGGAACACGGAATACCGAAAGGTAGAGCATGAGTCATATAAATGATATGATGAACATGATTGATTGTTTGCCTTTAAAGCTACATCATCTCACGTGATGATCGGACTTGGTGTAGTGGATTTGGTTCGTGTAATCACTAAAACAACTCGAGGGATGTTGTTTTGAGTGGGAGTTCATTTTGTAATTTGGATTAGTCGAACTCAATTTATCATAAACACAATCAAAGTGAATTTGCATAGTTTGTTGTAGTCATTGGCATCTGTTTATCACCTTACGCTTAGTTATAGTTGAGATAGTGGAACTATAGAAATTCTGGATATTTACTTTATAAACTGGTATCGTATTGTTTTGAATGTCAATTTAAAGTTTATAAGTCATATTGCAAACTTTCAGTAAACTCTATTTACTCCATGAAGTTTAATAAATAGTATTAAATCAAGAGTAACAATTCCAGTGTTAGTATCTAATGTATCATGTTTGCCTCCATGATTCTTGATACTCAAAAGATTGTTTTTAATATCAAGTTTATCTAAGAGCTGAAAGCAATGTTTCAGAAACCATCATATGTGAAAGGTATTGCGATATCTAAAACAATGTGTTGGTTACAACATGATAGAGTATACGTCCTCATATTTGATGAGAATTTGTGAAGGTTGGAGACGCTAGTCGTCCTAATCCTCCAAAAGGTTTTGAAAAGAAACGTTATACTCGCAATTCATCTTTATAAGCTATAGCAGCTTGATCATGAAAGTTGTCATGATAAGGATGAATAGAAGATCTAAGTAAAATGTTTACTACACTAAAAGATTACTAAAGAATGGATTTTTGAAAGAACACCAAACATTTGATGATGGTGATCCACCTTAAAGTGCAAGTCCAAAGGTATTAGTAGTTGACTATATACGCTTTGTACCATGTGTCATGTTGATGACACCACTATTGATGTTGATAGATTCTTTTAAAAGAAAAGGAATTGCTGAAAGAGAATCTATAAAATATTTGGCAGAAAATAAAAGGTTGGAAATGTCCAACTTAGGCATATAGAAGATATACATGTTATGGTTGTATTCTTTGCTTGTTAGACAATGTGGTTCTTGGGTATTGGATACACGAATTTGTTGGTGTGAAATGTCATACAAAGCGACACAATTCATGAACTACAATGGCCTAAGTAACAAGCAAGAGAATATGTGATGATGTTCATCGAAAACAAACAAAGGGTTGTTGTGTAGTTCATTAACATCAAAGCTTTGCTCCAAGATTTGTTTCAATAATTGTTTTTGATCAGGTATTATGACGACAAAAGGTTGTTCAAATAATTTCCGTATTCCATAAAAGATGGATGATTTACAAATCTCGTTGGAGAAATCACATCCATAAAACTAATGCTAAAATGTCGAAAGACAATTGATTGAAAAATCACTTATGAAGTAACATCGCTGTTTAAATTATATTGGAAAGAAAACATGAAGAAACTCCATGTTGATGGAATTTTGGAGTCTTTTGATTTTTGATCAAATGGCGCTTGTGAAACTTTCTAGAGATAATTAAAACTTCGTTCATAGGCCAAAAGGGAAAAAATGACTAGCTTATTGGAACTTGTACATATAGATGTATGAAGCCCATTATGTAGTCAAGAGCGATGGATTTCAACTTCATATGCTTCCTCCGAGAATTTAAGTGAATATATGTATGTTTACTTAATAAGGAAGAAGTATGAAACATTTGAAAAATGTTCAAAGACTTTCAAGATGAAGTGGAAAATCATTGTAACAAGAAAATAAAAGAGTTTATGATTGGATCGTAAAGAAAGTTGTTTGAGTTACAAGTTTAGCAAAACACCTAAGATTTGAGGAATCGTTCCATGGATTTGCATTTCCCAAAACACCATAGGAGTATGGATTGTTCAAGATATGTAATGAAACCTTGTTTGACATGGTAAGATCAAAGGTGTCATTTATAAAACTGCCATTATATATTAAAGATTAAAGCTTTAGTGACTACCGCTTTTACACTGAAAAGAGCTCCATCGTGATCCGTTGAAATGACACCATATAAGTCATGGTTTGGGATAAAACCCAAATTGTCTTTTCTTAAATTTTGGTATGTTATGCATAAGTAAAATGTTTACAACCAAAGTCGGATAAGCACGTCTTTGTAGGTTATCCCAAAGAATTTGTTGGGAATTTCTCCATAACGCCGAGGACAAAAGAGAGTTTGTCGCTTGGAACGTCAAGTTTCTTAAGAAGGAATTTTTCGTGAAAAGTTAAGTGGGAGGACAATAGAACTTTGATAAGGTTGTTGAACCTTAGCTATATGTGCTAAGTAGCGCAGCGCCGGAAAGTGTCCCAGTGACGGCCACAATGCTCATGGCTCTCGTGATTACAAAAGGTGTGATCTCGGAGATTAGAGTTCCTATAGAACCGTGTGGGTCGGTAAGAATCAAATAGTAAGATTTGATAAGCAAGTCGTTATTGTTTTGACAATGATGAACCGACTACATGCAAAGAAGCGATGATGGGCCCTGACTCCATAAAATGACTAGAAGTCATGGAATCCGTGATAGCTTCCATACACGAGAAATCAAGTTTCTGAACTTTGAAGACCCTCTGGAAAGGCGTGAAGCCTATCGGTCGTGTTTGGATCTATAAAGAAATAGACATGGATGTTTCGAATCTATGAAATAGTCGACATGTCGGAAAGAGTTTACAACAATGTTCAAGGAATTGACTATGATAAGATTTGATCTTTCATAGCGATATTTAGTCTGGACGGATTAATGTAGCAACCACTACATATATTTTGGTATATGGTAGTTGAACAAACAATACAAGTTCTTCTAATAGAATGTTTACCTAGGACGTGTACATGACACGATCCAAAGGGTTTTGTTAATTCAAAGGATGCTAAAAGAGTATGCAAAACTTCAATGGTTGAAGTAAGCATAGCGGAGTTGGAATCTTCACCATGATGAAACTGTTAAAAGAGTTTAAATTCATCGGAGATGATGAAGATGCTTGCATTTGCAAGAAATTAAGTGGGAGCGCTAAGACATATTTCTAATACATTATGTAGAGGACATATTGTTGATTAGAAATGATGTATCTTTTATTGAAAACAGGTTAAGAATTTCATTTCGATGAAAGACTTAGGCATAACCCAAGAATTAGGCATCAATGACTATATGGATAGATTGAGGCGCTAATATGGTTTTGCCAAATGTACATAGATAAAATGTTGAATGAGTTCAACATGGAAACAACAAGAAAGGTTCTTGACGCACGGAAAGGACTGAATCAAGATTCGAGTGTGTTGACACGAGATTCAAGTGTTTTGACACTTGGTGAAATCATAAGAATATTTTGATCAATCATTCTTTGAGATGTACACATCCAGATATGTCCTATGCTCTAAATATTATGAGCATATACCAGAATGATTCATAAGATGATTATTGGACAATAGTAAAGATATTCTTATGAGCTTTGGAAGAACTAAGAATATACCATGTATAAGTAACAAATAGTTAAAGGTAGTTCATTGTAAAGTGTTACATTGATACTAGTTTTGTCACAAGATACAAATTAAATTTATCTCAATTTAGACTATAGGCAGCACAATGTAATGGAAAGGATGTTCCATGATGGATTTGGATGAGTTCCAAAATTGAGACATTGTGACGGATACTACAACAAAAGGCTAAGTATATGGAACACATTGTGGATGGCTGACATTTCTTCAAGCGTTTCCAGTTGATACGATACTTCTCCTCGATGGTTCAGAATCTTAAAGGGCCCGATATATCTGGGGCTAACTTTCCTTTCAGACTAAAGCGTTGCGTTCCCTTCAGTGGTGAAACCTTGAGATATACAAAATCTCCGACATTGAAAGTCAGGTCTCTCCTTCTCTTGTCAGCATAACTCTTCTGTCTGGACTGGGTGGTCTTGAGGTGCTCATGGACTTTGTGAACCTTCTCTTCGGCTTCTCGGAGAATGTCGGGTCCAAAGATCTGACTCTCTCCCACTTGCAACAAATTTAAATGGGTGCGACACTTTCTTCCGTATAGGAACTCAAATGGTACCATTTGCAAACTAGATTGATAACTGTTGTTATATGAGAATTCTGCGAAAGGCAGGCAGTCTTCCCATTTTGATCCGTATTCCAACACACAAGCTCTCAACATAACTTCTACGATTTGGTTTCTCTCTCAGTCTATCCATCAGTTTGTGGGTGATAAGCGGTGCTGAAATTAAACTTGGTGCCTAGTCCTTCCTGGACTTTCTACCAAAATCTCGAGGTAAACTGGGTTCCTCGATCTGATACTATGGTCTTGGGGGTTCCATGCAGACTAACAATTCTGGCAATGTACAGCTCTACTAGCTTCGAACTCTGGTAGGTTGTCATGATAGATATAAAGTGAGCTACCTTGGATAGTCTATCAACGATGACCCAGATTGAGTCATTTCCCCTACTAGAAGTAGGCAAACCGGTGATAAAGTCCATTCCGACGGAATCCCAATTCCATTCTAGAATCTACAATGGTTGCAACAGTCATGCGGGTCTCTGATGCTCTCCTTTGACTCTTTGACAGATGTCACACTTGGCGATGTAGCTTCTGATTTCTCTCTTCATCTTGTGCCACCAAAATTGCTCTTTCAAATCTTGATACATCTTCGTTCCTCCGAGGTGGATAGAATAAAGAGTATCATGAGCTTCCTGCATGATAACTTGCTTCAGCTCCGAATCTGCTGGCACACAGATACGTCCTTTGTACCACAGAACTCCTTCTTCGTCTTCATTGAATCCAGGTACCTTTCTTGTACCAATACGACGTTTGATGCCGTCGATACTTTCATTTCCCTTCTGGGCTTCCTTGATTTGGCTGATCAAAGTGGGTTGAAGTTCAATGCTAGCTAAAAATCCTTTGCTAACTATCTCAGTTCTAAACTGCTCCAACTCCTCATACAAACTTGGTTGCTTCTCCTTGATCATGGTGTTTAGCTTACAAGGCAATATGCTAAGAGCATCCTCTACCACATTGGCTTTGCCGGGCTGATAGTGAATATCAAGGTCATAATCCTTGATCAACTCTATCCATCTCCTTTGCCTCATGTTCAGCTCCTTCTGAGTGAAAATATACTTCAAGCTCTTGTGATCTGAGTAAATCTCACAGCGATTACCCATCAGATAATGATGCCATGTCTTCAATGCCAAAACTACGGCTGCTAATTCAAGATCATGGGTTGGATAGTTCTGCCCATGCTGCTTCAGTTGCCGGGACAGATATGCGATAACTTTGCCTTCTTGCATCAATACACATCTGAGACCTATCTTGGATGCATCACAGTATACGTCAAACGGCTTCTTGATATCTAGCATGATCAATATTGGGGCTGAAATCAATCTCTTCTTTAGTTCTTGGAAACTGGCTTCACATTTGTCGGTCCATTCAAACTTATTGTCCTTCTTCAACAATTGGTTCTTGGTTCTTGCGATGCTCGAAAATCCTTCAATGAACTTGCGGTAATATCCCGCTAATCCGAGAAATGCACGGACTTGGGTTTGAGTGGTGGGGGCTTCCCATTCTTCGACAGCTTTGATCTTGGCAGGATCAACAGAGACTCCTCCTGCAGACATAATATGTCCTAGGAATCCTACTTCTTTCAGCCAAAACTCACATTTGCTGAACTAGGCATATAACCGATGTTCTCTCAGGGTTTCTAGGATGATCCTCAGATGCTGCTCATGCTCTTGTTCTGACTTGGAGTAGATAAGGATATCGTCGATAAACACAACGACAAACTTATCTAGGAAATTCATAAAGATCTTATTCATGAGATTCATGAAATAAGCAGGGGCATTGGTTAATCCAAAATACATGACCGTATACTCGTATAAACCATAACGAGTAGTAAAGGCGGTCTTCGGAATATCTGTTGCACGAATCTTAAGTTGGTGATAACCAGTCCTAAGATCAATCTTTGAGAATACCTGGGCACCAGTCAACTGATCAAATAGATCCTCTATTTTCGGCAAAGGGTACTTGTTTTTGATGGTGACATCATTTAGCTTTCTGTAATCTGTGCACAAACGGTTGCCTCCATCTTTCTTGTCAACGAATAACACTGGTGATCTCCATGGCGATGCGCTTGGTTGAATCAAGCATGTTGTTAACATAGCATCCAACTGCTTCTTCAATTCTACTAACTCTGAGGGGTTCATGCTATAGGGTCTCTAGGCTATGGGTCCGGTTCTGGGGATTAGTTCTATAATGAACTCAATATCCCTATCCGGGGGCATACCTGGCAATTCATCTGGGAATACGTCGGGGTATTCACAGACTACTCTGACTTGGTCTATGGTGGGTAAGGCTAGACTCTTGTTGCACTTGAAGTGACGGGGTAAGGTTTCAGATATATGCTCTACTGTTACTCCTGAGCTACTAGTCATGGTGATGGCTTTCTTAGCACAGTCTATCAGTCCTTTATGCTTTGACATCCAGTCCATACCTAGTACTACTTCCAATCCTTTGGTTTCGAGTACTATTAGGTTGGCATAAAAATCTATCCCATGTATTCTGATAGGCACAACTTTGCAAATTTTTCTAGCTTTTGTAGTTGAACTGGGGATTTGGACTATCATGACATGTTTCAAGTTGGTTGGGTGAATCTTACTAGTGCATGCAATTTTTTCGGTGACAAATGAGTTGACAGAAAATATACCCAGCACTACGTCTGGCGCTTCTTGGGCTTCCTCGGTGTTCATGTGGAAGAGACGGTTGTTGCGGTTGTGAGGGTTCCCTGGGGAAAATCTTCTCCCTGGTTGAACACGACGTTGCTGTTGAGCTGGGGCATTCACATTGGCAGTGGTGGCAGTCTTCTTGGGACACTCATTGGAATAGTGACCCTTCACTCCACACTCGAAACAAGTTATCTGGGACTTGTCTTTTGCTGCGACAGGCACAACATTGCTTCTAGTTCTGGGTGCAGTGTTGTTGTTGTTGTTTCTCTTGGGAGGTGCACGGTTGAAATTGCTGGTGTTGCCGGAGTTGTTGTTGTTTCCTCCGGACTTCACATTGCCTCTACTACGGTTGGGGTATCTTGGGCGAGACATTGGGGGTCGGTTGTTTCTCGGTGCATACCCTGTACACGGGTTGGGATGGTACTTCTGGTGACTGTTGAATCCAGCTTGATGCATCATACGACGTTTGTGGTTGTCGTTTGCTTGGTTAATCTTCCCTTCCATCTGAATGGCAGAGTCGACTAGCTCTTCGAGATCCTCGAAGCGGATATTGCCGAGGACAGTCTACATCTCGTCATGCAGTCCGTTCAGGAATCTCTCCTTCTTCTTGGCCTCTGTGTTGATCTCATCAGGTGTGTACCTGGCAAGCGACATGAATCTGTCACGGTACTCTACCATAGTCATTCTGCCTTGCTTCAACTCTCAGAATTCATCCCTCATTCTGGTGACTAGGCCCTGCAGCACGTGGGTGCGACTGAACTTGATTTTGAAGGCTTCCCATGTCGTCACTTGACCATGGTTCATCAGGCGGATGCTGTTCCACCAGGCTCTTGCGTATCCTGCCAAGTAGTAGGTGGCAAAGAGAACTTTCTCTTTGTCATCAACTCTGGCTACCTCCAAATTATTCTCCATCGTCTGCAACCAGTCATCGGCATCTAATGGGCTCTCCGAAGTGCTAAAGATTGGGGGATTGGTATTCTGGAAGTTCTTTAGCTTGGATCCTTGATGATCCTGATTTCCATGCCCTTGGTTGTTTTGGGCCATCTGAGCTATCTGCTGCAGTGTTGCTAAGTTGGCATGGCGCTCTGCCCTGCTTACTTCACGGTCCACAACTAACATTTGCATGATCTGCAGCATTGGGTCTTGCGATGAGTTGCTCCCTCCTGGGTTTCCACGAGCCATCTGAAGATTGAGATAGATAAATGGGTAAGAGGGAAAGTTCTAAGGTTCATGGTTTTGTGTTTCAAAGCTAAAACTTTGAGTTTGACTCCGGTTTTACAACTAACTCCATTTTATTCCTTCAAACAAGCACACGATACAAACACACACACACACCACAACAATAAAGGAAAACAGATGGTTTTAAGAACCATTCTGCAAGCTACGATACAGTGGGACCGATACATCTCATGCTACGACAGTGCTCTAGTGCATCTACTCATCGTCGATGAAGTCGGAGTCCTCATCATCAGTGTAGAAGTCCACGACATCCTCCTCTAGAAAGTCATCATCATTGCTGAGGTAAGAATCCATATCTCCCTGGATGTCAGCCATCCACAATGTGTTCCATATCTCGTTACTTAGTATGCAGATAATCAAACATAACCTTCCCTTTACAAACCCTAGTATAAGCACCTCTCCTATGAGCATGGCCTCCCAACCATGATCATCTGTCATCTTGGGCACTACATAGGTGGACAACATTGAGAGATAGCCTCAGCTCAACCCTCTCCCGCGAGGGAACTAATACTAAATGTACACTTCTGGCTAAGCCTTACCCAATTCAGGTATTGTGGTTGTACGGTAAATTGGAATGGTATCGCATCTGAATCCAACCATCAGTTTTTGTAAAAGGGCTAAGGCTCATGCCTCAACATTTTCATCATCATAAACCATTTGTGTTTCTCAACACATGTCAAAACATCTCAATAGAATGACTCATCATTCCAAGGTTTTCACAACTCATTTTCACCAAGCGTTCCCATCTAAAGTGACTCAAGTTTTGATTTAGCGCTAAGCTACTAAGTTAAGAGTGTTCACTAAGGTGGGATGCTAATCTCAATCTCATGCCATAGAATGACATCTAAGGTTATCTAGATAGGTCAAGTTTTATACTTTTTATGCTACCTTCAAACAAGTAAGGGACTTTGGTAAAGTAAAGAAAGTAAAAAGCTTGAAAGTAAAACTTGGGGAAGGTAATATTCAAAGTGGTATAACCCAATGCATGCCTAGTGCATCTTGCTTAGGTCATCTAACTTAATTCTAGCTTGCTAACAATAGCTTTCCTTGGTTGGTGTAGTGGTTGAAGTTTTCTTCCTCCTCCTCTTGGTAGAACTCCTCCTCCTGGAAAGCTTGGTCGGTACTATCGTCTATAAATACATACGAAATACACAATCACCAAACAATACTTAACTAGGCTACTTAGTACACTAGGGCACACATTTGATGATCTATTATCATCACAAGAATCACAAGGTTTTATTAACTAGCTTCATTCTTTTTATTTAAGAAAAGTAATTTCTACTCATTGAAATTAACTAAGATTTAATATTCTCCATTTAAAATATGGGATCATGTGGACACATGTCATCACCACATATTCTAACATATGGGAATTTAAAGGTTGGATCACACAATTAAGTTTAAGTTTAATATTTAATGATTTAAAGTGACTAGAAATACCTATATAGCATTATTTTGGTACTAGTCCAAAGTCACTGCATGTAAACCTTAATATTATTACATATTTAGATAGGTATGATTAAATATGATTTTTGAGAGTTGGAATCAACTCAAAAGCTATTATTGTTGATTTTATAAAAATGTTTGATTGTGCAAATGCTTCTGTCTTGTTATTTTTACTAGGAGAGATCTCTAACTCTAAATGAATTAAATCCAACGGGCTTGGATAGATCTTTTCAGAGTCTTTCCAACAAAATTGGAATCACTCAATTTGGTTCTGTAAATCTTCCTGAATTGATTTTTAAACTAAGGGACATAATCTAGTTTTAGTTTAAAAGGAAAAATCTAAATTTGAATCTACGGGCTAAGGCGGGAAAGGAAATGGGCCGGCCCAGTCTCACTCCGCGGCGCTGAGGACAGCTGATAGGGGGTCCCACATGTCAGCGGCTCTTTAAACTCGAAGCGGTACGGGGCAACATGGACCGTTGGATTAGAAAGAAGATCTACGGCTAGGGCTTGTCGTCGATGACGGACAGGTCGCCAGCGAGGTGTAACCCTAGCGGCTCGGTGGGGGTCTGGGCGGCTTACCAGGGCTCCGGCGAGGGTCGCCGAGGCGGGCAAACGAACAAGTCGAGGACGGCGGTTCTCCTGGTACTGGCGGCGTCCCGAGAGATGGCCTGGATCAACGGCTCCCTTTTTCTCCCTCCGCGGCAGACTCCGGCGAAGTTTCGGCGCTGCGGATGATGGCTTGCTTCGGTGGGGCTCTGGGAGTGTTCTGAGAGGGAGGGGATAAGATTGGTGTGAGGAAATGGTGCTGGGGAGCTCTCTATTTATAGGCTCGGCGAGGCGGCAGAGAAGCATGGGCGGAGCTCGACGTGGTCGACAGCACAACGAGCTAGAGGTGTGGGCGGTGGGCTAGGACGGTGGGTTGTTCCCTGGTGAGTGTCACGGCGGTGCGCGTCCAGTGAAATGCGGTCGAGAGAAGCGAGCGTTGCTGCGCGCACGTGCCTCTATCGACGGCGAGCTTTGCGGCGGTCGGCGATTACGGGTCACGGTCGAGGAAACGGGTATGTCCGTTAGCTTCCTAGGACGGTGGTGATCATGTAGGTGGGCGGCGAGAGCGAGGCTGGGTCTGGTTGAGCGGGGACAGCGCGTGAACTGCGGGCGGCGTCGGCATGGCAGACAGGCTCCGGGCGCGGCGGTTCCTGGCTGCTCCTCGCTCTGTCTGTGGGCTGGGGCTGGCCGGGCGGTGGAGGTGGACCACGGGCGACATGCTGAACATGGTAGGCGAGGTTGGCGACTGCTGTGGCGCGCTGTCGCCGGTGGGTGCTCGATTTGGGCTCGGCATTGATGTCCATGACCATTTGGTCGGGGCACTGTGCTTGGCCGGTCTAGCAAAGGGTAGGGGATGCACTGGGGTGGCTCTGGTTGCAAAATGGGAGACCACATTGATCCAAACACTGCTCACAATAGTGTTTGTGATTTTTTCAGATTTTTGCACACAAGGTGTTTGACAAAATGGCCGAAAGAATTCAAGTTTTGAATTTTGAGTTGATTTTTGGTGGACTTGTTTGTCAAATGCTTAAGCATCTGTGGTTGCTTGGGATTTGAAAATGGAGTTCATTTGAGTGGTTTTTGAATAAGTGTGATCTTGATACCTACACTAGATTCAATTTCTAAATGTCATTTAAATTTAGTGTTTGAAAGTTTTTGGGATGAAACAAAGTGGGTCTTGGTACATCACTACTTATACTAGCAAGGGGTGCAAAGATCCACATTTGTTTCTCTTAAGATTTGAGTTCTAGGAATAGCCAAAGTAGGCATGGTGATTAAAATGGCACAAATGACCATTTGCTTATTTTATTCATTTTGATTTGTTTTTCTTTGGGATTTGTTTGGGAATGATCTAGATGATGTTTAATTCACCTTAGAATCATTTTACAATCAATGGGTCACTCAAACATGGCAATTCAAAACAACTAATTTAAATGCACACACATGAATGCTTAATGATTTTAAATGGATAAGTTTTTGTTAACCCTAAATTTGATAATTTGGATCTTAATAACCTTGGATTAGAGTTTTGGAATGTTACAGCGACGCCGACCGCGGCAGCAGGTCCCCCGCTGGGACGCAGAGCAGCATGTCGTCGAAGGCCGTGGCGTCCGTTAACAACCGTGTCGTCTGTCCGTCCGCCCCTGCCACGTGTGCATTGACCGCGGGACCCACCTGCCAGAAAGATGGTTAGACGGCTAACTACGACGGATCAGTGCTCCGCGTCATAGCCTGGCCTGAAAAGAGGTCTTTATGTGTCAAAAAACCCAAAGATAGTGGTTTAGTGTCACCTCATGCGCAAATGTGATGGTTTTTTGTCATTTTCTCGTGATATACACATGAAATTTTTTTCTGGAACTTCCTGACATTTCAAAGAAAAGTTTTTGTAGCACGCAAATCTGTTTTTTATCAGAACAAGTACGTGTGAAATTTTCTTCACAAAACTTTGTGCCCCGGGCGGAGATGTACACATGAAATTTTGTTCTAGAGCTTTTTGCCATTTAAAAACATGTTTAAAAGGCGAGTGCTAAGCGTCCCCCGGACGATGGGAGCCTCCCATCGTCCTGGTCCCGCGTCCGACACGTGTCCCCCACCCCACCCCCGGGATGCTCTATACACACGGAAACGCAATCCCCACCTCGCCTCGTCCGCCTTCTTCCTCCCGTCACACCTCAATGCAGGAGACGCACAGCCTCCCATGGCGACACCGTCGCCGCGCCGGAGAACACGCCAGGCGGCGGCCTCGCAGCAAACGCTGGGTAGCAGATTGTAGAAGCTCTGCTCGCCCCTTGTTGCAGCACCGACATCAGGTTGTAGCAGCCCCCGCGGGCAGATGTAGCAGATCCGGTTGCAGGTTGTAGCAGAACCGGCGGTCAGACATAGCAGCGCTCGCGGCCAGATGTACCAGCGCCGACGAAGGTGTCGTCGCAGAGGTAGCAAGGCCGCTCGCATATTGTAGCAGAGCTGGTTGCCCGTTGTAGCAAAGTAGGCCTCCCATTGTAGCTGCGCCGCCGTCGCCGGAGGAGTTGTCGCCGGAGGAGTTGTCGCCGGAGAAGGCGCCGTCGCGACGGCAGCAACGCCGGTCACCCCTTGTAGCAGCGCCTCTCGCTGCTGGTAGCAGAACCTACTACCGCTCGCAGCAAAAGACACCGTTGCCGTAGAAGATGCCGCCGCCGGAGAAGACATTGTAGCAAGGCCGCTCGCCCATTGTAGCAAGGTCGGTCGCGCCTTGTAGCAACACCGCCTGCCCATTATAGCAAGGCCGACAGTGCCTTGTAGCAAGACCGTCCGCTGATTGAAGGAAACCTTGCCCCAGCGGTCATAGCACCACCGCCGTGCCATGGTAGCAACGCCCCAACTCCATCTAGCAACACGGGCTGCCCCTTGTAGCAAGGCCGGCCAACCACCAACCGCAGCACCGCCGCCCAACGGAGAGGTCACGGAGGTGGAGCCCCGACGGTGGATGTCGATTGGAGCGACTCCCCCACCCCGCAGTACATCGCCTGGGGGAAAATCAGAGATGGGCGGGGGACACCGCGGGCGAGATGGGGAGGAGGAAGGGCGTGCCCACCGGAAGGAGAGGAAGGAGGCGGCAACACGTGCTTGGGCAGCTGCAGCTGCAGGCGGGGAAGAGGAGCTCTCCCATGGCAGCACTCATGGGAAGGGGATGAGAAGAAAACGAAGAGGAAGGAGGTGAGGGAAAGGATAAGACGAGCGAGCGGTTCACGTGTCGGTGGTGGGGCCCATGAGGACGTGTTGCGCAGGGAGAAACGTGAGCGTGCGCTGACCCAGACGATGATCGTCCGGAGGAAGGGAATCATTTTCCTGTTTAAAATGCATTTAGAAAAAACAGTGGCAGATTTCCTGTTTAGTCCATTCCCTCTCATGTTTACTGGCTTAAAGCTGGAATGGAATGGTCGAGGTGTGTCTCCTAGTCCTAGTTCACCAAGCGGATTTACTAAATAAGAACTGCAATATGTAAACAGTATCACGCAGATTACACCCCAAATAGCTGCCTGTCAGGTAATACTAGTGAAACATCCCACAAGTCCGCGGCTAACTCTAGACTGCTAACAGTCTTGGTACATTCCTCAGACACTACTTCCGGAAGTTTATTTAAGGCTGGGATACACTGCACTAAGCCTATGATGAAAGCAGAGTCGACCAAGTCACCTTCAGTGAGATCAACCCAAAATCAGTCCTTATGTCTTGAGTACCAAGCCCATGCGTGCCTGCCTCGAAGGAACAACAATGTTCAGCCGCACTAGATGACTCTGAGGCTACCTTCAACTTCAAATCCATGGTGGAACCATCTGGTGCAGCAACTACCAACCTCTTCAAGCCTTGTGACTCATGAATGGCACCATCGAAGAGACGGATTTCTTCATCATTATATCCCCCAATAAAACAACCGAGACACAAACTGAAACTGCTTCGCACTTCTGATATGACAACTTCGACGGTTGCCTGAACTGCATCATGAATACGTGATACAGTTATGTCAACCGAGCCACAATCGCCATGGATGCGTTGTGTGAATGCATGATTCCATGTGCCCCACGTGTCGGTTATGGCTGATATACCATCGATCAACTGTAGATCATCACCTTTTTGTTTGCCAGTCTTGATCCTCATGTCATACTCGACGAGAGCAGTGCCATACAAATCTATCCCTCGCTTAGGGCCAGTCATGTTGATGAGAGAACCCTACAAAATTGCTATTATTTAGTAGCTCTTCATGTAAAAGTATATAAAACAGCTAAAGTTAAATGCTTGGAACAACATTATTTGAGGGGTAATTCACAATTCATGACCAAGATCATTGTCTCAAACCAAACCGAATAGTTATTTGATTTTGTTCGAATCCCAAAATTTTAATTACTAAAGCCTGTCGAAATGAAAAGAGAAAATAAAATTGACTTGTAGTGATTCGATCATTCATGATATGCATCTTCATATGTCCAAAGCTATTCAATTTGATTTTGTTTGGAATGCATGATACTCACTTCAGTTTCTTGACTTAACAGTTTTCAAAGCAAACACCCTTTCACAATATAAACTTGGAACAGTAGTGGCGTCTTCTACAATCCAAACAACTCTGCACTTTTGGCAGATTAATCACATGGAAGCATCTTTACTCATGCTAAAGAGATTGGTGGTTGTTATATCATCAAGAGTATGTATGATCCAATCTCATATGGTCTATGCATGCGGTTTGACCTTCTAATGTTAAATGAATAATTTTACATTAATAATAAGTCTAGCTAACCCCCTCGAGTATCAAGATTTGTCTACTTAGCCCCCCTCAAGTATAAAATTGGGTTTTTGACCCCCTAAGTACTCCATACCATATAAATCTTTTTCTTGGGTGGTTTTGCCCACGTGGTAGCATCCAACCCAGGGTGATTCATATGGTATGGAATACTTTAAGGGGGCGAATAGCAGGTTTTATACTTGACGGGGTTAAGTAGACAAACCCCAATATTTGGGGCATTAGACATATTATACTTGAAATAATTATAGATAAGTATGGGTTTGCACCTGCTCCACGATGATGGGATCGTCCCTGCTTAAATTGACAACATAGTTAAGCAATGGATCCATATGATCCCGCACTGCTATGTATCCATACAGCTCTACTGGGCCAACTTTGACAGAAAGTTGAGCCAGCTTTAGTGAGAAAATTTGCAACATGCGAGTAGGTATATGCCTCATGCAAGTTCCATTATAGAACTTGCAATCTTTGGGAACTGGCAGCCGAGCTTCATAAGAAAAAGTTATATTCAAATTGAAATCAATCCAGGTAACAAATATTTGACATATAAAAAGTAAATGTGCCACTGGACTATTTCATGGCCGTATTGGAAGTTTTTCTTTCATCTAAGTGGAAATTATCACTGTTATTTTTAAATGGAATTTTGTTTTCACGAAGGTTTTTGTTTTAGGGAACCCGAAGAAAAAAAGAGTAACGATTAATCCCTAAGAGAAGGAAAAAGTCCATTTTACTCTCCCAAAATATTCCATAGCCCCCAAAACTATTTATTGGTGAAGTTTACCCACAAGTATTACTAAACAATTCATTTCAACCTTTGCTGAAAATAATCTTTTGCTTCTCTTTGTACAAGTTCCTCTTCTAAGTTGCCTTTTTCTGATGGTAGATAACACCATACCCTATATTACAAAATAATTTCATAAGTTTCCATGACTATTTGCATATCGGGAGCAGCTAAACCTATTTAACACTCTGGATACAAAATTACATGCTAAATAAAACTATTCCGTCGATAAATATCGACCTGAAGTAAATTGAACACTTTCTGCTAAAAAAATAAACTTGTGGACAGCCGGTGTGTGGGTGGGGGAGGTGAACCAAACTAGTTAAGGTAGTTATATGGAAAAGCAAGACTTCAGGGGAGATATGATGCCCAATGAAGCACAACCTAAAGTTCGGCTAGCTGTTTTTCCTCTCCTACTTTTGCAAACCTAAGAAATACAACCCTTGAGTACCATTTTGACGAGAATTTCTTCCATAGATATTTGCACATGCATCGACATTTAAGATTTAACTTGTAAAAGTAAACAAATGAAGGAAAATTAGCCCGAGATTTCAACAGAGAATATATCAGTTGACCCTATAGCTTGAAAAATGTCCTCGTAACAGATAAAAGGCACCGCAAAATTGTAATGGTAACGCGCAAAGACATAATTTTGCGGTGTGTTTTGGCAAACGCCTAAAAATAACGGTGTCTTGTAGTGAATTTTCCCCAAATAAAAATAGGAAAAGAGATACTGATCACTTACTCTCTGTACGGTCCGTAACATGATAGTATCTTTTCCACGAATGAGTAACCCTGTATACAGAACCATCACGGTGTCTACTTTTTGGAAGTTTTTCCAATTCCATGGGGATTACATCAGGATCCTTCATTGCGATCTTTCCTTTCTCGCAATCAGACTCGTCAATTTTGACTGCACTGGTGCTGGGCATGCTCTGAGATCCATGAGGAAATCTATCACCCAACAGCATAAGAAGTCGATCTCAGCATCCGTCAAAAATACTTATTCTGGTGTTAACTAAAAGAACCACCACCCCCCGCGCCAAAAAAAGTCCCCCTTTCGACTTAACAAATCAACACATGAAGGGTAAATAGAACCACAAAGTTGGTCAAAACCCAGATCCAAAGCTATAGTAATAACCAAATAAAAGGCGGAAAATTAGCATCAGATCAAGAAAACATACTGGGAAACACGACGGACAGTTGGATTGGGAGCCACCATGAGTGGGGAAATTCGTCGTGCAAGCGCCGGTGTTGACCAGCAAGGCGGAGCAGAGGCCATGAAAGAGAGGGGAGGTCGCGAGGTACTGGAGAGGCGGCGCATTGAGTTACAAGAGGTGGCGACGCCAGGTCGTCGGAGGATACGAAGAATTGGGTGGAGGATTTGCATCTCAGCGCGGCGGCGGGAGGTGGATGTGGGGAAGGGGGAGAGGAAATAGCTGAACGCACGGGACGTGGGGAGTTTGATGATTCGCCCCTGTTTGTTTCCTTGGTACTGTAACTGAATTTTTTGTCCCTGGTTATTTTTAAGTTTGACTTTTTTTTTTCCCGAAATCCACCTGTATCAATTAATAATACAACAGTACAAAGAAGACTAACAATAATAAAAATTAAAAATAGGTCACTGAACCACCTAGCAATGACTAAATACAATAGCATGAACCGAAAGGCGCACCGCCGTCCTCGCCCCTCCATCACTGGAGGAGGGCAAAAGCTTATCGTAGTAGAGCTTGTTGTAGTAGATAGACAGAAAATCGTCATGCTAAAACCACGAAGGACCAACACACCAGAGTAGTAACCATCGTCGAAGATGACAATTATAGATTGGAAGAGACCGACCTCAAACCACACCAAAGAAAACGAAAAAAACCGAATCCAAGAGATCCATTAGACACATGACTCCACGCGCTCTCCGTCAGTGCTAGACACACCACCGGGCCAAGGATAAGACGGAGATGACCTTATTCTGACTTCTGGACGTAGCCGTCGCCTCAACATCCTGAAAAAGACACTAAAAATAGTCTAAACAATGAACGCGAACCTTCCCGCTAGCGAGAGGTCGTGGTCTGCCACACCTCCATGGCACCAAGGCCACCGGAGACGGAGCGGTCCGCAACGTCGCCGGCGGGAGGGACGAAACCCTAGATGGGTTCTACAAGCCTGTCGTACATGTACTGGTTTGCTCAGAGTAATTCTGAGTGATATCTTGTTTTTTTTTAATTACTAGAAAACATGTTTGTGCGTTGTAACACGAGAGAAAAATCAACCGCAAAATCATCTTACTTTGATTTTGCTCCTAGAATTTTTGTACCTAACAAAAAGTCGAAGCTTGTAAAAAGATCTGCATGGCATGGACACTTATTCCCATCATTTTTATCTCGATATTTCTGCAATTTTCAGTTTTGACGATGTTGGATAACTCGACGGCTCTCAGGAGATATTAATTCGTACTCCCTCCGTTTAACGTTTTAGCTTTGTAAATCTAATGATCTAGACATCTTTTGATGCATAGATTCGTAGAAGTTCGAAGTGAACCTATAAACTAAAAAACAACTACATATATTTATTTCACAAACCTAAAATATCTTATATTTTTGAACGCGGGAGTGGAAAACAAAATTGATTACATTGGTTTTGTTTAGAAAAGAGTGGTATAGTAAAGTTGTCCATGCCCTATCCTAGTTCCAAAATACAACACCTTTTCTATACCTATACCTATACCTATATATATGTGTATATATATATATTATATATTATATATTTATATAATAAAGGACGGATTATTTCTTCCGGTCCAACACTTTTTTGAACAAATTTGCCCCTCCATGTCTATACCTATTTACAGAGCAATGCCAGCGTTGAGCGAAAATAACCGGTCGTTCCACCGTCGTGTGCCCCAGGTCCGATCCCATCGCGATCAAAGCACGTCCCTAATTCCCTACCGAGCTGTCATGCCAGAGGAACAACGGAGCCGAGGCCCGTCGCTAGCACGAACCCTAGCCCCAAGAATCCGCCGTGATTCGGCCTGATTTGGGCAGCATGGCCATGGACATGATTAAGAGCATCGAGTGTGATTATCCCGGATCTACTTTGTTGAGTCTCAATCTGAAAAATCTCGGAAGATCGCATCTCCTTCCCCATCTATCGACATGCGGCTTTGGGTTTGGTGAGATTCGCAAAATCGCAAGGCGGCGAATCACATAGGACAGGTTGGTGGGCGAACGACAGTGAGGGTCTAGAGGTTGCCGACCTGTGGTGAAGTTGATACGGTGGAGGTGGTGGCAGTAGCGGAGCTCGAGCTCGCGGAGACAGGGCAGGCAGCGATGACCCGGCGCATGGCGGCATCGATCATAGACACTGAGAGGAGGCCTCAAGTGTGGAGACCATGGCTGTCCGCCGCCGCGACGTGGAGGCCCCACACCGACAGCTGTGCGAGGAGCCTCGGTGTCCATCGTGCACGCCCTGTCCGTCCTTTGGGCAGTCATCGAGACGCAGATGCATGTCATCGACCCTGCAGGCCGCGCCATTGTCGAGGCAGCGCCTAAGGTCGGCCTCTGCGAGCTGCCCCGCGTGGAAATTGAGCGAGAAGACGTCCACCCGCTGCTTATCTTGCTTGTCGATGGCGGTCAGCTGGTCCCCCATGCCCAGGAAGGGGAAGCGGAAGAGGAGCAAGGAGAACGCACCAGTGCAGATGGCCGACTTGAGCGGCAGACGGCTGAGAATCTGCAGGCGCAGCGCGATGGGGAGGTCCAAGATGCGGTCCTTCTGCTCCTCCACTGCCCCTACCTGCCACCAAATCATCTCCATCATCCCTCCCTACACGCGTCGCATCTAGCAGGATTTGAAGGGGGTGGATGGATGGGCCGACCGGCTGGCTGCGTACTGCTGTGGTCACTACTATTTGCATTTTTCAGCTTAACAGCTCCATCCATTTGAAACCAGCGGAATTGATATGCATTATTTCTTCCTCCTCATATGTTCTGATCTCCCGTTATTCTTTTCTTTCAGGCATTTGCCAAAATATGGCGACGGGAATTAAGGCGTGCTGTTCATGTCGAGCCACAAGCGGAAGTACATCACCTGCCATTCAGACTACAAGGTGCCGAAGCTTCTTTTCGTGCTCAGTCGCGAGAGACAGTACTTCTACTGCTTCTCCATGTATATTTACTTGCATAGATTATAGATCATTCCTATTCGCTTATCTGGATCCAAAAGTTTTAGTGGTGAAGATCTTTTCTTAGAAACACGTGCTAGGCTGAATGGGTAGCAAATGTGCATCCGAAAGACAGAAACCTGAGTGATATTATTCCTACATCCATCTGAGCTTGAACTCAAAATGATAGGATGATCAAGCTTTGCGGAGAGGCCACGACAGTACAATTTGATAATAGTTTGAGCACTTTTTGGATGGATTAGTAGACAACTAATGGTCCTATCTACATTCAATTCCCTGCAATGAACTCTCTATGCTCTAAGACAGAAAATTACAGTGATCGTAATGCAGAACTGAGATCAATTGCGTGGTGCATATGTGTCATATTATATCAGAGAGGGCCAATAGAAAGATTGGATAATTAACGAACTTCCTAGATGATTGTATTAATCAAGCAGGTTCGAAGAGGGCGGATTGTGAGACGGCCGCAAGGGGTCAGGGACGAGCATGATGTCCATGGAAGCGGAGGTGCAGTGCTCTCGAGGTCAAGGAGCAAGGGCCCCTGAACCGAGCAGGTCGGGCAGGAGACAACCTTGCATGAGGGAGGTCTGGGCCGGTGCCATGTCGGTGTAGTAAGTATTTTTAGCTCAATTAATATGGTTATCATTTATTTTTTCGGTGCAACACACGGGCACTTTTGCTAGTCTATAATAAAATCAGTTTCTGAATACAAGTTGCAGCGTCTACGTGCGTTCAAGTTTTTTTTTTTCAAACTGTGCGTTCAAGTTTTGAATTCCCACGATTTATGCTCTGTTAAAACATCAGAAAGAAAAGAGAGAAAAAATATCAAAAGATAAGGTGTGCATCAGGCAACCCGTGTCATTTTTTATATGATATAAGAGTTTCCCTTGGTCAACGGAATTCGTGACCCGACCCCTCTCCCGCGCATGCACGGTGGCGCCGCGCCGCGCCGCGCCAGGCGGTCCCCTCTTCTCCCCGGCCGACCTTCTCATCAAGAACCTCCCGCCCACCGCCGCCGCTCGGGGCGTCGCCGGGCAAAGATCTGGCGGCGTGGCGGCGACGACCCTGGCTGCGATCTGGCGTGGTGGCGGCGGCGTCCGCGCCCGCGCTGGTTCGGCGGTGGCGTCGTGGCTAGCGGCGGCTGGGGTCCTTGGTCCGGATGGCTGCACGCGGCGGCAGAAATCCGTGTACGGGCCGAGATCTATTCCGTTCGTCGCCGACGCTAGCGCCTAGGATCTCCGGGCCATGCCCGCGACACTAGGGCACTTGGGGCTACTGCCCTTGGCATGGTGGTGGTGACTTCCTTCTCCGTCGGAATGGTCGGCCGGGCGATGGTGTCTACGCACATTTCTATTCTTGTAGATAGTGTTGGGCCGCCAAGTGCAGAGGTTTGTAGAATAACAGCAAGTTTCTCTTAAGTGAATCACCCAAGGTTTATCGAACTCAGGGAGGAAGTGGTCAAAGGTATCCCTCTCAAGCAACCTTGCAATCAAGATACAAGAAGTCTCTTGTGTCGCCAACACACCCAATACACTTGTCAGGTGTATAGGTGCACTAGTTCGGTGAAGAGATAGTGAAATACAAGTAATATGGATGATTATAAGTGGTAATTGCAATCTCAAATAAGAGTGGTAGCAAGCAAACATATACCAGAACTGATTGTAAACCGTGTTTCAATGCTTAGAAACAAGCCTAGGGATCATACTTTCACTAGTGGACACTCTCATATAAATATCTTCTCTTCATGATACTACCCTGAACTACTCTCCGGTTGGACGATGTAGGGCTATAACAGCACACCTTAAAGTTCGCATTCCCCATCTTGATAACCACTCACTATCACCTTGAGCGCTAGATGGTTCTAACAAACACCACAATCTTATAGAGACATCCAACTTAAATTATACTCATGATAAGTATTTATGTAACCTTAGCCAAAGTGCCACATGGTGTGCACACTGTCAACTTCACACACATGGGGATAAGCAGAGATTAATTAAAGCACTTGAGTAGCAGAATAGATCTATAGATTACAAAGCTCATGATCTCATAAGATCACACATAGAGAGAGATGAACACATAGCTACCGGTAGAGCCCTTAGCCTCGAGAGAGAGAACTACTCCCTCCTCGTCATGGGATTAGCAACGGCGATGGAGATGGCGGTGGAGTCGATGGAGATGGCTCCCGGGGCACTTCCCCGTCCTGGCAGGGTGCCGGAATAGAGACTTCTGTCCCCCGAATCTCCTCTTTGGTGGCGGCGGTGCTGCGGAACTTTTGGTGGAATTCTGATTTGTCCCTAGGGTTTTCGTCCCAGGAAGCTTTTATAGACGAAAGGGCAAGGTCGATGGAGGCCCGAGGGGCCCACACCACCTGGTGGCGTGGCCAGGGGTACCCGCGCCACCATAGGGTGTGGGCAGCCCCTGGCCCTCCTTCGACTGCCCTCCGGATTTCGTGTTCCTTCTGGTAAAATATTGACTTTGACTTTTGTCCCATCCAATTCCGAGAATATTTCCTTACTAGCTTTTCTGAAACCAAAAACAGCAGAAAACAGGCAACTGGCACTGCGGCATCTTGTTAATAGGTTAGTTCCAGAAAATGTATAAAAATACCTCAAAATATGAACAAAACATAAGAAAGTAGATACTAAACAAGCATGGAACATCAAAAATTATAGATACATTTATGACGTATCAACATCCCCAAGCTTAACTCCTGCTTGTCCTTGAGTAGGTAAGTTATAAAAAGAATAATTTTTGAGGTGACACACACCATCACAATCTTGATCAAGGTATTTGTAAAACATTGATAACTGGGATCAAAGTACTCTAAACATAAGCATGAAAGATATAGTTCTAACAATAAGACATAGCAACTATGTTATAACATGAAAAGGTACAAACAAAAAATCATGAATAACAATGCTTTGAAAGACGTTTGTTTGTTTCACATATAGAAAACATAATAATGGTATTCAGCTTGTCCCTCGTGGTATAGCAAAATATAAATGCATAGGACACCTTCAAAGTTCATAAGGGTGACTAGATACAAATAATTTAAGAACAAGCAATATCAAAGTTATGATTCAGTCAACAAGTTTTGGGACAATGCACATTAAACTAAGAATGACCACTATGTTCTCTCAATAGGTGCATACAGATAGAAGATGGAGACTCAACATAAAAGTAAAAGAAATGCCCTTCATAGAAGGAAGTAGGGATTCAAGTCTCATAAAGAGCTTCCAAAAATTATGGTACTTATTAGCTTTCATCTCTCATTGCCCCTATCATAAGCATCTTTAGGTGATTAAGGTTAAAGTGAACAAATATGAGGATATGCTTGACAAGTTATAAGCTAAAAATCTTATGCCCCTTACTTACGAGTACCGAACCTCATGCTACTCAAATTTAGTCACAAGTAAGTTCTTGTCATTGTAAGTACATGTGTACCATAGAGAACTGCCAACGGGGTACCCCTTGCCCGATGATACAGAAGCTTTCCCATATCAAAATGACAAGGCAACCAGACAATGAGCATCTCAACGATCTTTTTGTATGCTATTTGCATAGGGTTTTCCCTTTTTTTCTTTTTTTTAGGTTATGCTACACGTTTCCACCATGATTAGGCATGGCTTAGAGTAGCCGCCTAGGCGTTTCTCTAACACATATACGAACTCCATGAGCCTTACAAGATCCCCTTTCTTTTCACACCGCCGGGATCCATAAGTAAAAGAACATGATATCAACTAAATAAAGTGCAATGTTGAAAGCGTTCCCCATGGTAACATGGTTCTGCTAATTCACGGCTTACAAAACGCAAGCATATACGCAACATAGATGGGCACAATAGTTCAAGTTTATTAAGTGCAAGAAAGTAAAGTGTGCCATCAAGTTCGTGAGAGCTTTAATCACTAATTTTCTCATAACAAGTTTAATTTGGAAGGTAGATAAAAACATGAATATCTTTGGAATAACTTGGTTTTATTTGGAGTTGGATGCATGAGTGGAACTCATACTTGGTACATGTGGAGGCTAGCAAAAGACTGGAAGCGACCAACTAAGAGAGCAATAATAGCCATAATCATGCAAAGCGACAAAAAAATATTTAATTAAAGCATAAAGTGATATTACAAGTCGAAAACTAAATGATCATAGAGGCTATGGTGACTTGGTATAGTCTTAACATGGTGTGAGCATGCGCCAAGTTAACCCAAATAAAGCATCAAAGGAGAATACCACAATATTATGCTTTTATATGCTAAAACAACACATGATTCTTTCAAGACACATTAAGCAATCTCAATTGTTAACAAGTCATGCTACAACAATAATTACTAAGCATAAAGTCAAAGCAACACCTAGCTTGACATGATAAAGTCTAAGTCACACTCAAAACAAACTTCCTTTTGTACCACTATAAGCACGAAACTTCCTACTCTTTTCCAATACCAATCGAAAACTAAAGCTAAACGTAGTGCTAGCAAAGGAGAACACTAACAAAAGTGAAAACTAGAGTGTTCTAGGCAATGAATAACGATGTGCGTCTCTCTCCAAAAGAAGTGTGTTGGGATCCAACCAACTTATTGCGGCAAAGAAAGCAAAAGAAAACTAAAAACAAAGACGAAGACGCTCCAAGAACAACACAATTGGTGCATGAAACAATAAAAATGAAGTGTTTGGAAGAAAACCTAAGGTTTTTATTGATGAAGAAGGGGATGCCTTGGGCATCCCCAAGCTTTGACGCTTGTACTTCTTGAATATTTCTTGGGGTGAAACGGGTGGCATCCCCAAGCTTGAGATTTTATCCATACTTCATCTCATCACATTATTCTTCCCTACACTTAAAAATTTCCTTCATACAAAACTCCACACAATCTTCATTAGCAACATTAGTGTATTCAAGATAATAAGTCTTTAGGTTTAGTTTCAATACAAGTAAAACTTCCATGAAAACACAAGATACTGTAGCAATTCCTTTTAAAAGTTCAAGTGATCAAAGAGAACTCAAAGAGAAAGAGATTAAGAGGCAAATGCAAATAATGGTGGAAATCAGTCAAAACAGACCAGCAGGTAAAAACCGATTTCTTCGAAGACCTTCTGTTGCTCAAATAGAAAAATGTTAAACTAACGAAAGTTAGATAAGAACCTGGGGCAGAAGCACAAAAAATTACAGCTTAATCCGTCTTACAGAGATTTTTCACGAATGTTTACAATGAAACATAAAAAACTGTTTCGGGACAGCAACTTTCCCAAGTCTTACTTCCCTCTCATTAGAGGTTTATTCTTGGCACAAAACCACACAAAAAGGATAAGGAGAGGTTATTACAGAGGTAATAACTTCCAAGACTCAACAAAAGAAAATAAACCGAAAGTAAAAATATAATGGGTTGTCTCCCAAAAGCTCTTTCTTTATAGCCATTAAGATAGGCATGATAATTTCGATGATGCTCACATAAGAAATATGACTTGAAGTAAAAGAGAGCATCAAGAAGCAAATATGGAACAAATTCAAGTCTAAACCACTTCCTATGAAAAATAATCTTGTAAAGAAACAAGTCATGAAAGCACAAAGCAACAAGCATAGGAAAGCAAAACAAGTGCAACTTCAAAAATTTCAACATAAAGAGTGGAAACTTAATATTATTGAAATACATAAAACCATGTCTCCCTCTCTCATAATAACTTTCAGTAGCATCATGAATAAAATTAACAATATAAATATCACATAAAACATTTTTACCATGAGCCACATGCATAAAATAATTAATACTCCCCACATAAACATAGTCATTCTTATTAATTGTAGTGGGAGAAAATTCAACAAAATAGCTATCATTATTATTCTCATCACCATAATCATCAAATATAGGAGGCATATTGTAATCATAATTAATTTTCTCCTCAATAGTAGGTGGACTGAAAATATCATACTCATCATTGTAATCATCATATATTGGAGGCATAGTATCATCAAAGTAAATTTTCTCCTCCATGCTTGGGGGACTAAAAATATCATTTTCATAAAAACTAGCTTCCTTAAGCTTAGAATTTTCCATAGCATTAGCAATAATGTTGTTCAAAGAGTTCATACTAATAACATTGCTACTAGCATGCAAATAAAGTTCCATAGGTTTTTTAATTTTCCCTTCAAACACTTCATGTACTAACTCAAGATAAATACTATAAAGCTCTCTAATATTTCTGTTGTTTTCCATTAAGCCTAACTAGTGAAAATAAAAACAAGAGACAAAAATATATAATTGTAGAATCTAAAGGAAATAACTTCGAGCAATCACACACCAGCAACAATACTAGAAGATAACTTAGTAGCCAGAGGATGTGAGTACCTTTTACCTTACCTCCCCGGCAACGGTGCCAGAAAATAGCTTGATGTCTATGCATGCTTCTATGCTTGTAGACAATGTTCGGTCTCCAAGTGAAGAGGTTTGTAGAACAATAGCAAGTTTCCCTTAAGTGGATCACCCAAGGTTTATCAAACTCGAGGAGGAAGTGGTCAAAGGTATCCCTCTCAAGCAACCCTACAATCAAGATACAAGAAGTCTCTTGTGTCCCCAACACACCCAATACACTTGTTAGGTGTATAGGTGCACTAGCTCGGCGAAGAGATAGTGAAACACAAGTAATATGGATGATTATAAGTGGTAATTGCAATCTGAAATAAGAGTGACAGCTAGCAAACATGTAACAGAACTGATTGTAAACGGTGTTTCAATGCTTAGAAACAAGGCCTAGGGATCATACTTTCACTAGTGGACACTCTCATATAAATATCTTTTCTTCATGATGCTACCCTGAACTACTCTCTGGTTGGACGATGTAGGGCTATAACAGCACACCTTAAAGTTCGCATTCCCCATCTAGATAACCCCTCACTGTCACCTTGAGCGCTAGATGGTTCCAACAAACACCACAATCTTATAGAGACATCCAACTCAAATTATACTCATGATAAGTATTTATGTAACCTTAGCCAAAGTGCCACACGGTGTGCACACTGTCAACTTCACACACGTGGGGATAAGTAGAGATTAATTAAAGCACTTGAGTAGCAGAATAGATCGATAGATTACAAAGCTCATGATCTCATAAGATCACGCATAGAGAGAGAGATGAACACATAGCTACCGGTAGAGACCTTAGCCTCGAGAGATATCTACTCCCTCCTCATCATGGGATCAACAATAGCGATGGAGATGGCGGTGGAGTCGATGGAGATGGCTCCGGGGGCACTTCCCCGTCCTAGCAGGGTGCCAGAATAGAGACTTATGTCCCCCGAATCTCCTCTTCGGTGGTGGCGACGTTGTGGAACTTTTCGTGGAATTCTGATCTTGTCCCTAGGGTTTTCGTCCCGGGAGGCTTTTATAGGCGAAAGGGCAAGGTCGGTGGAGGCCCGAGGGGCCCACACCACCTGGTGGCGCGGCCAGGGGGTACCCGTGCTACCATAGGGTGTGGCCAGCCCCTGACCCTCCTTCGACTGCCCTCCAGACTCCGTGTTCCTTCTGGTAAAATATTGACTTTGGCTTTTGTCCCGTCCAATTCCGAGAATATTTCCTTACTAGTTTTTCTGAAACCAAAAAACAGCAGAAAACAGGCAACTCGCACTGCGGCATCTTGTTAATAGGTTATTTCCAGAAAATGTATAAAAATACCTCAAAGTATGTACAAAACATAAGAAATTAGATACTAAACAAGCATGGAACATCAAAAATTATAGATACGTTTACGACGTATCAGGCGATCATGCCGCTGTGCGGCGGATCCTGCTAGTTTTCGGTGAGTAGCGTGGGGGTTGCTAGCTCGGTTTCAATAAAGGGGGTGCTCCTCGGATCTCTCTCGCACCAAGACGAAGATCTACTTGATGCATGTTTCCATTGATCTGGCCGGAGTGTCTGGTTTTGGAAGGCTTCGCCGGTTGACGAGGGTTTAACTCATCAATGCCCATTGTTATGGATTTGGTTTTTGGAGAAGGAGGGAGCGCTGGAGACATCTATCGGCTAGTAAACAAGCACACAGGGGACAAAGGATTTACCCAGGTTCAGGCCTCGTAGAGGTCCCTACTCCTACTTGTCTGCTCGTGGAATTATCAAAGGAGTCGAAAGTTACAATGGTGCGCAGATGCAATCTGGCGAGGGTTGTGGAAACTAGGGTTGCGTGTGTCCTCCTCGCCGCCCCCTCCTAGCCTTTATATAGATAGGCTAGGTCTCGGGTACCAGGTCGAGTCGGTTACAAGTTAGGGTTTTCCCCTTCAAACTTTCTATCTTTAGCTTCTTCTTGTTCTTCAAGCAATCGAGAGTCCGCAGGCTACTCGAGTCCTTTCATCCGGGCCTTGGCGACATCGTGGGCCTGTACGTATTTGGACCGTATATACCAAGCTCGAGTACCTGTAGGGTATACCCATGTCAGTAGCCCCCGAGTGTCCAGTGGAATCGCAGATTTGACCGGGGACTTTTTGAAGTCTTCGAGTGCCTGAATGAGTACATTTTCGACTGCTTTTATTTATGTCATAGGGATTGTTGATATATGTGCCTGATATAGCCGAAGTATCGGTATCAGTTAACCACCTTAGGGTGAAACAACGCAATCTACTCAAACTCGAGTCCCCGGACTCGAATCCGGAAAAGTGCTGGCGTAATTCGACTCAGGCCACGGAGGTCTTACAGGAGTCGAATTCCAGTTATATGGGTGTGAGCACTCGACACGTCCGTCAAGGCATGTCCATCGTGCCTGTAGGCACAGATATATTTCTGGTAGTGCGCAGTTAAATGAGTTGCCAGGCCTTATTCAGGTCTTACCTTCACGCTGTAAGCGCGACATCCGAATTTTATCATCGTGGGGACGATTCGGGCGACTCAGGAGACGTAGTTTCTTTGTAGGGAAAATTATGAGGCGGTGTCGCCATGATCTGCGAGTGCGGATGTTATCAACACACGGTTTTTGTGGAAATAATCATAGGGTGCGCGACCAGCGCTCCCTATGGGACTAGCCCCCGAGTGTCTGGTTGAGTCGAAGACTCAGGTAGGGACTAAAGAAATTTTGCGACTGCTGTCGTCTTTGCTTGTTTGTTTCAGTCGAAATTGTTTCCGGCGCTCCCTATGGGAGTAACCCATGTCCATAGTCGAATCGTGTTTTGAGTGGTTGGGTTTGATTGTGATTGCCTGCATCCCTGCAATAAGAAAATAAAAAAATCGTAGGGTGCATGGCCAGCGCTCCCTATGGGAGTAGCCCCCGAGTGCTTGGTGGAGTCGAAGACTCCAGCAAGGACTAAAGTAGTCAAAGTTTTCCGTTGCGTAGCTTTTGATGACGTCAGTGCTGACGCTTGCATGACCTCAGTTGCCCGCGTGAGCGATTTTGACGGGACGTGACGAGCGGTGGGTCCCACTTTCTGACTTTGATTTGACTGGGCGTGCGTAATCTTATTATTAACCGTGCCTCCTCGATTTCCGCGCGTAATGGGAGCAGTGGAGGGACGGTTCACGCTTCCTCTTCTCCACGTGTCGAGCGCAATGCGTGCCACGCGCCCAGTAGGGTTTTTGTGAGCCATTGGGTTGCATCTCCTAGGGGTTAAGTAGCGGCGCTACGGCGGTAATTTTCCATATGCATTCTTTTCTTCCTCGCTGCCATCGCCATTGCTGCTGCTCATGTGCTTTTCCCTGCGCTCATCTCCTCCTCAACTCTGGACCACCTCCGCTCATTTCCAAGTTATTTTCTGCGCTCTCATCGCCGCCGCGCAATGGGTAAAAAGAAAGGAGGCGCCGCCGCTGAATCCCCGGCCACCGTTGCCGCGACGAAGAAGAAGGGCGGCCCCGCTGCTGCGGGCACCAGTGCCCCCGCCGGCGGGAAAAAGAAGGTCATGGGCACCCGCGTGACCAATGGCGCGTGGCGCCCTTCTATCATCAAGGCGTCGGATCTCTGTCTTCTTCGCCAAGATGGAGTTATTTCTACAGCAGTCGCCGATGCGTGCATCCCCAGCGGTGAGACCATTCCTGTGCCTCCCGCCGGTTTTCGAGTGATGTTTTTTGCATTCGTCATTCGCGGCCTTTCTTTGCCTCTCCACCCCTTTCTTAGGGGTCTCCTTTGTTTCTACGGGCTCCAGCTCCATCAGCTGTCCCCAAACTCGATTCTCCACATCACCTGTTTCATCACTCTTTGCGAGTGCTGGCTCGGAATCGAGCCACACTTTGGCCTTTTCAAACGCTTATTTAAACTGAAGCATCAGTCCGCATCTGACTCTCTAGTTTACGACGTAGGTGGTTGTGGAATCCATGTCACCCGTCCGCCACCTACTTCGACATCAAGCTCGCCAAGTTCGTCTAGGGATGGAGGGACAAATGGTTCTATGTTCGCGACCAAAAGGCCAAGGACGAGCACTTTGGACTCACGCCTTTCGATCCCGCGACTCCCTGCAAGAAGATGCGTTCTTGGAAGAACGTGATCATGCCTTCCTAACTCGCGGAGACATACGTGCTATATCAACGCGTCTGCGACCTCGAGAGTCGCATAGGCGCAAAAGAGGGAGGCTGCGCCCTTGTCAGGACTTGGCTGCATCGTCGCATCCAGCCTCTCCAGGCCAGGGTCCATCCCATGTTTCAATGGGGTGGCGCTGATGATGCCACTCGCGTGTCTGCCGATGGCATGTCCGCAAGTGAGGTAGATAAGAGGGTGCGACTGGTCACGAAGTACACCTTCAAGGATGTGCTTCCGAACGAGCTAGTCGTTCCTCCTTTCGATGCTTCGAATCCTCCTCCTGAGGTACAGTTGTGCTACGCAGTAGCTTATTTTCACGATTGCTTTTTCTGTTGCTTACCTGTTATGTTTGCTGATCTTCACTGTCTGTATGTAGGATTGGGCAGTGTCGCCTTGTATGCCTCCTCTCCCTGAGGGTATTATTCCTCGCGAAGCTTTGGAAGAGGACGAGTCCGAGTCGACTGTCCTTCTGATGTGGAAGAGGAAGCCCCCGAGTCCGAGAGCCCGGATACTCGCAAGCGTTCACGCAGCGAGGATTCCTATGCGTCGACTCCTTCGACTCCAGAAGGCACAGCTGCTGGCACGGAGTAACCAATTCCCGTTGTTCCTGTGAGGGCTGTGGCACCATCTTCTCGCAAGAAGATGCGATTGCCGAAGGAGTCTTCATCAGAGTCGGCGGAGGCCACGTTTAATCTTGACAACTTTGACTGGTAAGTTTGCGAGTTCGCTAATTCTTTTCTATTTTCTTCTTGTTGGCTTTGCCCTGGAGTTTTCCTTTTCTCAATGTGAATTTGGTCTTGTAGCCAAGAGGCATCGTCATCTTCTGGCGACGTCGAGTTTGTGAAGGAATCTGGAGTCGCAACCTCAAGGGACAAAGTAGAGGTCGAGCGCGCTCCTTCTCCTCCGGCGGCGGCCCACTCCAGGCACAATTCTTCGAGCTCTCCTCACGTAGGGGAGCATCGAATAGTTGCTCAGATGACGGTTCAGCAAACTTCTTCGGAGTCGCTAGAGGACCATGTAAGTGTATCTTTCCTTCTTTTTTTTCAATGTGGCAGTCAACGCCTTCTGTTGCCCTCTTCTGACTCGTTGTTTTGTGTGACAGCTCCTTGTAAAGGAAGCTGCGCAAGTGGCGTAGCAGGTGATGGCGATGGGTCGCCACCATGCAATGCTGGAGACGCGTCACCGCGTGGTCGAAAGTGAGTGCTTCTACACTTATTCTTTTCGTCTTCTCTCTGTTTTGGTATAATCGACTGATAGCCAATTATTGACTGCCATGTAGCTGAGCATAACGCTTTATTGTGCAACGTCGCCACGTTGGAGAAGACATTAGCCGCAGCTATGAAGGGGCGCGACGAGGCAATCGCAGCTCGTGATGATGCCCAGAAGCGCGAAGAGGATCTGTGCGCCTCCTTTGCGGCCAGGGAAAAGTTGTTCGAAGAGCAACTGTTCTCAGTCGCCAAGGCCCTCTCAGGTACCTTTACTGGTAGATGTTCCTATCTGCGTCTAGAGTTTTGCCGGTGGCACTAGAAGTTTGATCCATGTGTGTATTTTCGGTGTAGATGCTGGGAACTTGAATTTTGACCCGCAGGCCCTTCGTCGTGATGATGCTCTGGCCGGCGCGGTATCTGCGGTCGAGGACCAAAGCGCCACCATCCAGGATACATTGTCCAAGGCCAAGGTCGCCCTTAGTCACCTCCGAGAGGAGTTGATGCCGAAGATGGAGCTGGTCGATAATATGGACAAGCTAGTGGAGTCACTCGCCGGGGGTGTGCCTGCCACCTACAAGAACTCCCTCCGGGCGGCTGGTGCGACGATGTCACTCACCATGGTGCAAGCCCACGGAGTCGAGATAGATCCCTCTACGGTGTCGAAGACGATGCCTGTTGGCGCGGATGGTCAGCAGGTAGTCTTCGCTCCCTTTGCAACTACTTGTGCCTTATGGCCATTCCTAGATAAATACTGTTGCCAAGTATTCGGAGGAGCTCCAACGTGCGAAGAAGGCGGCGAAAGCTTCGGCCTCAGGGGCCGGCGGAAAGTCAGTGGCATCTGATACTGCCACGGACTTGATGAAGCCCCCGAACCCGTCGAAGTCGAAGAAGCCAGCTGCTCTGTAGTTAGCTTGTTGTAATAATTGATCAGTTGCCTTTTAGCCTAAGGACGTGCCGGCTGGCGAGTGCGTTTGTAAACACTTATGCTTATCTTGAATGCGTCTGTTCCCCTTGCCTTTGTGTTAATTTGGTCGCCTTATTTGCTTTTGTCTTGACTTGTGGTAGGGTGCATCGAGTGGTCCTGTGGGGGGAAACCAGGATTCGCCATCTCTTGATGAGACAGTGGCACCGCCGCGCTCCAGTGTAGAGGAGATGTCCTTGCTGTCGCGACTTCGTGATCGCGTGAAGCAGCTGGAGCATGAGTTGCCCCTGATCCGTGGTAACGCAGACGTGTGGAAGTCGAGGGCAGAAAAATCCGCCTCCCGCGAGCAATATCGTTTTGGCAAGTTGACGCAGCTGGGAGATCAGTTTAAGTGTCAGTTTGCTCGTCCTCATCTTTTCCTTTGTAGTTAGTCGCAATGGTACGTTGTACTCATGCTGTTGGTGCTGCTTCGTGTAGTTGTTAGCGCACGCCATCCGTAGGAGGAGAGGGATAGGATTGCCATCCGCCTTCATGGTCTCACCTAGGAGCAACTTCAAGAGAGTGGATACTTCTGGGTAGATCATGATCGTGTGACTGCATTGGCGACCCTGCAGGATCGCGCTTTGCGAGTGCTGCTCTTCCTGAAGAAGTCGCAGTCGTGTTTGAAGAATATCTATCGGGCGATGTTCCCGTTGGATGACACTCCATCAAGCCTGTTGGCTTTCCTGGCCAAATTTCAAGATATGTCCGCAGTTCGCGAGTGCGTGAGGCAGCAGTTGGTGGCTGGTGCCAAGGCTGCCCTCTCAATGGTGCGATTGCACAGACCTGACGTGGATGTCGCCGCCATTGCTTCCGGTCTGCCAGCACCGCCAGCCGGATCTGCTTGGAATATGGTGCCGCACTATCAGGTGGTGGACCGTCCAGCGGAGGAGATTGTCGACTTCTTTGAGGAACAAACCAATGTTCTTCTGTTGCAGCAGTAGCCAGATTTGTATCCTGTACATAAGTGTATTTGTGTTGTAAAGTTCATATATATGTTGTAGATATTTCATTGTCGAATGTGTATAAACAGCTTTGTTAGCGTGAGCTGTGTTGCACTATGCGAGTCCTTTTCGTTAGGCTGGCCATCCCTTTGTCAACCTGCCAGGCGCGTTGCAGCTGGGTTGAGTTTGCATTAAGGGGTTCGATTGATTTGCCAGCTACTCAGGATATCGCGTTTATTGGTTCGAAGAACAGATGTACGTAGGGTGGCGTAGCTCCCGAGTATAAAATTGACAGAAGTGAAAGAAAACACAGAGTTTTAGGGCACTTAGCTTTTATTTATTTGAAGAACAGTACGAGGTACAATGTGTGGCTAAGTAGCCTTATTTGTGATGTAAAAGTAAAAACAGCTAGGGGTAGAAGCGTCGCAGTTGTGCGACGTTCCAAGGGTTGGAGTATGCGACTCCTGTCTCTAAATCTTGAAGGCGATAAGCGCCACCTGGGATTACTTCTGTAATCACGTACGGTCCTTCCCAGGGGGACTCGAGCTTGAGATGCCCCTGCTGCTTCAGTCGCAGGACCAGGTCACCTTCGACGAAGGATCTGGGGCGAAGCCTTCTACTGTGGTAGTTGCGCAGGTTCTGCTGGTAGATCGTGGATCTTTCTGCGGCGATTTCTCTTGCCTCATCGAGGAGGTCGACGGAGTCTTCGAGTGCAAGAGATGACTCTTGTTTGCTGTAAGCGACTACATGCGGCGCCTTGTACCGCACTTCGGCGGGTAGTACCGCTTCTGCTCCGTGCACCATAAAGAATGGCGTGTAGCCCGTGGTGCTGTTTGGAGTTGTTCGTAGGCTCCAGAGTACGGATTGGAGCTCATCTGGCCAGCAACCCGCGGCTTGTTTGAGTGGTCGAAGGAGTCGCTTCTTGATGCCGCTGCAGATGAGCCCATTTGCTTTTTCCACCTGACCGTTGGTCTGTGGATGCGCGACTGAGGCGTAACTGATGTTGATCCCCAGGTTTCTGCAGAATTCTTGGAACTCTTTGGATGTGAAGTTTGTTCCGTTGTCAGTGATGATGTTGTGCGGCACGCCGAAGCGGTAGACGATGGACTCGAAGAACTTGACCGCGCTGTTCCCTGATTGCTTGGTCACTGGCATGGCCTCAATCCACTTGGTGAACTTGTCGACTACGACCAAGAGGTAGACGTAGCCTCCTTGCGAGGACCTTGGGAGCTTGCCCACCATGTCGAGCCCCCATTGTGCGAAGGGCCAGGCCAATGGAATAGGCCGTAATTCTACGCCTGGTGCGTGCGGCTTGTCCGTGAATCGCTGACAAGCGTTGCACTTTTGGACTATGTCCTTGGCGTCGCGCATGGCCATGGGCCAGTAAAATACAGCTCGTAGAGCTTTGGCGACGAGGGCACGACTGCCTGCGTGGTGCCCGCAGGTCCCTTCATGGATGTCGAGGAGGATTGCTCTTCCATCGGCCATGGAGACACATCACTGTAGTACTCCTGTGATGCTGCGTTTGTACAGTTCGCTATTGATGATGGCGAATGCCTTGGAGCACCGCGCGATGTGCCGTGCATCTGTCGGATCGTCTGGTAGCCTCTTGCTGAGGAGGTATGTGATGTATGGCTGCGTCCATGATTGCTCAATCAGCATAACGCTCATTGGTCCTTCGAGTCCGGTGTCCAGCTCCAAGTTATCGAGTGCCATGGGCTCATTGGGAGGCGTAGCCCCCGAGTCCGTTGCTGCGCTTGTTTTCTTCTCTGCGGCCTTTGGCTTGATGGAGCGTTCGCAGATGCGCTCGAGAAATACCCCAGGTGGTATGGGGGCGCAGGTAGAGCCTATGTTGGCGAGTGCGTCCGCCTCCTCGTTGCTTTCGCGACCTACGTTTCGCAACTCGCAACCATCGAAGGCTCCCTCGAGTGTATCGTAGAGGTCGCGGTACGTGATCATGTTGTCGTTCAGTGTGTCGCACTCGTGCATTGTTTGGTTGACGACCAGCTTGGAGTCGCCATATATGATGAGCCTCTTTGCGCCGCAGGCTTTTGCCATCCTCATCCCGTGCAACAGGGCCTCGTATTCAGCCTCGTTGTTTGAGGTTGTGAACTGCATTCGCAGGATATACTTCAGCTTATCTCCTTGAGGTGATGTCAGTATGACACCTGCTCCTGCTCCATCTTTCCGCTTGGACCTATCGAAGTGTATTGTCCAGAGGTAGGACATATCTGGCTTGTCCGGGAGTTGGTTTTCCATCCAATGCACGAGGAAGTCAGGGAGGACTTGCGACTTGATTGCGTCGCGCTTTTCGTATGTGATGTCTCGTGGAGATAGTTCGATTCCCCAAAGCGCGAGTCGCCCCGTGGTGTCGGGGTTGTTGAGGATATGTCCCAATGGGGTGTCGCTGACTACCACGATTGGGTGTTCCTGGAAGTAATGGCGCAGTCGCCGGGCGGTCATGAAGACGCCAGCTTCTGGTAGTGCGGGTACCGCTGTTTTGTTGGCATGAGGACCTCGCTGAGGTAATATACCAGGCGTTGTACGCCATGGACCTTGTTTTCCTCGGCCCGCTCGACGACGAGCACTGTACTAACCACTTGGTTGGTAGCGGAGATGTACAGCAGTAGTGGTTCCCTTTCTCGTGGAGTCACCAGTACTGGCGAGGTGGATAGCAGGCGCTTGAGATCTTCGAATGCTTCTTGTGCTTCATTGGTCCACTCGAATTTGTCAGCTTTGCGGAGGAGCTGATAGAAGGGTAGTGCCTTTTCTCCCATTCGACTAATAAATGACTGAGGGCCGCGATTCGTCCAGCTAGTTGTTGGACGCTTCTCCATGGCCAGTATGGCCTTTATCTTTTTCGGGTTTGCCTCGATCCCTCTCGCGGAGATGAGATACCCGAGCAGCTGCCCAGATTGTACGCCGAAGGCGCATTTGTCCGGATTGAGCTTAATCCGGTAACGATCGAGGTTGGCGAAGGTTTCGCGCAAGTCGTCGATTAGAGAGGCTTCCTCCTTGGTTTTGATTACTATGTCGTCGACATAGACTTGGATGTTGCGACCCAGTTGCTCCTTGAGGCAAGCCTGCATGCACCGCTGGTAGGTGGCTCCCGCGTTTTTTAGCCCGAAGGGCATTGTGTTGTAGCAGAACACACCGAAGGGCGTTGTAAACGCAGTCTTCTCCTGGTCTTCCTCCTTCATTCAAATTTGGTTATAGCCTAAGTAGGCATCGAGGAAGCAGAGGCGCTCGCATCCAGCGGTGGAGTCGATGATTTGATCGATCCGTGGTAGCGGGAAGTGATCTTTTGGGCAGTGCTTGTTTAAAGAAGTGAAGTCCATGCACATCCGTAGGATATCCGTGTCCTTTTTTGGCACCAGCACCGTATTGGCAAGCCAAGTGCTTTCCTTGACCTCGCGTATGAATTTGGCCTCGAGGAGTCTGTTGATCTCCATTCCGACTGCCTGCGCTCGTGGCTCAGACAGTCGCCTGATTGTTTGCTTGACTGGCCTTGTGTCGGGGTTGACGTTGAGTGCATGCTCGGCGAATTCGCTGGGAACTCCTGGCATGTCCACAGGACACCAGGCAAAAATTTCCCAGTGCTCATGGAGGAATTCGACGAGCGCGAGTTCCTATGCGGGACTCAAGTTGTTGGCGATGAGGGCCGTTTTGGCGGGATCTGATGGATGGACCTGCACCTTCTTTGTGTGCACAGATGAGTCGAAGGAGAGATCAGGTTAGCTTGGCCTACTCAGGGGAGGCAGACTGTTGTCTATCGTTTCCTTCAATCGTGCGAGCTCCTCCTGCATGCCGAAGGACTGGGAGATTCTGTTGAATTCCCTATCGCAACTGTCAGATCGCTCGAAGCTCCCGTTGATCGTGATGACGCCGTTAGGACCTGGCATTTTCATCTGTAGGTAGGCGTAGTGGGGTACCGCCATGAACCTAGCAAACCGACGCGTCCGAGGATGCAGTGGTATTGTGAGGGCCAGTTGACGACCTCGAAGTCGATGCGCTCGCGCCAGAAGTTCTTTCGCGTGCCGAATATGACGTCGAGGTTGATTTTGCCCAGGGGGTATACGCCTTTCCCTGGGACGATGCCGTGGAACGTTGTGTCCGATGCCTCCAAGCAGGTTAGAGGGATCCTCATTGCTCGCAAGGTACTCGCGAATATGAGGTTGATGCCGCTTCCGCCATCCATGAAGACGCGACTCATGTCGAAGCCTCCAATTTGTGCCTCGAGTACGAGGGGGCAATGACCTAGGCGAGGTACTTGAGGCAGGTGGTCGCGTTTATCGAAGGTAATGCATGACTCACTGCCACTGAGGTACTCAGTGGTGGATGGTGGCGAGTGCATGGCCAAGTTGACTTGGCGAGTGATGGCTTTCTGCACCCTGTTGGAGGGGCGCCCCTTTTGGATCATCATGGTACCCATGGCCCGTGGGTACGGTTCTCCTCCGTGGTGCTGGTCCGGTGCAACTCCGTTCAGGGGTGGCCCAGGTGGTGGTGGTGGTGCGCCATGTGCCACGGCGCCTGGGCGGCTCCGTAGCCTCTTTCGACTGCGTTGTGGTTCATCCGAACCAATCCCTCGTGTAGCTTGAGGAACTCGCGGCAGTCCTTGAGGAGGTGGCTGGACTTTCTCTTGCCGTCATGCTTGTCGATGTAGAAGTGTACCGTGCATGGCCCGGACAGTTTGTCCTCGATGGAGGTCGTGGGTGCCTCATCGCGAGTGCGGCGTTGCCACACTTGCGTGGTTTTCCCGGAGTCGCGGTATCCGCCGCTGCGGTATCCGCTGTTGCGGTTATCGTCGCGTTTATCAGCGTAGCCGGCTGCGACCATGTTGACGTCGTCACGGTCGTCGTAGATGCGCATGCAGCGTTTGCCTCGGCGGACGCGTCTGTGTTCGAGTTCTGCCTCCTCGTCGGAGTGAGCGCGATTCTTCACCGAATCTTCTCCATCAGCCCACCGATTCGCGATTTCCATCAGGTGGTCAATGGTTTGGGGCTTTGAGCGGCCTAGCTCCTCCCTGAGTTACATGCGGCGGACGCCACCGTTGAATGCATCAATCGCGCGGTCTTCCGAGATGTTCTCCACGGAGTTCTTGATGATGGACCACCTTTGGATGTAGGAGCGCAGTGATTCGCCAGATCTTTGTTGGCAGCATCTCAATTCTTCGATTGAGGCGGGCCGTTTGTACGTGCCCTTAAAGTTGCGCACGAAGCTGTAAACCAGCTCATCCCAACTGCGAATGGATCCGTGTGGGAGGTTATTGAGCCATGCTCGGGTGGCGCCCTGCAGCTGCAGGCATTGCATGGCAGTACTTCGACTGCCTCCGTGTAGCCTGACAGAGGAGATGTGGTCCTCCAGCCAGATCTTGGGGTCCTGTAGGCCGTCAAATTTCGGGTTCTCCGATGGGAGTTTAAACCCTTTAGGCATTCGCTTTTGCCTGATGGATCTGCTGAAGCATCTGGCGCCGCAGAGCTCCCCATCTTCCTCTTCCGAGTCAGTCGATCAAGCACGTCATGCCCTTGACTTGTCAATCTTGCGCTGCGTGAGGTCGTCGCGCGCATCGTAATCGCGATCGTGTCGCCGTGAGCGGCGGCGTCGAGACAGGTCATGACTGTCATCGCTGGATGAGGGCGAGCAGTAGCGCTTTTCCCTTTTTTGGGTCTGGTACCGGCTCCTTGTCAAGGGCGGCCTCGATCAACCCCAAACCCGCGATCGTAGATCGGTGCATGGCGGTTCGGGGATCCCCAGCCGGTGGCTGGTTGCTGAGGAGGTACATGGTGGCTGCTGTCACCGCAGCCTGCGGCGTCCTGGGAACCACATTGCCTCTCGTGTCGACTGTCATAGAGTCAAAGTCGAGGAATTTCACGGCGTCTATGCGTTCTTGTTCGGTGAGGTGAGCCATCCGCGACTGCCTCTTCTTGGCGAGGTACTCGTTGCCTCTTGAGGAGGATCCTCCGTAGGAGGAGAGCCCAGCGCGACGAAGGCTCGACTCGTCCGTCGCCTTTTTACGCGCCTCAAGTTGCGCGATTGCTTGTTTTTGGCGCTTCAATTCCTCTTTTCGGAGCCAGTGGTAGCCCATCAGTAGTTCCTACGGGGACCCGAAGGGTAGAGGTGCACTTCGTAGGGCTTCATGGCAGCGATCCCACTCTTGCTCGTTGAGCTTGATACGACGCGTTCGCCGGTTTGCTCGTTGATCATGCTGGGAGGTTCGACTGCTCATCCGTTGGCTCCATTGTCGCCGTTGCCACCGTTGCCACTGTTGGGCGGATCGGTGCCATTGCCGGTGTTACCACCATTGGCGTGATTGGCGAAGGTGTCGCATGCGTTGATGCCGGTGCACATGAAGTGATTGGGGAAGATGTTGCTTCCACAACTTTCAGATTCGGAACCGTAGGTTCCATCTTTAGTGGCCAGATCGCTCAGATCGGAGTCGCGACTGCTGTCGCTGACCGTGTTCCCGACTGCCATCGGAGCGTTGAGCTCGCTGAGGGTGCCGATTGATGGAGGGAACCATGATGCCGGGGCAATCGCCGGTGTTGTCGGCTGATCAGGCATGTGAAGCGTGCCCATCTAACCAACTTGGAAGCAGAAACTCCCAATCGCCAAGCTGACTCCATCGCCCACGGACTTGAACGCCGGGCGGGTGGCCGGTGTGTGGACGGTGAAGTCGAAGGCGCCAAAGAGCTGGCGGATCTCCGTTGTTGCGGAGTTGTAAATCTCAGTTGATGGGGCCAAAGAAGCCACAACATCAGCACTCCCAATTCCCACAGACGGTGCCAATTGACGAGGGTTTAACTCATCAATGCCCATTGTTATGGACTTGGGTTTTGGAGAAGGAGGGAGCGCTGGAGACATCTATCGGCTAGCAAACAAGCACACAGGGGACAAAGGGTTTACCCAGGTTCAGGCCTCGTAGAGGTCCCTACTCCTGCTTGTCTGCTCGTGGAATTATCAAAGGAGTCGAAAGTTACAATGGTGCGCAGATGCAATCTGGCGAGGGTTGTGGAAACTAGGGCTGCGTGTGTCATCCTCGCCGCCCCCTCCTAGCCTTTATATAGATAGGCTAGGTCTCGGTAGCAGGTCGAGTCGGTTACAAGTTAGGGTTTTCCCCTTCAAACTTTCTATCTTTAGCTTCTTCTTGTTCTTCAAGAAATCGAGAGTCCACAGGCTACTCGAGTCCTTTCATCCGGGCCTTGGCGACACCGTGGGCCTGTACGTATTTGGACCGTATATACCAAGCTCGAGTACCTGTAGGGTATACCCATGTCACCGGTGAACTCCCATGAGCGCATATGCCTGGAGCTTGCTGGATCGGAAGGAATTCGGTCATGCGCACCTGTGTTTTTTGCTGGCCATTTTGTTTCAGTGGGAGCGCGGTGAAGCTCTGCTACCTATTACCATCATGCGACATGTCTTGGACGATACACATGGTGAAGTCAGATGCAGAGAATGTCTTGAAGGGAGAGACATGTGGGCGAGCTATGGTGGATTGAGTCTTTATGGCGATGAGGATCTGGCTTGGATATCTGTGACTTGCAGCAGCGTCTGTTAGAGGAGGCGACATCACAGGAGGAGTTCACAGTCTTACCTTGCAGGGTGAAAACCCAAGGTCTAGCCTTCATTGGTTATGCCTGGCAATGGCCTTGTAGAAGGCATTGCTTTGCGAGCGAGGACTTTCTCCGGGGTAAAAACCTAAGATCTTTGATCGGGCGATGACAATGCTTGTGCACTATTTCCTTCTTGGAGGCGTCACTTTTGGAGGGGTTGGACTTTTGGTGTTGTTTTTGTGGTGCTAGTGTCGCTGTTGCTAAGGATCAGATTCCTGCAGCGGGACTTTTCTTTTTTGTAATTCTTCTTCTTTTTTCGGTTGTGTGCATCCGTATTTCCATTAGGGTATGCTCTGTTGCAGAGGCTAGGTGTAATTGGTATCCGTGTGATATTAATATATGCTAATTTCCAAAAAAATCAGGTTGTACACAGAATCAGTTTGTTTGGGCAACGCCCGGGATGCGTTGTCCATGGGGCTGTGCATTTGTTTTGGGACTTTTGTCTACCCCTAGCTCCCTAGAGCTTGCAATGGCAGGCAGCCGTGGCATCAGTAGAGTTTTTCGCACGTGCTAGCCTTTCCCACCATTCACCGGGCTACAAATAGGGGTTGCGCTGATGGCAATGGCCACTCCATTAGTAGCCGCCCTCGAAAATGCCTCGTCGTCTACCTACCACCTAGGCAATGATGTCATCCGAGACCCGTGCTCGCTACCCGAGCTTGCCGCCGAGGGTGGGCGCTGAGGAGGAGGCGCCGGTGGAGAACCTGCCGCTAGAGGAGGTCACGAAGGAGCTCGAGTTCCTCGGCGAGGAGGAGCAACCGGCTCCAGGAGGCCCTGGAGTAGCTGGACTTCCTCGATGAAGCTCACGACAAGGAGCCCGTGGACCAGGGGCTATCTTTTCCTCCTTCCTAACAGCGTGGGACGAGTGCACCGCTAACGTCGTCGGCTATAACACCCCTAGTTTTATTTTGTACTAATTAGGGTTGTTTGTGCATCATGAGCATCTTTTTTTGCTAATGAAAAATACAAACAAGAAAATGAATGCAAAACCCTAACCCTAACTATCTTCCCCCTCTCTCTTTCTCTATGTCATAAAACCTTTCAAATGGTTTCGATATTTTGAAAATTATAAAGTTGGACCCTGCAATACTTCAAATATTTTACAACATCCTCTGGTATTTTCAAATTACCCAAAACAGTTTTGATTGGAAATTGCAAAAAGAAAAAGGAGAATGAGAAAAAGAAAAGAGTTCAAACGGAAAAAAGGTTTTAAGTAAAGGAGGTTGGCCCAGCCTCTTCCTCTACTTTCCTGCTACCTTCCCTGCAGCCCACGCCAGCTAGCAGAGGCCCGTACCGCTTCAGCCTTCATAGTTTGTCGTCTTCCTCCTCTCGATGAGTGGAGAAGCACATCGGTGGCCCTCATGCCGTCACCCGATGCCAATGTCGTGCCAAAATCGACGCCACTGCCCCTAGGTGCTTATAAGGTCTCTCTGCCGCCTCTACGAACCCTAGCTCATAATCGTCGTGTCGCGCCTCCGATTCAAGCTCCCACTCTCCCACTGTGATGCCTAGGAGACTCGCCGTGGTATACTCGTCCACCTCCCTAAGTAAAATGATTAATCTTTTTCATAAATGTTTTCAGAAATGATTAAAACTATGACATGTGGGGCCAATGGAAAATAATTTAATATATTCCAAGAATATTTAGTTTTTAAAAAATGATTTTAAGAATTAATTAAAATTGGGAAAATTGGCAACTAATTCATATCAAATCAGAAAAATATGTATAATATCTCAAAATGTTTAAAATAATAATATCTATATTTTAGCATCAACTTCATGCATTGCTAAGCAACTTAAATTAACAAATTTATTAGAAGAACATGATGGACCCCCGTAGGTGATTCTAAGGTTTCCAAGAATTAGGGTTTACTTCCGTTGGACCTTGTTTATAATGGTTAATCATGTACTAGGGTTCCATCTCAGTATTATTTAACTTGTCATATCATCATTATTGCTTGAGCATTGCATTGATGCCACGTGTTGATTGTTTTCCTTTCCTTCTGGTGATTTGGTTCTTCCCGGTAGAATACGAGATCGAGTCCGAGATCGAAGTCGGAGATCAACACCATCGAATATCGAAGATCAATAATTAACGAACTATAATCAAGTCAAGTACAAGACTTCTGAAGATCTGTTTATCTATTATCAACGGGCAACGGCAAGCAAAGCCCCACCATTATACAATCACATGCTTTCAATGTATTTCAATTCTTGCCATGATGTATACGATTCTTCTGTTATCTTTTATCGATAGATAGAGTATCCTATCTGTTGCATTACTCCCTTTGAAACTTATATTACATGATCCACTGCTCCTAGCATAACTAGCTTTGGCTTGTGTGCACTACTAGAGCTTATATATGTATCCTGCTTAGCTATTGGTGCTGGTTCATCCTACCGATGTATCAAATGCAAAGAAGCTAGTATGACAGGAGAACAAGGTATGAAGGTGATATGAGGTTAAACATGTTAAGGCTTGTATGGGAGGCCACGGTAGGATGTGGTTTTTGTAGTCCCATGCTCGCCACCACTAGGACCCGAGTTCTTGCCTTTGGAACCGAGACGAGCATATAGCCACACGGGGCCTGGAAAACCCCTCGGCTAACTAACTTGCCTAGTAGATTCCATGAGTCACATAGTTCGTGCGTTCCATTCAACATAAGCATTCTGGTTGTTATCGAAGGCGGTGAAAGAGGTGCATCATAATAGGTAGGTAAGCGTGGTCGAGGTTGCTTGGGGTGGATAGAGCCCCTAGTAAACCAACCTCGACTCACATATCTAGGGACCAGCTTTGGGATTTGACCTGTTATGGCGGAACCCTCCTTAGGGCGTGACTCATGGTCTCGGCGAAAGCAAGGTAAAGTTCGTGGTCAACCACCCTCTATCGACCTTCCAAGGAAGAGAGCTTATCTAGTGGCATTAAGAGAAGGTTGGTACATGTGGCTAAAGGTGTACACCCCTATAGGGTTAAATCTTTTTGAAAATCCGTGTTCACAGTTATAAACGCTTGGTGACTAGATTCTAAGATCATAGAGAATATTAACCTAATTGTAAAACTTGGCAGATCAGCGTGTGCTTAAGGAAGCTTCCTCATGGGTATGAGGGGGTGATCCTAGTTGTGAGTTCTGATGATTGATGGATATCAAAAGATGATGATCAATACTTTGGAGATGTCACTCTCTTATCCCCTTTTAAAATATTCTGATTAGATGAGATTCTACTCTCTCTTGTTTTACAAAAAAAGATAGCTTTATGCAAAATAGTTCCACCAGCCATAAGTCTTGTGGAGTACATCCTATACTCACCCTTGCTTTGTTGATACTTTGTAGTAGAGTAAGTGTTCCCTAAAGGAGTTTGGTACGACATCAACACCGGCGAGTAGCTTGGGGTTCCTGGTCGACAACCTAGAATCTATGGGCTATGACGTCAATGTTATGCTTCATGCCTCTTAGTCCACTTGTTAAGTTTTCTATACTTAATAGCATAATTTGCCTTCCACTTTTTGATGTTTGTGGTCAGTGATCTCTTCTTGTAATATTTTGGTTCTCTACCCAGTTATGAGCCTGTCGTAATAATTTTTGTGTCATAGGATCACTATTGTGTTACTAATTCTCTCACTAGATATCCTTGAGCTCTAGGTTACACTTATGTCAGACAGAGGTCTGGTATTTGTCTAGCTCTAATCCTAGGGGTGTCACAGGCTTTGGTATCAGAGCAGCACCGTCTGTAGGAAGCCCTTTCTACTAGTCGATGTTGAGTCTAGTGTTTGCGAAAATTATTTGAAAATTGAAAGTATATGCAAAAACTCTAATATGATTCTTTTACTCCTTGTATAGTACCACTCCAACTCCGGGTCACCTTATCTTGTGTTGTTTTTAAGGTTTTACTATCTCGTCCTGTATTTCAAATCTTAGGTGCCTTTTGGGCGTGTCATTTCTTGACCATTTGATCTAGGGTTGAGTTTGTAGAGTCAATGTGTGTGTGTGTGTGTTCTATTTTCCCATTTGTTCTACTTCATTTAAGAGATTCCTTTACATCATCATATCTATATCTTATGGTCCCACACTATTATATTGTAGGTACCATAGTGTGCTATTCTAGGCATCGAGGTTTCCTTTCGCTTTGTGTGCCTCCTTTTCATTTGTTTGGGTACTTCAAAAGTTGTGTCTTCTTTTGGAATCTACCTCGTGATTACTACCTTGTGGTACCCTCTATGCTACTAAGATAGTAGTTACTCCTTTCTCTAGATTTTAACCCTTGGAATTGTACTGAAGATCCCTAATTGTGCTGGATTCTGGTGTTGTGAATCTTGTACATGAAGTTGACCTTTAACCCAAGGTCCATTTTGTTGACCCCTATTGTAAATGTTCACACATTACCTCTTGATGTCTGGTACTACAATTCTAGCCTTCAAGCTTGTGGTTATTGATGCGATTGAATCGTGACAAATTAAGGACTTTCCCTACCACATGTTATGGCAGATGTTCTTTATTTAACCAAATAAATCATGACAAGAGTACTCTTCGTGAGTATCACATCTATACTCATGACTTTGCCACACATTTCCTTCTTGCATTGGTTTCCAGAAGAATGTTAATCTATGCATCCACATCTCGGTATTCTATCCTAAGCAGGTTTCTTCTCTCTTGTTGTTTCTGACCATTGTCTACCAGTTGGGTAGACAAGTAGTAAATGTGCGTCAGTGTCTTCCGATGCAAGATACTCTTGTGGTTCGTTAGGCATTTCATTTCGAGATGTTTGGATAAACAAACTCAAGTACCTCGTCATTTCTAGGACCAGGTCAAAGTGTTGTAATCCGCAGATCAAGAGGCTTGATTAGATTCTACCTGTTCCGCTTTGAAGTATCACATTCTTATATATCAAGAGGTTGTGTTGAGTATCATGACCCTCTTAATGAAGTGATTCCCTTGCACATTATTATCCACCCTTCCTCTAAGCTATTGCATTTAGGAATGATGTGTGTGCGTAATAATGTGGCATTCTGAGATTCTTAGTAACCATTATTGCTTTCAACTCCAAGGACATTTGTGTCATTCTTAGCGTGATGGTTAATCATATCAGTAAGCAAAGGATGATTATGCTACCAAGTCCGTCATGCTGGTACATTATCTTCGGTCAACGAGTTAGGCTTGTGTTGAAGCTCTGGGACTATGTCTTCCTGCCTTGTAAAGCAAGTCCTCTCTAACTAAGTGACCTATCGGTGGTTTGTGATATTCTAGATGTCTTCTAGAAGTGTCTCCATGTTGCCACATGACCATGTTGTCAAGTTCTTGAGCAAGCAAGTTATTTGAACGGCTCCTTTCTCCAAGTCTCCATACCGGATAATCCTAAACTAGTTGGTTGAGCTTAATAAACAACTTGGAGAGTTGTAAGACAAATGTTCTATCCGACTTTGTTCCTTCTAAAAGGGATGTCTAAATTTGTTCGTGTTGAAGAATGATAGTATCTCCTTCGTGGATATGTTATGTTCCCTCGCCATTGATTTGATTTGGGTTATCATCAAATAAAACTCAGTTCCAAGGACTATTTTGATGGTGTTTCCACTTGTGATGTTTCACTTGAGTACATCTTCATGTCCTTTGGTCCGACAAATACTTTTGACTAATTCATACAACATGTGAGTCCATCTTCTTGGAGTGTCTCGATAAGTTTGTTGTTGAGCCCATCGATGACATCCTTATCTTCTCCATGCTAGACTAGATTCATATGGAACATTTGGCATTAATGTTGGAAACTTTTGAGAACCATCTTCTAACCATCTCGAAGAATGTGTCCTGGATGTTAGAAATAACCTTCTTTGATTCACGCACAAATGTTGAAAGATGTCGCCCTGGATTAGAGTAGAGTTATATTTGTTTCCTTACATACACAATTGTATTTCGTTGCAAGTACTTGATGTATGAGCAGTTGTCCTTCGACAAGTTGTTAATACATGGTTCTAGCAATGTATCTCTGTCTATTGGAGCTTAAGACTATAGTCCATATCTTGAGAATCTACTGACTTTAACTTTTTGGTAAATGTTGCACACTTTCTATTCGTACATGCTGAGTCCAAAGTATCATCTCACCTAACCAAATCCGAATCTCAAGAAGATATGATGGTTAGTGTTCTTCAAGATTTTGACATAGGTCTCTTGTAAATCTGGTAAGATTGATGTGGTGGTTGACACAATTAACTGGAAGGCCTATCGTCATATTCTCTTGATTTAGCAATAATAACCACTCTTCATGAGGCTTCTTCTATGCCCATTACAGGAGTTGTGCTAATGGTTTCGTTTGTATCCGAAGTCCAACCTTTCCTTGATGTCTAGTATTCTGGACATCACGGAGAACATTTAAAGTAGTGTTGCTAAATGTCTCTTGATCGATCCTCTAGACCCTTTTATGTTGACAAGAGTCTTGTTATGCCAAGTATTTGAAGTCTAAGAATGAAGTTTATTTCTCTCGTGTCATCAGGTATCTTGTCATTTATTGATCCTGATGGTGTAAGGTGGTATCATGATCTTTGGAAAAGATTTTGATAAACCTGGATGAATAAAGAGTTCCTTCCATTCTCTGTAATCACGTTTGAAGAGTGATTATGATTTTGATAATCAGAAATTTCTCTTGTTACATGTTCCCTATGGCTCTTATGGGCCCTCCCTACAAAACAACCTTCTATATTAGCCTTCTATTAAACAAAAGAGTGACCCTTCTATGTCAAAAGTAGTTTAACAGCTTGGTTTTGTTGATCCATATCTCTGCAACCTGAAATCTCTACTTCAGCCATTTAGTAGAGGTTCCCTATCAAAGTCCCTGGTCATGTTCTTTCTATTGTAAGCTTTCCTCCTCAGAAGTTTAAACTCTTCTGTAAACTCCATGGCATCAATCCTTATGAAGACCAACTATCTATCAACTTGAAACCTTCTCCTTTTGTTTCCTCCGTTACCTTGGTGTGTTTCATGTTCGTCATCTTAGAGTTGTTTTAAGAAATCCAATCATGAGTTGACCATGAGATACTCTATGTGTTCTCTAGTGTTTTTCCCTCTTCTCCTTAGATTAACATTGTCTTTTTCTCTCTTCCTACCTTATGATTCTCGGGATGAGATTCTCGTAAGTGGGATAGAGATGTAACACCCATAGTTTTAATTTGTACTAATTTGGGTTGTTTGTGCATCATAAGCATCATTCTTTTTGCTAACGAAAAATACAAACAAGAAAATGAATGTAAAACCCTAACCCTAACTATCTTCCTCCTCTCTCTATATCGCATGATAAGACTGAGTTCATGTGTATAGTGCCAATCCCTAGATCGGTTCACTGGCACACACAGTACAGACGAATACCAATGAATATAATAATGCATCATTATTACATTGAATGATCCAAAATTTGCAATTATTACATAGTGCGTAGCTCAAAGCTAGCTCTATTATTCAAGTAACATGCAAAATCATAAATAGATAATAGGCTCCATCTTTAATTGTGCCATAGGTGAACAAATGTCGGGTGGAGGGTCGCAACCTATAAGATCACTTAGAACAATCGGAACAATGTACAACATAAAATGTTGCAGCCACAGAGTGGTCAATACTTTGAATGTATGGCAAGTAGGGCTAAGTAAGGAGACAATATACCTAGCATCTACATGCTTATTTGGCTAAGTGGAACTTTGGCTAGATTGCAGTTTGAAATACTTTTGTCCTACTTTTATAAACTAAGTTTGATTCACATCAACCCATTAAGTTCACCCATCAAGTTTTAGTAATTAAGAAATAGAGATTTATATTTTCGTGCCCTTGGTTCCTTAGTTGTACTCAGTTTTCCCCAGCCGCTTAACTTTAGCTCACTTTTGCCCATCTCCTTCTACAAAACTCTCACACGGTCTAAAAACATGTTGTCCATCAGTCTTGCCGTTACGTGCTGACAAGTGGGGCCGTGTTCAGTCCGGTCCCGTAGTGGACCCTCGCCGTTACGTGCTGACAAGTGGGGCCGCGTTCTGTTGGATCCCGTATTGGACCCTTGCCATTACATGCTGACAAGTGGGGCCGCGTTCAGTTGGTTCCTCATTGTGGACACCTCTCTCCACTTATCCAGATCAGCATGGGACCCACAACTTATCAACATGAGCACCGGACCCATAGCTTACCTAAGTTGGCATTGCAAGATGGGACCCCGAACCAGCACTGCGCCTATGCCCGTGCAGTTGCCTCCCCTTTCTTCTTCTTCTCCGACGATGATGGCCCTTCTCTGGTGATGACAACCCTTTGTCTAGCTTCATTTTCATATAATGGAATATAATGCATAAACTTGTATATACGAAAATTATACACCTTTAAACTCTTTGAAATCGCACTTAGGACATGATAATGTTGTGCTAATAAAATCCTGATCATTTATCATTTACATGGAGTGACATATAATGCATAAACTTGCATATACAAAAATTATAAACCTTTGAACACTACGAAATCACACTTAATACGTGATAATGATGTGCTAACAAAATTTTGAGAGATTATCATTTTCTCGCCCATTTCCATAGAGTGGAATGTAATGCATAAACTTGCATATACGAAAATTATACACATTTGAACTCTTTGAAATGACACTTAATATGTGATAATGTTATGCAAAGAAAATCTTGAGAGATTATTATTTTCATAAAGTGGAATGTAATGCACAAACTTGCATATACGAAACTTATAAACCTTTGAACACTGTGAAATCACACTTAATACGTGATAATGATGTGCTAACAAAATTTTGAGAGATTATCATTTTCTCCCCCATTTTCATAGAGTGGAATGTAATGCATAAACTTACATATACGAAAATTATACACATTTGAACTCTTTGAAATGAAACTTAATATGTGATAATGTTGAGCTAAGAAAATCTTGAGAGATTATCATTTTCATAGAGTGGAATGTAATGCACAAACTTGCATATACGAAACTTATAAACCTTTGAACACTGTGAAATCACACTTAATACATGATAATGATGTTCTAACAAAATTTTGAGAGATTATTATTTTCTCCCCCTTTTTCATAGAGTGGAATGTAATGCATAAACTTGCACATACGAAAATTATACACATTTGAACTCTTTGAAATCGCACTTAATACGTGATAATGTTGTGCTAATAAAATCTTGGGAGATTATCATTTTCATAGAGTGCAATGTAATGCACAAACTTGCATATAAGAAAATTATACACCTTTGAACACTTTCCCTTAAAATTATATTCAAAATCATTTGTTTATGGAGTTAAAGTACCGGTGGCAAACTCATTATTTTGCATTGATAGAGGGGTGCTCCCGGACAGATATAGGAGTTATCCTGTCCGCTAGATTATAGAGGATCAACGGTTGGTGTGCACGATCCGCGTGACAATTGTCTCAACCAATCAGAGCATAGTAGCCAAGATGTGCATAGGTGTGAGATTTTGTGACTAAGAGAGAGGGGACACTGTGAGTAGAACTTAAAAACCAAGGGCAAAACTGAGTAGAACTTACAAACCAAGGGCAAAACTGACAAATGGATTCAAATAGAAAATAGGAAGAGATTTAAAAATGGAATATGCATCTTTTATACAATAAATACATCTTGGCATACACCAAACTATTTGCAATTCAAATATACACCAGTTTGACAATTATTGCCTCATTCAGACAAACTATGTTTTGGGAAGGGATGTTTTGGGAAGAGGCTTGAGTACAAAGCCATGAACCTTCATAGATAGTAGGTGATTTGAGAAGTGGTGATTTAGGTTAAAACTTGATTTCTATACATTTCTTATGGTGGTAGGTCACATAATAAGACTCTCTTGGTAGATGCCACTATGTTTTGATCTTTTTGAATTTGTTGTGCATAAAATGACTCAATTAGCTAAATAAAACCCATTCGTTGACTCTCTGTTGACCAACCACTGGAGGGTAAAATTGAGTATATTGCACATGGTAGTGTTATACTGGAGGGCAAAACTGAGTACAACCAACCTGCCAGTGTTACACTCGAGGGTATAAATGAGCACAACTAAGTCGCCCGGGTTAGACACAAGGAAAAAACATGACTCACGATACGCGTGTCGCGGTGCACGGGGCGGTAGCGGACACGTGTGGTCGTGCACGATGCAGTAGCATACGCGGTGCATGGTGGTGCAACGGAACATCCATTCCCTTCTCCTTTATAGAGGCCTCCTCACTCTCACTCATCACTCACTCGCTCACTCACGCAAACGTCTCCACTGTCCCGTCACCTTCTACAAACCCCCAAGAAAACCCCAACCATGCCGATGATGGAGAAGAACGACGTGGTGGCCACCAGCAAGGAGGCTCTTGTCCCCATACAGGCCCTCATTGAGGCATCGAAGGTAGCCGATGTCCCTGTCCAGACCCTCGTCCCCGCTTCAGCCGTAGCCGCCGGCGACGAGGCCCCCGCCGGTCTCGGGCAGATCCCGCTCGGCTGGGACCCCTATGAGGAGGATGATTACTTAGTCTGGAGAACCCCTACGACACCAGCATCGCTGGCCCATGGTCAAGGGTAACTAGGGTTTTCTTCCCTTCCCTTGTTCTCCCCCATTCCCATCGTTGGATGCTAGATCGTATGTTATTAGGGTTTGGCTGTTCGTATTTTTAATCACTAGATGCTAGGTATTTTTACAGTAGCTAATGCTCTTGTGTTAGATCTCGTATTTCGATGAACCCCCAGTTCGTATTTCAATCCTATTTTATTTGTCCTATGAGTTGCAGTTAAGGGATTCCCTAGTTAGTACTAGCGCCGATCTGTAGTTGGGATCAATATTCGATTTGGTTGGAGATTTAGGGATTGGGGAATAATCAGGGGATCTCAATCGGTTAATTTATACAAATAATCAATCCTGATAATTAAGGTATCTCAATCATCTCCTTATTGCACTCTACTTTTTTCCAACATGAGGATAGAAGTGATGTCTGCAGCGACGTCTGTAGCAACGACGAGTCTAAGGACACCAAGACTCGTCATGTGCTGAGGAGGCTGAAGTCCGGCTAGTACGACAACTTCTTCACAGGTGATGTCTACAGGTGCCCCTTCTGCACCACCAGGAGGCTCCACGCCACCGACTTCAACTCCCTCGTTAAGCATGCCTAGAGGACGTGCGATGAGTCCGTGAACGTCCATGACTTTAGAGCCAAGCACTAGGCGCTCGATCTTCACCTCTGCAACCTCTAGAAGGTGGCCATCGAGGAGGGTCGCATGCCCCCGATCAAGCCCAAGGCACCCAAGGTCAAGGGACTAGGCAACAAGAAGTGTAGGAGGCGCTAGAGGGAGGAGGCGGAGTCCCTCCTAAGGGAGTCCATGAGGGGCCAGTGATCTTGTGATGCTGCTGCTGCTGTAAAGCAACTTCTTTTGTATTGTCTGTGTTGAACTTGTCCACTGCTACTGAGGAGCCTAATTGTCGAACCTCGTTAAGTACCGTACTATATATCCTATATTACTTGCTTTATCTATATCTACTATATATATCCTATATTAACTACTTTATCTACATCTGCTCTATTTACGAAATGTATGTATGGTGCTGGTTAGATTTTCTTCTCTAGATTTGCTACCAGATTGGAAAAAATGAGGGCTAAAAGGAATAATGAATGAAGAGAGAAGTTGCTCTAGATTGGCTACGTTTTTGGGCAAAAAACAAAAACACAACTGTTAGCGAGAGAGAGAAGAAAAGGCGCTCTCACAAAGGCCAATCATAAAAATAATAAAAAAGAAAACTTCCATTTTAGGCGGCCGGGCGCATGTAACCACCAAATGCGCCCCACATGGTCCCACAGCACATCCCCCATAACACGTTCCCAACAAACCGGCCCCACGGAGTCCCACATGGCATGGCCCCACACGTCACCATAACGGGTTCCTGACCAATTGGATCCACGTGGTCCCACACCGCGCGGCCCCACACATCAGCCAATGGTCAACCTGGCGGCAGCTGCCGTTCGAGCTTGTTGATGAGTTTTCGAGAAGGAGATGGGCAAAAGTGAGGAAAAGTTAAGCGACTAGGGAAAACTGAGTACAACTAACGAACCAGGGGCACGAAAATAGATATACCTAAGAAATAAGGACAAGTGAGAAATATGTCATAGCCTCAACATCTAGCAACTCAAACATCCGTAAGCAGGGACACGGCTAAGCACTTATTTTTACTTCCTGCAGGGGTTTGTACACTTTACCCATGTGACCTGGTCAACCCGCTCGTACAATCACACTTATTTTGTGTTATGATAGGGAAAAGTCCAAGAAGAGATCGTTTGGGAAGTAGTTTCCCAAACCACTGTGCACCGGTTCAACCTAACCATACACTACATCTCTGGCTACGGTGGGTTCAAGTCACCACGACCTACTAAGTCCAACCATCCATCCCTTTCTTACTAGCACATGGTTGCACATGTAAGCTACTATAATAAATACACCAATCCTTTCTTAGTGCCCTGGGCGGCATTCCCCACCTGTATTCACACTCTGATGACAAACCAACCACTCCGCCCAGGTAGTTCATTGACATTATGTTGTTTTAGTTGAGCAAAACATATACTATACCATAACATGGTGTAATCCTTTCCTCGTCTTTATAGCATGTTTAAGCACGTCTAACATATAGTGGCTCAACTACAAGAGGTTCCTACCATAACACATAGGATATAGCATAGCATAGTAATACCTACACATGCATCTACAAAAATACGCTACACATGCATAAGGAAAATACTAGGACAAATCATGAAAAAATAACATCTACTTGCCTTGGCGGTAGGTCCCGAGAGTATAGTCCTCACAGAAGCAACCCTTGCACTCGTCACAATCTACACGATGCAGTTGCAAGCACATAAACAATTATACACAATCATAAACAAATACACAAATACATGCATGACAATTTAATAAAAGCTTCACTAGCATACTTAGGTTCTATGATTATTATACCTACTGATGACATGCATGGAAAGTTTTTAATGCATCAAAACCATTTAATGCAAATTATTCATCTAGTTAATAGACCTTTATTCTATTTATTTGTAACATCCCAATTTCAGCAACCCTAATTAGCTATCCAGAATGCAAAAAACAGAGGAATAAAACCTTTTTCTTGTTTAGTGATGAAGTGTTTGCCTGTTGTTTGACTATGTTTATGCTTATGATTGGGTATTAGAAGATATACTCCTTACCTCAACACCAGTTGACAAAAACTACTTCCCAAAACTGTCTTGGCTTAATTTCCATATTCTAAATGTTTTGGCATTTCAAAACCGGAGCCAAGATACCTTTACAACCCGCCCCCATTTTAGTAGCGGCTATTTTCCCCAAAATATGGAGAGCTACATATTGTAGGCTCCGTATGTTCCATAGATAGGACCTTTCAACTACTCTCATCTCTAGTTTTCCCAAAACCTCTTTATAAAGTTTTTGACTTCTACTCTGGGTAAAGATACCAAGCACTCTCACCTGATTCCAACCATAACCTTTTCAAAATACCCATCCTTACCTCGAGCTAGGCTTGATGGTAACCCCAGTAGTGGAATTTCTTAGTTTGTAAGATGAGTTGCCTTGATCTGCTAAGATGAAGTGCCTTGATATGTTGTTTGATGAATTGCTTTGATCTGCAGTTTGGCCTGTTTGCTTAAGGAGCTAAGTGAGTCACCATAGGAGCTCATCACTAGGATCAAGATACTTTGAAAATCACCAAACACTAAGCAAGAATACAACATGGACATGATCCATAGCCACTAGGTGATCATCTAAAATCCTTAACCAGATCAATTCTGAAGATATCCCTTCTAGAAGCTTCCAAGTCCATGAAGACCAATATCAAGCATGGATCTTTTCTACCCCCTCTACACTTAAACATCATCCACTTGATGATGCTTTGGTACCTTGCATCCCATCAAAATCATCACCACCCCCATTCTAGTCAAAAACCATAAATCCACCAAATTTGGCCTAGTCTGGAATTTGTTTCAACATCACCTTTTTGAATGCCTCCTTATCTCAACCCTTGTGCATTTTTGAAAATGCATTTGGACCATCTTGTTAACCATCCTAAGGACTACCAAGGACCACTTTTTCCCTTGGTTATATCATAATACAACCCACTTGTTCTTGATGGTTTTGCAGGCAAGAAAATAACTATTCCTGCAAATCTAGTCAACCTGCCTACTTTGACAGAAGCTCACACCCTCATCCAACCTTCTATGGACAAACTATTTGTATGGTTGTGTTATACTCATATAGGTCTATCAATACCTACTCCACTTGTTTCCATTTGATCTTTGTGCTTCTTAAACCCATGAGGTTTTGAAGCCTAGTTGATAATCTTCTTTGGTAGGCTTATTTTATTCAAAGTTCGAAAGCCTGTCTTGGTGAACTCAAGCAGGATCAAGCTCAAACCTCTATACCCTGTTGAGGTATATCACTTGGCCTATCCATACATCTATCCCATGCCCCAAGGGGAGCTTTGAGCTCTAAGATCCAGCAAGGTTTTGTTGGTATGACAACAACTTTACCCCAGATCCCTTTTTCATTGTTTTCCACCAAAATCACCTTGACTTCTCAAATCTCAAGGTTGAAAATGCTTTTTCCACCTTGTGTTAATCATCTTAATTGCTTATAAAGATTTATCAATAATTACCCATATTTATTATGCACCAAAATCTATTAAATCTCCTAAATTGCCAGAAACTCCAAAACTCTTTCTAAAGGCAAGATTGCTTTTCTCCAAATCTCCTTGCCAACTCAAGCTATATTTGAGGCATATATACCATACCCTACCTTCCCATCTCAAAAATAAATATTTTTGGGATCCTTTGTTATTTCTTTTTGCCTATTTTCTTAAATGTCAGAAGTGGAATAATAATTATTTTAAATGCTTTGAAGCCTCAATAAATCTTGGGAAAATGCCCCTAAGTGTGTATTCACATTTGGGACCATCTCACATCAAAAACTCCACCTGTCCAATTCAAAAATACCAAATAAATTCCTAGAGCTATGCCTTGACATCATCTACCTATCAGTACCATCTCCCTACCATGTCCAATACAAATTTTGGAACTTCCTTCACATGCCTCCATGTGATCAAATTTGCCAAATCAATCAAGCATTAATCCAAAACCACCCCAAACCCAATGGAAACTTGCTCTCCACTTCTCCACAGTACCCAGCCCTCTATCCTGGTCGACCAGCACTGTAGCATCACTGTTCACCTTGTCCTCTTATGCTTGGAAGTGAGAGAGAGACAAGCAAGTGGGTTAATTGCAACAGCTGCCACTCCCTCCCTCTCTGAGCTCTAGCATGACCAGACCCCACCTCACCACCCTCCGTCGACCCTGGCAGCCAATGGCAAGGACATGGACCTGCCCTTGCCCTCCATACACCCCTTCCACCATGGACCTCTCCCCTTCGGTTTATAAGGGCCAGAGGCCACCAACTCTCCCCTGACCCCTCATTCTACTCCTCTACCCTCCAGTCACCTCCCCCGAGCACCCTCTCCCCTGCTCTGTACAACCCGGGAGAAGGAAGAAGAGAAACTTCAGTCTCCTCCAAAAATCGAGCAAGATTCCTCCTCCTCTTGCTCTCTCCCTCTGCATGTCCCCCTCCCGAGATCCCCTCTCGATTCTGCATCTAACCCTGGTATTCTTTTCGACATGAAGCGACCGCAGTAGCCTCTCCGACGAGCTCCGACGAGCTCCGTTCGGGCATCCTCGCGTGGGCCTCTTCCCGCAAGCAAACGGTGTCGTGCTTCCCATCCCTGGAGTCGCCGTCATTGCCCGCATCTCCTCTTCACCTCCCCGGTCTTCTACGAGCCCCCGGTGAGCCTCCCCCGCCACCCTCGTCCTCCCCTAGGGTTTCCACTTGTCGCCACCGCGACAGAGGAGGACGATGGTCCCTCACCGTCGATCCATTTTTAATCGGACGGCGCAGGGCCGCTGATACCCCTTCGCCCCCCTCTCCTTGACCGGGGGGCCCGTCCTCGACCGTTTGAACCCCGTGCCCATGCGCTGGCTCGCCCGCCTTTGGCTGGATCCACTCCCTCCGGCCCAACTCCCTTATAGATCCGGCCCACTACAGCTGTTCTCTTTTTCTTTTTAGTAGATCTATGAATTCCATAAGTTACCTGCTAGGATTAAATCCCAAAAAAATGGAAATTACAATAATTTGTCTAGATCCAAATTTCTAATGGTTCCTTCATGCTTTATGCAACTTGTAGAACTGGAACCTTGCCAAAAATAATTTTTATTATTTTCTGACATTTAATCTTCTAAAGAGTATCTTTTACACTAAATTAACTCCATCAGGGATTTTCACATCTCCAAATGAATTGAACCAAAACCCCTCTGGTAGATAAATTGAATACCCATCTATTAGCCTTCATCTTAGGCCAGGGTGAACTAAGGTCCACCCTTAGCAAAAATAACAGAGGTATTGGCCTAATCCCAACTCCCAGTAAAACTACATATCAACCTCTATCAAACCCCAGTAGCTCAAATTTTATTAAGCTCTAGTTCAATTTTAATGAATTAAACTATTCTATGTAGACTCATTTCACTAAATAAACCACTCCAGTAGTTCCTGATATCCAAATTGGGTAATTCCAATTTCTATACAAAGGTATTTGAAATACCTAACATGTAAAGTTGGAATCACACTAGAACATTTTGTAAAATAAATCTGGTGAAAAAGACAAATACCTTGCAAAACTACCTTTGATGATTTCTTAAGGGCATTCTGGTAATTATTTTGACATAATTCCAACTCTTTGTGAATCAGTATATAAAACCCTACAAAATCATCCAAGGAAATGAGTTTCGGAGCTCCAGAACTTTTCTGGTAAATTATTTCCTAAAACTAGAGCTTTTATCACTAGTAAATTCATAAGTAATTCAAGAAAAGTGATAAAATAGTGAAACCACTTTTGTTGGTTTCATTTTATCAACACCTATCTGTTGGTATCATTTTTATACAATTGTATCATACAGAATTTGTCCCTGGTCTAAAGGCCCTCTCCTAAATGATTTTCTAGACTATAAATCTCATAGGATTTCCTTCAAATGCCTCAAAGACATTTTCAATCTTGTAAATCCACTCTTCTCAAAACCTACTGAATTATAAACTTTTATTGTCCACTTTCTTGTTGTATGTATGTCCACTTGCATGCCTTGTTTTGAATATGGTCTTGCTTTTTTGCATGTATAATCGATGACGACGATAGTTGTGCTTGTATTGACGCCAAGAAGAAGAGATCTTAATTATTATTGGTCTATTATGGTATTCTAAGAAGAAGTCCAGGGACAATCTTGCCATATTATTGATCTCAGGCAAGGCACCTTCTTGCTCATAGACCTTGTCCTACTATTTTACTATTGCATGTTTTATCTACTATTTGCGAAACTGCATTATTTTAGTATATGATGTTTTATAATTGGTAAGTGGCTTGGATCCTCCAAACCATTATACCCTTGTACTGTTAAGTACAACCCCCCCTTGGTGTTACCTACTTGCCCCTAATATAGTAAATGGTGTATAACACCATACCCCTTTGGAGACCCCGTTCTAGCCGAAGCCGAACTAGAGGATGGGAAAGCCCCAGGGAAAAGTTTTACTAAATGTTTTATGATAAAACCTTGGGGAGTTGAGACATCCCAAGAGTTGTTGAGAAAGAAAAAGGTTTTGTTTTACAAAATACTGGAGGAAAACCGGAGGAAAAAGGTTTACAAAAACGCACCCGGTTCTTTGCAGTTTGCTAGAACAATTAACCCGTGCAACCACATTACCCTGAAATGGGACAGGGCTAGATTTGAAGATTGTTTATTCTGGTGTAAGCTGCCTCGCAACAACTACAGGGGATGTAAATCCCCGGAGGGTGGGCCTTCTTTGGACAACGGTCCATGTAAACATCAATCTGGAGAAGGAACGAAGGGTCTCCGAACCTCCACGCATTACTATGAGCCCCTAATTGAAAGCGCACACTCTGTGAAGTGGAAAAAGCTCTCCGGTTGGCTTGGGAACTATATAGGGCGTCCTGGTGTTGAGGGGATAACACTCATAGGGTAGGCACTTATACTGGAGTGGGCTTTTGGAGAGTCTTGGTCGGTTACTCGACCCACGATCGGTGTACATCAGGGCAGAGTAGCTGGATGGTGTGGATAAAGTATACAACCTCTGTAGAGTGTAAATCTATTCGAATAGCCGTGTCCATGGTCATGGACGGTTGGAAAGGTTGCTGTAGAGCGGTGCTGGTTTTGTTTAAAAAAGGATTTCGGAAAAGTAAAGGCTTTGGAAATGATTTGACCACAGGATGGTCGGAAAGGAAGGAAAGGAGTTTGGTCACGAGCTGACCGAAAGAAGAAACAAATGGGTGACCCAGTCCTAATGTTTTCCAAAACTTTTCAAAAAGGTTTCCAAAGTGTTTTACAAAAGTTTTCAACAAATATATGTAGATGTTATATCTACAAGAGAAACTATTTGTTAAAAGAACCTCTCTTGGAGCCCTCCTACTACCACAGCCATATTGCATATCCTCTTGATTTTATTATTCTATTAAGGTGGTTTGCGAGTACATTCAAAGTACTCACTGGCATTGTCCCTGGCTATTAACCTGGCCAGATAGCGAGAAGAAGGCGAGGATGGCGATTATGCGAGCTAGGATGTTCTCCCAGTCAGTTGCCTGTAGGTTAAGCCATGGCTCGGGCACTGCGCTTAAGGATTTTCCGCTGATGTTGCTTTTGTAGACGTAATGGCAAATTAAGGTATGACTTGTATCCAAGTAATTAATGGATGTTTACTTTGATACTTGTCGGTTATGTGCCACGACTAACTTATCATGGGATCGTGGTTGTATGCATAACAAGGATTCTCGGAGGATTAATCCGGGGGCCCCACATTATTAATCCTCTATTGTAAACAACATGATCAACTCTTTGTAAAATACTACTGGATAGGCATTGTGTTTTAGATCCAGGAGCAAAAGGATTCATGTCAAAATACTTCTAGATCTTTATATATAATTAAAATACTATAATATGTCTTTTAATATCTTGAAAATATCTTTATAGTAAACTTGTAGTTTTATTACACAGTCATGTGCTACACAATTTTTGTGAATCTAGGGGTATATCATTTGTATTTTTCTGACATGTTGTTTATTTTCTATGAATTAATTGCTTCAAAAAGGTTATAAGCCAATTAAATAATTACGACAAATAATTATAGTAAATGTCGGATCCAATTGTAGATTAGTAATCTACATGAAATTGCGAATCCATTGATATATTATATGCAATTTTTGGACTTAAAACTATTTTATATGAAATTTACAATATCAATGCATTTTCTGTCTATTTTCTCAATTTCAGGAATTAACAGATAAAGGGCGGCGACATGGCGTGTTATGACTAGTTGATACCTCTTAGTTTAAGTGATTGATTCACCACCGCCAGATTAAGATCGAAATGCCATGATGAGATGGCTCTAGCTGCGGCTGGCTTTAGCTGCAACTTGGCTTGGCTGGAGAGGATCTGGACGGTCCGATCTGGATCAGATGTATGTGGTAGACCCGAGCGTCAGTGATGGTGGTGACGGTCGACATCGATGGTGGAGACGGCAGTGGCAACTCAGGTGGTCATCGTGGCGGTGGCTCTGGTGATCATCGGGGACGGAGAAGGTGCGGATGAGGTGCGGCTATGGCGGTCATGGAGGTGGTCTTGGAGGCGGATGGCGCTTCCCCAGGCGGCGCGGAGAGGCGACAGGCCTCGTCGGTCTCCGTCTGTGCTTCGGCGGTGTCAGGTGGCCTCTCCTATAGAAGGGGTGAATGGGTAAGGCAAAGCGGAAGAACAAGGGAAAGACGACAGGGATAAACAGAGAGGGGCGGGAGGTCGACAACGTCAGGTTCGACCTCGACTGTGAGCTCAAAAGGTGGCAACACGATGTACTCCGGAGAGCAATTTTGCAAGGCTGGCAGTTTGATTTGCTAGGGTTTCGACGAGGGGGAGGCAGGGATTAAACAGAGGGGAAATCAGACGAGGGGCGCTCGGATTCGGTGCAGACTTGGCGATTCTTACAACGATAGTTCGGTTCGGGATTGACCCTGTGTAGAAGATGGTCTCCATCGCGTGAGGAAGATGGCCTGAGAGCAACTCCAGCAGTCGCTGGAAAATGCGGCGCACTAAATGGTGTATGTAGCACACGCGATCGCTGTTTCCATCACGGTGCGCACTTCTCCTCCGGCGAAAGCACTAAAAGCAGCGTGCAAAAATAGAGCCCAAAACGCACGTCCATCAGGCGTGGCAAAATGCAACGCGTGGCACCGGCACAAACATGTTTCACAACGAACTATAGGATTAAGAAGATCAAAGAAACCCAAATAAATTCAAAAAGAATGTCGAGTTATTATTACAACACAACCAAATGGTACATGAATAGTACAACAAATATAGGAATTGTTCACCAACAAATACAACAGGTTTTTCATCAACACTACAACAAATTATTTTCCAACAATACGACAAACAACAAATAAAAGGAGGGCTCAACATTGTGCTCTAAACCACTTCCACCACTCCTCGATGAGATCTTTTTGAACATTATCATGGGTCTCATTGTCGCGAATGGCATGATATGAGGCAATAAAATGCGCCACCCAATGCTTTCTCCTATGCACTTGCATGGGCATCCCCGTCAAGTCTTAGTGGTGGATGCGATCTACATCTTTGCCACGATCATCCTCTATGATCATGTTATGCATGATGACACAAGCGGTCATGATGTACCAAAGGCATTCCTAGTCCCAAAATCTAGCCGGTCCTCTCACAATAGCAAATTGGGCTTGCAAAATACCAAAGGTTCTCTCCACATCTTTCCTAGCCACCGCTTGTCCGGTGTGGAAATCCTTTTCTTTCTTACCTTTGGGTTTGTGAACCGGCTTCACAAAAGTTTGCCACCTTGGGTAGATGCCATCAGCAAGATAATAGCCATAGTTGTATTCGTGGCCATTTGCCCAAGCTCTCCGGCAGCATTCCTCCTTCGCTCAAAGAACCGATCAAACTTGGTCACCTCTTTGCAAATGCGCCTAAACAAACTGATGCTCATCCTAAAACACCGATGAAAATACTCCTCTAGGAAGGTGGCATTATCATTGAAATATATCCACATCAACCTCTAGTGCCCTTCGATCCTTTCCCTCCATAACTTGCGCCTACAAAAAACTGAGCCACCACGCTTCGCTTCTTTTGTCACGGGCCAAGCTAATAGCATTGATATGTACTCATCTTCCTCGAGCTCTAATTCAACATAGGATGAATCATACGAGAACCTCTACAAGCACAAAAATACACTCAAATCGTCTACCGAAACTAAAATAAAATTTGGAGGAAAAATGGCACGGTCGGCGGTGAAACGTACCTTGAGGAGGACATGGCGGTCATCGAGGGCAGCGCGATGCTGTGGCAGCGTGGAAGCTCTGAGTTGGCCGCGGCGCAGCGGAGGTAGTTCGCTTGGCGACGCGAAAGAAGAAGCACCCCGCCGGCAGCTCACTTCGATTCCCGCCGCGACAAGCTCGGGGAAGGTGCATGGAGGTGATGTCTACGCACTTCTATTCTTGTAAGACAGTTGTTGGGCCTCCAAGTGCAGATGTTTGTAGAACAGCTGCAAGTTTCCCTTAAGTGGATTAGCCAAGGTTTATCGAACTCAGGGAGGAAGTGGTCAAAGGTATCCCTCTCAAGCAACACTGCAATCAAGATACAAGAAGTCTCTTGTGTCCCCAACACACCCAATACACTTGTCAGGTGTATATGTGCACAAGTTCGGCGAAGAGATAGTGAAATACAAGTAATATAGATGATTATAAGTGGTAACGGTGCCAGAAATAAGCTTGACGGGTAGGAAGAGACTAAAGGCAATCTGAAATAAAGATGGAAGCAAGCAAACATGTAACAGATCTAGTTGCAAACTGTGTTTCAATGCTTAGAAACAAGGCTTAGGGATCATACTTTCACTAGTGAACACTCTCATATAAATATCTTCTCTTTATGATACTACTCTGAACTACTCTCCGATTAGACACTCTAATCCATGGTAGGGCTATAACAGCACTCCTCAAAGTTCGCTTTTCCCATCTAGATAACCTCACACTGTCACCTTGAGCATTAGATGGTTCCAACAAACACCACAATTTAATAGAGACATCCAACTCCAAATATAACTCATAACAAGTATTTGTAATCTCTAGCCTAAGTGCCACCACGGTGTGCACGTTGTCACTTTCACACATGTGGGGAGAGCAGAGATCTATTAAAGCACTTGAGTAACAAGGTAGATCTACTTGATTACGAAGCTCATGATCACAATATGATCATGCATAAAAAGAGAGATGAACACCTAGCTACCGGTAGAACCCTTAGCCTCGAGAGAGAACTACTCCCTCATCATCACGGGAATCAGCAACGGTGATGGAGATCGATGGAGATGGCGGTGAAGATGGTGAAGAGGCAGCAGCGGCGCCGGCGGTGGCGCGGAGGACTCCTTCCCTGCCGCTGGTATCACAGGGGAGCACCGCCCCTTAGCCCCCTTCCTTCATGGCTTCTTGGGATCCCTCTCCCATGGAGATGGGATCCATGGGGGAGGCAAAAACGTGGCTTTGGTGGCTGCAAATTCGTGGGTGGAGGTGTCTTCCACGAATTAGGTTTCCTCCCTTTATATAGCTTCTCGGATTCCTGTCACCCCATCTTGGGCTGCAGTAAATCGGGCCTAGTGGTATAGTTGGGATCATAGTACTTTAACATAGCATGAAAGATATAGTTCTAACAATAAGATATAGCAACTATGTTGTAACATGAAAATGTACAAACAAAAGATCATGAATAATAATACATTGAAAGATGATTGTTTGTTTCACATATAGAAAACATAATAAGAGTGGTATTCAGCTTGTCCCTCATGGTATAGCAAACATAAATGCATAGGTCACCTTCAAAGTTCATAAGGGTGACTAGATACAAATAATTTAAAACAAGAAATATCACAGTTATGAATCAATCAACAAGTTTTTGGACAATGCACATTAAACTAAGAATGATCACTATGCTCTCTCAATTGGTGCATAAAGATAGAAGATGGAGACTTAACATAAAAAGTAAAAAAGAAAGGCCTTCATAGAAGGAAGCAGGGATTCAAGTCTCATAAAGAGCTTCCAAAAATAATGGTACTTATTAGCTTTCAGCTCTCATTGCCCCTATCATAAGCATCTTTAAGTGATTAAGGTTAAAGTGACAAAACTAAGAGGATATGTTTGACAAGTTATAATCTAAAATCTCATGCCCCTTACTTACGAGTACCGAACCTCATGCTACTCAACTTTAGTCACAAGTAAGCTCTTGTCATTGTAAGCACATATGTATCATAGAGAACCGCCAACGGGGTACCCCTTGCACATGATACAGGAGCTATCCCAAATCAAAATGACAAGGCAAGCACACAATGAGCATCTCAGCGATCTTTTTATTTGCTATTTGCATAGGTTTTTATTGAGGATGCTTCATAGAATTCTGATTATGGTTATTCTGCAAGTTTCCACCATGATTAGGCATGGCTTAGGCTAGCGGCCTAGGCGTTTCTCTAACACACATACAAACTCCATGATCTTACAAGTTCCCCTTTTATTTCATACCATCGGGATCCACAGGCAAAAGACTCATGATATCAACGGAATATAAGTGTAATGTTGAAAGAGTTCCCCATGATACATGGTTATGCTAACTTCAACTTATAAATCGCAAGCATATACGCAACAAAGATGGGCACAATGGTTCAAGTTTATTAAGTGCAAAAAAAGTAAAGTGTGCCATCAAGTTTGTGAGAGCTTTAATCACTAGTTTTCACATAACAAGTTTAATTCGGAAGGTAGATAAAAACATGAATATACTTGGAATAGAAAATACTAATAGGTAGGTATGGTGGACTCTTTGGAATAACTTAGTTTTATTTGGAGTTGGATGCATGAGTGGGACTCATACTTGGTTATGGGGGCTAGCAAAACACTGAGAGCGACCAACTAAGAGAGCAATAATGGCCATAATCATGCAAAGCGACAAAACATCATTGATTAAAGCATAAAGTAATATTACAAGTCGAAAACTAAATGATCATCGAGGCTATGGTGACTTGGGATAGTCATAACATGGTGTGAGCATGCGCCAAGTCACCCCAAATAAAGCATCAACGGAGAATACCACAATACTATGCTTTAATATGCTAAAACAACGTATGATTCTTTCAAGGCACATTAAGCAATCTCAATTGTTTGTAACAAGTCGTGCTACAGCAATAATCACTAAGCATAAAGCCAAAACAATATCAAGCATAACATGATAAATTCTAGGTCACAGTCAAAAACAAGATCCTTTTATACCACTATAAGCATGAAGCTTCGTACTCTTTCCAACACCAATCGACTTATTTGAAACAACTCACAAAGATAATAATAAATAAAGATCAGTGAGATTGTCTCACAAATCCACAAAGAAGAACTAAAAAGTTCTAAGCTGAAAGCACAGGAAAACTAAGCCTAACAACGTGCTAGCAAAAGAGAACACTCACAAGACAATAAGAATGAAAACTAGAGTGTTCTAGGCAATAAAAATAGAGTGTCTGTCTCTTCAAAATAAGTGCTGAGATCCAACCAACTTATTCAAGCAAACTAAGCAAACGAAGCAAATGAAAACTAAAAACAAAAATGAAGACGCTCCAAGAACAACACAACTGTGCATGAAACAATAAAAACGAAGTGTATAGAAAGACCTGAGATGTTTATTGATGAAGAAGGGGATGCCTTGGGCATCCCCAAGCTTTGACGCTTGTACCTCTTGAATATTTATTGGGGTGACATGGGGTGGCATCCCCAAGCTTGAGCTTTTGTCCATTCTTCATATCATTACATCATTCTTTTCCTACACCTGAATATTTCCTTCATACAAAACTTCACACAATCTTCATTAGCAACATTAGTGTACTTAAGATAATAAGTCTTTTGGTTCAGTTTCAACACAAGTAAAACTTCCATTAAAACACAAGCTAATGTAGCACTTCCCTCAAAAAGCTCAATTCCCCAAAAAGTACCCAAAAAGGAATTAACAAGAAGCAAATGCAAATAATGGCAGAAATCTGTCAAAACAGACCAGCAGGTAAAAACCAATTTTTCCGAAGACCTTGTGTTGCTCAAATCGAAAAGTGTTGAACTAACGAAAGTTAGATAACAACCTGATGGAGAAGCACAAAAATTCACAGCTCAAACCGACGTATATAGAGTTTACACGAATTTTTACAGTAAGCACAAAAATCTGTTTTGGGACAGAAACTTTCCCAAGCATTACTTCTCTCTCATTAGAGGTTACTCTTGGCACAAAAAGCAAATAAAAAGGATAAGGAGCGGTTATTACAGAGTTAAGAACTTCCAAAACTCAACTAAAACCTTTGGGTTATCTCCCAATAAGTACTTTTCTTTAACGCCTTTAAGTTAGGCATGATAATTTCAATGATGCTCACATAAGAAATATGAATTGAAGTAAAAGATAGCATCAAGAAGCAAATTCAAAACACATTTAAGTCTAACCCATTTCCTATGCATAGGAGTCTTGTAAAGAAACAAATCATGAAAGCACAAAGCAACAAGCATAGTAAAGCAAAACAAGTGCAATTTCAAGACTTTCAACATAAAGAGGGGAAACTTAATATTGTTGAGATACATAAAACCACGTTTCCCTCTCTCATAATAACTTTCAGTAGCATCATGAATAAAATTAACAATATAACTATCACATAAAACATTCTTATCATGAGCCATATGCATAAAAGAATTAATACTCCCCACATAAACATAGTCATTCTTATTAGTTGTAGTGGGAGCAAATTCAACAAAATAGCTATCATTATTATTCTCATCACCATAATCATCAAATATAGGAGGCATATTGTAATCATAATTAATTTTCTCCACAATAGTAGGTGGACTGAAAATAACATATTCATCATTGTAATTATCATATATCGGAGGCATAGTATTATCAAAGTAAAATTTCTCCACCGTGCTTGGGGGACTAAAAATATCATGCTCATCAAAACCAGCTTCCCCAAGCTTAGACTTTTCCATAGCATTAGCAATAATGGTGTTCAAAGAATTCATACTAATAACATTGCTATTAGCATGCAAATAAAGTTCCATAGGTTTTTTAATTTTCTCTTCAAACACTTCATGTCCTAACTCAAGATACATACTATAAAGCTCTCTAATTTTGTTGTTGTTTCCCATTAAGCCTAACTAGTGAAAATAAAAACAAGAAACAAAAAGATATAATTGCAGAATCTAAAGGAAATAACTTCGAGCACTCACACACCAGCAACCGTACTAGAAGATAGCTTAGTAGCCATAGGATGTGAGTACCTTTTACCTTACCTCCCCGGCAACGACGCCAGAAAATAGCTTGATGTCTACGCACTTCTATTCTTGTAGACTGTTGTTGGGTCTCTAAGTGTGGAGGTTTGTAGAACAGCAGCAAGTTTCCCTTAAGTGGATTACCCAAGGTTTATCGAACTCAGGGAGGAAGTGGTCAAAGGTATCCCTCTCAAGAAACCTTGCAATCAAGATACAAGAAGTCTCTTGTGTCCCCAACACACCCAATACACTTGTCGGGTGTATAGGTGCACTAGTTTGGCGAAGAGATAGTGAAATACAAGTAATATGGATGATTATAAGTGGTAACGGCGCGAGAAAAGAGCTTGACGGGTAGGAAGAGACTAAAGGCAATCTGAAATAAAGATGGAAATAAGTAAACATGTAACATATCTAGTTGCAAATGGTGTTTCAATGCTTAGAAACAAGGCCTAGGGATCATACTTTCACTAGTGAACACTCTCAGATAAATATCTTCTCTTTATGATACTACTCTGAACTACTCTCCGGTTGGACACTATAATCCATGGTAGGGCTATAACAGCACTCCTCAAAGTTTGCTTTTCCCATCTAGATAACCCCACAGTGTCACCTTGAGCACTAGATGGTTCCAACAAACTGAAGGGAATATGCCCGAGAGGCAATAATAAAGTGGTTATTATCTTATTCCATGTTTATGATAAATGTTTATTTTTCATGCTATAATTGTATTAATTGGAAACGGTAATACATGTGTGTTTAATGAACAAAATACAAAGTTCCTAGTACTGCCTCTCATATAAACTAGCTTGTTGATTAACAAGATGATCAAGGTTTCTTGATCATGGACATTGGATGTTGTTAATAACGAGGTCACAACATTGGTGGAATGATGTGATGAACATTCATCCAAAGTATAGCATTACGATCAAAGTCATTATGTTTATATTGCTATAACATCATACGAAGTAATCTTAGTCCTTATACCATGAGATCATGTTAATTGCTAACACCGGAAGAGTATCTTGATAACATCAAACGTCACACCGTAACAGGGTGACTACAAAGGTGGTATCAGTACTACGAAGGTGTTATGTTGAGGCTCATGGATCAAGAGTGGGATTTTTCCATCTCGATGACGGATAGATATACTCTGGGCCCTCTCGATGATATCACATTAAGATAGCTTGCAAGCAAGTGATGTGATCACTAGAATGTTATATCACGGGAACGAGAAAAGAGTGCATGTCGGTAACGAGATCAAACTAGGTATTTGGATATCGATGATCGAATCTCGGACATGTAATATATCGCGAGACAAAGGGAATTAGTTACTAGCGTTAAAGGTTCTCACGATCACATAAGTCATCGCTGAATGTGTGGGAGTCAGTACGGATCTCCAGGTCCCACTGTTGATTATTGATCAGAGAGGGGTCTCGATCATGTCTATATTATTCGCGAACCGTAGGGTGACACACTTAAGGTATACCGACACCATTTGGAGCAAATATGTTTCAGATACAGATTTAATAAAGCGCTGGAATTATTTCAATAGACACCGAAACTGTTTCGGGTGAAATTGCTGAAATTGGTTCTGCATGTAATATTGAAATGTTTCAAGGGGGTTTATGTGAATGTTTGTTAATTAAAGTAATTAAAAAAATTCTGAATAAAATTAATAAAATAGTTTTATGAAATAAGAGAGCATTAAATTTGGAGAAATTTAATGCATTTAAAGTGGAGACTTTAAAAGAGAATGTGAAGGGGCAAATTTATGTGGAGGGAGTTACCACCACATGAATGAGGAGGTGAGGGGTCACTCCTTGGGGCGCCAGCCATGGGGAGGGGTACCCTCCCCTCCTCCTATAAAAGGCCCCCCTCTGACACCTTCACACTCACACCTCCTCGTGAAGGATCTCTCTCCCCCTCTAGTATTATTCCCCCATGGTCTCGGATTAGCGAGATACATGTTCCCGGTGGCTTTATCTGGAAAGGAGTTGTTGCTTCCACTACTTTCCTGGAGCGAGGGACAGAGGTTGTCGGGGTACCGGACGTGTGTGTGATCACGAATGCACCACTGCTTTGCGGTGCTGGACTTGGTGGTGCTGGACTTGCTGGAGCTGGATCTGAAGGACGTGCTGGAGCCGGACCTGCTGGACTTCATCATGATCTTGAGATCGGCAAGTGTACGACTACATCATCCACGAGTTCCATCTCGTTAACAAAGCTTTGTTGTCTTCGAGGGTAAGTTCTCCATGGATGTATCTCCACCCGTTGCTTGTATCTAGTAGGTAGATCTTGGCGTATAGTTCCCATCGTAGGAATTTTTTTGTTTTCTATGCTGTGATCCCAACACAAACACCACAATTTCATAGAGACATCCAACTCCAAATATAAATCATAACAAGTATTTGCAATCTCTAGCCTAACTGCCACCACAGTGTGCACGTTCTCACTTTCACACACGTGGGGAGAGCAAAGATCTATTAAAGCACTTGAGTAGCAAGGTAGATCTACTTGATTACAAAGCTCATGATCACAATATGATCATGCAGAGAGAGAGAGATGAACACATAGCTACCGGTAGAACCCTTAGCCTCGAGAAAGAACTACTCCCTCATCACCATGGGAATCAGCAATGGTGATGGAGATGGTGGTGGAGATCAATGGAGATGGCGGTGAAGATGGTGAAGAGGCGGCGGCGCCGGCGGAGGCGCGGAGGACTCCTTCCCCGCCGCTGGTATTACTGGGGAGCACCGCCCCTTAGCCCCCTTCCTTCATGGCTTCTTGGGAGCCCTCTCCCATGGAGATGGGATCCATGGGGGAGGCAAAAATGTGCCTTTGGTGGCTGCATATTCGTGGGTGGAGGTGTCTCCCACGAATTAGGTTTCCTCCCTTTATATAGCTTCTCGGATTCCCGTCACCCCATCTTGGGCTACAGTAAATCGGGCCTAGTGGGCCCGTCCGGAATCGGAATCAGCTAAACTTTATGTCAAGAACGTTTGTCGTGAAAGTTCCAACAACTTTGTAGTTGAAGAGTTTTCTGGTTGACGCCGTCTTTGACCCGAAACGTGACCATATTCAAAAAGAGTTCTGAGACAGATTTCTGGAAAATCCCAATTTGACTCCAACAAGGTTTCCACTTGTATTCTTGGTAATTGCTACACATCAAAGTGTAAAACAAGAACATTGTACACTTTAGCAACTATTAGTAGGTTAATCCAAATAAATCAAAAACTTTATTTAAAAAGGAATATCAAAAGCATATTATTAGCATTACTTCTCTCTCATTAGAGGTTACTCTTGGCACAAAAAGCAAATAAAAAGGATAAGGAGCGGTTATTACAGAGGTAATAACTTCCAAGACTCAACTAAAACCTTTGGGTTATCTCCCAATAAGTACTTTTCTTTAATGCCTTTAAGTTAGGCATGATAATTTCAATGATGCTCACATAAGAAATATGAATTGAAGTAAAAGAGAGCATCAAGAAGCAAATTAAAAACACATTTAAGTCTAACCCACTTCCTATGCATAGGAATCTTGTAAAGAAACAAGTCATGAAAGCACAAAGCAACAAGCATAGTAAAGCAAAACAAGTGCAATTTCAAGACTTTCAACATAAATAGGGGAAACTTAATATTGTTGAGATACATAAAACCATGTTTCCCTCTCTCATAATAACTTTCAGTAGCATCATGAATAAAATTAACAATATAACTATCACATAAAACATTCTTATCATGAGCCACATGCATAAAAGAATTAATACTCCCCACATAAACATAGTCATTCTTATTAATTATAGTGGGAGCAAATTCAACAAAATAGCTATCATTATTATTCTCATCACCATAATCATCAAATATAGGAGGCATATTGTAATCATAATTAATTTTCTCCTCAATAGTAGGTGGACTGAAAATAACACATTCATCATTGTAATTATCATATATCGGAGGCATAGTATTATCAAAGTAAATTTTCTCCACCGTGCTTGGGGGACTACAAATATCATGCTCATCAAAACCAGCTTCCCCAAGCTTAGACTTTTCCATAGCATTAGCAATAATGGTGTTCAAAGCATACTAATAACATTGCTATTAGCATGCAAATAAAGTTCCATAGGTTTTTTAATTTTCTCCTCAAACACTTCATGTCCTAACTCAAGATAAATACTATAAAGCTCTCTAATTTTTTTTGTTTTCCATTAAGCCTAACTAGTGAAAATAAAAACAAGAAACAAAAAGATATAATTGCAGAATCTAAAGGAAATAACTTCGAGCACTCACACACCAACAACCGTACTAGAAGATAGCTTAGTAGCTAGAGGATGTGAGTACCTTTTACCTTACCTCCCCGGCAACGACGCCAGAACATAGCTTGATGTCTACGCACTTCTATTCTTGTAGAAAGTTGTTGGGTCTCTAAGTGCGGAGATTTGTAGAACAGCAGCAAGTTTCCCTTAAGTGGATTACCCAAGGTTTATCAAACTCAGGGAGGAAGTGGTCAAAGGTATCCCTCTCAAGCGACCCTACAATCAAGATACAAGAAGTCTCTTGTGTCCCCAACACATCCAATACATTTGTCAGGTGTATAGTTGCACTAGTTCGGCAAAGAGATAGTGAAATACAAGTAATATGGATGATTATAAGTGGTAATAGTGCCAGAAAAGAGCTTGACGGGTAGGAAGAGACTAAAGGCAATCTGAAATAAAGATGGAAGCAAGCAAACATGTAACAGATCTAGTTGCAAATGGTGTTTAAATGCTTAGAAAAAAGGCCTAGGGATCATACTTTCACTAGTGAACACTCTCAGATAAATATCTTCTCTTTATGATACTACTCTGAACTAGTCTCCAGTTGGACACTATAATCCATGGTAGGGCTATAACAACACTCCTCAAAGTTTGCTTTTTCCATCTAGATAACCCCACACTATCACCTTGAGCACTAGATGGTTCCAACAAACACCACAATTTCATAGAGACATCCAACTCCAAATATAACTTATAACAAGTATTTGTAATCTCTAGCCTAACTGTCACCATGGTGTGCACGCTGTCACTTTCACACACGTGGGGAGAGCAAAGATATATTAAAACACTTGAGTAGCAAGGTAGATCTACTTGATTACAAAGCTCATGATCACAATATGATCATGCATAGAGAGAGAGATGAACACATAGCGACCGGTAGAACCCTTAGCCTCGAGAGAGAACTACTCCCTCATCATCATGGGAATCAGCAACAACGATGGAGATGGTGGTGGAGATCAATGGAGATGGCGGTGAAGATGGTGAAGAGGCGGCGGTGGTGCCAGCGGCGGCTCGGAGGACTCCTTCCCCGCCGCTGGTATTACTGGGGAGCACCGCCCCTTAGCCCCCTTCCTTCATGGCTTCTTGGGAGCCCTCTCCCATGGAGATGGGATCCATGGGGGAGGCAAAAACATGGCTTTGGTGGCTGCAAATTCGTGGGTGGAGGTGTCTCCCATGAATTAGGTTTCCTCCCTTTATATAGCTTCTCGGATTCCCGTCACCCCATCTTGGGCTGTAGTAAATCGGGACTAGCGGGCCCGTCCGGACTCGATATCAGCTAAACTTTATGTCAAGAATGTTTGTCGTGAAAGTTCCAACAACTTTGTAGTTGAAGAGTTTTCCGCTTGACGCTGTCTTCAACCCGAAACCTGACCATATTCAAAAAGAGTTCTGAGACAGATTTCTGGAAAATCCCAATTTGACTCCAACAAGATTTCCACTTGTATTCTTGGTAATTCCTACACATCAAAGTGTAAAACAAGAACATTGTACACTTTTGCAACTATTAGTAGGTTAGTCCAAATAAATCATAAACATTATGTAAAAAGGAATATCAAAAGCATGTTATTAGCATAAAACCATCAAAAATTATAGATACGTTATGGACGTATTAGGAGGCACGGCGGCGGTGGATCTACAGCCACTGCGCGCAAAGAAGCGTCGCCGGTGTCAAATCAAAGGGGCGGTGCCACCGGTGGGAAATGGGACAACGCGGGCATGGATGATTTTTCAGCGACAGTTGGGCTTCGCGCGCATCGCCGTGTGATAGTGCGCGCTGGATGGCGTGCAGCAAATTTGATGTGCCACAGAGTGCAAATTGCCACGCGCGGAATTGTTTTAGCACGCATGCAACCATGCAGCGCCTGCTAGAGGAGAAAAGCTGCCGCGCGTGCTAAATTGGTGGTTATTTTTAGCGCGTCGTGTTTTCCAGCGTCTGTTGGAGTTGCTGTGACATGTGGGCTTCACCTGTCACCGAGCGAGGGAGGGGGAAGCGGGCTACTATGGGGTGCTTTGCTAGGAACTAGGCCATGAGCCGTTCGGCCTCGCGCGCGCGATAGGTAGAAAAGAGGGGAGGGGAGGGGAGGGGAGGGCTGGGCGGCCAGTCTGGTTAGCGCTTGGTTTCTTTTTTTCTTGTTTCTTTTTATTCATTTTCCTTTTCTTATTTCTTTTATATTTTTTTTATAACTCCAAATGGAGTGAAATTTATTTCTAATTTTTTGTAAATTCAAAATGCACCTTTTAGACTGTATAGAATATAGCATTGACCACAGTTGAAAATATCAATAATGCCAATTGCATATAAAATGCCTATTTGGCTATTTTGAAATATACAAAATTATTGCTTTGTAATTTGATCTAAATGGAATAATTATAAAATAAGTTTAGGAACTTTAGGGAATACTTTCATGTCCATATTTGATACAAAAAATAGTATTCTCTATTGATCAAGAATATTGGTAGGAGATCCCTTAGTTCTTCTTCTTCGTATTTCACCACAAATTTAGGAAACCTTTCTCGTTTCTTGGAGCAGTCACTAGAGATATGACCTTCTTCTCCACATGAGTAACAACATTTTTGTGGTCACATTGGGTGCATCCTGATGAGTCATGACTCTGACTTCGGCCTCCGCCATAAAGCTTGGTTCTTCGTGGGTCTTCTTGAGGGCTTGATACATTCCATCCTTGACTCCTTTATTCACTTGTTGTACCATGGGGTAAAGGTGACAACAAACAGGGACGTGATCGTTCCCTTCAGATAGGAAGCAAGTAACTTAGGATGTGGGGCACTCTCCAGCTGGATGGCTTCCATCACAATAGGGGCACTGACCCTGATACTCCTTGTATGTGTGTCCTAAGTCTCCACAGACTTTGCAAGCTCGAAGTTCCTTCAGAACATCCTCTTCACTCGTTGACGCTTGGGCGATTAGACAAGGTCGTAGTATAACTTCATTGAACTCCTCCCGAGTTATTTTTCTATTGTAGATGGCTCCATGAATTCTCCACCAAGTTGTATGATCCAAATTCACATCATCTATCGCATGACGGGATGCCTTGCTAAAAGCTTGAATGCACACTGCGGTAATATGCTTTCCTTGGCGTAGATTGTAGAATCCTCTCTGACATTAATTCATGACTTCATATGAAACATGTGCATCACGAAATTCTTTCTAAAACATGTGCCATGTTACTTATACTATGGGGTGAGTGACTTGATAGTTGTACCACCATTTTACCTTCCAATAAGTGAGTGAAAAACCTCACCTTCTCTACATCTGTGCAGCTAATAGTCACTAGGCTCTTGTTCACTCTTTGCAACCAATTATCTGCCAAGTAGGCTTGGATAAGCTTGAGTATGTTGGTGGTCTGAGCCTTAGAAAATTGTTGAGTAGGTCCTTTTGAGGCGGTGGATTGTTGTTATTTTGGTTGTTGTTTGGCCATGGACTGCGCCATCACTTGGACTAGATGTGCTTGTGCTTCCATGAGCTTCTCCATCTCAATGGATTGACGATGATATCTATTGGTATAGCATAGACAAGTTATAGATAGAAAGACTAGAAAAGTATTACTATACATAACTATATGAAGCAAACAATTGACACACAAGCAAACAATCATTACAAACAACACTCAAGCTAAAATAATTTTGTTTATGCTCTAGAAGTTTTGTTTTAGTGGCATACAATCTAAAACATAGTTTTCTTTTGACTAAAGTTCATTTGGGGGTGAACCTACAATCTTAAAAGCAATTGACAGAATCTGTCCTAAAACTATAACAGTGTTCACAATTTTTTCTGGGCATCTGAAGCTCATCAATTTTTTTTTGATTTTTGGGATTATACTATAGAAAGTTAGGAACCAGATACTAAAATATGAGCATAATCCAAGTTACCAGTAAAATATGAAAACTCACGCAGTACGATAGGTCAGGCAGAAAACTACAGCAGTAATACCACAAATTTTTAATCAAAACCTTCATTAATATATTATGAAATCTCTCAAAAAATTTCTGAATCTTTGGGGTGTAAAATAGCACAACCTAATCATAATAAACCAACTATCACACAAGTTCTTGCAACGATCGAATGTTATATATACATGAAATTCTATCAAGACTATATGGTGGACATTATCTAACTATTATATAATCTCGCGCTTCCTCGCACAAGTATTCTGAAATGGATCATATGGGCACCTAGAGGGGTGGTGTGAATAGGTGTTGCACCAATTTTCAGTTCTTATTCAATTTTAGGCTTAACACAAAGGTAAATTCTCTAGATATGCAACTAAGAGGAATTTCCGTATATGTAAACTTGACTACTAAGCGAGTAAAGGCAAAGGGAGTGGAACAAGGTAACCATAGTGAAGCATGCGGAGACACAAGATTTGTTTTAGCGCAGTCCCTTCCTTGTTAAGGGAAGTACATCTGCATTAGAGGGGTGAGCGGTAATAAGACCACCACGCCACAATAGGCCTCACCCTGTTCTTCAATGGATCTCGCCACTAAAGACCCGGTCCACCTTCCAATATTTGGTACCCTTCTAGGTGGGAACCGATGCCTTTACAACACTAGCGAGGCACGCATCCACAACTGAATTGGAGGCTCCCGTGATGACAACAAGCTACCACAAGAACAAGTTAATCAATAGCCAAAATAGAGATCTAGATATTTGCAAGAAATACTAGATCAAGAATCCTCCAAGTGAATGGAGGGGAAGTGAAGATATTGATGGATGCTGATGAAGATCAAAGTCTCCTCCTTTGATTCCCCAAAGCCTGGAGCCTTTGAGTGGTTGAAGATGGAGATCACGCTTGAATCGATATGAACAGAGTAGAGCTTTTTCACAGGATCCAAGAGTTCTGAAATGGGGATCTAGAGTGGTATTTATAGCCCATCCAAAAAGCTGTCGTTGGACGAGTCGGGGCCCGGATTATCCGGCCTAAGTGGGGGTTAGATTATCCGACCGGGACAAACATCCGGCCCTTAATCGGACAATCTGGACCAAATGTCCGCCCCCTCTCCGCGTGACATGCCTTGGTTGCCTTTGGAAAACTCTCGGGGGGCAGATTATCTAGCCCCCTTGATGGGGCGGATTATTCAGCCTGGGCAAAAGCTCTAACCCTGGATGGTTAATCCGGGGGAAACTCCGCCCCCTCTCTAGGTGACGTACCTTGGCATCCTTTGGAAAATCCAAGGGGCGAATTATCTAGCCCTGGCCCGGGCAAAAACTCCGGCCTGGGCCAGTTAATTCGGGGAAAATTCTACCCCCTCTCGGGGTGACGCGCCTTGGTGGCCTTCTCGAGCATGGAGGGGTGGATAATCCGCCCTTGGTAGGGGCAGATAATCCGCCCCCAAAACTCAATTAGCTGCATTTGGTTGGGAAAGTATTCTACACCACTAAACACACAATTAAATAATCTTTGGCATTGTTATCTAACACACAAAACACTACAGATCATGAAATGTTCTTTCAATCTCCCCCCTTTTGGTGTTATATGACAATACTAGGACTTGCAATATAGCCCTGCTAACACAACATTCCAAGGATGAAAAATAACTCCCCCTATATGTGTGCATATATTAAGTTTGCATTTGAACATAAATGCGCACACACATGTTCAATACTTTTTCAAGAATTGGAAACTAATATCAAATGATGAGTTAGAAAGATAGAGATGAGTCATACCATCCATAATTAAGTCCTCGATAATGTAGTGATAGTCACATTTTAGAAACCCTCATACTGAGACTTCTGAGAATAATACCATGATGATACAACCATATTGATACATCCAGAATACCATAGTGATAAATCCATACATAACCATTGATAGATCTATAGAGATGAATCCATAGTCTCATGACTCAATACGAACCAATATAGTCTCACACAAACAAACCAAATAGAAAATACGGGAGTTCAACGCTAAATGGGCACAAGCGAGGATACGAGAGAATGGGAAAATGTGCTTGCGCCTGACCCATGCAAATCCCCTTGATGCCTAATAGAACTACTTCTCCCCCTTTGGCATCGTAACACCAAAAAGGGAAAAGAGCGATGCTAGTGTCCTAAGAGATCACTCCTAGTCCTTGTCCTCATAGTAGGCTTCCTCCTCATCATCAAACTCCTCATCCTCATCATCAACGGCTGGCGGGGTAGGCTCCCTCGGTAACAAGTGATGCTCCAAGTCACCATAGCTGATGCCTAACGTGTTCCACTAAGCATATGGAGTAGGAGTAGCCTGGGTAGGAGGGGGCCCTGATGCCTCGGAGATGTGGTGAAGGATAAGCTGATAAGTGTGAGCAATATCATTATGTTGCCGGTACGCCTCATACTGCCCCTTGTGAGTGTCAACCCCCATACAAAGAATGTTGCGTTGGAACCAGTTGAGTTGCTTCAATTCTCGAGAAACAGATGGCACATGGGGCCTTCTCCCACTTGCCCTAGCATCTCCCATGAAGGACTCAAGAGCTATAGAGGGGCGAGAGTTCTTCCGAGCCTTGTTATAGATCTTCTTGACTTTGTGTTCACCATCGAGTTTCCCACTAAAATCCCCATTGGGAAGCATATGCTTGATGAGCATCATGATGAAGGGAGCATATGAGATGGAAAGCCTATTGTATAAAGCCTCTGTCATCTCATGGAAGATGAAATGCATCACATCCAATTTGCAATCCACAGCAAAGTCTTCAAAGGAGGCACACTCGTAAGCAAAGCCAAGCAGCTGAATAAGGTGACCACGGATATTGTCATTATTGCCCCCACTCGGGGTGTTGCAATCACGGAACATGCTAACCAGTTGAGCATAGAGGAGGGAGAGACTAGAAACCTTACCAACAACACCAGTGGGTCCACAACATGGTGAAAGAAGTGTATCCTTTTTTGGGATTGATAGGGTGATGATGCGATACCCGCAAGAATGATCTTGAACATCAAAAGAGTAGCAAAGCACCTCAGCAAACGTGTAGAAATCAGCCTGCAGAAAGTTGTCACCGGTCATCCACTTCATGGTGCGACGCTCATCTCCACACACCACGAGAGTGGAGAAAAACTGCTTCACTAAGGAAGTATCATAAGAGCACTGAAGTTGCATGAGATGGTGCAGCCCCATCTATTCAGTCACAACTAGAGCATCAACACATTGAGGCTTATGGCCTACCTCATTCAGATCCATAGGGCACACGGGGTGAATCTTCAAGCGGTTGTAGACATCATCAAAGATGAACTTATGATGAGAACACCAAAATTTGGGATCCCCAAGATCCTCATCAATATCTGCCTCCAAGTACACATCACGCTGCCGAAGAGCTGAGTATGAAATGAGGTCCATGTCCTTGTAGCTGACCCTAGTCTACTTGCCCTTTCTCTTAGAACCAACCCGGGACTTCTTGTCCTTCTTATCCCTTTCAGCCATTCTTGCATCCTCTCTATTTCGCCTCCTCAACTCAACCTCGTCAACAAGCACACCCTATTCATCAGGCCTGAAATACCGAGCACCAGGACGGCGCTGATACATTTTCGTGACACCACGAGAACCACCTATGAAGCGAATGAGGATGATAGCAAAAAGTATAAGCACACACAAGTCCAGGAGGATTGCTAAAAATAGTAGAAAAACAACCACTAGTCAATCATATGTCACACCGTAGTCTGAGACCAACTGCAGTAAGTGCAACCTTTCTAGGTCGGATAATCCAGCCCAGCCATGGGCGGATAATCCGGCCCTGGCAAAAAAAATCAGAAATTCTCAGATTGATAGTACAAAACAGATTGGGGAAAGGGGTTGCTAGTCTACGATTTCTAACATGCAAAGGAACACAAGCAAACTTATAGATCAAGTTTCAACCACCAAACACCAACTTTGATACACACGATGATAGATGGGGATTACCCTAAAGAAGAACTCAGAGGAGAAGGTACCTGGAGGAGTGGCAAAGAAGATCCGGGGGAGGCCCGGAACATCTGGTGGTCAAAACGGCGCCGGGGAGGGCAGGGAGGGCCGGTGGCGGCTGGGGAAGGAGAGGGGCTCGGGGTGGGAGTGGTAGCTCTATTTGAGCCCTCCCACCCGACTCCCAACCTAAATCAGACGAAACCGCCCGAGCCGTATAATCTGGCCCCAACTTGGGGTAAATAATCCGGCCTTCTCCAATTTTTCTATTTACACAGGAATTGGGCTAGCACAACCCCTCAAAAACCCTCGCAAGATAAAAAACTAACTTGTGTGCAAGATAGATGTCTCGGGGAGGGAGAAAGTCTTAGGTTTAGAGCCAAACTGAGATGGTACTACACACCAAGAATTGCAAAAACCAAGATAATGAAAAGCCAATTGTTGGTGTGTTTTCCATAAGAACATAAGATGGTCAAATAAAAACCAATAGAACCCTCAAAGAACCAACTCTTCAAAAAGAAGAGGGCGGTGGCTGAAGCCACCATGTAGGAGTAGATGGCATACCACCACGAAGATGTATCTTTGGTTCATAGCCAATACTCATCAATAAACTCACATATCACAAAATGATATTAAGAGAAATGATTTGTCTTACTTTCGGCATTATGGGGGGAGGGTTAGCCCAATAATTAGGACCACACCCCCTATATCCATGCCCACATCTAAACCAAATAGAGGAAGATACATAAGGGAGTATGCAAGGGAAATCAAGTCAAGCTCCTTGAATCCACGATGAAAGGACAATGATGTCGCATAGAGGGGGTGAATAGGCAGTTTAAAAGTTTTACGAGAGTGTCTTAACAAAGGAGGAATTAATCTAGCATTTACTTTGTCAAGCAAAAAACCTAGAACAACTAGGGTTCACCTATGTGCACCAAAAACTTATGCTAAGCAAGACAAGCAACTATGTGATAGCAAGAAATAGACTTCAAGCACAAAGGCTATCACAAAGTAAGGTGCATAAGTAAGAGCTCGGGTATAGAGATAACCGAGGCACGCGGAGACAAGGATGTTTTACCGAGTTCCTCCCAACAATGAAGTACATATCGTTTGGAGAGGGGGGTGGTTTCAAACCACCAATGCCATAAAAGGCCTCCCTTGTTCTCTGGTGAATCTCACCCCAACAGGATCGATACACACTTCCACTATCGATGCACTTGTCTGTGGCAATCCGGAACCTCTCACAAGATTGGGGCACTCATCCACAACTCAATTGGAGGCTCCCAACTAACAAGCTTGGGGAAAGATCCACAGCTTAATTGGAGGCCCAAAGTAATCCACCAACTTGCAATACAACCAAACCTTCTAGGGTTCTAAGAACCCAAGAGTAAAAATCTTCTCACCTTTCACCCAATCGAATCCTCACCGAGAACCCAAACCGATGCACCAAATGCAATGGCAAGAACACAAGAAGTGCACAAGTCCTTCTCTCCCAAATTCCACCAAAGCTACAAAAGCTTATGGGGGAATAAGAGAGGAAGAGTGGAGGAAATCCACACAAGACTCCAAGATCTAGATCCCAAGATGTTCCCCTCACTTAGAGGAGAGATTTATTGCTGGGATTGTAAATCTAGATCTCCTCTTTCAAATCTCTCAAGAATATGCAAGAAGCATAGGAGGGATAGCCAGCTCAAGAAGGTCAACAATGGAGGGGAAAACTTGCAAGAAAGGTTAGAGAACCATTGGAGAAGAAGGGCCCCTTAAATAGGTCCCTAGAAATCCAACTGTTAGGCCCAGGAATCGCCCGGTCCAGAGTCTCCGGACTGGGAACGGAGTCTCCGGTGTACCTAGGCCAAATGGGGAAAACTAGAGATCAATCTGTACGTCGTCTAGAGATAGACCATAGATTTAGTCCGGAATCTCCGATCTTACAAAAACTGGCAAAAAGACCAATATGAAAACAACCATAACTTTTGCATCCAGACTCCGATTTTGATGATCTTGGACTCATTTTAAAGAGGACAATAAGCCTACAAGATCATACAAAAAAACATCATAGTCCAGCAAGGGAGGATAGAACCAATATGACCAAAGGTTTGACCTCTCTAAAAAATACAAACTGGTAAAACCTCCAACATCAAAGACGCAATAGAGAATGCATATGAAATCCGTTTTCGATGAACTTGAGCTTGTCATGAATATGAACATAAGCTCAAAATACTATCATGGATAATAACCAAATAAGAACCAAGAAAGATGATGCCAAGTATGCAAAGTTTTGAGCTCTATCCGAAGGATATGATCAAGTTACTCACTCGAGAGCCCCTCTTGATAGTACGACTATCTATCCTATAAACCGGTTTCTCCAACTAATCACCACGAGACCGGTAAGAAGGAAACCCTATCAAGAACATACCTTTGCCTTGCACATATTTCACTTGAGCTTGATGATGAATATCTTCTCCGCCTCAAGATGGAACACCTTTCTTGATTGCGCTAGCTTGGTGAAGACTTGCAAATTGCTCCCCATACTCCACTATGGTAGAGTTTCTCTTTTGGGCATATCATCTTCCCATATCCATGATCATCATAGGATGGCAAGCTTCAAGCAAATGATCTCTTCGAGGTGGCTCATCTTGAACTTCCATATCATTTCTTATTTCTTGATTATGTTGGTGTCTTGAAGGTACATAAGAGATATCACTCCAACTTTATTCTTCAAGACACACTTGCTATAGGCTCAACTTTTTATAGACTGTTTTCTGCCTGTTGGGGAAATATCACACTGGAGACTCTAAACTGGAGACCGGAGATTCCGGTCCATCTCCAGACCCCCAATCAGAATGAACCAGGCATGTTTTCGAGGGGCTTGTTGGTTTGCGGCCCGAAAGTTCCTGGGCGAGTGCATCGCAATACCCAAGTTGCCTATAATTGTCGTGTTTCGCAAAGTTGGGCTGCCAACTACCAAGAGGGGCCATTTCGAGGCAAACTCATCTCACCCCTACCAAATTCAAACATTCCGTTAAACTTCCCTGTGAAGTAGACTGTCGGGACCCACATGTCGGTCATCTTTCCGTGATGCGAGCACCCACGCGGAAACCTCTTAGGCAAATAGAGGAACTAAGTGGCTTGGATGCATTGACTAATTTCACAAACCCATTCCCTCCTTTCCCCTAGCACCGACAGCGTTGAAATCCACCCTCCAAGCAGAACGATCCCTTCAGACATTTGACTTCCGGTGCCAAGTTGTTGTGCCCATTCGCTGATCCCGAGCTCCAATGGCGCATGCCGTAGCCGCCGCTGCGAGGCTCTAGCCCGCCTCCGCCGCCGACGAGCTGAGCAGCTCGGAGGATGGCAGATCCTACTACCAAGGAAGAAGAAGTTCTGGCTACATGCGGGTGAGCTACCATTCTCTTTGCTATTCGCACTAACTATAACTGCTAGCTGGCTACTGAACCAAAAATTGTTTGTTAGCCCAACGCTAACAAACTTATTTTGTCCATAGTTTTATGTCAAGTGGGATCTCTGCGGACCACCTTACCTGGTTACGGTAGCCCTCTTCAGCTACGACTCTAAATCAGCAAGGGTGAAGGGCAAGTGGTATGGACACCATTGTATCACGATGGAAGAAGCGCCTGCGCAGATCTGCATTATCGCTAGTATGGTTGCTGCTCTACATAATCATGCTGAAATATGGCCGAAGCAGACTGCAAAATTCAGCTTCATGGATGAACGAGGCATCATGGTTCCTCTAACGTGTGACAGTCAGCTAATTGGGTTGATGAAAAGGTATGCTTTGGCTTGCATGTTTGAGCTGAATTGTGATGTTCTTGATGTGGAAGCTGTGGGAGTCGCCCTTCTATTCTTGGACAGGGCGGTCACTTGAACCCAATTAGCTCCTGGTAAGCAAAAGTCTCATGGGGTTCGCATGTTTGTGCTGAATTGTAATTTTTGTTTTGTTTAATCTGTAGATTACACAGTTATACAACGGTCATGTTTCTTTGATAGGAAGCCCCGCAATGTTAGAAACATGATTGCCGGGTCAGTCATTTTGCTGCCGGAAGAAAATAAAAACAAGTGGTGTGATGATGCTGGACATGATTCTGGTGCTAATTGTCCTGGCGATGCAGAGTACGTGAAGCTAATAAAACTGGCACCGAGGAAGAGGAAGAAGATAGGAAATAAAGAAGCCAGTGGACGTGAAGGCTTGGCACCTAGGCGGGGGAAGAAGGCTACTGACAATGAAGATGCATAATAATGTGTTGAACTTGAACCTATATATGTAATTCAGTTAAATTCTGGAGCTATGTGCATGGAACTTGTCAGGTGAAACAATCTACCCACATTCTCGGAGTCAAATGTATCACGACTTATGGTTTGGAAACGCCCGAGTCAATAGTTGAATCCGAAATTGTGATTGTGCCACTACTATCTGAAAACACGCAGCACCGGTTCCACGATTGCTGAGGGGTAGGAGGTCTCCAAATTCGATGGAATGTAAGTGGCACAAAAATAAATTATTTAAGCTGCTACACTCCACAAAACAACAACTTATTTCAGCTGTTGCACAATGACATGGCAACATAAACAACAATGGCAACCGATAATGCCTAGATGATGAGGAAATCAATACCACTTTCTGGCCTAATCTTAAGCATGTCTATCTCACCACCTCCCTGCTCCTGCATCTCCTGCATCTGGTGAAGCTCCTAGATCTCCAGTAATAGGGTGTACTTGCTTACACTTTATAAATTGTGGATGTGCCATTTGCATGCGGCACAATCCACGTAGGTTACGTTTAAAGAAACCACCAATGTCATAATACCACCACCATAAGACAAAAGGAAGTAATGGATGGCTAAGACAAACTAAGGGGTGACCAATTTTTTTCTCCTAGGACTCCGAGACCACTAGTCCAGACCGCTAGGTCAAAAAGTACTACTATTACAACTTAAAAAAGTACGGAGCTCAAGCTAAATAGAACTAGTTATCACACATCTCCTTGATTTCCTAATCTTAGCCTGATGTGCATCTTCCTACGAGAGCAAGGATCGAATCGTCTACTCTGTCCTTTTAGCATCTTCCTTGTACAACTTCAATTGTTTCTCTGCATTTATCTGCATGCACTTGTCAATACTCGTAGTTGTGAACTACAGGACTTTGGCCTGGTGAAGTTCATTCCTTGCTCTGCTTTAGCCTTCAGGCCCAACGCCATGTCCCTCTCCTTCTCGACTTTGCTAACCTTGTATTGCACCCTCCTAAGATCTCGGTTAAGATTGGTTGTGTCAACATGGTCAAATAACTTCATCTCAACACTCTCAAGAAGTGAGCTGACTATGGATTCTTTCAACTCAAGAGTCATATCCCATAGTTTGTCCAGCGTTTTCTGCATCGATTTGGGCCACTCTGGATCTACCCATTTGACAACACTGCAACTTCTGCGTTGCAACATTATATGATGTCCTTGACACCCTATAAACCTCCTACCTACATTTCGCCCTCCGAACGCTACAAATTTAGCAAGCACATATCCATGTTTACATAGCAGAGGACTGTCTTCCTCCACACTGTCTTCCTCTGCTAAACCGTGATAGTCAGAGTCCTACAGCGTCTGGTTGGCCTAACACATCATACATGCATGAGTAAACAGAGTAGATCTAGATCAAAATAGATAAATTGCCACAGATGTTACAGATGAGATGACTCATATCGAAATCACCATCCTTGTCGTCACGACGTGTTTCCTCACCGTCCCCCCTTGAACCCATGGCGAGAGGGGGGTGTGGGACTAGGGTGACTGCGGGAGAGATGGCTGGAGGCGCCGTCGGCTTACTGCTATGGCAGGATGGGAGAGATGTGGGGAAAGTGGCTTCGAGGGGAAGGAAGAAAAGTATGGGTAGTAAGAGTGATGGGTTCGTAGCATGGAAAACAAAAAAATTCTACCGCAAGAACGAACAAAACCCAGATCTAATCTAGATAAAAGCCAAGATCTAATCTATTAGACATGTGCAACGAGATAGATCTGTACTAACCCTTGTAGATCCGAAAGCCTTGTGCGAGATCGGATCTCGTGGTTGATGTAGACGATCACTTGCCGATCTCAAGATCGAGTAAACGATCCTTCCGGCGCCGCGTTCCGGCAGCGCTTCCGCAGTCGGTCACACGTGCGGAGTCGATGCAGACCTTCCTCTCCCTGTTCCAGCAAGCAGCAGAGGTAGTAGATCTCTCCACGGAATCCCAGCAGCACGACGGCGTGGTGGTGGTGGTGGAGTAGAGAATTCTGCAGGGCTTCGCCTAAGCCTGAGCAGAAGGAAGGAGGAGGAGAGAGGCGGCTAGGGCAAGAGTGGAGGGGCAAGGGGGGTGGCGCCTCCACCCCTCTATATATAGAGGGATGGGTGCGGCCTAGGGTTCCCACCCCTAGGCCCACCTCCTAGGGCCGGCGCACGAGGGGGGCTTGTGGGGAGTTTCCTTCCCCCCCCCCCCCAAGTTTCCCCTTTTTCTTTCTTGGTTTTCACGTAAACTCCATAGAAATTTCTAGAACCTTCCGGAACATTCCGAAACCTTCTAGAACCCCCATATAAACACTCCGGGACATTTCCGAACCTAGAAAATGATCTCCATTATATGAATCTTATTGTCTGGACAATTCCAGATCTCCTCGTGATGTCTCAGATCCAATCCGAGACTCCGAACAACATTCGGTCTCCAACGCATATTCCATATCTACCTAAACAGCATCGAACCTTAAGTGTGTCACCCTACGGTTCGTGAATATGCAGACATGATGGAGACACCTCTCCGATCAATAACCATCAGCGGGATCTGGAGATCCATAACGGCTCCCACATACTCAACGATGACTTCGTGATCGATAGAACCATTAACATACGAAACCAATTCCCTTTGTCACGCGATACTCTACTTATCCAAGGTTTGATCGTCGGTATCTCCATACCTAGTTCTACCTCGTTACTGACAAGTACTCTTTACTCGTTCCATGATATGTCATCCCTTGTGACCTAGTCACATGCTTGCAAGCTAACATGATGACATTCCACCGAGAGGGCCCAGAGCATATCTATCCGTCATATGGATGGACAAATCCCAATCTTGGTCCATGCGCTTCAACACATACTTTTAGAATACCCAATGACACCTTTATGACCACCCAGTTACAAAGCGGTGTTTGATGTCATCAAAGTACCCATCCGGTGATGGTGATTAACATAACCTCATGGTCGAAGGATTAGGTTACTATGCATTTGAAAGCTTGTAGCAATACGAACTTAATGACTTGATCTTATGCTACACTTACTACGGGTGTGTGTCCATCACATCATTCTCCTAATGATATAACCTTGTTATTAATGACATCCAATGTCCATGATCAGGAAACCATGATCATCTATTAATCAACAAGCTAGTTCAACAAGAGCCTTACTAGGGACTCTTTTACGTTTACAAAACACACATGTATTAGTGTTTCCTTATAATACAATTATAGCATGGGATGTAAACATTCATCATAAACACAAAGATATAATAATAACCACTTTTATTATTGCCTCTTGGGCATATCTCCAACAGTCTCCCACTTGCACTAGAGTCAATAATCTGGATTACATGGTAATATACCTAACACCCATGGCGTTCTGGTGTTGGTCATGCTTTGCCCTAGGGAGAGGTTTAGTGAACGGATCTGCCACATTTAGATCAGTGTGTACTTTGCAAATCTTTATGTCACCATCTTGGACATAATCGCAAATAGCATGGAAACGTAGCTTGATGTGCTTCAGCTTGCTATGTGACCTTGGCTCCTGTGCATTAGCTATGGCACCTATGTTGTCACAGTAGATGGCCATCGGGTCCAACGCACTAGGAACCATGCCAAGTTCAGTAATGAACTCCTTCATCCATATGGCTTCTTGTGCAGCCTCCGAAGCAGCTATGTATTCGGATTCAGTTGAAGATTTTGCCACAACGCTTTGCTTGGCACTCCTCCAGCTCACTGCAGCACCATTCAAAATAAACCGCTGTCCAGTGCTCCATTCCAGGATCACTTTGATATCTGCTAGTCAAACTAACAGCATGTGCTATATCCGGTCTTGTACACAGCATGGCATACATGATAGAACCTATGGCCGAAGCATAGGGAATATTATTCATCTTCTCTCTATCTTCTGCCATAGCTGGACTTTGAGTCTTACTCAAGGTCTTACCTGACAACATGGGCACGAACCCTTTCTTGCTCTCTTACATTCTAAACTTCTTCAGAACTTTGTCCAAGTATGTACTTTGTGAAAGCGCTATTAGGCGTCTTGATCTATCTCTATAAATCTTGATGCCTAGAATATATGCCGCTTCGCCAAGATCCTTCATTGAAAAACTATTATTCAAATAGGTTTTGACACTATTAAGAAGTTCTGTATCATTCTCAATCAAAAATATGTCATCTACATATAGTACTAGGAATGCTACAGAGCTCCCACTCACTTTCTTGTAAATACAAGCTTCTCCATAAGTTTGTATAAATCCAAAGTTTTTGATTACTTTATCAAAACGTTGATTCCAACTCCGGGATGCTTGCTTCAGTCCATAAATGGAGCGCTGAAGTTTGCATACCTTGTCAACATCTTTAGGATCGACAAAACCCTTGGGTTGTACCATATACAACTCTTCCTCAATGTCTCCATTAAGGAACGCCGTTTTGACATCCATCTGCCAAATCTCATAATCGAAATATGCAGCAATCGCTAACAAAATACTCACGGACTTTAGCTTCGCTACTAGTGAGAATGTCTCATCGTAGTCAACTACTTGAATTTGTCGGAACCCTTTCGTGACAGTCGAGCTTTATAGACGGTAACATTACCATCAACATCTGTTTTTCTCTTGAAAATCCATTTGTTCTCGACAGCCTTACGGCCATCCGGTAAGTCCACCAAAGTCCATACTTGGTTTTCGTACATGGATCCCATTTCGGATTTCATGGCTTCTAGCCATTTATCGGAATCTGGGCTCACCATAGCTTCTTCATACGTCGTAGGGTCATTAGTGTTGTCCACCAACATGACGTTCAAGGCAGGGTCATACCAGTCAGGAGTGGTACGAACCCTCGTTGACCTGCGAGGTTCAGCAGCAACTTCGTTCGAAGTTTCATGATCACCATCATTAGCTTCCTTTCCAATTGGTGCAGGCGACACAAAAACATCTTCCGGTGCTGCGCTACTCTCAATTCCGAGAGAAGGTTCAATAACCTCGTCGAGTTCTACTTTCCTTCCAGTCACTTCCTTCGAGAGAAACTCCTTCTCAAGAAAGGATCCATTCTTGGCAACGAAAACTTTGCCTTCGGATCTATGATAGAAGGTATACCCAATTGTTTCTTTAGGGTATCCTATGAAGATGCATTTCTCCGCTTTGGGTTCAAGCTTATCAGGCTGTAACTTCTTTACATATGCTTCGCAACCCCAAACTTTAAGGAACGACAACTTAGGTTTCTTACCAAACCACAATTCATATGGTGTCGTTTCAACGGATTTAGATGGTGCCCTATTTAAAGTGAATGTGGTTGTCTCTAATGCATAGCCCCAAAATGATAGCGGTAAATATGTAAGAGACATCATAGACTGAACCATATCTAAAAGAGTTCGATTACGACGTTCGGACACACCATTACGCTGTGGTGTTCCCGGCGGTGTCAACTGCGAAAGTATTCCACATTTCTTTAAATGCATGCCAAACTCATAACTTAGATATTCACCTCCGCGGTCAGAACGCAGAAACTTAATCTTCTTGTTACGATGATTTTCCACTTCACTTTGAAATTCCTTAAACTTTTCGAAAGTTTCGGACTTATGTTTCATAAAGTAGACATACCCATATCTACTTAAGTCATCCGTGAAAGTGAGAACATAACGATATCCACCACGCGATGCTACACTCATTAGACCGCACACATCGGTATGTATTATTTCCAATAAGTCTGTAGCTCGCTCCATTAATCCAGAGAATGGGGTCTTAGTCATTTTTCCCATTAGACATGCTTCGCATCTTTCAAGTGATTCAAAATCAAGTGATTCAAGAAGTCCATCAGAATGGAGTTTCTTCATACGCTTCACTCCAATGTGACCAAGACGACAGTGCCACATGTATGTAGAATTATCATTCAGTTTTGTTCGTTTAGCATCTATGTTGTGAACATGTGTATCACTACTATCGAGATTCAGTAAGAATAAACCATTCATCTCAGGTGCATTACCATAAAATATATTACTCATATAAATCGAACAACCTTTATCTCGAACTTAAAAGAGTAACCGACTCGCAATAAACAAGATCCAAATATAATGTTCATGCTTAACGCAGGCACCAAATAACAATTATTCAAATTTAAAACTACTCCCGAAGGTAGATGTAGAGGGAGTGTGCCGATGGCGATCACATCAACCTTGGAGCCATTTCCAACGCGCATCGTCACCTCGTCTCTCGCTAGTCTTCGCTTATTCCGCAGCTCCTGTTTCGAGTTACAAATATGAGCAACCGAACCAGTATCAAATACCCAGGCACTACTATGATTACTAGTAAGATACACATCAATAACATGTATATCGAATATACCTTTCTTCTTGATGTTGCCGTTCTTCAGATCCGCTAGGTACTTGGGGCAGTTACGCTTCCAGTGACCAGCACCCTTGCAGTAGAAGCATTCAGTTTCAAGCTTAGGACCAGCCTTGGGCTTCTTAGCAGGTGTGGCAGCTTTCTTGCCGTCCTTCTTGAAGTTGCCCTTGTTCTTAGGCTTGCCCTGTTTCTTGAAATTGATGGTCTTATTGACCATCAACACTTGGTGCTCCTTCTTGATCTCCACTTCAGCAGTTTTTAGCATGGACGATAGTTCAGGCAACGTGTTGTTCATGCAGTGCATATTGTAGTTCATCACAAAGTTCTTATAACTTGGTGGCAGTGATTGGAGGACACGGTGAATCCCTAACTCATTAGGAATCGTTATCCCCAACTCTTGGAGCTTGTTTGCGTGCCTAGACATGGTGAGCACGTGCTCGCTAATGGAGCTACCCTCTTCCATCTTACTGTTAAAGAACTTTTCGGAGGCCTCATAGCTCTCCACGGCCGCGTGAGTCTCAAAAATCAGCCTGAGCTCCTTAATGATCTCGAACGGGTCGTGGTGCTCAAAGCGCTTCTAAAGATCCGTTTCTAAACCGTACAGGATGGCACACTGAACTATGGAGTAGTGATTTTTCCGAGTGGCGTAAACATTCTTTACGTCATCGGTGGCATCTTCTGTAGGTGGGTCACCTAACAGTGCTTCGAGCACATAGGTCAACTGACTAGCCCTGAGGACAATCTTCAGTGCACGGAACCAGTCCATGAAGTTGCTTCCATTGTTCTTAAGCTTTTCTTTCTCTAGGAACGCATTGAAATTGATGGAGAGGTTCGCCATAATCTACAACAAATTTGCAAGTAGTTTAGACTAAGTTTATGATGAATTGAGTTCAATCTAAATTCTTTAAATTAACTAGGTGAACTCCCACTCAAAACAACATCCCTCACATTGTCTTAGTGATTACACGAACCAAGTCCACTACACCAAGTCCGATCTTCACGAGAGAAGATGTAGTTTCGTCGGCGAACAATCTTCATGTTCATCATATCATTTATATGACTCATGCTCTACCTTTCGGTATTCCGTGTTCCGAGACCATGTCTGTACATGCTAGGCTCGTCAAGATTAACCTCAGTTTCCGCATGTGCAAATCTGGCTTGCACCCGTTGTATGCACACGTAGAATCTATCACATCCGATCATCACGAGATGCTTCGAAACGACGAGTCTTAGCAACGGTGCCAACTAAGGGCGAACACTTTATTACTTGATATTTAGTGAGAGGGATCATCTTATAATGCTACCTTCGCGATCTAAGCAATACAAGATGCATAAAGGATTAACATCACAGGCAATTCATAATTAGTGTGATATGATATGGCCCTTTCTTCTTATGCCTTTGATCTCCATCTCCAAAGCACGAACATGATCTCCATCATCACCAGCATTGCGTCAAGGTCAATGGCGCCGCTTCATGGTTGTCCATCATCACTAGCAACTATTACAACTACTTGGAATAAAGCTATTACAAGATGAATAGACACGCAGGTCTTAACAGAATTAAAGGCAACCATTAGGCTCCTGTCGGTTGCCATATTACAACAAGGATCATTGCATACATCAAATATAATCATAATCACATGATGGCCGTATCACATCACAAAACCCCTGCAAAAACAAGTTAGACGCCTCTAATTTTCTTTCCATGTTTTACGTGGTTTGGGGCTTTCGAATAAGAACGGATCTTACCTACGAAACTGAACCACAACGTTGATACAAGTGCTATCAAGTGCAAAGTGTAGATTGGATCTATACTATGGTGAGAGAGACATACACCCGCAAAGCCACTTGTGCAAAGCAAGTTACACGTCAAGCATGGAGCAAGTCTCATGTGCGATGACATGTAAGGTTAGCCCGAGCCGCTTCATCCCACCATACCGCAAGATGCAAAGTACACAAAGCAAAAGACGGCACGAGGACCAACGCCCACAAAACCATTGTGTTCTACTCCTGCAACAGATCTACGCATAAACCTGGCTCTGATACCACTGATGAGTTCGTAGCATGGAAAATAAAAAATTTCTACCGCAAGAACGAACAAAACCCAGAACTAATCTAGATAAAAGCCAAGATCTAATCTATTAGACATGTGCAACGAGATAGATCTGTACTAACCCTTGTAGATATGAAAGCCTTGTGCGAGATCGGATCTCGTGGTTGATGTAGACGATCACTTGCCGATCTCAAGATCGAGTAGATGATCCTTCCGGCGTTGCGTTCCGGCAGCGCTTCCGCAGTCGGTCACACGTGCGAAGTCGATGCAGACCTTCCTCTCCCCGTTCCAGTGAGTAGCGGAGGTAGTAGATTTCTCCACGGAATCCCAGCAGCACGACGGCGTGGTGGTGGTGGTGGAGTAGAGAATTCTGCAGGGCTTCGCCTAAGCCTGAGCAGAAGGAAGGAGGAGGAGAGAGGCGGCTAGGGCAAGAGTGGAGGGGCAAGGGGGGTGGCGCCTCCACCCCTCTATATATAGAGGGAGGGGTGCGGCCTAGGGTTCCCACCCCTAGGCCCACCTCCTAGGGCCGGCGCACAAGGGGGGCTTGGGGGGAGTTTCCTTCCCCCCCCCCCCCAAGTTTCCCCTTTTTATTTCTTGGTTTTCAAGTAAACTCCATAGAAATTTCTAGAACCTTCCGGAACATTCCGAAACCTTCTAGAACCCCCATATAAACACTCCGAGACATTTCCGAACCTAGAAAATGATCTCCATTATATGAATCTTAAATTCCGGACAATTCCGGATCTCCTCGTGATGTCTCAGATCCAATCCGAGACTCCGAACAACATTCGGTCTCCAACGCATATTCCATATCTACCTAAACAGCATCTAACCTTAAGTGTGTCACCCTACGGTTCGTGAATATGCAGACATGATGGAGACACCTCTCCGATCAATAACCATCAGCGGGATCTGGAGATCCATAGCGGCTCCCACATACTCAACGATGACTTCGTGAACGATAGAACCATTAACATACGAAACCAATTCCCTTTGTCACGCGATACTCTACTTATCCGAGGTTTGATCGTCAGTATCTCCATACCTAGTTCCTCGTTACTGACAAGTACTCTTTACTCGTTCCATGATATGTCATCCCTTGTGACCTAGTCACATGCTTGCAAGCTAACTAGATGACATTCCACTGAGAGGGCCCAGAGCATATCTATCCGTCATATGGATGGAAAAATCCCAATCTTGGTCCATGCGCTTCAACACATACTTTCAGAATACCCAATGACACCTTTATGACCACCCAGTTACGAAGCGGTGTTTGATGTCATCAAAGTACCCATCCGGTGATGGTGATTAACATAACCTCATGGTCGAAGGATTAGGTTACTATGCATTTTAAAGCTTGTAGCAATACGAACTTAATGACTTGATCTTATGCTACACTTACTACGGGTGTGTGTCCATCACATCATTCTCCTAATGATATAACCTTGTTATTAATGACATCCAATGTCCATGATCAGGAAACCATGATCATCTATTAATCAACAAGCTAGTTCAACAAGAGGCTTACTAGGGACTCTTTTACGTTTACAAAACACACATGTATTAGTGTTTCCTTATAATACAATTATAGCATGGGATGTAAACATTCATCATAAACACAAAGATATAATAATAACCACTTTTATTATTGCCTCTTGGGCATATCTCCAACAAAGAGAAGTAAAGGGGACGTGACACTGGCATATGGCCCACGAAACTAGTGAAACTCGTAAAAGGGGAGCGCTGGGTATTGCTAGTTTGTCCAGAGCAAGCGGACAGTAAGCATGGCCAATCATGTCGCATAACAGCCTACTCGTGGATCGCTCTTACAAAGAACCATCCCAATCGTCCAAGCGCCCCTATCGAACGGTATGTAACAATCATCATGCATAACAACTGTGTTAGGACGTGCCTTCTAGAAGACTCAGTCTAACGACCAGCATTGGGGTCTAAGATTAGGGCTCTCCTGAGGTTTGATCCATGTGGTTTATGAAAAGAACACACATGCAAATGGCCCGGGTGAATCCATGTGGTTTATGAAAACAACACACGTGCAAATTACTCTAGTGGATCCATGTGGTTTATGAAAAGAACACACATGCAATGACTCTAGTTGTGGTTTATGAAAAGAACACACATTTAATGACTCTAGTTGTGGTTTATGAAAAGAACACACATGCAATGACTTTGGTGGATCCATGTGGTTTATGAAAAGAACACACATGCAATGACTCTAGCTGTGGTCCATGAAAAGAACACACATGCAATGACTCTGGTGGATCCATATGTGGTTTAGGAAAAGAACACACATGTAATGAACTCTAGTGGATCCATATGTGGTCTGTGAAAAGAACACACATGCAATGACTCTAGTGGATCCATGTGGTTTATGAAAAGAACATACATGCAATGACTCTGGTGGATCCATATGTGGTTTGTGAAAAGAACACACATGCAATGACTCTAGTTGTTGTTCATGAAAAGAACACACATGCAATGACACCGGTGGATCCATGTGGTTCATGAAAATAACACACATGCAATGACTCTGGTGGATCCATATGTGGTTTACGAAAAGAACACACATGCAATGACATTGGTGGATCCATATGTGGTTTGTGAAAAGAACACACATTCAATGACAATGGTGGATCCATGTGGTTTATGAAAAGAACAGACATGCAATGACTCTGGTGGCTCCATATGTGGGTCGTGAAAAGAACACACATGCAATGACTCTAGTTGTGGTTCATGAAAGAAACACACATGCAATGACACTGGTGGATCCATGTGGTTCATGAAAAGAACACACACGCAATGACTCTGGTGGATCCATATGTGGTTTATGAAAAGAACACACATGCAATGACTCTAGTGTTGGTTTAGAATAAGAACACACATGCAATGGCTCTAGTGGATCCATATGTGGTTTTTGAAAATACCACACATGCAATGACTCTAGGGGATCCATGTGGTTAATGAAAATAACACACATGCAATGACACTGGTGGATCCATATGTGGTTTGCGAAAAGAACACACATTCAATGACACTTATGGATCCATGTGGTTTATGAAAAGAACAGCCATGCAATGACTCTCGTGGATCCATATGTGGTTTGTGAAAACAACACACATGCAATGACTCTAGTGGATCCATGTGGTTTATGAAAAGAACAGACATGCAATGACTCTAGCTGTGGTTTATGATAAGAACACACATGCAATGACTCTAGTGCTGGTTTAGGATAAGAACACACATGCAATGACACTGGTGGATCCATATGCGGTTTGTGAAAAGAACACACATGCAATGACACTGGTGGATCCATATGCGGTTTGTGAAAAGAACACACATGCAATGACTCTGGTGGATCCATATGTGGTTTAGGAAAATAACACACATGCAATGACTCTAGTGCTGGTTTAGGATAAGAACACACATGCATTGACACTGGTGGATCCATGTGGTTTATGTAAAGAACACACATGCAATGACTCCGGTGGATCCATATGTGGTTTAGGAAAAGAACAGACATGTAATGACTCTAGCTATGGGTTATGAAAAGAACACACATGCAATGACACTAGTGGATCCATATGTGGTTTATGATAAGAACACACATGCAATGACTCTAGTGTTGGTTTAGGATAAGAACACATATGTAATGACACTGGTGGATCCATATGTGGTTTGTGAAAAGAACACACATGCAATGACTCTGGTGGATCCATGCGTGGTTTAGGAAAAGAACACACATGCAATGACTCTAGTGGATCCATGTGGTTTATGAGAAGAACACACATCCAATGAAGTCTAGTGGATCTATGTGGTTTATGACAATAACACACATCCAATGAACTCTAGTGGATCCATGTGGTTTATGAGAATAACACACATGCAATGAACTCTAGTGGATCCATGTGGTTTATGAGAATAACACACATGCAATGAACTCTAGTGGATCCATGTGGTTTATGAGAATAACACACATGCAATGAACTCTAGTGGATCCATGTGGTTTATGAGAAGAACACACATCCAATGAACTCTAGTAGATCCATCTTGGCATAATTTGATGTATGCCACGATGTATTTGATTGTACAAGGCACTCACTTTCCATTTTTATACTACTCAGTTTTGCCCTTAGTTTTTTGATACTACTGAATTTTGCCCTCTCTCTCTTTCATAGAAGCCCAAGCATGTGCTCACTCTGTCTGCTACGCCCTGATTAGTTGTCACAGTTGTCATGCGGATCATGCGCACCTACCGTTGATCCTGTGTGATCCAACGAGGATCGTTGCACACGTCGTGCCCTTCACAGTACAGCGTGAGACAGCACAACCATCTCCCTCAGCGAGACTTTTACAATAAGGAACACGAAGACGTCCATGGAAAAGTCATCGAGTGGTCATGTCATGTTTAATTAAGTCTGAAAAGCCTACTACTTCTACTACTACGCCACAACACATGCATCATCGAGTGCACGGTCGTCGACGGGTAGCTGCAATTTATTGCCACTTGATTTTAATAAGACATATCCCATTTTTACGTAGCGGCTCTCAATCTTACTTCCAAATGGGCCCCACCATAAGAAACTTCCACGCGTTAGCCGGAGGATGAAGATCTGAGAAATGGGTCTCGAGGAGGGGGGGCCTCGAGGAGACCTAACGTCTCCGCCTTCATCGAGTCCCTCGCACTCATCCACACATCCCTCTACCCGATCTAGGACAACCCTACAAATCTCGCGTACAGCCACCTACCTTCTCCTCTACATTTCCCCTTTTAATTATCACCAATTTTATGGACGTGTCAAACTTCGTACATAGAAATTGTGTAAGTGCCCTTTGCATGCGGCTGAATACAGAACTGCCATGCATGGCCCGGGAAAAAACGTGGCGTACCATGTGTGTGTCGTGGTGCACGGTGCGGTACATGGTGGTACAACGAAACGTGCCTTGCTTCCATTCGCCTTAACTATAGGGCCCCTCCCACTCTCACTCTCCTCACGCAACCCTCTCCGCTGTCCCATCAGCTTCTGCAAACTCCCGAGAAAACCCCATCCGCGCCAGCGATGGCGGAGGAGGATGTGGTGGATATCATCGCCTCCAAGGCCACCGGCGAGGAGGCCCCCCGTCTCTGCCTGGTCCCCCTCGACGCGTTGAAAGCAGCCGTCGTCCCTGTCTAGGCCCCTGTCGAGGCATCAATGGAAGCCGTCGTTCCCGTCCAGGCCCCCATCCCTGCTATCGACGTAGCCGCTGGCGAGGAGGCCCCCACCGGTCATGAGAAGATCTAGCTCTTGTGGGACCCCTATGATCTAGAGGAGTACATCGCTCCGGTGAACCACTACGACACCGGCATCGACGACCCATGGTCGGAGGTAACTAGGGTTTGCTCCCCTTCCTTGGTTCTTCTCCCATTCCCATCATTGGATGTTGGATCTTGGTTTATCAGGGTTCGCTTGTTCGCATTTCGATTGCTCAATCTTCTTACATCATCTAATCCTCCCTTTTTTCCAGTAGGTTTATGGCAGCGACGTCTACAGTGATGATGAGTCCATGCACACCAAGACTCATCAGGTGGTGAGGAGGTTGTAGGCCGGCTAGTACGACGCCTTCTTCGCTGACGGCGTCTACATTTTCCCCTTTTATAGGACTAGATTTGCCGGCACCGACTTCAACTGCGTTGTGATGCATGCAGAGGGCTCAAGCTCTGGCACCCCCAAAGTCGGCAAGACCGTGAACATCAATGCCTACATCGCTGAACACCAGGCTCTCGTCATTCACCTCCGCAACCTCTAGCGGGTGGCCATCAAATAGGGTCACATGCCTCCGATCAAGCCCAAGGCCCCAAAGATCAAGGGACTGGGCAACAAGAAGTGGAGGAAGCGCCAGAGGGAGGAGGCGAAGGCGCATGCAAGGAGGGGTTGAACGTGTCTGCTGCTACTAGGCAGCTTCTTTTGATTTTGTATATTTTGCGTGTGATGGTTGCTGAGCAGCTAATGTATCGAACCTCGTTAAGTAACCTACTTTCTATCGCTATATCCTGTTTAGCTGCACACAACTATATCTACATTTGTTTTGTTTTCTGAATGTATGTATTCTACCTGGTGTGATTTGCTGCTCTAGATTTGCTACCAGATCGGGCCAAAAAGAGGGCCAAAAGGGAACAATGACCAAAGAGAGAAGCTTCTCTAGATTTGCCACTAATTTGGGCAGAATGAAACATATCTATTTAGCAAGAGAAGAAAAAGGTACTCTTTCAAACTGCCAGTTAACGAGCTGCCATCTTGACAAGCTACCAGACACATACAGAAACATAACACAAAGAAGTAAAATTTATTTTACTACTCTCACTTGAGGCGCTAGCCATCTTGACAAGCTAACTGAGTTCAACAAAACAGAAACATAACACAAAGGAGTAAAATTTAATTCACTTCTCATCAGACCACTTAAGGCGCTTGCCATCGTTCCTAGGCGACCAACTGCCATCATTCTAGGTGTATCTTACATTATTAGCCCTCCACAGCTCATTCTAGATGTATTCGCGTGTTCCCTTACAAGTAAGGTACGTCACGTTAGAGAGGTGTGGGATTCCACGAAGGATTTCCCAATGCCACGAAGGCTCACCTTCTTCTCCAAGTCTATCCCACGAAGGAATAGGCCCTTTCCTTATGGCTAGATTTTCCTCCACTCTGGAGATGGAAAGCTCCACAACCACTTCACAAGCTCCACGAAGGAGAAGCCCGGGTCTCTTCACAATCTTCCACGAAGAGGACACCACGGCACCAACCGCCAAGCCAACTAGGAGGTCATCCTCCAAGAGCAACAAGCTCACAGTCTCTCACTTGAACAAATCGTAATGTAGAGCTCAACACTTATGCAAGAATGCAAAGCAAGAACACCAAGGGCATTCAAATCCCTCACTCTCAAATCCCACCAAAGCAACAAGTGCTAGGGAGGAATTAGAGAGGAAGAACAATGGTGGAAATCAACAAATGACTTCAAGATCTAGATCCAAGGGGTTCCCCTCACTTAGAGGAGGAATTTATTGGTGGGGATTGTAGATCTAGATCTCCTCTTCCAAAGCCCTCAAAAAGATGCAAGAATCATAGGAGGGAAGGGGAAGGAGGGAAGCTCAAGAGGGACAACAATGGAGGTCAATTTCGCGCTCAAGAACACCCAAAAATGTTGGGGGGAAGAACCCCCTTTTATAGGTGAAAGCAAATATGACCGTTGGGAGAAATCTGCACGAACCCGGTTTGAAGTTCGGGTGAACCGGCCCAAAAACCGGACGGTCCGATATCAGGCTCTGTTGAATCCCGGTTTGAACCCGGTTGAATCCCGGTTGAACCGGATCTAACCGGGAAGGGGTACAGAGAGTAATCCCGGTTAGACTCGGTTGCGAAACCGGGCATCCCAGTATGAATCCCGGTTGAACCGGATCTGAAACAGACTTCACGAAAAACATAATAACTTTTGCATCCGGACTCCGATTTCGATGATCTTGGGCTTGTTTTGACGAGGACAACATGCTCTACAAGATGGTATAGAGAAACATCATAGTAAAACAAAGTATGATAGAACCAAATGAAGAAATGTATGAAGCTTCCCTATAAGAAGAACCGGTAAAACCTTCAAACTCGAAAATGCTATAGAAGATGCATACGAATTCCATTTTCGATGAACTTGGGCTTGTTGAAGAGCTAGCAACAAGCTCAAGAACCTCACATGGAGAAACACCAAGAAGAAAAAAAATAGGAAGATGCAAAGTATGCAAAGGATTTAGCTCCCTACGATGATGTGATCAAGTTACCCAACCAAAAGCCCCTCCTGTTAGTGTGGCTATCTATCCTATAACCTAGTCTCCCAACAACCACCTTGAGACCGGTAAATGGAAAACCTAGCAAGGCCATACCTTTGCCTTGCGCACCCTGCTAGATCTTGATGAAAATGCTTCACTCTCCATCCAAGCCGGAATGCATCACTTGATCATTGTTGCTTCGTGAAGACTCATAATTTGATCCCGCATACACCACTATGGGATAGCTTCATTAAGACATGTCTTCACATCTCCATTATCACCAATATGGACGGCAAGCTTCAAGAAAATGATCTTCTCGAGATGCTTATCTTGAACTTTCCCTTCTCAACCTTGATGACGATCACCACTTGATGTCATCCTCTCATGGGCTATATGAGATCTTTACTTTTGAGGCATGCCCATGGAAAGATACCTATCCCATATAGATAAGTCAAAGGCACATATATAATGGATTAGTTCATGAAGCATAATTGACAAGCTTACCATACCACAAGACATGTGGTACATTCTTTATGCTTCACGTGTTGACCAAACTTGAATCTAATCTTCACTCTTTGTATTGTTCAACCATGTATCTTCTCATGCTCCATCTCAATATCTTGAGGTACATAATGAACTCTTCCTTTGATTACATGCTCTAAATCTTAGTCAACCATAGCTCAACTAATGAGGCTATCATGATGCAGACTTAGAGCCATATCTTGAATTCGTCTATCGAGATCACACTCTCAAGATCTTGAACATATCATATTATTCTCTTCAGTTCGATGATCTTGATGCCAAAACTCAAGGTATATATTTGTATTCATGGCATCCATACTTGAATCCAACATATGGACTACAAACATGACCTATGGAATATTCCTTCACATAAAACTCAATGAAAACATTAGTCCATAGGGATTGTCATTAATCACCAAAACCACACATAGGGGCAATTACCCTTTCAGTATGTAGTTTGTCATCACGAAAGTTTGTAAATACAAATGTTTTGTTAATGCAAGATCATCATCTGAATATAATTTTAAAAAGTTTAGTAAATGCAAGATCAAGACTCTCAATATTGGCTTGTCATAATTTGTTTGGTCCTAATAAAATTCAATAGTTGCAAGACGAGCAAATGGATAAAGAACAAGAGGAGAAAACCGTACAAGCGGTTAACTATAGAGAGCAGATCTACAAACCGGGAGCAATGGTAGACGAAAACGTGTTTCCTCATGGCCAGTTGAATGACAGCGACTTCATTCTCGACATATGGGTCCTCCGGGGTGTACTCGAGGTCCAATCCGACAAACTTGTCCTTGTATTTCTCAAGCCAACCCTTGTACATCCTCAGGACTTGCACCATTGTCTTCTCCTTGTTGGTGTAGACGACGTCTATCTTCTTATTGTCATGGGCAATGAAGCTTGTCTCTAGAGTGCGACGACCTTCCATGGCGGCAAGAAGACGGAAAGAAGACATATGACAGGAAGAAGAAGAGTGGTTTCTACGAGACAGAGGAATGGTGGAACCTTCAATGCATTTCTAAGGTAGTGGTTAACAACAGCGACGGAAGTCCAACAGAGAGACGCATCGCAGTGGCCGTTCTAGCTTCTGAGTAAACAAAAAATAATAATAACAAGGATATATGCGCCCTGTTTTGTCACGTCAATACACTGGGCCGGTCGTGTTTTCCTATCCACTGCGCCAGCGCTGTAAGCCTACGTGACAGCCACCACGCCTAAGCAACGGCAGTGACATAACGGCAAAAACTGATAGGGGGCCAACTTGACAGGCGTTAGCCTGATATTTTGTATTGAAACGTAAAGTGGAATTCATGTCGAAAAAGACCCTCTGAGTATTTGGCACGCCAACTATGGTCAACGCGGCTCATTACAAGCAACTTGGGTATCGCTTTGCCTGGGCGCCTCAACTTTCGGGCTACAAAATGATATTCTTGTTTTCGAGGGTCACACAAGATACTTGCGCTAAAACTCCTAATAGGGACACCGGAGACTCTGATCCTTGCATACCGAAGATTCCAGTCCATCTCTCGATCACTCATTGAAACCTTGGTCAACACTTGATCTTCTTCACTTTCTTCTTCTCCCAACCTTGAAGCCAACATATGGTTCAAGCATTGCCTATGGACAAATCCTACAAGCAAAACTCAATGCAAACATAAGTCCATAAAGATTGTCATTAATTACCAAAACCACACATGGGGGCACACATGCACTTTCAATCTCCCCATTTTGGTAATTGATGACAATCCCTTTGAGAGGGTTTATATAAGGAATTAACCAAACAAAATTTTGTGCTAACATCAAATACAACACAAGTATGTGATATTAGTACAATGACAATATGGAGCAAACTCCCCCACAATCTATGCACGTGTGGATGAAATTGAATTTTATTGCATATATTGCCAACCATTACCGATGGTGGAATTTTCTCTATATATTCAAGATGCCATGCAACACACTAAGATGCAAAGCACATGAGGCACATGTTTAAGTACAAAACTCAAAACACATAACCAAATTCCCTGAAACCCTCTAAAACTTCTCCCCATTAGCATAGATTGCCTAAATGGGTGAAAAAATTTAGAAGGCCAATTTAGTGAGAGTTACTCCATATGGTGTGCATTTCTCATAATATGAGTAGAATCAAATGCACGTATCCAATGATGAATAACAGGAGGAAATCAAACTAAACTGAGGATCCAAAGATTGTAAAGAAATAAAATGGTGAAGAAGCATCAATGAATGAAGCAAGCAATCAAATGATCCAAAGAATCACTTCACAAAAGGAAGATACCAAAAGAAAGATATACATTATGATAAGATCGACAAGATAGTGATTTTAATAAAATGAGAAGACTCCCCAAAGTTTGTGCACAAATTATAATATGCATTTGAATACAATATGCATAACATGGCATCCTCATTCCGTCGATATCATTTCAACCACGACCACGATCAAGAGAGAAGATATTATGATGAGAGCAAATGGGTGCTTAGGTGAAAATAAGGAAAATCCCCAAGGTTCATGCACAACAAAGTGCACAATTATGGAATCCTAACTCCCCATAATCAAACAAAACACCAAACAAGAACAAGAAGGCAAATGCGTGTTCTTAGGTAAATTAGGAAAGCTCCCCAAGGTTTATGCACCAAATATAATAATTGCTTTGACTGCAAAGTGCATAAACATGGTATCCTTGCTCCTCAAACTTACATAACAACACAATGGCATGAGAGATCAACTTTATTAAGGTCAAGCACTCACAGCAAATGTTTTGGAGCCACCAAAGAATAAAAGGGGCACAAGGTGTAGACACCAATGCAAAAGGATATCAACTAGAGATTTAGCCATAATAATGTGTATAAGTTTCTAGGTAGACAACAATCACCAAGATATACATCCACAAAGAAACATGTACACACAAAATGGATACTGAAGAATGAACAAGATATCCAAACGAAAGTCATAGATAATGAGAATAAGATTTTTGCTAGAAAGCATGGCCAAAAGCTCAAATTTATCTTATTGAACATCAATGACATTCAAACACCAATGAATACATCACAAATATCACAAGGGAACAAGAGATAGTTGGAATGTATTGGGAAAGGAAACAAGTATCATAAAGAACAAACAAACCTTGCAAATTCATCCATATTGAACATGAGAGAAATTGAGGAAATTATTGGCAATAGAATTGCTATATTTGCATATGTGGGATTGGTGAAACATAAAAATGATTTTTATATACTCCCCAAAATATGCATTCATCTCAACTTACTCATATAACAATAAGGATGATACAATATCATCTTGCAATAAACATAATAAAAGCAACTGAAGGAAATCATGCCATGATGCAACCAGAAAGGTTGGATGCTAGAAAAGTATGCATGAAGGGATACTTGTTACCATGATACCATTGGTAGGATGAAGTAGATATGAGTTTGTTGATCATCCTAGCTTGCCTCCAATTATCATTCAGTCACCACATCTTCTTATTATTGTGACAAGCATCCAAAGAATCTCCAATGTACCTATAACACATTCAAGTGCACAATGGTCCCAAAACTCATTGGGTCCAAATTAGTTAGATAAACTACGATACATAGGAGAGACTCCACATAAATATGTGCATATTGATATGAAATTGAATTTCATGCGCAACTTAGCCGATAGGATTTGGTGGAGTTGCCCTTATATATTGGATCGAAGAAAGCAAGCATGCCATAATATAAACATGTAGTAAATATGCATGCACAAGGCTTTCAAGAACCAAAAGGAGATATAGTTTGAACAAAAGACACCAAGAAAGCCAAGAAGGAACACCTAAGTATGACACGACTAACGATTGTCGAAAATATATCAAAGACCAAATCAACACATAATAGACCCCAAGTTCAACAAATGAACAAGGTAAAAGCCAAAGAGCAAAAAGGATAAATAAATACAAATGCTCAACGATTTATCTCATTCAAATGGTTAAATAGAAATCATGAAATGAGAAAATCAACTCCAAAAAATACTAATTGAAATAAAATGGTTCCAACAAAAGAACCAAACACTCAACACTTTTCAAGATGGCACGAAGTACCAAAGAAAAGATTTATCTTCCAAAGACATAAAACATGATAGGGATTAAAACATGTCATGAAGAAGCATAAAAGGAGTGTTCTAAATAATATAGGACAACTCACCCATGATTAGTGCATTATTTAAGATTTTGTATTTGACTATAAAATGCACACTCATGGGATCATCATTCCTACCTACATCAACTAGAGCACAAAACGATTTCAAGACAAAGAAAGATCCATATGTATTGATGAAGACATGGGAGACAAAACACAACAAATTCTTGGCATCAGATAAGGCAACTAAAGCAAAAGCCAGTGTGAAAATGATCAAGAAGATCTACCACATATTAGTACCGATTGTCCAAGGACAAGGGACTTGCAAATATTTTCGGGTGGTAGATAGAAAATATATCCAAGATCATATTGAAAATGAGAAAGAAAATGCCAAAAAGATAGGAATTAAAACAAAGACATGAAAGACATCCTTGAGGGTTTCAACTAGTTAAAACAATCACGCAAAGCAATGATTATGGTAACTAGAGGAAAAATTCTTGCCAAATTAGATATAAGAATTCATATATGATGAAACCCTATCAAGGAGATCTCTCATAAACAAGATCCAAAAGATAAGGAATAAAAGCATTATATCGAAAAAGGACTTGCTTGAGCACACATGCCACATAGGAACTAGATAATTTCCAATATCATTCTATGTGACACAACCTCAACTATTCTCATTTTCTCGGTTTGTAATATGCACTAAACATATGACTCCCCCATAATGTGGTAAACCATAAATCTAAACGTGAGGCAAAAAGATCCAAATAGAAATAATTAATGGACATAATAAAAATTGAATTTCTCATGATAATCATACCACATAGAGACTAGATGATATTTCAATATCAATTCTAGGTGGTATTCCTCATGAACACACATTTTTAGGATTGTGGAATGCCCAAGCATAACACTCCCCCAAATTGGGATAGCCCATTAATCTCTTAGAAGAGCAAAATAAGATACCAAATATAATCAAGAAAGGCTCTAACACAAGAAAGACACATACATGGTGTGCCACCAAACATACACAAATATACTTGATAACAAAAGACAATTGCGTGGAAGGCACAATATGTACAAAAGCATGCAAGGTACAAAACTAACACATGCACAAGGGGGTGAGTAACTTTCAATGTATTGAATTGAGCATAAGTTACCGCATGGAGGAACAGTGGAAATATGATAGAGGCAATAAAATCCACATGACTTGACTTGTAAAATATACTAGATGAAGATCCCTCAATTCTTCATGATGAAACCAAGTCTCCATTGTCCTCCAAAATCACCTATTGATAAAGTTTTGGCTCATTGGTTACCAACCAAGTTAGGTCCTAAAAAGTTAGTCACAATAGGCTTGGCAACCCAAATGGTTATTTTGTTGACACCACATTGGGCACCAACATATTTGGCAAACACATTGCCAACCTCATCCTTATGAAGAGAATAAGCATCATAAATCATGATAGGATTGGATAAGGAGTTACCAATGGTGCATGAGGAAGAAATGTGCCCTTTCTCGCGGTAAATGTAGCAAGTTCTTCTCTTCCCATTCTTTTCACTTGATTTCTCCATAATGGGAGCATTAGCTTGAACCTTCTTGGGAAGTGGCCTTTCTCCAACTTGAGATAGGCCATGAACTTGAACTAGGGGTCGCTTCCCTTTTTGCTTCTCACCAAGAGGCTTCTTCTTCAAAGGGAAAGACCTAACATGGTGCCCTTCAATTTTGCACTTGAAGCGAACAATCTTGGCTGAATTATTGACTTGTTCTTGGCACTTCTTATTGTTTCTCTTGGACTTCTTCTTGATAGTGGATTTGTTCTTGACATTGGATTTGAATCCAATCCCACTCTTGTCATTGGGCGATTTTTGCACACTCAAGATATTGTTGAGTGTGGCCTTCCCTTTATGACCCTTTTTCAAGTCATTCTTCAAAGAAGTGACTTGAGCCTTGAGCTCTTTAATTTCCTCTACATGGTTAGTGTGAACAACAATAATAGAGGAAGTGGATGCTATATTGTTAGACACACAAGGCACGAAATCTAATTCATCACAAGATGTAGCAATGGCATGAGTGGATGAATTATAAGGACTAGCACATGTCAATATGACATTGGGAGTAGAAGTAGTGCTAATGTCCACATGAGGCTCATTAGATGTTACCTTTGACATAATAGCCTCATGAGCTAATTTTAGCCTATCATGGGAGGCTAGAAGATCCTCATGTGAGCTTTATAGCTTACCATGACTTTCTTTAAAGATCCCATACTTTCTAGTTAGCAAAGCAAGTTGAGTATTTAGCTCAACATTCTCCTTAAAAATAGATGCTTCACAGGAAAATAGAGTTAGTAACACAAGCATCATAATTAATTGTGAGACGTGAGGGAAACTTCGAAAGATCTTTTGAGTAAGAGGCTTTAAGTTCCTCATGTGACTCGTTGAGTTTGATGAGCTCACCCTTGATGACCCTAGAGCCATTTTTGAGGTGCCCAAAATCCTCAAGGAGTTTAGCATAAGCAACTTGAAGCTCATCATTTTTATTTTTGAGATCACTTGCCACCTCAAGATTTCTATCATGAGATTCCTTAACTCTAAACAACTCTAGATCCAAAGTCTCCTCAAGAGATTCCATAGTGGTTTGTTCCTCTTCAAGAGCTTCATCTAGATTTGCAATTTTATTAGCATAATCATGCTCAAGGCTACTCATTTTATAAATGGTGTTCTCATGCTCCTCAATTTGTGCTTCTAACTTATCAATATGTTCTTTGATATTAATAGAAAAGTCCAAGATTTCAACGAAGTTAGAGCAAGAAATATTATTCTTAACAATAACATGATAAACAATCTCATCCTTTTCATATAAATCATTAACATTAAGATCTTATTCCTCATTATCCTCATCCTCATCATCACAAGAGGTATTGGGTTCCAAAGTAGGAGTTACCTTTGAATCCCTAGCCATAAGGCATAGGTGGGTACCATGAGAGGATGATTATGATGAATTATTTGAAGCTCCATTCAAAACCTTGTCTTGGCCCATAGAATCTTCGTTTTCCTCTACATGGTTAGCAACACAAGAACTAGAGGAAATAGAAGGATTTTTATCATGGCAACAAGACAACACAAGCATATCATCATAAGATTTATTCAAGCCATTTCTACATGATATGCAAGGACTACCAACACAAGCATATAAGGATTTTTGGGTGCTACAAGTGTTAGAGTCCAACGATAGACCATTGCAACTAGATAGAGTTGAAGGATGACTAATAGTAAGATCACTATACATATTGCAATTTATATCACCACTCACCATATCATTACCTTGTGAAGAATCACATGTTGGTGAGGTGGTAGAAGATGAGAACTCATCTCGACCAGAAGTGGAAACAACACAATCAACCTCAAGAATATTGGACACAACATATTTATCTTCAAGTTTTTTCCATAACTCATGAACGCTCCAAAAAGGAATGATTGAAGATGTAACTACATAGCTAAAAGCATTAACAAGCACATTAGAAGATTGAGCATCAAGATATAAGTTTTTCTCATCCTCACAAGATAGATTTTCGAAATCCATAGGAGGAGAAAAACCTATATCTACAATATGCTCAAAATTTGGGTCCATGTCCTGAAAATGAATAAGCATACGCGTTTTCCATATATCATAATTTGTGCCATCGAATATGAACATTTAATTGTGCACTAATCCCCTAGCCGACATCTTTACTCTCAAGGCGGTGAAGGCTAAAATGAGAGACCAGGCTCTGATACCAATTGAAAGGAAAAGGATGTCTCCTAGAGAGGGGGTGAATAGGTGGTTTAAAAGTTTTACGAGAGTGGATTAACAAAGGTGGAATTAAACTAGCGTTTACTTTTTCAAGCACAAAACCTAGAACAACTAGGGTTCACCTATGTGCACCAACAACTTATGCTAAGAAAGACAAGGAACTATGTGATAGCAAGAAGGGTATCACAAAGTAAGGTGCATAAGTAAGAGCTCGGGTATAGAGATAACCGAGGCACGCAGAGACAATGGTGTTTTACAGAGTTCCTCTCAACAATGGAGTATGTATCGTTTGGAGAGGGGTTGGTTTCAAACCACCAATGCCACAAAAGGCCTCCCTTGTTCTCTGGTGAAATCTCACCCCAACGGGATCGATCCACACTTCCACTATCGGTGCACTTGTCTGTGGCAATCCGGAACCTCTCACGAGATTAGGGCACTTCTCTAGAACTCAATTGAAGGCTCCCAACTAACAAGCTTGGGGAAAGCTTCACAAATTAATTGGAGGCCCCAAGTAATCCATAAACCTGCAATACAACCAAACCGTCTAGGGTTCCAAGAACCCAAGAGTAAAAATCTTCTCACCTTTCAGCCAGTCGAATCCTTACCGAGAACCCAAACCGATGCACCAAATGCAATGGCAAGAACACAAGAAGTGATCAAGTCCTTCTCTCCCAAATTCCACCAAAGACACAATAGCTTATGGGGGAATAAGAGAGGAAGAACAATGGAGGAAATCCACACAAGACTCCAAGATCTAGATCCTAAGATGTTCCTGATAACCCACAAGTATAGGGGGTGTATCGTAGTATTTTTGATAAGTAAGAGTGTCGAACCCAACGAGGAGCAGAAGGTGTTGACAAGTGTCTTGGATCAGGAATTCTCTATGAATACTTAGAAAACGTATTTTTAGGGGGTTTTGATAATGCAGATAAATAAAGTGCGAGTAAATAAAAGGCAATAAGAATAAATGCAGCAGGTGGCCCAATCCTTTCTTTAGCAAAGGGCAAGCCGGTTGTATTACTTAAGATGACCAAACATTCTCGAGGACACATGGAAATATCGTCAAGTGCTTTCGCTTCATATAGTTGATTAATCTTCTTTAGTTTGATAAGTGTTGTGTGGGTGAACCTGTGCTAATGTACCGACCTTCCTAGGACTAATACATACTTGTGATTATACCCCCTTGCAAGCATCCGCAAGTACAATAAAGTAATTAAGATAGAAACCTAACCACAACTTTAAACTCTGAGATCCTGACATCCCTTGCGCAAAGGTTTCCTAACGGGGGTTCAGGTTTTTGTCACTCCGGCAACCCCTACGATTAGTAGCCAAATACACAATGCATTCCCCTAGGCCCATAAAGGTAAAGTGTCATGAGGTTAATGTTCACATGACACCACTAGAAGAATAACACCACAACTTAAGTAACAAACTATTGAATCTTTCTCAACACAATTCCACTACTAACAACATGACTTCTCCCATGTCCTCAAGAACTAAACGAAGTACTCACAAGACATCATATGGATCAAGATCAGAGATGAAATAATGATAAGTAACAATCTGAAGATAAACGATAATTCAATGGTTCCACTCAATAGCATCAACTACTACAAGTAATCAACACCGGGAAAGTTTCCCATAAGAACTATGCAAGATTCAACCCAATTGTTACATCGGTATGGAGTGGTGATGATGGTGCTAGTGGAGATGATGGTGGTGATGATGATGATGATGATCCCGATGAAGTCTAGCTTGATGACGGTGTTGATGGCGACGATCTCCCCTCTCTGGGAAGAAATTTCCCTGGCAGATTTCTGCCTGCAAGAGAGCTCTTTCTCTCTTTGCAGTTTTCCGCCCCACAGAGGCAGCGGAATCTTTCTATGGTTGCTCCCCGAGGCTTAGGTTTTTGTGGGGATAATATACTCCAAAGGGGAGAGCCAGAGGTGGGCCAGGGTGGCCATACCACCTGGTGGCGCGGCCAAGGGTAGCCCGCGCCAGGGGGTGGTGTGGTCCCCCTATGGCCCATCTGCACTCCCCCTTCTGGCATCATTCGTCTTCTAGAAAAATAGGATTTTCCATGTATTTTCAGGGATTTTCTAATCTTCGCGAATTTTGCCTCCAAACGGTGCCTTTTCCATCAGAATCCTGACTTCAGCGGTCCATCCTCCAATAGTCATCAACCATGCAAAAACAGATGAAATAACATAAGTATCATCTCTTAATATGAAATATATCAATGAATAATAGTAAATTATGATATAGAATAGTGATGCAAAATCGACGTATCAACTCCCCCCAAGCTTAGACTTCGCTTGTCCCCAATCAAAAACTAAGCTCAATAAACATGACCTCGGGTTTATGGAGTGAAGAGTCGATAAAAGAATACGGACAAGAAGCATCACATTCATCAATACACAAATCATAATAGAAGACAACTCACTATTATAAAACTTAACTTGCAATAAGTAAAGGAAACACAATAAAGATACACGAGGTAAATCATAATTGGTAATGGCAAACTTTGCTCTTAGTTAAAGGATAGCTAACAATTTGCAGGAGTTCAAACATAATGGGTTTTCAATGATAGCTTTCAAAGTATTATTACCTAAGATAAGATCCATGTGCAAAACAAGGAACATAAGAAACATGATTGAATAAATCATCATATGAATGAATGAAACACAACAACTCAAAATACTTGCTGAGATAGAAGGGAATAGGTTTACTGACTCAACTAAAAAGTAAAAGAAAGGCCCTTCGCAGAGGGAAGCAGGGATTTCAAGTTTCATAAAGAGCTTCCAAAAATTATGGTACTTATTAGCTTTTAGCTCTCATTTCCCCTATCATAAGCATCTTGAGGTGATTATGGTTAAAGTGAACAAATATGAGGATATTTTTGAAAAGTTATAAGTTGGGAATCTCATGCCCCCGTGCTTACGAGTACCAGACCTCATGCTACTCAACTTTAGTCACAAGTAAGTTCTTGTCATTATAAATACATGTGTATCATGGAGAACCACCAATGGGGTACCCCTTGCCCGATGATACGGAAGCATGCCCATATAAAAATGACAAGGCAAGCAGACAATGAGCATCTCAGCGATCTTTTTATTTGTTATTTGCGTAGGTTTTTATTAAGGATGCTTCATAGATTGCTCATTATGGTTATGCTACAAGTTTCTACCATGATTAGGCATGGCTTAGGCTAGGGGCCCAAGCGTTTCTCTAACACATATACAAACTCCATGAGCTCACAAGCTCCCTTTTAATTTCACACCGCCGGGATCCATAAGCAAAAGAATAATGATATCAACTAAATAAGTGCAATGTTGAAAGCGTTCCCCATGGTAACATGGTTCTGCTAACTCACAACTTATAAAGCGCAAGCATATACACAACATAGATGGGCACAATGGTTCAGGTTTATTAAGTGCAAGAAAGTAAAGTGTGCCATCAAGTTCGTGAGAACTTTAATCACTAATTTTCACATAACAAGTTTAATTCGGAAGGGAGATAAAACATGAATTTACTTGGAATAGCAATAATTCTAATAGGTAGGTATGGTGGACACAATTGGCTGATGTCTCGCACTTCTATTATTGTAGACAGTTGTTGGGCCTCCAAGTGTGTAGAACAGCAGTAAGTTTTTCCTTAAGTGGATCACCCAAGGTTTATCGAACTCAGGGAGGAAGTGGTCAAAGGTATTCCCTCTCAAGCAATCCTGCAATCAAGATCAAAGAAGTCTCTTGTGTCCCCAACACACCCAATACACTTGTCAGGTGTATAGGTATACTAGTTCGGCAAAGAGAGAGTGAAATACAAGTGGTATGGATACTTATAAGTGGTAACGGTGATAGAAAATAGCTTGATGGCGTGGAAAAGACTAAAGTAAAACTGAAATAAAGATAGAAGCAAGCAAACATGTAATAGATCTAATAGCAAACGGTGTTTCAATGCTAAGAAACAAGGCCTACGGATCATACTTTCACTAGTGAACACTCTTATATAAATATCTTCTCTTTATGATACTACTCTTAACTACTCTCCGGTTGGACACTCTAATCGATGGTAGGGCTATAACAACACACCTCAAAGTAAGCCTTTGCGCATCTAGATAACCCCACACTGTCACCTTCAGTACTATATGGTTCAAACAAACACCACAATTTCATAGAGACATCCAACTCCAAATATAACTCATAACAAGTATTTGTAATCTCTAGCCTAAGTGCCACCATGGTGTGCACGCTGTCACTTTCACACACATGGGGAGAGCAGAGATCTAATAAAGCACTTGAGTAGCAAGGTAGATCTACTTGATTACAAAGCTCATGATCACAATATGATCATGCATAGAGAGAGAGATGAACACATAGCTACCGGTAGAAACCTTAGCCTAGAGGAAGAACTAGTCCCTCATCATCATGGGAATCAGCAAAGACGATGGAGATGGTGGTGGCGATCGATGGAGATGGCTCCGGGGGCACTTCCCCGTCCCGGCAGGGGGTCGGAACAGAGACTTTCTGTCCCTCGAATCTCCCCTTCGGTGGCGGCGGTGCTGCGGAACATTTCGTGGCTGGAGGCTTGATGATTTAGGGTTTATGCATTGGGAGGCTCTTATAGGCGAGAGGAGAGGCCGAGGGGGTGCTGGGGTCATCCAGACCACCCCCTGGCGTGGGCTAGGCCTTGCCGCGTGGCCAAGTGGTGTGGCCAGGCCCCAGCCCCTCTCCGTCTCGTATGCTGGCTCCAGATGTCTTCCGGTAAAGTAGTAACTTTGGCTTTTGTCCTGTCCAATTCCGAGAATATTCATTTTCTGACTTCCTGGAACCAAAAACAGCAGAAAACAGGCAGCTAGCACTGTGGCTCTTGTTAATAGGTTAGTCCAAGAAATCATATGAAAATTACTCCAAAGTGTGGACAAAACATAAGAAAGTAGATAAAACTAAGCATGGAACATCAAAAATTATTGATACATTTGCAATGTATCAATGGCATAGGTTTTTGGTTTAAGGATTGTATGCACGAGAAGCATTCCCTCTCAGTACAGGTTTTTAGCTAGCAAGGCTGGGTAGCAAGCATAAGAGTTGAAGGAAACAAACAAACATACATGTGATAAAAACAAAAACGCAATCTTCCTTGGAAGCACAAATGATCTTAACTAGAGAATACTAAGCTTATGAGCTAATCAAGAAAGAAAGATGATGAAATTATATTTCTTAAGAGTACTTCTATCTTTTCATTCAATTCTCATAATAGTGTTGCTACTGAGCAAGCCAGGTTTGCCAAAACCAACTAAATTTACTTAATGATCCCAAAGTGATACCAATACTAACAACAAGATGAATCATATAATAGAAATTGAAAACTAATATAAGATATGTAAAAGAATAAATGATAGAACTTCTCATTAATATTCCATAACGACAACTCACACCAAGAGATACATAGATATCTAACAAGAGGGGGGACACTTCCATAATGCAAACCATCCTACATAATAACTTCTCTAATCATGATATGACTCTAGTAAAAATATAGAAGATAGTGATGTGATACCGCGGCACTCCCCCAAGTTTGGAACAAACCAAGGGGATGCCAAAACCTAATGACGAATTACTCCTTCGGTGGTGGTGGTGTTCTCTCGATGAGATTTTTAATCAATTTCCTCAAGTCCTCAATCACGAAGGTGAGAGTACGAATCAACTCCGAGTTGTGCTCAATGCAGTTCATGATCGTGTCGGGTTGTGAATCCCAGCTCGTATGATTCTTTCCCCACTCTTCCTCCTGGAAGTCTTCTTTTCCCGCATGGTTAGAACAGGCCATATCCCAATTGGATGGTAGTTTATCCTTTGGCATATTCTAGAATTGATGCTCATGTATAAGGGTATGGAAAGGATTCTTGGTGCATGGAGAAGGTGACCGTGAAGCCAAACAGTGATGCGGAGGCTTCCCTCCAGTGGACATCCATGCAGTTCTTTTGAACCTGGCAGAGTTTGCCACCACTCTTGCAATGGTGGTGTTGGCGTGTGGATGCTGGTTTTTCTTTGCATCCTCTTCATCTTTACTTTTGATCTTCTTCTCCTGCTCAAGGTCTTGGATATCCTCCTTCGCAGGCTCCTTTCCCTTATCGTTGGCGGAGACCATTGTGCTTCTAAACTTTAAGAATAGTTCCAGAACTATTACCTATTTGAAAATGGACTTTGTAGGTCTCTGAACTTTGTCTTTAATAAATTTTTCTAGAGTCACCGCTTGAATAACATCAATATCTTCATCTTCGTACACATATTGCTTGAGTCATTTAATCTTTCACTAGCTTATTACACCATTTTCTCCTACAACCTGGAAATTTCTTTCACACAAAACTTCACACAATTATCATTAGCAACATTAGTGCATACAATGTAATAAACCTTTTAAGTTCAATTTTAACTGAAATCCATCATAACATAAGCTACTAAAAACAACTCCTTCCGAAAGCTCAAAAGGAATTCAAAAAGGAAATCGATTTAAGAGGCAAATGCAAGAGTGGTAAAAATCTGTCAAAACATACCAGCAGGTAAAGATCAATTTTTACGAAAATCTTCTGTTGCTCAAATCAAAAAGTGAAAAACTAACAAAAGTTAAATAATAACCTGGGGCAGAAGCACAAAAAATTACAGCTCAATCTGACGTACAAAGATTTTTCACGAATTTTTACGGTGAAGCTCAAAAATCTGTTTCGGGACAGCAACTTTCCCAAATATTACTTCTCTCTCGTTAGAAGTTGATCTTCACACAAAAACCAAACAAAAAAGGGTAAGGAGAGGTTATTACCGAAGTAATAACTTCCAAGACTCAAATAAACAAAAACAAACTGAAAGCGCGAATATATTGGGTTGTCTCCCAAAAAGCTCTTTCTTTATAGCCATTAAGATGGGTATGATAATTTCAATGATGCTCACATAAGGGTAAGAATTGAAGTAAAAGAGAGCATCAAGAAGCAAAAATATACATGTTTAAGTCTAACCCACTTCCTATGAAAGGGAATTTTGTAAGAAAATAAATTGTTGAAACCAAAGGCTGCTAGCATAGGAAGGCAAAACAAGTGCAACATAAAGATTTTCAGCATAAAGTGAGGAAACTTAATATTATTGAGATGCATAAGAACACTTTTCCCTCTCTCATAGTAACTTTCAGTATCATGCATAAATTTAACGATATAACTATCACAAGAACCATTGTAGCAATGATCACTTATTCTAATAGAAAACACAGGGACACTAGTTCTTATAACACTACTTTGTGAAACAATATTAGAAGTATCCTTACAGAGGATAGTGTGTCCATCTTCTACATAGTTAGTGACAAAGTCTTTCACATTTGCTATCATAGGTTCAATAGCTACTTGTTCATCAGGTTCAACAGCTTTATTTGTACTTTCATTAATCATACTAGCTATCATAGAATGTTCCTTTACCTTAGCTGGGAAAGGCATTTTCTCAATGTAAGGTTCGGGTAAAACATGATTGGCAGTATAAACTTCAGTATTTCTTGCAGGAACACAATTAACAATATCTTTATAAGGTGCATGATACTTATTCCACTTCTTTTTAGGAATTTCAATATAATAAGCAAAAGCTTTAAAATAACTCGCAATAGCTTGAGAATCAAGACCATAACCATTTCTAATATTTTGAAGGTCATCAGTTCCCATAAAAGATTCAATGCATTCATAATCATAATTTATACCTGACTTTCTTCCTTTATCATTCTCCCATGCTTCAGCATTGTCTTGAATACGGTCTAGAAGATCCCATTTAGCTTCTTCTTTCATGCGTGTAAATGATCCAGCACAAGAAGCATCCAATAGATCCTTATCATGAAGAGAAAGTCTTGCATAAAAGTTATTGATAATAATATTGTTGGGGATCTCATTAATAGCACATTTGAGCATTAGTAACTTCAATCTCCCCCAAGCTTGAGATGTACTCTCTCCATCAAGAGGCCAAAAGTTGTATATTTGATTTCGATCTTTATGAATCTCACTAGGAGGATAAAATTTTGAATAAAAGAGAGGCACTATTTCCTCCCATTCAAGAGATTGGCCATTCTTCAACATCTTATACCATTCCTCGGCTCTTCCTTTCGGTGATAATGAGAATAACTTCTTCTTGACTTTAACTGTTGTAATACCTACACACTTGAACAACCCGCATAATTCGTGTATAAAGAGCAAATGATCACTGGGATGGACAATTCCATCCCCAAAATAGTAGTTATCCATAAAACGATCAATAATTCTTCTAGTATTTTGAAAGTAGGTGGTGGTTCATCTACTACCTTAGCAGTGGTAGTAGCATTATGAAATAAGAAACTAAGTGAATTATCCATATTGAAATAAAGTAACTAACAGAAATAAACAATACCTACAGTAGAAGTTTCCTTTACTAGTTCCACTCTCCAATAGCGCCTCACTCCCCGGCAACGGCGCCAGAAAATAGTATTGATGACCCACAAGTATAGGGGTGTACTGCAGTATTTTCGATAAGTAAGAGTGTCGAACCCAACAAGGAGCAGAAGGTGTTGACGAGTGTCTTGGATCAGGAATTCTCAATACTTAGCAAACAGATTTTTAGGGGTTTTTGATAATGCAGATAAATAAAGTGCGAGTAAATAAAAGACAATAAGAATAAATGCAGCAAGTGGCCCAATCCTTTCTTTAGCAAAGGACAAGCCAGTTGTATTACTTAAGATGACCAAACGTTCTCGAGGACACATGGGAATATCGTCAAGTGCTTTCGCTTCATATAGTTGATTAATCTTCTTTAGTTTGATAAGTGTTGTGTAGGTGAACCTGTGCTAATGTACCGACCTTCCTAGGACTAATACATACTTGTGATTATACCCCTTGCAAGCATCTGCAAGTACAAGAAAGTAATTAAGATAGCAACTGTCGTCGGATTGATGACAAGTACACCATGAGGGGGTCCTCAAGGCGTGTGGAAGAGAGGGGTGTGAGACGTACGGTGTTCCGGGACGGTGAGCACACAAGTTACCCAGGTTCGAATCCGCTGGCTTTGGACGAATCCTACTCCTGCTAGCAATCTAGTAATACGGTAGAGCCGGAATATGGGTTACAAGGGTTCGCCTGTGCGAGTTGAGATTGTAGACTATTGAGGGTTGCCCTAAAGGCTCTCCCTAGGACGGTTTATATAGATACCCGGCCTAGGGTTTACAGAAGAGATCTATCTGGATACGACTAAGAGTCGGTTATAGAGTACATCTTGAACTACAAGTAACGCTATGGGCCTAAGTCGGTAAGTCTTTCGGGCCTTCCCGTAGCCGGACTGGACTCCGTCTCTTCTCCCTGACTGGGCCACCCATGAAGCAAAGCTCTAACCCGAAGTGGGCCACCCTGGTCAATGAGGAACGCTGAGGATACCCGAAAAGTATATCCCCAACAGCAGCCCCTGGAAGTCTCCAAGATCCAAAGTCGGATTCATCATTGTCTAGCTTGATTTTCGGCTTGCAGAATCTTGAAGGGTTCCTGAAACTTCACAACGACAAATACGATACGGGTCTTAAAAGTAAGTCGGACCTATTAATATGTTACTCGGATTTCCTAGCTTGATTTTCAAACTAAGCTGAAACTTGGTCTCTGACGTCACCTGACACTGGTCATGGTCAAGTCACGTCATCTGACAAACATCCTGTTAGCATGACCGTTGGTGGATCCGCCGTTCGCGGAACTGAGGCGCCGTTTCAATGCGCACGCGGAGATCGAGGCGACGTAATCATCGCGTGTCCTTCCCAGTTCCTTCCATGACGCGTGGCATTTATACAGTGCGATTTGCACGAATCTTGGCGCAGGTAGGTGGTTATAAGGGGTGAGGATTTTTCTTCTCCTCTCTTCACCTGTTCCCTTTGCTGTTTCTTCTCCTCCACATCTCCCTAGCGCACAGAGCTCTCCCGCCTCCCAGATTTCCTAGCACCGCCCATCTAAGGTCACCGGCACACCGAAGAAATGGCTTCTTCTTCCTCTTCCGGCTTAGCAGTGGCAGCTGCGGTGACGGCTGCGGCAGAGAAGGAAAGCAACCGGGGAATCTGGATCTCGTGCCTCCTCGACGACGAGAAGCTTCAAGGTGTGGAGAATGAAGGTCTCCTCCGCACCGTGACTGGCAGAGCGGTTTTGGGGAAACCATCCCCCACCCGCACGCCGACGAGCGGGTCCACTTCGGCACCCACCTCGACAGAGGTTTGTCCTCTCCTCCCTCGGAATTCTTTTCCGAGGTGATTGATCACTACGGTGTACAACTCCACCATCTTCCCCCGAACTCCATCTTAGAGATGAGTTCCTATGCAGCTTTGTGCGAGGGGTATCTCGGCATTAGGCCGAGTCTCACTTTGTTTCGTTTCTACTTCCATGTTCGTAGAAACTCCATTACTGCCGGTAATCCCTACATTACCGGCACTATTAGCCTTTCTCTTAGACGCGAGCATAGCTATCCTCGCATTTCTGCCGGTGAGTCGGTCAAACAATGGTCGGCCACTTTCTTCTACCATAAGGATATTCCTGCTCCCGACAAAGCTACTGCTTTGCCGGCTTTCATCGATGGGGCTGCCACGGCCCAACCGTCTTGGGACGAGGCCCCTCTGGCTCTCCGTGACGATCTGGTCCTCGCTAAGAGGCGGATCGAATATATGATAAAACACAAGGGCTTGAAAGGATCTGACCTAGTCCAATGCTGGGTCGCACGCTGGATCCAGCCTCTCCAATACCACCGCGACCGTCTGATGCACTCCATCACGACATCGAAGAATGATTCCCTCTGCATCAGTCCTAAGGCTTTAAAGCCACGGGATTACATAAGCCAGATCAAATGGCTGATCAAGGAGCGGATCGAAAGGAAAATTCCGGACTAGTGTCTAGATATGCATACAGCGGAAGACCCTATGGTTCTGGTAAGCTTTAGTAATAAATCCTTGCATGTGTTTCACCTTTTTATTTCACAGTACCGAGATATTTTCTTATTTTCAGCTTGGTGACCTCCCCGAGTCAGAGCTAGCTCCCCTCGAGGGATATCCCCTAGAGTTTTCTTAGGAGGCGGAACTGGTTCCACTGCCGGACATTGTGCCTAAGAAGCACAAAGCTCCGACAGTGGCCGTCGGCACAAAGGAGGTGCTATTCGTGAAGAGGTAACTTTCAACACAACTTCCGCCTTTGTTCCTTACTCGAATTTTGTTTCCGAGATGTAATGATTTCCATTCTTATTACATTCTCAGAGCTAAGAAGCTCATCAAGGGTAAGGGGAAGGGAACTTCTTCGAAGCCCTTGCGGCAGACGAAGCTGACCATGGCTTCTCCTATCGTGGCTCATTCAACGGGGCCAGTGATCCTCGAATCACATACTGACGCCATCATGGGTGGCTCAGGTTTAGATAAGGGTGAACTCTCCTCGGGTAATGATCCCTCGGTAGAGACCTTTGCCGAAAACCTCCTTAACAATCCGGGGCTTGCCAAGTTTGGCCTGTCTCGGAAATATGTGGAGGAGATCCAACGGCTGGCCCGGCAATGCCTGGAGAAGAGAAATCTCTCTGCCAAAGAAGAAGCACAAGAGGTGGAAGACATCAAGTACTCCAACCTTCTTGAACAGGTTCGCCTTCGCGACGAGGGACTTAGAGCTGGTGTTCTTCCACCACCTCCGGTTATCCCACTCACCCTCGCCGAGAAGGTTACCACCGAGGTGAACATGTGTCTAAGCAAGCTCACATATGAACATCATGTAAGTCGGAATTCCAACTCACGATTTTCTTTATTGCATTTCATATCATATCCTCTAGCCCCAAGCATGAAGTAAGATATACAATCCGGGTTTATGCTTCCTTAGGATGCCAAAGAATGAACTAGTGTAGCCCCCAAGGCTCGTGCTGATATTTGTAACAATATTAGCCCGAGTCTTTAGTAGACTTCTGACTCTAGGTATCCTGACTTACAGAAAGTTAATTCATATAACCAGGATTTGTTGAAGAACATCTGCAATAAGTTGAGAGAGATCCGGACTCTCCGACTTGAAAATGCTGAGCTGAAGGTCTCCAAGGATGAGGCCGAAGGTAAACATTCCGAGACTCAAACCTTGTCTTTCGTGTTTTCATAGTCGAATATTTTCGTTGAACTGTTGTTCTTTTTGACTTACAGCACTGCTAAAACAATCATGCGCTATGATTGAAGAGGCCGAGAACCTCAAAACCTTGGTGGTGGAGAACAAAGAACTTCGCCAAGAGCTGGATAAGCTCAAGGCGGATCATGAGAAGAGCATCGCTCAAGTTCTCGAATCCTCCTCCATGGCTACTGACGAGCGTGATCGTAAGATTGCGGCTCAAGATCAGAGAATCTCGGATCTCAATAATGAACTTTGTAGAGAGAAGGATCTTTCCAAGGTGCTCCGGGTTGAACTCCGGAGTCTTCGAGAAGAGAGGACCAAAGTTGACGATGTCATCTTCGGTAAGTTTCCATCTTTCTGACTTGTCTGTATGCTTCGACTTTCCCAATGTCGGATTTGTCTTAACTATTTTGTGTGATGTGTATAGGTCCTCTGAACTTGACGGACTCCACCTCTACCGAGCCTCGCACCCACCGGCTTACCCAAGTCGGTGATCTGCTTCATGACTTCTGCTAATCCCTTGAGGATATTGGCAAAGCTCTCAAGATTTTGGACATGCATAGCATGTCGGATTTTTAGGTGCGAGACAAGGCGAAGGAGATGCCACAAGTTGTCCAGGATTGGAACATGTCCTACGCGCGATCCGCAGCGTAGAACGCTCTCACCATGGTCATGAGCCACCATGGAAGCATGGAGATATGGCAAGTGACCAGAGGGTATTCTACAGTGGATGAAGACGGACAGGAGCAAGATATCAAGGCCATTATGGACTCCTGCGTCGGATATGGGTGTCACGTAGCTGACTTAACCAGCTACGACACTCCCTTCTTCAATCGCGTGGACACACCGCCTCCGCCTCTGGAAGAAGCAGCTGAAGTTTCTGACGACGAACAGACCGTATCGGATCTGAACATCTCGGAACGTTATCAAACCGAGGCCGATGCATCCAGCGAGCCGGTAGCTCCTGCATCCTCTCCTGCATCATAAATTATCAGAAGCAAATGTATTATTCCGAGAAATATTTATTGGTCTGTAAATATGTAGTACTTATAATTTTGCTAGTGCTAAGCTTTTGATCTATTCAGCACTTTTGGCTTTAAATTTTTGTGTGCCTGAAATGTTTACATAAGCACTTATACTTTTTTGTCTATACTTATCATTTATCTGGCATTCTGCCTCGTCCCTTTCGTGAGCCAGCTAAACCTTCTGCACGAAAACTTTGCCGAGCAACAGAGCTCAATTGCTAAACCAGTTTAAACTCGGAAACAAAGCTAGCTTCTAGTACCAACAATTCACTACTCGGAAAATACCCGCGTCTGGCAATCAGACAAATAACCAAAGTGTAGACTAGAAACTTTAGAGTTATACCCGAAGGTAGCATTTTTAAAATCGGAAATCTAAACCAGAGCAAACATGAGCATAAAATACTTTCAAGTATTCTAGGATTTTCGACTATGACATGATCATTCGGAAATAAGATGGTAAAAACTTCTCAGAAAAAACTTGAGGCAACCAAGACTTTTATTTCTCACAGAACATGTACACATATATGATTACAAAGAAGGATAAACTAAGAATAAAAGGGACATAGCTGAGCAATATTCCATGGTCTGTCTAACTCATCCGGATTTGTACTGCCTCCAGCTCTCTTTCTCTTCTTAGTAGCAGGTCTTTCTTTGACTGCCCTCATGTCAGTTAAGTAGTACGAACCATTGTGCAATACTTGACTAACTAAAAAGGGCCATTCCCATACTGGGGAAAGTTTGTGTTTTCTTTGTTGCACAAGCCGGAGAACCAAATCGCCTTTATTGAAAGACCTGTTTCAGACTCTCTGGCTATGATACTTGCGTAACTTTTGCTGATAGGCTATTGATCTCATTTCAGCAACAACACGAACTTCTTTGACTAAGTCGAGATCATTTTGTCGAGAAATCTTGGCATCCTCTTCGATATACATGGCCACTCTAGGAAAAGTGTGAATCAAATCACTAGGAAGAATTGCTTCTGTGCCATAGACCAAGAAGAAATGTGTGTATCCTGTTGACCTGTTTGGAGTTGTTCGTAAACTCCATATTACAGAGGGTAATTCCTCTGTCCAAGCCCCCGTAGCACGTCGTAATGGTGCTTCGAGTCTCGATTTTAGGCCTTGTAAGATTAAACCATTTGCTATTTCCACTTGTCCATTAGCCTGTGGATGTGCGACTGACGCAATGTCAAGCCGTATATTTTGTTTATTGCAGAATTCAGCCAATTATCCCATAGATAAATTACTCCCGTTGTCCGTGATAATGCTATGCGGATAACCATACCGGATTATAACATCCTCGACAAATATTTTGGCTGTTGCTCCATCACAACTAGTGACGGGTTTGGCCTCAATCCATTTTGTGAACTTATCCACCATCACTAAGAGGTGAGTAAATCCACTTGGAGCCCGTCTAAACGGTCCTACCATGTCAAGCCCCCAGACCGCAAAAGGCCATGTTATAGGTATTGTTCGTAGCTGATCAGCCAGAACATGAGCTTGTTTGGCATACTTTTGGCAGCCCTTGCACGTCTTGACTAGCCGTTCAGCATCTGAATTGGCTGTAAGCCAGAAAAAACCATGTCTAAAAGCTTTTGCCACTAAAGATTTGGCTGCAGCGTGGTGACCACACTCGTCTTCGTGGCTTTCTCTTAAGATTTCAACTCCTTCATCTGGAGATACGCAGCGCTGAAAAACCCCAGAAACACTCCGCTTATAGAGATCACCTTTAACTATAGTATAGGCTTTCGCTCGTCGGATGATCTGCTGGCTCAAAACCTCGTCTTCGGTTAAATCGCCATCTACCAGATAATCAAGGTAGGGTTAGGTCCAGCTAAGAATTACGGCCAGAACTGCTATTAGAGGTGAGTCGGATTTGGTCGGATATTCCTCATCCACTAGCTTTATTGAGGGAACTTTGAGGTGCTCTAAAAAAGCGCCATCCAGGACCTCTTTCCGTGCAGAGCCTATCCGAGATAGTGCATCTGCTTCCTCGTTTTCTGCTCGAGGGATGTGTTGAACCTCAAACCCTTCGAACGATTTAGATAAATCATTCACGACAGCTTTATATGCTGCCATGTGTTTATTTGCATTACATATATCTGACGCTTGCTCAGCAACAAGATCCTAATCTCCATAACACATCAAACATCGGATGCCAATATCCTTCGCAATCCGGATTCCATGCAGCAGTGCTTTATACTCGGCAATATTATTTGTCACTATGAAGTGGATCTGCAATACGTATAGAAGTTTATCTCCTTGGGGTGATTTGAGAACCACGCCAGCCCCCGAGCCCCCACGAGCCTTAGATCCATCAAAATATAGGGTCCAATATTCTGACTCAGGGAGGATCATATTCTCCTTCGTCTCTATCCAATCAGCAACAAAGTCGGCAAGGATTTGGGATTTGATTGTTGTCCGAGGTTTGTACTCAATATCGAAAGCTGAAAGCTCTATGCCCCATTTGGCGACGCGTCCTGTGGCGTCACTATTGTTAATTATGTCTCTCATGGGAGCTGTGCTCACCACGGTAATTAGATGCTCCTGGAAATAGTGTCGTAGCTTACGAGATGCTAGAAAAACACCATAAGCCAACTTTTGATAGTGCGGATACTGCTGCTTTGATTTTGTCAGGACCTTGCTGACAAAGTAAGTCGGACGTTGCACCAGGTGTTCCTGATTTTCCTCTGGTCTCTCCACCACCATGACGATACTAACGACTTTGGTTGTCACAGCAAGATAAAGCAACATCGGTTCCTGTGGTTCCGGTGCAGCGAGGATAGGAGTAGATGAGAGTACTTTCTTAAGGTCCTGTAACGCAGCTTCAGCTTCGTCGGTCCATACAAAATCCTTGGTCTTTTTTAGGAGTTTGTATAATGGTGTGGCTCTTTCACCAAGCCGGCTTACAAATCGACTGACTGCAGCAATGCAACCAGTTAGTCTTTGTACGTCCTTCAGGCGAGTTGGCCTGGAAATATTGAGTATAGCCTTGATTTTGTCCCGGTTCACCTCTATGCCTCTTTGAGACACGATGAAACCTAACAATTTTCCGGCTGGAATTTCAAAGAAGCATTTCTTCAGATTAAGCATGATGTTGTATTTTCGTAAATTGGCGAACGTTTCCTCCAAGTCGGAAATTAGTGTTTCCTTTTTCTTGGACATCACCACAATATCATCCATGTATGCATGTACATTGCGTCCGAGTTGGTCGTGGAGGCAACGTTGCATCGTGCGCTGGTACGTAGCTCCTGCGTTCTTTAGCCCAAAGGGCATCGTAACAAAACAGAAGGTTCCGAAGGGAGTTATGAATGAAGTTTTGACTTTGTCAGATTCCTTCATCTGGATTTGGTGATAACCGGAATATGCGTCGAGAAAATAGAGGAGTTCTGAGCCTGCCATAGAATCGATAACTTGATCAATCGTAGGCAGAGCGAACGGATCTTTTGGACAACCCTTGTTCAAGGCAGTATAATCAACACACATCCTTAAATCAGTGGTGTCCTTTTTAGGGACCATTACAGGATTGGCCGACCACTAAGTGTGGATGACCTCTTCTATGAATCCGGCTAACTCGAGCCGTGCTAGTTCCTTAGCTATTGCCTTACGCTTTTCATCGCCGAAACATCGTAAGGACTGTTTGACGGGTTGAGCGTTCGGGTTTACATTTAAAGATTGCTCGGCAAGTTCCCTAGGTACTCCGGTCATGTTAGATGGCTGCCATGCGAAGATATCTTGATTTGCTTTGAGGAACTTGACGAGCGCGCTTTCCTATGCGCTATCTAGGCCTACACCTATCTTGGTCACCTTGGAGGGGTCATCATCCTTCAACGGCGTTTTCTTCATCTCTTTTGATGCCTTGAACTCTGGATTTGGCTTTGTCACCTCCTTCTTCGTTGCGGGCATCTTGGACGGATCTATGCTCTTCTTGACCTCTTGGTATTCTTGGGCGTGCAGCACGGCTTCAGCAAAGGCAGCATTTCTGTCCTCGCACTCTCGTGCTTTCTTCGGGTCTCCCCTGATGGTGATTACGCCATTGGAACCTGGAATTTTCATCATATTGTAAATGTAACACGGACGAGCCATAAAAGCCTAGTAAGCTGGATGTCCAAATATAGCATGGTACGCGCTCTTGAACAGGACCACTTCGAAGGAAAGTGCCTCCGTCCGATAGTTCTTTGGAGTTCCGAAGGTAACATCCAAAGTGATTTTCCCCAGGGAATTGGCTTGTCTTCCTGGGACAACTCCATGAAAGATCACAAAGCTATGGTTCAGCTGGGTCTCCGAGATCTTCATTTGGCGTAGCGTTTCGACATATAGAATATTCATACTGCTGCCGCCGTCCATGAGGGTCTTGGAGAAACCATAACCAATGGGACAGGTTCAGCAAAACCGATGTAAACATCTTTAAACTCTGAGATCCTGACATCCCTTGTGCAAAGGTTTCCTAACGGGGGTTCATGTTTCTGTCACTCCGGTAACCCCTACGATTAGTAGCCAAATACACAATGCATTCCCCTAGGCGCATAAAGGTCAAGTGTCATGTAGTCGACGTTCACATGACACCACTATAAGAATAACACCACAACTTAAGTAACAAACTATTGAATCTTTCTCAACACAATTCCACTACTAACAACATGACTTCTCCCATGTCCTCAAGAACTAAACGAACTACTCACAAGATATCATTTGGATCAACATTAGAGATGAAATAATGATAAGTAACAATCTGAACATAAACGATAATTCAATGGTTCCACTCAATAGCATCAACTACTACAAGTAATCAACACCGGGAAAGTTTCCCCTAAGAACTATGCAAGATTCAACCCAATTGTTACAGCGGTATGGAGTGGTGATGATGGTGCTGGTGGAGATGATGGTGGTGGTGATGATGATGATCCCAATGAAGTCTAGCTTAATGACGGTGTTGATGGCAACGATCTCCCCTCTCCGGGAAGGAATTTCCTCGGCAGATTTCTGCCTGTCAGAGAGCTCTTTCTCTCTCTGCAGTTTTCCACCCCGCAGAGGCGGCAGAATCTTTCTGTGGTCGCTCCCCGAGGCTTAGGGTTTCGCGGGGATAATATACGCCAAAGGGGAGAGCTAGAGGTAGGCCAGGGTGGACACATCACCTGGTGGCGGGGCCAAGGGCAGCCCGCTCCAGGGGGTGGTGTGGGCCCCCTGTGGCCCATCTCCACTCCCCCTTTTGGCATCCTTCATCTTCTGGAAAGATAGGATTTTTCATGTATTTTCCGAGATTTTCTAATCTTCACGAATTTCGCCTCCAAACGGTGCCTTTTCCATCAGAATCCTGACTTCAGCGGTCCATCCTCCAAAAGTCATCAACCATACAAAAACAGATGAAATAACATAAGTATCATCTCTTAATATGAAATATATCAATGAATAATAGTAAATTATGATATAGAGGAGAGATTGATTGGTGGGATTATAGATCTAGATATCCTCTTTCAAATCCCTCAAGAATATGCAATAATCATAGAAGGGATTGAGGGAAAGAAAGATCAAGAAGGTCAACAATGGAGGGGAAAACTTGTAAGAAAGGTTAGAGAACCATTGGGGGAAGAAGGGCCCCTTAAATAGGTCCCTAGAAATCCAACCGTTAGGTCCAGGAATTGCCCGGACCGGAGTATTCGTACTAGAACCGGAGTCTCCGATGTACCCAGGCCAAATGGGGACAAACTAGAGGTCAATCTATATGCAGTTCGGAGATAGACCAGAGATTTAGTCTGAAATCTCCGGTCTTACAAAAATTGACAGAAAGATCAATATGAAAACAACCATAACTTTTGCATTCGGACTCCGATTTTGATGATCTTGGGCTCGTTTTAAAGAGGACAATAAGCTCTACAAGATCATACAAAAAACATCATAGTCCAGAAAGGGAGCATAGAACCAATATGATGAAAGGTTTGACCTCTCTAAAAAGACGAACCGGTAAAACCTCCGACATCGAAGACGCAATAGAAAATGCATATGAAATCTGTTTTCAATGAACTTGAGCTTGTCAAGAAGATTAATACAAGCTAAAAATCATCTCATGGATAAAAACCAAATAAAAACCAAGAAAGATGATAACGAGTATGCGAAGGTTTGAGCTCTCTCCAAAGGATACGATCAAGTTACTCACTCGAGAGCCCCTCTTGATAGTATGACTATCTATCCTATAAACCGGTCTCTCCAACTAATCACCACAAGACCGGTAAGAAGGAAACCCTATCAAGAACATACATTTGCCTTGCACATATTCCACTTGAGCTTGATGATGAGGATCTTCTCCATCTCAAGATGGAACACCTTTCTTGATTGCGCTAGCTTGGTGAAGATTTGCAAAATGCTCCCCATACTCCACTATGGTTGATCTTCTCTTTTGGGCATATCATATTCCCATATCCATGATCATCATAGGATGGCAAGCTTCAAGCAAATGATCTCTTCGAAGTGGCTCATCTTGAACTTGCATATCATTCCTTCTTTCTTCATTATGTTGGTGTCTTAAAGGTACATAAGAGATATCACTTCAAGTTTATTCTTCAAGACACAATTGCTATAGGCTCAACTCTTTACATACCGTTTTCTCCCTGTTGGGGAAATATCACACCGGAGACTCCGGCCTAGATATCATAGACTCTGGTCTGCAAACATCTCACATCGGAGATTATGGTCCATCTCCGAAAAGTCTCCAGACATGTTCTCGAGGGTCACATCGGATAATTGCTCCGAAAGTTGGGATAGAGACATCAGAGACTCTAGTCCTTGCATACCGGAGATTCCGGTACATCTCTGGATCACTCATTGAAACCTTAGTCAACACTTGATCTTCTTCACTTTCTTCTTCTCCCAACCTTGAAGCCAACATATGGTTCAAGCATTGCCTATGGACAAATCCTACAAGTAAAACTCACTGCAAACATAAGTCCATAAAGATTGTCATTAATTACCAAAACCACACATGGGGGCACACATGCACTTTCATGCGATATTTAGCTCATTCCTCAAATAAAAAAACCTTGCTTCATCAAGTGGCTTCATGAAAATATCCGCTAGATGATTCTTCATGCTCACAAATGATAGGTCAATATCTCCACGAGCGACATGGTCTTGAATAAAATGATTGCGGGTCTCAATATGTTTCGTCCTTGTGTGCTATACTGGATTGTAAGCAATTTTGATGGCACTTTCATTGTCACATAAAAGAGGCACTTTGTCACAATTGACACTGTATTCCTTTAAAGTTTGCCTCATCCATAACAACTGAGTGCATGCACTTGCAGCAACCACATATTCCGCTTCGGCGGTGGATACAGATATACAATTTTGCTTCTTGGAAGACCAACAAACCAAAGATCTTCCCAATAAAGAGGTGATAATTCTCTGTTCTATGTCGTAATTCACTATTCTATGTCATAATTCACTGTTATTCATTGATATATTTCATATTAAGAGGTGATACTTATGTTATTTCATCTGTTTTTGCATGGTTGATGACTTTTGGAGCATGGACCACTGCAGTCAGGATTCTGATGGAAAAGGTGCTGTTTCAAGGCAAAATTCGCGAAGATCAGAAAATCCGGGAAAATATACGGAAAATCCTATTTTTCCAGAAGACGAAGGATGCCAGAAGGAGGAGTGGAGATGGGTCACAGGGGGCCCACACCACCCCTGGCGTGGGCCACTCTAGGCCGCGCCACCAGGTGGTGTGGCCGCCCTGGCCCACTTCTGGCTCTCCCCTTTGGCATATATATTCCTCCCTAAACCCTAAGACTCGGAGAGCGACCACAGAAGGATTCGGCCGCCTCTTCGGGGCGGAAAACACCAAGAGAGAAAGATCTCTCCGGCAGACAGATTTCTGCCAGGGGAATTCCTTCCCGGAGAGGGGAGATCGTCGCCGTCAGCACCACCATCAAGCTGGCCTTCATTGGGATCATCATCATCACCACCATCATCACCATCAGCACCCTCATCACCATCTCCATATTGCTGTAACAATTGGTTGAATCTTGCATAGTTCTTAGGGGAAAATTTCCCGGTGTTGATTACTCTTTGTAGTCGATGCTATTGAGTGAACCATTGAATTATTGTTTATGTTCAGATTGTTATACATCATTATTCCATCTCTGATCATGATCCGTATGATGTCTTGTGAGTAGTTCGTTTTGTTCTTGAGGACATGGGAGAAGTCATGTTGTTAGTAGTGGAATTGTGTTGAGAAAGATTCACCCACACAACACTTAGCAAGCTAAAGAAGATTAATCAACTACATGAAGCGAAAGCACTTGACAGTCTTCCCATGTGTCCTCAAGAACGTTTGGTTATCTTAAGTAATACAACCGGCTTGTCCTTTGCTTCCTAAAGGATTGGGCCACTTGTTGTATTTATTCTTATTGTCTTTTGTTTACTCGTACTTCGTTTACTTGCTTTATCAAAAAAACCTAAAAATCTGTTTGCTAAGTATTTGCAGAGAATTCCTGATCCATACCACTAGCCAACACCTTCTTCTCCTTGTTGGGTTCGACACTCTTACTTATCGAAAATACTGCGATACACCCCCTATACTTGTGGGTCATCAAGACTATTTTCTGGCACCGTTGTTGGGGAGTGAAGCGCTATTGGAGAGTGGAACTGGTAAAGGAAACCTCTACTATGAGTATTGTTTATTTCTGTTAGTTGCTTTATTTTCAATATGGATAATTCACTGAGTTTCTTATTTCATAATGCTACTATCACTGCTAAGGTAGTAGATGAACCACCACCTGCTGAGAATGATGCTTTTAAAATACCTACAAGAATTATTGATCATGTTATGGATAACTACTATGTTGGGGATGGAACTGTCCATCCCGGTGATCATTTACTCTTTATACACGAATTGTGCGGGTTGTTCAAGTGTGCAGGTATTACTACAGATCAAGTTAAGAAGAAGTTATTCTCATTATCACTAAAAGGAAGAGCTGAGGAATGGTATAAGCTACTGAAGAATGGTCAAGCTCTGGAATGGGAGGAAATAGTGCCTCTCTTTTATTCAAAATTTTATCCTCCTAGTGAGATTCATAAAGATCGGAATCAAATATACAACTTTTGGCCTCTTGGTGGAGAGAGTACATCTCCAGCTTGGGGGAGATTGAAGTTACTAATGCTCAAATGTCCCATTCATGAGCTCCCCAACAATATTATTATCAATAACTTTTATGCAAGGCTCCCTCTACATGATAAGGATTTATTGGATGCTTCTTGTGCTGGATCATTCACTCGTATGGAAGAAGAAGCTAAATGGGATCTTCTGGACCGTATTCAAGACAATGCTGAAGCTTGGGAGAATGACAAAGGAAGAAAGTCAGGTATAAATTATGATGATGAATGCATTGAATCTTTTATGGGAACTGATGACTTTCAAAATATTAAAAATGCTTATGGTCTAGATTCTCAAGCTATTGCAACTTATTTTAAGGCTTTTGCTTCCTATATTGAAGTTCCTAAAAAGAAGTGGAACAAGTATCATGAACCATATAAAGATGTTGCTAAGTGTGTTCCTGCAAGAAATACTGAAGTTTATACTGCTAATCATGTTTTACCTGAGCCTTATATTGAGAAAATGCCTTTCCCAGTTAAGGTAAAGGAACATTCTATGATAGTTAGTATGGTTAATGAAAGTACAAATAAAGCTGTTGAACCTGATAAACAAATGGTTGATGAACCTATAATAGAAAATGTGAAAGACTGAATATTGTTAATATTCAGTCTTTGTATGGATACCTCTAATATTGTTTCACAAAGTAGTGTAGAAGAGGGACATACTATCCTTTGTATGGATACCTCTAATATTGTTTCACAAAGTAGTGTTATGAGAGCTGGTATTCCTGTGTTTTCTGTTAGAATAAGCGATCAATGTCACGATGGTCCTTGTGATAGTTATATTATTAAGTTTATGCATGATACTGAAGGTTACTATGAGAGAGGAAAAAGTGTTCTTATGTATCTCAATAATATCAAGTTTCCTTGTTTTATGCTGAAAGTTTTTATGTTGCACTTATTTTTGCCTTCGTATGCTAGTGGTTTCTGGTTTCAACAACTTGTTTGTTTACAAAATTCCCTTGCATAGGAAGCGGGTTAGACTTAAAACGTGTGTGTTTTTGCTTCTTAATGCTCCATTTCAACTCATATTCCTATGTGAGCATCTTCAAAATTATCATGCCCATCTTAATGGCTAGAAAGAAAGAGCTTTTTGGGAGACAACCCAATTTATTTTTTGCTTTTAGTTTGTTTTTGTTTCTTTGAGTCTTGGAAGTTATTACTTCGGTAATAATCTCTCCTTATCCGTTTTGTTTGGTTTTTGTGTCAACATCAACCTCTAATGAGAGAGAAGTAAGATTTGGGGAAGTTGCTGTCCCGAAACAGATTGTTGTGCTTCACCGTAAAAATTCGTGAGAAATATATGTATGTCGGATTGAGCTATAATTGTTTGTGATTCTTCCCCAGGTAGTTATTTAACTTTCGTTAGTTTTGCACTTTTTGATTTGAGAAACAGAAGATTTTCGAAAAAATTGATCTTTACCTACTGGTCGGTTTTGACAGATTTTGCCACTCTTGCATTTGCTTCTTTATTCGATTTCCTTTTTTGAATTATTTTTGGATTTTCGGAAGGAGTTGCTACATTAGCTTATGTTTTGATGGTTTTTAGTTGAAGTTTAACTCAAAAGGTTTTATCACTTCACTTATACTAATGTTGCTAATGAGAACTGTGTGAAGTTTTGTGTGAAAGAAATTTCCAGGTTAGTGGAGAAAATGGTGTAATAAGGAAGAGAAAGGTTTCATGACTCAAGTAATATGTGTATGAAGATGAAGATATTGATGATATTCAAGTGGTAACTCCGGAAGAATCTACTAAATGCCAAATTCAGAGACCTGCAGAGTCTGTTTTCGAATAGGTAACAGTTCTGGTAAGAAAAGTTCCGTGAAAGATCTGTCAAATTATATTTTTGCAGTTTTTAGCCAATAAGGAAAGTTATGAAGAGATAGAGGGACAAAAACGGAGCCAGGGTGGCTCACACCACCCTGTGACACGGGCCCACCCCTGGCCGTGCCACTAGGTGGTGAGGCCACCCCGGACTCCGTCTCTGACCCGTTTTCTCCCACTACCTTCCTTTTGTTATGAAACTTCGTAATATATAATCCCCCGTATCCCCCGAGGTTCGTATATCATGTTCTTGTCGTGTTTTCGTTTCGATTTATTTCTACCAGGAACTATTTTTGAAAGCTTAGAAGCACAATGGTGTCCGCCAAGAATAAGGGGAAGGAGCCTATGGAGGAAGATCTCCAAGACCCCAAGCAAGAGCTGGTACCTTTAGTCTCTTGCCCTGCATCAACGGAAGCTCTACAAGTCACTAATGAGTTCTGCGATGTGGCGCCCCACAAAAACCACTACTAGAAAATCGCGTTGTTTTTGTGCATTGCATCATTATGACCGCATGCTCATGTCATCATGTCACATTGCATTTGAGCATCGTCTTCATCTTGCATGGTTCGTTTAAAAACTATTTTCGAGAAGTCTGGTTTTGTTTTCTAAACGCCCCTTTTTTATTTCAAATAAAAACTCCGGTCTTTTCCGGATAGTTTTATTTGCCTAAAATTATTTACAAAGACCTATTTTAAAAATAAAAAAATAAAAGTTAAGTTGTTTTTTTTGGAGGCAGCCAGCCAGGCCCAAAGCCCAGCCGGCCACCTCCAAATAAAATCCTAGCCTAACCAAAACCCTATCTAGTTCCTCCCCTAACCCCACCTATTTCCCTACCCAGCCGCCACCTGCCTACACCCTCCACATCACCCCAGCCAACCCCATCCCGCCACCTCAGCCTCCTGGACCCACTCCCCTCACTTTTCTCCCGCCCAAACGCACACAACGCACGCCTGGCACCAATCCCCACGCGACCCACACACCCGCGCCCCGTGCACGCCTCCCGCAGCACCTGCCCACATCCCCATGCCCCGCCCCACCACCGACCAACCCACCCCGCGTACGCCACCACCCCGCCTGGCCCACCTCACGACCGAAGCCGGTCTGTCCCGCGCGGACGCGGCCGCCTCGGTCCTATCGTCCCGTGACCCCCACCTGCAACCTCCTCTCGCTCGCCCCGCATCCCCATCCCCCGCCGTGCCGCCTTCCTTGGGACCGGCACCCCCGCTTCTCTCCCCTCCTCGTCGGCCGCCGTCGGGCCTCCCCGCCATCTCCCCACGCTTGGCCTCGTGCCACCGCCAGTCGCCACCACCCCGCCGCCTTCCACGCCCCGCCCGCAGCCTCTGTCCGCCGCCGCCAGGCCTCCCCTGGCCGCCTCCCTCTCTGCCCCGGCCGGAGAGCCCCCTCCTCGTCGCCCATCGCCCTCTCCCGCGAGCCCCACGCCAGCCTCCTCCTCCCGCGTCGGCCTCCTCCTCCTGCCGCTCGGGCTCGTTCCGCCGTCCGCCGCTGCGAACCTCGCCGCCGCCCCACCCGGCTCGGCACCGCCCCGCCGCGAGTCCCTCGCTCGAGCCCCTCCTAGCCTCGTCCGCTCCGGCCGTCGTCGAGCCCGGCCCCAAGCCCCTGCAACATCCCGCCGCGCCGCCCCTGTTCCGTGCCACGCCGTGCCGCCTCGGTCTGCTTGCAAGCTCCACCACGGACGTCCTGTGTCTCACCGTCGAGCCGCTCCGCGCCCTCGCGAGAACCGCCGCCATCCCCTGTTTTCCGCGGCCGCATCCTACTGGCCCGGCGACGATTGTTCTCCAACCGTGCCGCCTGGTCGAGGCTACCCCGAGCCCAAGCCCTCGATGCCCACATCCTCCTGTGGTACGCGCGCCCGCGGCCATCTCTGTTTCTGCAGGAATTTGGTGACCTGGTGTCTTACTCGTGTCCCCGCCAAGTTCTGCTCTAGCCCGGGATAGCGATGTGGTGTTGGTGCGCGTGATGGAGTTGATGTGAAGTTGACACCCGATGGTGTAGTGTCCGTGTCGATGCCCTAGAAGGTTCGTCAAAAACAAGTGGACTCAAGATCTTCGCGGAGCTGTTCAAGTTCCGAGGTCCCAAGACTGACGCCGTGGGAAATGATCGCCCGATGCCAAGATCAGCCAACGAAGACACCGACGAGAACCACTATGATGCCACTTGAAGACCACCGATGCCAAACCCGAGCCCGACACCGACACTCAAGCACTTCGCCTCGGAACACCAAGATCTCCAATCGGAATCCGAGGATGCCGAGACCCCGGTACGACAAGACCTCCTTCCCGCACCGATGCCCGAGGATCGGACGCCAAGGTCGCCGAACACCAAGGTCTTCTTTCTGGACGCCATGACCGCCTACACGGACCCGAAGGCCACGGATGCGACAAGATCTACTCCGTTGTCCGAGAACGTTCCTGCCGAGATCGATCCCCGCCGAACCCTGGATCCCTGAGACCGGACCCCGAACCACATCGCACCTCAAGATCGTCCGAACCCAGATGTGTGAACCTTTACCCGAGCCCCTATTTTATAAATGCTATATATAAAACTTGTTGCATATTAATTGTTCATCTCGCATGCATATCATGTGGGTTGGGGGCATTATGCCGGTTCACCTAATAATTAAATATGGAGTGTTTATGCGGGATATCTTTGTCTTATTCCGGACTCCATTTAAATTGGTGTAGCGAACCGATGCCATGTTTCGCCCTGTTAATACAACATTTAATCTGCGGGGTTTAAACAACTTGAACCGTTTAATTAAATGTCGGGACCCCGGTTCCGCTTAATATTGCCTAATTGCACCGCATATGTGCCATGACATGCATCACATCATAAGCATGCCTGATCTTCTGCCATAGTATTAAATATTGCATCGGTGTTTCTTCTAGTGTTTGCTTCTTCGCGGATTAGGCCGATGAGTTGATGTGAGTATCGACAAGTTTTCCGGATATGTACCTTCGACAGTGTTTCCCAGGCGAGCATCTCTTCCCTTCTACCTATTTTGCATTTTTAGTCTTTATTTCCTCCTGTTGATCTATTGCTATCCGTGTCGCGATGCTTTAGTTTCCGTGCACCAGTTATATCCCGTGCAGCCTCTATATTGCCTTGGACACCTCCTATTACCCATGTTTGGTAGATAGCGGGCCTTCCGAGTCGTAGTTGCTTGCTAGGGTGCAATCTCGTGTTGTCGAGTACCACAGTTGTTGGTATGCTGGCAGATGTTTATTGGTGGAGATGCTTAATGGTGGAGATGATCATGACTTTAAATACAACTATTAAAATGCTAGATATAACTAATGCAGAGGCATCGGTGGGCAATATATGTTATTTGGTTCTTCCACGCTCACTTGTGTCCCGTAGGACCCCGAGTACTTGATACATGTTCCTTGATTTTTCGCACTATCCACATCCGGGAGGCCTTATGGACCCCCATGAGCCAGAGCTTGATTCATTTCTATTTCTTGGGGCCACAAGTAGTTTGGGGCTTTATTACTATCCTGTACCTATGCCATGCTTTACTGCTTTATTTAAGATTGTGCTTGGAGCACCTGTACTGTTTAGGATTGCGGAGTGTTTTCGCGGTATCGACAAGCCCAGTCACACTTTCGGGTTCCTAGTCATTTACAGCCATTGGCGCAAACCTTGGGTCCGTCTCGGAGCCGGCCAATTCGTTGCGGGTAGCTTAATGGGGTGGCCCCCTATGAATCCTGTGATCGCTTTGTCGTGAATGCCTCGTTGGGTTTTGAGTTGGTTTTTCCGAGGTTGATCGAGTGTGTGTTTCTATTTGTGCACCCCTGCAGGGTAAAACTTTCTGAAAGCCGTGTCCGCGGTTATGGCCGACTTGGAGCACAGTATCTCGATCATAGACAAGCATAACTAAAGTAGTGCTATAAATTTGACTTAATATGTGACTAGTAATCAGATGCAACTATAACGGAATGGATAATAAAAATGCCAACAACTGGTGGATCTGTGGTGATTTGTGTCGTACTATACCTGCCTAGTAAGTATTGCAACTCCATTAGAATGTGATAAAAGTGCCAACAATTGCTGGCTTTGGGATTCCTCAGGACAATGATATCTGACTAGTAACTGTTCCACTACAACGGAATGTTAACTAAAACTGCCCACTACTTATGCCTCGGGATGACTCATGCTATCTATATCTGATTAGTAAGTGCTTCAACTATAATCGAATAAATAAAACTGCCAACTGTGTGAGTTCCTCGGTTTGACTTCCTCGTTTGGTCTCGAGGGGGAATACTAGGATGGGTTGTTTGGTGTTAGCTCTAGGTTGGATCCGAATAGGTCTCTCTTATCCCTCTCTGTTAACCGCCAGTTGTATCGAGTCTCTATAGGTTGTTTAGTGCCGTTGCGCTGCCGCTTCAGCCTACCATACCTATGTAGGCGAGAGCCACCGAATTCTAGCCTCGCCGTGTACTGGCCTCAGTACTGACGCTCCTCTTTTTCCTTTGCCCTTTGTCGGCACCCCTTTTATTTTAGCAGGTTTAAGATCGACGTCGTTAGCAGGGTTACCCTTCCGGCTTGGCCTGGGCAGGGTTATGGACGCCATTGGTTATTCTTCAGGGCTCTTAGCCCCATTTGCCTCTTGTCCGTAGTCGGACGCTCTATCGTTTCAAGGTGATTTGGATCTTTGTATTGTATATCTGTATTCTTGACTCATGGAGTCGTTGATGTATATAAATCTGTCTGTGGGTCCCATCGAGGACTGATGTGTAATGGTATTACTTCGTTTTCCACCCGCACGGAAGTGCCTGGTGGGCGTCCTTGAATCGTTTCTATGCGGGTTTGGCGGAAAGGGCTAAAACTTGCATAGGGCCGATTTGAGGGTGTTACATGCGATAAGTACCGAGACTTGAGGAGGAAGGTGGACATGCTTCAATGGGAGAATAATAGGCTTCACAAGATGCTGGAAGATTTCCTCACGTCAACTAAGAAAATATTACCACCACCACCGAAGGAGTAATTCGTCATCAGGTTTGGCATCCCCCTGGTTTGTTCCAAGCTTGGGGGAGTGCCGCGGTATCACAACACTATCTTCTATCTTTTTACCTTTTAGTAGAGTCATATCATGAATAGAGAAGTTATCATGTAGGATGGTTTGCATTATGGAAGTGTCCCCTCTCTCGTTCGATATGTATCCCTTGGTGTGAGTTGCCGTTATGGAATATTAATGAGAAGTTCTATCATTTACTCTTTTGCATACCTTATATTAGTTTTCAATTCGTGGTTATATGATTGATCTTGTTGTTAGTATTGGTATCACTTTGGGATCATTGAGTTAATTTAGTTGGTTTTGGCAAATCTGGCTTGGTCTATAGCAACACTATTTTTGAGAGTTGAATGAAAAGATAAAAGTACTCTAAAGAAAAAAAATCATCATCTTTCTTTCTTGATTTGCTCATAAGTTTAGTATTCTCTAGTTAAGATCGTTTGTCCTTCCAAGGAAGATTGCATGTTCGTCTTTATCACTTGTATGTTTGTTTGTTTCCTTCAACTCTTATACCTGCTACCCAGCCTTGCTAGCCAAAAACCTGTACTAAGAGGGAATTCTTCTCGTGCATCCACCTCCTTTAAACCAAAACCTCTGCCATTTGTGTCCACCATACCTACCTATTAGCATTATTGCTATTCCAAGTAAATTCCTATTTTTATCTACCTTCCAAATTAAACTTGTTATGTGAAAATTAGTGATTAAAGCTCTCACGAACTTGATGGCACGCTTTACTTTTCTTGCATCTAATAACCTGAACCATTATGTCCTTCTTTGTTGCGTATATGCTTGCGCTTTATGAGTTGAAGTTAGCAGAACCATGTATCATGGGGAACGCTTTCAACACTGCATTGGTACTTTGTACCTAGTTGATATCATGTTCTTTTGCTTATGGATCCCGACGGTGTGAAATAAAAGTGGAACTTGTAAGATCATGGAGTTTATATGTGTGTTAGAGAAACGCCTGGGCTGCTAGCCTAAGCCATGTCTAATCATGGTGGAAACTTGCAGCATAACTATAGTGAGCATTCTATGAAGCATCCTCAATAAAAACCTATGCAAATAGCAAATAAAAAGATCGCTGAGATGCTCACTGTCTGCTTGCCTTGTCATTTTGATTATGGGATAGCTCATGTGTCATGTGCAAGGGGTACCTCGTTGGCAGTTCTCGATGATACACATGTATTTACAATGGCAAGAGCTTACTCGTGACTGAAGTTGAGTAGCATGAGGTTCGGTCTTCGTAAGTAAGGGGCATAGGACTTCAATTTATAACTTGTCAAGCATATCCTCTTAGTTGTGTCACTTTAACCTTAATCATCTAAAGATGCCTATGATAGGGCAATTAGACCTGAAAGCTAATAAGTATCATAATTTTTGGGAGCTCTTTATGAAACTTGAAATCCTTGCTTCCCTCTGCGAAGGGCCTTTCTTTTACTTTTTAGTTGAGTCAGTAAACCTATTGCTCTCTATCTCAGCAAGTATTTTGAGTTGTTGTGTTCCATTCATTTATATGATGATTTATTCAATCATGTTTCTTATGTTCTTTGTTTTGCACATTACTCTTATCTTGGTGATTACTACTTTGAAAGCTATCATTGAAAATCAGTTATTTGTGAACTCCAGCAAATTATCAACTATTCTTCGACCAAGAGCTAAGTTTGCCATTACCAATTATGATTCACTTTATGTATCTTTATTGTGTTTCCTTTACTTATTGCAAGTTAAGTTATATAATAGTGAGTTGTCTTCTATTATGATCTATGTATTGATGAATGTGAGTCTTCTTGTCCATATTCTTTTATCGACTCTTCACTCCATAAACCTAAGGCCATGTTTATTGAGCTCAGTTTCCCTTGGGGACAAGCAAAGTCTAAACTTGGGGGGAGTTGATACGTCCATTTTGCATCACTATTCTATGTCATAATTCACTGGTATTCATTGATATATTTCATATTAAGAGGTGATACTTATGTTATTTCATCTGTTTTTGCATGGTTGATGACTTTTGGAGCATGGACCGCTGCAGTCAGGATTCTGATGGAAAAGGTGATGTTTGGAGGCAAAATTTGCGAAGATCAGAAATTTCGGAAAAACATACGGAAAATCCTATTTTTCCAGAAGACGAAGGATGACAGAAGGAGGAGTGGAGATGGGCCATAGGGGGCCCACACCACCCCCTGGCGCGGGCCACTCTAGGCCGCGCCACCAGGTGGTGTGGCCGCCCTGGCCCACCTCTAGCTCTCCCCTCTGGCATATATATTCCTCCGGAAACCCTAAGACTCGGAAGCGACCACAGAAGGATTCCGCCGCCTCTACGGGGCGGAAAACACCGAGAGAGAAAGATCTCTCCGGTAGACAGATTTCTGCCGGGGGAATTCTTTCCCGGAGAGGGGAGATCGTCGCCATCAGCACCACCATCAAGCTGGACTTCATCGGGATCATCATCACCATCAGCACCCTCATCACCATCTCCATATTGGTGTAACAATTGGTTGAATCTTGCATAGTTCTTAGGGGAAACTTTCCCGGTGTTGATTACTCTTTGTAGTCGATGCTATTGAGTGAACCATTAAATCATTGTTTATGTTCAGATTTATATATATCATTATTCCATCTTTGATCATGATCCGTATGATGTCTTGTGAGTAGTTCGTTTTGTTCTTGAGGACATGGGAGAAGTCATGTTATTAGTAGTGGAATTGTGTTGAGAAAGATTCAATGGTTTGATATTTAAGTTGTGGTGTACTTCTTCTAGTGGTGTCATGTGAACGTCTACTACATGACACTTCACCTATATGGGCCTAGGGGAATGCATTGTGTATTTGGCTACCAATCGTAGGGGTTGCCAGAGTGACAGAAACCTGAACCCCCGTTAGGAAACCATTGCACAAGGGACGTAAGGGTCTTAGAGTTTAAAGCTGTGGTTAGGTTTCTACCTTAATTACTTTCTTGTACTTACAGATGTCTGCAAGGGGTATAATCACAAGTATGTATCGGTCCTAGGAAGGTCGGTACATTAGCACAGGTTCACCCACACAACACTTAGCAAGCTAAAGAAGATTAATCAACTATATAAAGCGAAAGCACTTGACAGTCCTCCCATGTGTCCTCGAGAATGTTTGGTCATCTTAAGTAATACAACCGGCTTGTCCTTTGCTGCATAAAGGATTGGGCCACTTGCTGCATTTATTCCTACTGTCTTTTATTTACTCGTACTTTGTTTACTTGCTTTATCAAAAACCCCTAAAAATCCATTTGCTAAGGATTTTGCAGAGAATTCCTGATCCATACCACTAGACAGCACCTTCTCCTCCTTGTTGGGTTCGACACTCTTACTTATCGAAAATACTGCAATACACCCCCTATACTTGTGGGTCATTAGTGCCAGCTGCCTGTTTTCTGCTATTTTTGGTTCCAGGAAAGTCAAAAAATGAATATTCTCGGAATTGGACAGGACAAAAGCCAAAGTCCATTTTTCACCGAGGGACACACGGATACAGAATACGAGACGAGGAGGAGCCAGAGGGCGGCCAGGCCTGGCCGCGCCAGGGGGTGGTGTGGCTAGCCCAGGCACCCCCTCGGCCTCCCCTTCCAACTATAAGCTGCCTCCGATATAGAAACCCTAAGTACCCGATCAAAATTGCACGAAAGAGTCTGTAGCCGTCGTCATCTCCATCCCTAGATCGGGAGGGATCTGAAGCTCTTCCCGGCACCCTGTTGGAGAGGGGAATTCACCCTAGAGGCCTTCTTCATCACCATGCAAGCCTCCGGTGTGATGCGTGAGTAGTTCATCTTTGGACTACGGGTTCATGTAGTAGCTAGATGGCTGGTTCTCCTCCTTTGTGCTATCATGTTTAGATTTTATGAGCTCTGTTCATGATCAAGATCATCTATTTGTAATCCTACACGTTGTGTTTGCGGGGATCCGATGGATATTGAGATGTTATTTCAGATTGATTATTGATTCTATCATGTCTTTGTTATTTGTGATCTTGCATGCTTTCTGTTGTTAGTAGCTACCTTGGCCAAGTAGATGCTAGCAACTCCAAGAGTTAGTATTTATGCTCGATAGTGGGTTCATGCCTCTAGTAATCTGAGGAAGTGACAGAAATCTCTAAGGTACTAAATGTGATGTTGCTAATAGGGAGAAAACAACAATCCTTTATTCATAGAATAATCGTATTATTTACTTTACACGCAATTCGTAATGCAATTATCCGTTGCTTGCAACTTAATACTAGAGGGGGTTCGGATGATAACCTGAAGGTGGATTATTAGTCATAGATGTAGTTGGACGGCGGTCTATGTATAATGTTGTAATGCCCAATCAAGTCTCAAAGAAGTCAAGATGAGTAGTATATGCATATTGCTTTCTCGATGTTTGTCAATTGCCCCGCTGTAATTTGTTCACCCAACATGTCATCTATCTTAAGGAGAGCCACCACTAGTGAACTATGGACCCCGGTCCTTTCGTTAATCTACAATCAACTGTTTACTGCTTTGTGTTTACTTTCTGCAAATTATTACTTTCTTTCACTCGATATGTTTAATCCTTTGTTTTCAGTAAAATTGTTGAGATTGACAACCTCATCGTAAGTTGGGAGCAGAGTTCTGTGGTTGTGTTGTGCAAGTCTCCACGTTGCTGCTGGCACCGGTAGTGCACCCTGCCAAAGTTCAGCTAGCTACACCTTTGGGGTGTTTCCTTACTCCTACTAGATTGATAACCTTGGTTTTATAACTGAAGGAAAACTTGCTGTTGTGCTCATCATACCTTCCTCTTGAGGTTCCCCAACGAGCTCAATATATTTTGGGCCATCAGGTATTTCAACACACTACAAGAAATATGTCAACTAATGACCTTTTCTTAACAACCATAGATTTTTTTTGATCATAGGACTATGACCAAATGTCGTAGGCTATTTGGAAAGGTCCAAATCTTAAAAAATAACGACCTTTTTTTGTCATGAATATCATAACTCGATTACACCGATTATTCTATGACTTAATCGTGAGCAAAACCGAGCCCTCTCAGGCATCCTGCGGGCGTCCTTAAACTACCATGTGAGCCATTGTGTTTTCACCGCTTCCATACAACTCACGCCATTGACCCAACTCCACGCTCAAAAAAATAAATAAATCACAACCCTTCCTGTTTCTAGCCGCCGCCGGCCTCCAAACCAGCACCGCAGCTCCATCGCCCCGTGATCCTCCCCCTCCCCTACCTACTTCTCCCTTCCGGCGATCCCCAGCCCGGGAACCAGCACTCCGGCTCGACTCTCTCCATCTCAGCAGCCTCCAAAGGGGTGATAGGTGGTGGGCTTACCTCCAATGGCGATCGAGGCGACAATGGCCCCTGCTCTTTGGGCCCTGTGTGTTAGTGTTCGGTGCTGTGGGTCGATTTGTATTTCTTGCGGTTTGTCGTGCGAGTGGGGAGCAGTTCTTCTTATTATCTCCGCTGGTCTGGGCGAAGCCGGATGTGTTGGATTTATGTTGTTGCTGGATTTCTCGGTGCTGGTGATTTCTCGATGGCGGTGTCGCCTTTCCGGTTGTTTGGTTTGCTAGGCGGGATTTCTGGGCGGCGGGGTCACGCCGGCGTTGGCCGTCGGCGGGGTTTCTGTGGCTGTCTGCGCGGCCGTTGCGTGGAAGGTTGGGTTCTTTCTTTGTTCTAATAGTTTCTGTTTGATGTTTGGCCTCGCATAGTGCTGTGTTTTTAGACTCAATTTTTGTTGTTCTAATTTTGGTTCTAGGTCTGGATCTGCTTGCTGCTCTAAATAAGTTCCATTTCTACATTGTTAGGCCGCTTTATTTCGATTCTTAGGTGTGTGCTGGGGGAAGAGAAAAAAGGTTTTGTCTCTTTGATGCTCTGATTTTTGGTTTTGGGTTTGTCTCTAGTTTGTTTGGCGGTATCATGTTTCGTTTCTGAAATTGGTTGTCCTTGGTTTCGTTGTGTTTGGTCTGGTAGGATAGTTTTGGTTGAGCATGTTCTGTCAGGTACGCGACTGAATCAGAATAAGGGCCTTAGGTTTTTTTATTTAGAGCTGGTTCATGTTGTTGAGTTAAAGGAATACTGTCTGTACATTGTTAGGTCATTCAGTTTCATTCGGTAGGTGTTGGCTAGGGGAAGAGAAAGGGATTGGAGGTATATAGTATTCTGAGGTTTCTGGGTAGAGGAACGCTTGTTGTTTTTCTTGGCAGCAATGCGTGTGTTTTTTTTCTTGCATTTCAGACAGGTTATAGATTGTAGTTTACTTTAGACTAAATGTCTTACGGGTTTCTTATTTGGAGCTGGTTTACGGCGTCGAGCTAAATAGGTTTTAGATTGTAGTTTCTTTGTTCTTCCATTTCAGTTAGGTTATAGATTGTAATAGTTTACAATAAATGGCTTGCGGGGGTTTTATTTGGAGCTGGTTTACGGTGTCGAGCTTAATAGGTTACAGATTGTAGTTTATTTCAGGAATGTTTTTAGTTTAGAATGAATTCCTTACAGGTTTTTTATTTACAGCTGGTTTACGGCGTCGAGCTAAAGAAATTCTGTTTGTGCATTTTAGTTTGTTGGATAATATAGCAGGAGATTTAAGGATACTACGTACTCATCTTTAATATATTTTTCATGATTATCTTGATACAAAATTGAGGCCTTGGATCAGAGTCATGAGGCATATATGATACCTGTTGCATAAACTCTTGAAACAAGTTTAGTTCATAGTATGAGAAAAGATCATCAGCAATTAAAGCGGCCAATTCAGGTGCAGCAGTAACCGAAAAGCGATTCCTATGGTCAGCTCCCTCATGACCAAACAACTGAATAGCCACATATGGAGCATCAGGCGAGAATAATCTTTTCTCGGCCATACGAAATGTTTGCACAAGTGGAGAAGGGAAAGGGGTTCAGAGTATAGTTGTTTGAGGTTTCTGAACTAGGAAAGATTATGTTTTCGTTGGTACCAGCGTGTGCATGGGATTTTTTAGGGCATGGCCTACTGTTTCAGATTAAGAACATCACTCAGTCATCCTCTTGAGAAATATCATTGGTTTTTCTTTTTTGTGTCGAGTATGCTTTGTTAAGCGGCTTGATGGTGTGGGTTTGTGCAACAGAGGATTATACATTCTTCTAAACGAATGCGCATTTATATCTGATAGGTGATGTATGAAACTTCATATTTGTATATAGCTTGTCTATCACTTGACTGACGAAAGGGAAAACACCAGCATCTATAATTTTTAGGTTATGTTGGTTGGCGTAATGCTGCTACGCACGATTTTTTACGCGGACCATATGAATTTGCCAAAATTTGAGGTTGGACCAGCATCTACAAAAATAGTGTATGCTTTTTATGTCTGCTATTTTTGTAGGCATCTAGACTTTCCACTGCTATCAGTTGTACATGATGGCCTATTAAAGATTTTCTTTATACGTATTTATTTATCACACATAGCGATATGAAGTTTCAGATAAGGTATTGGCTTTGTTTAACTGGTTACTCTGGGATCGGGTCGATCTTCTCTTTCCAGATTGTTAGAAAAATCTACTTATCAGAGTGTATATGCTGTTTGGCATAACAAAACTTTAATGCGACGTTTGATTTGTAATTTAAGACCAAGGTAGATGATGTCTGTGTGTTAGCAAGTAATGTTTAGGAGCAAATGTGTAGTAGGAAAGATAGGTGTAGAAGTTGATGCTCTGAAATTTTGTGCGATCCAAGAGGTTAGCTAGCGCATTTAGCTATTTACTAACTAGATTGGTAAACTTGCATCATGAATTTTTGTAGGTTCTTTGGGTTATCTTAGTACTTCTATCTCTATGTTCATAAATGGAATTTGTTTCTTTGGACCCTATAGAATGTCTTATATCTATATATCTTAAGAATAGAGGTGGATTAAATGTATGAAACCATCTTGCACTTCATTGCTGTGTATATTGTAGACCGAACATTTGATAAGTTCCTGTTTTATTCCTCTTCGTTTGAAACTTACTTTTTTTAAAGGAGAGTGCTTGTCTTATTGTTTTCGCAGGTGATGTGTTTGTCTCGGATGTCTGTGGCACGCGATATGATAGCACAGCTTGGCCTATGTGCCTACGCTCAGGGCCTCGATAGACCATGGTCTGAAAGGATTGTGGCTTGGATGAGATATAATCTGCCAGCCAAGGAAAATCCTTTTGGATTTAAACTGAGGAAAACTTATGATGCACCATGTCGGTCGGAAGTAGACGCATGGGAAAGCCTTGGTAGAAATTGATCCATGAGATTATGCTTGAAACGGGGTATAATGTGGATGATGTAAATTATTGTTTCTGTAATGTGGCTTGTAGCCAATTTGCAGAGCTGCGTCACATTGCTGGAGGGGCGGCTTTGGTGGCGGATTTTGCTTGAGAGAGGGAACGGATTGCTGTTCAGTCACTTCACAAAGTGATGAGCAAGCTTTCGCACATCTTTGTTCAGTATAATGATGTGCTTCCTTTTTCGACAGTTAGAGGTATTGATGCTGATAGCCCTGTGTCCGGGCGGCAGCAAGAACTTGCTAGGTAGTTGGTTAACCTAGCGCATGTCCACATCTCGTAAAAGGTATAGAGAGCTAACACCTGTTTTTCAGTTTTCTGTTATTTTTTTTCCAAATTGGGTTCTGCAGTTGAGCAGTTCCTCATTATATTTGTGCTATTGTTTCAGGAGTGGCGGCGGTAGTTGTCGCGCGAGATGGTGCTAGGTTCTGGTGATGTGCATGGGAAGTATTTTCAGTGGTGCGTCAGCCGTTTGCGTTTGGTCCGTGGAGGGCTGAAGATGTGTTTTGGGAAGTCAAGCCGGTTGGTTGACACCTGCATGCTGTGTTTGTGAGTTGATTGTTCTTTGTGTTGTTTAGGCCACGTGTTTCTGTTCGTGAAGTGCTGTGTTGCCGTTTTATAGCCATCGTTCTATGTGTACGGACAAGAATAAGTGTGCTGTGTATGCTCCTATGTACCCTTGGGTAAAGCCAAAAATCCTATGTGATGTAGGTCTTATTCGCTGTCTGTTCTGCTACTTGATACGTCCATTTTGCATCACTATTCTAGTCATAATTCACTGTTATTTATTAATATATTTCATATTAAGAGGTGCTATTTATGTTATTTCATCTGTTTTTATATGGTTGATGACTTTGGGAGTATGGACCGCTGCAGTCAGGATTCTGATGGAAAAAGTGTTGTTTGGAGGCAAAATTCGCGAAGATCAGAAAATTTAGAAAAATATACGAAAAATCCTATTTTTCCAGAAGACGAAGGCTTACCCAAAAATCCTATGTGATGTAGGTCTTATTCGCTGTCTGTTCTGCTACTTGATACGTCCATTTTGCATCACTATTCTAGTCATAATTCATTGTTATTTATTAATATATTTCATATTAAGAGGTGCTACTTATGTTATTTCATCTGTTTTTATATGGTTGATTTTTGGAGTATGGACCGCTGCAGTCAGGATTCTGATGGAAAAAATGTTGTTTGGAGGCAAAATTCGCGAAGATCAGAAAATTCGGAAAAATATACGAAAAATCCTATTTTTCCAGAAGACGAAGGCTGCCAGAAGAGGGGGTGGAGATGGACCACAGGGGCCTTACACCACCCCTAGCACGGGCCACCCTAGGCCGCGCCACCAGGTGGTGTGGTCGCCCTGGCCCACCTCTAGCTCTTCCCTCTGGCGTATATTATCCTCTCGAAACCCTAAGACTCGGAGAGCGATCACAGAAAGATTTCGCCGTCTCTGTTGGGCGGAAAACACCAAGAGAGAAAGATCTTTCCGACAGACAGATTTCTGCCAGGGGAATTCCTTCCCGGAGAGGGGAGATCGTCGCCATCAACACCACCATCAAGATGGACTTCATCGGGATCATCATCATCACCATCAGCACCCTCATCACCATCTCCATATTGTTGTAACAATTGCGTTGAATCTTGCATAGTTTTTAGGGGAAACTTTTCCGGTGTTGATTACTCTTTGTACTCGGTGCTATTGAGTAAACCATTGAATCATTGTTTATGTTCAGATTGTTATATATCATCATTTTATCTCTGATCATGATCCGTATGATGTCTTGTGAGTAGTTCGTTTTGTTCTTGAGGACATGAGAGAAGTCATGTTATTAGTAGTGGAATTGTGTTAAGAAAGATTCAATGGTTGATATTTAAGTTGTGGTGTACTTCTTCTAGTGGTGTCATGTGAACGTCGACTACATGACACTTCACCTATATGGGTCTAGAGGAATGCATTGTGTATTTGGCTACTAATCGTAGGGGTTGCCGGAGTGACAGAAACCTGAACCCCCGTTAGGAAACCATTGCACAAGGGACGTAAGGGTCTTAGAGTTTAAAGCTGTGGTTAGGTTTCTACCTTAATTACTTTCTTATACTTACGGATGTTTGCAAGGGGTATAATCACAAGTATGTATTAATCCTAGAAATGTCGGTACATTAGCACAGGTTCACCCACACAACACTTAGCAAGCTAAAGAAGATTAATCAACTATATGAAGCAAAAGCACTTGATAGTCCTGCCATGTGTCCTCGAGAACGTTTGGTCATCTTATGTAATACAACCAGCTTGTCCTTTCCTGCATAAAGGATTGGGCCACTTGCTGCATTTATTCCTACTGTCTTTTATTTACTCGTACTTTGTTTACTTGCTTTATCAAAAACCCCTAAAAATCCGTTTGCTAAGTTTTTGCAGAGAATTCCTGATCCATACCACTAGCCAGCACCTTCTGCTCCTCGTTGGATTCGACATTCTTACTTAACGAAAATACTGCGATACACCCCCTATACTTGTGGGTCATCAAGACTATTTTCTAACGCCGTTGCCTGGGAGTGAAGCGCTATTGGAGAGTGGAACTGGTAAATGAAACCTCTACTGTGAGTATTGTTTATTTCTGTTAGTTGCTTTATTTTCAATATGGATAATTTACTGAGTTTCTTATTTCGTAATGCTACTACCACTGCTAAGGTAGTAGATGAACCACCACCTGCTGAGAATGATGCTTTTAAAATACCTACAAGAATTATTGATCGTGTTATGGATAACTACTATGTTGGGGATGGAACTGTCCATCCCGGTGATCATTTGCTCTTTATACACGAATTAGGCGGTGTAACTACCTCGGTGAATTACGCTCTTAGTTAATGCCTGGATGAACGAAAGTGGTTAAAATAGTACGGTGGGGCCCAGGGCCACTCACGGTAGACCTTTCGGCCGTCCTAACCACTTTCAGACAACGGGACAAGAACGAGCGGCGTAATCGGCAGGCGAAGGGATCAACTACATACACAAATGAGTATGTATGCAAGCCACATACAACAGTCCTCAGAGCCATTCCATCTAAAAGAAATAGAAATATAGCAATGCCATACGGCAAGATCCAAATGGCCTAGATAGATATAATAATTTAGGATAGATCCTCATACATCACACATCAGAGTATCAGGCAGAAGCGGAAAACAAGATCCGGGTTGGGATAAGAAGCAAATCGGCATAAGATGTCCAATAAATAAACATATCCCGCCCACAGATCACACGGATCCCTGTTCCCGGAATCTCTACACCGAGTGATCGTTGCCAACATCATCTGTCTCTTCCACCCAGTATCCATCTTGCGGGTAAACCTGTTCATCTGAATCAAACAATTTATCGTGTGAGACCCTAGGGGTACTCAGCAAGTCTTTATGCCGCTAAAGGGGACACAACCTGGGGTGACGCAATTGCAGCAAAATATAATACCTAACAATTCTACAGATACTCGCTAACCTTCCGCCAATGATAGACGAAAGTCCGTGAATTAAGAACAACAGTTATAACAGTATAATTAACAGATCCATCCCCCTCCTCGCTTACCAACGAGGAAGCGGACGAACAACCCCCATCATCCGTTGGCAGTTTTATTAACCATTCCATGAGTATTGCACTATTTACTAGTCAAGTACTTAGTCAATTTAAAAGCGGTACTTTAGTTATACTTGTCTATGATCGAGAATCTGTGCTCCAAGTCGTCCATAACCGCGGACACGGCTTTCAGAAAGATTTACCCTGCAGGGGTGCACGAATAGCAACACACACTCGATCAACCTCGAAAAAACCAAATCAAAACCCAACGAGGCATTCACGACAAAGCAATCACAGGATTCAAAAATATTTCAGGGGGCCACCCCATTAAGCTACCCGCAACGAAGTTGGCCGGCTCCGAGAAGGACCCAAGGTTTGCGCCAATGGCTGTAAACGACTGGGAACCCGAAAATGTGACTGGGCTTGTCGATACCGCGAAAACACTCAGCAATTCTTAAACAGTATAGGTGCTCCTCGCACAATCTTAATAAACAGTAACATGGCATAAGTACAGGATAATAATAAAGCCCCAAACTACTTTGTGGCCCCAAGAAATAGGAATGAATCAAGCTCTGGCTCAGGGGGGTCCATAAGGCCTCCCGGATGTGCATAGTGCGAATAGTGAAGGAACAGGAATCAAGTGCTCGGGGTCCTACGGGACACAAGTGAGCATGAAAAACCAAATAGCAGATATTGCTCACCGGTGCCTCTTTCATTAGTTATCCCATTACTACTCAGGGTATGTTGTTTAGGTACCTCATTGTCCATCAGACACTCACATACCCTACACATGCTTTTCTACGACTCACATGGCTCAAACAACTCCTGTAGTAATGGCTCATGGGATGGAGGAACAAGCTTCGGTGGGGTTTAAAAGTAAAGGCTATGCAGTACTTGGGACTCCATTTGATGCAATCGCGACTCAATGATGCAAGAATGAGAGAGAGGAAATAGGCACTGTATGTATGCAAGCATGTGGTAGTGCTTGCCTGGCAGCTTAGTTGAAGCGAGAGATGGATCTGGGTAATACTCCTGTGAATCCTGATAATTCTCCTGCTGGGCGTCTATTCGAAGAAGAACCAAACAAACAAGGCCAACATAAATAAAGTGCACAAGCATATGAATTAAAATGCGACAAGCAATCAAGCATGCCATGATGAATGATGCACAATTTGCATGGCATTAAAGTAGCATGGCAAAAGTGAGGTGTGGATACAAGAAAGAAAGCAATTTATTATTTATTTAATCAAGTTTTATTGTCATAAACAGTTCAGGTTTTAAATTACAGCATGATGCATGCTTCAATTCAGAACAAGGACTGCATAAATAGAACGGGCTCGTCGCGCTGATCGATTTAGACATATTATTTGCCAAATTTGGAGTTATAAAACAAAAGTTATTAATTAATTAAGGAAAAGGGCATTTTATTGTAATTTTAATCATCTCAAAAATTTAAGGTGTTCAAAACATATTTTGAAGGGCATATTTGAATTCCTCACATTTTTCTGATTCCAAAACATATATTATATGTATTATTTGGATTGGTATTTTAAAAATTATTTGAATCTGATTTGAATTTGAATTTAAATCAATTTGAAAAAGGTTTAAATAAAAACAGACAGCCAGAAAATACTTTTGTCACCCAGGCGAAATCAGCCCCAGTCACTGACGGGTGGGCCTTGTGCTGACTAGGCCACGCGCGGGGAAAAATACTTTTGTCACCGCGTCTCGGTCTAGCCCGTGCGATTGCGTGGTGGGCCAACTGGCGCTGGCCCACGTGACAGCGGTGAAGACGGCAGAGGCGGACAGGTGGGGCTGGGACTGGAGCGCGGGTTACGCCTGAGAAAAGCTGAGGGGCTTTCTGCAAGATGGCTAGGGCGGCTGGCAGGTGGGGTCGCTAGGAGCGCGGGTTGCAGGAGTCAAAAGGTGGGTGGCTTAATGTAAATTTCCACGGGCCGGTACTGTTCTTCGTCTCCGCCGTCTGGCGAGGAAATTCGGCGCGCGGCGTGAGCGGGGATTCGATCCCGGGTCGCGGGAGTGCACGCGGAGGGGCTAGCCAGTGCGGCTGGCTCGGGTAGCTGACAGGGAGGTAGGCGCGACCTAGTTAGGGTGCTGCGCGGCGCGGGGAGGCTTGCAGACAACGGCGAACGGCGCGCACGGTGGGCGCTCGACGAAACGAACGGCGGGGCTAGGGCAGTATGGCGAGGCGGAGCATGCCAGGGAGGAAGAGAGGCTCACCGCGGGCTCGACGGCGGGCGCGGATCGTGGCGAGGAGCGGCGGAGCGGCGAGATCGCTGGCGCTCCGGCGGCTAGGGTTTCGTCAGGTCGGCGAGGATCTGGCAGAGCTGGGGCTTCCTCCTTCGCGTCAGCGTGTACGGGGCGTCGTGGAGGAACCTCCTCGAGCTTCTAGGCCACCTCCAGGTCGAGCTGCTCGGCTGGAACGACGGGGCGAGGTGGGTGCTGGCGGCGACCGGCGGCAGGAGCTGCTGTCGGGGAGGAAGAAGGAGAAGAAGAGGGGGGCTCCGGGGTGGATCTAGAGAGCCAGGAGAGTCGTGTGGAAGGAGGGAAAAGGAGGGAGAGGGAGGAGGACAGCTGTGGCAGGGGTAGATAAAGTGGTCTCGGCCTCTTCTCTCTTTTCTCCTCGAGCACGTGCTGGCTCGAGCTGGGACTCGACCTAGGGCTGGTAGGCACGGCGGGGAGGGGCTGCAGGTGGTCCAGGGCGGCGAGCGGCTGCAGGGTGGGGCCAGCATGGCGGTAGCGAAAGAAAGAGAGGAGAGAGGTTAGCTCGGCTAGGTTTAGCCATGGGCTCGGGTTAGGCTTAGCTAGGGTTGGGGAGGGGGTTAGGGTTAGCTGAGGTGGGGCCAGCATGTTAGAGAGAGTGGGGGTTGGCATGGAGGTCTTGTTAGTGAGAGAGAGAGAGGCTTAGGGTTTAGGAGAAAGTTAGAGAGAGAGAGGGAAAATCTAGGTTAGGTTTTATTAGGTATTTAGATTTTAATTTGGTTTATGAGGCCAAAACAAGAAGAAAAATGAAGCTTGATCTTGCTTGAGATAATGTGGAGGAGAAACAAGAAAGAAAGAGGAAGAAAAGAAATAGGTGGAAAGGATCACATATGAACATACATGTAGAAAATAAAATAAAAGAAAGAGATGTGGGTGAGTCTAAGGGGATGGTTTTCCCCAAGATAGGATCCCTCAAATCCAAAGAAAAACCAATGGAGTAAAAAGGTGGGGAAGAAGCTTGCATGGCCCATGCAAAAATAATAATGCCATTATTTATTTGTGAATCATTATTAATATTATGGCATTACTCTTATGCATATCCAAGAAGTGGTGATAAAACCAAGCACAAGAATTTAGAGGATTTAATCCACCCCAACTACATGAGCTAGAATTAAAATATCAAAGGAAAAGAAATACAAGCTGATTGTTAATGGGATGGTGGAATTATAAGGTGGTGGAAGAGAAAGGTGGTGGAATGGAAATAAAAGATATGCCCCCAACTCAACTTGGGCATTTAGACAATATATCAATAGCCAAATACAATATCAAGAGGCAAATACAATTATTAATGCATGTGAGAGAAGAACCAAAAGAAAAAGGGTTTTATATGATGCTCAAATGCAAGGTGGCATGATGACATGAGCATGATATACTTATGATGCAATAATAATATATATGAAGTAGCCAATATCTTACTAGGACAAGTAGCATTACAATTGTTAGACAATTGGGATGCTACAACTCTCCCCCACTAAACAGGAATCTCGCCCCGAGATTCTAGGAAGAAGAAGACTCAAAGAGGGTAGGATACTTGGCACGGAGCTCATCTTCACGTTCCCAGGTGGCTTCATCAACGGAATGGTGCGACCACTGCACCTTGCAGAACTTGATGGACTTGTTGCGAGTCCTTCTTTCTGCGACTTCAAGAATTTTTGTGGGGTGTTCTTGATAAGACAGATCTTCTTGGAGATTGATGAGTTCATGGTCCACGGTCCTGCCGGGATCCTTGAAGCACTTCTTGAGTTGAGAGATGTGGAAAACATCATGGACTTTGAGTTGTTCAGGGAGCTCAAGAGCATAAGCAACTTCTCCTCTTCTTCCACGAATTTTGAAAGGACCGATGTATCTAGGAGCCAGCTTTCCTTTGATACCAAAGCGGTGCGTGCCTCTCATGGGAGTGACACGAAGATAAACGAGATCACCAGGGACATACTGCATGTCCGTGTGCTTTCAGTCCTAATTGCTCTTCTGGCGACTTTGAGCAATCTTCAGATTTTCAAGAATGATGTGAACTTTCTCCTCCGCTTGAGTTACAATGTCGGGGCCAAACAATATTCTTTCACCTGCGCCCGACCAACCAATCGGAGTTCTGCACTTGCGACCATAGAGAGCCTCAAATGGTGCCATCTTTAGACTTTTCTGGAAGCTGTTGTTGTAAGAGAATTCAGCATAAGGAAGACATTCTTCCCACTTCATGCCGAAAGAGATAACGCAAGCACGGAGCATATCTTCTAGAATCTGATTGATCCTTTCAACTTGTCCTTGTGACTGAGGGTGGTAAGCTGTGCTAAAGTTTAGTTTTGTTCCCAAAGCATTTTGGAAACTTCCCCAGAACTTGGAAGTGAAGATGCTTCCACGGTCTGAACTGATCTCAAGAGGAACTCCATACAGAGAGACAATTCTGTTGATATAGAGCTCAGCCAACTGAATTGCAGAAATTGTTTCCTTGACTAGAAAGAAGTGAGCTACTTTGGAAAGCCTGTCAATGACAACAAAGATTGCATTGTTGCCCTTTTGCGACCTTGGAAAACCAGTGATGAAATCCATCTCTACTTTCTCCCATTTCCATTCCGGAGGCTTCAATGGCTTTAGAAGACCGGAAGGTTTCTGATGGACAGCTTTAACTCTGTGACAGACATCACACTCCGAGACATACTTGGCACAATATCGTTTCAAACCAGGCCACCAATATTGTGTTTTCAAGTCCATGTACATCTTAGTGCTTCCAGGGTGGATAGAAAGAACGAAATCATGCGCCTCCTTGAGAACTTGCTCTCTTAAACCCGGGTAGTTCGGAACAAACATCCGGTGTTCAAAGAAAAGAGTGCCTTGGTCATCTACGTGGAACGACTCGTACTTCGGAAGCTGAATGTTGGAGATGATCTTTTTAGTATAAGGATCCCCAAGCTGAATGGAACGTACCTTTTCTTCCAAGAGAGGTGTTGCTAGAAGGTTCAGAAGATAACCTTGATCCACAATTTCAAGGTTGAGCTTGCGGAATTCCTCGCACAAGAGAGGCTGTTGTTCTTCCACCATGAGGTTGTTGACATAAGCTTTTCGGCCGAGAGCATCTGCCATGACATTAGCTTTGCCCGGGGTGTAGTTGATGGTCAAATCGAAATCATTGATTGTTTCAATCCACCTCCTCTGAAGAAGGTTGAGATCAGGCTGTGTGAAGATATACTTCAGACTCTTGTGATCAGAAAAGATCTCACAACGGTTGCCAAGCAAGTAATGCCTCCATACTTTCAAAGCAAAGACAACTGCTACGAGTTCGAGGTCATGTGTAGGATAGTTGATCTCATGCGTCTTCAACTGACGAGATGCATAAGCAACAACTTGCTTTTCTTGGATAAGGACCGCACCCAATCCTTGCAAATAAGCATCACCGAATATTTGGAAAGGCTTTGATGTATCTGGAGGAACCAAGACTGGTGTGGAAGTGAGCTTCTATTTGAGTGTTTCAAAGCTTGCTTGACATGCAGGAGTCCAAAGGTATTTCTTGCCTTTCTTGAGGAGATCGGTAAGAGGCTTCGCAATCTTTGAGAAGTTTTGAACTAAGCGACGACAGTAACTGGCCAAACCAAGGAAACTCCGGACTTCTTTGACATTTATGGGTGGAAGCCAGTCCATAATTGTCTTAATAGTTTCTGGGTTGACGGCAATGCCCTTGGCAGAGATGACGTGACCAAGGTAGGTGACTTGAGGCAGCCAAAACTCACACTTGGAGAACTTTGCATACATGCGGTTCTCACGAAGCTTGTTTAGGACACACCGAAGGTGTTCTTCATGTTCTTCTTTTGACTTAGAATAGACTAGAATGTCATCCAGATAGACCAAAACGAACTTATCAAGATACTCCATGAAAACCGAGTTCATAAGCCTCAAGAAGGTGGCAGGTGCATTGGTGAGACCGAAAGACATGACCGTGTACTCATACAGGCCATAGCGGGTGGTGAAAGCTGTTTTAGTAACATCTTCCTTGCGGATCTTGATTTGATGGTAACCACTTCTCAAATCAAGCTTAGAGAATACCACAGCTCCAGCTAGCTGATCGAAGAGATCATTAATCCGTGGAAGGGGATATTTATTCTTGATGGTTTTAGCATTGAGTGCCCGATAGTCAACACAAAGTCTATCAGTCTTGTCTCTCTTCTTCACAAAGATGGTTGGACTACCCCAAGAAGAAGTACTGTGCTGAATGAAACCCAACTTCTCTTGTTCATCCAACTGACGTTTGAGTTCAGCCAACTCAGCAGGACCCATTTTATAAGGCCGCTTGGAGATAGGAGCGGTGCCAGGTTCAAGTTCAATGACAAACTCAACCTCACGATCCGGAGGCATACCTGGCAACTCTTCAGGAAAGACATCTGGGAACTCACAGACTACAGGAACACTCTGAATACCTTTCATAGCATCATCATTCAGAGCCGCCAAAGAATAAAGCTGAATTGCAGGAGTCAGACTTGGAGAATAGACTATATGGCCTTCAGGAATTTTCAGAGAAACCGAACGTTCAGCACAATCAATCACAGCTGCATTTGCTGTCAACCAATCCATGCCCAAGATAACATCAATATCAGAATTGCCCAGAATAATTAAGGAAGCTGGAAACGAAGAACCACCAATCTCAATTTGATTGTTATGGCTGATTTTAGAAGATGCCATTGTTGCTCTAGGAGAAAGAACCATTAAACGCTTGGGAAGAGGATCCATAGATAACCCATTCCTATCAGCAAAACTCGTAGAGACAAAAGAATGTGATGCACCAGAATCAAACAACACTCGTGCAGAAACTGAGTTAACGAGAAGCATACCCATGACAACTCCAAGTGCATGCTCAGCTTGAGCGACGTTGACACAGTTGGCACGAGCAACCTAGACCCCGGCTTAGTGTTGATGTTGAGAGCCCGAGGTGGAGGAGCACGAATCATAGGAGCACTTGCTGCAGGTCTTGGAGGTGGTGGTGGAAGAGCTTTGTTGTTCATTGGAAAATTCCAGTGCTGATGCCCAGTGTTTCCACAAGTATAGCAAGCACCAGGCGGACGTGGAGCAACGTAGCCAGGGACTCCGCCAGGCGCTCCAGGGTAGTTGTGGTTGTAGCCCCTGGGAGCCGCAGTGAAGGAGTTTGGTGGCCTTGGTGCGTAGCTTGAAGGTCTTGGTGGAGCAGGGAGTGACGGTGGGGTGTTAGGAACCCAGACACGACGCTTAGAAGGAGCTGTCATAGCAGAAGAACTTGCTGTATCACGGCTGTGTTTCTTTGACTCCTCAAACACTTGCCTACTTGCTTCTTCCTGCAGAGCTGTGTGCTGAAGTTCCAGAAAAGATGCTGGCCTTGCATGAGTGATAGCATATTTGATGGAAGCATTGAGGCCTTGCCGAAACCTCTTTTTCTTCTTCTTCTCATCAGAGATCTCATCGCCACCATAACGAGAAAGGTTCATGAAGTTTCTGATGTAGGTGTTGACATTGTCAGTGCCCTGCTTGAGGTTGAGAAACACTTCCTTCATCCTTTCCATGACAATTTCTGACAGATATTGCTCTTTGAAAGCAGCAGTGAACCGCTCCCAAGTAGGCTGAAAACCAGAAAGATCTGCCTTGAGGTAATTTTCCCACCAGAGAGCCGCATCTCCCTTCAGGAGGTGAGTAGCACACTTGACCCATTCTTGCTCGGGAACATCCGTAGTCATCAGCAACCTTGACACTTCACGAAGCCAATCATCCGCATCAAGTGGCTGATCAGACACCTCAAATTGGCGTGGGTTGAACTTGAGAAAACTCTTGATGTCTCCTCGCTTGGGAGGTGGAGGTAGCGGAACAAACTCATTCCTCCTCACGCTTTCCTCGAAGCGCTGCTGGTTCTGCTGCATAGTGCCCAAAGCATTTGCAATACTTGCCAAAGCGGCCCCAAGTTCAGGTGGTATATCCTCCTCAGAACGGCGTGGTGGTGCCATCCTGTGATTGATATAAAACACAAGTCAGTACTATAATGGAGAATGATAATAATCCAAAATAGTACCAAAATGGAATTAATCAAGATTAAAGAATGCAATTCACTGAGATGATATTAAAATATCAGCAAAGTTCAAGGCAATTAGAAGATATTAAGCATAACACACACGACTGAACAAGGAGTGTGGTACACAACTAACAAAGAAAAATTTTCCGCAAATTCCGGCATTAAAATACCACTATATGCGCAAAACCACTTAACGAATCAAGATTAGTAACTCTACTAGTTCAATATACAAAAGCAAATGACAAAAGTAGTGGTATGGTCGCGACTCCATCCCGCACTCAAATCATTACTCCGCACATGAATCATTAAAACACATATCCCAACTTCTTCTTAAGATGAACCTAAAGATTGGTAACTACGGAAAAGAACACCCCAACAAGATAACGTCGGATAACAAAGAGTAAGAAAGATCGCATCGGTGTACAACGAATCAGAATAGATCGCATCGGTTTACAAAGGCCTGTCGGTATGGAATGTACCAACAGTTGATAACCAAAAGGCAGATGATGATAACATTTGGATGCAACAGATAGACAAGGAATTCACACACACACACACAAACATAACCTATGGTACTACGGAACCCAAAACACGTGAATCCTAGTTTGAATTTTAGAAGAGGATAGAAAACGTTACACTTCCTTACCAGAAAAGGGTGGGTGGGTGGGTAAGAAGAAAAATGGAAGCAGTCTTACTCTCACGTTTGTTTTTCCCCAGTATACATAACTACCAAAATATTTTCTAGACTGACAACGACCATTTTGGCTGAGACCCTGAAGGGCGGGATGGCTCTGATACCAATTGTAACTACCTCGGTGAATTACGCTCTTAGTTAATGCCTGGATGAACGAAAGTGGTTAAAATAGTACGGTGGGGCCCAGGGCCACTCACGGTAGACCTTTCGGCCGTCCTAACCACTTTCAGACAACGGGACAAGAACGAGCGGCGTAATCGGCAGGCAAAGGGATCAACTACATACACAAATGAGTATGTATGCAAGCCACATACAACAGTCCTCAGAGCCATTCCATCTAAAAGAAATAGAAATATAGCAATGCCATACGACAAGATCCAAATGGCCTAGATAGATATAATAATTTAGGATAGCTCCTCATACATCACACATCAGAGTATCAGGCAGAAGCGGAAAACAAGATCCGGGTTGGGATAAGAAGCAAATCGGCATAAGATGCCCAATAAATAAACACATCCCGCCCACAGATCACACGGATCCCCGTTCCCGGAATCTCTACACCGAGTGATCGTTGCCAACATCATCTGTCTCTTCCACCCAGTATCCATCTTGCGGGTAAACCTGTTCATCTGAATCAAACAATTTATCGTGTGAGACCCTAGGGGTACTCAGCAAGTCTTTATGCCGCTAAAGGGGACACAACCTGGGGTGACGCAATTGCAGCAAAATATAATACCTAACAATTCTACAGATACTCGCTAACCTTCCGCCAATGATAGACGAAAGTCCGTGAATTAAGAACAACAGTTATAACAGTATAATTAACAGATCCATCCCCCTCCTCGCTTACCAACGAGGAAGCGGACGAACAACCCCCATCATCCGTTGGCAGTTTTATTAACCATTCCATGAGTATTGCACTATTTACTAGTCAAGTACTTAGTCAATTTAAAAGCGGTACTTTAGTTATACTTGTCTATGATCGAGAATCTGTGCTCCAAGTCGTCCATAACCGTGGACACGGCTTTCAGAAAGATTTACCCTGCAGGGGTGCACGAATAGAAACACACACTCGATCAACCTCGAAAAAACCAAATCAAAACCCAACGAGGCATTCACGACAAAGCAATCACATGATTCAGAAATATTTCAGGGGGCCACCCCATTAAGCTACCCGCAACGAAGTTGGCCGGCTCCGAGACGGACCCAAGGTTTGCGCCAATGGCTGTAAACGACTGGGAACCCGTAAATGTGACTGGGCTTGTCGATACCGCGAAAACACTCAGCAATTCTTAAACAGTACAGGTGCTCCTCGCACAATCTTAATAAAACAGTAACATGGCATAAGTACAGGATAATAATAAAGCCCCAAACTACTTTGTGGCCCCAAGAAATAGGAATGAATCAAGCTCTGGCTCAGGGGGGGTCCATAAGGCCTCTAGGATGTGGATAGTGCGAATAGTCAAGGAACAGGAATCAAGTACTCGGGGTCCTACGGGACACAAGTGAGCATGAAAAACAAAATAGCAGATATTGCTCACCGGTGCCTCTTTCATTAGTTATCCCATTACTACTCAGGTTATGTTGTTTAGGTACCTCATTGTCCATCAGACACTCACATACCAGGCACATGCTTTTCTACGACTCGCTTGGCTCAAACAACTCCTGTAGTAATGGCTCATGGGATGGAGGAACAAGCTTCGGTGGGGTTTAAAAGTAAAGGCTATGCAGTACTTGGGACTCCATTTGATGCAATCGCGACTCAATGATGCAAGAATGAGAGAGAGGCAATAGGCACTGTATGTATGCAAGCATGTGGTAGTGCTTGCCTGGCAGCTCAGTTGAAGCGAGAGATGGATCTGGGTAATACTCCTGTGAATCCTGATAATTCTCCTGCTGGGCGTCTATTCGAAGAAGAACCAAACAAACAAGGCCAACATAAATAAAGTGCACAAGCATATGAATTAAAATGCGACAAGCAATCAAGCATGCCATGATGAATGATGCACAATTTGCATGGCATTAAAGTAGCATGGCAAAAGTGAGGTGTGGATACAAGAAAGAAAGCAATTTATTATTTATTTAATCAAGTTTTATTGTCATAAACAGTTCAGGTTTTAAATTACAACATGATGCATGCTTCAATTCAGAACAAGGACTGCATAAATAGAACGGGCTCGTCGCGCTGATCGATTTAGACATATTATTTGCCAAATTTGGAGTTATAAAACAAAAGTTATTAATTAATTAAGGAAAAGGGCATTTTATTGTAATTTTAATCATCTCAAAAATTTAAGGTGTTCAAAACATATTTTGAAGGGCATATTTGAATTCCTCACATTTTTCTGATCCCAAAACATATATTATATGTATTATTTGGATTGGTATTTTAAAAATTATTTGAATCTGATTTGAATTTGAATTTAAATCAATTTGAAAAAGGTTTAAATAAAAACAGACAGCCAGAAAATACTTTTGTCACCCAGGCGAAATCAGCCCCAGTCACTGACGGGTGGGCCTTGTGCTGACTAGGCCACGCGCGGGGGAAAAATACTTTTGTCACCGCGTCTCGGTCTAGCCCGTGCGACTGCGTGGTGGGCCAACTGGCGCTGGCCCACATGACAGCGGTGAAGACGGCAGAGGCGGATAGGTGGGGCTGGGACTGGAGCGCGGGTTACGCCTGAGAAAAGCTGAGGGGCTTTCTGCAAGATGGCTAGGGCGGCTGGCAGGTGGGGTCGCTAGGAGTGCGTGTTGCAGGAGTCAAAAGGTGGGTGGCTTAGTGTAAATTTCCACGGGCCGGTACTGTTCTTCGTCTCCGCCGTCTGGCGAGGAAATTCGGCGCGCGGCGTGAGCGGGGATTCGATCCCGGGTCGCGGGAGTGCACGCGGAGGGGCTAGCCAGTGCGGCTGGCTCGGGTAGCTGACAGGGAGGTAGGCGCGACCTAGTTAGGGTGCTGCGCGGCGCGGGGAGGTTTGCAGACAATGGCGAACGGCGCGCACGGTGGGCGCTCGACGAAACGAATGGCGGGGCTAGGGCGGTATGGCGAGGCGGAGCATGCCAGGGAGGAAGAGAGGCTCACCGCGGGCTCGACGGCGGGTGCGGATTGTGGCGAGGAGCGGCGGAGCGGCGAGATCGCTGGCACTCCGGCGGCTAGGGTTTCGTCAGGTCGGCGAGGATCCGGCGGAGCTGGGGCTTCCTCCTTCGCGTCAGCGTGTACGGGGCGTCGTGGAGGAACCTCCTCGAGCTTCTAGGCCACCTCCAGGTCGAGCTGCTCGGCTGGAACGACGGGGCGAGGTGGGTGCTGGCGGCGACCGGCGGCAGGAGCTGCTGTCGGGGAGGAAGAAGGAGAAGAAGAGGGGGGCTCCAGGGTGGATCTGGAGAGCCAGGAGAGTCGTGTGGAAGGAGGGAAAAGGAGGGAGAGGGAGGAGGACAGCTGTGGCAGGGGTAGATAAAGTGGTCTCGGCCTCTTCTCTCTTTTCTCCTCGAGCACGTGCTGGCTCGAGCTGGGACTCGACCTGGGGCTGGTAGGCACGGCGGGGAGGGGCTGCAGGTGGTCCAGGGCGGCGAGCGGCTGCAGGGTGGGGCCAGCATGGCGGTGGCGAAAGAAAGAGAGGAGAGAGGTTAGCTCGGCTAGGTTTAGCCATGGGCTCGGGTTAGGCTTAGCTAGGGTTGGGGAGGGGGTTAGGGTTAGCTGAGGTGGGGCCAGCATGTTAGAGAGAGTGGGGGTTGGCATGGAGGTCTTGTTAGTGTGAGAGAGAGAGGCTTAGGGTGTAGGAGAAAGTTAGAGAAAGAGAGAGGGAAAATCTAGGTTAGGTTTTATTAGAAATTTAGATTTTAATTTGGTTTATGAGGCCAAAACAAGAAGAAAAATGAAGCTTGATCTTGCTTGAGATAATGTGGAAGAGAAACAAGAAAGAAAGAGGAAGAAAAGAAATAGGTGGAAAGGATCACATATGAACATACATGTAGAAAATAAAATAAAAGAAAGAGATGTGGGTGAGTCTAAGGGGATGGTGGAATGGTAGGGGATGGTTTTCCCCAAGATAGGATCCCTCAAATCCAAAGAAAAACCAATGGAGTAAAAAGGTGGGGAAGAAGCTTGCATGGCCCATGCAAAAATAATAATGCCATTATTTATTTGTGAAATCATTATTAATATTATGGCATTACTCTTATGCATATCCAAGAAGTGGTGATAAAACCAAGCACAAGAATTTAGAGGATTTAATCCACCCCAACTACATGAGCTAGAATTAAAATATGAAAGGAAAAGAAATACAAGCTGATTGTTAATGGGATGGTGGAATTATAAGGTCGTGGAAGAGAAAGGTGGTAGAATGGAAATAAAAGATATGCCCCCAACTCAACTTGGGCATTTAGACAATATATCAATAGCCAAATACAATATCAAGAGGCAAATACAATTATTAATGCATGTGAGAGAAGAACCAAAAGAAAAAGGGTTTTATATGATGCTCAAATGCAAGGTGGCATGATGACATGAGCATGATATACTTATGATGCAATAATAATATATATGAAGTAGCCAATATCTTACTAGGACAAGTAGCATTACAATTGTTAGACAATTGGGATGCTACATGCGGGTTGTTCAAGTGTGCAGATATTACTACAGATCAAGTTAAGAAGAAGTTATTCTCATTATCACTGAAAGGAAGAGCTGAGGAATGGTATAAGCTGCTGAAGAATGGTTAAGCTCTGAAATGGGAGGAAATAGTGCCTCTCTTTTATTCAAAGTTTTATCCTCGTAGTGAGATTCATAAAGATCGGAATCAAATATACAACTTTTAGTCTCTTGATGGAGAGAGTACAGATCAAGCTTGGTGGAGATTGAAGTTACTAATGCTCAAATGTCCCATTCATGAGCTCCCCAACAATATTATTATCAATAACTTTTATGCAAGGCTCCCTCTACATGACAAGGATTTATTGGATACTTCTTGTGCTGGATCATTCACTCGTATGGAAGGTTTCTTGACTCAAGTAATAAGTGTATGAAGATGAAGATATTGATGTTATTCAAGTGGTGACTCCGGAAGAACCCACTGAATACCAAATTCGGAGACCTGCAGAGTCCGTTTTCAAATAGGTAACAGTCCTGGTAAGAAAAGTTCCGCGAAAATACTATCCAACTATATTTTTGCAGTTTTTTGTCAATAAAGAAAGTTATGAAGCAAAAGAGGGACGGAAACGGCGCCAGGGTTGCTCACACCACCCTATGGCACGGGCCCACCCCTGGCCACGCCACCAGGTGGTGTGTCCACTCCGGACTCCGCCTCCGACTCGTTTTCTCCCTGTACCTTCCTTTTGTTATGAAACTTCGTAATATATAATCCCCTGGATCTCCCGAGGTTCGTATATCGTGTTCCCGTGGTGTTTTTGTTTTGATCTATTTCTGCCAGGAACTATCTTTGAAGCTTAGAAGCACAATGGTGTCTGCCAAGGATAATGGGAAGGAGCCTATGGAGGAGGATCTCCAAGACCCCGGGCAGGAGAAGCAGATCAAGAGTGAAGGTGAAGAGGTGGCAAAGCACACCGGCACTACCGTTGCAAGCATTGTAGTGGTGGCGAACCCTATCAGAACTATGTCAATTGGAGGGAAACCTCCTCATCACCATTCAGATCCCTGGTCACTTCCTCCACGCACCAAGAATCCTTTCCATACTCTTATCCATGAGCATCAATACCAGAATATGCCCAAGGGGAAATTACCCTCCAATTGGGATTTGCCTCGTTCTAGCCATGTAGGAAAAGAAGACTTCAAGGAGGTAGAGTGGGGAAAGAATCGCATGAGATGGGATTCTCAACCCTACATGATCATGAGCCGCATTGAGCAAAACTCACAGCTTATTCGTACTCTCACCTTCGAGATTGAGGACTTGGGGAAGTTGATCAAAAAGCTCACTGAGAGGATACCACCACCACCGAAGGAGTAATTCGTCATCAGGTTTGGCATCCCCTTGGTTTGTTCCAAGCTTGGGGGAGTGCCGCGGTATCACATCACTATCTTCTATTTGTTTACCCCTTTTAGTAGAGTCATATCATGAATAGAGAAGTTATTATGTAGGATGGTTTGCATTATGGAAGTGTCCCCTCTCTCGTTAGATATGTATCCCTTGGTGTGAGTTGCCGTTATGGAATATTAATGAGAAGTTCTATCATTTACTCTTTTTCATAGCTAATTTTAGTTTTCAATTCGTGGTTATATGATTGATCTTGTTGTTATTATTGGTAGCACTTTGGGATCATTAAGTTAATTTAGTTGGTTTTGGCAAACCTGGCTCGGTCAGTAGCAACACTATTTTTGAGAGTTGAATGAAAAAGATAAAATTACCTCTAAAAGAAAAATAATTTAATCATCTTTCTTTCTTGATTTGCTCATAAGTTTAGTATTCTCTAGTTAAGATCTTTTGTGCTTCCTAGCAAGATTGCATGTTTGTTTTTATCATTTGTATGTTTGTTTGGTTCCTTCAACTCTTATACGTGCTACCCAGCCTTGCTAGCCAAAAACCTGTACTGAGAGGGAATTCTTCTCGTGCATCCAATCCTCAAACCAAAACCTTTGCCATTTGTGTCCACCATACCTACCTAGTAGCATTATTGCTATTCCAAGTAAATTCCTGTTTTTGTCTACCTTCCAAATCAAACTTGTTATGTGAAAATTAGTGATTAAAGCTCTCACGAACTTGATGGCACACTTTACTTTCTTGCATTTAATAAACTTGAACCATTGGGTCCTTCTTTGTTGCGTATATGCTTGCTCTTTATGAGTTGAAGTTAGCAGAACCATGTATCATGGGGACCGCTTTCAACACTGCATTGGTACTTTGTATCTAGTTGATATCATGTTCTTTTGCTTATGGATCCCGGCGGTGTGAAATAAAAGTGGAACTTGTAAGATCATGGAGTTTATATATGTGTTAGAGAAACGCCTGGGCTGCTAGCCTAAGCCATGTCTAATCATGGTGGAAACTTGTAGCATAACTATAGTGAGCATTCTATGAAGCATCCTCAATAAAAACCTATGCAAATAGCAAATAAAAAGATCGCTGAGATGCTCACTGTCTGCTTGCCTTGTCATTTTGATTATGGGATAGCTCATGTGTCATGTGCAAGGGGTACCTCGTTGGCAGTTCTCGATGATACACATGTATTTACAATGGCAAGAGCTTACTCGTGACTGAAGTTGAGTAGCATGAGGTTCGGTCTTCGTAAGTAAGGGGCATAGGACTTCAATTTATAACTTGTCAAGCATATCCTCTTAGTTGTGTCACTTTAACCTTAATCACCTAAAGATGCCTATGATAGGGGCAATGAGAGCTGAAAGCTAGTAAGTATCATAATTTTTGGGAGCTCTTTATGAAACTTGAAATCCTTGCTTCCCTCTGGGAAGGGCCTTTCTTTTACTTTTTAGTTGAGTCAGTAAACCTATTCCTCTCTATCTCAGTAAGTATTTTGAGTTGTTGTGTTTCATTCATTCATATGATGATTTATTCAATCATGTTCCTTATGTTCCTTGTTTTGCATATTGCTCTTATCTTGGTGATTACTACTTTGAAAGCTATTATTGAAAATCAGTTATTTGTGAACTCCAGCAAATTATCAACTATTCTTCGACCAAGAGCTAAGTTTGCCATTACCAATTATGATTTACTTTTTTATCTTTATTGTGTTTCTTTTACTCATTGAAAGTTGAGTTGTATAATGGTGAGTTGTCTTCTACTATGATCTATGTATTGATAAATGTGATGCTTCTTGTCCGTATTCTTTTATCGACTCTTCACTCCATAAACCCGAGGTCATGTTTATTGAGCTAAGTTTCGCTTGGGGACAAGTGAAGTCTAAGCTTGGGGGGAGTTGATACGTCCATTTTGCATCACTATTATATGTCATAATTCACTGTTATGCACTGATATATTTCATATTAAGAGGTGATACTTATGTTATTTCATCTGTTTTTTGCATGGTTGATGACTTTTGGAGCATGGACCGCTGCAGTCAGGATTCTGATGGAACAGGTGCTGTTTGGAGGCAAAATTCGCGAAGATGAGAAAATCCGGGAAAATATACGGAAAATCCTATTTTTCTAGAAGACGAAGGCTGCCAGAAGAGGGAGTGGAGATGGGCCACAGGGGGCCCACACCACCCCTAGCACGGGCCACCCTAGGCCACGCCACCAGGTGGTGTGGCCGCCCTGGCCCACCTCTGGCTCTCCCCTGTGCCGTATATTACCCTCCCGAAACCCTAAGACTCGGGGAGCGACAACAGAAAGATTCCACTGCCTCTGCAGGGCGGAAAACACCGAGAGAGAAAGATCTCTCCTGCAGACAGATTTCTGCCGAGGGAATTCCTTCCCGGAGAGGGGAGATCGTCGCCATCAATACCACCATCAAGCTGGACTTCATCGGGATCATCATCATCATCACCACCACCATCATCACCATCAGCACTATCATCACCATCTTCATATTGCTGTAACAATTGCGTTGAATCTTGCATAGTTCTTAGGGGAAACTTTCCTAGTGTTCATTACTCTTTGTAGTTGATGCTATTGAGTGAACCGTTGAATTATTGTTTATGTTCAGATTGGTATACATCATTATTCCATCTATGATCATGATCCATATGATGTCTTGTGAGTAGTTCGTTTTGTTCTTGAGGACATGGGAGAAGTCATGTTGTTAGTAGTGGAGTTGTGTTGAGAAAGATTCAATGGTTTGATATTTAAGTTGTCGTGTACTTCTTCTAGTGGTGTCATGTGAACGTTGACTACATGACACTTCACCTATATGGGCCTAGGGGAATGCATTGTGTATTTGGCTACTAATCGTAGGGGTTGCCGGAGTGATAGAAACCTGAACCCCCGTTAGGAAACCATTGCAGAAGGGACGTAAGGGTCTTAGAATTTAAAGCTGTGGTTATGTTTCTACCTTAATTACTTTCTTGTACTTACGGATGTTTGCAAGGGGTATAATCACAAGTATGTATTAGTCCTAGGAAGGTCGGTACATTAGCATTGGTTCACCCACACAACACTTAGCAAGCTAAAGAAGATTAATCAACTATATAAAGCGAAAGCACTTGACAGTCCTCCCATGTGTCCTCGAGAATGTTTGGTCATCTTAAGTAATACAACCGGCTTGTCCTTCGCTGCATAAAGGATTGGGCCACTTGCTGCATTTATTCCTACTGTCTTTTATTTACTCGTACTTTGTTTACTTGCTTTATCAAAAACCCCTAAAAATCCATTTGCTAAGTATTTGCAGAGAATTCTTGATCCATACCACTAGCCAACACCTTCTGGTCCTCGTTGGGTTCGACACTCTTACTTATCGAAAATACTGCGATACATCCCCCTATACTTGTGGTTCTGATGCGCTTGACTTTCGACGTAGAGCTCGTTGGGAACCCCAAGAGGAAGGTATGATGAGCACAGCAGTAAGTTTTCCCTCAGTTATGAAACCAAGGTTTAATCGAACCACTAGGAGCAAGGAAACACCCCAAAGGTGTTACTAGCTGAGCTTTGGCAGGGCGCACTACCGGTGCTAGTAGCAACGTGGAGATCTGCACAACACAACCACCGAACTTTGTCCCCAACTTGCGATGAGGTTGTCAATCTCACCATGTTTTGCGGAAAACAAAGAATTAAACCTATCGAATGGAAACAAGTAATAGTTTGCAGAAAGTAAACACAAAGCAAAAACAGTTTATAGATTGTATGTAAAGAAAAGGACCGGGATCCATAGTTCACTAGAGGTGGCTCTCCTTAGATAGATAACATGCTGGGTGAACAAATTACAGCGGGGCAATTGACAAACACCGAGAAAGCAATACATGCATATACTAATCAACTTGACTCCTCTGAGACTTGATTGGGCATTACAACATAATACATAGACCGCCATCCAACTGCATCTATGACTAATAATCCACCTTCAAGTTATCATCCGAGCCCCCTCCAGTATTAAGTTGCAAGCAACAGATTATTGCTTTACGAACTGCGTGTAAAGTAAACAATACGATTGTTCTATGAACAAAGGATTGTTGTTTTCTCCCTAGTAGCAACAACACATCTAGTACCTTAGAGATTTCTTTCACTTCCCCAGATTACCAAAGGCATGAACCCACTATCGAGCATAAATACTAACTCTTGGAGTTGCTAGAATCTACTTGGCCAAGATAGCTACTAACAACGGAAAGCATGCAAGATCTCAAATAACAAAGACATGATAGAATCAATAATCAATCTGAAATAGCATCTCAATATCCATCAGATCCTCGCAAACACAACATGTATGAATTACAAATAGATGATCTTGATCATGAATGGAGCTCACAAGATCTAAACATGAAAGGACAAATGAGGAGAACCAGCCATCTAGCTACTACATGGATCCGTAGTCCAAGGATGAACTACTCACGCATCACACCGGAGGCTTGCATGGTGATGAAGAAGGCCTCCAGGGTGACTTCCCCTCTCCGGCAGGGTGCCGGGAAGAGCTTCAGATCCCTCCCGATCTAGGGATGGAGATGACGGCGGCTACAGACTCTTTCGTGGATTTTTGATCGGGTACTTAGGGTCTTCGTCCCGAGGGCAATATATAGGTGGAAGGAGAGGCCGAGGGGGTGACAGGGCTGGCCTCACCACCCCCTAGCGCGGGCCAGGCTGGGCCGCGCCGCCAGGTGGTGTGGTGGCCCCCTAGTCCCTCTCCGTCTCGTATTCTGGCACTTGATCACTTCCGGAAAAATAGGCACTTTGGCTTTTGTCTCGTCCAATTCCGAGAATATTCATTTTCTGACTTTGCCGGAACCAAAAATAGCAGAAAACAGGCAGCTGGCACTGTGGCTCTTGTTAATAGGTTAGTCCAAGAAATCATATGAAAAGTACTCCAAAGTTGGAACAAAACACAAGAAAGTGTATAAAACCAAGCATGGAACATCAAAAATTATAGATACATTTGCAATGTATCAACATCCCCAAGCTTAAGTCCTGCTCGTCCTTGAGTAGGTAAGTGATAAAAAGAAAGAATAATTTTGGAGGTGACATGCACCATCAAAGACTTGATCAAAGTATTTGCAAAACATTCAAAGCTGGGATCATAGTACTTCAATCATAACATGAAAGACAAAGTTCTAGCAATAAGCAAAGAAACTATGATGCAACATGAAAAGGCAGAAACAAAAGATTCATGAATAACAATGCTTTGCAAGACGTTTGTTTGTTTCACATAAAGAAAACATAGCATAATAGTATTCAGCTTGTCCCTCAATAGAGTAGTAAATATAAATGCATAGGACACCTTAAAAGTTCATAAGAGTGACTAGATACAATAGTTTAAAACAAGCAATATCAAGTTATGCATCAATCAACTAGTCTTGGGACAATGCACATAGAACTAAGAATGGCCACTATGCTCTCAAAGTAGGTGCATAAAGATAGAAGGTGGATACTCAATGTAATGGTGGAAGAAAAGCCTTCATAGAAGGAAGTAGGGATTCAAGTCTCATAGAGAGCTTCCAAAAATTATGGTACTTATAGCTTTCAGCTCTCATTGCCCCTATCATAAGCATCTTGAAGTGGTTAAGCTTAAAGTGACACAACTAAGAGGATATGCTTGACAAGTTATAAACCGAAATCTCATGCCCCTTACTTACGAAGACCGATCCTCATGCTACTCAACTTTAGTCACAAGTAAGATCTTGTCATTGTAAGTATATGTGTATCATTAAGAACCGCCAACGGGGTACCCCTTGCACATGATACGGGAGCTTTCTCATAATCAAAATGACAAGGCAAGCAGACAATGAGCATCTCAGCGATCTTTTTATTTGCTATTTGCATAGGTTTTTATTGAGGATGCTTCATAGAGTGCTCGTTATGGTGATGCTGCAAGTTTCCACCATGATTAGGCATGGTTTAGGCTAGTGGCCCAGGCGTTTCTCTAATACACATACAAACTCCATGATCTTACAAGTTCCACTTTTATTTCACATTGTCGGGATCCGTAAGAAAAAGAACATGATATCAACGGGGTACAAAGTACAAGTGCAATGTTGAAAGCGTTCCCCATGAAACATGGTTCTGCTAATTTTAACTTGTAAAGCGCAAGCATATACGCAACAAAGAAGGACCCAATGGTTCAAATTTATTAGAGGCAAAAAGTAAAGTGTGCCATCAAGTTCGTGAGAGCTTTAATCACTAGTTTTCTCATAACAAGTGGAAGGTAAACAAAAGCATGAATATACTTGGAATAGCATAAGCTAGTATGTAGGTATGGTGGACTCTTTGGAATAACTTGGTTTAGGGAGTTGGATGCATGAGTGGAACTCATACTTTGTTGTGGAGTCTAGCAAAAGACTGGGAGCGACAAACTAAGAGAGCAATAATGGCCATAATCATGCAGAGCGACAAAACATCATTGATCAAAGCATAAAGTGATACTACAAGTTGAAAACTAAAGGATCATACAGGCTATGGTGACTTGAGATAGTCATAACATGGTGTGAGCATGCGCCAAGTCAACCCAAATAAAGCATCAAAGGAGAATACCACTATACTATGCTTTAATATGCTAAAACAACGCATGATTCATCCAAGGCACATTAAGCAATCTCAATTCTTTATAACAAGTCATGCTACAACAAAGAATACTAAGCATAAAACCAAAACAATATCAAGCATGGCATGACAAAGCATAGGCCACAGTCAAAAACGAGCTCTTTTTACCACATAAGTATGAACTTTCCTACTCTTTTCCAAACCAAACCAAACTATTTGCAAACCAATGTATGCAAGATGGAGTCCAACAAATTTATTCAGAAAACTAATCAAACCAAGCAAACTAAAAACCAAAACAAAAACGAAAAATAAGACGCTCCAAGAACAACACAACTGTGTATGAAATAATAAAAATGAAGCGTTTGGAAGACACCTGAGATTTTTATTGATGAAGAAGGGGATGCCTTGGGCATCCCCAAGCTTTGACGCTTGTACTTCTTGGATATTTCTTGGGTGACATGCGTGGCATCCCCAAGCTTGAGCTTTAGTCCATCCTTCATCTCATTACTCATTCCTTCCATACACCTGAAAATTTTCCTTCATACAAAACTTCACACAATCTCATTAGCAACATTAGTGCACTTAAGATAAATAAGTCTCAAGGTTCAGTTCTAACACCAAATAAACTTCCATTAGAACACTAGGTACTGTAGCACTTTCCTCAAAAATCTCAATTCCCCAAAAGAACTAAAGAAGGAACCAACAAGAAGCAAATGCAGAAAATGGCAGAAATCTGTCAAAACAGACCAGCAGGTAAATACGAATTTTTTAGAAGACCTTATGTTGCTCAAATCAAAAAGTGTTGAACTAACGAAAGTTAGAAAACAACCTAGGTCAGAAGCAAAAAAAATGACAGCTCAATCCGACATACAGAGCTCTCTCACGAATATTTACGGTGAAGCACAGAAATCTGTTTCGGCACAACAACTTTCCCAATCATTACTTCTCTCTCATTAGAGGTTACCCTTGGCACAAAAACCAAATAAAAAGGATAAGGAACAGTTATTACAGTGGTAATAATTTCCAAGACTCATCTAAAACTTTTGGGTTATCTCCCAATAAGTACATTTTTCTTTAACGCCTTTAAGTTAGGCATAAGAAGCAAAGAAAGAATCAAGTGTTCTCAAACGAAGAAGCATTAAGACCAAATTTTGTTTTCATAGGAGAAGCAAAAGAAATCTTTTATATCTTTTTAGGGAAATGTTCTATAACTTTCTTGAGTGGGAGTTGATATTTAATGGTGCCTTCTTTCATATCAACGATGGCACCAACAGTTCTAAGAAAAGGTCTTCCTAAAGAAATAGGACAAGAAGCATTGTATTCAACATCCAAAACATAGAAATCAACGGGGACATAGGAATCGTTAACCATAATAAGAACATCATTAAGACTCCCCATGAGTTTCTTTTTAGCATTGGCATCAAGTGGGACATTCAAATAACAATCTTCAAGAGGAGGCAAATCAAGCATATCATAAATCCTTCTAGGCATAATAGAAACACTACTATCAAGATCACACAAAGCTTTGAAATCAAAGTCATTCACTTTCATATTAATGATGGGTTCCCAACCATCCTCTTGTTTTATAGGAATAGAAGCTTTATGTTTCATCTTTTCTTCTTTAACCTTTATGAGAGCATCAGTAATGTGTTTTGTAAAGGCCATGTTCATAGCACTAGCATTAGGACTTTTAGCAAGCTTTTGTAGGAACTTAATAACTTCAGAGATATTGCAACCATCAAGATAAAAATCAACTTTATCATCTTAAGTAGTAGAACTATTACTAGCCTCAACACTAGTGGTGGTAATAGTAGAAACACTAATGTTTCTAGTAATTTCATCTTCTCTTTCCCACTTAGCATGTAATTCAGCTAATAGTCTAACATTTTCATCAATTCTTACTTGTATGGCATTAGTAGCTGCAAAGGGATTATCATTAGTTTCAGGTTTAGCAGCCATTTTATTCAAAGTAGATTGAGCTTCAGCCAAAGATGCTATATTTCTTTCAGCATTAGAGAGTTTTTCCTCAATAGTTTTATTGAAAGCAGTTTGTTTACTCATAAACTCCTTAGCATAACTTCAAGTTCAGAGGGAGCACTCTTATTATTGTTGTAAGAATTTCTATAAGCATTACCATTGTTGGGAGGATGTGGCTTATAATTGTTGTTACCAAAATTGTTCCTATAAGCATTATTACCATAAGCATTGTTGCCAAAATTGTTATTTCTTATGAAGTTCACATCAACTTGCTCTTCTTGGGCAACCAAAGAGGCTAAAGGAACATTATTTGGATCAATATGGGCTTTCCCATTAACAAGCATAGACATAATAATGTCAATTTTATCACTCAAGGAGGAGTTTTCCTCAACAGAATTTACCTTCTTACCTTGTGGAGCTCTCTCAGTATGCCATTCAGAATAATTAACCATCATATTGTCCAAAAGTTTTGTTGTAGCACCCAAAATGATGGTAATAAAGGTACCTCCAGCAGCAGAATCCAATAGGTTCCTTGAAGAATAGTTCAATCCTGCATAAAAAGTTTGGATGATCATCCAAGCAGTCAGTCCATGAGTGGGACAATTCTTTACCAAAGATTTCATTCTTTCCCAAGCTTGAGCAACATGCTCATTATCAAGTTATTTAAACTTCATTATTTCACTTCTCATGGATATAATCTTAGCAGGAGGATAGTATTTTCTAATAAAAGAATCTTTGCACTTAGTCCAAGAATCAATACTATTCCTAGTTAAGGAATTCAACCATTCTTTAGCTTTTCCTCTCAAAGAGAAAGGAAAAAATTTCAACTTAATAATATCACCATTTTTATCCCTATGCTTTTGCATCTCACAAAGTTCAACAAAGTTATTTAGATGGGAAGCAGCATCTTCACTACCAATACCATAAAATTGCTCTCTCATAACAAGATTGAGTAAAGTAGGTTTTATCTCAAAGAAAGTATTTTTAGCCACAGGTGGAGCAATAGGTGTGCTCATAAAATCATTGTTGTTGGTGCTAGTGAAGTCACACAACTTAGTGTTTTCAAGAGTAGTCATTTTTTGGGGTTTTCAAATAAGAAAGCAAACTTGTAAAACTAATTTTTTTGTGTTTTTGAAGAACAAAACAAGCAAACAAAGCAAAAAGAAAACTAAGCAAAACAAAAGAACAAAGTGAAGAGATTGGTTATGAGGGACTCCCCTTGTGAAGATGTCCTTGACTCCCCGGCAACGGCGCTAGAAAAGATCTTGATGCGCTCGACTTTCTACGTAGAGCTTGTTGGGAACCCCAAGATAACGGTATGATGAGCACAATAGTAAGTTTTCGCTCAGTTATGAAACCAAGGTTTAATCGAACCAGTAGGAGTAAGGAAACACCCCAAAGGTGTTACTAGCTGAGCTTTGGCAGGGCGCACTACCGGTGCTAGTAACAACGTGGAGACCCCTGCACAACACAACCACAGAACTTTGTCCCCAACTTGCGATGAGGTTGTCAATCTCACCGTGTTTTGCGGAAAACAAAGGATTAAACGTATCGAATGGAAAGAAGTAATAGTTTGCAGAAAGTAAACACAAAGCAGAAACAGTTTATAGATTATATGTAAAGAAAAGGACCGGGATCCATAGTTCACTAGAGGTGGCTCTCCTTAGATAGATAACATGCTGGGTGAACAAATTACAGCGGGGCAATTGACAAACACCGAGAAAGCAATACATGCATATACTAATCATCTTGACTCCTCTGAGACTTGATTGGGCATTACAACATAATACATAGACCGCCATCCAACTACATCTATGACTAATAATCCACCTTCAGGTTATCATCCGAACCCCCTTCAGTATTAAGTTGCAAGCAACAGATTATTGCTTTACGAACTGCGTGTAAAGTAAACAATATGATTGTTCTATGAACAAAGGATTGTTGTTTTCTCCCTAGTAGCAACAGCACATCTAGTACCTTAGAGATTTATGTCACTTCCCCAGATTACCAGAGGCATGAACCCACTATCGAGCATAAATACTAACTCTTGGATTTGCTAGCATCTACTTGGCCAAGATAGCTACTAACAACGGAAAGCATGCAAGATCTCAAATAACAAAGACATAATAGAATCAATAATCAATCTGAAATAGCATCTCAATATCCATCAGATCCTCGCAAACACAAAATGTATGAATTACAAATAGATGATCTTGATCATGAACGAAGCTCACAAGATCTAAACATGAAAGCACAAAGGAGGAGAACCAGCCATCTAGCTACTACATGGATCCGTAGTCCAAGGATGAACTACTCACGCATCACACCGGAGGCTTGCATGGTGATGAAGAAGGCCTCCAGGGTGAATTCCCCTCTCCGGCAGGGTGCCGGGAAGAGTTTCAGATCCCTCCCGATCTAGGTATGGAGATGACGGCGGCTACAGACTCTTTAGTGGATTTTTGATCGGGTACTTAGGGTTTTCGTCCCGAGGGCAATATATAGGCGGAAGTTGAGGCCGAGGGGGTGCCAGGGCTGGCCTCACCACCCCCTGGCGCGGGCCAGGCTGGTCCGCGCCTCCAGGTGGTGTGGTGGCCCCCCTGTCCCTCTCCGTCTTGTATTCTGGCACTTGATTACTTCCGGAAAAATAGGCAATTTGGCTTTTGTCCCATCCAATTCCAAGAATATTCATTTTCTGACTTTCCTCGAACCAAAAACAGCATGAAACAAGCAGCTGGCACTGTGGCTCTTGTTAATAGGTTAGTCCAAGAAATCATATGAAAAGTACTCCAAAGTTGGAACAAAACACAAGAAACTGGATAAAACCAAGCATGGAACATCAAAAATTATAGATACATTTGCAACGTATCAGGGTCATCACTACTGAGCTTATTGACAAAAATTACACTTGCTGACATCGTGAAAGTGACTGAATGAAGCTCTGGGAAGGCAGGCAAAACAATTCCTTATAGTTTCTTTGCCATAGGTTTATCTATCATGTTCTCAATTTGGTCATAGCAAGATGCTGATCTTACAGTACATGGTCGTGCAGGGGACAATCAGTAGATAATCATTGAGCCAACATGGTAGAATGGCCTTTTTTCCATTCTATGAGCTCGCCTTAGTAGAACCAAAAGAAGAAGAGGAGGACCGATGAAACCGGAAATTTCATGCTACCTATGTAGGATTATGGATTTAAACATTGGTTTCTGCATTTCCCCCCTCATGTTTTGCTACTGCATCAAGCTGCGTTCAGTGAGCAGTTTAGGGCCTTGTACATAGCGAACCTGAAAGGACCATATTTAATCCTTGTACATAGCGAACCTGAAAGGGCCATATTTAATCCTTGTACATAGCGAACCTGAAAGGGCCATATTTAATCCTTGTACATAGCGAACCTGAAAGGGCCACATTAATGCAAATGGTGGATCATCATACGGTGGCTGATATATTACAAAATGGTATATGATGATAGCCACACAGAAGTGCAGAAAGTGGGAAACACAACTGAATTACACTACACACACATTGATTATTTTTCAGCAGCCTCAGCTGAACTGAACTTACGCTGAAACTTCAAGCTAACTCATACAAGCTGAAACAACATTGTTGCTGGGGCGATACAGTCAACGAACATACTAATACTTCTCCACAATTTTTTTAAACTGAGTGATACCTTCGAAAAGTGCAACCTAGACTAGCTGTAACACCCCAAAAATATTAAGCAAGGTTATCAAGTAAAATCACCCAAGTTTAGGGTTAACAAAAACTTTTCTTATTAAATTTAATATGAGTGTATGTGTGATTTGCATTAGTGTATGAAAGAGTGCAATTACCATGTTTGGTTGACACAAATCGTAATAAATGGTGTAAAGATGAATACTTCATCATCTAGGCCAATTACAAACAAAATCAAAATAAAAAAAATCAAATACGAATCATATGATCAAATGGTCATTTTGACCAAAATTAACCACTAGACCACTTTGAGTGTTCCTAGTAAAAGATTTCTAACAAAAACTTTCTCAATTCTTTTCACCCCTTGCTAGACCAAGTAAAAGTGAACCCAATCCCACTTTACAAATAAACAGAAACAAACTCCAAATCTATTTAAAGGACAATTCAAAATTGAATCAAGTGTATGTACTAAGATCACCATTTTGCAAAACCCACTCAAATCAATTCACCTTGACTTTTCGAAACAACCATAGACACTCAAGCAAGTACTCAGAACACTCACCAAATTTCATTCAAAAATTCAAAACTTGAATTCATGCGGCCATATGGTCGAACACCTGGCAGACACAATTAAACACTGCCTAACTTCTACTGATCTGAGCAGTGATCACTTGCCACTAGCCCCTCATTTCTCTCCCCTATTTTCCCCCAACACCTAGCAGCACAGGACACGCTTCCCCCTTTGCCGTTTGCGCCAGTGCAGCGCCGCACGAAGCTCGCCGCACCGGTCGACCAAGAACCACTCACCACAGACCGCGCCGCCCTCTCCCATGATGTCTAGGAGACAGTCGCCACACCACCGCCACCCTCTATCCACCCCTCGACCGCAGGCCAGCCGTGGACCACCCGAGAACGCCACACCCATTACTCTGCCTGCCATGCCGACAGCGCACCAGAGCGCCGCAGGCGACACACACACACATGCCGCGCCTCGTCCTCACCGCACGTGCCCGCACTCAACGCGACACCAGCTATCCCCCAGACACGCCCGTTTGCCGCCACGTGAACCATAGACGCTGTAGGCCGTCTCGAATGCCGCTGTTTCCGCACAGAGCACCGACCACTCCCGACCATTCTCGACCGCCCCTTGCAGCCACATCACTCGCATGACCACTGCCCCGAAGCACCGCGTCGAACCCTACACTCAGCCATGCCGATAGCTCTCTGTATCGACGTCGCCGAAGGAGCCCGACCATGCCGCTCTGTCCCCATCGCCGGTGTATAAATAGAGGCCACCCCAGCCTCAATTCGACACACCATCTCACTCCCCTCTCTCTCAGACACCTCTCATACCTCTCCCTGGAGCAAGGTGAGCACCACATCACCGGAATTTCATCGGAGCCCGCCGCTGCAGAGGAGGAACAAAATGTTGATTTCGACCACCCCAGGAGCTGTCGTGACCGCCTCGAACCGCCGTCGATGACAAGCCTGATCGCCCCCATTGCCGACCTTAGCTGGAGCCCTGGTGAGCCTCACACGACCCCCACCGCTGTGTTAGGGTTAGAATCTCGCCGGAGCCATTTGACGTAGACGATGAACCTCAGTCGTTAGATCATGTTCTAATAGTAGGGCTAGGATTGCTAGATACTGTTTCAGTTAGTATTAGTCGCTGACTAGTGGGACCATTCTGTCAGCAGCCTGCTGCGCCAGCACAGTGTAGTTGAGCCGGCCCAGTTAGTTTCCCGCGGAAGCGTGCTGATTCAAATAAGCTTTTTTCAATTTTAGTTAAGACTAGATTCTGTCAGTAGATTCACTGACCCAAATTGCCGGATTCCAATTTTGTTGGAAAGGTATTCAAAATATCTATCCAAGCCTGTTGGATTCAAACCATTTGAAATTATAGATCATCTATAGTAAAAGTAACAATACAGAGACTTTTCCAACTTCAAACATTTTTCAAAAATCAACCATAAATGCTTTTGAGTTGATTCCAACTCTCAAAAATAACATTTGACAAGATCTATCTGAATATATAAAAGTATTTAGGTTTACATGCAGTGATCTTGGACTAGTACTAAAAGAATGCTATATAGACATTTCTAGTCACTTTAATTGTATTAAATAGTAATTTTAAACTTTATAAAATGTGACCACCACTTTAAATTACATTCCAAAGTATTAGAATATGTGGCGATGACATGTGTCAACATGATCCCCTATTTTAATTGGAGAATATTAAATCTTAAGTATTTTCAATGAGTAGAAATTACTTTTCTAAAATGAGATAAATAAGACAAAGTCTTTATTTCATGTGATGTTTGTGATGATGCTAGATCATCAAGTGTGATCCTTTGTGTGCCAAATAGAAGTAGTTAAGTATTGTTTGGTGATTGTGTACCTTGTATTCATTTATAGATGCTAGTACTGACCTGGGATACGAGGAGGAGGAGTACTACGAAGAAGAAGAGAACTTCAACCACTTCACTACTCAAGGCAAGCCTAACACTATAAGTTAACTATGCAAGCCATCCTTGCAAGATAACCTTGGTTATGAAACCCTGACTATACCAATCCCAAGTTTTACTTGCAAGCTTTATTCTTCTACTTTTACCAAAGTTCTTTACCTTTAGTTAGTGTTTTGTGAGTATTGGAAAAATAGGATAGATACCATAAAGAGTATAAAACTAGTCCTAAGTAGTTATACTTATATTCCATCAAAAGCATAAAACTAGAGTTGGATAGCTACACTTGATTAGCACCCCTCATTAGTGAATACCCTCAACTTTAGTGGCTAGTGCTAAGCATAAAAGTTGATCATCGTAGATGGGAGTACTTGGTGAAAATGATTATGAAAACCTTGGAATGATGGTTCATTCTATTGAAATGTTTTGACATTTGTTATGAACACAAAATGATTTGATGATGAAAATGTTGAGGCATGAGCCTTGACCCTTTTAAAAAACTGATGGTTGGGTTCATATGCGATACCATTCCAATTTTACCGTACAACCACAATACCTGAATTGGGTAGGGGTTAACTGGAAGTTTATATGCCTTAGTACGGGTTCCCTTGCGGAAGAGGTTGAGATGAGGCTACCTCGTGATGAATGTCCACCTATGTAGTGCCCAGGATGGCAGATGGCCATGGCTAGGAGGCCAAGCTCATAGGGGAGGTGCCTATACTAGAGTGTTTAATTGAAAGGTTATGATTGATTATCCGCATACTAAGTATGATGATTCTGGGTTATCTCTGACAGATGTATTGAATTTTGTGGTGAAAGTGTACCACCTCTACAGAGTGTCAAACTATTCGAATAGCCACGTCCGCGGTTATGGACAGTTGGAGTGGCCATACTGTTCCCTTGTCGGATGTTTTCAAAATGACTTGTGAATTGAACTATGACTTTGACTTGACCACAACAGGGTTGTGGACATGAAAACTAGGTTCCCACTTAAGTGATGTAGAACATTAAATTAGTTTATTTACTTCTGAACTCAGTATGAAATAAACCTGGCTTTTTGCAAATAAACCTAGAGCTTAAGGTTCCTACTAGAACTACCTTACTTGTTAGTGATAATTTGCGAGTACTTAAAGAGTACTCATGGCTTTGTCCCTGGCTATTCCCGTGGCCAGACTATGAGGAGGACTACCAGGAAGATGGACAACAGGAGGTCTATGACAACTAGGATCATCTCCCATTGTCAGCATTTCCTGTGACCCTGAAGATGGAGCCCTTACTACATTTACTTTCCGCTGCTTTGATTGTATTAAGACTAGATCATGAGATCCTTTATTTGTAAGAACTTTATTATGGTTTGTAATGGATGATGTACTGTGGTACCAATTCTGTTATGTCTCGCAAAAATGGTAATCCTGGGATTGCAATGTATGGTATAACAGGCATCTGGGATTAAAAATCCAGGTGTTGACAAGTTGGTATCAGAGCCATCCTGACCATAGGAGACCCTAGTTAGAATGGAAGTCTGAACTTGAGTATCTATGAAAACCTATTCCCACTCTTATCCTTGAGATTCTGTCAAAAAAATTCATGTTCCTCAAAAATTCTCGCAAGCCTACATAAAATTTGACACACTTGATCTCCCCACTAACTTGCTCACCCTAAATTCTTATAGATGGAGGTAAAGTATAGCAAGTTCTACCAGCTGGGAAACGGAGGCCACCTGATCTTTGAGAGGGATCTAGATGCACTCGCAGAGTATCTTGAGCACCCGCACCCGGAGTCCTTCGGGGCCCAACTCAACGATCAAGTGGGAGAAGAACTACAATGGATGATAGTTGTAGATATCAGAGGCAAGATGGAAGCACCCACTTCAGAGAAGATCCAATTCAGCTTGAGGGAGAACAACTGGCTAGATGGATTAGCCAGGGCTATGCATGAAGCTCTTGCCCGTTTGTGTGGACAAAACATCAACTAGATCCAGGGAACTCGCTTTGCTCACTACGCAAGGCGTGATTCTATGGGAATGCCCTTGGAGATGCCAGGACACCCAGAGCTAAAGCACCATGTGGATAATCTTGACTTCATGTTGTATGATAGACACAAGGAGTTGGACAACGCCCATGCCTACGCCAACCACAACCATGCCATTGCAGCCAAGAAGGATCAGACTCTCGCCATCCTCGCCAACGAGCGCCAATCACTTTGTCGTAAGCGTGACAAGAAGGATCGCATCATCGATCGTCTTCGCAAGAAGGTGGCCACTCTCGAGAAGACCATCCGTGAGTAGGAGATCCAGCTTGAAGTGAAGGAGGAGGAAGGTGAAGATATCCGTGGAGATCTCTACTCTTACCTTAGTGGTGATGACGACTACCTGGAGGACGATTCCATGGAGTTCCACACTGATGATGATGATTCCGCCTTCATTGATGATGATTAGATGCACTTGAGCACTACCGTAGGAATGAGTTGTATCTGGTCCCACTATATCGTAGTTTCACATAATGGTTCTTAAAATGATATGTTTTCTATTTGTGTTGTGGTGTGTGTTTGTTTTGTGTGCTTGAATGAATGAGAGGAAGTTGTTAGTTTGCAAAACCTGAGTCAAACTCAAAGTTTAAAACTTTTGAAACAAAACCATGAACCTCAAAGATTTCCCTCTTATCTCATTATCTATCTCAATCTTCAGATGACTCGTGGAAATCCCAGAGGAAGCAGTTCATCTCAGGACCCAGTGCTGTAGATTTTACAAATGTTAGTTTATGACCGTGAAGCTAGTAGAGCCGCGAACTCAAAGCCAACTTGGCCACTCTTCAACAGATAGCTCAGATGGCCCACAATAATCAAGGCCACGGAAACCAAGATCATCATGGATCCAAACTTAAGAACTTTAAGAATACCAACCCATCTATATTTAGTAAGTTTGAGGATCCCTTAGATGCTGATGACTAGCTGCAAATCGTAGAGAACAATTTGGAGGTCGCAGGAGTTGAAGCCAATGAAAAAGTACGGTTTGCTACCCATTATCTGTCAGGTGATGCAAGAGCCTGGTGGAATAGCACTCGTACCATGAACGAAGGGCAAACGATGACTTGGGAAGCATTCAAGATCAAGTTTAGCCGGACCCTTGTGCCCCAAGGTTTGGTCACTAGGATGAGGGATGAGTTCAGGGAATTGAATCACGGGAGAATGACTATGGTGGAATACCATGAAAAATTCTTATCTTTAGCTAGGTATGCCCCTGATGAGATTAGCACCGAAGCAAAGAAGAAGGAAAGGTTCCTGAATGGATTACATGATGAGATGCAGACAGTGTTAGTCAACATCTCTTTTGTGGATCTAGAAGAACTTGTGGACTCTACCATTCAGATAGAAGGAAAGATAAACCAAGCCAATGACAATCGTAAGCGTCGCATGATGCACCAACCTGGATCCCACCATACCCAGAAGTACCGCCCCAACCTGTGTGCAGGATATGCCCCAAGAAACAACAGACCCCCTATGTCCCGTCCAGACTATCCCAATCGTAGCGGAGGATACTTGAAGTCTGGAGGAAACCACAACAATAACCCTGGCAACTCTAATAACTTCAACCATGCACCACCCAAGTCCAACAACAACAACAACAATACTGCCCCAAGGACTGGAAGGAATGTTGTGCCTACTGCAAGAAAAGACAAGTCCTAGATTACTTGCTTCGAATGCGGAGTCAACGGTCACTACTCCAACGAGTGCCCCAAGAAACTTGCTGCAGCCACCAATGTGAATGCACCCGCTCAGCAGCAACGCAGTGTTCAGCTTGGAAGGAGATTTGCCCCAGGGAACTCGCTCAACCGCAACGGCCGTCTATTCCACATGAATGCTGAAGAAGCTCAGGAAGTGCCAGATGTCGTGCTGGGTATGTTTTCTTTGAACTCAGTACTTGCAAGAGTGTTGTTTGATTCTGGAGCGTCGCACTCGTTTGTTACAGAATAATTTGCATGCACTAGTAAGATTCAACCAACAAAATTGAAGTATGTTATGATAGTTCAAATACCTGGTTCAACCACCAAAGCTAGAAAATTTTGCAAGGCTGTACCTATCAGAATCCATGGAATATATTTTTATGCTAATCTAATAGTACTTGGAACCAAAGGTTTGGAAGTAGTACTAGGAATGGATTGGATGTCGAAACATAAAGGATTAATCGACTGTGCTAAGAAAGCCATAACCATGACCAGTAGTACTGGAGTATCAGTAGAGCATGTATCTGAGACACTGCCCCGTCAATTCAAATGCAACAAGAGTCTAGCCCAACCAACCCTAGACCAAGTCAGAGTAGTATGTGAATACCCCGACGTGTTCCCAGATGAATTGCCTAGTATGCTCCCAGATCGGGATATCGAGTTCATCATTGAACTAGTTCCTGGAACTGGACCCATAGCTCAGAGACCTTATAGTATGAACAAATCTGAATTAGTGGAGCCGAAGAAACAACTTGATGCTATGCTGGAGAAAGGTCTAATTCAACCCAGCGCATCGCCATGGAGATCGCCTGTTTTGTTTGTGGATAAGAAAGATGGAGGTAACCATTTGTGCACGGATTATAGGAAGCTGAATGATGTCACCATCAAGAACAAGTACCCACTGCCAAAGATAGAAGATCTGTTTGATCAGTTGACTGGTGGCAGAGTGTTTTTTAAGATTGATCTTAGAACTAGTTATCATCAACTCAAGATTCGTGCAACGGATATCCCAAAGACCGCCTTTACTACCAGATATGGATTGTATGAGTACACTGTCATGTCTTTTGAATTAACCAATGCCCCCGCTTATTTCATGAATCTCATGAATAAGATTTTTATGAAATTTCTGGATAAGTTTGTCGTTGTTTTTATCGATGATATTCTAATCTATTCCAAGTCAGAAGAAGACCATGAGATACACCTGAGAACCATCCTTGAAACCCTTAGAGAACAACAGTTGTATACCAAGTTTAACAAATGTGAGTTCCGGTTGAAGGAAGGAGGATTCCTAGGACATATTGTGTCGGCAGGAGGAGTCGTTGTCGATCCCGCCAAGATTAAAGATGTTGAAGAATGGAAAGCCCCAACCACTCAAACCCAAGTCCGCGCATTTCTCGGATTAGTGGGATACTACCGCAAGTTTGTTGAAGGATTTTAGAGCATCACAAGACTAATGACCCAATTGTTGAAGAAAGAAAAGAAGTTTGAATGGACGGACAAATGTGAAGCAAGTTTTCAAGAGCTCAAGAAGAGATTGATTTCAGCCCCAATTCTGATTATGCCAGATATCAAGAATCCTTTTGATGTATATTGTGACGCATCCAAGATTGGTCTCGTATGTGTGTTGATGCAAGAAGGCAAAGTCATATCATATCTGTCTAGACAACTGAAGCAACATAAGAAAAACTACCCTACCCATGACTTAGAACTAACAGTCGTAGTGTTAGCATTGAAGACATGGCGTCATTACCTTATGGGTAACCGCTGTGAGATTTATTGGGATCACAAGAGTCTGAAGTATATTTTCACTCAGAAGGAGATGAATATGAGGCAAAGGAGATGGATAGAGTTAATCAAGGATTATGAGCTTGACATTCACTATCACCATGGCAAAGCTAATGTGGTAGCGGATGCTCTTAGCAAATTTCCGTATAGATTAAACACCATGATAAAATAAGCCCAGCCAAGTTTGCATGAAGAGTTGGAGCAGTTTAGAACGTAACTAGTTAGCGAAGTATTCCTAGCCAATATTGAACTTCAACCCACTTTGATCAGTCAGATCAAGGAAGCGCAGAAAGGAAATGCAAGTATCGATGAAATCAAGCGTCGTATAGGTACAGGGAAGGTACCCGGATTCACCAAAGATGAAGAAGGAGTTTTGTGGTACAAATGACGTATCTATGTACCAACAGATTCCGAGTTGAAACAATTTATCATGTAGGAAGCTCATGATACTCTTTATTCTATCCATCCCGGAGGAACAAAGATGTATCAGGATTTGAAGGAGCAATTTTGGTGGCACAAGATGAAGAGAGAAATCGGAAGCTACATCGCCAAGTGTGATATCTGTCAAAAAGTCAAAGCGGAACATCAGTGACCCGCAGGACTTTTGTAACCGTTGCAGATTCCAAAATGGAAATGGGATTCTGTTGGAATGGATTTCATCACTGGTTTGCCTACATCTTGTAGGGGAAATGACTCTATTTGGGTCATAGTTGATAGACTGTCCAAGGTAGACCATTTTCTACCTATCAAGACCACCTACCAGAGTTCGAAGCTAGCAGAGTTGTACATTGCTAGAATCGTCAGTTTGCATGGAACCCCTAAGACCATAATATCGGATCGAGGAACCCAGTTTACCTCAAGATTTTGGCAGAAAGTCCAAGAAGGATTAGGAACCAAGCTGAACTTCAGCACCGCTTATCACCCGCAAACAGATGGACAAACTGAAAGAGTCAACCAAATCTTAGAAGATATGTTGAGAGATTGTGTGCTAGAATATGGATCAAATGGGAAGATTGTCTGCCTTTCATAGAATTCTCATACAACAATAGTTATCAAGCCAGTTTGCAAATGCCCCCCTTTGAATTTCTGTATGGAAGGAAGTGTCGTACCCCCTTAAATTGGTTGCAAGTAGGAGAGAGTCAGATCTTCGGACCCAACATCCTACGAGAAGCTAAAGAGAAGGTTCACAAAGTCCGTGAGCACCTCAAGACCGCTCAATCCAGACAGAAGAGTTATGCTGACAAGAGAAGACGAGACCTGACCTTCAATGTCAGAGATTTTGTGTATCTCAAAGTATCACCCTTGAAAGGAATGCAACGTTTTTGTCTGAAAGGATAACCCCCAGATATATTGGACCCTTCAAGATTTTGAATCACCGAGGAGAAGTATCATATCAACTGGAACTGCCGGAGGAGATGTCAACCATACATAATGTGTTCCATATCTCGTTACTTTGCAAATGCCTAGAAGTTTCGGAGAAGACCGAAGTGTTCAAGAACATCGATCACTGAGCCATAGATATCAACAAGGATCTAACCTATCGTGAAGTACCCATTCGTATATTGGAAGAAGCCTCCAGAACCACCAAGACCCGGAGTATCAAGTTTCTTAAGATCTAGTGGAGCAACCATACTGAAGAAGAAGCTACTTGGGAGCGAGAAGATTACATTAGGACTGAATTTCCAAATCTCTTTAGTTCCTAGTTTTTATTAAATCTCGGGACGAGATTTTGTTTAAGGAGGGAAGGTTTGTAACACCCCAAAAATATTAAGCAAGGTTATCAAGTCAAATCACCCAAGTTTAGGGTTAACAAAAACTTTTCTTATTAAATTTAATACGAGTGTATGTGTGATTTGCATTAGTGTATGAAGGAGTGCAATTGCCATGTTTGATTGCTACAAGTGATAAGGAATGGTTTAAAGATGAATACTTCATCATCTAGGCTAATTACAAACAAAATCAAAATAAAAGAAAATCAAATATGAATCATATGATAAAATGGTCATTTTGACCAAAATTAACCACTATACCACTTTGAGTGTTCCTAGTAAAAGATTTCTAACATAAACTTTCTCAATTATTTTCACCCCTTACTAGACCAAGTAAAAGTGAACCCAAGCCCACTTTACAAACAAACAGAAACAAACTCTAAATCTATTTAAAGGACAATTCAAAATTGAATCAAGTGTATGTACTAAGATCACCATTTTGCAAAAACCACTGAGATCAATTCACCTTGACTTTTCCAAACAACCATAGACACTCAAGCAAGTACTCAGAAAACTCACCAAATTTCATTCAAAAATTCAAAACTTGAATTCATGCGGCCATTTGGTCGAACACCTGGCAGACACAATTAAACACTGCCTAACTTCTACTGTTCTGAGCAGTGATCACTTGCCACTAGCCCCTCATTTCTCTCCCCTGGTCTACCCCGACACCTAGTAGCACATGACACACTTCCCCCTTTGCCGTTTGCGCAAGTGCAGCGCCGCCCGAAGCTCGCCGTGCTGGTCGACCAAGAACCACTCACCATAGACCGTGCTGCCCTCTCCCATGATGTCTAGGAGACAGGCGCCACACCACCGCCACCCTCTGTCCACCCCTCGACCACTGGCCAGCCATGGACCACCTAAGAACGCCGCGCCCATTTCTCTGCCTGCCATGCTGACAACTCATGTCTACGCACTTCTATTCTTGTAGACAGTTGTTGGGCCTCCAAGTGCAGAGGTTTGTAGAACAACAACAAGTTTTCCCTTAAGTGGATTACCCAAGGTTTATCAAACTCGGGGAGGAAGTGGTCAAAGGTATTCCCTCTCAAGCAATCCTGCAATCAAGATACACGAAGTCTCTTGTGTCCCCAACACACCCAATACACTTGTCAGGTGTATAGGTGCACTAGTTCGGCGAAGAAATAGTGAAATACAAGTGGTATGGATAATTATAAGTGGTAACGGTGCTAGAAAATAGCTTGATGGCGTGGAAGAGACTAAAGGAAATCTGAAATAAAGATGGAAGCAAGCAAACATGTAACAGATCTAGTTGCAAACGGTGTTTCAATGCTTAGAAACAAAGCCTAGGGATCATACTTTCACTAGTGAACACTCTCATATAAATATCTTCTCTTTATGATACTACTCTAAACTACTCTCCGGTTGGACACTCTAATCCATGGTAGGGCTATAACAACACACCTCAAAGTTCGCTTTCTGCATCTAGATAACCCCACACTATCACCTTGAGCACTAGATGGTTCCAACAAGCATCACAATTTCATAGAGACATCCAACTCCAAATATAACTCATAAAAAGTATTTATAATCTCTAGCCTAAGTGCCACCATGGTGTGGACGCTATCACTTTCACAGACATGGGGAGAGCCAGAGATCTATTAAAGCACTTGAGTAGCAAGGTAGATGTACTTGATTACAAACCTCATCATCACAATATGATCATGCATGGAGAGAGATGAACACATAGCTACCGGTAGAACCCTTAGCCTCGAGAGAGAACTACTCCCTTCTCATCATGGGAATCAGCAACGGTGATGGAGATGGTGGTGGAGATCGATGTAGATGGCTCCGGGGGCAATTCCCCATCCCGGCAGGGTGCCGGAATAGAGACTTTCTGTCCCCCGAATCTCCTCTTCGGTGGCGGTGGTGCTGTGGAACTTTTCATGGCTAGAGGCTGTTCGACTTAGGGTTTCTGCATCGGGAGGCTTCTTATAGGCGAAGAGGCAAGGTTGGTGGCCGGCTAGGGGACCCACACCATGCCCTGGCGCGCCTGATGGCTCAATGCACGACGCCCAGGAAAATACTTGATGGCGGTGTTGATGTAGAGCTCGTTGGGAACCCCAAGAGGAAGGTATGATGAGCACAGCAGCAAGTTTCCCTTAGTTATGAAACCAAGGTTTAATCGAACCAGTAGGAGCAAGGAAACACCCCAAAGGTGTTACTAGCTGAGCTTTGGCAGGGCGCACTACCGGTGCTAGTAGCAATGTGGAGACCTGCACAACACAACCACAAAACTTTGTCTCCAACTTGCGATGAGGTTGTCAATCTCACCGTGTTTTGCGGAAAACAAAGGATTAAAGGTATCGAATGTAAAGAAGTAATATCTTGCAGAAAGTAAACACAAAGCAGTAAACAGTTTGTAGATTGAATGTAAAAGACAAGGACCGGGATCCATAGTTCACTAGAGGTGGCTCTCCTTAGATAGAAAACATGTTGGGTGAACAAATTACAGCGGGGCAATGGACAAACACCAAGAAAGCAATACATGCATATACTAACCATCTTGACTCCTTTGAGACTTGATTGGGCATTACAACATTATACATAGACCGCCATCCAACTGCATCTATGACTAATAGTCCACCTTCAGGTTATCATCCGAACCCCCTCCAGTATTAAGTTGCAAGCAACATATCATTGCTTTACGAACTGCATGTAAAGTAAACAATACGATTGTTCTATGAAGAAAGGATTGTTGTTTTCTCCCTAGTAGCAACAACACATCTAGTACCTTAGAGATTTCTGTCACTTCCCTAGAGTACCAGAGGCATGAACCCACTGTCGAGCATAAATACTAACTCTTGGAGTTGCTAGCATCTACTTGGCCAAGATAGATACTAACAACAGAAAGCATGCAAGATCTCAAATAACAAAGACATGATAGAATCAATAATCAATCTGAAATAGCATCTCAATATCCATCGGATCCCCGCAAACACAACATGTATGAATTACAAATAGATGATCTTGATCAGGAACGGAGATCACAAGATCTAAACATGAAAGCACAAAGGAGGAGAACCAGCCATCTAGCTACTACATGGATCCGTAGTCCAAGAATGAACTACTCACGCATCACACCGGAGGCTTGCATGGTGATGAAGAAGGCCTCCAGGGTGAATTCCCCTCTCCAGCAGGGTGCCGGGAAGAGCTTCAGATCCCTCCTGATCTAGGGATGGAGATGCGGCGGCTACAGACTCTTTTTGATCGGGCACTTAGGGTTTTCGTCCCGAGGGCATCTTATAGTCGGAAGGGAGGCCGAGGGGGTGCCAGGGATGGCCTCGCCACCCCCTGGCATGGGCCAGGCCTGGCCGGGCGGCCAGGTGGTGTGGTGGCCCCTCTCCGTCTCGTACTCTAGCATCTGATGACATCCGGAAAAATAGGCACTTTGGTTTTTGTCCCATCCAATTCCGAGAATATTCATTTTCTGACTTTCCTGGAACCAAAAACAGCAGAAAACAGGCAGCTGGCACTATGGCTCTTGTCAATAGGTTAGTCCAAGAAATCATATGAAAAGTACTCCAAAGTTGGAACAAAACACAAGAAAGTGGATAAAACCATGCATGGAACATCAAAAATTATAGATACATTTGCAATGTATCACGTGATGGGTTCGTAGCATGGAAAACAAAAATTTTCTACCGCAAGAACGAACAAAACCCAGATCTAATCTCGATAAAAGCCAAGATCTAATATATTAGACATGTGTAACGAGATAGATAGGAACTAACCCTCGTAGATCCGAAAGCGTTAACGAGATTAGATCTCGTGGTTGATGTAGTCGATCACTTGCCGATCTCAAGATCGTGTGGACGATCCTTCCGGCGTCGCGTTCCGGCAGCGCTTTCGCCGGTGATCAAGTGGACGATCCTTCTGGCGCCGCGTTTCGGCAGCGCTTCCGCAGTCGGTCACACGTGCGGAGTCGAAGCAGACCTTCCTCTCCCCGTTCCAGCGAGCAGCGGAGGTAGTAGATCTTCTCCACGGAATCCCAGCAGCACGACGGCGTGGTGGTGGTGGTGGAGCAGAGAATTCTGCAGGGCTTCGCCTATGCCTGTGTAGAAGAAAGGTGGAGGAGAGAGGCGGCAGAGATTGGAGTTGTGGGAGAGGGCTTGGAGGGGGCGCCCCTGCCCTTCTATTTAAGGGGGGTGAGGCGCCATGGGAGGGGGAGTCCTTGTAGTACTCCCCTTCCTCTAGGGCCGGCGGATTGGGGAGGGGGAAGGAGTCCTCCTCCCCCACGAATCCGTGTCTTGCACCACTAGGTTTCCTTTGACCCTTTCTTGGTTTTCAAGCAAACTCCAAGAAATCCTCTAGAACCTTCCAGAACATTCCGAAACCTTCTAGAATCTCCATACAAACACTCCGGAACATTTCCTAACTCAGAAAACGATCCCCAATATATGAATCTTATTCTCCGGACCATTCCAGATCTCCTCGTGATGTCCCGAATCCAATCCGAGACTCCGAACAACATTCGGTCTCCAACGCATATTCCATATCTACTTAAAACAACTTCAAACCTTAAGTGTGTCACCCTACGGTTCGTGAATATGTAGACATGACAGAGACATATCTCCTATCAATAACCATCAGCGGGACCTGGAGATCCATAATGGCTCCCACATACTCAACGATGACTTCGAGATCGATTGAACCACTTACATACAAAACTAATTCCCTTTGTCTCGCGATACTATACTTATCCAAGGTTTGATCGTCGGTATCTCCATACCTAGTTCTACCTCGTTACTGATAAGTACTCTTTACTCGTTCCGTGATATGTCATCCCTTGTGACCTAGTCACATGCTTGCAAGCTAACTAGATGACATTCCACCGAGAGGGCCCAGAGCATATCTATCCGTCATATGGATGGACAAATCCCAATCTTGGTTCATGCGCTTCAACACATACTTTTAGAATACCCAATGACACTTTTATAACCACCCAGTTACGAAGCGGCGTTTGATGTCATCAAAGTATCCATCCGGTGATGGTGATTAACATAACCTCATGGTCGAAGGATTAGGTTACTATGTATTTGAAAGCTTACAGCAATACGAACTTAATGACTTGATCTTATGCTACGCTTACTATGGGTGCGTGTCCATCACATCATTCTCCTAATGATATGATCTTGTTATTAACGACATCCAATGTCCATGATCAGGAAACCATGATCATCCATTAATCAACAAGCTAGTTTAACAAGAGGCTTACTAGGGACTCTTTTATGTTTACAAAACACACATGTATTAGTGTTTCCTAATAATACAATTATAGCATGGGATGTAAACATTTATCATAAACATAAAGATATAATAATAACCACTTTATTATTTCCTCTTATCTCCAACAGTCTCCCACTTGCACTAGAGTCAATAATCTAGTTAAAAACTTGTGCATTCAACACCTATGGCTTTCTGGTGTTGTATAGACACTATTGCTAGTGGTAAACATAATCTTCGGATCTGACATTTCTAGGTCCGTGTGTATTTGCATGTCCTTGCGTCTCTACGCATTTCTCATTCTCCAATGAGATGGCATTGTATAAATTTGGTCCTTTGGTGAGACCTTTAGTTCCTTCGGCTCAAAATATGTTGATATTATTGTCACACAATATATCTTCATAGTATTAGCCCACTTTGAACCACACCTAGTTTGATAACAAACTACTTAACACAAATGCCCTCCTTTGCTGCTACTATAGCAGTTATATACTTAGCCTTTTGTTGTAGTATCCGTCACAATGTCTCAACTTTGGAAATCATCCAAATCCATCATGGAACATCCTTTCCATTACATTGTGCTACCCATAGTCTAAATTGAGATAAATTTAATTTGTATCTTGTGACAAAACTAGTATCAATGTAACACTTTACAATGAACTACCTTTAACTATTTGTTACTTATACATGGTATATTCTTAGTTCTTCCAAAGCTCATAAGAATATCTTGACTTTTGTCCAGTGATCATCTTATGAATCATTCTGGTATATGCTCATAACATTTAGAGCATAGGACATATCTGGATGTGTACATCTTAAAGAATGATTGATCAAAATATTCTTGTGATTTCACCAAGTGTCAAAACACTTGAATCTCGTGTCAACACACTCGAATCTTGATTCAGTCCTTTCCGTGCGTCAAGAACCTTTATTGTTGTTTCCATATTGAACTCATTCAACATCTTATCTATGTACATTTGGCAAAACCATATTAGCGCCTCAATCTATTCATATAGACATTGATGCCTAATTCTTGGGTTATGCCTAAGTCTTTCATCGAAATGAAATTCTTAACCTGTGTCAATACAAGATACATCATTTCCAATCAACAATATGTCCTCTACATAATGTATCAGAAATATGTCTCAGCGCTCCCACTTAATTTCTTGCAAATGCAAGCATCTTCATCATCTCCGATGAATTTAAACTCTTTTAACAGTTTCATCATGGTGAAGATTCCAACTCCGCTATGCTTACTTCAACTATTGAAGTTTTGCATACTCTTTTAGCATCCTTTGAATTAACAAAACCCTTTGGATCGTGTCATGTACACGTCCTAGGTAACCATTCTATTAGAAGAACTTGTTTTGTTTGTTCAACTACCATATACCAAAATATATGTAGTGGTTGCTACATTAATCCGTCCAGACTAAATATCGCTATGAAAGATCAAATCTTATCATAGTCAATTCCTTGAACATTGTCGTAAACTCTTTCCGACATGTCGACTATTTCATAGATTTGAAACATCCATGTCTATTTCTTTATAGATCCAAACACGACCGATGGGCTTCACGGCTTTCTGGAGGGTCTTCAAAGTTCAGAAACTTGATTTCTCGTGTATGGATGCTATCATGGATTCCATGACTTCTAGTCTTTTTATGGAGTCAGGGCCCATCATCGCTTCTTTGCATGTAGTCGGTTCATCATTGTCAAAACAATAACGACTTGCTTATCAAATCTTACTATTTGATTCTTACCGACCCATACGGTTCTATAGGAACTCTAATCTCCGAGATCACACCTTTTGTAATCACGAGAGCCATGAGCATTGTGGCCGCCACCAGGACACTTTCCGGCGCTGCGCTACTTAGCACATATAGCTAAGGTTCAACAACCTTATCAAAGTTCTATTGTCCTCTCACTTAACTTTTCACGAAAAATTCCTTCTTAAGAAACTTGACGTTCCAAGCGACAAACTCTCTTTTGACCTCGGCGTTATGGAGAAATTCCCAACAAATTCTTTGGGATAACCTACAAAGACATGCTTATCCGACTTTGGTTGTAAACATTTTACTTATGCATAACATACCAAAATTTAAGAAAAGACAATTCAGGTTTTATCCCAAACCATGACTTATATGGTGTCATTTCAACGGATCACGATGGAGCTCTTTTCAGTGTAAAAGCGGTAGTCTCTAAAGCTTCAATCTTTAAAACATAATGGCAGTTTTATAAATGACACCCTTGATCTTACCATGTCAAACAAGGTTTCATTACATATCTTGAACACTCCATACTCCTATGGTGTTTTGGGAAATGCAAATCCATGGAACGATTCCTCAAATCTTAGGTGTTTTGCTAAACTTGTAACTCAAACATCTTTCTTTATGATCCAATCATAAACTCTTTTATTTTCTTGTTACAATGATTTTCCACTTCATCTTGAAAGTCTTTGAACAACTTTCAAATGTTTCATACTTCCTCTTTATTAAGTAAATATACAGATATATTCACTCAAATTTTCGGAGAAAGCATATGAAGCAAAAGATCCATCGCATATGGCTACACATAATGGACTATGCACATCAGCATGCACAATTTCCAATAAGCTAGTCATCCGTTCCTCTCTGGCCTATGGACGGAGTTTCAATTATCTCGAGGAAAGTCTCACATGCGTCAATTGATCAAAATCAAAGACTCCAAAATTCCATCAACATGGAGTTTCTTCATGTTTTCTTTCAAATATAATTTAAACAGCGATGTCACTTCATAAGTGATCTTTCAATCATTTGTCTTGCGACATTTTAGCAATAGTGTTTATGGATGTGATTTCTCCCACTAGACTTGTAAAAGTTCATCCATCCTTTATGGAATACGGTTATTATTTGAACAACCATTGTTCTTGTAATACCGGAACAAAATAACAATTATTAAAACAAATCTTGAAGGCTAGGTTTGATGACAACGAAAAACACAATAACACTTTATTTGTTTTCGATGAACATCATCACTCATTCTCTTGCTAGTTACTTAGGCCATTGTAGTTCATGAATTGTGTTGTCCTGTATGACACTTCATACCAACCAATTCGGTATCCAATACCAAAGAACCACATTGTTTAACAAGCAAGGAATACAACCATAACATGTATATCTTCTATATGCCTAAGTTGGACATCTCCAACCTTTTATTTTCTGCCAAATATTTTGTAGATTCTCTTTCAGCAATTCCTTTTCTTTTAAAAGAATCTATCAACATCAATAGTGGTGTCATCAACATGACACATGGTACAAAGTGGGTATAGTCAAATACCAATACCTTTGGAGTTGCACTTTGAAGTGGATCACCATCATCAAATGTTTGGTGTTCTTTCAAAAATCCATTCTTTAGTAATCTTTTAGTGTAGTAAACATTTTACTTACATCTTCTATTCATCCTTATCATGAAAACTTTCATGATCAAGCTGCTATAGCTTATAAAGGTGAATTGCGAGTATAATGTTTCTTTTTCAAAACCTTTGGAGGATTAGGATGACTAGCATCTCCAACCTTCACAAATTCTCATCAAATATGAGGACGTATACTCTATCATGTTGTAACCAACACATTGTTTTAGATATCGCAATACCTTTCACATATGATGGTTTCTGAAACATTGCTTTCAGCTCTTAGATAAACTTGATATTAAAAACAATCTTTTGAGTATCAAGAATCACAGAGGCAAACATGATACATTAGATACTAACACTGGAATTGTTACTCTTGATTTAATACTATTTATTAAACTTCATGGAGTAAATAGAGTTTGCTGAAAGTTTGCAATAGGACTTATAAATTTTAAATTGACACTCAAAACAATACGATACCAGTTCGTAAAGCAAATATCCAGAATTTCTATAGTTCCACTATCTCAACTGTAACTAAGCGTAAGGTGATGAACGGATGCCAATGACTACAACAAACTATGCAAATTCACTTTGATTGTGTTTATGATAAATTGAGTTCGACTAATCCAAATTACAAATGAACTCCCACTCAAAACAACATCCCTCGAGTTGTTTTAGTGATTACATGAACCAAATCCACTACACCAAGTCCGATCATCATGTGAGATGATGCAGCTTTAAAAGCGAACAATCAACATGTTCATCATATCATCCATATGACTCATGCTTTACCTTTCGGTATTCCGTGTTCCGAGACCATGTCTGTACATGCTAGGCTCGTCAAGGTTAACCTTAGTTTCTGCATGTGCAAATCTGGCTTGCACCCGTTGTCTGCACACGTAGAGTCTATCACACCCGATCATCACGAGATGCTTTGAAACGACGAGTCTTAGCAATGGTGCCAACTAAGGACGAACACTTTATTACTTGATATTTAGTGAGAGGGATCATCTTATAATGCTACCGTCGCGATCTAAGCAATACAAGATGCATAAAGGATTAACATCACAGGCAATTCATAATTAGTGTGATATGATATGGCCCTTTCTTCTTGTGCCTTTGATCTCTATCTCCAAAGAACGGACATGAACTCCATCATCACCAGCATTGCGTCAAGGTCCGTGGCGCCGCTTCATGGTTGTCCATCACCAACAGCAACTATTACAACTACTTGGAATAAAGCTATTACATGACGAATAGACACGCAGGTCTTAAACAAAATTTAAAGAAAACCATTAGGCTCCTGCCGGTTGCCATATTACAATAAGAATCATTGCATACATCAAATATAATCACAATCACATAATGGGCATATCACATCACAAAACCCCTGCAAAAACAAGTTAGACGCCTCTAATTTTCTTTGCATGTTTTACGTGGTTTGGGGCTTTCGCATAAGACCGATCTTACCTACGAACAAGAACCACAACGTTGATACAAGTGTTGTCAAGATGCTCATTGTAAATTGAATCTTAACTATGGTGGGAGAGACAGACACCCGCAAAGCCACTTGTGCAAAGCAAGTTGCACGTCAAGCGTGGAGCAAGTCTCATGTGCGATGACATGTAATGTTAGCCCGAGCCGCTTCATCCCACCATGCCGCAAGATGCAAAGTACACGCTAAGACACCGACAACAAAAGCATCAACGCCCACAAAAACATTGTGTTCTACTCGTGCAACAGATCTACGCATAGATACGGCTCTGATACCACTGATGGGTTCATAGCATGGAAAACAAAAAATTTCTACCGCAAGAACGAACAAAACCCAGATCTAATCTAGATAAAAGCCAAGATCTAATCTATTAGACATGTGCAACGAGATAGATAGGAACTAACCCTCGTAGATCCGAAAGCATTAACGAGATTAGCTCTCGTGGTTGATGTAGTCGATCACTTGCCGATCTCAAGATCGTGTGGACGATCCTTCCGGCGTCGCGTTCCGGCAGCGCTTCCGCCGTTGACGGCGAGCAGCGGAGGTAGTAGATCTTCTCCACGGAATCCCAGCAGCACGACGGCGTGGTGGTGGTGGTGGAGTAGAGAATTCTGCAGGGCTTCGCCTATGCCTGTGCAGAAGAGAGGTGGAGGAAAGAGGTGGCAGAGATTGGGAGTTATGAGAGCTAGGGAGGAGGGGGCGCCCCTGCCCTTCTATTTAAGGGGGAGAGGGCGCCTTGGGGAGGGGGAGTCCTTGTAGGACTCCCCTCCTCTAGGCCGGCGGATTGGGGAGTGGGGGGAGGAGTCCTCCTCCCCCACGACTCCTAGTATTGACCCACCAGGACTCCTTGATCCCTATCTTGATTTTCAAGCAAACTCCAAGATATCTTCTAGAACCTTCCGGAACATTCCGAAACCTTCTAGAATCCTCATACAAACACTCCGGAACATTTCCTAACTCAGAAAATGATCCCCTATATATGAATCTTATTCTCCAGACCATTCCGGATCTCCTCGTGATGTCCCGAATCCAATCCGAGACTCCGAACAACATTCGGTCTCCAAAGCATATTCCATATCTACTTAAAACAACTTCGAACCTTAAGTGTGTCACCCTACGGTTCGTGAATATGTAGACATGATAGGGACACATCTCCTATCAATAACCATCAGCGGGACCTGGAGATCCATAATGGCTCCCACATACTCAACGATGACTTCGAGATCGATTGAACCACTTACATACAAAACTAATTCCCTTTGTCTCGCGATACTATACTTATCCGAGGTTTGATCGTCGGTATCTCCATACCTAGTTCTACCTCGTTACTGATAAGTACTCTTTACTCGTTCCGTGATATGTCATCCCTTGTGACCTAGTCACATGCTTGCAAGCTAACTAGATGACATTCCACCGAGAGGGCCCAGAGCATATCTATCCGTCATATGGATGGACAAATCCCAATCTTGGTTCATGCGCTTCAACACATACTTTCAGAATACCCAATGACACTTTTATAACCACCCAGTTACGAAGCGGCGTTTGATGTCATCAAAGTATCCATCCGGTGATGGTGATTAACATAACCTCATGGTCGAAGGAATAGGTTACTATGTATTTGAAAGCTTACAGCAATACGAACTTAATGACTTGATCTTATGCTACGCTTACTATGGGTGTGTGTGTGCATCACATCATTCTCCTAATGATATAACCTTGTTATTAATCACATCCAATGTCCATGATCAGGAAACCATGATAATCCATTAATCAACAAGCCAGTTCAACAAGAGGCTTACTAGGGACTCTTATATGTTTACAAAACACACATGTATTAGTGTTTCCTAATAATACAATTATAGCATGGGATGTAAACATTCATCATAAACACAAAGATATAATAATAATCACTTTTATTATTGCCTCTTGGGCATATCTCCAACAAGATGAAGTACAGGATCCCACAAAGAAGAACCACTAAAACCAAAGGAAAACAAATGGGTTAAAGGTGGTGATGAAGATTGCATGGCCCATGCAAAAATAATAAATGCCATGATTTATTTTGTGAAAACAATAATAACAATATGGCATTATTCTTATGCATTCACAAGAAGTGGAGTACAGGCCAAGCAAAATGAAGTTGGAATTAGATCCACCCCATCCACATGAGCTAGAATAAAATCAAAAGAAAAAATAATTACAAGCTCATGGATAATAGGATGGTGGAATTATAAGGTGGTGAAAGAAAGGTGATGAAGTGGAATAAAAGATATGCCCCCAACTAAACTTGGGCATTTTAACAATATATCAATAACCAGATACAATATCAAGAGGAAAATACAATTAATAATGCATATGAGAGAAGAACCAAAAGAAAAAGGGTTTTATATGATGCTCAAATGCAAGGTGGCATGATGACATGAGCATGATATACTTATGATGCAATAATAATATATATGAAGTAGCCAATATCTTACTAGGACAAGTAGCATTACAATTGTTAGACAATTGGGATGCTACAACTCTCCCCCACTAAACAGGAATCTCGCCCCGAGATTCTAGGAAGAAGAAGACTCAAAGAGGGTAGGATACTTGGCACGGAGCTCATCTTCACGTTCCCAGGTGGCTTCATCAACGGAATGGTGCGACCACTGCACCTTGCAGAACTTGATGGACTTGTTGCGAGTCCTTCTTTCTGCGACTTCAAGAATTTTTGTGGGGTGTTCTTGATAAGACAGATCTTCTTGGAGATTGATGAGTTCATGGTCCACGGTCCTGCCGGGATCCTTGAAGCACTTCTTGAGTTGAGAGATGTGGAAAACATCATGGACTTTGAGTTGTTCAGGGAGCTCAAGAGCATAAGCAACTTCTCCTCTTCTTCCACGAATTTTGAAAGGACCGATGTATCTAGGAGCCAGCTTTCCTTTGATACCAAAGCGGTGCGTGCCTCTCATGGGAGTGACACGAAGATAAACGAGATCACCAGGGACATACTGCATGTCCATGTGCTTTCAGTCCTAATTGCTCTTCTGGCGACTTTGAGCAATCTTCAGATTTTCAAGAATGATGTGAACTTTCTCCTCCGCTTGAGTTACAATGTCGGGGCCAAACAATATTCTTTCACCTGCGCCCGACCAACCAATCGGAGTTCTGCACTTGCGACCATAGAGAGCCTCAAATGGTGCCATCTTTAGACTTTTCTGGAAGCTGTTGTTGTAAGAGAATTCAGCATAAGGAAGACATTCTTCCCACTTCATGCCGAAAGAGATAACGCAAGCACGGAGCATATCTTCCAGAATCTTATTGATCCTTTCAACTTGTCCTTGCGACTGAGGGTGGTAAGATGTGCTAAAGTTTAATTTTGTTCCCAAAGCATTTTGGAAACTTCCCCAGAACTTGGAGGTGAAGATGCTTCCACGGTCTGAACTGATCTCAAGAGGAACTCCATACAGAGAGACAATTCTGTTGATATAGAGCTCAGCCAACTGAATTGCAGAAATTGTTTCCTTGACTGGAAAGAAGTGAGCTACTTTGGAAAACCTGTCAATGACAACAAAGATTGCATTGTTGCCCTTCTGCGACCTTGGAAAACCAGTGATGAAGTCCATCTCTACTTTCTCCCATTTCCATTCTAGAGGCTTCAATGGCTGTAGAAGACCGGAAGGTTTCTGATGGACAGCTTTAACTCTGCGACAAACATCGCACTCCGAGACATACTTGGCACAATATCATTTCAAACCAGGCCACCAATATTGTGTTTTCAAGTCCATGTACATCTTAGTGCTGCCAGGGTGGATAGAAAGAACAGAATCATGCGCCTCCTTGAGAACTTGCTCTCTTAAACCCGGGTAGTTCGGAACAAACATCCGGTGTTCAAAGAAAAGAGTGCCTTGGTCGTCGACGTGGAAATACTCATACTTCGGAAGCTGAATGTTAGAGATAATCTTTTTAGTGTAAGGATCACCAAGTTGAATGGAACGAACTTTTTCTTCCAAGAGAGGTGTTGCCAGAAGGTTCAGAAGATACCCTTGATCCACAATTTCAAGGTTGAGCTTGCGGAATTCCTCGCACAAGAGAGGCTGTTGTTCTTCCACCATGAGATTGTTGACATAAGCTTTTCGGCTGAGAGCATCGGCCATGACATTGGCTTTTCCCGGAGTGTAGTTGATGGTCAAATCGAAATCATTGATTGTTTCAATCCACCTTCTCTGACGAAGGTTGAGGTCAGGCTGTGTGAAGATATACTTCAGACTCTTATGATCAGAAAAGATCTCACAATGGTTGCCAAGAAAGTAATGCCTCCATACTTTCAAAGCAAAGACAACTGCTGCGATTTAGAGGTCATGTGTAGGATAGTTGATCTCATGCATCTTCAACTGACGAGAGGCATAAGCAACAACTTGCTTTTCTTGCATAAGGACAGCACCCAATCCTTGCAATGAAGCATCACAGAAAATCTGGAAAGGCTTTGATGTATCTGGAGGAACCAAGACTGGTGTGGAAGTGAGCTTCTCTTTGAGTGTTTCAAAGCTTGCTTGACATGTAGGAGTCCAAAGGTATTTCTTGCCTTTCTTGAGGAGATCGGTAAGAGGCTTCGCAATCTTCGAGAAATTTTGAACGAAGCGACGGCAGTAACTGGCCAAACCAAGGAAACTTCGGACTTGTTTGACATTAATGGGTGGAAGCCAGTCCATAATTGTCTTAATAGTTTCTGGGTTGACGGCAATGCCCTTGGCAGAGATGACGTGACCAAGGTATGTGACTTGAGGCAGCCAAAACTCACACTTGGAGAACTTTGCATACAGGCGGTTCTCACGAAGCTTGTTTAGGACACACCAAAGGTGTTCTTCATGTTCTTCCTTAGACTTATAATAGACTAGAATGTCATCCAGATATACCACAACGAACTTATCAAGATACTCCATGAAAACCGAGTTCATAAGCCTCGAGAAGGTGGCAGGTGCATTGGTGAGGCCGAAAGACATGACCGTGTACTCATACAGGCCATAGCGGGTGGTGAAAGCTGTTTTAGGAACATCTTCCTTGCGGATCTTGATTTGATGATAACCACTTCTCAAATCAAGCTTAGAGAATACCACAGCTCTAGCTAGCTGATCGAAGAGATCATTAATCTGCGGAAGGGGATATTTATTCATGATGGTTTTAGCATTGAGTGCCCGATAGTCAACACAAAGTCTATCAGTCTTGTCTCGCTTCTTCACAAAGATGGTTGGGCTACCCCAAGAAGAAGTACTGTGCTGAATGAAACCCAACTTCTCTTGTTCATCCAACTGACGTTTGAGTTCAGCCAACTCAGCAGGACCCATTTTATAAGGCCGCTTGGAAATAGGAGCGGTACCAGGTTCAAGTTCAATGACAAACTCAACCTCACGATCCGGAGGCATACCTGGCAACTCTTCAGGAAAGACATCTGGAAACTCACAGACTACAGGAACACTCTGAATACCTTCCATAGCATCATCATTCAGAGCCGCCAAAGAATAAAGCTGAATTGCAGGAGTCAGACTTGGAGAATAGACTATATGACCTTCAGGAATTTTCAGAGAAACCGAACGTTCAGCACAATCAATCACAGCTGCATTTGCTGTTAACCAATCCATGCCCAAGATAACATCAATATCAGAATTGCCCAGAATAATTAAGGAAGCCGGAAACGAAGAGCCACCAATCTCAATTTGATTGCCATGGCTAATATGAGTAGCCCTCATGTTTGACCCAGGAGATTGTACCACAAGACGATGTAATAAAGGAACCATAGCCAGATCTTGCTCATGCGCAAAGTTGTGAGAAACAAAAGAATGCGAAGCACCAGAATCAAACAAAACTCGTGCAGGGACTGAGTTAACATGAAGCATACCCATCACAACCCCAGGAGCATGCTCAGCTTGAGCGGCGTTGACACAGTTGGCACGAGCAACCGTAGACCCATGCTTGGTGTTGATGTTGAGAGCCCGAGGTGGAGGTGCACGAATCATAGGAGCACTTGCTGCAGGTCTTGGAGGTGGTGGTGGAAGAGCTTTGTTGTTCATAGGAAAATTCCAGTGCTGATGCCCAGTGTTTCCACAAGTATAACAAGCACCAGGTGGACGTGGAGCAACGTAGCCAGGGACTCCGCCAGGCGCTCCAGGGTAGTTGTGGTTGTAGCCCCTGGGAGCCGCAGTGAAGGAGTTTGGTGGCCTTGGTGCGTAGCTTGACGGTCTTGGTGGAGCAGGGAGCGACGGTGGGGTGTTAGGAACCCAGACACGACACTTAGAAGGAGCTGTCATAGCAGAAGAGCTTGCTCTATCACGGTTGTGTTTCTTTGACTCCTCAAACACTTGCCTACTTGCTTCTTCCTGCAGAGATGTGTGTTGGAGTTCCAGAAAAGATGCCGGCCTTGCATGAGTGATAGCATATTTGATGGAAGCATTGAGGCCTTGCCGGAACCTCTTTTGCTTCTTCTTGTCATCAGAGATCTCATCGCCACCATAACGAGAAAGGTTCATGAAGTTTCTGATGTAGGTGTTGACATTGTCAGTGCCCTGCTTGAGGTTGAGAAACACTTCCTTCATCCTTTCCATGACAATTTCTGACAGATATTGCTCTTTGAAAGCAGCAGTGAATCGCTCCCAAGTAGGCTGAAAACCAGAAAGATCTGCCTTGAGGTAATTTTCCCACCACAGAGCCGCATCTCCCTTCAGAAGGTGAGTGGCACATTTGACCCATTCTTGCTCGGGAACATCCGCAGTCATCAGCAACCTTGACACTTCATGAAGCCAATCATCCGCATCAAGTGGCTGATCAGACACCTCAAATTGGCGTGGGTTGAACTTGAGAAAACTCTTGATGTCTCCTCGCTTGGGAGGTGGAGGTAGCGGAACAAACTCATTCCTCCTCACGCTTTCCTCGAAGCGCTACTGGTTCTGCTGCATAGTGCCCAAAGCATTTGCAATACTTGCCAAAGCAGCCCCAAGTTCAGGTGGTATGTCCTCCTCAGAACGGCGTGGTCGTGCCATCCTATGATTGATATAAAACACAAGTCAGTACTATGGGAGAATGATAATAATCCAAAATAGTACCAAAATGGAATTAACCAAGATTAAAGGATGCAATTCACTGACATGATATTAAAATATCAACAAAGTTCAAGGCAACTAGAAGATATTAAGCATAACGCACACGACTGAACAAGGAGTGTGGTACACAACTAACAAAGAAAAATTTTCTGCAAATTTTGGCATTAAAATGCCACTATATGCGCAAAACCACTTAACGAATCAAGATTAGTAACTCTACTAGTTCAATATACAAAAGCAAATGATAAAAGTAGTGGTATGGTCGCGACTCCATCCCGCACTCAAATCATTACTCTGCACATGAATCAGTAAAACACATATCCCAATACCTTTCTTCTAAAGATGAACCTAAAGATTGGTAACTACGAAAAAGAACACCCCAACAAGATAACGTCGGATAACAAAGAGTAAAATAGATCGCATCGGTGTACAACGAATAAGAATAGATCGCGTTGGTTTACAAAGGCCTGTTGGTATGGAATGTACCAATAGTTGATAACCAAAAGGCAGATAGTGATAACATTTGGATGCAACAGATAGACAAAGAATTCACACACACACACACACAACATATGGTACTACGGAACCCAGAACACGTTAATCCTAGTTTGAATTTTAGAAGAGGATTGAACACGTTACACTTCCTTACCAGAAAAGGGTGGGTGGGTGGGTAAGAAGAAAAATGGAAGCAGTCCTACTCTCACGTTTTGTTTTTCCCTAGTATACATAACTACCAAAATATTTGCTAGACTGACAACGACCATTTTGGCTGAGACCCTGAAGGGCGGGATGGCTCTGATACCAATTGTAACTACCTCGGTGAATTACGCTCTTAGTTACATGCCTGGATGAACGAAAGTGGTTAAAATAGTATGGTGGGGCCCAGGGCCACTCACGGTAGACCTTTCGGCCGTCCTAACCACTTTCACACATCGGGACAAGAACGAGCGGCGTAATCAGCAGGCGAAGGGATCAACTACATACACAAGTGAGTATGTATGCAAGCCACATACAACAGTCCTCAGAGCCATTCCATAAAAAAAATAGAAATATTGCAACGTCATACGGCAAGATTCAAATATCCTAAATAGAGATAATAATTTAGGATAGCTCCTCATACAACAAACATCAGAGTATCAGGCGGAAGCGGAAAACAAGATCCGAGTACGGATAAGAAGCAAATTGGCATAAGATGCCCCATAAATAAACACATCCCGCCCATATATCTCACGGATCCCCGTTCCCGGAATCTCTACACAGAATGAACGTTGCCAACTTCATCTGTCTCTTCCACCTAGTATCCATCTTGCGAATACACCTGTTCATCTGAATCAAACAATTTATCGTGTGAGACCCTAGGGGTACTCACCAAGTCTTTATGCCACTAAAGGGGACACAACCTGGGGTGACGCAATTGCAGCGAAAGATAATACCTAACAATTCTATAGATACTCGCTAACCATCCGCCTAACCAATGATAGACGGATGTCCATGAATTAAGGACAACAATTATAACAGTATAATTAACAGATCCATCCTCCTCCTCGCTTACCAACGAGGAAGCAGACGAACAACCCCCATCATCCGTTGGCAGTTTTATTAACCATTCCATGAGTATTGCACTATTTACTAGTCAAGTACTTAGTCAATTTAAAAGTGGTACTTTAGTTATACTTGTCTATGATCGAGAAACCGTGCTCCAAGTCGTCCATAACCGCGGACACGGCTTTCAGAAAGATTTACCCTGCAGGGGTGCACGAATAGCAACACACACTCGATCAACCTCGGAAAAACCAAATCAAAACCCAACGAGGCATTCACGACAAAGCAATCACAGGATTCAGAAATATTTCAGGGGGCCACCCCATTAAGCTACCCGCAACGAAGTTGGCCGGCTCTGAGACGGACCCAAGGTTTGTGTGGACGGCGGTAAACGACTGGGAACCCAAAAATGTGACTGGGCTTGTCGATACAGGGAAAACGTGTCACGATCCAAAACAGTACAGGTGCTCCTCGCACAATCTTAAATAAAGCAGTAACATGGCATAAGTACAGGATAGTAATAAAGCCCCAAACTAATTGTGGCCCCAAGAAATAAGAATGAATCAAGCTCTGGCTCAGGGGGGTCCATAAGGCCTCCTGGATGTGGATAGTGCGAATAGTCAAGGAACAAGAATCAAGTACTCGGGGTCCTACGGGACACAAGTGAGCATGAAAAACCAAATAGCAGATATTGCTCACCGGTGCCTCTTTCATTAGTTATCCCATTACTACTCAAGTTATGTTGCTTAGGTACCTCGTTATTCATCAGACTCTCACATACCCTACACATGCTTTTCTACGACTCGCATGGGTCAAACAACTCCTGTAGTAATGGCTCGTGGGATGGAGGAACAAGCTTCGGTGGGGTTTAAAAATAAAGGCTATGCAGTACTTAGGATTCAATTTAATGCAATCGCGACTCAATGATGCAAGAATAAGATAGAGGCAATAGGTACTGTATGTATGCAAGCATGTGGTAGTGCTTGCCTGGCAGCTCAGTTGAAGCGAGAGATGGATCTGGGTAGTACTCCTGTGATTCCTGGTAATTCTCCTGCTGGGCGTCTATTCGAAGAAGAACCAAACAAGCAAGGGCCAACATAAATAAAGTGCACAAGCATATGAATTAAAATGTGACAAGCAAACACGCATGCCATGATGAATGATGCACAATTTACATGGCATTAAAGTAACATGGCAAGGTGAGGTGTGGAATACAAGAATAAAGCATTTTATTATTTATTTGGTCCAATTTTGTTGTCATAAACAGTTCAGATGTTTAATAATGACATGATGCATGCTTCAATTCACAACAAGGAATAGATAGAACGGGCTCGTCGCGCTGATCGATTTAGACATATTATTTGTCAAATTTGGAGTTGTAGAATTAAAGTTATTAATTTATTAAGAAAAGGGCATTTTTATTGTAATTTTAATCATCTCGAAATTTTAAAGTGTTCAAACATTATTTTGGATGGCATATTTGAATTCCTCACATTTTTCTGATTCCAAAACATATATTATTTATATTATTTGGATTTATATTTGAAAAGTTATTTAAATCTGATTTGAATTTGAATTTAAATCAATTTTGAAAAGGTTTAAATTAAACACGCAACAGGAAAAGCTTTTGTCACCCAACTCGACCCAGCCACAGTCACTGGCAGGTGGGCCACTGCTGACTGGGGCCACGCGCACAGAAAAAGGGTTTTCTCACTGCGGCTTACCTAGACCATGAGGCTGACAGGTGGGGCCAGCGGCCTCGCGGGTCCACGGCGCGCGCAGCCAGCCAGTGGGTGACACGTCGCGGATCCGGGGAGTGCGGGTTGAGGCGGTGGAACCTGGGGGGGGGGTTATCTGCCAAAAACACTAGGAGGCTGACCAGTGGACCCAGAGGGATTTAGGGAAAAAAAGGGGGGGCTTAGTGTAAATTGGCAACAGGCACACTGTAGATCTCCTTCTCTGAACTGCGGATAGATCGGTGCTCGACCGACGCGGGGCGCGGCGCTTGGGGTTCGAACTCGCGTCGCGGGCGCGCGCGCTGCGGGTGGTAGCCAGTGCGGCTGGTTACGGGATGGTGGCAGAGGAGCGGCGGGCGGCTAGAGATGCCTCTGCGAGGCGCGGCGCGGAACAGACGGCAACGTCTGCCGTGCACCAAGGGCGCTCGGCGAAAGGAACGGCGACGCTAGATGGCGACAGCGAGGCGGATGGTGTCAGGGAGGAAGAGGGCCGTACCGTGGAGAGGTCGGTGCAGTCGGATCGTGCAGGGGGGCGACGGAGCGCTGACGAGGCTGGCGACCAGAGAATTAGGGTTTCACGTCGGGTGGCGCTGGTTCCGGCGGTGCTGATGCTCCTTGTCCTCGTCGGCGCGTACGAGGCGAAGTAGGGGAGCCTCCTTGTTCTTCTTGACCACCTCCACGTCGTGCTGGCCGGCTGGAGCGAGAGGTAGACGTCGGCGCTAGCGGTTCTGGCGAGAGGGCGGTGTCGTCGTTGGAGAGGAAGGAGAGGGGAGGCGAGGCACTGGGCGAGCCAGGAGACGTGTGGGAGGAGGACGACGCGAGGGGGAGAGAGAAGAGGCAGCCGTGGGGCTCGGGCAGGATAAAGTGGCCTCGGCCACTTTCCTGCTTCTCGATCACGTGGTCGAGCTAGGGCTTGACCTGGGACATCCAGGGCAGGGCAGGTGGGGCTAGCAGGTGGGGACGGCGTGGCGGTGGGGCTAGCACGGCAGTAGAGAGGAAGAGAGAGGAGAGGGGGCTCGGTTGTAGCTTAGGCTAGGGTTAGATGGGGTAGTCTCGGGTTAGGGTTTTGTTAGGGTTAGAGAGAGGGGTAGGGGTTAGCTGAGGTGGGCCAGGGGAAGAGAGAGGGCCAGGTGGCCAGCATGTTAGAGAGAGGGAGTGAAAAAGAGAGAGGTGAGATGAGGTTTATATTAGGCTAGGTTTAGAGAGAATAGAGGAAGAACTAGGGCTAGGGATTTAATTAGTTGTGTAGGTTTTTATTCTTGTTTAAAGGATCAACCCAAGAGGAGCTAGTGAGTGCTTTGGAACTAACATGAGATGAGGTGGAAAATTAACCAAGAAAAAGAAAAAGAAAAGATGTATGGGAAGAGCCCTCATTTGATTCATGCATGGAGATAAATAAAAGAGAAGATGTTGATGAGAATAAAGGAATGGTAGAGAGATGATGTAGAGGATCCCACAAAGAAGAACCACTAAAACCAAAGGAAAACAAATGGGTTAAAGGTGGTGATGAAGATTGCATGGCCCATGCAAAAATAATAAATGCCATGATTTATTTTGTAAAAACAATAATAACAATATGGCATTATTCTTATGCATTCACAAGAAGTGGAGTACAGGCCAAGCAAAAAGAAGTTGGGATTAGATCCACCCCATCCACATGAGCTAGAATAAAATCAAAAGAAAAAGAATTACAAGCTCATGGATAATAGGATGGTGGAATTATAAGGTGGTGAAAGAAAGGTGATGAAGTGGAATAAAAGATATGCCCCCAACTGAACTTGGGCATTTTAACAATATATCAATAACCAGATACAATATCAAGAGGCAAATACAATTAATAATGCATATGAGAGAAGAACCAAAGAAACAGGGTTTTATATGATGCTCAAATGCAAGGTGGCATGATGATATGAGCATGATATATTTATGATGCAACAATTATATATAGGAAGTAGCCAATATCTTACTAGACCAAGTAGCATTACAATTGTTAGACAATTGGGATGCTACAGCTGGGAGACCAAGCTCATAGGGGAGGTGCCTATACTAGAGTGTGTAATTGAAAGGTTATGATTGATTATCCGCATACTAAGTATGATGATTCAGCGTTATCTCTGACGGATGTATCAATTTTGTGGTGAAAGCGTACCACCTCTGCAGAGTGTCAAACTATTCGAATAGCCGCGTCCGCGGTTATGGACAGTTGGAGTGGTCATACTGTTCCATTGGCATATGTTTTCAAAATGACTTGTGAATTGAACTGTGACTTTGACTTGACCACAACACGATTGTGGACATGAAAACTAGGTTCCCACTTAAGTGAATGTAGAACATTAAATTAGTTTCTTTACTTTTGAACTCAGTATGAAATAAACCTAGCTTTTTGCAAATAAACCTAGAGCTTAAGATTCCTACTAGAACTACCTTACTTGTTAGTGATAGTTTGCGAGTACTTAAAGAGTACTCATGACTTTGTCCCTGGCTATTCCCGTGGCCAGACTATGGGGAGGACTACTAGGAAGATGGACAACAGGAGGTCTATGACAACTAGGATCATCTCCCATCATCAGCATTGCCTGTGACCCTGAAGATGGAGCCCCTACTATGTTTACTTTTCGCTGCTTTGATTGTATTAAGACTGGATCATGAGATCCTTTATTTGTAAGACCTTTATTATGGTTTGTAATGGATGTTGTACTGTGGTACCAATTCTGTTATATCTCGCAAAAATAGTAATCCTGAGATTGCGATTTATGGCATAACAGGCATCTGGGATTAAAAGTCTGGATGTTGACACTAGCAACCTGCCGAGAGGCCACCAAATTGCACGCGTGATCCACCTCTTCCAACGTGCGATACCACCCTTTTGCAAGAGCTTCTGCATTCATCTTCAGGTTCTGGATCTCTTCTTATGCGGCACGCCACCCAGTGCAGGAGTTGTAATGGCGTTTCCATCCAATTGAGATCTTTCATCTTGAAGCCGTAGGTTTTTTCAAACATCTGGATCATCCTTTCTGCTGCTCTTTCTTCAGCTTCCTTGGCTGTCCAATATTCCCATACGCTTGAACAGATCTCCTCATGCAGCTTCATGAGAATCATCTTATCTGGGACAAACACACGGACTGTAGAAACCGCCGTATCTGAACCAGGTGTCAAACATGGGGTCAAATGCAGGCAGGCCTTTGACTACTTCGGACAACATAGTCTTGCGCAAAACATCAATGGTGCGCACATCCTCTGCAAAAGAAGAAAACACCGAATGAACCAAACATACAAAAATAAACAAAATACACTGTTGTTCACAACATATGCCACCCTGACTATAATTAAATCAAAACAAATCATGCATGGGTGTAAAAAAAACAGCTCGGAGCATATCTTACAACAGGTCACTAAACCATATCAACACAAATTGTATGAAGGTCTGAAGCAGCCTACCCGTACAACAGGACAGCGTTCGTCCTTATTCAGAAAATAGCTTCCAACACAACAGCAATTTCCTCTAATCAAGTACACAGTGCACCCCCTCTGTAGCGTGTCATCGGTACCACATAAAATCCACTTACCCATGCGTGCATCAATCAATACTTAAAAACATAAAACTAGAACAGGTCCGGTCAACAAAAGTAATAACACATGGCCACATTCAGAACATTCGATGCCACAGGAGAACACAAGTCTACACCACACGCTATCTACTACTACCTCCATTTCATAATATAAATCATTTTAGAAAGCTGTTTTAGCTTGCTAAAAGGGCTTATATTGTGGAACAGAGGTAGTACCAACTACTGCAACAGAGCTACTACAGGAAACTACCAACCTAACGACCGTACTACACGAACGTGCGTTGTACACCACGTGAACCAGAAAACCACACAGTAGTCAACGCATGGCACGAGACATGCCACAACCAAAAGAAGACGGTGCGGCGAAGCGCGCGATCCCGTCTAGTAGGTCATAACATAGACAATATTTCTCTATGACCTTACTGGCATGGAAATCCGCTATGGTGGCGCTATCCAACCCCCACGTCACTGAGAACGCCATTACTGCTCGTGTTGAGGCTCTGGGTGCGGACGGTTGGTGGTTACGGGGTGTATGGGCCTCAAACGGATGTGGATAAGACGCGGTTCCTGCGGGAGCTGTCAGATATTAGGGACCTGCACCCTGGTCCGTGGATGGTGGCGGACGACTTTAACCTCATTGTCGACGCTGTGGACAAAAACAACGCCAACCTTAACAGATGCATAATGGCGAAGTTCCGGAGGACCCTCTCGGTGTTGGAGCTCAAGGAGCTATACCTTAATGGGCGTCGCTACATGTGGTCCAATGAGAGGGAACGTGCGACGATGGAGCGCCTTGACAGGGTCTTTGTGTTGGTGGATTGGGAGGTTGGTTTCCCCGCTTCCTTCCTTTTGGCCATGAGCTCCTCGGCGTCGGACCACTGCCCGCTTTTTCTCAACCTCAACACGGAGCTGACGACGAGCAAGCGATTCCGTTTCGAAGCTTTCTGGCCCAAGGCGGAGGGTTTCTCGGAGATTGTGGAGGCGGTGTGGGCTTCCACGCCAGCGATCGCCAACCCCTTTAAGCGGTTGGCGGCGAAGCTCGCGGATACGGCCAAAGCGCTGACCAGTTGGAGCGATCGTTTTTTTGGCAACAACAAGAAGCAGATCATGTTGGCCAATGAGTTGATTTTGCGCCTGGATGTGGCTATGTAGTCTCGAGTGCTGTCGCCAGGGAAGGGGGCCTTTAGAAGGCTCCTCAAGAGAAAGCTGTTGGGGTTGGCCTCGTTGGAGCGGACCATTGCGAGGCAAAAGTCGCGACTTCTATGGCTGAGGGACGGTGACGTTTGTGCTAGGTTCTTCCATCTTCATGCTAGCCACCGGCGGCGGAAGAACCATATCGCCCACCTCAAGGTGGAGGGGGTGTTGGTGTCCGACCAGGAGGGCAAGACGCTGGCGGTGGACTCCTTCTACGAGCGGCTGCTAGGCTCATGCCCCGACAGGGAATTCACCCTCGACCTGGGGTTCCTTGGGGCCCGGTGGCATGATTTGTTAGAGCTGGAGCTTCCTTTCTCGGAGGAGGAAGTGTAGGGGGTAATCAAGGCCCAAGAGTTGGACAAAGCGCTTGGGCCAGACGGGTTCACCGGTAGGTTCTACACGTCCTGCTGGCAGTTCATTAAGGCGGATGTGTTGGATGCGCTCCAATCCTGGTGGAATGGAGACTGTCGGGGGTTTCACACCGTCAACAAGGCCCTCATTGCTCTACTGCCGAAGAGTGTGGATGCGGTGGAAGTCAAGGACTACCGCCCGATCAGCTTGATCCATAGCGTGGCCAAGTTGATGGCTAAGGTACTCTCGGTCCGTTTGGCGCCCAAGATGCCACGGCTGGTTGGCCCCCATCAGAGTGCCTTCATAAGGGGGCGTTGCATACATGACAACTTCCAGCTGGTCCAGTGCACGGCCAGGGAGTTGCACTGGCGACATACGGATACGGTCATGCTTAAGCTAGACATCACCAAAGCTTTCGACACGGTGGACTGGGCATTCCTGCTCGAGGTGCTAACCAAGCTTGGGTTTGCACCAGGTGGACCTCGATGATCTGCGAGCTCCTGAGTGCAACCTCCACACGGGTGCTGGTGAACGGGGTGGCTGGCTCGGTGATTTACAACCGGAGGGGGCTTCGCCAAGGGGATCCGCTGTCCCTATTGCTTTTTGATGTGGTCATGGATGTGTTACATCTGTTGTTCGAGAAGGCATTGGGCGAGGGCCTGCTATCGGGGCTGGCGGACAGAGGATTTTTCCACCGCACCTCCATGTATGCGGATGATGTCATCACCTTTGTTCGACCCACGCCCTTGGATCTCCGCACCTGTGCGGCGATTGTGGATGACTTCGGTAGGGCCTCGGGGCTGCGCACCAACCTAGCAAAGTGCTCCATCCACCCAATTCGGTGCTCCCCCTAGTAGGTGGAGTTGGCGCGGAGCATCCTGGGCTGCGTAGTGGGGAGTTTTCCATGCAAGTACTTGGGCCTCCCTCTGGGTTTAGGCAAACCGACTTCGGCCCAGCTCCAATACATTGTGGACAATGTGGCCAATAGGATGCAGCCGTGGTGTGCGGGCCTCATGGGGCGCGGGGGTCGTACCACCTTTGTGACCACGATGTTGGCGGCCATCCTGGTTCATGCGCTGCTCTCGTTGGATGTCCCGGCGGAGACTTTGGTGGCCTTTCGGAAGGTGCTTAGGGCCTTCCCGTGGAGGGGCAGGAGGGAGGCCACTGCCTAGTTGCGTGGGAGAAGGTGTGCTCCCCTAAGATGCACGGGGGGCTGGGGATTCCTAAACTTCGGCTCATGAACTTTGCGCTGTGATGCCGCTGGGCCTGGCTGTAGAGAGTGGACCCTGACAAACCGTGGGCCGAGTTTGACTTGGGGTTACCCCGTTAGACCTGGCAGTTGTTCCATTCGGCCACTTGTTACACGTTGGGGGATGGCCAGCGGGCGCATTTCTGGCATGACCGTTGGATTAATGGCAAGAGGGTGGAGGAGATCGCCCCAAATTTGCTAGCCATGATCCCTCTATGCAAGGTCAGAGAGAGATCGGTACACGAGGGCCTGAGTGGCTCTTGGCTGCTAGACTGTGGGCCTGACCTTGGGGCTGAGGCGGTACCGGAGTTCTTCCTGTTGTGCCACGCTATTGCCGGGATTCAGCTGGCCCCGGAGCGTGAGGACGTGCTGGCCTGGAGGTGGTCGGGAGACGGTTGCTACTCGGCGAAGTCGGCATACAGGGCTTTCTTCGCTGGTACCACCCTGGCGCCATGTGCAAGCCAGGTTTGCCGTTCCCGGGCCCCGAGCAACTGCAAGTTCTTTGCGTGGCTGGCCTCTAGGAACCGCTGCTGGACGGCTGACAGACTTGAGCGGCGGGGTCTGCCGCGGCCTGCCAGGTGTGTCCTGTGTGATCAGGCACCGGAGAGCATACAACACCTGCTCCTGGGGTGTGTGGTGTCGAGGGAGGTGTGGGCGTGGGCGCTGCAGAGGTGGGGTAGGCTCGAGTGGATGCCAATGGCAGACTCGGACCTGCTGTAGTGGTGGACTACGAGACTGTGCCCGGCGGCCCATAGGCGGGACCTCTGGACGGTGACCATATTGGTCTTTTGGTCCATCTGGAGGCATCGGAACGACGTGGTCTTCAACAAGATAAGACCGGACGTGGGGACCATTCAAACAAGGATCAAGGAGGACTACGCGCAGTGGCGACTAGCTAGGTTATTTCGGTCTGTGATGTTTGGCTTCCCGGAGCCGGTGCCCTTGTTGTGGATGTACGGAGAGTAGGCTTAGGGCTGGGGAGCTATCACCCCTGTTGACAGTAATAACGTGCCGCTGCGCGGTGTTATAACCTGCCGTCGGCAGTCCTTCTATGTGTTTGGTACACCTCCCAGGGTGTATCCTAGAAAAAGACCTTAGTTCTAGACAACTATGACCAAATTAAATGGTCATTACTGATAATACATGACTCGTTAAAATAATCAGAATGTCCACATGTCAAGTTTTGCCTACATATCATATCCACATGTCAATTTGCATCCACGCATCATTCTAGGTCTTGGTCAATTGTGCTGACACGCAGGCACCGCACGGAACGACGAAGCCATGCAACACCTCCCTCGTTGGCCCACGACGGGACCCACCACAATTTCTATTCGGAAATTAAGGGTTAAATACACTAACAATCCCTGTACTTGTCGGACTAACTCGATTTAGTCCTCGTACTCGGAATTTGCTGAATTTTGTCCGTGTACTTGTGAATTGAGCTCGATTTAGTCCTAATCCATGTTTGGTGTTGAAATTGCGCTGATTCGGACGCCACATGGACTGGAATCTTGCAGGAACATCCTCCCATATCTAGAACGCTTTTTTCCCACTGCCAGATATTTGCACGTATCCCCCCCCATCAGATCCATTATACAGAGCGTCCACGATGTACGGATCCTTCCAGCCTAGAGAGTTATATTCAAGGGAAGAAAAAATGAAGGACTCGACGGAGGCAACGGGCAGGTGATAGAGTTGGTGATCGTTGGACCAGAAGGTGGAATGAGATATTTATAATGAAAGGTTAACTAATGGTAACACAGTAACACGGTAGGGGCTAACTACAAATTTTCGATCCATCTTCGCTCCTGCAAATAGGACACGCCTCCATGTGGCATCCGAGTCAGCGCAATTTTGATGCTAAACATGGATTCGAACTGAATTGAGTTTAATTCATAAGTACATGGACAAAGTTCAGCATATGTCGTGTAGGAGGATTAAATAGAAAAATAAGACCTAAAGGATTCGAACTAGCAACCTCTTTCATTCCTGCAAACTGCTAACAACTACACCACCTTCACTTTCTGTGAACAATATGCGCACGGCTGTTATATCTCTAATTCTCTCTATCGCGCTGGTGGGCTGACACGCAAGCTCTCCCTCGCTGGCCACCCCAATTGCTCGTCGGAAATTAAAAAAATAATATAAGAGGAGTGGGGGGACTCGGACGCATGCCTTTTCTCATTCTTGCAATCAGCTAACCACTACACCAACATAACTTTCTATGAACAATTTGCGCATAGATTATATATGTCAACATCGTGCTGGTGGGCTAACAAGAAGACCCATCCGGACCCCCACAATTGCTCGTCGGAAATAGCAAAAATGGGTGCCCAAGGAAGACGAACCGACGACCACTCTCGTTCCAGCACTATGATAACCACTACACCACCTTCACCTTCTGTGCACACTATGCACACGTCTCCTATTTGTCTATCGTCTCAGTGGTGGGCTTGGGCCTCGGGTGGAATGCTGCCTTTGACCTGAGGCTGCTTCGGCTTCTCCCTGGGCCAGCCTTGGCCGATGGTGGCGTGCCAGCGTGCACGGTTGCTGGGCTGGCGGGTTCAGTCCGGCCGGACGTCTTCACCTTTTGTTTTCTCTATTCTTTTCTAAATTTTCTTGCAACTTTTTATTCATAACTCAAACAAAATTTAGAAAACTTTTAAAATTTTAGAGAATATTTTTAGTATATTATAGAACACTTTTACTTTCCATAACAAATATAAGAACATATTTTTCACATAAGGCCTTAATAGGTGTAAGTAGAGATCTTGAATCATGGTTTTTGACAATAGGGTTTAAAATTGAAAAAAATTCGTATAGGGATTGAGTCTCGCTAAACTTGTATTGCATCTCTGATACAATAGCATATTTTGAAGCTAAAAATGATTTTTTAAGAAAAATCATGAGCATTAGATAATGCACCTGTAGTTCAAATCGGACCCACTTCCTACCTATTCGGCAAGCATTTGTCTTTTTCACCAGGGGTGGAAGAAAAGGTTTGAGATACCCCGGTTCGAATATTGTACATTTAATATGGTCTAGTATTTTTTTTAAATATGGTGGTAGCATTTTAAATGAGCACTTTGGTGGTTGCTTTCACACCGCCGGGATCCACAAGCAAAAGAATCATGATATCAACGGAATAATAAGTGCAATGTTGAAAGCGTTCCCCATGATACATGGTTCTGCTAACTTCAACTTATACAACGCAAGCATATACGCAACAAAGATGGACATAATGGTTCAAGTTTATTAAGTGCGAGAAAAGTAAAGTGTGCCAACAAGTTCGTGAGAGCTTTAATCACTAGTTTTCTCATAACAAGTTTAATTCGGAAGGTAGATAAAAACATAAATATACTTGGAATAACAAATGCTAATAGGTAGGTATGGTGGACTCGTTGGAATAACTTGGTTTTATTTGGAGTTGGATGCATGAGTGAGACTCATACTTGGTTATGGAGGTTAGCAAAAGACTGGGAGCGACCAACTAAGAGAGCAATAAAGGCCATAATCATGCAAAGTGACAAAACATCATTAATTAAAGCATAAAGTAATATTACAAGTCGAAAACTAAATGATCATCGAGGCTATGATGACTTGGGATAGTCATAACATGGTGTGAGCATGCGCCAAGTCAATCCAAATAAAGCATCAAAGGAGAATACCATAATACTATGCTTTAATATGCTAAAACAACGCATGATTCTTTCAAGGTGCATTAAGCAATCTCAATTGTTTATAACATGTCATGCTACAACAAAATCACTAAGCATAAAGCCAAAATAATATCAAGTATGACATGACAAAGCATAGGCCACAGTCAAAACAAGCTCCTTTTACCACTTAAGCATGAACTTTTCCTACTCTTTTCCAATCCAAACCAAACTTATTTGAAAACTAATGTATGAATGAGGGGGTCCAACAAATTTATTCAATCAAACTAAGCAAACAAAGCAAACTAAAACCAAAAACAAAAAACAAAGACGCTCCAAGATCAACATAACTGTGCATTAAACAATAAAAATGAAGTGTTTGGAAGAAACCTGAGATTTTTATTGATGAAGAAGGGGATGCCTTGGGCATCCCCAAGCTTTGACGCTTGTACTTCTTTGATATCTCTTGGGGTGACACGCGTGGCATCCCCAAGCTTGAGATTTAGTCCGTTCTTCATCTCATTACATCATTCTTTCCTTACACCTGCAATTTTTCCTTCATAGAAACTTCACACAATCTTTATTAGCAACATTAGTGTACTCAAGATAATAAGTTTTTGGGTTCAGTTCCAATACAAATAAAACTTTCATTAAAACAAAAGCTACTGTAACACTTCACTCATAAAGCCCAATTCCCCAAAAATAACCCAAAACGGAATCAATAAGAAGCAAATGGAAATAATGGCAGAAATCTGTCAAAACAGACCAGCAGGTAAAAACCAATTTTTTTGAAGACCTTATGTTGCTCAAATAGAAAAGTGTTTAACTAAACAAAGTTAGATAACAACCTGGGGTAGAAGCACAAAAAATCACAGCTCGAACCGACGTACAGGGATTTTACACGATTGTTTACAGCGAAGCACAAAAATCTGTTTTGGGACAGCAACTTCCCCAAGCATTACTTCTCTCTCATTAGAGGTTACTCCTGACACAAAAAGCAAATAAAAAGGATAAGGAGCGGTTTGTACAGAGGTAATAACTTCCGAGACTCATCTAAAACTTTTGGGTTGTCTCCCAATAAGTATTTTTCTTTAACGCCTTTAAGTTAGGCATAAGAATTTCGATGATGCTCACATAAGAAATATGAAATGAAGTAAAAGAGAGCATCAAGAAGCAAATTCAAAACACATTTAAGTCTAACCCACTTCCTATGCATAGGAATCTTATACGCAAATAAATTCCCAAAGAACAAAGTGACAGGCATAGGAAGATAAAACGAGAGTAACTTCAAAACTTTCAGCAAATAGAGAGGTGTTTCACTACCATGAAAATTTTTACAACATACTTTCCTCTCTCATAATAATTTTCAGTAGCCTCATGAATAAAATCAACAATATAACTATCACATAAAACATGCTTTTCATGATCTACAAACGCATAATTTTTATCAAGCTCAAAAATAGTGGGATTAAAACCTTCATACCCACTTTTAACAGTTTTATAACAAGATGACTGATCAATCTCATTTTCAATAGTAGTACAATTAATATTATCAACAAATATAGGACCATCATCTAGATCTTTATTATAAACATTTTCAAAAGAATCCACAGGAACATAACATTCATCCTCCTTTGGTAAGCATGGAGGACAATCAAATAATGTAAGGGGTAAAGAGTTACTCTCATTAGAAGGTAGGCATGGGTAGATTCATTCTTCCTCCTCTAGATCATCACTCTCCTCCTCTTTTTCATCCAATGAGTTTTTAGTTTCAGCAATTTCTTCTTCCATAGGCTCCTGCAAGGCATTAGTCTCTTCTGTTGGTGGAGAGCATCTATTAAGATATTCAAGAATATATCCATTCTCTACCTTGTAATTATCAAAGCAAAATTTAAGTATATCATAAACCTCATATTTATAAGGTGCATCATCAATATTTTCAAGCAAATAAGCATGTTCGAATGCACCCTTCCAAGCAATAAATTCTTCAGTTTGTTCCGCATCATAAAAGTCATTATTTCCCTTACCATAAGAAGATATGGTAACATCATCATTATACTCACATTGAAAAGGGAGGTGTTTATACCTCCTACAGTAAGAAGATTTATCAAAGCAATAAGTAACATTATACGTAGAGCACACATTTCTAGCAATGGTATCCAATTTATTAATTTGTTCCCATAAGTGTTTCCCTTTTTGTGACAGGCTGTGTTCCTTATAATAATATTTTTGTTCTTTCGTGAGCCCACCTTGCCAATAAGATTCAGTTTTAAAGAAACCAATCATTGATAGAAAGCATGATAAAGCAAGACAATAACAGATCAACGAAAATAACAACTATAATAGGAACTTATTTTTTTGTATTTTTTGATAAAAAGAAACAAGCAAACAAAACAGAAATAAACTAAGCAAAACAAAAATAACAAAGTAAAGAGATTGGTTATGAGGGACTCCCCTTGTGAAGATGCCCTTGACTTCCCGGCAATGGCGCCAGAAAAATAGCTTGATGGCCCAAAATATATCGAGCTCATTGGGGAACACCAAGAGGAAGGTATGATGAGCACAACAACAAGTTTTCCCTCAGTTCTGAAACAAAGGTTATCGAACCAGTAGGAGCAAGGAAACACCTTGAAGGTGTTGTTTCCAACTTGGAATCCTACACAACACAACCACAAAACTTTGCCCCAACTTACAATGAGGTTGTCAATCTCACCGGTTTTGCTGAAAACAAAGGATTAAACGTATTATGTGGAAGATAGTAATAGCTTGCAGAAAGTAAATAGAAAATAGTAAACAGTTGTAGATTGATGGTAAAAGAAAGGACCGGGGTCTATAGTTCACTAGTGGTGATTCTCCTTAAGATAGATGACATGTTGGGTGAACAAATTATAGCGGGGCAATTGACAAACATCGAGAAAGCATACATGCATATACTAATCATATTGACTCCTATGAGATTTGATTGGGCATTACACCATTATACATAGACCGTAATCCAACTGCATCTATGACTAATAATCCACCTTCAGGTTATCATCCGAACCCCCTCCAGTATTAAGTTGCAAGCAACAGATAATTGCATTAAGCATTGCGTGTAAAGTAAACAATATGATTGTTCTATGAACAAAGGATTATTGTTTTCTCCCTAGTAGCAACAACACATCTAGTACCTTAGAGATTTCTATCACTTCCCCAGATTACTAGAGGCATGAACCCACTATTGAGCATAAATACTCCGTCTTGGAGTTTCTAGCATCTACTCGGCCAAGATAGCTACTAACAACAGAGAGCATGCAAGATCACAAATAACAAAGACATGATAGAATCAATAATCAATCTGAAATAGCATCTCAATATCAATTGGATCCCCGCAAACACAACATGTATGATTACAAATAGATGATCTTGATCATAAACAGAGCTCACAATATCTAAACATGATAGCACAAAGGAGAAGAACCAACCATCTAGCTACTACATGGACCCGTCGTCCAAGGATGAACTACTCACGCATCACACTAGAGGCAGGCATGGTGATGAAGAAGGCCTCCAAGGTGAATTCTCCCCTGCGACAGGGTGCCGGGAAGAGCTTCAGGTCCCTCCCGATCTAGGGATGGAGATGATAGCCGCTATAGAATCTTTCGTGGAATTTTGATCGGGTGCTTAGGTTTTCTGTATCGGAGGAAATATATAGGCGAAAGGGGATGCCAAGGGGGTGCCCTAGGCGGCCACACCACCCCCTGGCGCGGGCTAGGCCTGGACGCACGACCAGGTGGTGTGGCCAGCCCCTGGCCCCTCTCCGTCTCGTCTTCTGGCTCCGTGTCCCCCTCGGTGAAATATTGACTTTGGCTTTTGTCCCATCCAATTCTGAGAATATTCATTTTCTGACTTTCCTGGAACCAAAAACAGCAGAAAACAGGCAGCTGACACTGTGGCATCTTTATAATAGGTTAGTCCAAGAAAGTGTATAAAAATACTCCGAAGTGTGGTCAAAACATAAGAAAGTAGATACAAACCAAGCATGGAACACCAAAAATTATAGATACGTTAGCAACATATCAAGGACGCGGCAATCACGCCCTTGAGGTTTAGGGGGTGACGACACCATCCAGTTTTATCTGAATGATTTTTATTTTATGAATTGATGTTTGTTTGCAGCCGGGGACTGGCTGTAGGGCCCCTCCGTGTACTACCTCTACCACCAGTATGACTTTGACAAGGGTGACATCGACCACCTCTTCATCCCCGGCTTTGGATCCTCCATGTTCTTCGGCACCATAGTCGCCTCTCTCACTGACAAGCAGTACGTCTTCCTTCCCACCCTTGCGATTCCTTCTCAGAATGCAGATTCCTAGTTGTAGAGACTCAGTTCAAACACTCATCACTCGTTTCTATGTGCGTGACCGAACAATTAACCAGGGGCCAGTAATGGGCATGCATCACGTACTACATCACCTACAACCTCGGCTGATAGAGCTATTGATCCCTTGGCTGGATTTCATCAATGAGCAAGGAGCACGGTCGAGGTCTAGGGACCATCCAAAATTCTCCTGGACACACTTGCACAAGAGACATACTAGGTTTGGATACAAGGTCATTTAGTGATTAATACAACTTCTGCTCTATAGTGTTCATTTTCATGTAGAAATTTTCATATTCAGTAGTGGTTGAGAATGGTTCTGATGAAGGTTTTGGTGAGTATTCAGTAGCAGCAGTGCACAATATAGAAGTGTATAGCAGTAGCACTTTACTCCAATAACTATAGAATTTAGCTATAAAAGATGATTCGGTAGAGTAAATGAGACTATTGAATTTTATAATCTAAAGGAATTTAGTACTCCAAGTTCTAGGAGTCTCCAAGTACCATCCATGACTTATGAAATTTGTGACTTAAGAAATTTGAGTCTAACGGAACTTAGATTTGCCATGTTAATAACATATGGACAAAATATGTGAGGTTTATTTTTGTTGGCTACATAGTTAAGCTGTAGTAATTCAAGCATATTAGATATTTCCATGTTCTTGTTGCCTGTTAATTGATCATATTTATATCTCTTCTCAATACATACTTGTTATGCAACTTGAGTTGTGATTTCTTCCCTTTGTAAACATCAATTTTATATGTACACATTGTTGATTGCCTTGCTTGCTTTTAGACTTCACTACCTTGTTCATTTTCCTCTATGCATGCCAACTAGTTTTCTCTTGCATGAAGCAATATATTTAGGAAAATAGTTGTTCCATTAGCAATGTTGATTAATATAATCATAAAATAGACATGGAAACACCTATACAAACCCAAGTAAACAGTTATTTTTGTAAAATTCTTCGGCTTATTGTAAGCTTTTTGTTTATTTGCAGGCCTGAGGGGGGCATGATGCTTTCCTGTGTGCTATAGCGCATCAACCCCAACCACGACACCTCATTTGTAGAATTGAGTTCACTGCATTTGTGTACAACAAGAAGACATCAAGAATTGTGGGCATGTGCTCAAGATCTTGTTGCTATAGTTTTTCTACGGCTTTCTTGGGGGGTGTTGTGATATGCAATCTTAGCTAGTTCCTACAATTAGAATTGTATATGCTTGCTTGCTTTGTTTCTTGCTCCTTTGTGTGGTGTGTTTTTATCTATCATATTGTGAAGGTTCACAAATCACTGTAATATACTATGCAACTTTAGATTAATTATTGTGTACAATAGAAGCTTTTTCTATTTTAGTTGAAGTATATAAATCTGTAGTTTGCTTGAATCTATGTAATTCTTTGCAGAAGTATAAGCAAAGTGTCATAGTAATTTTGATGGATCGAGTGGTAATTTATTTGATGAGCATTGATCTTTCATTGATAGTTTCCTTAATTTCTGAGTTGATTGTGCATGTGCTTGCTGCTCAAGTCTTGAGATTTATTTCCTGTAATTTAGTAGAAAAATGGTAATGTTTGCAAAATTACATCATATAAGAATGCTTGCTACCAGTAGAAGAATGGTACTCCATGTAAGGATGGTTACTACATGTAGACTAATCTCAGGAGATGGTTATCTTTGCATATTGAAGTCTTCGCAGTTGGTTTTCCTACCGTCAATTACTCCTTGAATTCATGATTGTCAATTACTCCTACTGTCAATGTAGTAGTATTATCGATAGTAATATTGCAAGCATGTCCTTATTATACTGCATACATGTTAGAGATAACGATTGCACCGCTGCCAAAGCTAGGGAGGTGGCCGCAACCCATAAGTTATTGTAAGTGATTTTTTAGCTGGAATTTATATGTATCTGAAGTTAGATTTTCAGTGGTACAAGTTTATTTAATGGTCTATGATGAGAAAGAAACACTTACAACCAAATACCTGGAAGTATGAAACATTTCGCTTATTACCAGTAAGTATCTCATAGGGAGTCTTGTCCAAGATATTGTGGAGCTAAAGCCGGCTTGAAGAGTGACAAGTTGTGGATATGGCTTTAGCCTAGAAGTTATATGGTGACTTGAATTCAGCCAACACTGATCTTGCCATATCCATCAAAGTCCCTTTTTTCCTCTCGGCTACACCATTTTGTTGAGGGGTTGATGTCTACGTACTTCTATTCTTGTAGACAGTTGTTGGGCCTCCAAGTGTAGAGGTTTGTAGAACAGCAGCAAGTTTTCCCTTAGGTGGATCACCCAAGGTTTATCGAACTCAGGGAGGAAGTGGTCAAAGGTATCCCTCTCAAGCAACCCTGCAATCAACATACAAGAAGTCTCTTGTGTCCCCAACACACCCGATACACTTGTCAGGTGTATAGGTGCACTAGTTCGGTGAAGAGATAGTGAAATACAAGTGGTATGGATATAAGACAACGGTGACAGAAAATAGCTTGATGGCGTGTAAGAGACTAAAGGCAAACTGAAATAAAGATGGAAGCTAGCAAACATGTAACAGATCTAGTTGCAAACGGTGTTTCAATACTTAGAAACAAAGCCTAGGGATCATACTTTCACTAGTGAACACTCTCATATAAGTATATTCTCTTTATGATACTACTCTGGACTACTCTCCGGTTGGACACTCTAATCCATGGTAGGGCTATAACAGCACACCTCAAAGTAAGCCTTTCCCATCTAGATAACCCCACACTGTCACCTTGAGCTCTAGATGGTTCCAACAAACACCACAATTTCATAAAGACATCCAACTCCAAATATAACTCATAACAAGTATTTGCAATCTCTAGCCTAAGTGCCACCATGGTGTGCACGCTATCACTTTCACACACGTGGGGAGAGCAGAGATCTATTAAAGCACTTGAGTAGCAAGGTAGATCTACTTGATTACCAAGCTCATGATCACAATATGATCATGCATAGAGAGAGATGAACACATAGCTACCGGTAGAACCTTAGCCTCGAGGAAGATCTACTCCCTCCTCATCATGGGAATCAGCGATGGTGATGGAGATGGTGGTGGAGATCGATGGAGATGGCTCCGGGGCACTTCCCCATACCGGCAGGGTGTCGGAACAGAGACTTTCTGTCCCCGAATCTCCCCTTTGGTGGCGGCGGCACTATGGAACTTTTCGTGGATTTCTGATTGACGATTTAGGGTTTTTGCATTGGGAGGCATCTTATAGGCAGAGAGGCAAGGTCGGTGGGCAGCCAGGGGGCCCACACCATGCCCTGGCGCGGCTTGGGGTGACCCGCGCCTAGGGGTGGTTTGGCCACCTTGTGGCCCCCCTTTGTCTCTCCTTCTGGCTCCGTGAATCTTTCGAGAAAATAATGACTTTGGCTTTTGTCTGGGCCAATTCCGAGAATATTCATTTTCTGACTTCCTGGAACCAAAAACAGCAGAAAACAGGCAATTGGCACTATGGCTCTTGTTAATAGGTTAGTCCAAGAAATCATATGAAAAGTACTCCAAAGTGTGGACAAAACATAAGAAAGTAGATAAAACCAAGCATGGAACATCGAAAATTATGGATACGTTAGCAACGTATCAACATCCCCAAGCTTAACTCCTACTCGTGCTCGAGTAGGTAAGTGATAAAAAGAAAGAATAATTTTTGAGGTGACATGCACCATCATAGACTTGATCAAAGTATTTGTAAAACATTGATAGCTGGGATCATAGTACTTTAATCATAACATGAAAGACAAAGTTCTAACAATAAGGCAAAGAAACTATGTTGCAACATGAAAAGACACAAACAAAAGATTCATGAATAACAATGCTTTGCAAGACGTTTGTTTGTTTCACATAAATAAAAACACAGCATAGTGGCATTCATCTTGTCCCTCATAGAGTAGGAAACATAAATGCGAACGACACCTTCAAAGTTTATAAGACTGACTATATACAAATAGTTTAAAACAATCAATATCAAAGCTATGCATCAATCAACAAGTCTTGGGACAATGCACATAGAACTAAGAATGGCCACTATGCTCTCAAAGTAGGTGCATAAAGATAGAAGGTGGAGACTCAACATAAAAGTAAAAGAAAGGCCTTCATAGAAGGAAGTAGGGATTCAAGTTTCATAAAGATCTTCCAAAAATTATGGTACTTAATAGCTTTCAGCTCTCATTGCCCCTATCATAAGCATCTTGAAGTGATTAAGGTTAAAGTGAACAAACTATGGTGTATATGCTTGGCGAAGTATAAGTTGTAAATCTCATGTCCCTTGAATACGAGGGCCGCTCCTCACGCTACTCAAGTTTAGTCACCGGTAAGTTCTTGTCATCGTAAGTACATGTGTATCATAGAGAACCGCCAACGGGGTGCCCCTTGCCCGATGATACGGAAGAATCCCCATATCAAAATAACAAGGCAAGCAGACAACGAGCATCTCAACAATCTTCTTATTTACCATGGGAATATGGTGCTTTTTTCTCTCTTTCCTCTTTTCTCGTATTTTTTTTCTCTTTTTTCTTTTTTTTTCTCAATATCTGACTCTTTTTTCTATAACAAGAATGCTTCATAGATAGCTCATTATGGTTACGCTGCAGGTTTCCACCATGATTAGGCATGGATTAGACCGGCGGCCCAGACGTTTCTCTAACACACATACATAACTCCATGGACTTCCAAGCTCCCCTTTCAGTTCACACCGACGACATCCATAGACAAAAGAGCATGATATCAACTAGGTACAAAGTACAAGTGCAATGTTGAAAGCATTCCCCATGACATCATGGTTCTGCTAATCCCCAACAAATAAGTGCAAGCATATACAACATAGACGACACAATGGTTCAAGTTTATTGAGGGCAAGAAAAGTAAAGTGTGCCATCAAGTTCGTGAGAGCTTTAATCACTAGTTTTCTCATAACAAGTTTAATTCGGAAGGTAGATAAAAACATGAATATACTTGGAATAGCATAAGCTAATAGCTAGGTATGGTGGACTCTTTGGAATAACTTAGTTTTAGGAGTTGGATGCATGAGTGGAACTCATACTTGGTTATGGAGGCTAGCAAAAGACTAGGAGCGACCAACTAAGAGAGCAATAATGGCCATAATCATACAGAGCGACAAAACATCATTGGTCAAAGCATAAAGTGATACTACAAGTTGAAAACTAAAGGATCATAAAGGCTATGGTGACTTGGGATAGTCATAACATGGTGTGAGCATGTGCCAAGTCAACCCAAATAAAGCATCAAAGGATAATACCACAATACTATGCTTTAATGTGCTAAAACAACGCATGATTCTTTTAAGGCACATTAAGAAATCTCAATTGTTTATAGAAAGTCATGCTACAGCAAAGAATACTAAGCCTAAACCCAAAACAATATCAAGCATGGCATGACAAAGCATGGGCCACAGAAAAAACAAGCTTTCTTTACCACTTAAGCATGAACTTTCCTACTCTTTTCCAATCCAAACCAAATTATTTGAAAACCAATGTATGAAAAGGGGCTCCAACCAATTTATTCAGCAAACTAAAAACCAAAACAAAAACGAAAAAGAAGACGCTCCAAGAACAACACAACTGTGCATGAAACAATAAAAATGAAGTGTTTGGAAGAAACCTGAAATTTTTATTGATGAAGAAGGGGATGCCTTGGGCATCCCCAAGCTTTGACGCTTGTACTTCTTGGATATTTCTTGGGGTGACACATGGGGCATCCAAGCTTGAGCTTTAGTCCATCCTTCATCTCATTACTCATTCCTTCCATACACCTGAAATTTTTCTTTCATACAAAACTTCACACAATCTTTATTAGCAACATTAGTGCACTCAAGATAATAAGTCTTTAAGTTCAGTTCCAACACCAATAAAACTTTCGTTAAAACACTAGCTTCTGTAGCACTTCCCTCAAAAAGCTCAACTCCCCAAAAGAACTCAAAAAGGAACCAATAAGAAGCAAATGCAAATAATGGCAGAAATCTGTCAAAAGAGACCAGCAGGTAAATACGAATTTTTTCGAAGACCTTCTATTGCTCAAATCAAAAAGTGTTGAACTAACTAAAGTTATATAACAACCTGGGGCAGAAGCAAAAAAATTCATGCCTCAAAAAGAGATACATGTATTTTGCACGAATTTTTACGGTGAAGCACAGAAATCTGTTTCGGGACAACAACTTTCCCAATCATTACTTCTCTCTCATTAGAGGTTACTCTTGGCACAAAAAGCAAATAAAAAGGATAAGGAGCGGTTATTACTAATAACTTCCAAGACTCATCTGAAACTTTTGGGTTATCTCCCAATAAGTACTTTTCTTTAACGCCTTTAAGTTAGGCATGATAGTGTGAGAAGATGCTCACATAAGAAATATGAATTGAAGTAAAAGAGAGCATCAAGAAACAAATATAAAACACATTTAAGTCTAACCCACTTCCTATAAAAAATAATCTTGTAAAGAAACAAATCTTGAAAGCACAAAGCAACAAGCATAGGAAGGCGAAACAAGTGCACCTTCAAGACTTTCAACATAAAGAGGGGAAACTTAATATTATTGAGATGCATAAAAACATGTTTCCCTCTCTCATAATAACTTTCAGTAGCATCATGAATAAGATTAACAATATAACTATCACATAAAACATTCTTATCATGAGACACATGCATAAAATAATTAACACTCTCCACATAAACATAGTCATTCTTATTAATTGTAGTGGGAGCAAATTCAACAAAATAGCTATCATTATTATTCTCATCACCATAATCATCAAATATAGGAGGCATATTGTAATCATAATTAATTTTCTCCTCAATAGTAGGTGGACTGAAAATATCATATTCATTATTGTAATCATCATATATTGGAGGTGTAGTATCATCATAAGCAATATAATAATTATCTTCCAAAGTGTGTTCATTTGTAAACATATCATCATTGACATATCATCATTGGAAGGAACATGGGTAGCACTAATAGTACAATAATTATTAATATCATCATTTTCATAATTGGTACTGAAGAGATTTTCAATGTCAAAAGTATTGTGCTTTTCCCAATCATGATCACTACTATATGTAATAGGCATAGGAACATCATCGAGTTTAGACTCATCAAAAACTATAATAGGAGCAACATGCTTAGGGGAAAATACCATTTCCTCTCTCTTTTTAGTCCTCCTTTTCTTCTTTTTCTTCTTCTCTTTAGGAGGGAGAGGCTTGAAAGGAATCTTCTCCATATACCCTGGTTTATTGTTAGAGACAATAGAAGAAACTTTGGAGGATTCCTCCTTTTCATTAATAAGAACAAAACACATATTAGTCTTGTCATATTTTGGTAAAATCTCATATTTTATAATATTTTGTATGTAAGTATTTGTGTGGAAATTATCACAATAAAGATGACAACCATGCATGACATTATTCATACCAAAAGCACTCATATCTACCAAAGAAGTTTTTCTTGATAACTCTTCACACCCCAAAAATAATGTAAGTTCATCATGCTGATTAGGAGTGATCATGTCATCACAATACAAACTTGCAGTACTCATTGGATTAGAAGGGATATTATTATGGCCTGAGCATTGAAAATTGAAATGACCCACTTCAAAGCAAAGTTCACAAATAAAAGGATAGAGGGCACAAACTTTTTTACCAAGATCATTTAGAGCCCTATACCACATTCTAGTTTTTTCATTCCTGTGGCTGATACAATATTCTTCTTAAATTTGACTATTCTCACAAGGTCTATGTATTCCACAAAAATTAACATGCTTATAAGAAATAGTACTTTCAGAGGTTTGAGCATGTTTATTGCTATCATTAATAACAATTTCATTTTCCATGCAAGTGTCTTTAAAAGGCTCATGATACATGTCCCATTTTTCTTTAGGAGCATTAATATGAGAAGCAAAGGCTCTAAAACAATCAATAAGAATTTGAGGATCAAGACCATATTTAGCACTAAGCTCTTGAAAATCAGCAGTTTCAGCAAAAGACTTAATGCAATCATACTCGTAGTTTATACCTGGTTCTTTACCTTTGTTGTTATCCCAATCTTCGGTATTGCTTTGAATTGTTTCAAGGAGACCCCACTTAGCTTTGACCTCCTTACTTGTGAAGGATCCCTCTAAACAAGTATCCAGATAGTCCTTGTAATGTCCTGAAAGCCTTGCATAGAAATTATTAATAACAATATTACTGGGGAGCTCATGAATGGGACATTTGAGCATTAGTGACTTCAGTCTCCCCCATGCTTGGGCAATTTCTCCATCATGAGGATGAAAATTATAAATATAACTCCTATATTTATGAATTTCACGAGGAGGATAAAATTTAGAGTAAAAGGGCGATTCAAGTTCCTTCCACTCCAAATGATGAGGATCATCTAGTAGCTCATACCACTCCCTTGCTTTGCCCTTAAGTGAAAAAGGGAATAGCTTCCTCTTAACTTGGTTCATTGAAATACATGCACACTTGAACAACTCGCATAATTCATGTATAAAGAGTAAATGATCACCAGGATGGACAGTTCCATCTCCAAAATAGCAGTTATTCATAACACGTTCAACAATTTTTATAGGTATTTTAAAAGGGATGCTTTCAGTATGTGGATTTAACATATCACAAGTATCATTAGAATTACCACATATGGGAGATAAAGTATCATCAAAGCAAATTTTATTCTTCAAATCTAGGGAACTAAAAATATTATTTTCATAAAAACTAACTTCCCCAAGATTAGACGTTTCCATAGCATTAGTAACAAAGGTGTTCAAAAGATTGATACTAATAACATTGCTATTAGCATTCAAAGAAAGTTCCATGGGTTTTTTAATTTTCTTTTCAGACAATTCAAGTTCTATCTTAGGAAAAATACTAAAAAGCTCTCTATGTTTTTGTTGTTTTCCATTAAGCCTAACTAGTGAAAACAAGAAACAAAAAGACAAAATTGCAGAATCTAAAGGAAATAACTTTGAGCACTCACACCGGAGGATGTGAGTACCTTTTACCTTACCTCCCCGGCAACGACGCCAGAAAATAGTTGCTGGCGCGTGGTTGATGTGGGAGCTTCTTCTTCTTGAATCCCCGGCAACGGCGCCAGAAAATAGCTTGATGTCTACGCACTTCTATTCTTGTAGACAGTTGTTGGGCCTCCAAGTGGTTTGTAGAACAGCAGCAAGTTTTCCCTTAGGTGGATCACCCAAGGTTTATCGAACTCAGGGATGAAGTGGTCAAAAGGTATCCCTCTCAAGCAACCCTGCAATCAAGAAACAAGAAGTCTCTTGTGTCCCCAACACACCCGATACACTTGTCAGGTGTATAGGTGCACTAGTTTGGCAAAGGGATAGTGAAATACAAGTGGTATGGATATAAGACAACGGTGACAGAAAATAGCTTGATGGAATGTAAGAGACTAAAGGCAAACTGAAATAAAGATGGAAGCAAGCAAACATGTAACTGATCTAGTTGCAAACGGTGTTTCAATGCTTAGAAACAATGCCCAGGGATCATACTTTCACTAGTGAACACTCTCATATAAATATCTTCTCTTTATGATACTACTCTGAACTACTCTTCGGTTGGACACCGTAATCCATGGTAGGGCTATAACATCACACCTCAAAGTAAGCCTTTCCCATCTAGATAACCCCACACTGTCACCTTGAGCTCTAGATGGTTCCAACAAACACCACAATTTCATAAAGACATCCAACTCCAAATATAACTCATAATAAGTATTTGTATTCTCTAGCCTAAGTGCCACCATGGTGTGCACGCTGTAACTTTCACACACATGGGGAGAGCAGAGATCTATTAAAGCACTTGAGTATCAAGGTAGATCTACTTGATTACAAAGCTCATGATCACAATATGATCATGCATAGAGAGAGAGATGAATACATAGCTACCGGTAGAATCCTTAGCCTCGAGGAAGATCTACTCCCTCCTCATCATGGGAATCAGCAACGACAATGGAGATGGTGGTGGAGATCGATGGAGATGGATCCGGGGGCACTTCCCCGTCCCGGCAGGGTGCCGGAACAGAGACTTTCTGTCTCCCGAATCTCCCCTTCGGTGGCGGCGGCACTGCAGAACTTTTCGTGGATTTATGATTAACGATTTAGGGTTTTTGCATCAGGAGGCATCTTATAGGCGGAGAGGCAAGGTCGGTGGGTAGCCAGGGGGCCCACACCATGCCCTGGCGTGGCCTGGGGGGACCCGCGCCTAGGGGTGGTTTGGCCACCCTGTGGCCCCCCTTCGTCTCTCCTTCTGGCTCCATGAATATTCTGAGAAAATAACGACTTTGGCTTTTGTCCGGTCCAATTATGAGAATATTCATTTTCTGACTTCCTGGAACCAAAAACTGCAGAAAACAGGCAACTGGCACTGTGGCACTTGTTAATAGGTTAGTCCAAGAAATCATATGAAAAGTACTCCAAAGTGTGGACAAAATATAAGAAAGTATATAAAACCAAGCATGGAACATCGAAAATTATCGATACGTTAGCAATGTATTAGGGGTATACACAGCGGAATATTGATGTCTTATCCCCTCTTCACTCAAGAATTCATACAATGTGTAGTTCTTAAACTCGGATCCATTGTCACTTCTTATTGCCAATATGGGGAAATTGTGTTGACGTTGCACCTCATTGTCAAAGTCTATGACAGTTTGTTGAGTTTCACTTTTCTGCTTGAAGAAGTAAACCCATGTGTATCTTGAATAGTCATCAACAATCACTAGGAAATACTTCTTCCCACTGAGGCTACCATGAGATGGAGGACCAAATAGATCCACATGAAGAAGCTCTAAGATCCTCTTTGATGAAATAATTGTCTTCCTTCGATGGGGAGAGTCATGCATCTTTCCTTCAACACAAGCCCTGCAAACACGATCTTTGGCAAAGGAAACATTTTCTTTTAGTCCAAGGATGTGGCCACCCTTGTGAAGACTTTGCAAAGTTCTCATATTGACATGAGCTAGCCGGCGATGCCATAGACAACCCACATAGGCCGTTCTGAATAGGCACATCGGACCTAAAGTGGTTTTCCCTGAAAAGTCCACCACATACAAGTCATTTTTGACGTACCAAATGAAAGCGACCTTGAGAGACTTGCTCCATAAGAGTACCACGATACCATCATCAATGAAAACTGCAAAACCCATCTTACTAAGGGCACGAACAAAGTAAATTATATCCAAGGGTCTCAACAAGCATGACATCCATGAGAGAGATATCATGGGTCACCACAACCTTCCCGAGACCTAATACCTTAAACTTGGATTTGTCACCATAGGAGACGGTTATTTGATCATGATTGGGCCTCATCTCCGTGATTATCTCTTTGCTTCTGGTCATATGACTTGTGCATCCACTATCAAGCACCCATTGCGACCCACCGGAAGCATAACCCTACAAGACAATTACATCTTGGTTTTAGGTAACCATTTTTCAATGGGTCCTCTCATGTTAGTAACAAGGGTCTTTGTAACCCAAATAGACCAAGAAATATAATTATCATAAGGACCTACATAACTAGCATAAACGTCACCATAATATTGATACATCCATTTTGCATCACTATTCTATGTCTTAATTCAATATTATTCATTGATATATTTCATATTGAGAGGTGATACTTATGTTATTTCATCTATTTTTTCATGGTTGATGACTTTTGGAGCATGGATCGCTGCAGTCAGGATTCTGATGGAAAAGGTGCTGTTTGGAGGCAAAATTCGCGAAGATCAAAAAATTCGGGAAAATATACGGAAAATCCTTTTTTTTCAGAAGACTAAGGATGCCAGAAGACGGAGTGGAGATGGGCCACAGGGGGCCCACACCACCCCCTGGCGCGGGCAGCCCTAGGCCGCGCCAACAGGTGGTGTGGCCGCCCTGGCCCACCTCTGGCTCTCCCCTCTGGCGTATATCATCCTCCTGAAACCCTAAGACTCGGGGAGCAACCACAGAAAGATTCCACCGCCTCTGCGGGGCAGAAAACACCGAGAGAGAAAGATCTCTCCGGCAGACAGATTTCTGCCGGGGGAATTCCTTCTCGGAGAGGGGAGATCCTCGCCATCAACACCACCATCAAGCTGGACTTCATCGGGATCATCATCATCACCATCATCATCACCATCAGCACCCTCATCACCATCTCCATATTGCTGTAACAATTGAATTGAATCTTGCATTAGTTCATTGGGGAAACTTTCCCGGTGTTGATTACTCTTTGTAGTTGATGCTATTGATTGAACAATTGAATTATTGTTTATGTTCAGATTGTTATACATCATTATTCCATCTCTGATCATGATCCATATGGTGTCTTGTGAGTAGTTCGTTTTGTTCTTGAGGACATGGGAGAAGTCTTGTTGTTAGTAGTGGAGTTGCGTTGAGAAAGATTCAATAGATTGTTATTTAAGTTGTGGTGTACTTCTTCTAGTGGTGTCATGTGAACGTCGACTACATGACACTTCACCTATATGGGCCTAGGGGAATGCATTGTGTATTTGACTACTAATCGTAGGGGTTGCCGGAGTGACAGAAACCTGAACCCCCGTTAGGAAACCATTGCACAAGGGACGTAAGGGTCTTAGAGTTTAAAATTGTGGTTAGGTTTCTACCTTAATTACTTTCTTGTACTTACGGATGTTTGCAAGGGGTATAATCACAAGAATGTATTAGTCTTGGATGGGGCGGTACATTAGCATAGGTTCACCCACACAACACTTAGCAAGCTAGAGAAGATTAATCAGCTATATGAAGCGAAAGCACTTAACAGTCTTCCCGTGTGTCCTCGAGAACGTTTGCTCATCTTAAGTAATACCACCGGCTTGTCCTTTGTTGCATAAAGGATTGGGCCACTTGCTGCATTTATTCCTACTATCTTTTATTTACTCGTACTTTGTTTACTTGTTATATCGAAAACCCCTAAAAATCAATTTGCTAAGTATCTGCAGAGAATTCCTGATCCATACCACTAGCCAGCACCTTCTGCTCCTCGTTGGGTTCGACACTCTTACTTGTTGTAAATACTGTGATACACCCCCTATACTTGTGGGTCATCAAGACTATTTTCTGGCGCTGTTGCTGGGGAGTGAAGCGCTATTGGAGAGTGGAACTGGTAAAGGAAACTTCTACTGTGAGTATTGTTTACTTCTGTTAGTTGCTTTATTTTCGTTATGGATAATTCGCTGAGTTTCTTATTTGGTAATGCTACTACCACTGCTAAGGTAGTAGATAAGCCACCACCTGCTGAGAATGATTGTTTCAAAATACCTACAAGAATTATTGATCGTGTTATGGATAATTACTATGTTGGGGGTGGAACTGTCCATCCTGGTGATCATTTGCTTTTTATACACGAATTATGCGGGTTGTTCAAGTGTGCATGTATTACTACAGATCAAGTTAAGAAGAAGTTATTCTCATTATCGCTGAAAGGAAGAGCTGAGGAATGGTATAAGCTGCTGAAGAATGGTCAAGCTCTGGAATGGCAGGAAATAGTGCCTCTCTTTTATTCAAAGTTTTATCCTCCTAGTGAGATTCATAAAGATCAGAATCAAATATACAACTTTTGGCCTCTTGATGGAGAGAGTACAACTCAAGCTTGGGGGAGATTGAAGTTACTAATGCTCAAATGTCCCATTCATGAGCTCCCCAACAATATTATTATCAATAACTTTTATGCAAGGCTCCCTCTACATGACAAAGATTTATTGGATGCTTCTTGTGCTGGATCATTCACTCGCATGAAAGAAGAAGCTCAATGGGACCTTCTAGACCGTATTCAAGACAATGCTGAAGCTTGGGAGAATGACAAAGGTAGAAAGTCAGGTATAAATTATGATTATGAATGCATTGAATCTTTTATGGGAACTGATGACTTTCAAAATATTAGTAATATTTATGGTCTTGATTTGCAAGTTATTACGAATTTCTTTAGAGCTTTTGCTTCCTATATCGAAATTCCAAAAAGGGGATGGAACAAATACCATGCACCTTACAAAGATATTGTTGATTATGCTCCTATTGGAAGTGCTGATTATTGCATTATTGACCCCATCTTACCCGAACCTTATATCGAGAAGATTCCCTTCCCCGAAAAGGTAAAGGACCATCCTATGATAACTAATGTAATCACCAAAAGTGAAAAAAGAACTGTAAAACCTGATGAACAAATTAACATTGAACCCGTGGTAGCAATTGTGAAAGACCTTGTCACTAAAAGCATAGAAGATGGGCACATAGTCTTTTGTGAGGATGCTTCTAATATTGTTTCACATCCCAATAGAACTAAAAAAGCTAGTGTTCCTGTGCTTTCTGTTAGAATTGGTGATCATTGCTATTATGGTTTATGTGATATTGGTGCAAGCTCCAGTGCTATTCCTTATGAGCTTTACAGAGAAATTATGCATGAAATCAGTCCTTGCGAGTTGGAAGAGATTGATGTGGTCATTCACCTTGCTAATAGAGAGACCATCTCTCCAATTGGTATTGTACGAGACGTGGAAGTTCTTTGTGGTAAGATTATGTACGCTGCTGATTTTCTAGTACTTGGTTCTGCTGCTAGTAAAACCTACCCTATCATTTTTGGCAGACCTTTCTTGAGTACTTGTGGAGCTATTATTGATTGCAAGAGGGAGAAAATCTTGACTACGTTTGATGGGGAATCTTATGAGTTTAATTTTTTGAAATTTTCTAAAGAACCTGGCGAAGAGGAAACCCATAATGAGGATTTTAGGGTTGAACAACGTGCTTCTATTTCTCTTGCTCCTAACAATGCTTTGCAGCAATTTATGGAAGATCATGAAAGTGAAATCTTCATGGAAGAAAGGAATGAGATTGACAGGATTCTCCGTGATCAACCTATGATGCTTAAGCACAACTTGCCTATAGAAGACTTGGGTACCACGATGCCACCTAAAAAGGATCCGGTTTTCGATCTAAAACCTCTCCCTGATGATCTTAAATATGCTTATATTGATGATAAAAAGATATATCCTGTTATTGTTAGTGCTAAACTTTCAGGGAAGGAAGAAGAAAGGTTATTGGAAGTTTTGAGGAAACATCACGGAGCTATGGGCTATACTCTGGATGATTTTAAAGGGATTTCACCTACTATATGTCAGCATTCTATCAACATAGAACCAGATGCGAAGCCAGTAGTGGAGCACCAACGACGTTTAAACCCTAGGATGAAGGAAGTGGTAAGGAATGAGGTATTGAAACTCCTTGATGCTGGTATTATTTACCCTATTGCTGATAGTGAATGGGTTAGTCCTGTTCATTGTGTTCCTAAAAAGGGAGGTATTACCGTTGTCCCTAATGATAAAGATGAGCTTATTCCTCAAAGAATAGTGGTAGGCTATAGGATGTGCATCGATTTTAGGAAAGTCAATAAAGTTACTAAGAAAGATCACTACCCGCTTCCTTTTATTGATCATATGTTGGAAAGGTTGTCTAAAAAGACCCATTTTTGTTTTCTTGATGGTTATTCTGGTTTCTCTCAAATTGCTGTTAAACAACAAGATCAAGAAAAAACTACTTTTACTTGCCCTTATGGAACTTATGCTTATAGACGTATGCCTTTTGGTTTATGTAATGCTCCTGCTACTTTCCAAAGGTGCATGTCTGCTATCTTTCATGGTTTTTGTGAGGAAATTGTAGAAGTGTTCATGGATGAATTTTCTGTCTATGGAACTTCTTTTGATAATTGTCTGCACAACCTAGATAAAGTTTTGCAGAGATGTGAAGAAACTAATCTTGTTCTTAATTGGGAGAAATGCCACTTCATGGTTAATGAAGGGATTGTTCTTAGGCATAAAGTTTCTGAAAGAGGCATAGAAGTTGATAGAGCTAAGGTTGAGGCAATTGAGAAGATGCCATGTCCAAGAGACATCAAAGGTATTCGTAGTATCCTTGGTCATGCTGGTTTCTATAGGAGGTTTATTAAAGACTTCTCTAGGATATCAAAACCTCTCACTAATCTTCTTCAAAAAGATGTACCCTTCGTTTTTGATGATGATTGTAGGGAAGCTTTTGAAACTCTTAAGAAGGCTTTAACTACATCCCCTATTGTTCAACCACCTGATTGGAGTTTACCCTTTGAAATAATGTGTGATGCTAGTGATTTTGCTGTAGGGGCTGTCCTTGGGCAACGTATTGATAAAAAGTTAAACTTTATCCATTATGCTAGTAAGACTCTAGATGCTTCTCAAAGGAATTACGCCACTACTGAAAAGGAATTTCTAGCTGTTGTTTTTGCCTGTGATAAGTTTAGTCCCTATATTGTGGACTCAAAAGTAACCATTCATACTGATCATGCTGCTATTAAATATCTTATGACGAAGAAGGACGCTAAGCCTAGGCTTATTAGATGGGTACTTCTTTTACAAGAGTTTGATCTACATATAGTAGATAGGACGGGTGCTGAAAACCCCGTGGCTGATAATTTATCTCGTTTGGAAAACATCTCTTTTGACCCTATGCCTGTTAATGATAGTTTTCCAAATGAACAGTTAGCTGCAGTAGGGGTGAGCTCGCGAGGAAGCCCTTGGTATGCTGATTATGCTAACTTTATTGTCTCCAATTATTTGCCTCCAACTTTTACGGCTCAGCAAAGAAGAAAGTTCTTCTATGATTTGAGGCATTATTTTTGGGATGACCCACACTTATACAAAGAAGGAGTGGATGGTATTATGCGAAGATGTGTTACAAAAGGAGATATTGCGTAAATGTCATGGTAGTGCTTATGGAGGATATCATGCAGGAGATAGAACTGCACAAAAGGTGCTACAATCAGGTTTCCACTGGCCTACCCTTTTTAAAGATGCAAGCAAATTTGTTTTATCTTGTGATGAATGTCAGCGTGTTGGTAATATTTCTAGACGCAATGAAATGCCTATGAACTACTCTCTAGTTATTGAACCTTTTGATTGTTGGGGATTCGACTTTATGGGTCCTTTCCCTCCTTCGAAGGGTTACACTCATATTCTTGTTCCGTTGATTATGTTACTAAGTGGGTAGAAGCCATTCCTACAAAGAGTGCTGACGGGGAGACTTCTCTAAAAATGCTTAAGGATGTTATCTTTCCTAGGTTTGGGGTGCCTAGGTATCTCATGACTGATGGGGGTTCTCATTTCATTCATGGTGGTTTTAGGAAGACCCTTGCTAAATATGATGTTAATCATAGAATTGCTTCAGCTTATCACCCCCAAACTAGCGGGCAAGTAGAGTTATCAAATAGAGAAATTAAATCTATCTTGCAAAAGACTGTTAATAGGTCTAGAAAAACTGGGCTAAGAAGTTGAATTATGCTTTATGGGCTTATAGAACTTCTTACAAAAATCCTATGGGAATGTCTCCTTATAAAATGGTTTATGGGAAAGCTTGCCACCTACCCTTAGAATTAGAACACAAAGCTTACTGGGCAGTGAAAGAACTAAATAGAGATTGTAAGCTCGCTGGAGAGAAAAGATTATTTGACTTAAGTTCTTTAGATGAATGAAGGAGTGAAGCCTATGAGAATTCTAGGCTCTTTAAGGAAAAAGTTAAAAGATGGCATGACAAGCGAATACTTAAGAGAGAATTTCACGTTGGTGAGAGAGTTCTATTGTATAGGTCTCGTCTCAATTTTTTTGCAGGTAAGCTACTATCAAAATGGGAAGGAATTGAAGAAGTATACCATTCAGGAGCAATAAAAATTTCTTCTCTAAAAGATAATACTACACAAGTAGTGAATGGACAGCGACTCAAACACTATATTGCTAGAGATTCTCACAATGAAGATGTTGATGCCTTTCAAGTTATAACTCCAGAGAAATTCATCGAGGACCAAATTCAGAGGCCTGCAGAGTCTATTTTCAAATAGGTAACAGTTCTGGTAAGAAAAGTTCCACGAAAATACAATCCAACTATATTTTTGCAGTTTTTAGTCAACAAGGGAAGCTACGAAGCGAAAAAGGGACGAAAACGGAGCCGGGGTAGCCCACACCACCCTGTGGCGCGGGCCCACCCCTGGCCGCGCCACCAGGTGGTGAGGCCACCCAAGACTCCGCCTCCGACCCGTTTTCACCCAGTACCTTCCTCTTGTTATGAAACTTCGTAATATATAACCCCCCCGGATCCCCCGAGGTCCGTATATCGTGTTTTCGTCGTGTTTTTGTTTCGATCTGTTTCTGCTAGGTAAAATCTCAGATTTGTAGCCTCAATGTATTCCAATGGATCAGTTAAGGGAGATTCCTTGGAAGATATCATCAACCCATACATGAGAGAATTGAAGATTCATCCCAAGGAGTTATTGCTCAAAGGTGGGGAGGTTCGGGTTAAAGAGGTTCAAGGCCCTAAAGGTGAAGGAAGTCTGGAGGACATGATGGAAGCATTGGAACAAGAAGTCTTTAGGTACAAGAAGATGGCGGAGCGCGAAGTGGATATCATCCATAAGATTTGTTCTGAACTCATCACCGAGCACCAAAAGGAGACTGCTGAACTCAAAGACGAAGTCCTCTCACTCCGCCAAGCAACCAACGAACTGCAAGCACGGTTCTATGACGTTCAAAATCAAAACTGTGAGTATGAGGCTAGATTTAAACTCATAAGTGCTGCTGCAAGTTTCAGGATGTTGGAAACCACGATGTCCTTTGTTGATGGGAAGCTTTTACCTTGGAAGACGGACGAAGATGAGAGGATACCACCATCACCAAAGGAGTAATTCGTCAACAGGTTTGGCATCCCCTTGGTTTGTTCCAAGCTTGGGGGAGTGCCGCGGTATCACATCACTATCTTCTATCTTTTTACCTTATTAGTAGAGTCATATCATGAATAGAGGAGTTATTATGTAGTATGGTTTGCATTATGGAAGTGTCCCCTCTCTCGTTAGATATGTATCCCTTGGAATATTAATGAGAAGTTCTATCATTCACTCTTTCGCATAGCTTATATTAGTTTTCAATTCGTGGTTATATGATTGATCTTGTTGTTAGTATTGGTAGCACTCTGGGATCATTGAGTTAATTTAGTTGGTTTTGGCAAACCTGGCTCGGTCAGTAGCAACACTATTTTTGAGAGTTGAAAGAAAAAGATAGAAGTACTCTAGAGAAAAATAATTTCATCATCTTTCTTTCTTGATTTGCTCATAAGTCTAGTATTATCTAGTTAAGATCTTTTGTGCTTCCAAGGAAGATTCCATGTTTGTTTTCATCACTTGTATGCTTGTTTGTATCCTTCAACTCTTATACTTGCTACCCAGCCTTGCTAGCCAAAAACCTGTACTGAGAGGATTTCTTCTCGTGCATCCACTTCCTTAAACCAAAACCTTCGCCATTTGTGTCCACCATACCTACCTAGTAGCATTATTGCTATTCCAAGTAAATTCTTGTTCTATGTACCTCCCAAATTAAACTTGTTATGTGAAAATTAGTGATTAAAGCTGTCACGAACTTGATGGCACACTTTACTTTCTTGCATTTAATAAACTTGAACCATTGTGCTCACCTATGTTGCGTATATGCTTGCGCTTTGTAAGTTGTGGATTAGCAGAACCATGTTGTCATGGGGAACGCTTTCAACATTGCACTGGTACTTTGTACCAAGTTGATATCATGTTCTTTTATCTATGGATGTCGTTGGTGTGAAATGAAAGGGAGCTTGTAAGTCCATGGAGTTATGCATATGTGTTAGAGAAACGCCTGGGCCGCTGGTCTAATCCATGCTGACATGGTGGAAACCTACAGCGTAACCATAACGAGTATCTATGAAGCATTCTTCTTATAAAAAAAGAGTCTGATATTGAGAAAAAAGAGAAAAAGAAAAAAAGAGATATTATGAAAAGAGGAAAGAGAGAAAAAAGCACCATATTCCCATGGTAAATAAGAAGATTGCTGAGATGCTTGTTGTCTGCTTGCCTTGTCATTTTGATATGGGGATTCTTCCGTATCATCGGGCAAGGGGTACCCCGTTGGCAGTTCTCTATGATACACATATGCTTACGATGACAAGAACTTACCGGTGACTAAACTTGAGTAGCATGAGGAGCGGCCCTCGTATTCAAGGGACATGAGATTCTCAACTTACAACTTGTCAATGCATATCCTCATTTTTATCACTTTAACCTTAATCATCTAAAGATGCCTATGATGGGGGCAATGAGATCTGAAAGCTAGTAAGTATCATAATTTTTGGGAGCTCTTTATGAGACTTGCAATCCCTGCTTCCCTCTACTAAGGGCCTTTCTTTCACTTTGTAGTTGAGTCAGTAAACCTATTCCCTTCTTTCTCAGCAAGTATTTTGAGTTGATGTGTTTCATTCATTCATATGATGATTTATTCAATCATGTTTCTTATGTTCCTTGCTTTGCATGTTGCTCTTATCTTGATGTTTACTACTTTGAAGGTTTCAGTGAAAAACTAGCTATTTGTGAACTCCAGCAAATTATCAACTATTCTTCGACCAAGAGCTAAGTTTGCCATTACCAATTATGATTCACTTTATGTATCTTTATTGTGTTTCCTTTACTCATTACAAGTTGAGTTATATAATAGTGAGTTGTCTTCTATTATGATCTACGTATTTGATGAATGTGATGCTTCTTGTCCATATTCTTTTATCGACTCTTCACTCCATAAACTTGAGGCCATGTTTATTGAGCTCAGTTTCGCTTGAGGACAAGCGAAGTCTAAGCTTGGGGGGAGTTGATACGTCCATTTGGCATCAATATTCTATGTCTTAATTTACTATTATTCATTGATATATTTCATATTGAGAGGTGATACTTATGTTATTTCATCTGTTTTTGCATGGTTGATGACTTTTGGAGCATGGACTGCTGTAGTCAGGATTCTGATAGAAAAGGTGCTGTTTGGAGGCAAAATTCGCGAAGATCAGAAAATCTGGGAAAATATACGGAAAATCCTATTTTTCCAGAAGACAAAGGATGCTAGAAGACGGAGTGGAGATGGGCCACAGGGGGCCCACACCACCCCCTAGCGCGGGCAGCCCTAGGCCATGCCAGCAGGTGGTGTGGCCGTGCTGACCCACCTCTGGCTCCCCCCTCTGGCGTATATCATCCTCCCGAAACCCTAAGACTCGGGGAGCGACCATAGAAAGATTCCGCCGCCTCTGCGGGGCGGAGAACACCGAGAGAGAAAGATCTCTCCGGCAAACAGATTTCTGCCGGGGGAATTCCTTCCTGGAGAGGGGAGATCGTCGCCATCAACACCACCATCAAGCTAGACTTCATGGGGATCATCATCATCATCACCATCATCATCACCATCAGCACCCTCATCACCATCTCCATATTGCTGTAACAATTGAGTTGAATCTTGCATTAGTTCATAGGGGAAACTTTCCCGGTGTTGATTACTCTTTGTAGTTGATGCTATTGAGTGAACCATTGAATTATTGTGTATGTTCAGATTGCTATACATCATTATTCCATCTCTGATCATGATCCATATGATGTCTTGTGAGTAGTCCATTTTGTTCTTGAGGACATGGGAGAAGTCTTGTTGTTAGTAGTGGAGTTGCGTTGAGAAAGATTCAATAGATTGTTATTTAAGTTGTGGTGTACTTCTTCTAGTGGTGTCATGTGAATGTCGACTACATGACACTTCACCTATATGGGCCTAGGGGAATGCATTGTGTATTTGGCTACTAATCGTAGGGGTTGCCGGAGTGACAAAAACCTGAACCCTCGTTAGGAAACCATTGCACAAGGGACGTAAGGGTCTTAGAGTTTAAAATTGTGGTTAGGTTTCTACCTTAATTACTTTCTTGTACTTACGGATGTTTGTAAGGGGTATAATCACAAGTATGTATTAGTCTGGATGGGGCGGTACATTAGCACAGGTTCACCCACACAACACTTAGCAAGCTAGAGAAGATTAATCAGCTATATGAAGCGCAAGCACTTGACAGTCTTCCCGTGTGTCCTCAAGAACGTTTGGTCATCTTAAGTAATACCACCGGCTTGTCCTTTGCTGCATAAAGGATTGGGCCACTTGCTGCATTTATTCCTACTATCTTTTATTTACTCGTACTTTGTTTACTTGCTATATCAAAAACCCCTAAAAATCCGTTTGCTAAGTATTTGCAAAAAATTCCTGATCCATACTACTAGGCAGCACCTTCTGCTCCTCGTTGGGTTCGACAGTCTTACTTATCGAAAATACTGCGATACACCCCTTATACTTGTGGGTCATCAATAATCACTAAACAAATCATAGTGAGGATTATTAGACCCTGCAAAACCATCATAATCAGTTTTGTCCTTCGTGATGTTCTTTTCAATGATGCTTGTCTTTTCTTGAGTATTCTTAGCCTTGTTTTTCTTGTTCTTCTTCTTATTGGTCTTGGGAAAAAAGCCAAGTCCCTCCTTTCCATTGTTTGTCCTTTGCTTGCTCAATACCTCATCAAGGACTTCCTTACCTTTGGGAAGAGATGACTTGGCAAGATCAACTTTCAATCTAGCATTTTATTAAAGAATGTCTTCATGATTGCACATCAGTGCAGAGGTGCTTGGAACATCATACTTGGTTAGTAGAGTTTGGAGCTGGTCATGAGACTCATTAAGAATAGAGTATTCACTCTTCAAAGCCTTGTGAGCAATGTCAAGTGCCTCATACTTCTCGGAAAGTCTAGCATGAGCAGCCCCAAATTTAAGCTTCTCTCGTTTTAGCTTCTTTGTCTTAGCAATAGCCTGATCCCGTTCCTTCACAACTTTGGCCATAAGTTCATCACTGGATTCCTCAATTGACTCAACCCTCTCTTCAAGAGAGGCCCGGATCTCTTCTTCTTCTAGATCATTTTTCAAGGATGCTATTTCCATTGCATCCTCCCTTTCAATTCCGCCCTTTGCTTCAAGGAGTTCTTCCGAGTGAGCAAGTTGACTCATGAGAGCCTCACCTTGTAATTTAGTCATAAAACAATCCAAGGCAATAACTTATTCCTTAGCCTTAAGACTAGTGGCATCATCCATGTCGGCATTCATGGTAGTCTTAGGAAAGGAAGTGATCAAAGGTGATACCTCGGAACCTCTTGCCATGAGGCAACTGACGTTCTTGTTGTAGGCATTTTCATTTGGAGAATCGAAGAGTGAAGCAGTTAGTGTAGATGTAGTAGCTATGGCAGCCACCTCTCTTGAACTCTCTTCACCTTCTTCGTCTTCGCTTGCGTATGAATACTCCTCTTAGGCTACCAACACAATCTTTGGTTGCTGCTTGTAGGGAGCATTCTTCTTGTTAAATGGCTTCTTGCGAGGAGCTTTTGACTTCTCCTTAAGAACTAGTCTCCCCCTATGATATTCTCTACTTTGATAGGGGCATTCAGCTACGAAATGCAAACGGTCACCACCGTTGTAACAATACCTCATTTTTGGACCGTTTTCTTTCCTTCCACTTGACCCATTCTTGCACTCAAGTTCAGATTTTTCTTTGGTCGGGTCCTTCCAAAAGTTTCTTGCGTAGAACGCCATGTACTCACCATGGGCATGCTTGGCCTCCTCGGGATAGCTCATGGAATCTATGTCAAGGCTTCTATCGTCTTCTTCTTGCTCAGTGACATTGGCCTTCAAAGCAACATTCACACCTTTTTGCATTCCAATTGCTCGAGCACAAGCATCTTCAATGTTCTTTTCCGTAACTTTGAATGCAGCCATTTCTTGCATGACTTCATTGGAAGTCATTTTGTGATAGTTATGTCTACCTTGTAAGCTCTTCAAATCCATGGGCTCAAATGGCATAAGTGCGCTTACATATTTCCTCTTGATCCATGCATCATCAACATGTGTAGCACCATGCTTTCTAAATGTGGTGGCCATACCCTTGAGTCTTCTATACACATCTTCGTGGTCCTCACCATCCAACATATAGAACCCTTCAGCTTCATTACTTAGAGCATCATACCTATTTCTTCTCATGCTCTCATTTCCAATGAACAAGTCGGTGATGGTATCTCAAGCTTCCTTAGCAGTGTTGAAATGTTCAATGTGTGGCATGTCCTTGGGACCCACACCGAGCTAAATCATGTGCAAAGAGGTTGCATTGATTTGACTATCAACAATTTCTTTCCTTGTCAAGTTGTTTGGATCCCCAATGTGGAGGCCAACTTCAATAATGAAAGGATAGAGATGTCGCCTAGAGGGAGGTGAATAGGCAATTTCAAAACTATTATGGTTTTGGCTTGATAGAATGCAGAATTAAACTAACGTTTATTTTACAAGGACAAAACCTAAATACACTAGTCTCAACTAAGTGCACCAACAACAAGTTAAGATAAGAAAGATAGCACAAGATAAATATACCACAAGTGATAAGCAAGATATAAGTACTTCAAGCTCGATGGCTATCACAAGGAAAGTAAGCTCGGGTATAGAGATAACTGAGGCACGCAGAGATGAAGATGAATTCCCGTGTTCCATTACAAGTAAGGTATGTCACATTGGAGAGGTGTGGGGTTCCACAAAGGATTTCCTAATACCACGAAGGCTCACCTTCTTCTCCGAGTCTATCCCACAAACGAATAGGCCCTTTCCTTATGGCTAGCTTTTCCTCCACTCCAGAGATGGCAAGCTCCACAACCACTTCACAAGCTCCACGAAGGATAAGCCCAAGTCTCTTCACAATCTTCCACAAAGAGGACACCACGGCATCAACCGCCAAGCCAACTAGGAGGTCACCCTCCAAGAGTAACAAGCTCACGGTCTCTCAATTGAACAAATCGTAATGGAGAGCTCAACACTTATGCAAGAATGCAAAGCGAGAACACCAAGGGTGCTCAAATCCTTCACTCTCAAATCCCACCAAATCAACAAGTGCTAGGGAGGAATTAGAGAGGAATAATAATGGTGGAAGTCAACCAATGACTCCAAGATCTAGATCCAAAGGGTTCCCCTCACTTAGAGGAGGAATTTGGTGGGGATTTGATACGTCGTAAACGTATCTATAATTTTTGATGTTCCATGCTTGTTTAGCATCTACTTTCTTATGTTTTGTTCATACTTTGATGTATTTTTATACATTTTCTGGAACTAACCATTTAACAAGATGCCATAGTGCCAGTTGCCTGTTTTCTGTTGTTTTTGGTTTCAGAAAAGCTGGAAAAGAAATATTCTCGGAATTGGACCGGACAAAAGCAAAAGTCAATATTTTACCAAAAGACTCATGGAGCCAGAAGACGAGACGGAGAGGGGCCATGAGGTGGCCACACCACCTGGTGGCGTGGGCTAGCCTAGGCCGCGCCAGGGGGTGGTGTGGGCCCCTCAGGTGCCCATCGACCTTGCCTCTTCGCCTATATATTCCCCCCGGGATGAAAACCCTAAACACCAGATCAGAATTCCACAAAAAGTTCTGTAGTACCGCCACCCCGAAGAGGAGATTCGGGGGACAAAAGTCTCTGTTCCGGCACCCTGCCGGGATGGGGAAGTAACCCCAGATCCATCTCCATCGACTCCACCACCATCTCCATCACCGTTGTTGACTCCCATGATGAGGAGGGAGTAAGTTCTCTCTCGAGGCTAAGGGATCTACCGGTAGCTATGTGTTCATCTCTCTCTCTCTATGCGTGATCTTATGAGATCTTGAGCTTTATAATCTATAGATCTATTCTGCTACTCAAGTGCTTTAATTAATCTCTGCTTATCCCCACGTGTGTGAAGTTGACAGTGTGCACACCGTGTGGCACTTTGGCTAAGGCTACATAAATACTTATCATGAGTATAATTTGAGTTGGATGTCTCTATGATATTGTGGTGTTTGTTGGAACCATCTAGCGCTCAAGGTGATAGTGAGGGGTTATCTAGATGGGGAATGCGAAGTTTAAGGTGTGTTGTTATAGCCCTACATCGTCTGACTAGAGAGTAGTTTAGGGTAGCATCATGAAGAGAAGATATTTATATTAGAGTGTCCACTAGTGAAAGTATGATCCCTAGGCCTTATTTCTAAGCATTGAAACACCATTTACAATCAGTCCTGTTACATGTTTGCTTGCTGCCACTATTATTTTAGATTGTAATTACCACTTATAATCATCCATATTACTTGTATTTCACTATCTCTTCGCCGAACTAGTGCACCTATACATCTGACAAGTGTATTGGGTGTGTTGGGGACACAAGAGACTTCTTGTATCTTGATTGTAGGGTTGCTTGAGAGGGATACCTTTGACCACTTCCTCCCCGAGTTCGATAAACCTTGGGTGATCCACTTAAGGGAAACTTGCTTTTGTTCTACAAACCTGTGCACTTGGAGGCCCAACACTATCTACAAGAATAGAAGCATGCGTAGACATCAAGCTATTTTCTGGCGCTGTTGCCGGTGACGTAAGGTAAAAGGTACTCACATCCTCCGGCTACTAAGCTATCCTCTAGTACTGTTGCTGGTGTGTGAGTGCTCAAAGTTATTTCCTTTATATTCTACAATTATATCTTTTTGTTTCTTGTTTTTATTTTCACTAGTTAGGCTGAATGAAAAACAACAACAAAATTAGAGAGCTTTTTAGTATTTTTCCAAAGGTAGAACATAAATGGTTTGAAAAGAAAATTAAAAAACCCATGGAACTTTCTTTGCATGCTAATAACAATTATATTAGTTGAATTCTTTGAACACCATTATTGCTAATTCTATGGAAGAGTCTAAGCTTGGGGAAGCTGGTTTTGATGAGCATGATATTTTTAGTCCCCCAAGCACGGAGGATAAAATTTACTTCGATGATACTATACCTCCAATATATGATGATTACAATGATGAATATGATATTTTCAGTCCACCTACCATATAGGAGAAAATTAATTATGATTACAATATGCCTCCTATATTTGATGACTATGGTGATGAGAATAATAATGATAGCTATTTTGTTGAATTTGCTCCCACTATGATTAATAAGAATGACTATGCTTATAGGGAGAGTAATAATTATTTTATACATGTGGCTCATGATAAGAATGTTTTATGTGATAGTTATATTGTTAATTTTATTTATGATTCTACTAAAAGTTATTATGAGAGAGGGAAACATGGTTTTATGTATCTCAACAATATTAAGTTTCTCCTCTTTATGTTGAAAATTTTGAAGTTATATTTGTTTTGCTTTCCTATGCTTGTTGCTTTGTGCTTTCATGACTTGTTTCTTTACAAGATTATTTTCCATAGAAAGTGGGTTAGACTTAAATTTATTCCATATTTGCTTCTTGATGTTCTCTTTTACTTCAATTCAATTTTTTATGTGAGCATCATCGAAATTATCATGCCTAGCTCAAAGGCATTAAAGAAAAGCACTATTGGGAGATAACCCAAATTTCTATTTAGTAAGTTTTTATTTTTTTTGAGCCTTGGAAGTTATTACCGCTGTAATAACCTCTCCTTATCCTTTTTGTTTGGTTTTTGTGCCAAGAATAATCTCTAATGAGAGGGCAGTAAGATATGGGAAAGTTGCTGTCCCGTAACGGGTTTCTGTGCGTCACTGTAAAAAATCGTGAAAAATTTCTGTAAGTCGGATTATGCTGTAATTGTTTGTGTTTCTGCCCCAGGTTGTTATCTAACTTTCGTTAGTTTAACACTTTTCGATTTGAGCAACATAAGGTCTTCAAAAAAATCGATGTTTACCTGCTGGTCTGTTTTGACAAATTTCTGCCATTATTTGCATTTGCCTCTTATTCTCCTTCTCTTTGAGTTCTCTTTGATCATTTAAACTTTTAAAAGGAATTGCTACAGTATCTTGTGTTTTAATGGAAGTTTTACTTGTTTTGAAACTGAACCAAAAGACTTATTATCTTGAGTACACTAATATTGCTAATGAAGATTGTGTGAAGTTTTGTATGAAGGAAATTTTAAAGTGTAGGGAAGAATAATATGATGAGATGAAGTATGGACAAAAGCTCAAGGTTGGGGATGCCACCCGTGTCACCCCAAGAAATATTCAAGAAGTACAAGCATCAAAGCTTGGAGATGCCCAATGCATCCCCTTCTTCAACAATAAAAATCTCAGGTTTTCTTCCAAAACACTTCATTTTTATTGTTTCATGCACAATTGTGTTGTTCTTGGAGTGTCTTTGTCTTTGTTTTTAGTTTTCTTTTGTTTGGTTTGCTTAAATAAATTGGTTGGATCCCAACACACTTCTTTTGGAGAGAGACACACCCCGTTATTCATTGCCTAGAAGACTCTAGTTTTCACTCTTATTGTTCTACGAGTGTTCTCCTTTGGTAGCAGTGCATTTAGCTTTAGTTTTTGATTTGGATTGGAAAAGAGTAGGAAATCTCATGCTTATAAGTGGTACAAAAGGAGTCTTGTTTTGATTGTGGCCTAGACTTTATCATGTCATGTTTGATATTGCTTTGACTTTATGCTTAGTGATTACTGCTGTAGCATGACTTGTTCCAAACAATTGAGATTGCTTAATGTGTCTTGAAAAAATCATGCGTTGTTTGGGCATATAAAATCATAATATTGTGGTATTCTCCTTCGATGATTTATTTGGGTTAACTTGGCGCATGCTCACACCATGTTAAGACTATACCAAGTCACCATAGCCTCTATGATCATTTAGTTTTCGACTTGTAATATCACTTTATGCTTTAATTAATAATGTTTTGTCGCTTTGCATGATTATGGCCATTATTGCTCTCTTAGTTGGTCGCTCCTAGTCTTTTGGTATCCTCCATATGTACCAAATATGAGTTCCACTCATCCATCCAACTCCAAATAAACCAAGTTATTGCAAAGAGTCCACCATACCTACCTATTAGCATTATTGCTATTCCAAGTATATTCATGTTTTTATCTACCTTCCAAATTAAACTTGTTATGTGAAAATTAGTGATTAAAGCTCTCATGAACTTGATGGAACACTTTACTTTCTTGCACTTAATAAACTTGAACCATTGTGCCCATCTATGTTGCGTATATGCTTGCGTTTTATGAGTTGTGAATTAGGAGAACCATGTTACCATGGGGAACGCTTTCAACATTGCACTTTATTTAGTTGATATCATGTTCTTTTGCTTATGGATCCCGAAAGTGTGAAATGAAAGGGGAGCTTGTAGGGCTCATGGAGTTTGTATATGTGTTAGAGAAACGCTTGGGCGGCTAGTCTAAGCCACGCCTAATCATGGTGGAAACGTGCAACATAACCATAGTGAGGAATCTGTGAAGCATCCAAAAAGGGAAAACCCTATGCAAATAGCATACAAAATGATCGCTGAGATGCTCATTGTCTGCTTGCCTTGTCATTTTGATATGGGAAAGCTTCTGTATCATCGGGCAAGGGGTACCCCGTTGGCGTTTCTCTATGATACACATGTACTTACAATGACAAGAACTTACCTGTGACTAAAGGTGAGTAGCATGAGGTTCGGTACTCGTAAGTAAGGGGCATGCGATTTTCATCTTATAACTTGTCAAGCATATCCTCGTATTTGTTCACTTTAACCTTAATCACCTAAAGATGCTTATGATAGGGGCAATGAGAGCTGAAAGCTAATAAGTACCATAATTTTTGGAAGCTCTTTATGAGACTTGAATCCCTGCTTCCTTCTATGAAGGGCCTTTCTTTTATCTTTATGTTGAGTCTCCATCTTCTATCTTTATGCACCAATTGAGAGAGAGCATAGTGGTCATTCTTAGTTTAATGTGCATTGTCCCAAAACTTGTTGATTGATTCATGACTTTGATATTGATTGTTCTTAAACTATTTGTATCTAGTCACCGTTATGAATTTTGAAGGTGTCCTATGCATTTATGTTTTGCTACACCATGAGGGACAAGCTGAATACCATTCTCATTATGTTTTCCATATGTGAAACAAACAAACGTCTTTCAAAGCATTGTTATACATGAATCTTTTGTTTGTACCTTTTCATGTTACAACATAGTTGCTATGTCTTTTTGTTATAACTATATCTTTCATGTCTATGTTAGAGTACTATGATCCTAGCTATCAATGTTTTACAAATACCTTGATCAAGATTGTGATGGTGCATGTCACCTCAAAAATTATTCTTTTTTATCACTTACCTACTCGAGGACGAGCAGGGGTTAAGCTTGGGGATGTTGATACGTTGCTAACGTATCTATAATTTTTGATGTTCCATGCTTAGTTTTATCTGCTTTCTTATGTTTTGTTCCGACTTTCGAGTACTTTTCATACACTTTCTGGAACTAACCTATTAACAAGATGCCACAGTGCCAGTTGCCTGTTTTCTGCTGTTTTTGGTTTCAAAAAAGCTGGAAAATAAATATTCTCGGCATTGGACCGGCCAAAAGCAAAAGTCAATATTTTACCAGAAGACTCACAGAGCCAGAAGACAAGACGGAGAGAGGCCACTTGGTGGCCACACCACCTGGTGGCGCGGGCTAGCCTAGGCCACGCCAGGGGGTGGTGTGGGCCCCTCGGGTGCGCACCGACCTCGCCTCTTCGCCTATATATTCCCCCCGGGACAAAAACCCTAAACACCAGATCAGAATTCCACGAAAAGTTCTACAGCACCGCCGCCCCCGAAGAGGAGATTCGGGGGACAGAAGTCTCTGTTCCGGCACCCTGCCGGGACGAGAAAGTACCCTCAGAGCCATCTCGATCATCGTTGCTGACTCCCATGATGAGGAGGGAGTAGTTCTCTGTCAAGGCTAAGGGCTCTACTAGTAGCTATTGTTGGGTCCGCAGCATAGAAAACAAAAAATTTCCTACGATGAGAACTACACGCCAAGATCTATCTACTAGGTACAAAGTAACGGGTGGACATACATCCAACGAGAACTTACCCTCGAAGGCAACGAGTTTTGTTAACGAGTAGGAACTCGTGGTTGATGTAGTCGTACACTTCCCGATCTCAAGATCGAGTGGAAGTCCGAGCGCCGCAACTCAGCAGCGCATCCGTACTCGCACACACGTTCAAGCCACCGGACAACCTCCACCTCCTCGCTCCAGCGACCCAGCGGAAGCAGCAACTCCTTCCAGACGAAATGCCACCGGGAACATGTATCTCGCTAATCCGAGACCATGGGGGAATAATTCTAGAGGAGGAGAGAGATCCTTCACAAGGAGGTGTGAGGAAGAAGGAGGAAGAGGGTGGACTTTTATAGGAGGAGGGGGGGTACCCCCTCACTCCATGGCCGGTGCATGGGGGGGTGACCCCCCACCTCCCCCATTCCTGTGGTGGTAACCCCTCCACATTAAAATGCCTCTTCACATTCCCCTTTAAAGTCCCTACTTTAAATGCATTAAAATTCTCCAAGTTTAATGCTCTCTCATTTAATAAAACTCTTTTATTAAATTTATTCAGAATTTTGTTAATTACTTTAATTAACAAACATTCACATATAGCCCCTTGCAATATTTCAATATCACATACAGAACCACTTTCTGCAATTTCACCCGAAACAATTTCCGGTTTCTATCGAAACAATTCCTGCGCTTTGCAATTCTTTCGTCTAAAACGTATGTGCTCCAAAATGGTGTCCAGTAACTCTTAAGTGTGTCACCCTACGGTTCGCGAATAATGCAGACATGATTGAGACTCCTCTCAGATCAATAGTCAGAAGCGGGACCTGGAGATCCATACTGACTCCTGCATATTCAACGATGACTTCTATGATCGTGAGAACCTTTAACGCTTGTAACTAAATCCCTTTGTCTCGCGATATATTACATGTCCGAGATTTGATCATCGGTATCCAAATACCTAGTTTGATCTCGTTACCGACATGCACTCTTTTCTCGTTCTCGTGATATAACATTCTAGTGATCACATCACTTGCTTGCAAGCTATCTCAATGTGATATCACCGAGAGGGCCCAGAGTATATCTATCCGAAATTAGGATTGACAAATTCCACTCTTGATCCATGAGCCTCAACATAACACCTTCGTAGTATTGAACCCATCTTTATAGTCACCCTATTACGGTGTGACGTTTGATGTTATCAAGACACTCTTCAGGTGTTAGCAATTAACATGATCTCATGGTCTAGGGATAAAGATTACTTCGTATGATGTTATAGCAATATAAACACAATGACTTGATCGTAATGCTATACTTCGGATGAATGTTCATCACATCATTCCACCAATGGTGTGACCTTGTTATTAACAACATCCCATGTCCATGATCAGGAAACCTTGATCATCTTGTTAATCAACAAGCTAGTCTATAAGAGAGGCATAACTAGGAACCCTTTTTGTTTATTAAACACACATGTATTGATGTTTCTGATCAATACAACTCTAGAATGTAAAATAAACATCTATCATATATAAGGAATACATAATAACAACTTTATTATTGCCTCTCAGGGCATATTTCCTTCAGCTATGTGTTCTTCTCTCTCTATGCGTGATCTTATGAGATCATGAGCTTTGTAATATATAGATCTATTCTGCTACTCAAGTGCTTTAATTAATCTTTGCTTATCCCAACGTCTGTGAAGTTGACAGTGTGCACACCGTGTGGCACTTTGGCTAAGTTTACATAAATACTTATCATGAGTATAATTTGAGTTGGATGTCTCTATGAGATTGTGGTGTTTGTTGGAACCATCTAGCGCTCAAGGTGACAGTGAGGGGTTATCTAGATGGGGAATGCGAACTTTAAGGTCTACTGTTACAGCCCTACATCGTCCAACCGGAGAGTAGTTCAGGGTAGCATCATGAAGAGAAGATATTTATATGAGAGTGTCCACTAGTGAAAGTATGATCCCTAGGCCTTGTTTCCAAGCATTGAAACACCGTTTACAATCAGTCCTGTTACATGTTTGCTTGCTGCCACTATTATTTCAGATTGCAATTACCACTTATAATCATCCATATTACTTGTATTTCACTATCTCTTCGCCGAACTAGTGCACCTATACACCTAAAAAGTGTACTGGGTGTGTTGGGGACACAAGAGACTTCTTGTATCTTGATTGCAGGGTTGCTTGAGAGGGATACCTTTGACCACTTCCTCCCTGAGTTCGATAAACCTTGGGTGATCCACTTAAGGGAAACTTGCTGTTGTTCTACAAACCTCTACACTTGGAGGACCAACACTGTCTACAAGAATAGAAGCGTGCGTAGACATCAGGATTGTAGATCTAGATCTCCTCTTCCAAAGCCCTCAAAAAGATATAAGAATCATAGGAGGGAAGGGAGAGGAAGCAAGCTCAAGATGGTCAATAATGGAGGTCAATTTCAAGCTCAAGAACACCCAAAACGTTGGGGGGGGGTGAAGAACCCCCCTTTATAGGGGAAAGCAAATATGGATGTTGGGAGAAATCTGTGAAAACTCGGTTTAAAAGTTGGTTAGACTGGCCTAAAAAACGGGAAACTCGGCCGCCAGGCCAGAGGACCGGCCTACAAACCGGAATGGCTCTGTTTGCCAACTCGGAATAAACTCGGTCGCAAAAACCGGAAAATCCGGTTTCAGATCCGGTCTAATCGGCGATGGCGCCAGACCATCCGGTGTGGGAGTTGGTTGAACCGGATCCATAACCGAGATGAAACAGACTTCACGAAAAACACAATAACTTTTGCATCCAGACTTCGATTTTGATGATATTGGGCTTGTTTTGACTAGGACAACAAGCTCTACCAGATGGTGCATAAAACATCATAGTACAACAAAGGAGGATAGAACCAAATGAAGAAAGGATCTAATGTTATGCTTCACGTGTTGACCAAGATTGAATCTAATGTTCACTCCGTATTGGTCAACCAAGTATCTTCTCATGCTCCATCTCAATATCTTGATGTACATAAAGAACTCTTCATTTGATTACATGCTCTAAATTTTAGTCAACCATAGCTCAACTAATGAGGCTATCATGGCACCGACTTAGAGCCATATCTTGAATTCTTCTATTGAGATCACACTCTCAAGTTGTTGATCATATCATATTCTTCTTCAACTCGACGTCTTGATGCCAATACTCAAGGTATATCTTTATATTCATGGCATCCATACTTGAATCCAACACATGGACTACAAGCATGACCTATGGAATATTCCTTAATATAAAACTCCATGAAAACATTAGTCCATAGGGATTGTCATTAATCACCAAAACGACACATAGGGGCAATTACCCTTTCAGTCTCCCCCATTTTGGTAATTGATGAGAATCACAACAAGAGGGTTTATATAATGAATATTAGAAACAAGTATGCAACTTATCTGAAAATAAGTTGTATACACGAGGTTGTATTTGCTATGGTTAAGTAAGACAAAGATACTAGCCCATATCAAAACCGATTCTACTCACACAAACTACAACTAATGCAAGAGATGTGAGTAGAACCAACATATATAGAGCAAACTCCCCCACAATATATGCACGAGTGATGAACTTGAATTTCATTGCATACATTGAAAAGCATAACCTTTGGGAGAGTTTCCGCTATATATTCAACCATGCAAAACATAATAAATATGAAATGCATGAAAGGCAAACACTTAAGAACAAACCAATCTTAAGTACAAAACTATTTCCCTTAAAACCCTCTAAACTTCTCGCCCATTGACAACAAGTGCCAAAATGGATGACAAGATTAGAAGGACAATATAGTATGAGTTCCTACCCAAGGTGTGCATTACTCGTAATATGAGTGAAAACATATGCACATATCCAGTTACGAATACTTTGAGGAAATCAAACTATATTGAGGGGCAAATATTGCTAAAAGGATAACAAGGTGAAGAAACTTCAACGGATGAAGTAAGCAATCAAAATATCCAAATAATCTAATGGACAAATAGTGCTCTAAATGAAATAAGTAAGCTCCCCAAGGTTCGTTCATAAATTAGTGTTTCATTGAATACAATATGCACAACATGGAATCCTCCCTCCCTCTATATCATTTAGAACACAACCAAGATACCAGGAGTATATATATTATATATATATATATATATATATATATATATATATATATATATATGAATCAATACACTTGTCAAGTCGAGCTTAAGTCCAAAAGAAACCAAATATGAGATCTGAGTGAGTTAAGATGTAATAAAAGTAAACCGAGCACTCACACAAACTACAACTAATGCAAGACATGTGAGTAGAACCATAATATATAGAGCAAACTCCCCCACAATATATGCACGTGTGATGAACTTGAATTTCATTGCATACATTGTCAAGCATAACTTTTGGGAGAGTTTTCGCTATATATTCAACCATGCAAAACATAATAAATATGAAATGCATGAAAGGCAAACACTTAAGAACAAACCAATCTTAAGTACAAAACTTCACACAGTTCTCATTAGCAACATTAGTATATATGAAGTGATAAAACCTTTTGAGTCCAACTTGAACTGAAAACCATCAAAACAAAAGCTACTGAAGCAACTCCTTCCGAAAACCCAAAAATAATTCAAAAAGGAAATCGAATAAAGAAGCAAATACAAGATTGGCAAAATCTGTCAAAACAGACCAGCAGGTAAAGATCAATTTTTTCGAAAATCTTATGTTGCTCAAATCAAAACGTGCAAAACTAAAGAAAGTTAAATAACAACCTGGGTCAGAAGCACAAAAAGTTACAGCTCAATCCGACATACATAGATCTCTCACGAATGTTTATGGTGAAGCACAAAAATCTGTTTCGGGACAGCAACTTCCCCAAATCTTACTTCTCTCTTATTAGAGGTTGATCTTGACACAAAAACGAAACAAAACGGATAAGGAGCGGTTATTACTGAAGTAATAACCTGCAAGACTCAAAGAAACAAAAACAAACTAAAATAAAAACAAATTGGGTTGTCTCCCAGAAAGCTCTTTCTTTATAGCCATTAAGATGGGCATGATAATTTTGAAGAAGCTCTCATAGGGATATGAATTGAAGTGACAGAGAGCATTAAGAAGCAAAAACACACACATATTTAAGTCTAACCCACTTCCTATGCAAGGGGATTTTGTAAACAAACAAGTTGTTGAAACTAGAGGCTTCTTGCATAAGAAGGCAAAACAAGTGCAACATAAAAACTTTCAGCATAAAACAAGGAAACTTGATATTATTAAGATACATAAGAACACTTTTCCCTCTCTCATAGTAGCTTTCAGTATCATGCATAAACTTAACAATATAGCTATCACAAGTACTATCATATCAATGATCACTTATTCTAACAGAAAACACGGGAATACTAGCTCTCATAACACTTCTTTGTGAAACAATATTAGAGGTATCCTTACAAAGGATATGGTGTCCCTCTTTTTCATATTTAGTAACAAAGTCTTTCACACTTGCTATTATAGGTTCATCAACCATTTGTTTATCAGGTTCAACAGCTTTATTTGTACTTTCATTAACCATACTAGCTATCATAGAATGTTCCTTTACCTTAACTGGGAAAGGCATTTTCTCAATGTAAGGTTTGGGTAAGACATGATTAGCAGTATAAACTTCAGTATTTCTTGCAGGAACACTCCTAGCAACATATTTATAAGGTTCATGATACTTATTCCACTTCTTTTTAGGCACTTCAATGTACAAAGCAAAAGCCTTAAAATAAGAAGCAATAGCTTGAGAGTCTAGACCATAAGCATTTTTAATATTTTGAAAGTCATCAGTTCCCATAAAAGATTCAATGCATTCATAATCATAATTTATACCTAACTTTCTACCTTTGTCATTCTCCCAAGCTTTAGCATTGTCTTGAATACGATCTAGAAGGTCCCATTTAGCTTCTTCTTCCATGTGAGTGAATGATCCAGCACAAGAAGCATCCAATAAATCTTTATCATGTAAAGGGAGCCTTGCATAAAAGTTATTGATAATAATATTGTTGGGGAGCTCATGAATGGGACATTTGAGCATTAGTAACTTCAATCTCCCCCAAGCTTGAGCTGTACTCTCTCCATCAAGAGGCCAAAAGTTGTATATTTGATTCCGATCTTTATGAATCTCACTAGGAGGATAAAACTTTGAATAAAAGAGAGGCACTATTTCCTCCCATTCCAGAGCTTGACCATTCTTCAGCAGCTTATATCATTCCTCAGCTCTTTCTTTCAGTGATAATGAGAGTAACTTCTTCCTAACTTGATCTGTAGTAGTACCTGCACACTTGAACAACCCGCATAATTCGTGTATAAAGAGTAAATGATCACCGGGAAGGATAGTTCCATCCCCAACATAGTAGTTATCCATAACACGATCAATAATTCTTGTAGGTATCTTGAAAACATCATTCTCAGCAGGTGGTGGCTTATCTACTACCTTAGCAGTGGTAGTAGCATTACCAAATAAGAAACTCAGCGAATTATCCATAACGAAAATAAAGCAACTAACAGAAGTAAACAATACTCATATGAGAAGTTTCCTTTACCAGTTCCACTCTCCAATAGCGCTTCACTCCCCGACAACGGCACCAGAAAATAGTCTTGATGACCCACAAGTATAGGGGGTGTATCGCAGTATTTTTGATAAGTAAGAGTGTCGAACCCAACGAGGAGCAGAAGGTGCTAGCTAGTGGTATGGATCAGGAATTCTCTACAAATACTTAGCAAACGGATTTTTAGGGTTTTTTGATATAGCAAGTAAACAAAGTACGAGTAAATAAAAGACAATAGGAATAAATGTAGCAAGTGGCCCAATCCTTTATGCAGCAAAGGACAAGCCGGTTGTATTACTTAAGATGACCAAACGTTCTCGAGGACACATGGGAAAACTGTCAAGTGCTTTCGCTTCATATAGTTGATTAATCTTCTTTAGCTTGCTAAGTGTTGTGTGGGTGAACCTGTGCTAATGTACCGCCCCATCCAAGACTAATACATACTTGTGATTATACCCCTTGTAAACATCCGTAAGTACAAGAAAGGAATTAAGGTAGAAACCTAACCACAACTTTAAACTCTAAGACCCTTACGTCCCTTGTGCAATGGTTTCCTAACGGGGGTCCATGTTTCTGTCACTCCGGCAACCCATACGATTAGGAGCCAAATACACAATGCATTCCCCTAGGCCCATATAGGTGAAGTGTCATGTAGTCGATGTTCACATGACACCACTAGAAGAACTACACCACAACTTAAATAACAATCTATTGAATCTTTCTCAACACAACTCCACTACTAACAATAAGACTTCTCCCATGTCCTCAAGAACAAAACGAACTACTCACAAGACATCATATGGATCATGATCAGAGATGGAATAATGATGTATAACAATCTGAACATAAACAATAATTCAATGGTTCAGTCAAGAGCATCAACTACAAAGAGTAATCAACACCGGGCAAGTTTCCCCTATGAACTATGCAAGATTCAACACAATTGTTACAACAATATGGAGATGGTGATGAGGGTGCTGATGGTGATGATGGTGGTGATGATGATGATGATCCCGATGAAGTCCAGCTTGATGGTGGTGTTGATGGCGATGATCTCCCCTCTCCGGGAAGGAATTCCCCCGGCAGAAATCTGTCTGCCAGAGAGATCTCTCTCTCTCTCTCTCTCTCGGTGTTTTCCGCCCCGCAGAGGCGACAAAATCTTTCTATGGTCGCTCCCCGAGTCTTAGGGTTTCGGGAGGATAATATACGCCAGAGGGGAGAGGCTGGAGTGGGCCAGGGTGGCCACACCACCTCCTGGCACGGCCTAGGGTTGCCGCGCCATGGGGTGGTGTGGGCCCCCTGTGGCCCATCTCCACTTCGTCTTCTGGCATCTTTAGTCTTCTGGAATAATAGGATTTTTTGTATATTTTCTCGGATTTTCTGATCTTCAAGAATTTTGCCTCCAAACAGCACATTTTCCATCAGAATCCTGACTGCAGCGGTCCATGCTCCAAAAGTGATCAACCATGCAAAAATAGATGAAGTAACATAAGTATCACCTCTCAATATGAAATATATCAATGAATAATAGTGAATTAAGACATAGAATAGTGATGCAAAATGGACGTATCAACTCCCCCCAAGCTTAGACTTCGCTTGTCCCCAAGCGAAACTGAGCTCAATAAACATGGCCTCAGGTTTATGGAGTGAAGAGTCGATAAAAGAATACGGACAAGAAGCATCACATTCATCAAATACATAGATCATAATAGAAGACAACTCATTATTATATAACTCAACTTGTAATAAGTAAAGGAAACACAATAAAGATACATAAAGTGAATCATAATTGGTAATGGCAAACTTAGCTCTTGGTCGAAGAATAGTTGATAATTTGCTGGAGTTCACAAATAGCTGGTTTTTCAATGATAGCTTTCAAAGTAGTAAACATCAAGATAAGAGGAATGTGCAAAACAAGGAACATAAGAAACATGATTGAATAAATCAACATATGAATGAATGAAACACAACAACTCAAAATACTTGCTGAGATAGAAGGGATTAGGTTTGCTGACTCAACTACAAAGTAAAAGAAAGGCCCTTCGTAGAGGGAAGCAGGGATTGCAAGTCTCATAAAGAGCTCCCAAAAATTATGATACTTACTAGCTTTCAGCTCTCATTGCCCCTATCATATGCATCTTTTGGTGGTTAAGGTAAAAGTGACACAACTAAGAGGATATGCTTGACAAGTTATAAGTTGAAATCTCAAGCCCCTTACTTATGAGTACCGATCCTCATGCTACTCAACTTCAGTCACGAGCAAGCTCTTGTCATTGTAAATACATGCGTATCATTGAGAACCGCCAACGGGGTACCCCTTGCACATGACACAGGAGCTATCCCATAATCAAAATGACAAGGCAAGCAGACAGTGAGCATCTCAGCGATCTTTTTATTTGCTATTTGCATAGGTTTTTATTGAGGATGCTTCATCGAATGCTCACTATAGTTATGCTGCAAGTTTCCACCATGATTAGGCATGGCTTAGGCTAGCGGCCTAGGCGTTTCTCTAACACACATATAAACTCCATGATCTTACAAGTTCCACTTTTATTTCACACCGCCGGGATCCATAAGCAAAAGAACATGATATCAACTAGGTACAAAGTACCAAATGAAGTGTTGAAAGCGGTCCCCATGATACATGGTTCGGCTAACTGCAACTCATAAAGAGCAAGCATATACGCAACAAAGAAGGACCCACTGGTTCAAGTTTATTAAATGCAAGAAAGTAAAGTGTGCCATCAAGTTCGTGAGAGCTTTAATCACTAATTTTCACATAACAAGTTTAATTTGGGAGGTAGATAAAACAAGAATTTACTTGGAATAGCAATAATGCTACTAGGTAGGTATGGTGGACACAAATGACAAAGGTTTTGGTTTAAAGGAGGTGGATCCACGAGAATAATACCCTCTCAGTACAGGTTTTTGGCTAGCAAGGCTGGGTAGCAAGTATAAGAGTTGAAGGAAACAAACAAACATACAAGTGATAAAGACAAACATGCAATCTTCCTTGGAAGCACAAAAGATCTTAACTAGAGAATACTAAACTTATTAGCAAATCAAGAAAGAAAGATGATGAAATTATTTTTCTTTAAAGGTACTTTTATCTTTTTCATTCAACTCTCAAAAATAGTGTTGCTACTGACCGAACCAGGTTTGCCAAAACCAACTAAATTAACTCAATGATCCTAGAGAGCTACCAATACTAACAACAAGATCAATCATATAACCACCAATTGAAAACTAATATAAGCTATGCAAAAGAGTGAATGATAGAACTTCTCATTAATATTCCATAACGGAAACTTACACCAAGGGATACATATCTAACGAGAGAGGTGACACTTCCATAATGCAAACCATCCTACATAATAACTCCTCTATTCATGATATGACTCTACTTATAAGGTAAAAAGATAGAAGATAGTGATATGATACCGCGGCACTCCCCCAAGCTTGGAACAAACCAAGGGGATGCCAAACCTGATGACGAATTACTCCTTAGGTGGCGGTGGTATCCTCTCGATGAGCTCTCTGATCAGTTTCCCCAAGTCCTCAATCTCGAAAGTGAGAGTACGAATCAACTCCGAGTTGTGCTCAATACGGCTCGTGATCATTTCAGTTTGTGGATCCCAGCTCTTGTGATTCTTTTTCCATTCTTCCCTCTTGGAGTATTCTTTTCCTACATGGTTATGGATGAAGGTATGGAAGGGATTCTTGGTGTGTGGAGGAAATGACCTTGGAGCCAAACTGTGACGGGGAACTTTCCCCCCAGTCTGCATCTGTGCCGTCCTTCTAACCCTGGCAGGTTTCGTCACCACTCCAATGCTTGCAATAGTAGTGCCGGTGTGCGGATGTTGGCTTGGCTCCCCTTCACCTTCACTCTTGATCTCGTTCTCCTTCCCGGGATCTTGGAGGTCTTCCTCCATGGGCTCCTTCTCTTTATCCTTGGCAGACACCATTGTGCTTCTAAACTTTCAAAGAGTATGTCCTGGCAGGATCAAATCGAAACAAAAACACGATGAAAACACGATATACAGACCTCGGGGGATCCGGGGGGGATATATATTACGAAGTTTCATATCAAAAGGAAGGTACTGGGAGAAAACGAGTCGGAGGCGGAGTCCGGGGTGGACTCACCACCTGGTGGCGCGACCAGGGGTGGGCCCGCGCCACAGGGTGGTGTGGGATACCCCGGCTCCGGTTCCGTCCCTTTTTCGCTTCTTAACTTTCCTTATCGACTGAAAACTGCAAAAATATAGTTGTATTGTATTTTCGCGAAACTTTTCTTACCAGAACTGTTACCTATTTGAAAACAGACTCTGCAGGTCTCTGAATTTGGTATGTAGTACATTCTTTCGGAGTCATCTCTTGAATATCATCGATATCTTCATCTTCATACACTTATTACTTGAGATATAAAACCCTTCTCTTTCTTATTACACCATTATCTCCACTACTTGAAAATTTCTTTCACACAAAACTTCACACAGTTCTCATTAGCAACATTAGTATATATGAAGTGATAAAACCTTTTGAGTCCAACTTCAACTGAAAACCATCAAAACAAAAGCTACTGATGCAATCCTTCCGAAAACCCAAAAATAATTCAAAAAGGAAATCGAATAAAGAAGCAAATGCAAGATTGGCAAAATCTGTCAAAACAGACCAGCAGGTAAAGATCAATTTTTTCGAAAATCTTATGTTGCTCAAATCAAAACATGCAAAACTAACGAAAGTTAAATAACAACCTGGGGCAGAAGCACAAACAATTACAGCTCAATCCGACATACAGAGATCTCACACGAATTTTTATGGTGAAGCACAAAAATCTATTTCGGGACAACAACTTCCCCAAATCTTACTTCTCTCTCATTAGAGGTTGATCTTGACACAAAAACCAAACAAAACGGATAAGGAGCGGTTATTACTGAAGTAATAACCTGCAAGACTCAAAGAAACAAAAACAAACTAAAAGCAAAAACAAATTGGGTTGGCTCCCATAAAGCTCTTTCTTTATAGCCACTAAGATGGGCATGATAATTTTGAAAAAGCTCTCATAGGGATATGAATTGAAGTGACAGAGAGCATTAAGAAGAAAAAACACACACACATTTAAGTCTAACCCACTTCCTATGCAAGGGGATTTTGTAAACAAACAAGTTGTTGAAACTAGAGGCTTCTTGCATAAGAAGGCAAAACAAGTGCAACATAAAAACTTTCAGCATAAAACAAGGAAACTTGATATTATTAAGATACATAAGAACACTTTTCCCTCTCTCATAGTAGCTTTCAGTATCATGCATAAACTTAACAATATAGCTATCACAAGGACTATCATAGCAATGATCACTTATTCTAACAGAAAACACGGGAATACTAGCTCTCATAACACTACTTTGTGAAACAATATTAGAGGATCCTTACAAAGGATATGGTGTCCCTCTTTTTCATATTTAGTAACAAAGTCTTTCACACTTGCTATTATAGGTTCATCAACCATTTGTTATCACGTTCAACAGCTTTATTTGTACTTTCATTAACCATACTAGCTATCATAGAATGTTCCTTTACCTTAACTGGGAAAGGCATTTTCTCAATGTAAGGTTTGGGTAAGACATGATTAGCAGTATAAACTTCAGTATTTCTTGCAGGAACACTCTTAGCAACATCTTTATAAGGTTCATGATACTTATTCCACTTCTTTTTAGGAACTTCAATGTAGGAACCAAAAGCCTTAAAATAAGAAGCAATAGCTTGAGAGTCTAGACCATAAGCATTTTTAATATTTTGAAAGTCATCAGTTCCCATAAAAGATTCAATGCATTCATAATCATAATTTATACCTGACTTTCTAACTTTGTCATTCTCCCAAGCTTTAGCATTGTCTTGAATACGATCCAGAAGGTCCCATTTAGCTTCTTCTTCCATATGAGTGAATGATCCAGCACAAGAAGCATCCAATAAATCTTTATCATGTAAAGGGAGCCTTGCATAAAAGTTATTGATAATAATATTGTTGGGGAGCTCATGAATGGGACATTTGAGCATTAGTAACTTCAATCTCCCCCAAGCTTGAGCTGTACTCTCTCCATCAAGAGGCCAAAAGTTGTATATTTGATTCCGATCTTTATGAATCTCACTAATAGGATAAAACTTTGAATAAAAGAGAGGCACTATTTCCTCCCATTCCAGAGCTTGACCATTCTTCAGCAGCTTATACCATTCCTCAGCTCTTTCTTTCAGTGATAATGAGAATAACTTCTTCTTAACTTGATCTGTAGTAATACCTGCACACTTGAACAACCCGCATAATTCGTGTATAAAGAGTAAATGATCACCGGGATGGACAGTTCCATCCCCAACATAGTAGTTATACATAACACGATCAATAATTCTTGTAGGTATTTTGAAAACATCATTCTCAACAGGTGGTGGCTTATCTACTACCTTAGCAGTGGTAGTAGCATTACCAAATAAGAAACTCAGCGAATTATCCATAACGAAAATAAAGCAACTAACAGAAGTAAACAATATTCATAGTAGAAGTTTCCTTTACCAGTTCCACTCTCTAATAGCGCTTCACTCCCCGGAAACGGCACCAGAACATAGTCTTGATGACCCACAAGTATAGGGGGTGTATCGCAGTATTTTCGATAAGTAAGAGTGTCGAACCCAACGAGGAGCAGAAGGTGCTGGCTAGTGGTATGGATCAGGAATTCTCTGCAAATACTTAGCAAACTGATTTTTAGGGGTTTTTGATATAATAAGTAAACAAAGTACGAGTAAATAAAAGACAGTAGGAATAAATGCAGCAAGTGGCCCAATCTTTTATGCAGCAAAGGACAAGCCGATTGTATTACTTAAGATGAACAAACGTTCTCGAGGACACATGGGAAGACTGTCAAGTGCTTTCGCTTCATATAGTTGATTAATCTTCTTTAGCTTGCTAAGTGTTGTGTGGGTGAACCTATGCTAATGTACCGCCCCATCCAAGACTAATACATACTTGTGATTATACCCCTTGCAAACATCCATAAGTACAAGAAAGTAATTAAGGTAGAAACCTAACCACAACTTTAAACTCTAAGACCCTTACGTCCCTTGTGCAATGGTTTCCTAACGGGGGTTCAGGTTTCTGTCACTCCGGCAACCCCTACGATTAGTAGCCAAATACACAATGCATTCCCCTAGGCCCATATAGCTGAAGTGTCATGTAGTCGACGTTCACATGACACCACTAGAACAAGTACACCACAACTTAAATAACAATCTATTGAATATTTCTCAACACAACTCCACTACTAACAACAATACTTCTCCCATGTCCTCAAGAACAAAACGAACTACTCACAAGACATCATATGGATCATGATCAGAGATGGAATAATGATGTATAACAATCTGAACATAAACAATAATTCAATGGTTCACTCAATAGCATCAACTACAAAGAGTAATCAACACCGGGCAAGTTTCCCCTATGAACTATGCAAGATTCAACGCAATTGTTATAGCAATATGGAGATGGTGATGAGGGTGCTGATGGTGGTGATGATGATGATGATCCCGATGAAGTCCAGCTTGATGGTGGTGTTGATGGTGACGTTCTCCCCTCTCTAGGAAGGAATACCCCCGGCAGAAATCTGTCTGCCAGAGAGATCTTTCTCTCTCGGTGTTTTCCGCCCCGCAGAGGCAGTGGAATCTTTCTGTGGTCGCTCCCCGAGTCTTAGGGTTTCGGGAGGATAATATACGCCAGAGGGGAGAGGCTGGAGTGGGCCAGGGTGGCCACACCACCTCCTGGCGTGGCCTAGGGCTGCCCGCGCCATGGGGTGGTGTGGGCCCCCTGTGGCCCATCTCCACTCCGTCTTCTGGCATCCTTAGTCTTCTGGAACAATAGGATTTTCCGTATATTTTCCCGGATTTTCTGATCTTCGGGAATTTTTCCTCCAAACAACACATTTTCCATCAGAATCCTGACTGCAGCGATCCATGCTCCAAAAGTCATCAACCATGCAAAAATAGATGAAATAACATAAGTATCACCTCTCAATATGAAATATATCAATGAATAATAGTGAATTAAGACATAGAATAGTGATGCAAAATGGACGTATCAACTGGCGCTTAATATGCTTGGAATTTGAGACCTCGGTTCCTTTGCGTTGTCTATGGCTCCATTGTTGTCACAATAGATCACCATCGGGTCCAACACACTAGGAACCACACCTAGTTCCGTAATGAACTCTTTCATCCAAACCGCTTCCTGCGCCGCTTCTGAAGCAGCAACATATTCTGCCTCCGTCGTTGATCCAACCACCATAGGTTGTTTGGAACTCCTCCAACTAACTGCTGCTCCGTTCAAGAGAAATACGTATCCGGATTGAGACTTAGAGTCATCCGGATCGGTGTCAAATCTAGCATCGACATAACACTTAGCGACTAGCTCTTCTTCACCTCCGTATATAGGAAACATATCCCTAGTTCTTCTCAAGTACTTGAGGATGTTCTTGACAACTATCTAGTGTTCCGAACCTAGATCAGATTGGTACCTACTAGTCAAACTAATAGAATGTGCCACATCCGGTCTTGTACATAGCATGGCATACATAATAGAGCCTATGGCCGAGGCATACATGATCTTATCCATCATCTCTCTTTCTTTCGCCGTAGCCAGACTTTGAGTCTTACTCAATGTCTTGCCTTGCAACATAGGTAAGAACCCCTTCTTACTTTCGTCCATATTAAACTTCTTTAATACCTTATCAAGGTATGTACTCTACGATAGCCCAATTAGGCGCCTTGATCTATCTCTATAGATTTTAATGCCTAATATTTATGACGCTTCACCAAGGTCTTTCATCGAAAATTTGCTGTTTAGATAACTTTTAACATTGGTTAAAAGATCTATATCATTTCCAATCAATAATATGTCATCCACATATAATATCAGAAATGCCACATTGCTCCCACTCACTTTCTTGTAAATACAAGCCTCTCCATAAGTTTGGACAAATCCAAACTCTTTGATCACCTCATCAAAGCGGAGATTCCAACTCCAGGATGCTTGCTTCAGTCCATAGATGGATTGCTGAAGTTTGCATACCTTATTAGCATCCTTAGGATCAACAAAACCCTTAGGTTGTATCATATACAACTCTTCTTCAATATTACCATTGAGGAACGCAGTTTTGACATCCATCTGTCATATTTCATAATCGAAATATGCAGCAATTGCTAACATAATCCTAACCGACTTAAGCATCTCTATGGGAGAGAATGTCTCATCGTAGTCAACTCCTTGAATTTGTCGAAACCCCTTTGTGACAAGTCGAGCCTTATAGATGGTCACATTACCATCAACATCAGTTTTTCTTTTGAAAATCCATTTATTCTCAACGGCCTTTCGATCGTTAGGTAAGTCCACCAAGGTCCAAACTTGGTTCTCGTACATGGATTCCATATCGGATTTCATGGCTTCTAGCCATTTGTTGGAATCCGGGCTCATCATCGCTTCTTCATACATCGCAGGGTCATCCATTTCATCAACCATGAAATTCACAACAGGATTGCCGTATAGTTCAGGAGCTACACGTGTCCTGCTTGACCTACGATGTTCGGTAGTGTTCTCTTTTAGAGTTTCATGATCAATATCATTATCTCTCTCTTCATTAGGTGAAGTCAACTCTGAAACAACTTCCAGTGCTATGCTACTCGCCATTTCATGAAGAGAAGGTTCAATAACCTCTTCGAGTTCTACCTTCCGACTACTCACACCTTTCGCGATAAACTCCTTCTCAAGAAAGGATCCATTCTTGGCAACAAAAACCTTGCCCTCGGATCTGTGATAGAAGGTATACCCAATCGTTTCCTTAGGGTATCCTATGAAGACGCATTTTTCCGCTTTGGGTTCGAGTTTATCTGGCTGAAGTTTCTTCACATAAACATCACATCCCCAAACTTTAAGAAATAACAACTTAGGTTTGTTTCCAAACCATAATTCATACAGTGTCGTTTCAACGGATTTAGATGGTGCCCGATTTAAAGTGAATGCAGCTGTTTCCAGTGCATAACCCCAAAATGACAGTGGCAAGTCAGTCAGAGGCATCATAGATCGAACCATATCCAATAAAGTACGATTACGACGTTCCAACACACCATTACGTTGTGGTGTTCCGGCAGGCGTGAGTTGTGAAACTATTCCACACTCTTTCATGTGTGTGCTAAACTCGTAACTTAGATACTCTCCTCCACGGTCAGACCGTAGAAATTTGATCTTTCTATTACGATGATTTTCCACTTCATTCTGAAATTCCTTGAACTTTTCAAAAGTTTCAGACTTGTGTTTCATCAAATAGACATACCCATATCTACTCAAATCACCCGTGAAAGTAACAAAATAACGATATCCACCTCGCGCCGACACACTCATTGGTCCACACACATCAGTATGTATGATTTCCAATAAATCTGTCGCCCGTTCCATTGAACCGGAAAACGGCGTTCTAGTCATCTTGCCCATAAGGCATGGCTCACATGTATCAAATGATTCAAAATCAAGTGATTCCAAAAGTCCATCAGAATGGAGTTTCTTCATGCGTTTAACACCAACATGACCTAGACGGCAGTGCCACATATATGCAGATATATCATCATCAAGTTTAATCTTTTTAGCATTAACATTATGAATGTGCGTAATATTACTATCGAGATCCATCAGAAATAAACCATTCAACATAGGTGCATGACCATAAAAGATATCATTCTTATAAATCGAACAACCATTGTTTTCAGATTTAAAGGAATGACCACTTTGCATCAAACACGATCCGGATACAATGTTCATGCTCAGTGCAGGCACCAAATAACAATTATTTAGGTTTATAACTAATCTCGATGGCATATGGAGAGGTAGCGTCCCGACGGCGATCACATCAACTTTTGATCCATTGTCGACCCGCATCCTGACCTCATCCCTTGCTAGTTGTCACTTGTCCAATAGCCCCTGAACCGAGTTACATATATTAGCAACCGATCCCGTATCAAATACCCAGGTGCTACTGCGAGTACTAGTCAAGTACACATCAATAACATGTATATCACATATACCTTTGTTTGCCTTGCTGGACTTCTTGTCCGCCAAATACTTGGGGCAATTGCGCTTCCAATGGCTAGTCCCCTTGCAATAGTAACACTCGGTGTCAGACTTAGGGCTAGCTCGGGGTTTCTTTTCAGGCGTGGCAACCAATTTTCCACCCTTCTTTCCCTTGTGCTTGCCTTTCTTGTCCTTCTTGAAACCGGTGGTCCTATTGATCATCAACACTTGATGTTCTTTCCTAATCTCCACTTCTGTAGTCTTAAGCATTGACAGAAGCTCGGGAAGAGACTTCTTCATGCCCTGCATATTATAGTTCATCACGAAGCTCTTATAGCTAGGTGGCAGAGATTGGAGAACACGATGTATGCCCAAGTCAATGGGAATCGTTATTCCCAAGGACACAAGCTTATCGGCGTACCCAGACATTTTGAGTACATGCTCACTAACGGAGCTGTTCTCCTCCATCATGCAGCTAAAGAACTTTTCAGTAGCATTATAACTCTCTACGGCAGCATGGGTATCGAAAATCATTTTTAATTCTCCCATGGTATCAAAGGCATTGCCATTTTCGAAACGCTTTCGAAGTTCTGGCTCTAGCCCATACAATATGCCGCAATGAACTAAGTTGTGGTCCTCCTGACGAGTCACATAGACATTTTTTTCCTCGTCAGGGGCATCAGGAGCTGGTGGGGGGCCTAGCGGCGCATCTAGCACATATTGCTTTTGTGCAACAGTGAGGAGAATCCTCAAATTCATAGCCCAGTTGGTGAAGTTGCTACCATTCGCAGCAAGTTTCTCTTTCTCCATGAACACATTGAAATTAAAAGCAGGTGGTGCCATCTACAACAGAATTTGTAAAGTTTATTTAGACTAAGTTTATGATAGATTGAGTTCAACTAATCCAAATTAATAATAAACTCCCACTCAAAAATGACATCCCTTGTGTCCTTTTGGTGATTACATGAACCAAATCCACTACACCAAGTCCGATCATGACGTGAGTTGATGTAGCTTCAAAGGCGAGCATCTATATGGGCATCATATCAACTATATGGCTCATGCTTAACCTTTTGGTCCGTCTTCTGAGGCCATGTCTGTACATGCTAGGCTCGCCAAGTAAGAAACCTTAGTATTCGCGTGTGTAAAACTGACTTACACCCGTTGCTATGAAAGCGTAGATTCGAGTACACCAGATCATCACATGATGTCTCGAAACACGATCCACAGAATGCTGCATACTTATGGAAGAACACATTTTTATATTGATATATAAATGAGGGATCATCTTACAATGCTACAGAAAGCGCCAAACTAGCATTATAAGATGCTAACATCTAATGTGTAAAGTGAGATGATATGGTCCATGCATTTGATCTCTATCACTTGCATCATTGTATGATCTCTATCATTCCTTTGTGTGTAAGGACAAGGTCTATGGAACTTACACGTTGAGTGTGTTGTAAGAGTATCTATCATACATCTACTTACAACAATACCATATCAATACACTAGCCCAGCAACGATCTAAACTAGACGCCTCTAATTTATCAATTGCAAATTTTACGTGGCTTAGGGCTTTCGGAGATAGAACCGTTCTCACCTACGAACATGAACCACAACGAGGATAACTAAGTTATTAGCAACTCATTGTAAATCAGATATTGACTATAGTAGGAGAGACAGACACCCGCCAGCCACTTATGCAAAACAAGTTGCATGTCAGTCGTGGAACCGGTCTCATGTACGATGACATGTAAGGTGGTCCAGGCCGCTTCATCCCACTATGCCACCAATATCCAAAATACATAGAAGATGCAATAACATGATCATGATCGCCCACATATAAACATATGTGTACTACCCGTGCAAAGCACCTACGCATAGATCACGCTCTGATACCACTGTTGGGTCCGCAGCATAGAAAACAAAATTTTTCCTATGATGAGAACTACACGTCAAGATCTATCTACTAGGTACAAAGCAACGGGTGGACATACATCCAACAAGAACTTACCCTCAAAGACAACGAGTTTTGTTTACGAGTAGGAACTTGTGGTTGATGTAGTCGTACACTTGCCGATCTCAAGATCGAGTGGAAGTCCGAGCGCCGCAACTCAGCAGCGCATCCATACTCGCACACACGTTCAAGCCACCGTACAACCTCCACCTCCTCGCTCCAGCGATCCAGCGGAAGCAGCAACTCCTTCTAGACGAAATGCTACCGGGAACATGTATCTCGCTAATCCGAGACCATGGGGGAATAATTCTAGAGGGGGAGAGAGATCCTTCACAAGGAGGTGTGAGGAAGAAGGAGGAAGAGGGTGGCCTTTTATAGGAGGAGGGGGGGTACCCCCTCACTCCATGGCTGGTGCATGGGGGGGTGACCCCTCACCTCCCCCATTCCTGTGGTGGTAACCCCTCCACATTAAAATGCCTCTTCACATTCCCCTTTAAAGTCCCTACTTTAAATGCATTAAAATTCTCCAAGTTTAATGCTCTCTCATTTAATAAAACTCTTTTATTAAATTTATTCAGAATTTTGTTAATTACTATAATTAACAAACATTCACATATAGCCCCTTGCAATATTTCAATATCACATGCAGAACCACTTTCTGCAATTTCACCCGAAACAATTTCAGGTTTCTATTGAAACAATTCCTGCGCTTTGCAATTCTTTCATCTAAAACGTATGTGCTCCAAAATGGTGTCCAGTAACTCTTAAGTGTGTCACCCTACGGTTCGCGAATAATGCAGCCATGATTGAGACTCCTCTCAGATCAATAGTCAGAAGCGGGACCTGGAGATCCATACTGACTCCTGCATATTCAACGATGACTTCTATGATCGTGAGAACCTTTAACGCTTGTAACTAAATCCCTTTGTCTCGCGATATATTACATGTCCGAGATTTGATCATCGGTATCCAAATACCTAGTTTGATCTCGTTACCGACATGCACTCTTTTCTCGTTCTCGTGATATAACATTCTAGTGATCACATCACTTGCTTGCAAGCTATCTCAATGTGATATCACCGAGAGGGCCCAGAGTATATCTATCTGACATCAGGATTGAAAAATTCCACTCTTGATCCATGAGCCTCAACATAACACCTTCGTAGTACTGAACCCATCTTTATAGTCACCCTATTACGGTGTGACGTTTGATGTTATCAAGACACTCTTCAGGTGTTAGCAATTAACATGATCTCATGGTCTAGGGATAAATATTACTTCGTATGATGTTATAGCAATATAAACACAATGACTTGATCATAATGCTATACTTCAGATGAATGTTCATCACATCATTCCACCAATGGTGTGACCTTGTTATTAACAACATCCAATGTCCATGATCAGGAAACCTTGATCATCTTGTTAATCAACAAGCTAGTCTATAAGAGAGGCATAACTAGGAACCCTTTTTGTTTATTAAACACACATGTATTGATGTTTCCGATCAATACAATTCTAGCATGTAAAATAAACATCTATCATATATAAGGAATACATAATAACAACTTTATTATTGCCTCTCAGGGCATATTTCCTTCAGCTATGTGTTCATCTCTCTCTCTATGCGTGATCTTATGAGATCATGAGCTTTGTAATCTATAGATCTATTCTGCTACTCAAGTGCTTTAATTAATCTCTGCTTATCCCAACGTCTGTGAAGTTGATAGTGTGCATACCGTGTGGCACTTTGGCTAAGTTTACATAAATACTTATCATGAGTATAATTTGAGTTGGATGTCTCTATGAGATTGTGGTGTTTGTTGGAACCATCTAGCGCTCAAGGTGACAGTGAGGGGTTATCTAGATGGGGAATGCGAACTTTAAGGTCTACTGTTACAGCCCTACATCGTCCAACCGGAGAGTAGTTCAGGGTAGCATCATGAAGAGAAGATATTTATATGAGAGTGTCCACTAGTGAAAGTATGATCCCTAGGCCTTGTTTCCAAGCATTGAAACACCGTTTACAATCAGTCCTGTTACATGTTTGCTTGCTGCCACTATTATTTCAGATTGCAATTACCACTTATAATCATCCATATTACTTGTATTTCACTATCTCTTCGCCGAACTAGTGCACCTATACACCTAAAAAGTGTACTGGGTGTGTTGGGGACACAAGAGACTTCTTGTATCTTGATTGCAGGGTTGCTTGAGAGGGATACCTTTGACCACTTCCTCCCTGAGTTCGATAAACCTTGGGTGATCCACTTAAGGGAAACTTGCTATTGTTCTACAAACCTCTGCACTTGGAGGCCCAACACTATCTACAAGAATAGAAGCGTGCGTAGACATCAGGATTGTAGATCTAGATCTCCTCTTCCAAAGCCCTCAAAAAGATATAAGAATCATAGGAGGGAAGGGAGAGGAAGCAAGCTCAAGAGGGTCAATAATGGAGGTCAATTTCAAACTCAAGAACACCCAAAAACGTTGGGGGGAACAACCCCCTTTTATAGGGGAAAGCAAATATGGCCGTTGGGAGGAAATCTATGAAAACTCGGTTTAAAAGTCGGTTGGACTGGCCTCAAAACCGGGAAACTCGGTCGCCAGGCTAGAGGACCGGCCTACAAACCGGAATGGCTCTGTTTGCCAACTCGGAATAAACTCGGTCGCAAAAACCAGAAAATCTGGTTTCAGATCCGGTATAACCGGCGCTGGCGCCAGACCGTCCGGTGTGCGAGTCGGTTGAACCGGATCCATAATCGGGATGACACAGACTTCAGGAAAAACGCGATAACTTTTGCATCCAGACTTCGATTTCGATGATATTGGGCTTGTTTTGACTAGGACAACAAGCTCTACAAGATGGTGCATAAAAACATCATAGTACAACAAAGGAGGATAGAACCAAATGAAGAAAGGATCTAATGTTATGCTTCACGTGTTGACCAAGATTGAATCTAATGTTCACTCTTTGTATTGGTCAACCAAGTATAATCTCATGCTCCATCTCAATATATTGATGTACATAAAGAACTCTTCATTTGATTACATGCTCTAAATCTTAGTCAACCATAGCTCAACTAATGAGGCTATCATGGCACTGACTTAGAGCCATATCTTGAATTCTTCTATTGAGATCACATTCGATCATATCATATTCTTCTTCAACTCGGCGTCTTGATGCCAATACTCAAGGTATATCTTTATCTTCATGGCATCCATACTTGAATCCAACACATGGACTACAAGCATGACCTATGGAATATTCCTTAATATAAAACTCCATGAAAGCATTAGTCCATAGGAATTGTCATTAATCACCAAAACCACACATTGGGGCAATTACCCTTTCAGTCTCCCCCATTTTGGTAATTGATGAGAATCACAACAAGAGGGTTTATATAATGACTATTAGAAACAAGTATGCAACTTATCTGAAAATAAGTTGTATACAAGAGGTTGTATTTGCTATGGTTAAGTAACACAAAGACACTAGCCCATATCAAAACTGATTCTACTCACACAAACTACAACTAATGCAAGAGATGTGAGTAGAACCAACATATATAGAGCAAACTCCCCCACAATATATGCACGTGTGATGAACTTGAATTTCATTGCATACATTGTCAAGCATAACCTTTGGGAGAGTTTCCGCTATATATTCAACCATGCAAAACATAATAAATATGAAATGCATGAAAGGAAAACACTTAAGAACAAACCAATCTTAAGTACAAAACTATTTCCCTTAAAACCCTCTAAACTTCTCGCCCATTGACAACAAGTGCCAAAATGGATGACAAGATTAGAAGGACAATATAGTATGCGTTCCTACCCAAGGTGTGCATTACTCGTAATATGAGTGAAAACATATGCACATATCCAGTTACGAATACTTTGAGGAAATCAAACTATATTGAGGGTCAAATATTACTAAAAGGATAACAAGGTGAAGAAACTTCAACGGATGAAGTAAGCAATCAAAATATCCAAATAATCTAATGGACAAATAGTGCTCTAAATGAAATAAGGAAGCTCCCCAAGGTTCATGCATAAATTAGTTTTTCATTTAATACAATATGCACAACATGGAATCCTCACTCCCTCTATATCATTTAGAACACAACCAAGATACAAGGAGTATATATATATATATATGAATCAATACACTTGTCAAGTCAAGCTTAAGTCCAAAAGAAACCAAATATGAGATCTGAGTGAGTTAAGATGTAATAAAAGTAAACCGAGCACTCATAAATCAAGACCTTACCAATACCTTTAAATGAAGAGGATACGAGATATGGTTGGAAAAGAGCAAGGATATTATCACTCTTATGTATATAAGTTTCTAAGTGTACAAGACATGAGAATAATCCACAAAGAAACATCCACACATAAGAGGTTAATAAAAATAAGAATACAAGATATCCAAGAGGAAGTCATAAGATATACCAAAAAGGATATTTTGCTTAAGTGCATATATAGCCCATGGCTCTATTTTGTCTTATGGTATATCAATGAACTTCAACAAAGAAAAATAAAAACCTCAAAAACATCACAACTAACACTAAGTGAACTAATGCTAGTTGGGATATTTTGAGAAAGGAAACAAGTATCAAAAGGAAGGATTCAATGCAATTTTAACAATATTGCACATGAGAGTACCCTGAGGAATTGATATGCAATAAATTGCTAGAAGGCATATTTGGAATTGGTGAATTATGAACATGATTTTATGTACTTCCCAAAATATGCATCATCTCAAATTGCTCACATAAGCAATAAGGATAGAGAAGTCTTTGAAAGATCCTTACAAGAACCACAACATTTGCAAACAAATAAATTCATTCCAAGATGTAACCTACAAGATATTTGATGGAAGAATAGTATACATGAATAATATAATTGTTACCGAGACAATGGTATGATGTAGTAGATAAGAATTCTTTGATCATCCTAGCTTGGCTGCAATTATCATGTGGTGACAACACCTTCCTTATAGATGAGACAAGCATCCATTGCATCTCCAATGTACCTAAAACAACATTCAAGTCATCTTGGTCCCCAAACTTATTGGGTCCAAAGTGGTTAGACTAACCACAACACATAGGACATACTCCATAAAAATATGTGCATATTTAGAGATGAAATTTGAATTTCATGCACATCATAGCCGTTTAAGGATTTGATGGATTATACCCGATATATTGGGTCAAGAAAGCAAAACATGATATAAGATATACATTTAGTAAACATGCATGCACGATACTTTCAAGAACCAACAAAGATATAATTTGGAGAAAACACCAAAATATTCAAGAAGGCATACAAGGTGTGACAAAACACATTTGTTGTCCAAACTATATCAAATAATCAAACCAACACAAGATTTGTTCAACAAAGTTCAACAAATGAACCAAGCAAAAACAATTTAGCATAAAAGATGAGATAAAAAAACAAATGCTCAAAGATTTATCTCATTCAAGCAAATAACATAGAGAAGAAATAATGAGATAACAAACTCCCAAAAGAGCAAGGTTTCAATAAATAAACCAAACCCTTAAAACTTTTCTCAATGGCACAAGGTTCCAAGAAGAAAAGGATTATATTCTACTTAAAACACACTTGATAATAATCAAGAACACCATCAAAGAGATGTTCAAAATCCAAGGAAGACAATGGGAGCCACAATAATTTTTCAAAAGAAAAAAAGGAATAATAGGTGAAACCCAAGGTGAAGATGATCCACAAATGCTACCACACCCAAGTATATCAATTTTCGAATACAATGAGTGTATTGGAATTTATTTCTGGTGGTATATTGCATGGATATTAAAGATAAATATTCAGAATAAAAAGCATAGGATAGGAATAAAAATATTATGCACTATGCAAAGATAGAGATTCTTGATAGCTTCAACTAGTCACACAATCATGCAAAACAATGATTAGAACAACTTGAAGCAAATGGTCTCCCAAATAAGATATATAGATATGCATTTGAGGAAGGCCATGCTAAGAATTTCTTACTCAAGCAAAGACCAAAAAGATGAGCAATAAAAGCTTCTAACAAAAATTAGGACCTTGTTTGAGCTAACATGCCACCTAGATACACGATAATCAACAATATCAACTCTAAGTGGCACCACCTCATATGTTCACATTTCCTAGGATTGTGATATGCGAAAGAAGCATATTACTCCCCCATAATGTGGTATTAATTTTTTATTAATAAGAGGAAAAACAACCTCAACTAGAGATAATTAATTGACATTTAGAATTTGAATTTGTCATGAGTATGACACACCACATAGTGACTAGATAAGCTTGCAATATCAATACTAAGTGGTATTACACATGTACACACATTTTAAGGTTTGAGAGATGCACGGGGCATATCACTCCCCCAGAATGGGATGTTCCATTAACCTCTCAAAAAGAGCCAAAATAAGATATCATCAAGATGCATTAGAGGCTCAAAACGAAACACACGAGTAAATGATGTGGAAAACACCTAGACATACTTGAATACACAAAATAATCAAGCATGAGGCACAAAAAATACAAACACATACTTGGTACAAAACCAAAACATGTAAAGGGCAAGTAACTTACAATATAAAAGAGTTGAGTTCGAGTTACCGCAAAGAGGTGCATTGGATATATGGTAGGGAGATGATAATCCTTATAACTTGGCTTGATCAAATATAGTATATTAAGATCCCTTAATTCTTCATGTGTTAGCCAAGTATCCAGTGCCCTCCACAAACACCTATTGATCAAGTTTGAGCTTGTTTGTCCCCAACCAAGTTGGGTCCTAAGAGGTTAGTCACAATAAGGTTTGGCAACCCAAATGATTCTTTTCTTAACACCACTTTGAGTTCCAACAAACTTGGCAAAACACATTGCCACCCTTATCCTTTCCAAGAGAATAATCATCATCAACAATGATAGGGTTAGATAAGGTACCATTTGAACATGAAGAGGCCAAGTTCCCCTTCTCACGACATATGTAGCAACAAGTGCTCCACTTTATCTTCTTTATTGATTTTGGGGAGCCTTATCTTGATTCTTCTTAGTAAGTGGCCTAGCTTCAACTTGAGGTTGAGATTGGGCTTGACCTTGACCTTGTGGTCACTTCCCTTGTTGTTTTTCATTCAAGTGTTTTTTCTTCAATGGACAAGATCTTACATGATGTCCTACAACCTTGCACTTGAAGCAAATAATCTTGTCCGAATTCTTGACTTGGTCTTGGCTCTTCTTATTGTTGCTCTTGGACTTGTTCTTGTTATTGGAGTTGAATACAAGTCCACTTTTATCATTGGGGCATTTTTGCACACTCAAAATATTATCGAGTGTGGATTTGCCTTCATGACTCTTTTCCAAGTCTTTCTTCAAAGTGAAAAAGTCCTTGATCTCTTTGATTTCCTCTACATGGTTAGTAGAAATAGAGGTACTAGAGGAAGTGGAAGCTTCATTGTTAGAGCAACAAGGCAAAGCAAGTAATCCAACCCAAGTTTTATCAATATTATGACAAGAAGGATCACTAGGACTAGCACATGGCAAAATAACATTTGAGTAGAAGTTGTGCTAATGTCCAAATGAGGCTCACAAGATGTTACCTTAGTGATACTTGCCTCACGAGCTAACTTTAGCCCATCATAGGAGATTAGAAGATCATTATGAGAGGCTAGGAGCTTTTCATGACTTTTTTCCAATTTCCCATAATTGCTAGTTAGCAACTCAAGTCGAGCCCTTAGCTCAACATTCTCCTTTAATATAGATGCTTCACAAGAGGTAGAGTTAGTAGCACTAGCATCATTAATAGATTTTTTCCTTTTCAAGCTTATAAGTTTGAATTTTTGGTGTGAGGAGATAATTAGTGTGCTTCTCCTCGGCAAGCTCTTGCTTAAGGAGATTGAACCTCCGACTCCCATCATCAATTTGGAAATCCAACTCCTCTATGGTTCCCGTTTGTTTAGTTATGGTGTCCATAACGTGTTTGAGACAAGCAACGACCTTATTATTACCACGAAGAGAGGTACACAAAAAAGTCATCTCACGAAAAATAGTAATAGTATTCTCATCAATGTCATCATCACTATGATCATTATCATTGCTATTATCCAGAGAAAATATGTTGGGATCCAAAGTAGGAGATACCTTTGATCCTCTTTCCATAAGGCACATGTGAGAACGAGAGGATGAATATGAGGATATTCTTGAATATCCATTCATAATTGTGTCTTGCTCCATAGAATGTTTGATTTCCTTTACATTGTTAGATACACAACTAGAGGAAATAGAAGCATTTTGCACATGGGAACAAGACAAATCAAGCATATCATCTACATTAGTACTCAAATAGCTTCTAGACGATATGCAAGGACTAGCAACATAAGGGGATATAGAACTATTGTTGCAAGAAGTGTTTAAGTCCAAACTCTCTACACCATTATCATTTATAGAACAACAATCATTGGTGTAAAGAGAAACACTACCATCATCACATATGATTTTTCCACTCACCATGCCATTACCTTGTGACTTGTCACATGTATGTGAAGTGGAAATAATTGAAATCTCATCGTGGCCAGAGGTGGAAGCAACTTGGAGCTCTTCATGATGTGAAGGAGAAGAGAGCTCCTCGGAGAGACCACCGATAATATGAGAAATGGAACCACCAAATATTTCTTTAATCTTGGTCCACCTCTCATGAGACGACTTGTGCTTTACATTCGTCAAGAACAAATTAACTGTGGGGTTCAAGGAGAATATAAGCTCATTAGATACTTGAGCTTCGAGATGTAAATTTTCTCATCCTATAAAGATAGATTTTGAGGATCCATCATAGGAGAAAAGCCTACATCTAGAAATCACTCAATATTTGGACACAAGGTCTGAAGATTACAAAGCAAGAAATTTCTCCATAAAGCATAATTTGTGCCATCAAAGATAATTGTGTCATTGTTCACTATACTACTAGCCGACATATTTACACTCTAGGCGGTGAAGCCTAAACAAGGATAGACCTTTCTCTGATACCAATTGAAAGGATAGAGATGTCGCCTAGAGGAGGGGTGAATAGGCAATTTCAAAACTATTATGGTTTTGGCTTGATAGAATGCGAAATTAAACTAACATTTATTTTACAAGAACAAAACCTAAATACACTAGGCTTAACTAAGTGCACCAACAACAAGTTAAGATAAGCAAGATAGCACAAGATAAATATACCACACGTGATAGGCAAGATATAAGTACTTCAAGCTCGATGGCTATCACAAGGAAAGTAAGCTTGGGTATAGAGATAACCGAGGCCCATGGAGACAAAGATGAATTCCCGTGTTCCCTTACAAGTAAGGTATGTCACATTAGAGAGGTGTGGGATTCTATGAAGGATTTCCCAACGCCACAAAGGCTCACCTTCTTCTCCGAGTCTATCCCGCAAACGAATAGGCCCTTTCCTTATGGCTAGCTTTTCCTCCACTCCGGAGATGGCAAGCTCCACAACCACTTCACAAGCTCCACGAAGGAGAAGCCCAGGTCTCTTCACAATCTTCCACAAAGAGGACACCGCGGCACAAACCGCCAAGCCAACTAGGAGGTCACCCTCCAAGAGTAACAAGCTCACGGTGTCTCACTCGAACAAATCATAATGGAGAGGTCAACACTTATGCAAGAATGCAAAGTAAGGACACCAAGGGTGCTCAAATCCTTCACTCTCAAATCCCACCAAATCAACAAGTGCTAGGGAGGAATTAGCGAGGAAGAACAATGGTGGAAGTCAACCAATGACTCCAAGATCTAGATCCAAAGGGTTCCCCTCACTTAGAGGAGAGTGGGTGTGTGGAAGTCAACCAATGGTGGAAGTCAACCAATGACTCCAAGATCGAGGAAACAGAGGCACGCGCGCTGTGTTTACTGAGGTTGTGTGTGTGCGTGCAGAGCGCGACACGTCGGCGAGCGGGCGGCTGCTGGGCGCGCGCCAGGGAATGGGCATGTCAGAGAGACAACAAAGGCTCTAGAAGGAAGAGGGTGCTCACCTTGCACGCGTCCCAGGCCAAGCCAGAGCGTGCGGGAGGCGAAGGGGAGCAGAGGTCGACGGTGGACGGCAGCGAGTGGCAGCGACGTGCTGGCGTGCTCGGCCTGCTCGTCCTGGTACTGCACCACGACACCGAGGCTGTGGGCTTCTTCTCTGTTTGGGGTGGCTCTGGCTGGTAGTGGTGATCGTGGCGAGGTGGCTAGGTGGAGCAGGGACATGCCATGGCCACGACGGCGTCTCGATCTGGTTCAACTTGAAGAGGGGGAAAAGAGATAGGAAGGGAGTGGTTGGGGAGGATAGAGGTGCTAGCTGCTTCGCTGCTTTATGCACCGGAAGGAAGAGAGGGGTCACGCACAGAGCATGAGACAATCACGTGCGGGGGAGGGAGAAGAAAAAACAGTGGGGCAGCTGGTTGTTGTACGCTGCTGGTGGAGCTAGACCAAAGAGGGAAAGTCGGGTTCAGCTGGAACACTGTTGGCGCAACCAGGTCCAGATGGCAGAACACGCGCAGGGGCACCAGGTCTGCCTTGGTTGATCGATTTAGAGGCGAGTGATCAGGTTTAGGTTCATCTAGCTAGCTAGCTAGCTTGGTCCTTGGTTCGACTTTTGCATGCAACAGACCACGCCTAAAAATACTAGCTAGGAATACTTCGGTGGAATAAGAAAAAGAGGAAGTGGGGCTTGGAATTAGATAGCTAGATAGCCCAAATAGAAAAACAAATATTTCTTGGGTTTAGCTCAGGAAAGATTCGATAAAAAAAGGCATGGTGTAGGGAAAAAGTAGGCCAAAAAGACATGTAACTTAGTAGGGTAAAAGTAGATAGCCACATATACTTGACCTGGGTAGACAGATATGACAAGGAAACAAATGTGGTTTCCAAGAGAGCACATGTGAGAAGATAGGGATGATTTTATGCTTGATACTTTGGTTTGGTTTGAAACCAAGATTCTTGCTTACCTTATTAAATCCAAACAAAACATCTCACGTAAACCCAAAAAAAAACGAATTGGAGAATCTAGAAGGGAAAAGATTCATGTGTGTACAGATGAATAGATGAAAAGAAACACAAGGACATAGGTGGCATGAATTAAAACCCAAGAAAAATTGAACGTACCCACATACATGTATATGGTAGGAGGAGGATAGGATCACATGGAAGTTGATATGGAAAGTGGTAGGATGAATAGAAAGATATGCCCCAACTCAACTTGGGCATTATACACATATATCAAGAAAAAACTATAATATATCAAGAGATAAATACAATTAATAAGAATACAAATGCATATGAGAGAAGAACCAAATTAAAAGGGGTTTTATATGATGCTCAAATGCAATGTGGCATGATGACACGAGCATGATATAATGATGATGCAAATAATGCCATGTAGAAAGTAGCAATATATAGACTAGGCAAATAGCATTACAATTTTTAGACAATTGGGATGCTACAACTCTCCCCCACTAAACAGGAATCTCGCCCCGAGATTCTAGGAGGAAGAAGAAGACACGAAGAGGGTAGGATACTTGGTACGGAGCTCATCCTCGCGTTCCCAAGTGGCTTCATCAACGGAATGGTGCGACCACTGCACCTTGCAGAACTTGATGGACTTGTTGTGAGTCCTTGACTTCTAGGATTTTTGTGGAGTGTTCTTGATAAGACAGGTCTTCTTGGAGATTGATGAGCTCATGGTCCACGGTCCTGCCGGGATCCTTGAAGCACTTCTTGAGTTGAGAGATATGGAAAACATCATAGACCTTGAGTTTCTCAGGGAGCTCAAGAGCATAAGTGACTTCTCCTCTTCTTCCACGAACTTTGAAAGGACCGATGTATCTAGGAGCCAGCTTTCCTTTGATACCAAACCGGTGCGTGCCCCTCATGGGAGTGACATGAAGGTAGACAAGATCACCAGGGACGTACTCCATGTCCGTGTGCTTTTTGTCATAGTTGCTCTTCTGGCGACTTTGAGGAACCTTCAGATTTTCGAGAATGATGTGAACCTTCTCCTCCACTTGAGTTACAATGTCGGGGCCAAGCAATGTCCTTTCACCTGCGTCCGACAAACCAATCGGAGTTCTGCATTTGCGACCATAGAGAACCTCAAATGGTACCATCTTTAGAATTTTCTGGAAGCTATTGTTGTAAGAGAATTCAGCATAAAGAACGCATTCTTCCCACTTCATGCCGAAAGAGATAACGCAAGCACGGAGCATATCTTCCAGAATCTGATTGATCCTTTCTACTTGTCCTTGCGACTGAGGATGGTAAGCTGTGCTGAAGTTCAATTTTGTTCCCAAAGCATTTTGGAAACTTCCCTAGAACTTGGAAGTGAAGATGCTTCCACGGTCTGAGCTGATCTCAAGAGGAACCCCATACAGAGAGACAATTATGTTGATATAGAGCTCAACCAACTGAATTGCAGAAATTGTTTCCTTGACGGGAAAGAAGTGAGCCACTTTAGAAAGCTTGTCGATAACAACAAAGATTGCATTGTTGCCCTTCTGCGACCTTGGAAAACCAGTTATGAAGTCCATCTCTACTTTCTCCCATTTCCATTCCGGAGGCTTCAATGGCTGTAGAAGACCGGAAGGTTTCTGATGGACAGCTTTAACTCTGCGGCAAACATCACACTCCGAGACATACTTGGAACAATATCGTTTCAACCCAGGCCACCAATACTGTGTTTTCAAGTCCATGTACATCTTAGTGCTGCCAGGGTGGATAGAAAGAACAGAATCATGCGCCTCCTCAAGAACTTGCTCTCTTAAACCTGGGTAGTTCGGAACAAACATCCGGTGTTCAAAGAAAAGAGCACCTTGGTCATCGACATGGAAGGACTCATACTTCGGAAGCTGAATGTTGGAGATGATGTTTTTAGTGTAAGGATCACCAAGTTGAATGGAGCGAACTTTTTCTTCCAAGATAGGTGTTGGCAGAAGGTTCAGAAGATACCCTTGATCCACAATTTCAAGGTTGAGCTTGTGGAATTCCTCACACAAGAGAGGCTGTTGTTCTTCCACCATGAGGTTGTTGACATAGGCTTTTCGGCTAAGGGCGTCGGCCATGACATTAGCTTTGCCCGGAGTGTAGTTGATTGTGAGATCGAAATCATTAATTGCTTCAATCCACCTCCTCTGACGAAGGTTGAGATTAGGCTATGTGAAGATATACTTCAGACTCTTGTGATTAGAAAAGATCTCACAACGGTTGCCAAGCAAGTAGTGCCTCCATACTTTCAAAGCAAAGACAACTGCTGCGAGTTCGAGGTCATGTGTAGGATAGTTGATCTCATGCGTCTTCAATTGTCGAGAGGCATAAGCAACAACTTGTTTTTCTTGCATAAGGACCGCACCCAATCCTTGCAAAGAGGCGTCACAGAATATCTGGAAAGGCTTTGATGTATCTGGAGGGATCAAGACTGGTGTGGAAGTGAGCTTCTCTTTGAGTGTTTCAAAGCTTGCTTGACATGCAGGAGACCAAAGGTATTTCTTGCCTTTCTTGAGGAGATCGGTAAGAGCCTTCGCAATCTTCAAGAAGTTCTGAACGAAGCGACAACAGTAACTAGCCAAACCAAGGAAACTCCGGACTTCTTTGACATTTTTGGGTGGAAGCCAGTCAACTGTCTTAACAGTTTCTGGGTTGACGGCAATGCCCTTGGCAGAGATGACGTGACCAAGATAGGTGACTTGAGGCAGCCAGAACTCACACTTGGAGAACTTTGCATACAAGCGGTTCTCACGAAGCTTGTTTAGGACACACCGAAGGTGTTCTTCATGTTCTTGCTTTGACTTAGAATAGACTAGGATGTCATCCAGATAGACCACAACGAACTTATCAAGATACTCCATGAAAACCGAGTTCATAAGCCTCGAGAAGGTGGCAAGTGCGTTGGTAAGACCGAAAGACATGACCGTGTACTCATACAGGCCATAGCGGGTGGTGAAAGCTGTTTTGGGAACATCTTCCTTGCGGATCTTGATTTGATGATATCCACTTCTCAAATCCAGCTTAGAGAATACCACCACTCCAGCGAGCTGGTCGAAGAGATCATTAATCCGCGGAAGGGGATATTTATTCTTGATGGTTTTAGCATTGAGAGCCCGATAGTCAACACAAAGTCTATTAGTCTTGTCTCGCTTCTTCACAAAGATGGTTGGGCTACCCCAAGAAGAAGTACTGTGCTGAATGAAACCCAACTTCTCTTGTTCATCAAGTTGACGTTTGAGTTCAGCCAACTCAGCAGGACCCATTTTATAAGGCCGCTTGGAGATAGGAGCGGTTCCAGGTTCAAGCTCAATCACAAACTCGACCTCTCGTTCAGGAGGCATACCTGGTAGCTCTTCAGGAAAAACATCTGGAAACTCACGGACCACCGGAACACTCTGAATAGCATCCATAGCATCATCATTCAGAGCCGCCAAAGAGAAAAGTTGAATTACAGGAGTCAGACTTGGGGAATAGACTATATGGCCTTCAGGAATTTTCAGAGAAACCGAGCGTTCAGCACAATCAATCACAGCTGCATTTGCTGTTAACCAATCCATGCCCAAGATAACATCAATGTCGGAGCTGCCTAGAAGGATCAATGAGGCCAGAAAAGAAGAACCACCAATCTCAATTTGATTGCCATGGCTGATCTTGGTAGATAACATTCTTGCCCCGGGAGAAAGAACCATTAACTTTTTATCCAGCTGGTCTATAGCTAGCTCATGCTCATTTGCAAATTTGTGAGACACAAATGAGTGCGAAGCACCAGAATCAAAGAAAACTCGTGCAGGAACTGAGTTAACAGGAAGCATACCCATCACAACTCCGGGTGCATGCTCAGCTTGAGTGACGTTGACACAGTTGGCACGAGCAACAGTTGACCCGGGCTTGGTGTTGATATTGAGAGCCCGCGGTGGAGGTGCACGAACCATAGAAGAACTTGCCGCAGGTCTTGGAGGTGGTGGAGGAAGAGCTTTGTTGTTCATGGGACAACTCTAGTGTTGATGCCTAGTGTTCCCACAAGTGTAGTAAGCACCAGGTGGACGTGGAGCAGCGTAGCCAGGCACTCCGCCAGGCGCTCTAGGGTAGTTGTGGTTGTAGCCCCTAGGAGCCGCGATTAAGGAGTTTGGTGGCCTTGCTGCATAGCTTGGAGTTCTTGGTGGAGCCGAGAGCGACGATGGGGTGTTAGGAACCCACGCGCGGCGCTTAGAAGGAGCTGTCATAGCTGAAGAGCTTGCTGCATCGCGGCTGTGTTTCTTTGACTCCTCAAACACTTGCCTACTTGCTTCTTCCTGGAGAGCTGTATGTTGGAGTTCTAGAAAAGACCCAGGCCTTGCATGAGTGATTGCATATTTGATGGATGCATTGAGTCCTTGCCTGAACCTCTTTTGCTTCTTCTTGTCATGAGAGATCTCATCGCCACCACACCGAGAAAGGTTCATGAAGTTTCTGATATAGGTATTGACATTATCATTGCCCTGCTTGAGGTTGAGAAACACTTCCTTCATCCTTTCCATGACAATTTTTGACAGATATTGCTCTTTGAAAGCCGCAGTGAATTGCTCCCAAGTAGGCTGAAAACCAGAGAGGTCTTCCTTGAGGTAATTTTCCCACCACAGAGCTGCATCTCCCTTCAGAAGGTGAGTGGCACATTTTACCCATTCTTGCTCAGGAACATCCGCAGTCATCAGCAACCTTGACATTTCGCGCAGCCAATCATCCGCATCAAGTGGCTGATCAGACACCTCAAATTGGCGTGGGTTGAACTTTAGAAAACTCTTGATGTCTCCTCGCTTGGGAGGTGGAGGTAGCGGAACAAACTCATTCCTCCTGAAACCTTCTTCAAAACGCTGCTGGTTCTGCCGCATTGTTCCCAAGGCATTAGCAATACTTGCCAACGCAGCCCCCAGTTCAGGTGGTATGTCCTCCTTAGAACGGCGTGGTGGTGCCATCCTGTGATTGATATAAAACTCAAGTCAGTACCATAATAGAGAATAATAATAATCCAAAATAATACCAAAATGGAATTAATGAAGATTAAAGGATACAAATTACTATGATGATATTAAAATATCAACAAAGTTCAAAGCACCTAGAAGATATTAAGTATATCGCACACGACTGAACAAGGAATGTGGTACACAAAGCTATCAAAGAAAATTCTCCGCAAATTTAGGCATTAAAATACCACTATATGCGCAAAACCGCTTAACGAATCAAGATTAGTAACTCTACCAATTCAATATACAAGAGCGAATGATAAAAGTAGTGGTATGGTCGCGACTCCATCCCGCACTCAAATCATTACTCCGCACATGAATAAGTAAAACACATATCCCCAACACCTTCTTTCTAAAGATAAACCTAAAGATTAGCAACTACGGAAACAAACACCTTAAACAAGATAGCGTCGGATAACAAAGAGTAGGACAGACCGCGCCGGTATTAGCGATAACAAGTTGGATGCAACAGATAGACAAGGAATTCACACACACACACACACCCTATGGTACTACGAAACCCAGAACACGTGAATCCTAGTTTGAATTTTAGAAGAGGATGGAAAACGTTATACTTCCTTACCAGAAAAGGGTGGGTGGGTGGGTAAGAAGAAAAATGGAAGCAGTCCTACTCTCACATTTTTGTTTTTCCCTAGTATACATAGCTACCTAAAATATTTGCTAGACTGACAACGACCATTTGGCTGAGACCCTGAAGGGCGGGATGGCTCTGATACCAATTGTAACTACCTCAGTGAACTACGCTCTTAGTTGCAAGCCTAGATGAGCGAAAGTGGTTAAAATAGTACGGTGGGGCCCAACTCCTGTGGTTCCTGATATTTCCCCTGCTCGGCGTCTATCCGAAAGAAGAACCAAACAAACAAGGGCCAACATAAATAAAGTGCACAAGCATATAAATATAATGCGACAAGCAAACAAGCATTCCATGATGAATGATGCACAATTTACATGGCAATAATGTAGCATGGAAAGGGTGAGGTGTGGGGACAATAAAATAGCACTTTTAGTATTTATTAGACATATTTTAGTGGCATAAACCATTCAGGTTTTGATAGTTATACATGATGCCTACTTCAAATAATAACATGGAACGCATAAACAGAATAGGCTCGTCGTGCTGATCAATTTAGATATATTATTTGTTGAATTTGGAATTATGGAATAGATATTAATTATTTCGTTTTTAAATAGAGTAAGCAAAATTTTAATGGTTTAAGTATTTGGAAAAAAACCAAAATGAAAACAATTGTTAAATTTGAATCCTTTAATCAATATCCAACGGGTTTTTTTTAAGAGTTTTCAATTGACAACTATGGATATTTGAATGTGGCCAGGGGCTTGTTTTCACAATTGAACATAGGAGTATGAAGGCCTGCCTGCAATATTGAGTTAACTGAATTTTTAGCTCGACACTTTAGTTCACAAAACACGATTCAGAAACAAAAAAATAGAAGGCTGTTAGCACTGGCAAGATTTGATCCCTAGTCTATAGGTTGATCTAGCAAGGGACAAACCACTACGATGCTCATTGGTTTGTGAATTGAACAGGTGCGGGACGCTTTTAAAGGATCAAAACCAGATGTTTGTTTCAAAAGAAAAATACTGTTAACTGAATTTTATGTGTTCATATGCAGAGTTAGAGCAAGCAAAGCAGAAAAAAAAGGAAAGTATATTTGGGCGATTGAGGATTTGTACTCAGGACTTTTGACCTACAGATGGAGCTAGCAACCATCTGGTTATGGCACATGTGATGTATATATGCAGGTCGACATGCTTTTGAGGTGGATCTAGGCACTATAGACAAGTTGGAACACTGACGGAAACTGAAGAAGCGCACTGCACCTGAATTGTAACAAGCCAGCGTCTGCGCGCTCGCAATGGAGCTAGGTTGCGGGAAGGATTCCGGGCAGCACAGAGCATCAAAAAGGAAGTGCGACCACTCAAATTGAAGAGGGAGACCAGGGCTACGCATTGATAGTCTCGGTTCTGCAAACTACGGAGTGAGGCGACGACACGGTTGTCCGGAACAAAGGCCAAAATCTGGGTTGCAGACTGACGATACTGAACACGGCGGACATGACTTTGCTTCAACTTCGGCGGAAGTTTGCGAGGCCTACAGTGGATGGATATGGGTGCCGTTGGAAGCCAGAGGTTGCTAGAGATGTCCTCTTCAACATCACGTGCTGGGGTTAGCCGGAGGGGAAACGGGTGCGCCGGAAAGATCGAGGAAACAGAGGCACGCGCGCTGTGTTTACTGAGGTTGTGCGTGTGCGTCCAAAGCGCGACACGTCGGCGAGCGGGCGGCTGCTGGGCGCGCGCCAGGGAATGGGCATGTCAGAGAGACAACAGAGGCTCTAGAAGGAAGAGGGTGCTAACCTTGCGCGCGTCCCAGGCCAAGCCAGAGCGTGCGGGAGACGAAGGGGAGCAGAGGTCGACGGTGGACGGCGGCGAGTGGCGGCGACGTGCTGGCGTGCTCGGCCTGCTCCTCCTGGTACTGCACCACGACGCCGAGGCTGTGGGCTTCTTCTCTGTTTGGGGTGGCTCTGGTTGGTAGTGGTGATCATGGCGAGGTGGCTAGGTGGAGCAGGGACGTGCCATGGCCACGGCGGCGTCTCGATCTGGTTCAACTTGGAGAGGGGGAAAAGAGATAGGAAGGGAGTGGTTGGGGAGGATAGTGGTGCTAGCTGCTTCGCTGCTTTATGCACCGGAGGGAAGAGAGGGGTCACGCACAGAGCATGAGACGATCACGTGCGGGGGAGGGAGAAGAAAAAACAGTGGGGCAGCTGGTTGTTGTACGCTGCTGGTGGAGCTAGACCAAAGAGGGGAAGTCGGGTTCAGCTGGAACACTGTTGGCGCAACCAGGTCCAGATGACAGAACACGCGCAGGGGCACCAGGTCTGCCTTGGTTGATCGATTGAGAGGCGAGTGATCAGGTTTAGGTTCATCTAGCTAGCTAGCTAGCTTGGTCCTTGGTTCGGCTGTTGCATGCAAAAGACCACGCCTAGAAATACTAGCTAGGAATGCTTCGGTGGAATAAGAAAAAGAGGAAGTGGGGCTTGGAATTAGATAGCTAGATAGCCCAAATAGAAAAACAAATATTTCTTGGGTTTAGCTCAGGAAAGATTAGATAAAAAAAGGCATGGTGTAGGGAAAAAGTAGGCCAAAAAGACATGTAACTTAGTAGGGTAAAAGTAGATAGCCACATATACTTGACCTGGGTAGACAGATATGACAAGGAAACAAATGTGGTTTCCAAGAGAGCACATGTGAGAAGATAGGGATGATTTTATGCTTGATACTTTGGTTTGGTTTGAAACCTAGATTCTTGCTTACCTTATTAAGTCCAAACAAAACATCTCACGTAAACCCAAAAAAAACGAATTGGAGAAACTAGAAGGGAAAAGATTCATGTGTGTACAGATGAATAGATGAAAAGAAACACAAGGACATAGGTGGCATGAATTAAAACCCAAGAAAAATTGAACGTACCCACATACATGTATATGGTAGGAGGAGGATAGGATCACATGGAAGTTGATATGGAAAGTGGTAGGATGAATAGAAAGAGATGCCCCAACTCAACTTGGGCATTATACACATATATCAAGAACAAACTATAATATATCAAGATACAAATACAATTAATAAGAATACAAATGCATATGAGAGAATAACCAAATTAAAAGGGGTTTTATATGATGCTCAAATGCAATGTGGCATGATGACATGAACATGATATAATGATGATGCAAATAATGCCATGTAGAAAGTAGCAATATATAGACTAGGCAAATAGCATTACAATTGTTAGACAATTGGGATGCTACACATACCACTTGATCTTGATGACAACGCTTCAAGCTCCATCCAAGCCGAAATGCATCACTTGATCATTGTTGCTTCGTGAAGACTCATAATTTTCTCCCCCATACGCCACTATGGGATAGCTTCATTAAGACACGTCTTCACATGTCCATTTTCACCAATATGGATGGCCAGCTTCAAGCAAATGATCTTCTCAAGATGCTTATCTTGAACTTGCCCTTCTCAACCTTGATGACGATCACCACTTGATGTCATCCTCTCATGGACTATATGAGATCTTCACTTTTGAAGCATTCCCATGAAAAGAGACCTAACAAATATAGATAACACAAAGGCACGTATATAATGGGTTAGTTCATGAAGCATAATTGACAAGCTTACCATACCACAAGACACGTGGTACATTCTTTATGCTTCACGTGTTGACCAAGCTTGAATATAATCTTCACTCTTTGTATTGGTAATACAAGTATCTTATCATGCTCCATCTCAATATCTTGAGGTACATAAAGAACTCTTCATTTGATTACATGCTCTAAATCTTAGTCAACCATAGCTCAACTAATAAGTCTATCATGACACCGACTTAGATCCATATCTTGAATTCTTCTATTGAGATCACACTCTCAAGATGTTGATCATATCATATTCTTCTTCAACTCGATGATCTTGATGCCAATACTCAAGGTATATCTTTATCTTCATGGCATCCATACTTGAATCCAACACATGGACTACAAGCATGACATATGGAATATACCTTCATATAAAACTCAATGAAAACATTAGTCCATAGGGATTGTCATTAATCACCAAAACCACACATAGGGGCAATTACCCTTTCAATCTCCCCCATTTTGGTAACTGATGACAATCACAACAAGAGGGTTTATATAATGAATATTAGAAACAAGTACGCAACTTATCCGAGAATAAGTTGTATACAAGAGGTTGTATCTTCTATGGTTAAGTAACACAAAGATACTAGCCCATATCAAAACCGATTCTACTCACACAAACTACAAACAATGCAAGATATGTGAATAGAACCAACATATATAGAGCAAACTCCCCCACAATATATGCACATGTGATGAACTTGAATTTCATTCCATACATTGTCAAGCATAACCTTGGGTAGATCACCCTATTGTTTATATGAGGATGAGGGATTGGTGGATCAGGTGAATATAAGTGAGAAACCTCACTATAATGCTCCTTACCACTTCCCTTTTTGGAGGAGGAACCCTTATTTTTATCTTCACTCTCCAACTCCTTTTCTTCGGAGTTAGCCTTAGCTTTGTCCTTAGAAATATGAGTTGCAGCCTAGGTGGAAGATGGTGGATGCATTGTGGATGGCAAGAGACGCGCTATCATTTCACGCATCACTTGCATTTGGGTCTCCATGGTTTTAATCAAGCTTGTTTCCAAGGACTTGAGATCATCCATGGTGACTTTACTCCTAGCCTCACTACCATCTTCCTTAGTACCCATACTCTCTTAGGTGGTAAGGCCCGAATAAAGAGCTGAGGCTCTGATACCAATTGAAATGGATCGTATGGGCACCTAGGGGGTGCATAGGTGCTACACCAGTTTTTAGTTCTTTTTAAATTTTAGGCTTAACAAAAAGGTAAATTTTGTAGATATGCAACTAAGAGGAATTTCCCTATATGTAAACTTAACTACTAAGCAAGTATAGGCAAAGGGAGTGGAACGAGGTAATCATTGTGAAGCATGTGGAGACACATGATTTGTTTTACCGAAGTTCCTTCCTTGTTAAGGGAAGTACATCCGTGTTTGAGCGGTGAGCGGTACTAAGACCAGCATGCCACAATAGGCCACACCCTGTTCTCCGATGGATCTCGCCACCAAAGGCCTGGTCCACCTTCCACTATGTGGTACCCTTCTAGGCAGGAACTGGTACCTTTACAACACTAGTGGGGTACGCATCTACAACTGAATTGGAGGCTCCCGTGATGATAACAAGCTTCCACAAGAATAAGTTAATCAATAACCAAAATAGAGATCTAGATATTTGCAAGAAGTACTAGATTAAGAATCCTCCAGGTGAATAGAGGGGAAGTGAAGATCTTGATGGATGCCAATGAAGATGAAAGTCTCCTCCTTCAATTACCCAAAGCCCAGAGCCTTTGAGTGGTTGAAGATGGATATCGAGCTTGAATCAATATGAACAAGGCATAGCTTTTTCGCAAGATCCAAGAGATTTGAAATGGGGATCTGGAGGGGTATTTATAGCCCATCCAAAAAGCTACCATTGGACGAGTCAGGGGCAAGATTATCTGGCCTAAGTGGGGGCTGGATTATCCGGCTGGGACAAACATCTGGCCCTTAATCGGACAATCTGGACCAAATGTTTGCCCCCTTTGTGCGTGACGCGCCTTGGTCACCTTTGGAAAACTCCTAGGGGGAGGATTATCTGGCCGCCCCAATCCGCCCCCCTGATGGGGCAGATTATTTGGCCTAGGCAAAAGCTCTGGCCTTGGTCGGTTAATCTGGGGGAAACTCTTCCCCCCTCTCTGGGTGACGCGCCTTGGCATCCTTTGGAAAAATTCAAGGGGGCGGATTATCCGGCCCGGGCAAAAGCTTCGGCCCTTGTCGGTTAATCCGGGGAAACTCCGCCCCCTCTCTCGGTGACGCGTCTTGGAAGCCATGTTTAGCACAGAGGGGCAGATAATCCGACACTTGGTAGGGGTGGATAATCTGCCCCAAAACATTGGTTTAGCTGCATTTGGTTGGGAAAGTATTCTGCACCACTAAACACACAATTAAATAATCCATGGCATTGTTATCTAACACACGAAACACTAGAGATCATCAAATGTTCTTTCACATTCATCTATAAGTTTTGAACAAGATGAGATTAGAAAAGGAAAATCAAGGATTACAAGAAATCTAATAAGTATAGATTTTTGAGTTCAACCTAGAAGCCTTCCTTCTATATTTTAAAAGAGCAGAGTATGATAATTTGAAGTGATAAGAAGATACTAGAAAGAATTGTAAGATGATAATACATAGAATGAATTAGTCCTTATAATGCATATGGTTTTCCTATTCCATTCCTAGGTCACGATCCTACAGTCAACACATAGCTGTGATACCATCATGTAACACCCTCACCTGATAAGGCTGAGTTCCTATGTATAGTGCCAATCCCTGGATCGGTTCACTAGCACAGACAGTATAGATGAATACCAAATAATATAACAGTGTATAATTATTACATCGAATGATCCAGAATTAGCAATTATTACATAGTGCATAGCTCAAAACTAGCTTAATTATTCAAGTAGCATGTAGAAGCATAAATAGAAAATAGGCTCCATCTTTAATTGTCCCACAGGCGAACAAATATCGAGTGGAGGGTTGCAACCTATAAGATCACTCAGAACAATTGGAATAACCTGCAACATAAAATATTGCAGCCACAGAGTGGTCAATACTTTGAATGCATGGCAAGTAGGGCTAAGTAAGGAGACAATATACCTAGCATCTACATGCTTATTTGAGTAAGTGGAACTTTGGCTAGCTTGCATTTTCAAATACTTTTATCCTACTTTTATAAACCAAGGGTGATTCACAACAACCCATTAAGTTCACCCATCAAGTTTTAGTAATTAAGAAATAAGGTTGAGTGAGAAATATGTCATAGCCTCAATCTCTAGCAACTCAATCGTCTGTAACCGGGGACACGGCTAAGTACTTAGTTTTACACCCTGCAGGGGTTTGTGCACTTTACCCATATGACTTGGTCAACCCGCTCGTACCATCACACTCATTTTGTGTGATGATAGGGAGAAGTACAAGAAGAGACCGTTCGGGAAGTAGTTTCCCAAACCCGCTGTGCACCGGTCCAACCTAACCATTCACTACATCTCTGGCTATGCTAGGTTCGATTCACCATGACCTACTAAGTCCAACCAAACACCCATTTCTTACTGGCACATGGTTGCACATGTAATCTACTATAATAAAGACACCAATCATTTCTCACTGCCCTAGGCGGCATTCCCCACCTTTATTCACACTCCGATGACAAACCAACCACTCTTCTCAAGTAGTTCATTGACATTATGTTGTTTTGGTTGAGAAAAACATATACTATACCATAGCATGGTGTAATTCCTTCCATGTCTTTACATACACTACAAGAAATGTTTCCTTCCGCAACGACTTGGCCCGACGGTCGTCATAGAAGGCGCGTCTACCGCGACAAATTTCTCGGCTCGACCATGGCCGATCGAAAACTTTTTTTTAGTTTCGCGGCCCTCTACTATGACGGAACCGCTAAAAACATGGAGGAAGCTCGGCTAGCATGTGGTAGAAGCAAGATTTTTGTTTTCTCGCACGATGTTGACTCACCGAAATCTTTTGAGGCATGTGGGTCCCGAACGTCAGTGTCTCTAGCGGACCATACTTTTTAGTCGCACGTCCCTGATTTGAACTCGATAACGTTGCTCGATGCGTCTATCGTTTAGTCAAGTTGTTGGGTCCCACATGTCAGCCTCTCATTAGTATGATGGATTTTTTTGCTTCGCTCACGCTACCCTGTTCCGAACTTGATAGCGTTGCTTGATGCATCTGCCGTTTAATCAGGCTGCTAGGTCCCACATGTCATCCTCTCAATAGAAGAGACGTGTGCATGACGTAATTTTTTCCTTGGCTATTGCCTCCTTGATTTCAACTCGATAATGTTGCTCGATCTATCTACCGTTAAGTCACGCTGCTGGGTCCCCCATGTCAGCCTCACATTACAAGAATCATGTGTATGATGGAATTTTTTATTTGCTCATGCTACCCTGTTTCGGACGTGATAGCGCTGCTCGATGAATCTACCGTTTAATCAAACTCGTGGACCCCACATACCATCTCTCATTAGAAGAAATGTGTGTATGATAGAATTTTTTTCCTTGGTCACGCCTCCGTGTTTCAAAATTGAAAGCGTTGCTTGCTGCATCTACCATTTAATCACGCAGCTAGGCCCCACATGTCATCCACTCATTAGAAGAAACATGTGCATGATGGAATTTTTGCCCTCGGTCACGCCTCCATGTTTCAAACTTGATAGCGTTGTTTGATGCATCAGCCATTTTTTCAGGCTGCTGGGTCCCCCATGTGAGTCTCACATTAGAAGAAACGTGTGCATGCTAGACTTTTTTTCTCGCTCGTGCCTCCCTATTTCGAACTTGGCAACATTGCTCGAGGCAGCACCTGTATAAGGCTGCGCTACTGGGTCCCAGATGTCGGTCTCTCTGTAAATGAAACCTGTGTATGGTGGAGTTTTTTTGCCCGCGTCCGTTGTTTTGACCTTATCAACGTTGCTCAATGCGGCAGTCATGTATGGTCTTGTTGCTGAGGCCCAATCACCCCATGTCAGCCTCTATGATATGTTCTAGCTTTTGGGTCCCTGATGAACCCTTATATGTTCTAGCGGGTGGGTCCTTGATCCCAGCCTCTCTGTACAAGTATTAATATTTTTTCAAATCCGACCATTAAACTCGAGGGATACTGTAGGCTGGTGCGTCTGCGATGTCAGCCTCTCCATAATGCGATATTAAAATGTAAATCCTTTCTCAAAAAATGTAAACCCAAGATATATATATATGTGTGTGTGTGTGTACACACAGGATATTCAAACTAAAGACCTTCAAATCAAATCAAACAGATATAAACTGAGTGCTTTGCCACTACACAAAAGATATTTATAGATATTAAATCATTAAACATGTATTAGTACTACAACTTATGTATGAGTCTTCTAAAAAATATTTTGTGTGTCTATGTTTATCTCTTTTAAAATATAAAATGGCAGCGCTCAGACATCTCAATTTATAAAATGCCACATAATGGAGCAGTTTAAAACATGGATAGGAAGAGTTTTTTTATTTTGAGAGGTGGGGGGCAATGCCCAAAAGGCCGAATTAAAAAGATTTTGCCTACTACATGGGATCCTTTCTCAAATTTCACTAGGCTATGCTTAGCAGTCCCCTGACCCCTAAAAGGATGAACTAAAATCTATTCAGGGCTATGCTCCATGGGATGCTTTCTCAAATTTCTCTAGGCTATGGTTAGCAACCCCCATGGAATTTTTTCTCGCTTGCCCCTCCCTGTTTCGAACTTCTTAGAAGCTCAGGAAAGAGCGACTCAATAGGGGAAAGCCTTGGCAGCGCTTCATCGGCCCACGTCAAGTCTTCCGCTCATTTGGTAAACATTTCTAGATGAAGCACCTGCATAAGCTCTCGCCACTAGGTACCCCATGTCAGTATCTATGTAAATGAAACGTGTGTATAACAGACTTTTATTTTGGCTACATCTGTTGTTTTGACCTTGGAAACGTTGCTCGATGCGGAAGCCGTGTATGGCCTTGCTAATGGGGCCCACATGTCAGCCTCCCTAGTATGTTCTGGCTTGTGCATGCCAGCCTCCCTGGTATGTTCTGGCTTGTGGGTCCCGACCCCAGCCTCTCTATACAAGTACTTAACTTTTTTTTCAAACCTGCCCATCAAACTCGAGGGACGCTGCAGGACGGTGGGTCCACGAGACTCTCCATAAAGCAATATTGCTAGAATAAAAAAATGTAAACCCAAGATAATTTTATGTCAAGCACAGTGAATCGAACTCAAGACTTTAAAACATGTATAAACAGTGTGCGTTGCCACTACGACAAACAAATAAGATGAACATAATCATTAAAATCTTTATAATACCAATAACTTATGTATTAGTCTTCTTAAAAAGATTTTATGTGTCCATGTTATCTCTCTTAAAATAAAAGGGAAGCGATCCTGGCATCTCAATTTATTAAATGCCACATAACAGAGTAGTTTCTTAAAGACATGGGTAGGCAGATTTTTTTAAATGACTAATTCCAAAAACACTGAATTAAAGATTTTGGGCTATTCTACATCTACTATACCCCATGCACTATTCACCATGGACTCCTTGTTAAAAATTTAAATGGGCTGTGGTCAGTAAGTCCCTTGACCCCTAAAAGGCCAAATTAAATTGTTCTAGGCTAAAGAAGGGTCGAATGGGCTAGTATTTATCTCCTCGTTAGTAAAATTTGTATTGTGCTATGGCTCGGCCGGATTCAGAACATAGACCTCAATACAAGGGAAAAAACGATAATTCTTTTGATCGATATTCGTGTAAAAATATCTAAAGAACAAGGGACACAGACCGCGTGCGCCAAAACTAGACTGTTATCCAATGAGTTCACTTGGTACGCTCTCATCTCTGTCCAAAACACATCCAACAGTTTCAATGACACACAGAAAAACGCTCTAGTGGTAGTAGCCTAGCATCAGCGACATAACTTTTCATAAATTCAGTAGCATTTGAAAGATCCAGTAGTACAGAATAAGACAAAAAAAATATCAGCAAATTCCTAGTTCATATTCAACAACACTTGACCGATTCTGCAGCATTCCAAAGTGAAACATTTTAGCAATACATACACTGAAACTCAATAGCATTACAGAGGGCACCTGTTCATGTTTCATCTCTAAAAACCTTGTCGCACGATCAGTTTGCCCTTTTCTCCAAACACAGTCGATCATTGGAGCAAGCAAAACTGACGATCAAGTATGCTTTTGTGTGCATACCTTATCTTCACATCAATAGTAGTGTGACCCCCATATATGCATCCCAAAATGCCCAAGCCTCATTTAGATTGTGACAAGGCCAAGTTTAAAAAGAAAAGCAAGACCATCTACTCCAGTTGATCTAAACAAGTACCAGTACATCTGTATTAGTTCTAGAAAATACCTTAGTAATAGTAATGACATAACACTTGACAAATTGAGTAGCATTTGAAGATTGAGCTGTATAGAATAAGATAGAAAAATATTGACAAACTCCCAGTTCATATTCAGCACCACTTGACAGATTCAGTAGCATTTCAAAGTGAACGATTCAGTAGTACATACAATGGCCAAAATAAATGACAGATTCAGCAATGCAGACGTTGAAATTCAATAGTTGTAGCAAGGCCATGACTCAAAAGGAAAGAGAGTCCATATTCAGCACTCGATCGGTCGATCTGAACAAACAAAATACTCGAGATAAGGCAACAGCGTGTCCAAGTGCTGGCCGGGTAGCGCTTTCTTTCATGCCTATTACGCTTTCCTTGTCACACCGTTGCATGTGGGCCCACTATGTCAGTAGCGTACATTGGAAATAGGTATACACTACCGCAATCTTGTTCCACCTCTCCCCATATAGATTGAATCTATCATCAACATAAAGTATTAATTAATTAGTACAATGTTACATATCTTAACATTGGGATCATCACAAGAAGATTTAGATGTTTTATCTCTCTTTTGAAACTTGTCAATGCAATACTCCTAATCCATAGGGAATTCCGACGAATGGTTTAGAAGCTTCCAGGTAACACCACGACTGCGGCAGGTACGACCTGAGCCCTTCCAAGGCGACTTCGGCCGACGACAGCCTGCTCGTCAGCTCAGATGTTGCCACCATTTTGACCGCATGGAGCTCATGCCACAAAGACAGGGACCAAAGCTTCACCTTGTACCGCGGAGATTCACATGCACCTGAACTGACGAACATGGTGCCCTCTTTCCCGATGCCGATGATATCCGCTCTCCGCGAGCCTCTTGTAGGCCCCGGCTTAGACGACTCCTAGTGTTTGTGGCTATAGGGCATTATGGTCGTAGTCCTCGAGTGTGCAATTCTGAGGTGGCAGACGAGCTCTACCACAGGTGTTAGCTCTACCGACAAGGTGATGAACTCGCATCTAGGCTCCATGTAGACTTGCTGGCCGTGAAAGCACCAGATTATGTGGTCATAGACGTTGTTGTAGGGACGAATGTCCCGTAGTGGTCGTTGGGGCATCTGCTACCTTTTCCGCCCGCGACTTGGCGGTATAGCTCCTTGGAGCATGTGGCCAGCCAGGCGGCACTGGTAGTGTCTAGACGCATAACGATTTTTTGAAAATTTCATAGCCGACCTTGCTCCAGATGCCATGCAACGGGTTATGGGTCGATTGCGACATCGAGATGGATTGGGGGAAGAGGTCGGACCAGAGTGGGGGACTTTTGGAGAGGGGTGGCGCGGCATGCAAGATCTGATGTAGCGGGCAAGATGGCGAGGAAATTGTGCGAAGCACGCACTAGAGAGGATCCCAAATGCGGCTAGGCGGTGTTGGCGAGTGGAGATAAAACAACCGAGATGGGGAAGATGGGATGGCTCTTTGAACGAGTTTTTTTGCAAGGCATCTGGAGCTTCATCCAGGACGCCGACTACAGCTTGGCTGGCACGCTATAGTGCACTAAATTAACCATCTGAAATCCTAGGGAATTTTATAGCTAGGATGGCCTGCTATCATGCACTAAATTAACCATTCACATCCTAGGACATTATAGCTAGGCCGGCACGCTGATACGTTGCAAAAGTATCTATAATTTTGATGTTCCATGCTTGGTTTTTATCTACATTCTTATGTTTTGTCCACACTTTGGAGTATTTTTATACACTTTCTTGGACTAACCTATTAACAAGATGCCACAGTGCCAGCTGCCTGTTTTCTGCTGTTTTTGGTTCCAGGAAAGTTAGAAAATGAATATTCTTGGAATTGGACGGGACAAAATCCAAAGTCAGTTTTTCACCGAGGGGGACACGGAGCCAGAATACGAGATGGAGAGGGAGAGGGGCTAGAGGGCCGCCACACCACCTGTCCACGCGGGCTAGGCCTGGCCGCGCAAGGGGGTGGTGTGGCTGCCTAGGGCACTCCCTCGGCCTCCCCTTTCGCCTATAAGATGCCTCCGATACAGAAACCCTAAGTACCCGATCAAAATTCCACGAAAGAGTCTATAGCCACCGTCATCTCCATCCCTAGATCAGGAGGGATCTGAAGCTCTTCCCGGCACCCTGCCGGAGGGGAGAATTCACCCTGGAGGCCTTCTTCATCACCATGCAAGCCTCTGGTGTGATGCGTGACCAGTTCATCCTTGGACTACGGGTCCATGTAGTAGCTAGATGGCTGGTTCTTCTCCTTTGTGCTATCATGTTTAGATCTTGTGAGCTCCGTTCATGATCAAGATCATCTATTTGTAATCCTACATGTTGTGTTTTCGGGGATCTGATGGATATTGAGATGCTATTTCAAATTGATTATTGATTCTATCATGTCTTTGTTATTTGTGATCTTGCATGCTTTCCGTTGTTAGTAGTTATCTTGGCCAAGTAGATGCTAGCACCTCCAAGAGTTAGTATTTATGCTCGATAGTGGGTTCATGCCTCTAGTAATCTGGGGAAGTGATAGAAATCTCTAAGGTACTAGATGTGATGTTGCTACTAGGGAGAAAACAACAATCCTTTGTGCATAGAACAATCATATTGTTTACTTTACACGCAATGTGTAATGCAGTTATCTGTTGCTTGCAACTTAATACTGAAGGGGGTTCGGATGATAACCTGAAGGTGGATTATTAGTTATAGATGAAGTTGGATTACGGTCTATGTATAATGTTGTAATGCCCAATCAAATCTCAAAGGAGTCAAGATTATTAGTATATGCATGTATGCTTTCTCGATGTTTGTCAATTGCCCCGCTGTAATTTGTTCACCCAAAATGTTATCTATCTTAAGGAGAACCACCACTAGTGAACTATGGACCCCCGGTCCTTTCTTTTATCATCAATCTACAACTGTTTAATGCTTTCTGTTTACTTTCTGCAAGCTTTTACTTTCTTCCACACAATACGTTTAATCCTTTGTTTTCAGCAAAACCGGTGAGATTGACAACCTCACTGTAAGTTGGGGGAAAGTTATGTGATTGTGTTGTGCAGGATTCCAAGTTGGCAACAACACCTTGGAGGTGTTTCCTTGCTCCTACTGGTTCGATAACCTTGGTTTCATAACTGAGGGAAACTTGTTGTTGTGCTCATCATACCTTCCTCTTGGGGTTCCCCAACGAGATCGAGATATCTTGGGCCATCACACGCTGCCGTGTACGCCGACTAGAGTTACTACTATTGTCATGTTTGACCAGACGATGTTTATTTACAACTTCTACATTATTTACCAAAAAATAGTACTCCTACCTAGTAGTAATACACTTGTACTAGTACAATACTACTACTGCTAGCAGTAGAGTACACCGAACAATCATCTCGTTAGTTCCGCTGCATACATGAGTTGTACTACACCTACCCACTTGATTGTTAGGTACACCAACATAGTACAACTCTTGTATGCAGCGGAACTAACAAGATGATTGTTTAGTTTGCTAAAAAAGATTATGTTGTGGAATAGATGTAGTACAATACTAGCAGTAGTACACCAGATGTTTGTTTTGCAGTTTCACTGCAAAGATAGTACAGTAAATACCTCCACATTGGAGCCTAGCGCGATCAAGTACCACAGTGTTCCAACACAATGCATGACTAGATAGTTATAGACCACCTCTTTATAGAGTAGTTATAATTATAAGTGAACATTTACCGCATTAATACACCTATGATATAGTAAATTGTTCACCAAATGATGGGTGATAACCTGCAAATATGATCACCTTCTCGCAGTTATCATGATAAAATACTATCACCTTAAAGGAAGTGGTGGAAAGCTTCTTGAATACTAGGAAGTATCCTACCTTCAAGTCATGTGCTTTGAAAAAATCTAGCCATCCTTCGTCAAGGATTACCTTGCCATCTCGATTCTTTAGATCGACATCCCAGCTATAGCCTTTGCATATCTTCAGCTTGATGGCCTCTGGATACTCACCGCCAAACATTGGCAAAAAGGAGTTGGGTATGCTCTGCACGTCTAACCCTCTCAGTATTAACATCTTACATAACTCGTCACAAGTGTTCTCTATGTGAGTGTTCCTGGCTGGCCCCTCCATCCATACTGCATAGGGCTCTCTTGTCTTCTTCGATGATGAGTCTCTCCAAGCTTGAGCTTCTTGCCGGAACACTACAAAAACATCCTATGGACAAATAATGTCTCTACCAGCTATCAATAATTGTGAAATACTAGTACAGTATTAGCTGATAGAGTACAATACAAGATCAGCTAAGAGAGTAAAGTGGAGCAATTTTCTTATTGAAGTACACAAAGTCTTAACTCTAGCTAGCATGAATGTCGTCTATATTAGTATTGCCAAGTTCTAGGCATCACATTAGTGCAGTTCATTATCGAGCAATACAGATACCGAACACCCAGGAATAAACTAACGGACGAACAGGATGAGCTCTATCGGCTGCTGATGCTAGAGATGTATACATATACTTGAAATTTTGGCAAAAATTAGGGTAGGGAAGCAACATCCCTAACTTTCCCAAATTAAAGGGACCTTTGCCCCTGAGACCAACCAAGCAAAACATGCCAAGTGGCCTCCCAAATCATCATCAGCCATGGATCGATCAATACAAAATTTGGACTTATTACAATTCACCGTAGATCTAGCCATAGAACTAGCTTGCATGTGTAAAACTGTACGTATTATACAAATGGGTTAAATGCACTAAATGAGAACTAGTCAACACCATCTCAATGTTAACCAAGCACTAATAAAATCTTGACCGCATCTAATCATCAAGATCAAGGGTTTCGGGGATTATGTACATATCGCACTGCCACTACGATATCTGAGGGATACAATGACTCTATAGATGAGGTTACAGGGCCCGCCGCCTGCATCCGACCCACCTAAGACAAGTAAGTTGTGGCGGTGATGGTCGTCAATGGAGGGAAGCGCAATGGAGATTGAGGAGTGATGTGTAAGAGAGAGCTGGGGCTAGGGCTGGTGAGGGAATGAATGCGGCGAGCTCAGACGTATCCTGTGGACAAAGCAAACCTTGCCTTTATTTCACGGTAGTTTTGCTGCAATATCCACCGTATCACAAATCCAATGGCCACAATACAGTACTACTAATTGTCATGCCAAAATTAATAGCCTAGAAAATTGGACACGACAGCTTGAGTGCTTGAATAGGGAAACATCAAACACATACTATGAAAGTATATTATTATATACATGGTGCCTAGTACAAAAAATAGTAGAAATGATGTTGCAATTGCTGATACTACAATACAGTATGAAAGTACTATGTACGTAGTATTCTACATTACATGGTGACGAGTACTAGCTATAGAAATGATGTTACGAGTGCTTATAATCAGCTTTTCTACATTTTGGTCAAACTTCACATAGTTCTAACAAGGGAGGGTTGGCACGAACCACATTCGCTCCTCGAACATTTGCTATGTATGTTCTGCTCCAGTGTAATTAACTGATGAACCTATGGCAGCCTCCCCATTGACATGCATGCGGCTCTAATCTGGAACTAGCTATGGGCGATGTTGGCAGCGCACGTGTGTAGCAAACACACAGTCTGCTCTAAACACTAGCAAAGCTTCGTCAACATTGGCAGCACCAGGTTTGGGGTTTGTAGGGGGCTCGAGGATGAATGGATGGTTGATTCCCACAAACACTGACCTCCCTTCAAGATTCTCCCTTCTGATCCAGCCCGGTGCTACTGGGTCATCCAGATTAAGGGCCCTCTAGAAAACATGGTAGCAGAGCGAGGGATAAGAGAGCAGCTCTCTACCCATGTATGATACAAGATCAACATGGCTGTTGGTTCATGCACCCCTGGTGTGAATCCATAGTTTAACCCAGCCAAGCTCTGCCAAGTACCAGCTGTGTAACACAATATGTTCAACCTCAGCATCGTCACCAGCTTGGATGTTTTCTGACTCTTCAATTACTGGTGCCTGTATGACACACGGGCCTGCGAGTATACCTATGTGTGCATTTTAGTTAGCAAAAGTATCATGAACAATGTAGTCGTAAGTAATTTATAAAATTATTTTTAAATAACAGGACTCACTCCACTTGTTTGGTTCCTAGACAAGAACATCTCCTCGCAGTTCCGTCACCACATATATGTGATCAATAGAACCACCGATTAGACTCGTGGCAATGGCATCAAAATACGTTGCTGGTGCAAGATAGTTGTTACGAAGGATAATCTAGTCCTTGTGACTAGGAAAATCTATGATAGCAATAGATTTGTCAAACACCACCATCGCGCTGTAGTGCCATTGGTTGTTGATGAGTGCATGATTTCATCATGTTTTATATTATTATTTTGCACTATAGTTGTAGGATCTTGGTATTTTACAGCGTTCACGCATACATTTTATGTCTATTTTCACCAGGATCAGGACATATGATGGATACAATGGACACAATTCTTGGAGCAGTTGTATTGGGGAGAAAAGGAGTCAAAAATAACGTAAATCACTTATTTGGGAAATATCAATAACACCAGAAGAAAACCCGAAGTGATCGAGGCGTCAAGAGATTTTGATGACCAACTATACGGTGGGAATAATTTTCCGGCCGTATAGTTCCCGCCGTATAGTTGGTGTCACCACGGCCTCCTCAAATAGTTTCAACCCGTGCAACTGGATCAGGGAGACGACATACAGAATAACCAGAAATCGCTAAAAGCTCACCTCCGAAAGGCAATTGCAGGGGGAACTCGTCCACCGGGGATTCATCTTCGCCCTGGGCAGATCCGGAGGCTAAGGCATTGATCTTCATCATCAACCGCTGCATCACCACCATCTCCATCCATCCCATCTACATCTTGTCGAGATCTTGTTGTAATTTCCATACTCGTTGTGGATTTATACAAGTACTATTCATATATGATAGATTCCATTGTTATTCCCATGATGTTATTGCCTCCATGTTTAAGTAGATCATTAGTTTTTGGGGAGATGGAGAAACCCTTGTATGACACTGAAATAAGATAAAGTTTATTATGATATTCATCGCTGTGACCATGTGTTAGATTGTCTTCATCTTGATGTTGGGAGAAATCGACCTCTTGAAATTTGCCTCTTATGGGGACTTGATGGAGGGAACTACTTGTTGGTAGACGGAGGTGTATTAGCACTTACAGTGACTATAAAGCTGTTGGACCCATTACGTATCAACTTGGGAACCAAGGAAACTCACGAAACACTATCCATGCCATGGAATACGTCCTACGGGATTAAGTCCCTTAATAGCGCAGTAATTTGATTGATGTCGATTGCTGACTGCTATGGTTATGAGGATGATGTGAGCAGTGGTTGCTGCCTATTTGTCCAAATACGGAGTTCCTCCCACACATACATAGTTGAGAATGTTCATGATAATAATCTTTTCCTAAGTCCTTTATAATGCTAGAGGTGTATTGTCAACACCCAGATTTTTAAGTTTAGATGCTTGTTATGCCGTACATCGCAATCCCAGGATTACCATTTTTGTGAGACATAACAGAAGTGGTACCAAAATACATCATCCATTAGAAACCATAATAAAGGTCTTACAAATAAAGGATCTCATGATCCAGTCTTAATACAATCAAAGAAGCGGAAAGTAAATGTAGTAGGCTCCTTCTTCATGATCACAGGCAATGATGACGATGGGAGATGATCCTAGTTGTCATAGACCTCCTGCTATCCGTCTTCCGGGTAATCCTCCTCATAGTTTGGCCATGGGAATAGCCAGGGACAAAGCCATGAGTACTCTTTAAGTACTCGCAAACTATCACTAATATAAGTAAGGTAAAACTAGTAGGAATCATAAGCTCTAGGTTTGTTTGCAAAAAGCCAGGTTTATTTCATAAAGCCTTAAGAGTAAAGACCTAAGTTTAGTTCTCTACATTACTTAAGTGGGAACTTATATTTCATGTCCACAACTCTGTTGTGATCAAGTCAAAGTCATCCTTCAAGTCACAAATAATTTTGAAAACATCTGACAATGGAACAGTATGGCCACTCCAACTATCCATAATAACGGACGCAGCTATTCGAATAGTTTGCACTCTGTAGAGGTGGTACACTTTCACCACAAAATTCAATACATCCGTTAGGGATAACCCTGAATCATCATACTTGGTATGCAGATAATCAATCCTAACCTTTCAATTACACACCCTAGTATAGGCACCTTCCCTATGAGCTTGGCCTCCCAGGCATGGCCATCTGTCATCCTGGGCACTCCATAGGTGGACATTCAGCACGAGGTAGCCTCAGCTCAACCTCTTCCGCAAGGGAACCCATACTAAGACATATAAACTTCAAGTTAAGCCCTACCCAACTCAGGTATTGTGGTTGTACGGTAAAATTGGAATGGTATCGCATCCGAACCCAACTATCAGTTTTTATTAAAGTCAAGGCTCATGCCTCAACATTTTCATCATCAAACCCTTGTGTATCATAACACATGTCAAAACATTTCAATAGAATGAATCATCATTCCAAGGTTTTCATAATCATTTCCACCAAGTATTCCCATCTAAGGTAATCAAGTTTTAGCTTAGCACTAGCCACTAATGTTGAGGGTATCACTATGGGGGTGCTAATCAACTATAAGTATCCAAGACTAAGGTGATAATCTTGATGGTATCCATCCTACTTTTCCACTAATCACAATTCATTAACTAGATAAGTAACTCCAGTAAAAGGAAAAGTAAAGCTTGGAGTAAAACCGGGAATGGTATAATCAAAGTTGCATATCCAGGCATGCCTAGGGCATCTGGTATAAGGGGCTTGCATATATATCAGGCATAGTTCTAGCTTGCACTGATAGCTTGCTTTGAGTAGTGCAATCATTGAAGTTCTCTTCTTCTTCCTCGAAGTACACCTCCTCGTCGTAGCCCGGGTCAGTACTAGCGTCTATAAATGCACACAAGGTACACAATCACCAAACAACACTTCACTACTTCTATTTAGCACACAAGGGCTCATACTAGATGATCTAGTATCATCTCAATCATCATGTGGAATATTACATTTTAAGTCCTTAAGATTTAATATCCTCCAATTAAAATAGTGGATCATGTTGACACATGTCATCACCATCTACTCCAATACTTGGGAATGTGATTTAAAATGGTGATCATATATTACAAGATTTAATATTACTATTTAATAATTTTAAAGTGACTAGAAATGCCTATATAACACTGTTTTAATACTAAGCCATGTTTCATATTTGTAAAACCAAATCTTTTTACATATTCAAGTAGAGCATGGCAAATGTGTTTTTCTGAGAGTTGGAATCAACTCAAAAGAATTTATAGTTTATTTTCAAAAAATGTTTGAAGTGGCAAAAGTGTTGGAGATATGCCCAAGAGGCAATAATAAAAGTGGTTATTATTATATCTTTGTGTTTATCATGAATGTTTACATCCCATGCTATAATTGTATTATTAGGAAACACTAATACATGTGTGTTTTGTAAACATAAGAGAGTCCCTAGTAAGCCTCTTGTTGAACTAGCTTGTTGATTAATTGATGATCATGGTTTCCAGATCATGGACATTAGGATGTGATTAATAACAAGGTTATATCATTAGGAGAATGATGTGATGGACACACACCCATAGTAAGCATAGCATAAGATCAAGTCATTAAGTTCGTATTGCTATAAGCTTTTAAATGCATAGTAACCTAATCCTTCGACCATGAGGTTGTGTTAATCACCATCACCGGATGGGTACTTTGAGGACATCAAACACCGCTTCGTAACTGGGTGGTCATAAAGGTGTCATTGGGTATTCTGAAAGTATGTGTTGAAGCGCATGGACCAAGATTGGGATTTGTCCATCCATATGACGGATAGATATGCTCTGGGCCCTCTCGGTGGAATGTCATCTAGTTAGCTTGCAAGCATGTGACTGGGTCACAAGGGATGACATATCACGGAACAAGTAAAGAGTACTTATCAATAACGAGGTAGAACTAGGTATGGAGATGCCGACGCTCAAACCTCAGATAAGTATAGTATCGCGTGACAAAGGGAATTGGTTTCGTATGTAAATGGTTCAATCGATCACGAAGTCATCGTTGAGTATGTGGGAGCCATTATGGATCTCCAGGTCCCGCTGATGGTTATTGATAGGAGATGTGTCTTTGTCATGTCTACATATTCACGAACCGTAGGGTGACACACTTAAGGTTCGAAGTTGTTTTAAGTAGATATGGAATGTGCGTTGGAGACCGAATGATGTTCGGAGTCTCGAATTGGATCCAGGACATCACGAGGAGATCCGGATTTGTCCGGAGAATAAGATTCATATATTGGGGATCATTTTCTGAGTTAGGAAATGTTCCGGAGTATTTGTATGAGGATTCTAGAAGGTTTCGGAATGTTCCGGAAGATTCTGGAAGATTTCTTGGAGTTTTCTTGAAAACCAAGAAAGGGATCAAGGAGTCCTGGTGGGGCAAGACAAGGAGTCGTGGGGGAGGAGGACTCCTCCCCCCTCCCCAATCCACCGGCCATAGGAGGGAGGGGAGTCCTACTAGGACTCCCCCTCCCATGGCGCCTCCCCCCTTTAAATAGAGGGGTGGGGGCGCCACCTCCAAGCCCTCCTCCATAACTCCAAATCTTCGCCGCCTCTCTCCTCCTCCTTTCTTCTGCACAGGCATAGGCGAAGCCCTGCAGAATTCTCTACTCCACCACCACGCCGTCGTGCTGCTGGGATTCCGTGGAGAAGATCTACTACCTCCACTGCTCGCTGGAACGAGGAGAGGAAGGTCTGCTTCGACTCCGCACGTGTGACCGACTACGGAAGCGCTGCCGGAACGCGGCGCCGGAAGGATCGTCCACTCGATCTTGATATCGGCAAGTGATCGACTACATCAACCACGAGATCTAATCTTGTAACGCTTTCGGATCTATGAGGGTTAGTACAGATCTATCTCGTTGCACATGTCTAATAGATTAGATCTTGACTTTTATCTAGATTAGATCTGGGTTTTGTTCGTTCTTGCGGTAGAATTTTTTTGTTTTCCATGCTACGAACCCATCAGTGGTATCAGAGCCGTGTCTATGCATAGATTTGTTGCACGAGTAGAACACAATGGTGTTGTGGGCGTTGGTGCTCGTGCCGTCTTTTACTTTGTGTACTTTGCATCTTGCAGCATGGTGGGATGAAGCGGCTCGGGCTAACCTTACATGTCATCGCACATGAGACTTGCTCCACGCTTGACGTGTAACTTGCTTTGCACAAGTGGCTTTGCGGGTGTCTGTCTCTCCCACCATAGTATAGATCCAATTTACACTTTGCACTCGATAGCACTTGTATCAACGTTGTGGTTTAGTTTCGTAGGTAAGATCCGTTATTGTTCGAAAGCCCCAAGCCACGTAAAACATGCAAAGAAAATTAGAGGCGTCTAACTTGTTTTTGCAGGGGTTTTGTGATGTGATATGGCCATCATGTGATTGTGATTATATTTGATGTATGCAATGATCCTTGTTGTAATATGGCAACCGGCAGGAGCCTAATGGTTGTCTTTAATTCGGTTAAGACCTGCGTGTCTATTCATCTTGTAATAGCTTTATTCCAAGTAGTTGTAATAGTTGCTAGTGATGATGGACAACCATGAAGCGGCGCCACTGACCTTGACGCAATGCTGGTGATGATGGAGATCATGTTCGTGCTTTGGAGATGGAGATCAAAGGCGCAAGAAGAAAGGGCCATATCATATCACACTAATTATGAATTGCATGTGATGTTAATCCTTTATGCATCTTGTATTGCTTAGATCGCGACGGTAGCATTATAAGATGATCCCTCTCACTAAATATCAAGTAATAAAGTGTTCACCCTTAGTTGGCACCGTTGCTAAGACTCGTCGTTTCGAAGCATCTCGTGATGATCGGATGTGCTAGATTCTACGTGTGCATACAACGGGTGCAAGCCAGATTTGCGCTGTGGAAACTAAGGTTATCTTGACGAGCCTAGCATGTACAGACATGGTCTTGGAACACGGAATACCGAAAGGTAGAGCATGAGTCATATAAATGATATGATGAACATGAAGATTGTTCGCCGATGAAACTACATCTTCTCTCGTGAAGATCGGACTTGGTGTAGTGGACTTGGTTCGTGTAATCACTAAGACAATGTGAGGGATGTTGTTTTGAGTGGGAGTTCACCTAGTTAACTTAAGTATTAAATTTGAACTCAATTCATCATAAACTTAGTGTAAACTAATTGCAAATTTGTTGTAGATTATGGCGAACCCCTCCATCAATTTCAATGCGTTCCTAGAGAAAGAAAAGCTTAAGAACAATGGAAGAAATTTCACGGACTGGTTCTGTGGACTGAAGATCGTCCTCAGGGCTGGTCAGTTGACCTATGTGCTCGAAGCACCGCTAGGTGACCCACCTGCAGATGATGCCACCGATGACGTAAAGAATGTTTACGCCACTCAGAAAAATCATTACTCCACAGTTCAGTGTGCCATCCTGTACGGTTTAGAAGCAGAGCTCCAAAAGCGTTTTGAGCACCACGACCCGTTCGAGATCATTAAGGAGCTCAGGCTAATTTTTGAGACTCGAGCGGCCATGGAGAGCTATGAGGCCTCCGAAAAGTTCTTTAACTGTAAGATGGAAGAGGGAAGCTCCATTAGCGAGCACGTGCTCACCATGTCTGGGTACGCAAACAAGCTCCAAAAGTTGGGGATATCGATTCCTAATGAGTTAGGGATTCACCGTCTCCTCCAATCACTGCCACCAAGTTACAAGAACTTTGTGATGAACTACAATATGCACTGCTTGAACAAGACGTTGCCTGAACTATCGACCATGCTAAAAACTGCTGAAGTGGAGATCAAGAAGGAGCACCAAGTGTTGATGGTCAATAAGACCACCAATTTCAAGAGACGGGGCAAGCCTAAGAACAAGGGAAACTTCAAGAAGGACGGCAAGAAAGCTGCCGCACCTGCAAAGAAGCCCAAGGCTGGTCCCAAGCCTGGAACTGAGTGCTTCTACTACAAGGGTGCTGGTCACTGGAAGCGTAACTGCCCCAAGTACCTGGCGGATCTGAAGAACGGCAACATCAAGAAGAAAGGTATATTTGATATATATGTTATTGATGTGTATCTTACTAGTAATCGTAGTAGTGCCTGGGTATTTGATACTGATTCGGTTGCTCATATTTGTAACTCGAAACAGGAGCTGCAGAATAAACGAAGACTGGCGAGAGACGAGGTGACGATGCGCGTTGGAAATGGCTCCAAGGTTGATGTGATCGCCGTCGGCACGCTCCCTCTACATCTACCTTCGGGATTAGTTTTAAATTTAAATAATTGTTATTTGGTGCCTGCGTTAAGCATGAACATTATATCTAGATCTTGTTTACTGCGAGACGGTTACTCTTTTAAGTCCGAGAATAAAGGTTGTTCGATTTATATGAGTAATATCTTTTATGGTAATGCACCTGAGATGAATGGTTTATTCTTATTGAATCTCGATAGTAGTGATACACATGTTCACAACATAGATGCTAAACGAATAAAATTTAATGATAATTCTACATACATGTGGCACTGTCGTCTTGGTCACATTGGAGTGAAGCGTATGAAGAAACTTCATTCAGATGGACTTCTTGAATCACTTGATTTTGAATCACTTGAAAGATGCGAAGCATGTCTAATGGGAAAAATGACTAAGACTCCATTCTCTGGTACAATGGAGCGAGCTACAGACTTATTGGAAATAATACATACCGATGTGTGCGGTCCAATGAGTGTAGCATCGCGTGGTGGATATCGTTATGTTCTCACTTTCACGGATGACTTAAGTAGATATGGGTATGTCTACTTTATGAAACATAAATCCGAAACTTTCGAGAAGTTTAAGGAATTTCAAAGTGAAGTGGAAAATCATCGTAACAAGAAGATTAAGTTTCTGCGTTCTGACCGCGGAGGTGAATATCTGAGTTATGAGTTTGGCATGCATTTAAAGAAATGTGGAATTCTTTCGCAGTTGACACCACCGGGAACACCACAGCGTAATGGTGTGTCCGAACGTCGTAATCGAACTCTCTTAGATATGGTTCGGTCTATGATGTCTCTTACAGATTTACCGCTATCATTTTGGGGCTATGCTTTAGAGACAGCCGCATTCACTTTAAATAGGGCACCATTTAAATCCATTGAAACGACACCGTACGAATTGTGGTTTGGAAAGAAACCTAAGTTGTCGTTCCTTAAAGTTTGGGGTTGCGAAGCATATGTAAAGAAGTTACAACCTGATAAGCTAGAACCCAAAGCGGAGAAATGCGTCTTCATAGGATACCCTAAAGAAACAATTGGGTATACCTTCTATCATAGATCCGAAGGCAAAGTTTTCGTTGCCAAGAATGGATCCTTTCTTGAGAAGGAGTTTCTCTCGAAGGAAGTGACTGGAAGGAAAGTAGAACTCGATGAGGTTATCTAACCTTCTCTCAGATTTGAGAGTAGCGCAGCACCGGAAGATGTTTTTGTGCCGCCTGCACCAATTGGAGAGGAAGCTAATGATAATGACCATGAAACTTCAAACGAAGTTACTGCTGAACCTCGCAGGTCAACGAGGGTTCGTACCACTCCTGATTGGTATGACTCTGCCTTGAACGTCATGTTGGTGGACAACGCTGATGACCCTGCGACGTATGAAGAAGCTATGGTGAGCCCAGATTCCGACAAATGGCTCGAAGCCATGAAATCCGAAATGGGATCCATGTACGAAAACCAAGTATGGACTTTGGTGGACTAGCCGGATGGCCGTAAGGCTGTTGAGAACAAATGGATTTTCAAGAGAAAAACAGATGCTGATGGTAATGTTACCGTCTATAAAGCTCGACTTGTCGCGAAAGGGTTCCAAAAAATTCAAGGAGTTGACTATGATGAGACATTCTCACCAGTAGCGAAGCTAAAGTCTGTGAGGATTTTGTTAGCAATTGCTGCACATTTCGATTATGAGATTTGGCAGATGGATGTCAAAACGGCATTCCTTAATTGTGACATTGAGGAAGAGTGTTATATGGTACAACCCAAGGGTTTTGTAGATCCTAAAGATGCTGGCAAGGTATGCAAACTTTAGCGCTCCATTTATGGACTAAAGCAAGCATCCCGGAGTTGGAATCAACGTTTTGATAAAGTAATCAAAAACTTTGGGTTTATACAAACTTATGGAGAAGCTTGTATTTACAAGAAAGTGAGTGGGAGCTCTGTAGCATTCCTAGTACTATATGTAGATGACATATTGTTGATTGGGAATGATATAGAACTTCTTAATAGCGTCAAAACCTATTTGAATAATAGTTTTTCAATGAAGGATCTTGACGAAGCGGCATATATTCTAGGCATCAAGATTTATAGAGATAAATCAAGACGCCTAATAGCGCTTTCACAAAGTACATACTTAGACAAAGTTCTAAAGAAGTTTAGAATGGAAGAGAGCAAGAAAGGGTTCGTGCCCATGTTGTCAGGTAAGACCTTGAGTAAGACTCAAAGTCTAGCTACGACAGAAGATAGAGTGAAAATGAATAATATTCCCTATGCCTCGGCCATAGGTTCTATCATGTATGCCATGCTGTGTACAAGACCGGATATAGCACATGTTGTTAGTTTGACTAGCAGATATCAAAGTGATCCTGGAATGGAGCACTGGACAGCGGTCAAGAATATCCTAAAGTACCTAAAATAGGACTAAGGATATGGTTCTTTCTTATGGAGGTGATGAACAGCTTGTTGTAAACGGTTAGACCGATGCTAGTTGGAACACCGATCCGGATGACTCAAGGTCACAGTCGGGATACGTATTTATTTTGAATGGTGCTGTAGTGAGCTGGAGGAGTGCAAAGCAAAGAGTTGTGGCGAAATCTTCAACTGAATCGGAATACATAGCTGCTTCGGAGGCTGCACAAGAAGCCGTATGGATGAAGGAATTCATTACTGAACTTGGCGTGGTTCCTAGTGCGTTGGACCCGATGGCCATCTACTGTGACAACACATGTGCCATAGCTAATGCACAGGAGCCAAGGTCACATAGCAAGCTGAAGCACATCAAGCTACGTTTCCACGCTATTCGCGAGTATGTCCGAGATGGTGACATAAAGATTTGCAAAGTACACACTGATCTGAATGTGGCAGATCCATTGACTAAACCTCTCCCTAGGGCAAAGCATGACCAACACCAGAACGCCATTGGTGTTCGGTATATTACCATGTAATCTAGATTATTGACTCTAGTGCAAGTGGGAGACTGTTGGAGATATGCCCAAGAGGCAATAATAAAAGTGGTTATTATTATATATTTGTGTTTATGATGAATGTTTACATCCCATGCTATAATTGTATTATTAGGAAACACTAATACATGTGTGTTTTGTAAACATAAGAGAGTCCCTAGTAAGCCTCTTGTTGAACTAGCTTGTTGATTAATTGATGATCATGGTTTCCTGATCATGGACATTAGGATGTGATTAATAACAAGGTTATATCATTAGGAGAATGATGTGATGGACACACACCCATAGTAAGCGTAGCATAAGATCAAGTCATTAAGTTCGTATTGCTATAAGCTTTTAAATGCATAGTAACCTAATCCTTCGACCATGAGGTTGTGTTAATCACCATCACCGGATGGGTACTTTGATGCCATCAAACACCGCTTCGTAACTGGGTGGTCATAAAGGTGTCATTGGGTATTCTGAAAGTATGTGTTGAAGCACATGGACCAAGATTGGGATTTGTCCATCCATATGACGGATAGATATGCTCTGGGCCCTCTCGGTGGAATGTCATCTAGTTAGCTTGCAAGCATGTGACTGGGTCACAAGGGATTACATATCACGGAACGAGTGAAGAGTACTTATCAGTAACGAGGTAGAACTAGGTATGGAGATGCCAACGATCAAACCTCGGATAAGTATAGTATCGCGTGACAAAGGGAATTGGTTTCGTATGTAAATGGTTCAATCGATCACGAAGTCATCGTTGAGTATGTGGGAGCCATTATGGATCTCCAGGTCCCGCAGATGTGTTTCTGTCATGTCTACATATTCACGCACCGTAGGGTGACACACTTAAGGTTCGAAGTTGTTTTAAGTAGATATGGAATGTGCGTTGGAGACCGAATGATGTTCGGAGTCTCGGATTGGATCCAGGACATCACGAGGAGATCCGGAATTGTCCGGAGAATAAGATTCATATATTGGGGATCATTTTCTGAGTTAGGAAATGTTCCGGAGTATTTGTATGAGGATTCTAGAAGGTTTCGGAATGTTCCGGAAGGTTCTGGAAGATTTCTTGGAGTTTGCTTGAAAACCAAGAAAGGCATCAAGGAGTCCTGGTGAGGCAAGACAAGGAGTCGTGGGGGAGGAGGACTCCTCCCCCCCTCCCCAATCTGCCGGCCATAGGAGGGAGGGTAGTCCTACTAGGACTCCCCCTCCCATGGCGCCTGCCCCTTTAAATAGAGGGGTGGGGGTGCCACCTCCAAGCCCTCCTCCATAACTCCAAATCTCCGCCGCCTCTCTCCTCCTCCTTTCTTCTGCATAGGCATAGGCGAAGCCCTGCAGAATTCTCTACTCCACCAGCACCACCACGCCGTCGCGCTGCTGGGATTCCATGGAGAAGCTCTACTACCTCTGCTGCTCGCTGGAACGAGGAGAGGAAGGTCTGCTTCGACTCCGCACGTGTGACCGACTGCGGAAGCGCTATCGGAATGCGGCGCCGGAAGGATCGTCCACTCGATCTTGAGATCGGCAAGTGATCGACTACATCAACCACGAGATCTAATCTCGTAACGCTTGGATCTACGAGGGTTAGTACAGATCTATCTCGTTGCACATGTCTAATAGATTAGATCTTGGCTTTTATCTAGATTAGATCTGGGTTTTGTTCGTTCTTGCGGTAGAATTTTTTTGTTTTCCATGCTACGAACCCATCAAAAAGCCCCTGTCTTGTTATTTTTGGTATAGGTGATCTATAGTTTACATTGATTTGAAGCCAACGAGAGTGACTAGATATTTTCAATACCTTTCTGGCAAAATTGGAATCATGCATTTTGGATCAGTACATCTCTTTGAATTGAATTTTGAATCTACTAACATAATAGGGTTTTCACTAAATTGGCAAAATTCTATTTGAACTGCTGGGCTCTCCGTGGGAAACTAAATGGGCTGGCCCAACTGCACAACGCTGGCGCAGCAGGCTGCTGACAGAACGGTCCCATGCGTCAGCGGCTCATCTAACCCGAAATGGTATCGATCAATACTGCCCTACGATAAGAATGAAGTCTATGGCTGAGGTTCATCGTCTACGTCGAACGGCTCTGCGAGATTCTAAACCTAACGCGGTGGTGGGGTCACTAGGGACTCACCGGGGCTCTAGCTAGGGTCGGCGATGGGGGCAAACGGGCTTGTCATCGATGGCGGTTCAATTGGAGGTCACGACAGCTCCTGGGGTGGCTCAAATCGATGGCTTCCTTCCTTGACTCCAGCGGCAGACTCCGGCCAAATTCCGGTGTTGTGGTGCTTTCCTTCATCCAGGGAAGGGTCGGTGAGGTTCCTGGTGAGTGGGGAGTAGAATGGTGCGCAGAATGAAGTCTGGGGTGGCCTCTATTTATATCCCAATGGTGGAGGCAGGGCGGCATGGTCAGGCTTCTCCGGCGACATTGCTACAGGTCGAGCTAAGCATGGCAGAGGGCATGGGTCGATACGGGGTACTACAGCGATCATCACGCGCGTGACGGCTTGGCAAGGGGCGGTCTCAGTCGGTCGGGTGACGTCGGCGGTCTGTATAGGTACGCAGGTGTTCGTCACTCTGTATGGTGGTCACGAGGCGCACGGCGATGATCGATCATGTCTGGGAGGTCACAGGTGCTACGGCGACTGCGAGTACGAGTGGAGAGAGCGAGGCACGGCGTGTGCGTGCGAGGCAGCTGCGGCGCTCTGTCGTGCGCTCGGCATGGCAGAGGCTTAAATGGGTGCAGCGATTCCAGTGTCTCTACTCTTCGCCGTTGGTCAAGGGGTGGACAGGGGGTGGCGGTGAGATCACATCTATCCTCTAGGTGACGTGGGAGAGGGCGGTGCGGCGCGCAGCGACTGGTTCGTGGTCGACTGGCATGGCTGGCTCGATACGGGCATGCCACTGGTGCAACGGTGGAGATGAGATCCTCCTCTGCACGGCCAAGGACTAGGAAACATCATGGGCAGGTAGTGGAGTAGAATTGAGTACATTTGATGATCGATTGATAGATCAAAACTGTGTATAGTGGTTGAGGTTGTACTGTGTCTGCCAGGTGCTCGACCAAATGGCTGCATGAAATTTACTTTCAAATTTTTGAATGATTTTTGGTGAGTGATCTGAGTACTTGCTAATACTCTATGGTTACTAGGATTTGTCCAGTGGGAGTGGTTTGAATGGTTTTTGAAAAGTGAAGATCTAGGCATATGAACTTGATTCAATTTTGAATTTCCTCTTAAATAGATTTGAAAATAGTTTCTGCCATTTTGTAAAGTTTGCTTGTATTCACTTTTACTTGGTCTAGAAAGGGGTGAAAAGAATTGGAATTGTTTCTGTTAGAAATCTTTTGCTAGAGACACCTAAAGTGGTCTAGTGGTTAATAATGGCAAAAGTGACCAAAGGGTCATATGCCTTATTTTTTATTTTTCTTTTATTTGATTTTTGCTTGTAAATGATCTAGATGATGTAGTAATCCTTTTTAAACTAATCCTTAGCATTGGTAGCACTCAAACATGGCATTTGCAAGCATTCATGCAATAATAAAATTCACACAAGCATTCATATCAAGTTTAATAATAAAAGTTTTTGTTAACCCTAAACTTGGGTGATTAGATCTTGATAAGCTTTTTTAATATTTTTGAGGTGTTACAAACCTTCTCCTTAAACACAATCTCGTCCCGAGGTTTAGGACAAACTAGGAACAAAAGAGATTGGGAAACTCAGTCCTAATATAATCTTCTCATTCCTAGGTGGCTTCTTCTTCGGTATGGTTACTCCACTGGATCTTGAGAAAGTTGATACTTCGGGTACGGGTGGTTCTGAAGGCTTCTTCCAAAATACGGATGCTCACTTCATGATAAGTTAGATCCTTGTCGATATCTATGGCTCTGTGATCGATGTTCTTGAAACCTTCGGTCTTCTCCAGAACTTCTAGGCATTTCCTAAGTAACGAGATATGGAACACATTATGCACTGCTGACATTCATGACCCACAAGTATAGGGGGTGTATCGCAATATTTTCGATAAGTAAGAGTGTCGAACCCAACGAGGAGCAGAAGGTGCTGGCGAATGGCTTGGAGCAGGAATTCTCTGTAAATACTTAGCAAACGGTTTTTAGGGGTTTTTGATAATGCAAATAAATAAAGTGCGAGTAAATAAAAGACAATAAGAATAAATGCAGCAAGTGGCCGAATCCTTTCTTTAACAAAGGACATATTACTTAAGATGACCGAACATTCTCGAGGACACATGGGAATATCGTCAAGTGCTTTCGCTTCATATAGTTGATTAATCTTCTTTAGCTTTCTAAGTGTTGTGTGGGTGAACCTGTGCTAATGTACCGACCTTCCTAGGACTAATACATACCTGTGATTATACCCCTTGCAAGCATCCGCAAGTACAAGAAAGTAATTAAGGTAGAAACCTAACCACAGCTTTAAACTCTAAGACCCTAACGTCCGTTGTGCAAAGGTTTCCTAACGGGGGTTCAGGTTTCTGTCACTCCGGCAACCCCTACGATTAGTAGCCAAATACACAATGCATTCCCCTAGGCCCATATAGGTGAAGTGTCATGTAGTCAACGTTCACATGACACCACAAGAAGAAGTACACCACAACTTAAATATCAAACCATTGAATCTTTCTCAACACAATTCCACTACTAACAACATGACTTCTCCCATGTCCTCAAGAACTACATGAACTACTCACAAGACATCATATGGATCATGATCAGAGATGAAATAATGATATGTAACAATCTGAACATAAACAATAATTCAATGGTTCACTCAATAGCATCAACTACAAGGAGTAATCAACACCGGAAAATTTCCCTAAGAACTATGCAAGATTCAACCCAATCGTTACAGCGGTATGAAGTGGTGATGATGGTGCTGATGAATATGACGGTGGTGATGATGATGATGATCCCGCTGAAGTCCAGCTTGATGGTGGTGTTAATGGCGATGATCTCCCCTCTCCGGGAAGGAATTTCCCCGGTAGATTTCTGTTTGTTGGAGAGATCTTTCTTTCTCGGTGTTTTCCGCCACGCAGAGACAATGGACTCTTTATGTGGTCACTCCCCAAGTGTTAGGGTTTCGGTAGGATAATATATTCCAGAGGGGAGAGCTAGGAGTGGGCCAGGGCGGCCACACCACCTGGTGGCGCGGCCTGGGGTGGCCTGCGCCAGGGGTGGTGTGGGCCCCCTATGGCCCATCTCCACTTCCCCTTCTGGCAATCTTCGTCTTCTGGAAAAATAGAATTTTCCATGTATTTTCCCGGATTTTCTGATCTTCGCGAATTTCGCCTCCAAACAACCCCTTTTCCACCAGAATCCTGACTGCAGCGGTCCATGCTCGAAAAGTCATCAGCCATGCAAAAATAGATGAATTAACATAAGTATCATCTCTTAATATGAAATATATCAATGAATAACAGTAAAATATGATATAGAATAATGATGCAAAATGGACGTATCAGACATCTCCTCAGGTAGTTCCAGTTGATATGATACTTCTCCTCTACGATTCAAAATCTTGAAGGGTCCAATATATCTGAGGGCTAGCTTTCCTTTCAGACGAAAACGTTGCATTCCCTCCTAACAAGGGGTTTGTCCAATTCCTAGGGTTACGAACCTACAGGCAACACAGTGCTCTGATACCATCTATAAAGACCCAAACCTAGCTTGGTTTGAATCCCTGTGATTACAGTGCTAGTCCCTGGATCAAATAGCTAGCACCCACAGTTTAAGATGTAATATCAAGATACAAAGGTCATATTACATCACATGATCCAGAATATGAATACTTATTACAAACTCATAGCCATAGGCTATCTAATTACAAAGCAGCAGAATACAAGTAAAGCATGGAGTCCTTCATCTTCATGTGCCACAGGCAAACATGTTGGGTGTAGACTCATAACCTCTATCATCAATCCACACTCATCAATAGAATAACCTGCAACATGATAGGTTGCAGCCAAAAAAGGGTCAATACTTTGAATGTATTGGCAGGTGTCACTAGTTTGTGAATATAAGTTGGACAATCACTACATGCATATTTGGCTAAGTAGATCTTAGGCTCATTTGTAGAATGCAATATGGTTTTATTCTATGTTTGCAAAAATAGTTTTGATCTTTCAACAACTTTCTGAACTCCTTAGCAAACTCCAAGACGTGGTTCCCTTCGTTGCCACCTTATTCTCGACCGAGTATCCACACTCCACCCAGGTGATTCATTGAGTCCTTGTTTTATTATATAAAACATATATCTTCCAACACTTCATATAATCATAATATGGTATATTCCACCCTGAAACTATAGCAGGGCTTACAAATACAGTATTTCCACTAATGGATATATAAAGGATATCCTAATAGGATTTAGCATAGCATAGTATCATAGTAGTCCTATCATGCATACTACAAAAATCCACTAAGTGTAATGAAAATAGTAGGACATGGATGATAGTGTCACTTGCCTTAGTAGTTGGTGGTGTTGGTACACTCTTTGTAGTAACACACTTGACAATCCACACAATCTATCAAAAAAAACAACCAAAACAAAACATGCACAAGATCAACACTAGTGGCAATACAAAAATCATGCAAAATATGCAAGCATGCAAGATGGCAATTTTTTTTATTGTACAAATTGTTATCACAAAGGTTTTGAACATTACTAAGTGTTTTCTAAACATTTTATAATTGCAAGATTACAAATGCAACCATTTGTGCAATTGTAACAATTAGCAATATTTTCTAGCATTTGGAAAGGCCAAACTCACTAAATAATTTCCATGCTATTAGGTATAGTCAACCAAATTTATATTTTGGTCTCATTGGATCGAGGGTTCAATTTGCAATCCATAGCAAAAAGATTCACCCAAAAATAATTTACAAAACAATTTTTATGGTTAAAATACTCCTAAAAAGGTTCTGCCTAAAACTTCTATTTGACAGAAGCTAAAGGATGAAACAAGGCCTCAGCAGTGAAGCTCTCATTTTTCTGAATCCATAGACACCAAATTTGCATTTTTTTTGATTTGTGGATCAAAAGTTATTGAATTTTTAAGTTAAATATGTTTTCTGTCTATTTTCTAATTTAAACGGACGCTCAGGCCTACGTGGCGTGTTCTTATTGGCTCGTACCGGTTCGGGCGGATCGGCAACATGGGTCATTGGATTTTAAGTGGCAACAGGCGATCCAGATTAGCCCGTACCGCTTTGGCTAAGGATCTAATCCTGGCCACTGGCGACGGATCGGGTAGCGCTCAGCGCGTCGACCACGGACTAGTGGCGCTGATGACGGTGCGCGGCGGCGGCTCGTCGCGTGGGTGGCGCTCCGGTGGTTCTAGAGGGGTAGGGGAAACAGCGATCTTACCGGCGGGTTGCGGCGGTCTCGGTTGTCTCGATGGTGGTCGTGGTGGAGGGAGGGGCACTCAGCTTCGCCGAGGATTCCTCGCCGGAGTTCTGCCGATGACGGAGCTCGCGTCTCCGAGACGGTGTCGTCGTCCTGGGGCTCAATCAGACAAGGCAAATGTTCAGCGAGGTGTGCCTGGTCGTGTAGAAGTTGGTTGTGGCCAAAAGAGGGCGATGGGAACCTGCGTCTCGCCGGAAATCACCGGTGAACGGCGGCGGTAGAGGGTGACGTCGGTGGTGACCGTGGCGATGACCTGGGGCACAAAAAAATCGAGCAAAGGGATTAATCGGTGCGCTAGAGCATGGAGAAGCTAACAGGACAGAGGGAAGGGCGCGGGGCAGTGAGTTCTCGCCGGAATCCTCGCCGGAGCTCGTCGATGGCCGCGGTGGTTCAAGCTCGATTCCGAGCAGCCTAGTGGCTCTCAGGTGGTGGCGTCTGAGGGGAAAACGAAGAGGAGGGGGTGGGGATTAAGAGGTCATGGTCGGAGTGGCGATTAATTCACCGAAACGCTCGGGTTCGAGCCGATTTCGAAACGGCAGAGGGAGGGAGACCGTCTGTTCGTCGCGGTGGAAGAAGGTGAGGTGGAGGGTGACGTGGAGGTGGGGTCGAGCCGTCAGCGAGGGGGTGTGAGGAGGGGTCGGTGAGAAAGAAAGAGAGGGGGAGAAGGGGGAGTGCCGGATGGGCTTAGTGGGCTAGGGTGTGGGCCGAGCAGGCCGGCTATGCTGCTGCTGGTTTTTTTTATTCCTTCAGTTTTTCTTTTCCTTTTTCCGTTTTCTTAAATAACTTTTGATTTAATGATCCAATTTGAATCAAACAAATTTCTAAAAATTTGTAAAACTCAAATTAGGTTTTTAGGGCATTATAGAACTCATTTACTTTCCAACTCAAATTTTTCTAATCAAATTTATTCACTTTGGCTTTAATTGTTAATATTGCCTTTCTTAATTATATTCTCAAAATAATTCATAACTTCTTATCCATGGCTCCAAATTGGATGAAACCAATTTCTATTGTGTTGGGGGGATACCCCCGGGTAGGGTCACGCCGTGGTATAAAAGCTGAGTTAACCGAGGTTCGGCAAGGCCAAAGCTGATGCTGCCCGGGTCACCTAAAGGCAGGCCGAATCACGGAGTAACTCGGACCAGGGGGCGTTCGCCTGACTAAGTCTCATCTGACTTAAGGAGTAAGTCGGAGGTGTTTGTTTTATTTGTATGCAGGAACGGGTGTGGCCGGATCAGCTATAATCCGGGTCACGTCTAGCTTCTAGGAGAAGGAAGGAATCTCGCTGGTCAAAAGAAGCCCCGGTACGTACTACCTGAGCAAAGCAAGCAAGGACAGGACCACCGGGGCGTGGCCGACAAGGGTGACGACGCCCATGTCGGCTGACGCGGACGCCGCAGAGGCTCACGTAGCCTCTGCATGTGTGACGCGGGGGAAAAGCACCCCGGTCGGCTTACTACTTTGGAGGGAAGCATATTCTTAGGAATATGCTTCCATGTATGCCCTAGGCAGAGACCGAGCTCCCTCTATAAAAGAGGGGCTAGGGTTTCAGTAGTAGGGGTTGGTTTTTTACTATTCTGGTTTGGCTAGGGTTTTAGGTGCGATCTGTGGGTGAGAGTAAGAGAACTCCTTCTTCCTCCTCTCGCCAATATAGCTCTAGGAGCACTTGTAATCTTGGAAACTGAGCAATACAAACAACTGTGTGGAGAATCACTTTGCTATCCCTCCGTGGATTCCCCTAGCGTGTATTAGTCCCCACCTTTAGCCTATCCATGGCATCTGCCGTGACACCACCACGACAGTTGGCGCCCACCGTGGGGCTAGCGGCGCTAGCAGGGGTCAAGATCCGAACGGGAAACATCATCGGCACCGGCGAGCACATCGTCTCCGGGCTCGTCCAGCGCTTTGGAGCGCTGGACTTCGTCAGCGACAACGCTGGCTGCTTCGGCACGCGCCCTCTTCCGTGCAATGGCCTCTTCGTCAAGCTCGGCGCGCACAAGGTCTAGTTGCTGTTGACGTGTCGTGCGTTAATCCGCGTCATGTCGTCGAGGCGGGGAAGCCACCTCTCACCGTGGCTCCCGGGACACGTATCGCTCGCTCCCCTGACCATGTAGAGGTGATGATGACTGCGCCAGGTGCGGGCGCGAGCAAGGATCCGGCGCCAAATCCGGAGGTAACACCTAAGGCACCGAGGAAAGGTAGAGGTCCTCCACTAGAGAGGCCGGAAAATGTGTTGAGGGAAGCGATGGATAGCTTGGCAAACCCTGTAGTAGCAGCAGTATATCCGGCTCGAGCGCAGGCCGAGCTAGAAGAAACTAGGCATAAAATACTAGAGGGCGCAAAAAAGATAGCCGCGGCTCAGCAGTCATTGAATATGACACTGCGTGTGTACGCAAAGGCGAACAAAGTTGATACTGTAAAAGTGAAGGGAAGAAATCTCATGAGCGAGATGAACAGAGAGGGTGATACTGGAATTGAGGAATCAGAAAACTGTTTGTCCGTGGGGCTGCCGAGGTATAGTACCCCGGCAAAGAACCTCAGAGCAGCGGATGAAGCGGCGTCCGAGTTAGAGGGTCTGACGGGTGAAGCCTGTCAAAGACAACAAGATAGGATTAACGAGCTGGTTCGGATTGCGAACAAGCAAAACGAGGAACTACTCAGAGCTAACCAGGAGAGAGTTGGAGCCTCCAAGATCGTCCATTCGGTGGTGGGTAACCCGGAGAAATCCGCTGGAGCCGCATCGTCTCCTCATGGTGGTCCAAGGAGAGACGAGGTAGTAACCTCGGCCAGACGGAACAAACAGATCGTCCCGTATGACCCAACGCGGGCAGGGAAAGGAAAAGAAGCTCAGAAAAATGATGATTGATGGAATGTGAGCCGAGGTGAAGCTGGCTGAGGTAACCACGACCAAGGCAATGCCGGTCAAGGGAATGTTGTCAACGGCAATGCCGGACAGCGAGACTCGGCTGGAGCAGGACAACCGCAGCAGCGGAATATACCAAGGCAAGAGCAAAGTGCCGGCCGAGGTATGCAACAGAAAGGCGCTCCACGAGAGCAAGACAGGTATAATGATGGAGATTCGGAAATGGCAAACGTGGGATACCCAAGGCCGGACTATCATGTGATAGGGTCAAGATTGGGAAGCAGGGATTTGATGCCGGATGATGCCAGGTTGAAACTGGATCGACTGTATAGGTCGGAACAAATTGAATGTCAAGGTCCACCGGGTCCAGCATGTTTTGGACCCCGGATCATGAAGGAGCCACCGGTACCCAACTTCCAGCTACCTAGGGGCACAAAGACGTATGACGGCAGTACAAAGCCGGAGGATTGGCTGATAAATTATGCTACAGCTATGAAAATTTCCACTGGCAACCTGAGATGGGCTGTACGATATGTACCCCAGATGTTGGAAGGACTGACAAGGGTATGGCTGAACAATTTGCCGCCAGGAAGCATCAACTGCTGGATAGATTTTGAGGAAATGTTCATCATCAATTTTTCGAGTACGTATCAGAGGCCAAATAGGCCGCAAACCCTTGTGCAAGCAAAGGCCAAATGAGACAGATCGGGAGTTTCTAACCCGGTGGTGTACTGTGAGAAACTCGTGTGAGGGCGTGATAGAATCACAGGCCATAGCATGGTTTGCACAAGGGTGCAGGTATGCAAGCGAGCTGTGGCAGAAGTTGCAAAGAAAAATGCCAACTACGTTGGCAGAGATGATCCGGATTGCAGATTTGTATGCTTTGGGTGATCCGACTCAACCTAGGCTCGTATCAAATGAGTGAAACGATGAGTACTATCAGAGAGATGGGGCCGGATCATCCCAGAGGAATGAGTATAGAGGAAAAAGGAGAGATGATAGACCAGATCATCGATACGGTTCGCACCAAGTTGCAGCTGTGAATCAAGATCAGCCCGGAGCAAGGGGCAGTCAACGCCAAAAGACTGGAGGGCAGTGGACTCCGAGAAACGATGGCAAGAAGACTTGGACACCAGAGCAAAAGAAGCAGTGGAAAGAAAGGAAAGACCGTTCGAGGTATACTTATGAGTCGATGTTGGACCAGCCGTGTAAGTTTCACACGCCAAATCCGAATAACCCAGCAGGTCATACGACGAGGCAATGTGAGTGGATGCGCAAGATTGAACAAGGTGGTTCAGGGAATGCTCAGACACCCTGGAACGATCAGCCTCGGCAGGAGTTACCCCGGCAGCAATTGCTCTCCGGAGCGAACACGCAACAGCTAATGTTGCCCCCCATCCGCCGAGGTATGAAAACAATGAGAGAAGGGATGCAGTGCATCAAGTGGAAAATCAGCATCAGCCGGATCAGAGGTACCCCGGAAATGAGGGGAGAAACGAGTACATGGAGCATCATCAGAGCTATTGTGTGTTCACCACTGAGGAAACAGATAGAAAGAGCTTGCAGCGTAGGCATATGGAGGTGAATGCAGTGATGCCTGCAGTAACAAGGTACATGCCTTGGTGTGATCAGGAAATCACCTGGAGCATCAGGGATCATCCCAAGCTTATGCCAAGCCCTAGCTCGTATGCGTTGGTGCTGGATCCGACATTCATTGGACCTAGCATTAACATAAGGTTCTCAAAGGTACTGATCGACAATGGCAGCATCATTAACATCATGTATGCGGACACAATGCGCAAGTTGGGTATCTCGGAGAACATGCTACAGGCCACGAGGACAACTTTCCATGGTATTGTGCCCGACATTTCTTGTGAGCCCATAGGGAAGGTCTGGGTTGACGTCTTGTTCGGCATGAGGGATAACTGCCGAATCGAAAATTTGGAGTTCGAGGTGGTGAACTTGGAAAGTGCGTACCACGCGTTACTCGGAAGGCCAGCCCTGAACAAGTTCATGGCAAGCTGTCACGTTAGCTACTTGAAGATGAAGTTGCCCGGACCAAACGGGGTGATTACCATTGCAGGGGATTTCCGACGTTGCATGGCGTGTGCGTCGGCCGGCTCAAACTTAGCCGAGTCACTTGTGATTGCGCAGGAAAAAAAGAAAATTCAAGAGGTGGCGGCATTGGCTCAGTCCGCGCAGCAGTATATGCCGGCGCTGAGTAACCCGCATGGAAGTGTCTCTTTCCAGGCCACGAAAGATACCAAGAAGGTTCCTGTTGATGACATGTTCCCAGAGCGCACCATAACAATTGGTGCCGGGTTAAGTGATAAATAGGAAAGCGAGCTCGTCAGCTTCCTCCGTGAGAATCGGGACATTTTTGCTTGTTCCACACAGGACTTGCAAGGTGTTCCGAGGGAGTTGGCCGAGCACTCTTTGAATGTGAGACCCGGAGCTAAGCCGGTGAAGCAACCACTCCGCCGCTTTGCCGAAGATAGGAGGAAAGTCATTGGGGATGAGATAGCTCGATTGCTAGCTGCAGGATTTATCATGGAAGTTCTTTACCCGGATTGGCTGTCTAATCCGGTGCTGGTGGAGAAGAAGAAGGATGATCCGAACGTGGCAGTGGTTTGGCGCATGTGTATCGATTACACGAACCTGAACAAGGCGTGTCCAAAAGATCCATTTCCGCTGCCAAGAATAGATCAGGTCATAGACTCAACTGCTGGATGTGAATTGTTGTCATTCATTGATGCATATTCTGGTTTCCACCAGATACCTCTGAATCCGGATGATCAAATAAAGACTGCGTTTATTACCCCGTATGGGGCTTATTGCTATTGCACCATGCCGTTTGGTTTACGTAATGCAGGGGCAACATACCAAAGATGTATGCACAAATGTTTGCACGACCAAATAGGTCAAAATGTACTGGTGTACGTGGATGATGTGGTTATCAAGACCAAGGAAAGCAAAACGCTCCTTGACGATACCAGGCAAATGTTTGCGAACCTAAGGAGGTTCCGGATGAAACTTAACCCGGAAAAATGCACCTTCGGTGTCCCGGCTAGAAAATTGCTTGGTTTTCTTGTTTCCAGCCGAGGTATCGAGGTAATCCAACCAAAATCCGGGCCATCGAACGAATGGAACTGCCGAAGTGTCTTAACGATGTCCAGAAGTTCATAGGTTGCCTGGCCTCGTTAAGTCGGTTTGTATGTCGGTTGGGAGAGAAGGCATTGCCTCTTTACCAACTCATGAAAAAGTCGGATAAGTTCGTTTGGACGCCGCAGGCCGATGAAGCCTTTACCCACCTGAAGAAGATGTTAGCCACGACACCAGTGCTAGCCTCACCACTATCAAAGGAGCCAATGTTGCTCTATATAGCCGCAACCAACCGAGTTGTAAGTGTAGTGATAGTGGTGGAGCGCGACGAGGAAGGTAAGTCGGTGCAAAGGCCAGTGTATTACTTGAGCGAGGTGTTGTCAGCCTCAAAGCAGAACTATCCACACTATCAAAAGGTGGCATATGGCGTGTACATGGCCGCTAAGAAGTTAAAGCATTACTTTGAGGAGCATCCTTTCTGGGTCATATGTGAGGCCCCCATATCCGAGATAATGAGTAACAAGGATGCGAGTGGCAGAATTGCAAAATGGGCAATTGAGCAAGCTCCTTATGTGCCGCAATATGACAGAAGAGAGGCCATCAAATCTCAAGTTGTGGCAGACTTTTTCGTGGATTGGGCCGAACTGCAATACGAACCGCCACTCCCAGATCTGAACTATTGGCGAATGCACTTTGACGGATCAAAAACCAAAACCGGGCTAGGTGCCAGAGTTGTACTCACGTCGCCAAAGAAGGACCAGTTGAAATATGTGCTGCAGATCCATTTCGCGGCATCAAAAAATGTCGCTGAGTATGAAGCACTTGTGCACGGGCTCAAGGTGGCAAAAGAGATTGGGATACGTCGGATCGTATGCTTTGGCGACTCGGATTTGGTGGTGCAGCAAGTGTCGGGAGTGTGGGACGCACTGGATCCAAACATGGCACTTTACAGATTTCATGTGCAGAAGATATCTGGTTACTTTGAGGGATGCGAATTTCACCATGTACCCCGGGTGGAAAATGAGGCTCCCGACATGCTGTCGAAGCTCGGGTCAACCCGACAAGCAATTCCACCGGGTGTAGCATTAGAGTACCTCAGGAAACCATCCATCAGGCCCTCCCCAGAAACCGACTCAATCTATGTCCCGGAGGACACAGAATCCGGAGCTGTGCCCATGGACATTGACATGGGAGGTGGTTCGCGAAACCCGGGGACTGCCTCGGCAAACCTGGGGGCTGCTTCGGGAACCCGGGGACTGCACAGCGTGATCCGGTTGAAGTTATGCCAGTGGATCAGATGGAGATTGATGAGGATGTGTTCCCTGTGCGAGCAATACCAGCTTGGGCACTACCTATATTTCAATTCCTGAAAGATGGAACGTTACCCACTGAGGAAGTGCTATCCAGGCAAACACAGAGGAGGGCAAAGGCCTACACGATCATTAATTCCGCACTATACAAAAGGAGTGTGACCAATGTCCTCCAGCGATGTGTTGACCCGGAAGAAGGGCTTAAAATCATCCGAGATATACATCAGTGGGAATGCAGGCATCATGCCTCATCCCGAGCCTTGGTAGCAAAAGCTTTTCGGCACGGATTCTACTGGCCAAGTGCCTTAGAGCAAGAAGAAGATCTGGTGAGAAAATGTAATGGTTGTCAGAGGTATGCTACTAAGACACATATGCCGATGTCGGAACTCAAGACCATACCAATCACTTGGCCATTTGCGTATGGTGCTTGGATATGGTTGGCCCGTTCAAACCAGCAAGGGGAAATATGACTCACATTTTGGTAATGGTGGACAAGTTTACCAAGTGGATTGAAGTAAAGCCTATAAGAAAATGTGATGGAGCTACAGCCGTAACGTTTCTCAAAGATATCATCTTGAGATATGGTTATCCTCACAGTATCATAACTAATAATGGCACAAACTTCGCGGAAGGAGCATTTGCGCGTTTTTGCCGGGATAAGAAGATCCGGATGGACGTAGCCTCAGTAGCCCACCCCGCATCGAACGGACAAGTGGAAAGATCCAACGGATTAGTATTATCTGGGATAAAACCCCGGCTCATTGAGCCGCTGCAAAGATCAGCGGGGTGCTGGATAGAAGAACTACCAGCGGTACTGTGGAGTTTAAGAACAACTCCGAATCGAACAACAGGTTATACGCCGTTCTTTCTGGTATATGGGGCAGAAGCTGTATTACCAGCCGACATAGAGCATGATTCGCCTAGGGTCACCCAATACACAGAAGCCGAAGTGCAAGAAGCCCGGCAAAATGATGTTGATCTGCTGGAAGAAGCGAGAGAACTCGCATTGTCCAGATCCGCCATATATCAGCAAAATCTCCGACGCTATCATAGCCGGAAAGTATGCCCCCAAATCATTCAGGAAGGCGATCTGGTGCTCTGGTTGGTACAACGTACTGCTGGCATGCATAAGTTATCCCCCCCATGGGAAGGGTCGTTCATCGTGAGCAAGGCATTGCACAATGATTCTTATTATCTTATAGATGCAAAGCCACAGGAAAAGCAAAGCCACAGGAAAAGAACAAGGCGGACAGGTCCGGAGAGGAATCCAAGCGACCATGGAATATAGCTCTACTCCGCCCTTTCTACACTTAGCTAAGAAGTGTATGTATCCGAGTCATCTCATATGTCGGTATGTATGTTGGCAATGAGCTTATCAATGAAATGTTGGCACCTCGAGCAGTAACTCGGGGACTGCCTTAATAATGTTTGTTGTTTTTTGTGCGTCAGCTGGAATAAGTTATTCTACTTAACTCGGATTAGTAATGTGTGAGCACCAAGAACCCAACTCTTCGACTTGCTGCTGTCCAACAAGAATTGGCTTCATGGCAAGCAAGAGAAAAAGTTTGGAATTGCGTAGCACATGAAAAACGGCTAAGGAAAAGAATTTATTCGAGCCGACGTTTGTTTTTTGGACTAACCCTGTATTTATTTTCAAGGTATTATGCAGTGTTATTTTTGAGCTAAGTCTAAAAGTTTCCCAGTATTGTTAAGACAATTTTTGAAGCTCGGATTCGTAAGTCGTAAAACCGAATCAAGGTAGACATGAACCGAGCCAAGCGATTGAACGAACAAGAAAAAGAAACTCGGGGACTACGCCCAAGTTAATCCGGCATAAGAACTTAGTAGCAAAATATCACCTGTATATGGGATACAACTCCACCCGGCATACCGGGGATCTGATAAATTTTTAAGTGTTTCCGCTCAAGGAGCTGCAGGAGGAAGTTCGGCATCGTCTTCGCTGCCTTCAATGTCCGAGGCATCATCTTCTCCTTCATCGTCCGAGCCATCTTCATTGTTCTCAACCTCTTCATCCCCAGCGGCTTCCAGGAAGCTCGGCCCCTCAACCCATTCATGAATGGGAGCGTATTCGATGAGGCTATGGGCGCAAGCCTGGCGCCGAGATACCCACTCCGGGTCATTGGTCCATCTGGATCCTGTGCGCAGACGTGTCAGGAGGTTGAGATCGATCTTCTCATACCACGTGAGTATGTGGTGAAGAATGGTATCAGCTGTGGCACGTCCAGCGGACTCTCTCCAGAGGTCGAGCTGAGTCTTGGTTTCCATTAACTTCTCAATGAGAAGTGCGGTGGTCTCCGGGGCGTCTTCGTTGGGCCAGAACGTGTTGAAGATGCGAGCTGCAGCGCCGAGGATGTCCTTGCCGTAATTTTTGATGAGCTCCACGCGAGATGACAAGCTAACCAACAAGTCCTCCAGGTCATAAGGAATCCCTTCACCATCAGAAGCGGTTGGAGTACCCCTTTCTCGGCGGAAGTTGGCAACTGCTACGGTCGCAATAGCAGTGCCCTCTGGAAATTTGCTTGGAAACGAGGCAACGGAGGAAGGTCAAGAAAAGACATATGGAGTAACCCGGAGAAGTAGGTCGGAAAAGGGAAAGGAACTTACGTGATATATGGCTGAGGATCCGGGTCAGCTCCTTGGTGCAGTCATCACGTCTCTTCCGAAGTTGCTCAAGCTCAGTGTTCGCCGACCCAAGCTGGATGTCGGACTCCTTGAGAAGATCCTAGTCCTTGGCGATCTGGAGATTGAGGCGCTCATGCTCTTCTGTGTAATTCTGACCAACCTTTTGAAGTTCGGATTCGTGCTGGGCCTTCATCTTCTCCATCTCAGCCTTGAGCCTGGCAATCTCATCGTCCTTGGTCCGAAGGAGGGCGAGCTCATCATCTTTCTTCTTAAGCTCGGCTTGGTGCTGCCCTGCTTGTTTGAGAAAATGCAGCATCATATCAGGCACGGACACACTATCTTCAAGCGATGCTGAAATAGTGTGTTGGCCCGACAGAGCCGAGGTATGAATGATTGCCAAGCCAAGGAGAAAAGGAAGTGGAAAGCACTGCAAGGTCGGACAGAAATGACTTACCCTTGATCTGCTCCAGATTTTTTCGCATAAGCATCCACCCTAGCTGCGGAAACTGAATGATGAGATTAGTTCGGCAAAGGAAGATGAAGAAAAATGAAGAAGCGCTAAGGAAGAAATTTACCCCTTTTCTCGTATTCCGCGATAAGTGTAGCCTACTTTGCGCGTAGCATCTTGTGGGTATCCAGCAAGCGTTGGAATTCAGCACTACGGCGCTTGGTGGTCACCTGAAAGGGATACAGAAATATAAGTTAGCTTGGTGCATATTCGAAGTGTACTAAAATCCGGGCCAAGTGGAACTTAACCCGGCTCTAGGTGTGTGCATATTCGATGTGTACTAAGATCCGAGCCAAGTGGAACTTAACCCGGCTCTAGGTGTGTGCATATTCGAAGTGTACTAAAATCCGGGCTAAGTGGAACTTAACCCGGATCTAGGTGTGTACATATTCGAAGTGTACTAAAATCCGGGCCAAGTGGAACTTAACCCAGCACTAGGTGTGTGCATATTCGAAGTGTACTAAAATCCGGGCCAAGTGGAACTTAACCCGGCTCTAGGTGTGTGCATATTCGAAGTTCTCATGGAGCTACGTTAGTTTTCTAAAGAGCATCCGGCCGAGTAACAAGTTACTCCCCCGGAGGCTTGGGGACTAATGGTTATTATCTACAGCATGTAAACGGGAAGCAACGTACCTCCATCATCCGCCCGGCGAGGTTAATTGCCTTTGTGGCTGTGTTCATTTGTGCAGAAAATTCGGCGGGGCCGAACTTCTTCGGGAGATCAGCGTCTTGAACTACCTCTGCCTTATTCCAATTCATGACAAATTCAATCCGAGTTAGCCGAGTTAGCCGAGGTTCGGCAAGGCCAAAGCTGATGCTGGCCGGGTCACCTAAAGGGAGGCCGAATCACGGAGTAACCCGGACCAGGGGGCGTTTGCCTGACTAAGTCTCATCCGACTTAAGGAGTAAGTCGGAGGTGTTTGTTTTATTTGTATGCAGGAACGGGTGTGGCCAGATCAGCTATAATCCGGGTCACGTCTAGCTTCTAGGATAAGGAAGGAATCTTGCTGGTCAAAAGAAGCCCCGGTACGTACTACCTGAGCAAAGCAAGCAAGGACAGGACCACCGGGGCGTGGCCGACAAGGGTGACGACGCCCATGTCGGCTGACGCGGGCGCCGTAGAGGCTCACGTCGCCTCTACATGTGTGACGCGGGGGAAAAGCACCTCGGTCGGCTTACTACTTTGGGGGGAAGCATATTCTTAGGAATATGCTTCCACGTATGCCCTAGGCAGAGACCGAGCTCCCTCTATAAAAGAGGGGCTAGGGTTTCAGTAGAAGGGGTTGGTTTTTTACTATTCTGGTTTGGCTAGGGTTTTAGGTGCGATCTTTGGGTGAGAGTAAGAGAGCTCCTTCTTCCTCCTCTCGCCAATACAGCTCTAGGAGCACTTGTAATCTTGGAAACTGAGCAATACAAACAACTGTGTGGAGAATCACTTCGCTATCCCTCCCTGGATTCCCCTAGTGTGTATTAGTCCCCACCTTTAGCCTATCCATGGCATCTTCCGTGACACCATCACGACATATTGTTTTATTATCTTGTCCTTTATCTTTTTAGGTCTCACAAAAGTTCTTTTGTTTAATATAAATATGGAGTATATCCATAGTATTGTGTTGTTCTTAGTGTTAACAAATAATTAGAGGTTTAGGGTTTTAGATATTTTTCACTTCTCTTAGGTTTTTTTAAAATGCAACCAAGTCAAGATGCTCATGCATGCTTCATGATTTGGGATTTTAAAACATGCACACCACTTCACAAACAAAAATCATTTTGTTTGGCTTGGGTTTTGGAGGCATTATATTAAATGTTCCAAAAGTTTTTGTTCTTTCTGAATTTCAAAGAACTTGGTTCTTCATTTTGTTTAAATTTTTCACATTTCAAAATTTGGAAAATTTTGGGATGTGACAGACTACCACCCTTAAAAGGAATCTCGTCCCGAGATTCGAGAAGGTTAGAAAGAATAGGTTGGGCTTTAGGATAACTTGGGTGCTACCACCCTTAAAAGGAAACTTTGTTGGGTTTCATTTGATGATTCACTTGGCTAAGGGTTGACATCCAAAGGTTGTTAACATTTCTTCATCTTGAGATTTTTATACCACTGAATTGAGTTAGCTAAAGCTTACCATCCACACCATCTAGTTCTTAAAAAGTTCCATACATGTTGATGTGGTTCACATGTCCTTTCTGGGTCACATTTGAATTTCTCCAATTAGAGTCTCCAATATTCTTATTATTCTTCTTCTCAGGACAGTCTGCTGCAAAGTGTCCAAGTTGCTTCAATTGTAACACTGCAACTGGCTAATGTCTTTCTTGGGATCATTATGTTGGTTCTGACCAAGGTTATCTCCATTGTTAGTACAATTCACATTGTTACTACCACTTCCATTGTTGATGTGGTGATTCTTGTGGTGATGGTGATTATGTCCATTTCCTTCATGATGATGTGATCCAGAATCCCCATTGTCCTTTCTGAATGAACGCATCTTCTATGATGATCTTGAGTGATATTTGTCAAAGCTATGCTTCCTCTTCCTGTCCTCAACCTTGTCCTTCTTACTCTCTAGAATTCTAGCTTTGTCGCACAGTGATTCATAAGTTGGAACATAAGCAACTAATAATTGCATGGAAAGTTCATCATTCAGTCCATCTAGGAACTTTTCCTTCCTCTTAGCATCAGTATCAGTATCATCTGGAGCATAACGTGATAGATTCTTGAATTCCTCGATATATTCAGCAATGCTGCGGTGACGCTGTTTAAGGTTGTGAAACTCCTTCTTCTTCAGACTCATCATGCCTGAAGAGATATGATTAGTGTGAAAGCCATCTTCAAATATTTCCCAAGTCACTTCTTCAATGGGGTGAGTGACTTGAAAGTTGTCCCACCATGTAGCTGCAGGGCCTTCAAGCAAGTGTGCTGCAAATCTGACTTTCTCAGCATCAGAGCATCCAACGGTCACTAGATCCATGTTTACTAAATGTAACCAGTCATCAGCTACTATTGGATCAGAAGTACCAGAGAACTTTGCAGGTCTCAACCTCAGAAATCTAGTGAGCATATCCAGAGGTGGTGGATTGTTGTTGTTATTTTTGTTGTTCTGATTCGGATTGTTGATAGTTGCCATGAATTGTGTCATCATCTGCATTAGCTGAGTCTGTGCAGTCATCATCTGTTGCATCTCATTCTCATTGTTGTTGTTGTCTCCATTGTTATCATGGTCGTTGGCGTGTCTTGAAGGCATTTGTTGGTTTAATAGGGATAAGTAAGGATAGATAGATAGATAAATAGGTCTAAGGGAGTTCTAACACACTAAACCCAAAACAACCAGTTCAATCAAACATTCATCAAGCAACCAATCACTTAGAAACTTCTGACTTTAACTCATTATAGAAGAAAACAACAAATTTTCTTGAAACAAGTAACCTAGTATAGTCATACCTCATAGGTCAGCATGATCCATACGCTAACACGATATCGATAACTCGAACATGATAATTGGTAGGCAATCCAATGTCTCATGGTTCGCACTATGATAACATTAGTGGGAGCTCTCTTTCGAGTTGGGCAATCATCGGTGAAGTGTCCTATCTTCCGGCAGCGATGGCAAAACACTTTTGTCATGTCTCGAGTACTTTTTCTTAAAGTGTTGTTGTGGTTTTCTTGAACTTCCTTCTCTGGGCATTCATTGATATTGTGTCCTTCCTTCTTGCATTTGGAGCAGGTGATATGGCTAAGGTTTTCTTCTTTCTTCCTAAGAGCTTGATACATTCCATCCTTGACTTGTTCTTTCACTTGTTGCACTATGAGTCGAGATGGCACTTGGTAGGAATGTGGTTGGTTCCTTCACATAGGTAACAAGTAACTTGAGATGTGGGGAATTCTCCCATTGGATGGTTGTGATCACAAAAGGGACATTAATCTTGATGTTCCTTAGAGGTGTGGCCTACTTCTCCACATATTTTGCAAGCTCGAGGACTTGTCACAACTTGTATCTTGATCTCCTTGTTGGCATGATCCATCCTCAAGGTCCTTGGAGAAAGCAAAGGCTGGTCCTCTACATGTTTGAAGGAGAAGAGATTCAGTAAAGAATGATCAAGGTATACGAGAAAATCAAATAAGTATAAAAATATAAGTTCATTCCTAACAAGGGGTTTGTCCAATTCCTAGGGTTACGAACCTACAGGAAACACAGTGCTCTGATACCATCTGTAAAGACCCAAACCTGGCTTGGTTTGAATCCCTGTGATTACAGTGCTAGTCCCTGGATCGAATAGCTAGCACCCACAGTTTAAGATGTAATATCAAGATACAAAGGTCATTTTACATCGCATGATCCAGAATATGAATACTTATTACAAACTCATAGCCATAGGCTATCTTATTACAAAGCAGCAGAATACAAGTAAAGCATGGAGTCCTTCATCTTCATGTGCCACAAAAAAATGTTGGGTGTAGACTCATAACCTCTATCATCAATCCATACTCATCAATAGAATAACCTGCAACATGATAGGTTGCAGCCACAAAAGGGTCAATACTTTGAATGTATTGGCAGGTGTCACTAGTTTGTGAATATAAGTTGGACTATCACTACATGCATATTTGGCTAAGTAGATCTTAGGCTCCTTTGCAGAATGCAATATGGTTTTATCCTATGTTTGCAAAAATAGTTTTGATCTTTCAACAACTTTCTGAACTCCTTGACAAACTCCAAGTGCTTCTACTCTCTTGTTGTCACCATCAAGTTTTACTTTGAGAAATTAGAATGTCGAGATCTTCCATAGCTTCAGGCCTTAGTTGCTCAGAGTTGTCCATAACCGGGGACACGGCTAAGACTTAGAATTTAATCTTCTGCAGAGGTAGTACACTTTACCCACAAGACACAATCTCGTCTTGACGCCACCAGTGGTCGCTGGATTAGTACTCACCAAGATGGAGTATTTACACTAAGGGATATATAAAGGATATCCTAAGAGGATTTAGCATATCATAGTATCATAGTAGTCCTATCATGCATAATACAAAAATCCACTAAGTGTAATGAAAATAGTAGGACATGGATGATAGTGTCACTTGCCTTAGTAGTTGGTGGTGTTGGTACACTCTTTGCAGTAACACACTTGACAATCCACACAATCTATCAAAAAAAACAACCAAAACAAAACATGCACAAGATCAACACTAGTGGCAATACAAAAATCATGCAAAATATGCAAGCATGCAAGATGGCAATTTTTTTTATTGTACAAATTGTTATCACAAAGGTTTTGAACATTACTAAGTGTTTTCTGAACATTTTATAATTGCAAGATTACAAATGCAACCATTTGTGCAATTGTAACAATTAGCAATATTTTCTAGCATTTGGAAAGGCCAAACTCACTAAATAATTTCCATGCTATTAGGTATAGTCAACCAAATTTATATTTTGGTCTCACTGGACAGAGGGTTCAATTTGCAATCCATAGCAAAAAGATTCACCCAAAAATAATTTACAAAACAATTTTTATGGTTAAAATACTCCTAAAAAGGTTTTGCCTAAACCTTCTATTTTACAGAATCTAAAGGAAGAAATAAGGCCTCAGCAGTGAAGCTCTCATTTTTTCTGAATCCATAGACACCAAATTTGCATTTTTCTGATTTGTGGATCAAAAGTTTTAAGTTAAATATGTTTTCTGCCTATTTTCTAATTTAAACAGACGCTCAGGCCTATGTGGCGTGTTCTTATTGGCTTGTACCGGTTCGGGCGGATCGGCAACATGGGCCATTGGATTTTAAGTGTCAACGGGCGATCCAGATTAGCCCGTACTACTTCGGCTAAGGATCTAATCCTGGCCGCTGGCGACGGATCGGACGGCGCTCAACGCGTCGACCATGGACTGGTGGCGCTGATGACGGTGCGCGGTGGTGGCGCGTCGGGTGGGTGGTGGTCCGGTGGTTCTAGAGGGGTAGGGGAAACGATGATCTTACCGGTGGGTTGCGGCGGTCTTGGTTGTCTCGATGGTGGTCGTGGTGGAGGGACGGGCACTCAGATTCGCCGGGGATTCCTCGCTAGAGTTCTGCCGACGGCGGAGCTCGCGTCTCCGAGACGGTGTCATCGTCCTTGGGCTCGACCAGACAAGGCAAATGGTCAGCAAGGTGTGCCTGGTCGTGTAGAAGTTGGTTGTGGCCAAAAGAGGGCGGCGGGAACCTGCGTCTCGCCGAAAATCGCCGGTGAATGGCGGCAGAGGGTGACGCCGGTGGTGACCGTGGCGATGACCTGGGGCACAAAAAAATCGAGCAAAGGGATTAATCGGTGCGCCAGAGCATGGAGAAGCTAATAGGACAGAGGGGAGGGCGCAGGGCAGTGAGTTCTCGACGGAATCCTCGCCGGAGCTCATCGGTGGCCGCGGTGGTTCAAGATCGATTCCGAGCAGCCTAGTGGCTCTTAGGTGGCGGTGTCTTAGGGTAAAACGAAGAGGAGGGGGTGGGGATTAAGAGGCCGTGGTCGGAGTGGCGATTAATTCGCAGAAACGCTCGGGTTCGAGCCGATTTGGAAACGGCAGAGGAAGGGAGACCGTCTGTTCGTCGCGGTGGAAGAAGGTGAGGTGGAGGGTGACGTGGAGGTGGGGTCGAGCCGTCAGCGAGGGGGTGTGAGGAGGGGTCGGTGAGAAATAAAGAGAGGGGGAGAAGGGGGAGTGCCGGGTGGGCTTAGTGGGCTAGGGTGTGGGCCGAGCAGGCCGGCTATGCTGCTGCTGGTATTTTTTATTCCTTCAGTTTTTCTTTTTCTCTTTTCTTAAATAACTTTTGATTTAATGATCCAATTTGAATCAAACAAATTTCTAAAAATTTGTAAAACTCAAATTAGGTTTTTAGGGCATTATAGAACTCATTTACTTTCCAACTCAAATTTTTCTAATCAAATTTATTCACTTTGGCTTTAATTGTTAATATTGCCTTTCTTAATTATATTCTCAAAATAATTCATAACTTCTTATACATGGCTCCAAATTGGATGAAACCAATTTCTATTGTTTTATTATCTTGTCCTTTATCTTTTTAGCTCTCACAAAAGTTCTTTTGTTTAATATAAATATGGAGTATATCCATAGTATTGTGTTGTTCTTAGTGTTAACAAATAATTAGAGGTTTAGGGTTTTAGATATTTTTCACTTCTCTTAGTTTTTTTAAAATGCAACCAAGCCAAGATGCTCATGCATGCTTCATGATTTGGGATTTTAAAACATGCACACCACTTCACAAAAAAAATCATTTTGTTTGACTTGGGTTTTGGAGGCATTATATTAAATGTTCCAAAAGTTTTTGTTCCTTCTGAATTTCAAAGAACTTGGTTCTTCATTTTGTTTAAAATTTTCACATTTCAAAATTTGGAAAATTTTGGGATGTGACAGTGATACTTTGAGATACACAAAATCTCCGACATTGAAGGTCAGGTCTCGACATCTTTTGTCAGCATAACTCTTCTGTCTGGATTGAGCGGTCTTGAGGTGCTCATGGACTTTGTGAACCTTCTCTTCGTCTTCTCGTAGGATGTCGGGTCCAAAGATCTGAATCTCTCCTACTTGCGACCAATTCAACGGGGTACGACACTTCCTTCCATATAAGAACTCAAATGGGGCCATTTGCAAACTGGCTTGATAACTATTGTTGTATGAGAATTCCACGAAAGGCAGACAATCTTCCCATTTAGACCCATATTCTAACACATGCTCTCAACATATCCTCTAAGATCTGGTTGACTCTTTCTGTTTGTCCGTCGGTTTGCGGGTGATAAGCTATGCTGAAATTTAGTTTGGTTCCTAATCCTTCTTGGACCTTCTGCAAAAATCTTGAGGTAAACTAGGTTCCTCGTTCCAACACTATGGTCTTGGGGGTTCCATGCGAACTGACTATTCTAGCGATTTACAACTCCACTAGCTTCGAACTTTGGTAGGTAGTCTTGAAGGGTATGAAATGGGCTACCTTGGATAGTCTATCTACTATGACCCAAATAGAGTCATTTCCCCTACTAGATGTAGGTAAACCTGTGATAAAGTCCATTCCGACAGAATCCCATTTCCATTCCAGAATCTGTAATGGTTGCAAAAGTCTTGCGGGTTGCTGATGTCCCTCCTTGACTCTCTAACAGATATCACACTTGGCTATGTAGCTTCCGACTTCTCTCTTCATTTGGTGTCACCAAAATTGCTCCTTCAGATCTTGATACATCTTGGTTCCTCCCGGGTAGATAGAATAAGGGTATCATGGGCTTCCTGCATAATGACTTGTTTCAACTCTGAAGCTACTGGCACACAGATACGTCCTTTGTACCACATAACTCCTTCTTCATCTTCGGTAAATCCGGGTACCTTCCATGTTCTGATACGATGCTTGATTCCTTCAATACTTGTGTTTCCCTTCTAGGCCTCCTTTATCTGACTAATCAAAGTGGGTTGAAGTTCTATTCTAGCTAGAAATCCTTTGCTAACTAGCTCCACTCTGAAATTATCCATCTCCTCATGCAGACTTGGCTAGGCTTCCTTAATCATGGTGTTTAACCTACACGACAATCGACTAAGAGCATCCTCTACCACATTGGCTTTGCCGGGTTGATAGTGAATGCCAAGGTCATAATCCTTGATTAACTCTATCCATCTCTTTTGCCTCATATTCAGCTCCTTCTGGGTGAAAATATACTTCAGACTCTTGTGATCCGAATAAATCTCACAGCGGTTACCCATAAGGTAATGACGCCATGTCTTCAAAGCTAAAACTACAGCTACTAGTTCTAGGTCATGGGTGGGGTAGTTCTGTTCATGCTGCTTCCGTTGTCTGGACATATAGGATATGACTTTGCCTTCTTGCATCAACACACATCTGATACCAATCTTGGATGTGTCACAATACACATCAAAAGGCTTCATGATATCGGGCATGATCAAAATTGGGGCTGAAATCAATCTCTTCTTGAGATCTTGAAAACTTGCTTCACATTTGTCCGTCCATTCAAACTTCTTGTTTTTCTTTAACAATTGGGTCATCGGTCTTGCGATGCTCGAAAATCCTTCAACGAACTTGCGGTAATATCCGGCTAATCCAAGAAATGTGCGGACTTCGGTTTGGGTGGTTGGGGCTTTCCATTCTTCGACATCCTTAATACTTGCAGGATCGGCAGGAACTCCTCCTACCGACAAGATATGGCCTAGGAATCCTACTTCCTTTAACCAGAATTCACATTTGCTAAACTTGGCATACAACTGATGCTCCCTAAGGGTTTCAAGGATGGTTCTCAGATGTTGCTCATGTCATCGATAAACACAACGACAAACTTATCCAAAAAGTTCATAAAAATCTTATTCATGAGGTTCATGAAATAAGAGGGGCCATTGGTTAATCCAAAAGACATGACATTGTACTCATACAATCCATATCTAGTGGTGAAGGCAGTCTTTGCGATATCTGTCATGTGGATTTTCAATTGATGATAAGCAGTTCTAAGATCAATCTTAGAAAACACTCTGGCACCAGTCAGTTGATCAAACAAATCTTCTATCTTCGGCAGCAGGTACTTGTTCTTCGTGTTGACGTCATTCAACTTCTGATAATCCATACACAAACGGTTGGCACCATCCTTCTTATCAACAAACAGATCAGGTGATCTCCATTGCGATGCACTTGGTTGTATCAAACCTTTTCCCAGCATATCATCAAGTTGCTTCTTCAGCTCCACTAGTTCGGATGGGTTCATACTAAAAGGTCTATGAGCTATGGGTCTGGTTCTAGGGATTAGTTCAATGGTAAACTTGATATCCCGATCTGGGGGCATACAGGACAATTCATCTAGGAACACATCGGGGTATTCACAGACTACTCTGACTTGGTCAATGGTCGTTTTGGCTAAACTCTTGTTGCACTTGAATTGACGGGGCAATGTCTCAAATACATGTTCTACTAATACTCCGGTGCTACTGGTCATGGTTATGGCTTTCTTGGCACAGTCGATTAATCCTTGATGTTTCGACATCCAATCCATCCCTAGCACTACTTCCAAACCTTTGGTTCCAAGTACTATTAGATTGGTATAAAAATCTATCCCAAGGATTCTGATAGGTACGGCTTTGCAAACTTTTCTAGCTTTGGTAGTTGAACCAGGTATTTGAACTATCATGACATGCTTCAAATTTTGTTGGTTGAATCTTACTAGTGCATGCAAATTCTTCTGTAACAAATGAGTGTGATGCTCCAGAATCAAACAACACTCTTGCTAAAACTGAGTTAACAGAAAACATACCCAGGACGACATCTAGCGCTTCCTGGGCTTCCTCCGCATTCATGTGGAATAGACGGCCATTACGGTTGTGCGGGTTTCCTGGGGCAAATCCCTTTCCAGGCTGGACACAGCGCTGTTGTTGGGCAGGTGCAGTCACATTAGTTGTTGCAGCAAGCTTCTTGGGGAACTCGTTGGAGTAGTGACCTGTGACTCCGCATTCAAAACAAGTTATCATTGACTTGTCTTTCCCTGCGACAGGCACAACATTGCTTCCAGTTTTTGGGGCAGTACTGTTGTTGTTTTTGTTGGACTTTGGCGGTGCACGGTTGATGTTATTGGAGTTTCCGGGGTTGTTGTTATGATTTCCTCCGGGCCTTGGGTTTATTCCACCATGGTTCGGGTAGTTCGGACAGTTCATTGGTGCCCTATTGTTTCTGGGTGCATATCCTACAGACGGGTTGGAGCATCATCCTACACTTGCAGTTCACACTAGCTTGGTTGATCTTTCCCTCCATCTGGATTGCTGAATCCACTAAGGCTTCAAGGTCGGCAAATGGAATATTGACTAGCATTGTCTGCATCTCATCATGCAGACCATTCAAGAATCTCTCCTTCTTGGCTTCATTGTCATTCTCATTAGGGGCATACCTAGCTAGTGACAGGACTTTGTCATGGTACTCTACCACCATCATCCTTCCTGCTTCAAGTCTCTGAATTCATCCCTCATCCTCTTGATCAGACCCGGGGGCACATGGGTCCTGCTGAACTTGAGTTTGAACTCCTCCCAAGTCATGATCTGACCTTCGTTCATCGTACGGGTACTATTCCACCAAGATCTGGCATAACCGGATAGATAGTGGGTGGCAAACAACACTTTCTCATTAGCATCAACTCCTACAACTTCTAGATTGTTTTCCATGGTCTGCAGCCAATCATCAGCATCTAGGGGCTCCTTAGACTTGCTAAACATAGGGGGTTGGTATTCTGGAAGTTTTTGAGCTTGGATCCATGGTGATCTTGGTTTCCATGGCCTTGATTATTGTGGGCCATCTGCGCTATCTGCTGAAGAGTGGCTAGGTTGGCTTGACGTTTAGCTCTACCAGCTTCACGATCAGACACTAACATTTGCAGAATCTGCAGCATTGGGTCCTGAGATTAACTGCTTCCTTCGGGGTTTCTGCGAGTCATCTGAAGATTGAGATAGATAGTGAGACAAGAGGGAAATTTCTATGGTTCCTGGGTTTGTTTTCAAAAGCTTTAAACTTTGAGTATGACTCAGGTTTTGCAAACTAACAATTTCTTCTCATTCATTCATTTCAAACACACAATACAAACACACACCACAACAAGAAAACCGATGGTTTTAAGAACCATTCTGTGAAGCTACAATACAGTGGGACCGGGTACAACTCACACCTACGATAGTGCTCAGGTGCGAATACTCATCATCGGGGGTATCGGGCTCCTCATCGTCAATGAAATCAGCATCATCCTCATCAGTGTTGTCCTCCATGGCAATGTCCTCTAGATAGTCACTGTCATCACTGAGGTAAGAGTGAACATCATCGCGGATATCTTCCCCTTCCTCATCCCTCTCTTCCAGCTAGATCTCCTGGTCGTGGATGGTCTCCTCCAGGGTGGCTATCTTATGACGAAGACGAGCGATGGTACGATCCTTTTTGTCTCGCTGGCTGCGAAGTGACTTACGCTCCTTGGCGAGAATGGCGATGGTTTGCTTCCTTTCAACAGCTTCAACATGGTTCTGATTGGCGTAAGCACGGGCATTGTCTAACTCTTTCTGCATCTCATGCAACATGAAGGCCATGTGGTCCACGTGATGCTTCAACTCTAGATCTGCCAGCATTGCCAAAGGCTGTCCCGTAGATTCACGTCTTGCATAGTGGGAAAAATGGGTTCCGATGATATGGTTGATGTTTTGAGCACACAAACGTGCAAGATCTTCTTGCATTGCCCTGGATAATCCGTCTAACCAGTTGTTCTCCCTTATGCTGAACTGAATCTTGTTAGAAAGAGGTGGATCCATTTTGCCTCTGTGGTTGGCAACAATAAGCCACTGCAGCTCCCCTCCAGATTGGTCGTTGAGCTGTGCTCCGAAGAACTCCGAGTGCGGGCGTCCAAGATACTCCGAAAGCTGGTCCAGATCCCTCTCAAAGATAAGCTGTCCTCCATTGCCCAACTGGTAAAACTTGCCATATTTGACCTCCATCTATAAGCAATTAAGATGAGTAAGTTAGTGGAGTGATCAAGTGTGTCAAATTTTATGTAGAATAGTAAGATTTTTGAGTAGCAAGTGATCTCTTTTGGAAAGAATCTCAAGGATAAGAATGAGAATAGGTTTTTGTAAATACTCACTTTCTTTGTTTTGAAGCTAGGTTTTTCAGGCGTCCATTCTAACTAGGGTCTTCTATGGTCAGAATGGCTCTCATACCAACTTGTCAACACTCGGATTTTTAAGTCCAGATGCCAGTTATGCCGTACATCAAAATCCCAGGATTACCATTTTTTCGAGACATAACAAAAGTGGTACCACAGTACATCATCCATTATAAACCATAATAAAGGTCTTACAAATAAAGGATCTCATGATCCAGTCTTAATACAATCAAAGCAGCGGAAAGTAAACGTAGTAGGCTCCTTCTTCATGATCACAGGCAATGTTGATGATGGGAGATGATCCTAGTTGTCATAGACCTCCTGCTGTCCATCTTCCGGGTAATCCTCTTCATAGTCTGGCCATGGGAATAGCCAGGGACAAAGCCATGAGTACTCTTTAAGTACTCACAAACTATCACTAATATAAGGTAAAACTAGTAGGAATCATAAGCTCTAGGTTTGTTTGCAAAAAGCCAGGTTTATTTCATAAAGCCTTAAGAGTAAAGACCTAAGTTTAGTTCTCTACATTACTTAAGTGGGAACTTAGATTTCATGTCCACAACTCTGTTGTGATCAAGTCAAAGTCATCCTTCAAGTCACAAATCATTTTGAAAACATCTGACAACGGAACAGTATGGCCACTCCAACTGTCCATAACCGTGGACGCGGCTATTCGAATAGTTTGACACTCTGCAGAGGTGGTACACTTTCACCACAAAATTCGATACATTCGTCAGGGATAACCCTGAATCATCATACTTGGTATGCAGATAATCAATCCTAACCTTTCAATTATACACCCTAGTATAGGCACCTTACTTATGAGCTTGGCCTCCCAGCCATGACCATCTGTCATCCTGGGCACTGCATAGGTGGACATTCATCACGAGGTAGCCTCAGCTCAACTTCTTCCACAAGGGAACCCATACTAAGACATATAAACTTCCAGTCAAGCCCAACCCAACTCAATTATTGTGGTTGTACGGTAAAATTGGCATGGTATCACATCCGAACCCAACCATCAGTTTTTATTGAAGTCAAGGCTCATGCCTCAACATTTTCATCATCAAACCCTTGTGTATCATAACACATTCAAAACATTTCAATAGAATGAATCATCATTCCAAGGTTTTCATAATCATTTCCACCAAGTATTCTCATCTAAAGTAATCAAGTTTTAGCTTAGCACTAGCCACTAATGTTGAGGATATCACTATGGGGGTGCTAATAAACTATAAGTATCTAAGCCTAAGGTGATAATCTTGATGGTATCCATCCTACTTTTCCACTAATCACAATTCATTAACTAGATAAGAAACTTCAGTAAAAGGAAAAGTAAAGTTTGGAGTAAAATTGGGAATGGTATAATGAAAGTTGCATACCCAGGCATGCCTAGGGCATCTGGTATAAGGGGCTTGCATATATAGCATGCATAGTTCTAGCTTGCACTGATAGATTGCCTTGAGCAGTGCAGTCATTGAAGTTCTCTTCTTCTTCCTCGAAGTACACCTCGTCGTAGCCTGGGTCGGTACTAGCATCTATAAATGCACGCAAGGTACACAATCACCAAACCATACTTCACTACTTCTATTTATCACACAAGGGCTCATACTAGTTGATCTAGTATCATCTCAATCATCATGTGGAATATTACCATTTTCTTATTCTTCTTATTTTAGAAAAGTAATTTCTACTCATTTTAAATCCTTAAGATTTAATATCCTCCAATTAAAATAGTGCATCATGTTGACACATGTCATCACCATCTATTCCAATACTTGGGAATGCGATTTAAAATGGTGATCATATATTACAAGATTTAATATTACTATTTAATAATATTAAAGTGACTAGAACTGCCTATATAGCAGTCTTTTAATACTAAGCCATGTTTCATATTCGTAAAACCAAATCTTTTTACATATTCAAGTAGAGCATGGAAAATGTGATTTTCTGAGAGTTGGAATCAATTCAAAAGCATTTATAGTTTATTTTCTAAAAATGTTTGAAGTGGCAAAAGCCTCTGTCTTGTTATTTTTTTTATAGGTGCTCTATAGTTTCAATTGATTTGAATCCAACAGGAGTGACTAGATATTTTCAATACCTTTCTGGCAAAATTGGAATCATGCATTTTGGATCAGTACATCCCTTTGAAGTGAATTTTGAATCTACTAACATAATAGGGTTTTCCCTAAATTGGTTGAACTGATGGGCTCTGCGCGGGTGATACATTGCAAATGTATCTATAATTTTTGATGTTCCATGGTTGGTTTTATCCACTTTCTTGTGTTTTGTTCCAACTTTGGAGTACTTTTCATATGATTTGTTGGACTAACCTATTAACAAGAGCCACAGTGCCAGCTGCCTGTTTTCTGCTGTTTTTGGTTCTAGGAAAGTCATAAAATGAATATTCTCGGAATTGGACGGGACAAAAGCCAAAGTGCCTATTTTTCCGGAAGGGATCAAGTGCCAGAATATGAGACGGGGAGGGACCAGGGGCCACCACACCACCTGGCCGCGCGGCCAGGCCTGGCCCGCGCCAGGGGGTGGTGTGGCCGTTCCCGACACCCCTGCGGCCTCTCCTTCCGCCTATAAGTTGCCCTCGGGACGGAAACCCTAAGGACCCGATCAAAAATCCACGAAAGAGTTTGTAGCCACCGTCATCTCCATCCCTAGACCGGGAGGGATCTGAAGCTCTTCCCGGCACCCTGCCGGAGAGGCGAATTCACCCTGGAAGCCTTCTTCATCACCATGCAAGCCTCCGGTGTGATGCGTGAGTAGTTCATCCTTGGACTACGGATCCATGTAGTAGCTAGATGGCTGGTTTCTCCTCCTTTGGGGTTTCATGTTTAGATCTTGTGAGCTCTGTTCATGATCAAGATCATCTATTTGTAATTCATACATGTTGTGTTTGCGGGGATCCGATGGATATTGAGATGCTATTTCAGATTGATTATTGATTCTATCATGTCTTTGTTATTTGTGATCTTGCATGCTTTCCGTTGTTAGTAGCTATCTTGGCCAAGTAGATGCTAGCAACTCCAAGAGTTAGTATTTATGCTCGATAGTGGGTTCATGCCTCTTGTAATCTGGGGAAGTGACAGAAATCTCTAAGGTACTAGATGTGCTGTTGCTACTAGGGAGAAAACAACAATCCTTTGTTCATAGAACAATGGTATTGTTTACTTTACACAGTTCGTAAAGCAATAATCTATTGCTTGCAACTTAATACTGGTGGGGGTTCGGATGATAACCTAAAGGTGGATTATTAGTCATAGATGCAGTTGGATGGCGGTCTATGTATTATGTTGTAATGCCCAATCAAGTCTCAAAGGAGTCAAGATGATTAGTATATGCATGTATTGCTTTCTCGGTGTTTGTCAATTGCCCCGCTGTAATTTGTTCACCCAGCGTGTTATCTATCTAAGGAGAGCCACCTCTAGGGAACTATGGATCCCGGTCCTTTTACTTTACATACAATCTACAATCTTTTACTGCTTTGTGTTTACTTTCTGCAAACTTTTACTTCTTTCCATTCGATACGTTTAATCCTTTGTTTTCCGCAAAACACGGTGAGATTCACAACCTCATCGCAAGTTGGGGACAAAGTTCTGTGGTTGTGTTGTGCAGGTCTCCACGTTGCTACTAGCACCGGTAGTGCGCCCTGCCAAAGCTCATCTAGTAACACCTTTGGGGTGTTTCCTTGCTCCTACTGGTTCGATTAAACCTTGGTCTCATAACTGAGGGAAAACTTGTTGTTGTGCTCATCATCCCTTCTCTTGGGGTTCCCAACGAGCTCTACATCAACCACGAGCCAGCAAAGATTTTTCTGGCACCGTTGTCGGGGAGTCAAGGACATCTTCACAAGGGGAGTCCCTCATAACCAATCTCTTTACTTTGTTGTTTTTGTTTTGCTTAGTTTTCTTTTTACTTTGTTTGTTTGTTTTGTTATCAAAAACACAAAAAAATTAGTTTTACTTGTTTGCTTTCGTTTTTGAAAACCCAAAAAATGACTACTTTTGAAAACACTAAGTTGTGTGACTTCACCAGCACCAACAACAATGATTTTATGAGCACACCTATTGCTCCACCTGTGGCTGAAAATACTTTCTTTGAGATAAAACCTGCTTTGCTCAATCTTGTTATGAGAGAACAATTTTCTGGTATTGGTAATGAAGATGCTGCTTCCCATCTAAATAACTTTGTTGAACTTTGTGAGATGCAAAAGCATAGGGATATAGATGGTGATATTATTAAACTGAAATTATTTCCTTTCTCTTTGAGAGGAAAAGCTAAAGAGTGGTTGAATTCCTTAACTAGGAATAGTATTGATTCTTGGACTAAGTGCAAAGATGCTTTTATTGGAAAATACTATCCTCCTGCTAAGATTATATCCATGAGAAGTGAAATAATGAAGTTTAAACAACTTGATAATGAGCATGTTGCTCAAGCTTGGGAAAGAATGAAATCTTTGGTAAAGAATTGTCCCACTCATGGACTGACTGCTTGGATGATCATCCAAACTTTTTATGCAAGATTGAACTATTCTTCAAGGAACCTATTGGATTCAGCTGCTGGAGGTACCTTTATGACCATCACTTTGGGTGCTGCAACAAAACTATTGGACAATATGATGGTTAATTATTCCGAATGGCATACTGAGAGAGCTCCACAAGGTAAGAAGGTAAATTCTGTTGAGGAAACCTCCTCCTTGAGTGATAAGATTGATATTATTATATCTATGCTTGTTAATGGGAAAGCCCATATTGATCCAAATAATGTTCCTCTAGATTCTTTGGTTGCTCAAGAAGAGCAAGTTGATGTGAACTTCATAAGTGTTGGGTATATACTTTCCGAGTATCCTCACAGTTCCTCACTGACCAGGGTGGCCCACTTCGGGTTAGAGCTTTGCTTCACGGGTGGCCCAGTTAGAGAGAGAAGACGGAGTCCAATCCGACTACGGGAAGGCCCAGAAGACTTACTGACTTAGGCCCATAATGTTACTTGTAGTTTAAGATGTACTCTATAACCAACTCTTAGTCCTAGCCGGATTGATCTCTCCTATAAACCCTAAGCCGGATATCTATATAAGCCGTCCTAGGGAGAGCCTTTAGGGCAGATACGCATAACACCTTACAACCCAATACTTTAGATCCTCAACTCACACAGGCGAAACCCTTGTAACCCATATACCGGCTGTGCCGTATTACTGGATTGCTAGCAGGAGTAGGGTTTGTCCAAAGCCGGCGGATTCGAACCTGGGTAAACTTGTGTGCTCACTGTCCCGCAACACCGTACGTCTCACACCCCTCTCTCCCGCATGCCTCGAGGACCCCCTCATGGCGTACTTGTCCTCAATCCGACGACAGTTGGCGCCCACCGTGGGGCAAGTGAGCTTCGGATCTGCGTTCCGAGCGGAATCTGCAAGAATCGGAATCAGCGAGACCATCGTCGTCGGTCGCATCCTCTACGCCAGCGACGTCCCTCTCATCGTTCTCGACGAGACTTGGATTCCGGCTAGGGAGGTCGTGACTGCCTATACAATCATGTATGTCGGCGAGATCGATGTTTACATCGGTTTCGCTGAACCTGCCCAACCCACCCCAGCGGTGATGATAGAGGCAGAAGAATCTTCTGGGTCCCCTTTGTCCGCGGAGGCGGCAGAGTTCCGGATCTCAGAAAACCCTAATCCCACCCAGCCCGCACCAGTTGCGGAGATAGTGGAGAAACCTGAGCCTGAAGAAGACCTCACGGTTCAAGTCGAATCTGGAGTGGAACTCCCTGGAGAAGCCGGATCCTAGATCGACCCACCCGTGGAAGTCGAAATCCAGGAGGAGCACATCAACGACACTGATTCCGACTATGACGATGTCGGGACAGACAAGCCTTTCCTCAGGTACCCCAGGAAGCACGCATCGCACTTCGTCGGGTATGTTGGATCCGGATCCGGCTCCGCCGATGCTGGAGAAAACACCGACTCGGTGCTGGAGGCAATTGGAACAAACACCGACGTTCCCGCATCCTCGAATGAATCCATGACGTCGGCAGATTTCCGAAAGTTCTCCGCGGAATATGAAGAGGAGTACAACTCCAAAGCTGCAGAAGATGGAGACGCCATGGACGAAGGATCCGGGGAACACTCTCCCAAAACGCAGGATGATATGGACGTCGGAGACAATCCCGAAGTCCAGATGTCCGAAAGTACCGATCAGAGCTTGACTCCGGGAAACGGACCTAAAGCCGTCTTTGCTACCGGCGCTTCCAAGAAGGCAAATAAGAAGAACAAGAAGAACAAGACCCCGGCAAAAGACCCTCTGACAGAGGAGGTGATTGCCGAGGAATACGAGGAAGACTCGGAGCACTTATCCCAGACGAGCCAAAAAAAGAAGCATCGGTGGATGGACACATGATCACTGAAGGTGCGCGTAAACTCATTGATGCCGCATTAACCACACCTATCCCTACAGCTGCAGAACTTACTGTAGACGAGCTGGACGAAAGGGCCCAAGCCCTAGAAGCGCGTCGTCAACAACTCCTTGATGAAGCCAAAAACATCGAGGTGGAGAAGAAGCGCATGTCAAACAAGGAGTACATGTCCCGTCTACATCAGAAGACACGGAAGCGTCACATAGATGACAACCAATTCCCACGTGTCCGTGCCGTCCTTTTTGGAGATGAGATGGGAAAGCCACGGAAGGACAGCAATGGAGATTGGGTTTACCCAACACCAGTGCAAAATACTGTGGCAGCTCGCGAAATTCTATCGGCTAATCCAGGACCAGAGGAGATACGTTTGGGTATCAAGCTACTCAATAAGGGACTAGAGCAAAAAAAGGTCGCCCTGTCTGGAAGTCAAAAGCTGGTCTCGGATTCCGACCAATGTCGCACAGATCCGGCATGGGCTGACGTAAGATCCCACTACGATCGGGCGCAGCATCGTCACCCCGAACACAGGGAAGACAATTATTCAAGAACCGGATCGTCAGGACAGCACCGCAGAACTAGACATAACTGGAGCAACGTCGCTCCAGCAGCCGAGAAAGACGCGATCGCTGCACTGATTCCGAGGAATCCTCCCCGAAAAGGAGAAGATAAAGAGAAATGTCGAGAGGAGGATCGTCAGAAAATGCCACCTCCTAGACATGAAAACCGTCCAGCTGAGCCTCACCATGGTGGGAACGACGGACGAAGGAACGACGGAAACCATGCTGGCACAAACCGGCAGGGGGCTCGTCATAGTCAAGAACCTCCCCGGAACCGGAATAATGACGCTCCGAACGGAGGCCAGCGATCAGCCGGAAACAACCCAGCTGCACCACCCTCTCCACAGCACAGTCATCACAACGGCCCCCAAGGAGGTCAAGGAGGACGACATGGCGGAGGAGGTGGTGGTAGAAGCCGAAGTCTGGCTCCAAGGCACCGCAGCCGCAGCCGATATTCGGGACGATCCCTATCCCCGAACCACGCAAGGCACATGATCAACTCCAACTTAGAGGCTCGGCGCTACGAAAACGATGACGTGTACGTGGGCCCAAAGTGCTTCGGACCACGCATCAGAGCTACAAAATTCCCGGAAGGATTTGCTATCTCAAGACTTATCGAAGCCTACGACGGCATTGCTCGGCCAGACACCTGGTTACAGGACTTCTTCCAAGCTTGCTGCATCGCTATAGGCAGAAACAGCCTGGTCGCAACCCAATATCTCCCACTTATGCTGCGGAAGACGGCGCGATCATGGCTCAATGAACTTCCGGCAAACACCATCCATAACTGGTATGACTTACAAAGTGCGTTCTTTCGGAATTTCGAAGGCACATATCAGAGGCCCTGTTCGGTTGGAGACCTACAATGTTGCACCCAGAAAGCCGAAGAAACTTGCCGGGATTACCTCGGACGATGGATCGACACCAAGAACTTCTGTGAGGGAGTAAACGATCAAACTGCGATTGAAGCCTTCATCGCAGGACTCCCAATTGGTCTACTGCGTCACCGCTTGAAATGTGACAAGGTCACTGATTTAGGAGAGATGATAGAAACAGCGAGCAAGTATGCAGATGCTGACGATGATGCAGAGGGATTACTCAATGTCCTGGTTGTACCTCAGTCAGCAAAGACAAAGCAACAGGCTCAGAAGCGCAAAAACACCTCGGAAGAAAAACCCAACACGGAGACAGCAGTAGTCACTACTGTTTCCGGGTCTGGAGGACTAGGAGGAGGTGGCGGAGGCCACGGGCGTGGCCGTGGGACATCAAGGGTCCAAGGTAGAGGAGAGCAACAACCAGGCAAAACCTACACTTGGGCCGATATCGCCAATAACCCATGTGTGCATCACTTGGACGCCAATGGGGGCTCGTCCCACACCAACGCTGAATGTCGTTTTAACGACGACATCAAGAGAGATGATACCGCGGGCTACAAAGCTAAGCGGAAGAAGGGAAAGAAAAATCCCGAAAAAGACAAAGAGACCAAGGAAGATTCTGACATGGAGGAAGCCGATGCTTCAAATCCCAAGTCGGAAGGGAAAGAAAAATCTCGAAAAAGACAAGGAGACCAAGGAAGATTCCGACATGGAGGAAGCCGATGCTTCAAATCCCAAGTCGGAAGGGAAGAAAACTTTTCCTACCAAGAAGGACACTTACGTGACCTTCCTCGGATCTCAACCAGCAAAGGTCAAGAAAGCAATTCTCCACGAGCTCAACGCAACAATTCCGGCTATCCCTCAGTATCTGGACTGGTCGGAAGTGGCAATAACGTTTGACCGCGCTGATCATCCGCCTAAGCTACACAGGCAAGGAAAATACGCCTTAATCGACAATCCACTTATTGACGGTGATGGTTTTTTCAAGACCCTCATGGACGGTGGTAGCAGCATTAATATTCTCTATGTAGAAATGCTACATAGAGATGAAGATCTCGGAAACACAGCTTAACCATAGCTCTATGATTTTTCACGGAGTTGTCCCAGGAAGACAAGCTAATTCCCTGGGAGAGATCATTTTGGATGTTACTTTTGGAACACCAAAGAATTATCGAACGGAGGCACTTTCCTTCGAAGTGGTCCCGTTCAAGAGCGCATACCACGCTATATTCGGACGTCCGGCTTACTGGGCTTTTATGGCTCGTCCGTGTTACATTTACAATATGATGAAAATTCTAGGTCCCAACGGCGTGATCACCATCAGGGGAGACCCGAAGTAGGCGCGAGAGTGCGAGGATGGAAATTCCGCCTTTGCCGAAGCCGTGCTGCACGCCCAGGAGTACCAGGAGATCAAGAAGAGCATAGATCCGTCTGAGATGCCCGCAACAAAGAAGGAGGTGACAAAGCCAAATCCGGAGTTCAAGGCATCAGAAGAGATGAAGACGACACTGTTGAAGGATGATGACCCCTCCAAGGTGACCCAGATAGGCGTAGGCCTAAGTAACGCATAGAAAAGCGCGCTCGTCAAGTTCCTCCGAGCAAATCAAGATATCTTCGCATGGCAGCCATCTGACATGACCGGAGTACCTAGGGAACTTGCCGAGCACTCTCTAAATGTAAACCCGAACGCTAAACCCGTCAAACAGTCCTTACGACGGTTTGGTGATGAAAAGCGTAAGGCAATAGCTAAGGAACTAGCGCGGCTCGAGTTAGCCGGAATCATAGAAGAGGTCATCCATACTGATTGGTCGGCCAACCCTGTAATGGTCCCTAAAAAGGACACCACTGATTTAAGGATGTGTGTTGATTATACTGCCTTGAACAAGGCTTGTAAAAAAGATCCGTTCGCTCTGCCTAGAATTGATCAGGTTATCGATTCTACGGCAGGCTCGGAACTCCTCTGTTTTCTCGACGCATATTCCGGTTATCACCAAATCCGGATGAAGGAATCTGACAAAATCAAAACTTCATTCATAACCCCTTTCGGAACCTTCTGTTATGTTATGATGCCCTTTGGGCTGAAGAACGCATGAGCTACGTACCAGCGCACGATGCAGCGTTGCCTCCATGATCAACTCGGACGCAATGTACATGCATACGTGGATGATATCGCGGTCATGTCCAAAAAGAAGGAAACATTGATTTCCGACTTAGAGGAGACGTTCGCCAATTTACGAAAATACAACATCATGCATAACCCGAAGAAATGCTTCTTTGGAATACCAGCTAGAAAATTGTTAGGTTTTATCGTGTCTCAACGAGGCATAGAGGTGAACCGTGACAAGATCAAAGCTATTCTCAATATTTCCAGGCCAACTCGTCTAAAGGACGTACAAAGATTAACTGGTTGCATTGCTGCGGTCAGTCGATTTGTAAGCCGGCTTGATGAAAGAGCCGCACCATTATACAAACTCTTGAAGAAGACTAAGGATTTTGTCTGGACTGACGAAGCTGAAGCTGCACTACAAGACCTGAAGAAAGTACTCTCATCAGCTCCTATCCTTGCAGCGCCGGAACCTCAGGAACCGATGTTGCTTTACATTTCTGCGACAAATAGGGTTGTCAGTGTAGTTATGGTGGTGGAGAGACCAGAAGAAAATCAGGAGCACCTGGTGCAGCGTCCGACATACTTTGTCAGCAAGGTCCTGACAAAATCAAAACAGCGGTATCCGCACTATCAAAAGTTGGCTTACGGTGTTTTTCTAGCATCTCGTAAGTTACGACACTATTTTCAAGAGCGTCCAATTACCATGGTGAGCAAAGCTCCCATGAGAGATATAATCAATAATAGCGATGCCACAGGACGCATCGCCAAATGGAGCATAGAGCTTGCAGCTTTTGATATTGAGTACAAACCCCGGACAACAATCAAATCCTAGATCCTTGCTGACTTTGTCGCTGATTGGACAGAGACCAAGCAGAACATGGTCCTCCCTGAGTAAGAATATTGGACCCTCTTTTTCGATGGGTCTAAGGCTCGAGGGGGCTCGGGGGCTGGCGTGGTGCTCAAATCACCCCAAGGAGATAAACTTTTATACGTGTTGCAGATCCACTTCACAGCGACAAACAACATTGCCGAGTATGAAGCACTGCTGCATGGAATCTGGATTGCTAAGGATATTGGCATCCGACGTTTGATGTGTTACGGAGATTCAGATCTTGTTGCTCAGCAAGTCTCGGATATTTGTAATGCAAATAAGCACATGGCAGCATATAAAGCTGTCGTGGATGATCTATCTAAATCATTCGAAGGGTTTGAAGTCCAACACATCCCTCGAGCAGAAAACGAGGAAGCAGATGCACTATCTCGAATAGGCTCTACGCGGAAAGAGGTTTCGGATGGCGCATTTTTAGAGCACCTCAAAGTTCCCTCGATAAAGGGAGTAGATGAGGAATATCCGACCAAATCCGACTCACCTTTAATAGCAGTTCTAGCTGTAATTCCCAACTGGACTCAACCCTACCTCGATTACTTGGTAGATGGCAAATTACCCGAAGATGAGGTGCTGAGCCGGTAGATTATCCGACGAGCAAAAGCCTATACTATTGTTAAAGGTGAGCTCCATAAATAGAGTGTTTCTGGGGGTTTTCAGCGCTGTGTATCTCCGGAAGAAGGAGTGGAAATCTTAAGAGAAATCCACGAAGGCGAGTGTGGTCACCACGCTGTAGCCAAATCTTTAGTGGCAAAAGCTTTTCGACATGGATTTTTCTGGCTTACAGCTCAGGCAGATGCCGAACGATTAGTCAAGACATGCAAAGGCTGCCAAAAGTACGCCAAGCAAGCTCATGTTCCGGCTGATCAGCTGCGAACAATACCTATAACATGGCCTTTTGCGGTCTAGGGGCTTGATATGGTAGGACCTTTTAAACGAGCTCCAAGTGGATTTACTCACCTCTTAGTGATGGTGGATAAATTCACGAAATGGATCGAGGCTAAACCTGTCACTAGTTGTGATGGAGCAACAGCCAAAAGATTTGTCGAGGATGTTATAATCCGGTATGGTTATCCGCATAGCATTATCACGGACAACGGGAGTAATTTTTCCATGGGAGAGTTGGTTGAATTCTGCGACGAGCAAAATATCCGGCTTGACATTGCGTCAGTCGCACATCCACAGGCTAACGGACAAGTCGAAAGAGCAAATGGTTTAATTCTACAAGGCTTGAAACCAAGACTCGAAGCACCACTAAGACGTGCTACGGGGGCTTGGGCAGATGAACTACCCTCTGTAATTTGGAGTTTGCGAACAACTCCGAACAGGTCAACAGGATATACACCTTTCTTCTTGGTCTATGGCGCAGAAGCAGTTGTTCCTAGTGATTTAATTCATACTTCTCCTAGAGTGGCCACGTATATCGCAGAGGATGCCGAGATTTCTCGACAAAATGATCTCGACTTAGTCGAAGAAGTTCATGTCGTTGCTGAAATGAGATCTACAGCCTATCAGCAGAAGTTACGCAAGTATCATAGCCAGAGAGTCCGAACTAGATCTTTCAATAAAGGTGATTTGGTTCTCCGGCTTGTGCAACAAAGAAAGCACAAACTTTCCCCAGTATGGGAAGGGCCCTTTTTAGTTAGTCGAGTATTGCATAATGGGTCGTACTACTTAACTGACATGAGGCCAGTCAAAGAAAGACCTGCTACTAAGAAGAGAAAGAGAGCTGGAGGCAGTACAAATCCGGATGAGTTAGACAGACCATGGAATATTGCTCAGCTACGTCCTTTTTATTCTTAGTTTATCCTTCTTTGTAATCACACATATGTACATGTTCTGTGAGAAATAAAAGTTTTGGTTACCTCAAAGTTTTCCTGAGAAGTTTTTTACCATCTTATTTCCTAATGATCATGTCGTAGTCAAAAATCCCAGAATGCTTGAAAGTACTTTATGCTCATGTTTGTTCTGGTTTAGATTTCCGATTTTAAAACTGCTACCTTTGGGTATAACTCTAAAAAAATTCTAGTCTTTACTTGGGTTATTTGTCTGATTGCTGGATGCGGGTATCTTCCGAGTAGTAAATTGTTGGTACTAGAAGCCGGCTTTGTTTTTGAGTTTAAACTGGTTTAGCAATTGAGCTCCGTTCCTCGGCAAAGTTTCCGGCTGAAGGTTTAGCCAGCTCACGAAAGGAATGAGGCGGAAAGCCAGATAAGCGATAAGTAGAGACGGAAAATTCTAAGTGCTTATGAAAACATTTCAGGCACACAAAAAATCTAAGCCAAAAGTGCTGAATAGATAAAAAACTTAGCACTAGCAAAAGTCATAGTACTTAATATTTACAAAACTCATCATGTCTTTCCAGAATAATACATAGTTTTCTGATCTATGATGCAGGAGGAGATGAAGGAGCTGACGGCTCACTAGTTACTCCGCCTTGATATCGTGCCGAGATGTCCGGATCCGAGGTGGTCCGTTCATTGTCAGAAACTTCTTCAGCGTCTTCTGGAGGAGGTGGTGGAGCATCCACGCGGGTGAAGAAGGGCACCTCGTAGCTGGTCAGGTCAGCTACGTGGCACCCATATCCGGCACAGGAGTGCATGATGGCTTGAAGGTCCTGCTCCTGGCCGTCTTCGTCTACTTTGTTGTACCCTCTGGTCACTTGCCATATCTCCATGTTTCCATGGTGGCTCATGACCATGGTGAGAGCGTTCTGCGCAATAGTCCGCGTGTAGGACATATTCCAGTCCCGAACAAGCTGTGGCATCTCCTTGGCTTTCTCTCGCACCTGGAAGTCCGACATGCTTGGCATGTTCAGAATCCTGAGAGACTCGCCAATGTCCTCAAGGGACTGGCGGTAGTCATGAAGAAGATCACCAACTTGGGTAAGCCGGTGGGTGCAGGGCTCAGACGAGGAAGAGTCCATCAAGTTCAGAGGACCTATACACATAACAAGTTAAGAAAAATCCGACATTGATAAAGTCGAAGAAAAAGATATGTCAGAAAGATCGAACATACCAAGAATGACGTCGTCAATATTGGTCTTCTCCTCCCGGAGACTCTGGAGTTCAGCCCGGAGCGCTTCGGAGAGATCCTTCTCTCTGCCAAGCTCATTCTTGAGGTCCGAGATAACTTTATCTTGAGCGGTAATCTTGCGATCGCGCTCTTCAGTGGCCATGGAGGAGGATTCCAGGACCTGAGCTATGCTCATTTCATGATCCACCTTGAGCTTTTCCAGCTCTTGGCGAAGTCCTTTGTTCTCCACCACCAAGGTCTTGAGGTTCTCGGCCTCTTCAATCATAGCGATGGATTGTTTCACCAACGCTGTAAGTAAAAAAAGAACAATAGTTCAGAAAAATTCAACATTGAAAAAGCAAAAGACAAGGTTTGAATCTCGGAATGTTTACCTTCGGCGTCATCCTTGGCTATCTTGAGCTCAGCATTTTTAAGCCGGAGAGCTTTGATCTCTCTCCGCTTATCACAGACGTTGGTTAATAATTCCTGGTTATAGGAACATACTTTCTGTAAGTCAGAATACCCAAAGTCAGAAAGCTACTTAAGACTCGGGCTAATATTTTTTAATAAATATCAGCACGAGCCTTCGGGGCTACACTAGTTCGTTCTTTGGCATCCTAATGAAAGCATAAACCCGGATTTCTATATCCTACTTCATGCTTGGGGGCTAGAGGATATGATATAACATAATGTAAAAACAAGAGTTGGAATTCCGACTTACGTATTGCTCGTGGGTGAGTTTGTTTAACCCCGCGTTCACCTCACCTGCCACCTTCTCGGCGAGAGTAAGAGGAATTACTGGGGCTGTTGGAAGCTCGCCAGTCCTGATCCTCTCGTCGTGAAGGCGGACTTGAGCGAGAAGGTCAGAGAACTTGACGTCCTCTGCTTCTTGCGCTTCCTCTTTGGGGGATAGATGGCTTTTGTCCAGGACTTGCCTGGCCAGCCGTTGGATCTCCTCTGCAGATTTCCAGGATAAGCCAAATTTGGCAAGTCCGGGGTTGCTGAGGAGGTTGTCGGTGAAGACTTCAGCCGAGGGATCATTACCCGAAGAGGGTTCACCCTTATCTTGAGCTGATGCACCCACGGTGACGTCAGTATGCGATCTAAGGATCACAGTCGCCGTTGAAGGAGTCGGATCTTCTGCAACAACTGGAGAAGGAGTAATCGCCGGTGTTGCAGAAGGTTGAGGGGCAGGAGTCGGAGGAGCCGTGGTAGGGGAAGCTATGGTAAGCTTCGCCTATCGCAGGGGCTTCGCAGGAATCCCTTTCCCCTTACCCTTGATGAGAGGCTTTGCTCTGAGAATGTAGTAAAGTCAGAAATATTACATATCAGAAAGAAATTTGAGAAAGGTACAAAGGCAAAAATTGTGAATGGAAGTTACCTCTTCACAACGGGCACCTCCTTTGTGCCAACTGCCACTGTCGGAGCCATACGCTTCTTGAGCACAAGATCCGGCAATGGGACCACTTCAGTCTCCTGAGAAAACTCAGGAGGATATCCTTCGAGTGGAGCAAGCTCTGACTCAGGGAGATCAGCAAGCTGAAAACAAGAAAACATATCAGCATTGCAGTATATAACTTAAAGGTGTACTGATGGAAGCTTACCGCTACCACGGGGTTTTCCGCCGTGTGCATATCCAGAGAAATCTCTGGAATCCTCCTCTCGATCCGCTCCTTGATCAGCCACTTGATCTGGCTGATGTAGCCTTGAGTGGAGTAGGCTTTGGGGCTGATGTGGAGAGAGTCTTTTTTGGAAGATGTGATGGAGTGCATCAGTCTATCCCTGTGGTACTGAAGTGGCTGGATCCGATGTGAGACCCAGCATTGGACTAAGTCGGATCCTTTTAGACCCTTGTGCTTAATAAGATATTCGATCCGCCTCTTAGCGAGGATCAGATCGTCGGTGAGAGCCGGAGCAGCCTCGTCCCAGGAAGGCTGGGCCGTGGTAGCTCCGTCGACAAAAGCCAGCAAAGCAGTAGCTTTGCCGGGAGCCGGAATATCCCTATGGTAGAAAAAAGTGGCTGGCCATTGTTTGACCGAGTCACTGGCAGAAATTTTGGGATATGCCCGGTCTCGTCTAACAGAAAAACTAATGGTACCGGTGATGTAAGGAACACCGGCAGTAATGGAATTCCTCCGGACGTGGAAATAGTACCGGAAGAGAAGCAAACTCGGCCTAATGCCGAGAAAGCCCACGCAAAGCGCAACATATGCGCTCATTTCTAGAAGACAATTGGGAGGAAGATTGTGGAGTTGAACTCCATAGTGGTCAATCACCTCGGAGAAGAACTCCGAGGGAGGAAAGGACAAACCTCGCTCCAGATGGGTGCCAAAGTGGACACGCTCGCCCTCGCACGGATTGGGGACGGTTTCGCCGAAACCGCTCCGCTAGTTGCCGGCGGCGAGAAGCCCCTCCTTCTCCACGTTCTTGAGGCCGTCCTTGTCGAGGGCGCAGGGGATCCAGATTCCCTGGAAGCTCTCCTTCTCCGCAGCTGCTTCCACCGATGCCGCCGCCGCTGCCGCTGCCAAAGAGGAAGAAGAGGATGAAGCCATTTTTTCTCCGGTGGAAAAGGTGACCTTAAAGTGGCGGCGCTAGGAGCTCTGTGGGAGGAGGACGAAGAGGCTCTGGGCGCGTAGGAGGATTGGGGAGGAAGGAACGACGAAGGACTGGTGGAGAGGAGAAGAAGGAATCTAAACCCCTTATATCCACCTACCTACGCCAAGATTCGTCCAAACGCTACAGTGTAATCACCACGCGTCGTGGAAAGAACTGGGAAGGGCCCGCGCGATGATTGTGTCGCCTCGATCTCCACGCACGCATTGAAACGGCGCCTCGGTTCCGCGAACTGTGGACGCACCAACGGTCGTGCTGGCGGAACGTCTGTAAAATGATGTGACTTGACCATGCTTGTGTCAGGTGGCGTTAGAGACCAAGTTCCGTCTTAGTTGAAAAGCGAGCTGGAAAATCCGAGTAACTAATTGAAAGGTCCGACTTACTTTTAAGACCCGGATCATATTTTTTGTTGTGAAGTTTTAGGAACCCTTCAAGATTCTGCAAGCCGAAGATCAAGCTAGACGATGATAAAATCTGACTTTGGATCTTGGAGGCCTCCGGGGGCTACTATTGGGGATATACTTTCCGGGTATCCTCACAGTTCCTCACTCACCTGGGTGGCCCACTTCGGGTTAGAGCTTTGCTTCACGGGCGCCCCAGTTAGAGAGAGAAGACGGAGTCCAATCCGACTATGGGAAGGCCCAGAAGACTTACCGACTTAGGCCCATAATGTTACTTGTAGTTCAAAATGTACTCTGTAACCAACTCTTAGTCGTAGCCGGATTGATCTCTCATGTAAACCCTAGGCCGGATATCTATATAAGCCGTCCTAGGGAGAGGCTTTAGGGAAGATACGCATAACACCTTACAACCCAATACTTTAGATCCTCAACTCGCACAGGGGAAACCCTTGTAACCCATATTCCGGCTCTGCCGTATTACTGGATTGCTAGCAGGAGTAGGGTCCGTCCAAAGCCGGCGGATTCGAACCTGGGTAAACTTGTGTGCTCACCGTACCGGAACACCGTACGTCTCACACCCCTCTCTCCCGCACGCCTCGAGGACCCCCTCATGGCGTACTTGTCCTCAATCCGACGACAATAAGAAATAACAACTTTGGCAACAATGCTTATAGGAACAATTTTGGTAACAACAATTATAAGGCATATCCTCCCAACAATGGTAAATCTGAATTACCTAGTGAAGGAAGAATCTTAGAAGTTGAAAGAGCCACTAAAAACTTCATGCAAATGTAATACGAGCAAAATAAGCTATTTACTAAAACTATGGAGGAACAATCTGTCATTTTGAAGAACATTAGCCATCAACTTGAGAGTCTAAATTCGGAAATTCCTAGTTTACAATTGAAAGTCTCTAATGCTGAAAGGAATATATCTTCTCTATCTGAAGCTCAGTCTTCATTGATTTATAAAATGGCTACTAAACCCAAAACTAATGAGAATCCCTTTGCAGCTACTAATGCTCTACAAGTAAGAATTGATGAAAATCTTAGACTATTAGCTAAATTACATGCTAAGTGGTAAAGAGAAGATGAAATTGCTAGAAACATTAGTGTTTCTACTATCACTACCACTAGTGTTGAGGCTACTAATAGTTCTACTACTTTAGATGATAAAGTTGATTTTGATCTTGATGGTTGCAACATCTCTGAAGTTATTAAGTTCCTACAAAATCTTGCTAAACGTCCTAATGCTAGTGCTATGAACATGGCTTTTACAAAACACATTACTGATGCTCTCATAAAGATTAAAGAAGAAAAGATGAAACATAAAGCTTCTATTCCTGTAAAGCAAGAAGATGGTTGGGAACCCATCATTAATATGAAAGTGAATGACTTTGATTTCAAAGCTTTGTGTGATCTTGATAGTAGTGTTTCTATTATGCCTAGAAGGATTTATGATATGCTTGATTTGCCTCCTCTTGAAGATTGTTATTTGAATGTCCCACTTGATGATAATGCTAAAAAGAAACTCATGGGGAGTCTCAATGGTGTTCTTATTATGGTTAACGATTCCTATGTCCCCGTTGATTTCTATGTTTTGGATGTTGAATACAATGCTTCTTGTCCTATTACTTTGGGAAGACCTTTTCTTAGAACTATTGGTGCCATCATTGATATGAAAGAAGGCATCATTAAATATCAACTCCCACTCAAGAAAGGTATAGAACACTTCCCTAAAAAGAGAGAAAAGGTTTCTTTTGCTTCTCCTATGAAAACAAAATTTGGTCTTAATGCTTCTTCATTTGAGAACACTTGATTCTTTCTTTCCTTCTTATGCCTAACTTAAAGGCGTTAAAGAAAAGTACTTGTTGGGAGATAACCCAAGAGTTTTAGATGAGTCTTGGAAGTTATTACCTCTGTAATAACCTCTCCTTATCCTTTTTATTTGCTTTTTGTGCCAAGAATAACCTCTAATGAGAGTGAAGTAATGATTGGGAAAGTTGCTGTCCCGAAATAGATTTCTGTGCTTCACCGTAAAAAATCCTGAGAGAGATCTGTACGTCGGATTCAGCTGTAATTTTTTGTGCTTCTGCCCCAGATTGTTGTCTAACTTTTGTTAGTTCAAAAAATCCGTCTTTACCTGCTGGTCTGTTTTGACAGATTTCTGCCATTTTCTGCATTTGCTTCTTGTTAGTTCCTTCTTGAGTTCCTTTGGGGAATTTAGCTTTTTGAGGGAAGTGCTACAGTAGCTAGTATTCTAATGGAAGTTTATTTGGTGTTAGAACTGAACCTTGAGACTTATTTATCTTGAGTGCACTAATGTTGCTAATGAGATTGTGTGAAGTTTTGTATGAAGGAAAAATTTCAGGTGTATGGAAGGAATGAGTAATGAGATGAAGGATGGACTAAAGCTCAAGCTTGGGGATGCCACGCGTGTCACCCCAAGAAATATCCAAGAAGTACAAGCATCAAAGCTTGGGGATGCCCAAGGCATCCCCCTTCTTCATCAATAAAAATCCCAGGTTTCTTCCAAATGCTTCATTTTTATTGTTTCATGCACAGTTGTGTTTTTCTTGGAGCGTGTTCTTTTTCGTTTTCATTTTGGTTGTTAGTTTTCTTGGTTTGCTTAGTTTTCTGAATAAATTGGTTGGACCCCCTCTTTCATACATTGGTTTGTAAATAGTTTGGTTTGGTTTGGAAAAGAGTAGGAAAGTTCATACTTATGTGGTAAAAAGAGCTCGTTTTTGACTGTGGCCTATGCTTTGTCATGCCATGATTGATATTGTTTTGGATTTATGCTTAGTATTCTTTGATGTAGCACGAATTGTTAATGTGCCTTGGATGAATCATGCATTGTTTTAGCATATTAAAGCATAGTATAGTGGTAATCTCCTTTGATGCTTTATTTGGGTTGACTTGGCGCATGCTCACACCATGTTATGACTATCTCAAGTCACCATAGCCTTTATGATCCTTTAGTTTTCAACTTGTAGTATCACTTTATGCTTTGATCAATGATGTTTTGTCGCTCTGCATGATTATGGCCATTATTGCTCTCTTAGCTTGTCGCTCCCAGTCTTTTGCTAGCCTCCACAACAAAGTATGAGTTCCATTCATGCATCCAACTCCCTAAACCAAGTTTTTCCAAAGAGTCCACCATACCTACCTACTAGCTTATGCTATTCCAAGTACATTCATGCTTTTGTTTACCTTCCACTTGTTATGAGAAAACTAGTGATTAAAGCTCTCACGAACTTGATGGCACACTTTACTTTATTGCCTCTAATAAACTTGAACCATTGGGTCCTTCTTTGTTGCGTATATGCTTGCGCTTTATAAATTGAAATTAGCAGAACCATGTTTCATGGGGAACGCTTTCAACATTGCACTTGTACTTTGTACCCCGTTGATATCATGTGCTTTTGCTTACAGATCCCGGCGGTGTGAAATAAAAGTGGAACTTGTAAGATCATGGAGTTTGTATGTGTGTTAGAGAAACGCCTGGGCCGCTAGCCTAAGCCATGCCTAATCATGGTGGAAACTTGCAGCATCACCATAATGAGAACTCTATGAAGCATCCTCAATAAAAACCTATGCAAATAGCAAATATAAAGATCGCTGAGATGCTCATTGTCTGCTTGCCTTGTCATTTTGATTATGGGAAAGCTCCCGTATCATGTGCAAGGGGTACCCCGTTGGCGGTTCTTAATAATACACATATACTTACAATGACAAGAGCTTACTCGTGACTAAAGTTGAGTAACATGAGGATCGGTCTTCATAGGTAAGGGGCATGATATTTTGGTTTATAACTTGTCAAGCATATCCTCTTAGTTGTGTCACTTTAACCTTAATCACCTTCAAGATGCTTATGATAGGGGCAATGAGAGCTGAAAACTACAAGTACCATAATTTTTGGAAGCTCTTTATGTGACTTGAATCCCTACTTCCTTTTACAAAAGGCCTTTCTTCCACCATTATATTGAGTCTCCACCTTCTATCTTTATGCACCTACTTTGAGAGCATAGTGGCCATTCTTAGTTTTATGTGCATTGTCCCAAGACTAGTTGATTGATGCATAACTTGTTATTGCTTGTTTGAAACTATTGTATCTAGTCACTCTTATGAACTTTGAAGGTGTCCTATGCATTTATATTTGCTACTCTATTGAGGGACAAGTTGAATACTATTATGCTATGTTTTCTTTATGTGAAAAAAACAAACGTCTTGCAAAGCATGTTATTCATGAATCTTCTGTTTGTGGCTTTTCATGTTGCATCATAGTTTCTTTGCTTATTGCTAGAACTTTGTCTTTCATGTTATGATTGAAGTACTATGATCCTAGCTTTGAATGTTTTGCAAATACTTTGATCAAGTCTTTGATGGTGCATGTCACCTCAAAAATTATTTATTTTTATCACTTACCTACTCGAGGACGAGCAGGAGTTAAGCTTGGGGATGTTGATACATTGCAAATGATATATAATTTTTGATGTTCCATGCTTGGTTTTATCCACTTTCATGTGTTTTGTTCCAACTTTGGAGTACTTTCCATATGATTTCTTGGACTAACCTATTAACAAGAGCCACAGTGCCAACTGCCTGTTTTCTGTTGTTTTTGGTTCAAGGAAAGTCAGAAAATGAATATTCTCGGAATTGGACGGGACAAAAGCCAAAGTGCCTATTTTCTGGAAGGGATCAAGTGCCAGAATACGAGACGGAGAGGGACCAGGGGGCCACCACACCACCTGGCCGCGCGGCCAGGCCTGGCCCGCGCCAGGGGGTGGTGTGGCCGCTCCCGGCATCCCCTCAGCCTCTCCTTCCGCCTATAAGTTGCCCTCGGGACGAAAACCCTAAGGACCCGATCAAAAATCCACGAAAGAGTCTGTAGCCGCCGTCATTTCCATCCCTAGATCGGGAGGGATCTGAAGCTCTTCTCGGCACCCTGCCGGAGAGGGGAATTCACCCTGGAGGCCTTCTTCATCACCATGCAAGCCTCCGGTGTGATGCGTGAGTAGTTCATCCTTGGACTACGGATCCATGTAGTAGCTAGATGGCTGGTTTCTCCTCCTTTGTGCTTTCATGTTTAGATCTTGTGAGCTCCGTTCATGACCAAGATCATCTATTTGTAATTCATACATGTTGTGTTTGCGGGGATCCGATGGATATTGAGATGCTATTTCAGATTGATTATTGATTCTATCATGTCTTTGTTATTTGTGATCTTGCATGCGTTCCGTTGTTAGTAGCTATCTTGGCCAAGTAGATGCTAGCAACTCCAAGAGTTAGTATTTATGCTCGATAGTGGGTTCATGCCTCTGGTAATCTGGGGAAGTGACAGAAATCTCTAAGGTACTAGATGTGCTGTTGCTACTAGGGAGAAAACAACAATCCTTTGTTCATAGAACAATCGTATTGTTTACTTTACACGCAGTTCGTAAAGCAATAATCTGTTGCTTGCAACTTAATACTGGAGGGGGTTCGGATGATAACCTGAAGGTGGATTATTAGTCATAGATGCAGTTGGATGGTGGTCTATGTATTATGTTGTAATGCCCAATTAAGTCTCAAAGGAGTCAAGATGATTAGTATATGCATGTATTGCTTTCTCGGTGTTTGTCAATTGCCCCGCTGTAATTTGTTCACCCAGTGTGTTATCTATCTAAGGAGAGCCACCTCTAGTGAACTATGGATCCCGGTCCTTTTATTTTACATACAATCTACAATCTTTTACTACTTTGTGTTTACTTTCTGCAAACTTTTACTTCTTTCCATTTGATACGTTTAATCCTTTGTTTTCTGCAAAACACGGTGAGATTTACAACCTCATCGCAAGTTGGGGACAAAGTTCTGTGGTTGTGTTGTGCAGGTCTCCACGTTGCTACTAGCACCGGTAGTGCGCCCTGCCAAAGCTCAGCTAGTAACACCTTTGGGGTGTTTCCTTGCTCCTACTGGTTCGATTAAACCTTGGTCTCATAACTGAGGGAAAACTTGCTGCTGTGCTCATCATACCTTCCTCTTGGGGTTCCCAACGAGCTCTACATCAACCACGAGCCAGCAGCGGGAAACTAAATGGGCCGGCCCAACTGCACAACGCTGGCGTAGTGGGCTACTGACAGAATGTCCCACGCGTCGGCGGCTCATCTAACCCGAAACGGTATCGATCAATACTAACCCTACGATTAGAATGAAATCTAAGGCTGAGGTTCATCGTCTATGTCAAACGGCTCCGACGAGATTCTAAACCTAACGCGGCGGTGGGGGTCGCTGGGGACTCACCGAGGCCCCAGCTAAGGTCGGTGACGGGGGAGAACGGGCTTGTCGTCGACGGCAGTTTGATTGGTGGTCACGGTAGCTCCTGGGGTGGCTCCAATCGATGGCTTCCTTCCTCGACTGCAGCGGCGGACTCCGGCCAAATTCCGGTGTCGTGGTGCTTGCCTTGCTCTGGTGAAGGGTCGGTGAGGTTCCTGGGTGAGTGGGGAGTGGAATGTGGTGCAGAATGAGGTCTGGGGTGGCCTCTATTTATACCCCAGTGGTGGAGGCAGGGCGGCATGGTCGGCTTCTCCAACGACGTTGCTACAGATCAAGCTAAGCATGGCGGAGGGCATGGGTCGATGCGGGGTACTACGGCGATCGTCACACGCGTGACGGCACGACAAGGGGCGGTCTCCAGTCGGTCGGGCGACATCAGCGCTCAGTTCAGGTACGCAGGTGTTCATCACTCAGTACGGTGGTCACAGGGCACGTGACAGTGAACGATCATGTCTGGGAGGTCACTGGTGCTACATCGACTATGGGTACGAGCGGAGAGAGCGAGGCGCGGCGTGTGCGCGCGAGGCGGCTGCGGCGCTCCGTCGTGCGCTCGGCATGGCAGAGGCTTAAATGGGCGCGGCGATTCCAGCATCTCCACTCTTCGCCGTTGGTCAAGTGGTGGACAAGGGGTGGCAGTGAGGTCACAACTATCCTGTAGGTGTTATGGGAGAGGGCGGCGCGGCGTGCAGCGACTGGTTCGTGGTCGACCGACATGGCTGGCTTGGTATGGGCATGCCACTGGTGCAACAGTGGAGATGAGATCCTCCTCTGCACGGCCAGGGACTAGGAAAGATCATGGTCATGTAGTGGAGTAGAACTGGGTATATTTGATGATCAATTGATAGGTCAAAACAGTGTATAGTGGTTAAGGTTGTACTGTGTCTGCCAGGTGCTCGACCAAATGGCCGCATGAAATTTACTTTCAAATTTTGAATGATTTTTGGTGAGTGATCTGAGTACTTGATTAGTAGTCTATGGTTGCTAGGATTTGTCAAGTGGGAGTGGTTTGAATGGTTTTGGAAAAGTGATGATCTAGGCATATGAACTTGATTCAATTTTGAATTGCCTCTTAAATAGATTTGAAAATAGTTTCTGCCATTTTGTAAAGTTTGCTTGTATTCACTTTTACTTGGTCTAGCAAGGGGTGAAAAGAATTAGAATTGTTTCTGTTAGAAATCTTTTACTTGAGATACCAAAAGTGGTCTAGTGGTTAATAATCGCAAACGTGGCCATAGGGTCATATGCCTTATTTTTTATTTTTCTTTTATTTTATTTTTGCTTGTAAATGATCTGGATGATGTAGTAATCCTTTTTAAACTAATCCTTAGCATTGTTACCACTCAAACATGGAATTTGCAAGCATTCATGCAATAATGGAATTCACACAAGCATTCATATCAAGTTTAATAATAAAAGTTTTGTTAACCCTAAATTTGGGTGATTAGATCTTCATAAGCTTGTTTAATATTTTTGAGGTGTGACATGATCCGCTACTCCTTGAGAACACATTTTCCCCTATTGCAGTTTCAATCTCTTTTACATACGCGATACTTACTTTCTATGTTCAGTTGTTTTACTTTACTTATTGTTCTCTTATACCAAAAACCCAAAAACAACTTTTTACACAATACTTGCATTTTATCTAGTTACTTAGAACTTTATTTAGCATTTCTATTGTAGTATTTATTTCAAGAGTTATTAGACTTTAGACTCTGCTCCCTGTGGGATCGATATCTTTATTTCAAAACTAGCTACAAACGATCTGTGCACTTGCGGTCATCAAGCTATTTTCTAGCGTTGTTGCAAGGGAGCTAAGCGATGTAGGTCTTTTAGTTTTTTCTTATTTATTTTTGTCTTGCTAAGTTTTGTTTTAAGTTAAAGGTTTCCACCAACATGATGGAGTTTGATCATATGGCTAGTGCTAACCCACTCAGTCACTTTGGGAAGCCCTATGATATTTATAAAAGAGACAACTCGAACAAGAAGACAAGGGGTTTGAAATAAATCTTCTACTACATGGTATTCTACACAAGAAGCAATTTACTGGAGATGAAGAAGATCCCGATCCATATGAGCATATTGCATGCTTTAAAGATATATGTGGCACTTTCCAATTAACAGGGATATACCGCTAATGAGGTAAGGGTTAAAAAAATTAGTCAGACTTTGACTAGTACAGCTCTCTCATGATATAGATCTCTACCCCTAGAAGCCACTACTACTTGGGATAATTTAGCCAATGAGTTTCTAGAAAAATATTATCCATTATCAAAATCTTTTGGAATCAGGCGTCTTAAAATGACTTGGAGGAACCGTCCTAATGAAGGACTAGTAAGAGCTTATATCAGATTTAATGATTTACTTAATCAATGTCCTCATCATGATTTTCCAGAATGGTATTTATTGCAGATCTTTTATGGCGGTTTAATTGAACCTAATAAGATTGAACTAGTCTCTTGCACGAGAGGAGATTTTATGAATCTTCCTATAACTAAAGCTTGGGCTTTACTTAATAGAATTCGCAATCATAGAGTTTCATGGAATTTTGGTCTTGGAAGCAAAGGAGGCATAGAAATAGATTATGATTGTATTCATGACTCTAATAAAAAGGGCTATGTTAACGAGTTATCTAAGGAATTTTATTTGGATTCAGATCTTGTGTTGCCTGTTGTTAAAGCTTTTACACAACACATCAAAGCTCCAAAAGAGGGTTTGGTCAAGTGTGATCCAGAACCCCGAACCTGAGAAGAAAAGAGAAGTTAAAGCAACACTGGCCTCCCTAGAACCAATATATGAGATACCTTTCCCTAAAATTGCACAGAAGAATATTTTTGAATATGAACAGGTCAAAGCAGTACAAGAGAAGAAGGAAGATGAAAGTATGCCAGAAGTTGAAGAACATCTAGAAGAAAACAAAGATGAAGAGGTAACCAAGGAAGAAGTTATGGATATGTATGCACATTATAACATAGTTGAACTTGATAAAGAGACTTCCGTATTGGTTGAAGGTAAAACAAAGGTAAAAGATGTGGGTAAGCCTATCCTTCCCTGCATATTTAAGGAAACCTCGCATTATGGTTTATGCGATCTTGGCACCGAAGTTAATGTTATATCTTATGATTTTTATTTAGAAATAAAAGAAGAAATAGAACAGGCTACAATTGAAAATACTGATATGACAATCATGTTAGCCAATAAAAATCTTAGAATTCCAATGGGAGTAGTTGAGGATGCAACTATCACAATTGGCAATAAAAACTTTCCTTTTGATTTTGTAGTTGTTGATATGCCAGCTGACACTCTTTTCCCAATTATATTTGGAAGAAACTTTTTGAGTGACGTAGGTGCCAAAGTTGATTTCAAAAAGGAGATTGTGTCTCTTAAGCTTGGGGAAGCGGAAAAAGGATTCCACTTTTCCAAATTTAAAGACAGACCTCTACAAATACAAGAAGAAGAGAAAGAGAAAACTATTGAGGAAATTGCAGATCTCTTCTTATTGATAAAAAAGAAGAAATAAACGAAGACTTAAATTATAAAGAAATAGTTATGGAGGACAAGTCCCTAGAAGAATTATAAGGTGAACTTTATTCACTTCCCATTATAGGGCCTCCAACCAATGAGGCTTTCGAAGAGCCAGAAAAGAGAGGGGACGCGGAATTACCACTCCCAGAATTGAGGACTCTACAAGATAATCTTAAATACAGATTTTTAGATGATACAAATAAATTTCCTGTTATTATTAGTGCTAAACTTTCAGGAGATGAAGAAGAAGAACTCATGAAAATACTTAAGGAGCATCGCAAGGCCTTTGGGTACTCAATGGATGACTTGAAGGGGATTAGTCCCATGATAACCGTCCATTGAATATTCATGGAGGAAGGTGCTAAACCAGTTGCGGAATTTAATAGACGACTGAAGCCCGAAATGAAGGAAGTGGTAATAAAATAAATAGTACGCCTATTGGACTCAAGTATAATCTATCCTGTAAAAAAAGTGAGGGTATGTCATGTTCATGGTGTCCCTAAGAAGGGCGGTTTTACTGTTGTTCCTAATGAAAACAATGAATTGATACCTACTAGAACTATTTTTGGACATAGGATGTGTATAGATTTCAGGAAATTGGATAAAGAAACTAGGAAAGATCACTATCCTTTATCGTTCATAGATCAAACTTTAGAGAGATTAGCAAACCACACTCATTTTTGCTACTTGGACGGATACTCCGGTTTTTCTCAAATAGTTGTTCATCCTGATAACCAACTTAAAACAACTTTCATTAGTCCTTATGGTTTACATGCTTACCGTCGTATGCCTTTTGGTTTATGTAATGCTACAGCTACTTTTTAAAGATGCATGACTGCTATTTTTGCGGATTTTACAGAACTGATAATGGAAGTATTTATGGATGAATTTTTTGTCTATGGAACTTCGTTTACTAGTTGCTTGGATAATCTCAAAAGAGTTTTATAGCGTTGCGAAGAAACCAATCTTGTTCTAAACTGGGAGAAGTACCATTTTATGGTGAAAGAAGGTATAGTCCTTGGACATAAGGTATCAGATAAGGGAATTGAAGTGGATAGAGCTAAAGTTGAGGCCATAGAGAGAATGCCACAACCTAGGGATATAAAAGGGATAAGAAGTTTCCTTGGTCATGTGGGTTTCTATAGAAGGTTCATTAAGAATTTTTTTGGAATATCTAAACCTTTGACTAACCTTCTGCAAAAGGGAGTAAGATTTAATTTTGATGATAAATGTCTTGTAGCCTTTGATATACTTAAATATGCTTTATCCCATGCTCCTATCATTAAATCACTTATCTGGGATATGACTTTTGACTTAATATGTGAAGCTAGTGATGATGTTGTAGGAGTAACTCTGGGATAACATATAGGGCGCAGATTTAATATTATACATCATGCTATTAGAACTCTTAATAGTGCTTAAAATAATTATCCTAAGGAAGAGAGGGAACTTTTTTTATGTATTTTTCTCTTGCGATAAATTTCGTTCTTATTTAGGTGATGCAAAAGTAAGAGTTCATATGGATCGTGATGGTTTAAAAGAACTCCTTGAGAGAAAAATCATAAGCCAAGACTGATCTGTTGGATCCTTTTACTTCAACAATTTGAGTTGCAGATTATGGAGTGGCAAGAAATAAAGATGTTGGATATAGTGTCCATATTTGCCCAGTAAGACACCAATCTTATTGAGAGGAACTTTAGTCCTAGGGATTTTCGTTTGTGAGAATTATTAAATGAACTAAGGTACATTCCTCCAAAAGTGAAGAAGTCTTTGTTGTTGGAGGAGCTTGTCATCCCCGAATAAGTAAATGGTAAGTGCAAGGTAAGTGTTCTTACTCAAATAAGTGACTTGTTTTCACAAATTTTACTTCTAATTTTTTTACCTTCGAATTCCTTGTATTTTTCTGAAGTTTCTGAAGGTTTTTACCAACTATACGGTCGCAACTATACGACCGGAGAAAAATCTCTGGCCGTATAGTTGGTAGTTAAACCTTCTGTACCCTCTTTGCGAAATTATCTAGAAACTATACGAACACAACTATACGGCCGGAGAAAATCCTCCTGCCATATAGTTGGTCGTTAAAATCTCAGAAGTTTTAGATTTTTGATGTGGATCTATACGGTCGCAACTATACGGCCGGAGAAAATCCTCCCGCCGTATAGTTGGTCGTTAAACTCTCAGACATTTTCGATTTTCAATGTCTGGATCTATACGGTCGCAACTATACGGTCGGAGAAAATCCTCCCGCTGTATAGTTGGTCGTTAAACTCTCAGACATTTTTTCGATTTCCTTTTCGTTTTTGTATCGAAAAAAACAATGGGTTTTTCAGTTCCGAGTCGGTAACTTAATCGACCTGGACTCAAGATATTTGGAAATATCTGCCCGGAACCAACTATACAGCCGGAGCTACACGGGCCGCGCCCGTATAGTTGGTCGTTACGCAGCAGGACTCCTCCAAATCCGCAATTTCTTTCCCTATTTCGTTAAGATTCGTTTCTTGAGCGTGAATTTAGCGTTTCTCACGAGTTTTACCGACCTCTGACCCCCTTATATACTGCCATTGTATTTCTCTCTAATCATAATCATCAGGAACCAATCTAGCCATGCGTTATCCTGTCCCAGGCCATGGAAAACCCCTGGGTCTCATTGCTCCTTCTAGGGACCGCTCTCGCAGCCCGTCCATGGAGGACGACAACGAGGATGTGGAGAGGTTTAGCCCAGGTACAAGGAGTACGTCGAGCCAACCTTCTACAACAATGATCCCGATGAAGATTGGAGTGATATCTACATCTGCCGTGATGTCTATGATCCCCCGAAGATCAACTGGGCGGCAATGAAGAGATCTCGAAAAGAGAGAGAAGGTCACAAGATGCATGGAAAATGGCGTGTGGAGACCGTCAAATTCATTGCCACGGATCCCATATAACATCCTGATTTTTACGGGTCTAAATTTTTTTAAGCAAAGAATGTTGCACTCTAATAAAATAAAAGAATGTTTTATTTAAAGTTTCTAGAATTAACTCCAAACTATTTGGAATTAATTTAGTTTTTGGATTATAATCAATCGCCACACATTTATATTTGGATTTGATTCTATTTTGCCAGTTTAGTTTTTAATTGTTTATTGCCGAGAACCACATTGGGAATTGGCCCATAGCCATGCACGTGCACCACATCTCCTCTTATCAGTTTTCACGTGTACGTAGCTGGTACAGCTCGTATCAACCGATTTCTGCTCTCGTGTCTTTTCTTCTTTCAAACTAGCAACCTAGAGCCTTTTCTGGTTGCAGCGTCGCGAGGCCAAACCAAGCCAGAGGTCACAGCACTAGGAAATCGTGTAGCGCACGAACATCGCGCGACCGCGAACATCTCCGACTCCGTTTCTTTTGCAGCCGTAAACCGTGTTCCATCAGCATATAAAGCCTCGAGGCGATGCCTCCTCTCTGTTTTTTCCACCCTGCGCAACCAGATCGATCTAAAGCCTTAGACAATCAGATCCATCTAATCTAATGAGACGCCGCCGTCGAATCCCGCTCACGTTCCCGGAGCTCGGACCACCGGACGACGAACGGCTACGCCACCAGCACCGCGAGGAGAAGACGAACTGATTCGTGAAACCGGAAGGACGAGCCGCTGATCGCCGGAGACGCACGCGACCACGTCTACAACTTGATATCACCATCTGGACGCGTAGATTGCCTTCGACTCGGTGAGAACTAGCTAAAACCAGTACGGCTAAACACACTCTAGCTTGTCGTCCTGCAGGTTGTAGCAGTACGCGAAACGACTCGTCTCTCTCGCCCACCGCAGGTGACGGGGCCGGTCCGGTGGCGTCCATCTCTCCAGCCCCCCTTCCTCCCCTCCTCCCCCGCTGTCGTCGGCGTGCACCGCCGGGCAAAGCCCGCGCGGGGCCGGCGACGGCGGGCCCTCTTCCTCCTGGCGGTAGCAGGGTGCGCGGGGGCGCCTTGCTGGTGGCGGCGGCCATGGTGGGTACGGCGGGGCTGCTGAGGGTCGGGGCGGCGGCAGGATCCTCCAAGCGGCATCGGCGGCTAGCCCGACAGGCAGTTTGGCGGGCGGGGCAGCAGGTATCGTCGGTGGCGTGCTCCGCAGGGCCAGCTCTGGGCCAGTTTGGGCCTGATCTGGTCCGTGCGGCCCCGTCCGGGACCTTGGTCACCAGCGAGCGACGGGTGGCTGCTGGCCTCTCCTGGCCTTGGCACGGCCCGGACACCGGATCCGGGCCAGGCGGGCCTAGGTCGGGTGGTCGCCCGACAATTCTTGCCCAGGGTGGTCCAGGGGCGGCACGGAGGTGACGTGTTCACCGTGTTCACCCCTCCTCGCCCTTTCGGGCCCAGATGGTGATCCTCAGACTGGCGGTGGACCGGTAATCCCGGATGAGCACGGTTGTGAGCTCGCGGCTTCTTGGCGGCGGGGATCTGCGGTGGCAGTGGATCCACTGACGGGCGGAGAGGTCGGGACTAGTGCTTGGGTCGGCTGTGACGGTGACACCCTTGCTGCAGTGTGGCAGTGGGGCTTCACGAGTCCACTTGGGCTCGGTCGGACCAGAGAGGGCCTGGTTTGCCTCTGCTGTTACATCCGGTCGGCTATCGCCTTTCGGCGGTGGAGGTAGTTCCCTTCCGCGTGTTATTGTACCGTCGTCCCTCGCCGGAGTCTCTCCCTTTCGGTCGGACCAGCCTCACATTGTGGGTCATGGTGAGACGTCGGGGGTGACTTCAAGACCGTGGTGGCGTGTGTTGGTGGGCGGCGTGCTTGGCAGGGAGCTTCAAAGCGTCCGGGAGTGTGGTTTTTTGAGGGGTCGGGAGAAATCCTTGTCGTCTAGACACCGACGTGGTGACGCCTGCGGGTGTCGCTGTCCTTCCTGAAGGGCGTCAGGGGTACCTCTTCCCCACCTCCCGTAACGTATCAGGGGAAACTCTAGGACTTGTCCGGGCAGTAGCGTCGTCGTCGTCGCTTTCCTTCTTGGAAGTGCTGCTTGATGCGTGACGCTTCGCGGGGCTAGGAGCGTGGTGGAAATTCTTCGGTGGGCGCAACGGTTGCGGGTCATCCTCGGTCGTCGAGCCACTGGCGTCGGCTTTGTTTTCTCTTATTTTCCTTTTTCGTTTTCTGTTCGGTTTTCTTTGGGCGTTGTGCTGTCTGGCCTAGCAGCGGTATCAATCGTGGTTGCTATATTAATATAGCTGGGCGTATGCCTGTTTCGAGAAGAACTAGCTAAAATCCTTGCACACACGAGTTAGACTAGATCATGGCTACCTCCTAGACATAGTCACTGCTCTCTTAGTTTCGTAGTTGCGCGGCTGTCGGTGAACCGAATGCCGATCAGTAGCATGAGCATATCAGACCACCTTTCACACCCTAGATTCCCTTAAGCCCAAAGTATGAAATTTGCCCGATAATTAGAGGAGCCCAGCTGTGGTTTAGTTTGCGAATATATTGGATGTTTAGCAAATCTGTTGGAGAGGTGATCGGGTCTGATACACCCATGTAGGCATATTACTCTACACGGGGAGTTGCATGTTCCTGGATACTGTTTCAATCGTGGCTGTTATCTCAGGTTGTATTTAGTGCAGTTATACCAATCGATTTTTAGATTATTTTTTCTGGCCGATGGAATAAATGTATAACTGTTGTGATTATTTGTGTAGAGTGCTATTGCTAGTTAATCGAGTATTTCATTTTTGTCTAGTTAGATTCTATAAATCATGTTGAAGCAGTTGTCTGTTGCTCGTTGGTTCCTGCTAGCTCCGAAGTAGCCGTGGTAAAAAATCTATTCCACATGCATGCTTAGTTCCATGTTTTTTAGTAGAATTATTTGGTGTCTCGCTCGGTAGTATTTTTGCACTAGTTCACACCTGATTAGCTATACATGCGTTTGCTAGCATTAAATTATTATCTTATTCGATCTGAGCTTATTTAGCTAATCAGGTTATAACAAGTAGAGCACGTCGGGTCAGTTGTAAACATAAATTAGTATAACACTCTTATTAGATTAAAGTAATGTTGGCAAATTCTTTTATTGCATGTACACAGTTTTCTAATCATCGACTGTTTATTACTATTGCAGGAGTATAGCTACAGTAGCCTTTTGCATGTTGTTAATTGCTTTTCACGTGTACTGTATTGCATGATGCTCATCTGTAGATTGACATATAATTATTTTGCTAGCATAGCATCGTTACATGTCGCCATGCTAGTATTTTTGCTTCTTACCAAGTGCTTGACCGAGAGATTTCAGATGTGCTTATTATCGTATGTGCTGTGTTCTCATCCCAGTTTGCATGCATGCATGTGTATGTGTAGTCGTATGCATATTGTTTTTGTTGTTTTATATCATAGAAAGGTTTATCAGTTATATTTTCTCTTCCCATATATGTTGTGCTAAATTAATTGTTAATCAAAATAGGGCGATCAGCCGGTGTTATGCCGTAGTGACCCAAACCCATCCGCGTCACCCCAATCCCTTTTGGTTTACTCTATATAGATATATCGAACCACCGACACACACTTTTTATTTAGATCATTTTGTTTGGATCTTATTTGTGGTTATTCAAAGTTTATATTTATGTGGTGTTCATCGTTATGACGAGTAGGGAGTGATGAGTTCGATCAGAATCAAGACTACGAAGTAGAACAGTACAACACCAACGAAGGCATGCCCCTTTTATAATTATCCCATGTTTTACAAGTGCATGTTTTTATTGTTTTACAAAAATGCTGCTATTTTGGTTACACACATATCTTGATACATCAGTCGTCATACACTACCCTGAGTAGAGATTATATATTAATCCTGTAGACTAGAATTGCTTAGCCTTCCTAAATATATTAAGGATTATTGATCTTCCCTCTTCGGAGGATTTGGATGACCCTCGGGTCAGATACACACCTTTGAAACTTATTGAGCTCGATGAGCTAGCCATTGTTGATTTCTTCTACTCTATGCTACTTTGGGTGAAACTTATCATCTAAACACTAGCGCGGGAGACAGCTCGATCAAGGGAAGGAGCGATTGGCTGCCCTTCACTAGATGGAGGGAGAAATCCGTCGTCGGTGCCGCACGAGGGCCTAATAAGTCTTGAATTTGAAGATTGTGACCACCGTACAACCACATGCTATAATAGGCACTGGCTTGGTTAAGTAGGTTAGTCAGCCTTAGGTGTCGATGTCGTCGTACCGCTGATAGGGTGTCTGCCTATAGGAGAGCCTTCGGCACAGATGGGGGACTAGTTTGGGGACATACTCTCAGTTCCGTGCACCAGACCCGGTGGGCTCTTCACATCTTTGGGGGATCTAGCTAAAAGACCTTGTCACGATCCTGATCTGCCGGTACACCAAATGGTGTGTACTAAACTAGCGGCCACTGGTGGGCAACGAGACAGGGTTGTGTCGTGTGGGAAAAGTGTACCACCTCTGCAAAGTTAAAACTATTCGAATAGCCGTGTCCACGGTCATAGACAACACATGAATCCTTCTTGACATACAGGAACCTGTCTTGCTATTTCTCCCTTTGCCTCTATCCTTCTCCTAGAATCTGATGATGTAGGTGAGTTGTCGAGGACAACCACAATGATGAGAAACACCACATTTATGATAAAAATATGTTTTCATCTAAAAATACCTTCATAAAATTTACTACTGTATTACAAATAAAATTGGATTTTATGGAAAAGAATCATATGACCTCCGCATAAAGCCACATGTAGCTATATTAGGTTTTGCATAAGAGGTATGTTGAGTACTTTATGTACTGATGGCGATACTTTTGTTGAAATTCAGAGTACTATGAAGGAGAGGACTACGACTACTATGATGACGCTGAGGAGTGAGGTCTCGTGGACTACATCGGTTGTCTGTGGCTGAGATGGAGTCACTGCGTATTTTATTTCCGTTGTGTTTCTGGTTGTAATAAATGTCACAAGACATTATACTATGTGGCTATTGCTATTCAAACTTTATAATAATTACTTCTTGAATATTATGCAATGGTATCCATTTCGCTGTGTCGTCAACTTGATTTTGGGATTGACGAGATGCATAGGAAGGTCTAGAGATTAAATTCCGGTCCTCACAGAAGTGGTATCAGAGCCAACATTGACCTAGTCGTGTGGCCTTAGTTAGAAATGGAAATCCCTAGTACGTATTTTATACCAAAACTATATGTTAAAAATAAAAATACATTTCCTTGTCATAGCTTGTCTCTCTAATTTGGCTTTTACAAATTTTGATATTGATCATACTTGTCTTATTCAAACATTCGTAGATGGCCATCTTCTCGACACGTTGGATTAAAGAGTTTAGCAACCTAGACGAGTAGTAGGTAATTTATATGAGACCATGAGAGAGCCCTTTGTTTAGTTTTATATTAATAAGCAAGCAGACTCGATTAGCTATTTTCAAAACTTGCATTTGTGTGCTTAAGGGTAGACTATACCGGTTTATGACTTACGCATGCGGTGTAGCTACAATTAGTTTTGTTGTTGTTTGGTCCATCGTGTCTGAGGATTTGAGACCTTTTCTTTTGGATTGCATTTGTATTCTTGGCGTGTTTGCAAATTTGGTTTTGGGGTTAGACAATATTCCCTCTTATCTAATCCTAATTTGAAACGACAACAGGATGAATGCCAACAGAGGTCGTGGTTGTGGGGGATGCGGACGTGGACGCGGTCATGGACCCGCTTTTCATGAGAACTTCGCCGAGGGTGAAGTTCATGACACTGATACGGACACTGAAGATGAGGGACAACAGCCGCCACCACCACCACCACCGATTGACATGGCGCAAGTGATGCTAATGCAGACCCAGTTGTTGTAGCAAATGGCAGCTAATTTAGCGAATCAGAATCAAAATCAGAATATCAACCAGAATTAGAACCAAAACCAGCCACCGCCAAAGTCCAAGCTAGCTGAGTTCTTGTGGACAAAGCCACTGACCTTTGCAGGGTCGGCGGACCCTATTGAGGCTGATGATTGGCTGAAGGACATCCGTCGGAAGCTCAATATGGTGAATGTTAATGCTCAGGACCGTGTGAGGTTTGCTGCGCACCAACTCAAAGGTGTGGCCGCGGATTGGTGGGAGAACTATCATGACGCACATGATAATGCTGAAGGGATCACCTGGAATGAGTTTGCAGAGGCCTTCCATACTACGCACATTCCTGCTGGTCTCATGGAGCTGAAGAGAGATGAATTCCGAGCTCTAGTCTAGGGAAAGATGTCGGTCTCTGAATACTGGGACAGGTTCACACAGTTATCACGCTATGGGAAGGCGGATATCCCTACTGAAGCGGACAAGACTGCAAGGTTTCTGAGGGGATTAAAGCCAGGTCTGAAGGACATATTGGTGTCTCATGATTTCCCCAACTTCCAGAGTTTGGTCAACAAGGCAATTCTGCAAGAGAACTCCAAGAGGGAATTGGAGGAACACCACAAGCACAAGGCACCACAGGGTCATGGGGCAGGGAGTTCGCGCCCAAAGAACAATAACCACCCAGGTTATCATGCACCAGCTTCCAAGATGGCAAATCCTAATCCTAACTACTCGCACAATGCCTACCGTACTCCGAGAGCTGAGGTCGGAGGAAATCATGCCAACCACTACTGGGAAGGCATGCTACAACTGTGGCATAGAGGGGCACTTTGCTGCTGAGTGCCTGAGCAAGAAGAACCCGGGGCCAACGCCAGTGAAGTTCAATTTGGGGTCTGCAACCAAGACACCAGCAGCATGACGTGGATGAGGCATACTGCCTACCCCAGGAGGCACAGCTCATGTGTCAGGATAGCCAGGGCATGCTCAAGTCAACCACGTCACAGCCGAACAAGCTCATGAAGCCTCAGATATTGTTCTTGGTATGTTCCCAATCAACTCATGCTATGGTTCGGTACTTTTTGATTCCGGAGCTTTCCATTCGTTCATTTCCAAGCAATTTGTTGAAAAACGTCATTTGAAAACCGAGGGTATGAGTCGGCAAATGGCAATACAATCACCTGGGGGAATTCTTAGGATGGGTTTAAGGTGTCCTAAAGTGATCATAACGATCGAAGGAGTAGAGTTTCTAGCAACGGAGCTTCCCATTCGTTCGTTTCCAAGCAATTTGTTGAAAAACATCATTTGAAAACTGAGGGTATGAGTCGGGAAATGGCAATACAAACACCTGGGGGAATTCTTAGGACGGGTTTAAGGTGTCCTAAAGTGATCATAACGATCGAAGGAGTAGATTTTCTAGCAAATCTCATACTGTTAGACTCTAAAGGATTAGATGTCATTCTAGGCATGAACTGGTTAACAAGACACAAGGCTATGCTAGATTGTGGCCTTAGAGCAGTAACACTGACGAGCCCTGATGGAACTGTAGTGGACTACAAACCAAAGTTAGCATCCCAAACTGCAGTGGAGAGGTAGTGAACATCTTGAAAGAGATGTATGTGTCTGATGTTAGAGTGGTCAAGGAATACGTAGATGTTTTCCCAGAGGAGTTACCAGGTCTTCCACCAGACCGTGAGATAGAGTTTGCAATTGAGTTAGTTCCAGGAACCGCACCTATTGCTAAGAGACCATATAGAATGCCAGCAAATGAGCTAGCCGAGATGAAGAAGCAAATTCAGGAACTTCTAGAGAAGGGTTATGTTAGACCGAGCACCTCATCTTGGGAAGCACCGATGTTGTTTGTGAAGAAGAAAGATGGTACCATGCGCATGTGTGTGGATTATCGTACCCTAAATGAAGTAACCATCAAGAATAAATACCCTTTGACAAGGATTGATGATCTATTCGATCAGTTGAAGGGAGCTTTAGTGTTCTCGAAGATAGATCTCAGGTCAGGATATTATCAGTTGAAGATCCGACCGCAAGACGTACCCAAGACAGCCTTCGTTACTCGGTATGGTCTGTATGAGTTTCTAGTAATGTCATTTGGGCTCACAAATGCACCAGCTTACTTCATGAACCTGATGAACAAAGTGTTCATGGATTGCTTGGATAAGTTTGTTGTGGTGTTCATTGATGACGTGTTGATTTACTCTCATAACGAAGAAGAACATGATAAACATCTTCGGATTGTCCTATAAAGGCTTAGAGAACATCAACTCTATGCCAAGTTTAGCAAGTGCGAGTTTTGGCTGAAGCAAGTGGACTTTCTTGGTCATGCCATCTCAGCTGAAGGAGTAGCAGTCGATCCAGCTAAAGTGGAGTCGATGCTTAACTAGCAGCAACCAAAGAACGTGTCAGAGATACGTAGCTTCCTCGGACTTGCCGGATACTATCGCCGCTTCATAGAAGATTTGTCGAGGATTGCAAGGCCGATGACACAGTTGATCAAGAAAGAAAAAAATTTAATGGATGCCATCTTGCGATACTAGTTTCCAAGAACTCAAGAAAAGATTGACATCTGCTGCAGTTCTGATCTTGCTTAGTATTCGAACGGATTTTGAAGTTTACTATGATGCTTCCAAGCAAGGGTTGAGTTTGTGTGCTCATGCAACAAGGAAAAGTGGTAGCCTATGCATCAAGACAGTTACGGCCGCATGAGGTGAACTATCCTGCCCATGATCTAGAGTTGGCTGTCGTGGTGCATGCCTTGAAGATTTGGAGGCATTATCTTATTGGTAATCGTTGTGAGATATATACGGATCATAAGACCTTGAAGTATATTTTCACTCAGCCTGATTTGAACCTGAGGCAGAGGAGATGGCTGGAATTAATCAAGGACTACAACATTGGTGTGAACTACCACCCTGGTAAAGCCAATGTCGTGCTGATTTGTTGAGCAGAAAAGTTTATTGCAATAACCTGATGATTCAGGAAACTCAACCAAAGTTGCATGAGGAGTTTAGAAAGTGAAACCTGAATGTGAGCCTTGTAGAGAATGAAGGGGTGCTAGAAGTCAGGCCCACTATAGAGGATCAGGTTAGAGAAGCTCAGAAAAATGACAAGGCAATTGAAGATATTCGAGCGAAGATCAAGATAGGAGAATCACCGGAATACAAGGAAGATGAAAAAGGAAGCATTTGGTTTCGAAATCGTCTGTTGGTACCGAACCAAAAGGAGCTTAAGGATTCGATTATGAAAGAGGCACACAAATCAGCATACTCCATACACCCGAGCAGTACGAAGATGTACCATGATCTCCAAGATAGTTTCTAGTGGTCTAGCATGAAGCGGGAGATTGCGGAATATGTGTCTCGGTGTGATGTATGTCGAAGATTCAAGGTTGAGAATTAGAAGCCTGCAGGATTACTTCAACCACTCAAGTTTCCTAAGTCAAAATGGAAAGAAATCGGGATGGATTTTATTACAGGACTTCCTAGGACATCGTCAGGATATGACTCTATCTGGGTAATCGTAGATCGATTGATCAAGTCAGCTCACTTCATTCCAGTGAAGACTACATATAAGGGTGAGAAATTGGTTGAGTTATACATGGCTAGAATTGTTTGCCTACACGGAGTGCCTAAAAAGATAGTGTCCGATCGAGGTACTCAATTCACCTCTAGGTTTTGGAAGAAGGTACATGAAGTTTTAGGGACACAGTTGAATTTTAGCATGGCCTATCACCTGCAGACTGATGGACAAACAAACTGAACGAGTGAACCAGATCTTGGAAGACATGCTTAGGGCATGTGCATTAACTTGTCAGCGTACTTGGGACAAGAGTTTGCAGTATGCAGAGTTCTCTTATAACAATAGCTTTCAGGCAAGCTTGCAAATGTCTCCATTTGAGTTTTTGTATGGACGGAAGTGCCGCACTCCACTCAATTGGCATGAGGTGGGAGAGCACCAGGTGTTCAGACCTGATACCCTGGAGGAGGCTGATAAGCAAGTAAGGAGGATTCAGGAAAGGCTACGAGTTGCCCAATCTAGACAAAAAGTTTACGCCGATAAATGCCGTCATGACTTAGCATTTAAGAATGGTGATGATGTATGCTTGAAGGTATCACCACTTCGCGGGATGCGCCATTTCGGGCTCACATGAAAGTTGGCACCCCGATACATTGGACCCTTTACAATCAGTGCCCGTCATGGTGAGGTTGCATATGAGTTGTATTTACCTAAAACGTTATCCAAAGTGCATAACGTATTCCATGTGTCTCAGCTGAAGAAATGTTTTGCTAAGCCAGAGGAAGAGGCTATAGATGTTCAAGATGATCTTACTTATGAAGAGTATCCGGTCAAAATTCTCGATGAGCAGTTAAGGACAACTAGAAGAAATGTGATCAAGTTCTGCAAAGTTCACTGGAACAATCACAGCGAGGAGGAAGCGACATGGGAACGAGAAGATGCTCTTCACGAGGAATTCCCAAATCTATTCTCTTAGGCCAAATCTCGGGGTCGATATTCCTTGTAAGGGGTTAGAATTGTAACATCCTGATTTTTACCTCTCTAATTTTTTTTAAGCACAGGATGTTGCACTCTAATAAAATAAAAGAATGTTTTATTTGAAGTTTCTAGAATTAATTCCAAACTATTTGGAATTAATTTAGTTTTTGGATTATAATCAATTGCCACACATTTATATTTGGATTTGATTCTATTTTGCCAGTTTGGTTTTTAATTGGTTGTTGCCGAGAACCACATTGAGAATTGGCCATAGCCATGCACGTCCACTACATCTCCTCTCATCAGTTTTCATGTGTACGTAGCTGGTACAACACGTATCAACCGATTTCTGCTCTCGTGTCTTTTCTTCTTTCAAACTAGCAGCCTGGGGCCTTTTCTGGTTGCAGCGTCGTGAGGCCAAACCAAGCCAGAGGTCGCACGGCACTAGGAAATCGCGTAGCACACGAACATGGCGCGATCGCGAACATCTCCGACTCCGTTTCTTTTGCAGCCGTAAACCGTGTTCCCTCGGCATATAAAGCCTCGAGGCGATGCCTCCTATGTTTTTTCCACCCTGCGCCGTCGTCCAAAGCCCTAGTCAATCAGATCGATCTAATCTCGTGAGACGCCGCCACCGAACGCCACTCTCGTTCCCGGAGCTCGGATCACCGGACGACGAACATCTGCGCCACTAGCACCGCGAGGAGGAGACGAACTGATTCGTGAAACCGGAAGGACGAGCCGCTGATCGTCGGAGAGGCACGCGACCACGTCTGCAGCTTGATATCACCATCTGGACGCGTAGATTGACTCGGTGAGAACCAGCTAAAATCCTGGCACACACGAGTTAAACTAGATCATGCCTACCTCCTAGACATAGGCACTGCTCTTAGTTTCGTAGTTGCGCGGCTGTCGGTGAACCGAATGCCGATCAGTGGCATGAGCACATCAGACCACCTTTCACACCCCAGATTCCATCAAGCCCATCGTATGAAACTTGCACGATAATTAGAGGAGGCCAGCTGTGGTTTAGTTTGCGAATATATTGGATGTTTAGCAAATCTGTTGGAGAGGTGATCGGATCTGATACACCAATATGGGCATATATACATATACGCGTACGGAGAGTTGCATGTTCCTGAATACTGTTTTCAACCGTGGCTGTTATTTTAGGCTGGATTTAGTGCAGTTATACCAATCGATGTTTAGATTATTTTTCCTGGCAGATGGAATAAATGTATAGCTGTTGTTATTATTTGTCATAGAGTGCTACTAGGAAAGGTGGCGCAGCAACATGCCGCGCCCGTGTTGTTAGTTGTTCCGGTGGATGTTTGGGTCAAGGTTAGCTTGTAATTATGTTGGTTAGTGTGAGAAGATGGTGCTATGTTTTTTTACAAAGGGAATTCAGAACATATTTAACAACATTGTGCTAGATAGTGTCGATCTATATTTACACTGGAAGGTATTTACAGAACAAAGCAAGTAGTACTTGCTTTTAAAGAGTTTGGTCATATAACTCTTAGGTTCAATACCTGTTCGAGTAGGTAGGACACTACAAAATGTTGGTACACTATCGTTGACTAAAAACAGAATTGGCATGAACCTACACACTAAAAGGGATCTACCTACACTCCTTTCATAAAACTAAAACATCTTATATTTTGAAACGGAGGGATTATACATAACTTGCAGAACATACTACCAAATTACTTCCTCCGTCCCAAAAATAAGTGACGTGAGTTTGTCCAGATTCGTATGTATCTAGACATGTTTTAGTATATACATGTAAATTTAGACAAATACAAGTTATTTATTTTGGGACGGAGGGAGTATATGAAGTAGCCATCCTGAAGCAATTCTATTTAACAGTACCCCACCTCTGATAATTAGCTTTTTTAGCAATTAGCTTAACAAAGCCGTAACATAAACATGTATGATAACTGGAAAGATAAAATTGAATATTATTGCAATCTACTTTTTTATTCTGTCCTTAAGATACAAAAATTGAGGCTCGTCCTAGATAAGAACTGAAGAAATTGTCACCCTTTTCTGGACAAAACCCCATGGCGATGGGCTGATTTAAACAGAAAATCACTACCTAATGTCTGATACGAAAGGAAAGTATAACAGGATAAGTTGGTTCTTCCCAACATAAAATTTGAAGGCAAAGGGTGCTAGGTGTAAACTGCATAGACATTGTAATGGAAACCTATGGTAAAGACATTATTTTTTGCAATATATTTCCTTTTACTGTATAGGCAGAAACTCCAAGTTGCTAAGGCGACGGCATGGTTGTAATCACACCTTCTGACAATCAGCTTGTCAGTCGTCAACGCCTTCATGTCCAAGAGGATTGAGGTGAACAATTTGCACTTAGGCTTTGCATTCCCCTCCAAAGTTTGTAGCATGAAAATGAGTCGCGGATCCCCGGTGGAGCTATAAATCTGGCCATAAATTCCAAAGTTGGATGCATCCTTCTACTTTAGGAGAAGCAAACTAATGAATATTTCCTTTTTTATGATGTTCAACCGTTGCAAAGTAAATCATGATCTACAAAGATATTGTTGTAAATAATCATAGACACTACTCATTCGCAATGAAAAACATTTGTTTTTGCGATTTCGGCAATTGTGTCAAAGAGGCCAATATTTTCTGTGATAAGATAGACACCAGATAAACGTAGCTGGTATAGTATAATAATACTAAATCTGGAGTAATCTAAAGTGTGTACCTATTAAATCTGAAGTAATCTGAAGAAATGTGGACGATAGTCTTCGTCATCATATCCTATCTTTAAGAGCATTGAGTGTGGAGTTACAAATTAGACTTTCTAAGTAAATTCTTGTTGTATATAGAGGCTAAATAAAATCCATCACTGTCAGCACTTGACATTGATAAACAAATAGCAGATAATACTCATATTGAATACAGAAATTGTACTACTTCTACCAAAACTATTTGAAGCCTTGAAGCCACCGTAGAAAAACTTGGGTCTCTAATGCATGCAAGAATGCAAGTCCAAGTTGCACGAATGCATATTCAGGATCCAATCTTGCATATTTTCAGTATGCATAACTGAACAAAATTAAATGTCTTACCATGAGAGAGCATGAGCAGAAATATCAGTCTCAGCCAATACATTTACACCTCGGATTACAACCATCTGCAAAGTTATGGATTAGCTTGTCATTGTTTAGAGCCTTACTTGCATAATTGTATCTAGATAGTTGTCCAATCGTAAGGTTCGCATATCTAAGTTAATAGATTATGTAACCTATGGTCCACCTAGCACTTCGATGACCAGAAACGCGTCTATGAGCTATAACTGAAAGTAGTAGAGAGAAACATACGCAAACATGTAGTAACAACAAACATTAAAGGATGAATGCCAAGAATAGGTAGATGGATGCAACACAGAACAATCAAAAGAAACTGAAAGTAGTACCCAATTGCCAATATGGAGCACAAGACGGCGAAGACACTGAGGGCCAGCAGCCTCAGAGCTGGAGCCATGGACTGCCAAAAATTACCCTAACCTGATGCCAAAGCATAGGACGGGCAAGAAAGAATGACGCGTACGCCTCGAGGTGGTGCGAGAGGCGTAATCAACCAAGGGGTGACAAAATTAGCAGGAATAACGGAGGAAGGGACAAAACCACAAGAAGCCACAAACCTGCAAATTTTGCAGAAATAACAACAGATGAATAGAAGAAGCCAATAGCAGGAGAAGATAAACGGAAAATCAGAAGATTAATGCAACACCATGACTCGAACCTAGCACGACTCCTCACTTATAACATCTACGATCATAATAATCTCCATATCACTATTAAGAATTCTGGTTATATTGTAGTGCATCCCAGATGCACCATCTATTCATACAGCTTGATCTTTACTGTATCTACCCACGTATATTATTGAAAAGAAGTTCTTGCAGTGACATAATTTCTTATCTAAAGAAACTTTACTTTCTTTGATTCATAAAGAAGTATATAGTCTTCATAGGTAAGCGTGTGATATCTTTTGCCTGAAAAACCTACTTTGCAAGCTCTCTCCAAATTCATTATAAGAAAGAGAACTTTAGTATATAAAAGGGCATCGGAGACTGAGACAAACCAAAAGCATAGATCAATAAATGTGTAGCACATCTAAATAATTTAAAGAATAGTAGTGTTCTCATTGCTTAGAATAGTTTGAAAAATATCCATCATGGAAAACTATGCCCATTACATTGGTGCTCTTCCTATATATGTAAAAGCATCTTCGTTGCTCATCTAAAAATGTGTTGATTATTGGGCATGGCAATGTATGCTATCCAGCTATTGACAGACCTAAAAAGATTCTTGTAGCATCCCATCTGTCTAACATCTGTAATGCTACGTGGTCTAATAATAAAATGTTACTTCCTACATATAATTGTTGCATCATAATTATATCATGCTCATGTCATCATGCCACCTTGCATTTGAGCATCATATAAAACCCTTCTTCTTTTGGTTCTTATCTCATATGCATTATTAATTGTATTTGCCTCTTGATATATTGTATTTGGTTTTTGATAAATGCTTGATGCCCAAGTTGAGTTGGGGGCATATCTTTTATTAAACTCCACCCCCTTTTCTTGTCACCACCCCATAATTCCACCATCCAACTAGATGTGAGCTTTGCATTTTATTTGGGTTTACCTATAGCTCATGTGGGTTGGGATGGATCCACTTCTATTCACACATGCTTCCATATATGTCTCATGTTGTTTCACATTGTTGATATGTGGAGAGCCACATGGCCACCTTTGCATGTTATGTGAGTATTTTTCCCTGTCTAGCTTCCATATGGCTTGGTCTGGAGTATTTGGTCATGTATGAATATAATTGTGGCTATATACTTACCTAGTGGAACATACACACTAGCATGCCACATTATATTCAAATATGAGCATTTTCCATCCATTCTACTTGGGACACAGCTCTTTTCTTTTGGGCTTGGCCTTAATTCTATATTTTGGGAGTGCATGTGTAAACCAATGCCATGGTCATTTACAATTGTTTTCACAATAATAAATATGGCAGTTGCTATTCATGCATGTGCCATGCAAAATCCTCTTCTTTCTTTTCTTTGGTTTTATTTTGGTTTGGAGTGGGGCATGGATATTTCTCCCATTTCCCAACCTAGTTTTCTCCCTCTCTTTTCATCTATTTGGCACCATCCTCTAAACCTCTCTCTCACCTCCAACCCTCCACACCCCATGCATGTCACCACCCTTTTTCTAGCTCTTGTCTTTGAATAGATGGAGTTTAATTGCTGAATTATGTTCTTTGGATTAGTGCATTGCAAATCTCTATCTAGTCAAAATACCAATCCTCTTTTTTTTACACATCTATCCTACCTAGCTACACATCCACCTAAAACCCTAGCCATCACTAAACTTAACTACACCCTCACCTCACCACCTCTATCCCTCTCCCCAAACCGAGACCACACTAGCCGTATGGCCTAGATCGACCCCCATCCGAGCCACCCCTTGCTCAACACCTCTCTAGGCCGAGCCACCCCTCTAACCTAAACCTAGGCCGAGCCCTTGCTCGACATCCCCTAGCCGAGCCCTCCCCTCTCTGTTTTCTCTCCCGCTGCCCGGCTAAGCCCCACCCGAGCCACATCTACCCGCGCCTTGTCCACCTGGTCCCAGCCCGCCTCGACCACAAATCCCTCCCCAGCCGCACCATCACGTGAGAGAGGAGATGAGAAAAGGGTGATCACCACCTTTACACCGAGCCACCCCATGTACTTCCCTTTGCCTCGTTCTTATCTACCCCTCCTTTGCCTAGCAACCACAGAACTCCCCATGGCCGTGCCCTTCTACTCCGCCCTTCCCACCTACCCCTGCTACCCTCTCTTCCATCTCCATCTAGCCTACCATCGGCATCACTCCACCACCACCGTAGCTAGGAGGTGGGCGTGGCGTTGAGGCGTTGGGGAAGACCGAGGAGACCCTTTGGACCGTCCCCGTACACAGCAACGAGGAGGAGGTGGCCGGTACCCGCTGCACGTCATCGACGTCGACCGGAAACCCTAGCCTCGGGCCGCCTGCAACGTCGCCGATCCGCTACGCCCCGACCCGATCCAACGCCACCGGCACCACCACGGTGAGCCGCTGAGTCCCCCAGACAAGTTCCTCCTCGCCGTCTCTTCCTGATAGCACCGATCCGTCCGTCGAGCGCTCTCAGTGCACCGCCGTTCGCGTGTGTTCCCCGTCGTTGCACCGCAGTAGGATCATCTCGTCGCTCAACGTTTAACCAGCACCAAAGCCCCCTAGCCGCAGCGGTAGCCGCCGCGCACGCGCGCGAGATCGCCAGATCGAGCCCTGTCCGCGCTTCTGTTTTCCGCCCGGCGCGCGTCGAACATTTCGTCAGTAGGTTCAGAGAGAAGATCCACAGTAGCACGCCGTTTTGCAAAAACCCCCTGCCTTTTTGCGTGCGCAACCCGCACTCCCCTGGTCCCACCTGTCTGCCGCTGTGTGGTTTTTACAGAAACACACCCGGGTTTTGTTCTGCCATCACAAGCGTGTCCCCGTCCGCGCCACGTGGCTGCGCCCGATTCGCGCGTCCACGTGTGGCCCTGTGGCTGCCGTGGCCCCACCCGTCATTCGCTACGGCTGGATGAACGCGCGGTGAGGAAAGTCCGGTGCGCGTCGTTTCCGCCAGATCAGCGCGACCCCACTCGTCAGTGGCTAGGGCTAGCTCTGCCGCGGTACAAAAAGTCTGAGGCCTTTTCGGTTTAATAAAAATGTTTTTCAGAAATTGTTTAATATATTTTAATATCCAGAAATTAATATCTTTATTTTGGTAATTCCAAATAATACAAATGATATATGTTTTAGAATTAGAAAAATGTGAGGAATTCAAATCTGCCATCCAAAATAATGTTTGTCTATTTTAAATTTTCGAAAATTGTTTAATTGCAATAAAAATGTCTTTTCTTAGTTAATTAATAACTTTAATTCTATAACTCCAAATTTGATAAATAAGATGTCTAAATCGATCAGCGCGACGAACCCGTTCTAACTATGCATTCCATGATATGAATTGAAGCATGCATCATGTCATTATTAAAAATCAGAACTGTTTATGGTAATAAAATTTGACTAAAAACTTAATAAAATGATTTATTCTTATCCACACACCTCACCATTGCCATGCTACTTTATTGCCATGTAAATTGTGTATCATTCATTATGGCATGCTTGTTTGCTTGTCGCATTTTATTTATATGCTTGTGCACTTTATTTATGTTGGCCCTTGTTTGTTTGGTTTTTCTTTTTGAATAGACGCCGAGCAGGGGAAATATCAGGAATCCCAGGAGTACTACCCAGATCCGTCTCTCGCTTCAACTGAGCTACCAGGCAAGCACTACCACATACTTGCATACATATAGTAACTATGGCCTCTATCTTATTCTTGCATCACTGAGTCGCGATTGCATTAAATTGAATCCCAAGTACTGCATAGCCTTTATTTTTAAACCCCACCGAGCTTGTTCCTCCATCCCATGAGCCATTACTACATGAGTTGTTTGAGCCATGCGGGTCGTAGAACAACATGTGTAGGGTATGTGAGAGTCTGATGGATAACGAGGTACATAAGCAACTTAACCTGAGTAGTATGGGATAACTAAAGAAAGAGGCACTGGTGGGCAATATCTGTTATTTGGTTTTTCATGCTCATTTGTGTCCCGTAGGACCCCGAGTACTTGATACCTGTTCCTTGAATATTCACACCATCCACATACGGGAGACTCTATGAATCCCCGTTTGCAAGAGCTTGATTTGCACTGTATTTCTTGGGGCCACAAAGTAGTTTGGGGCTTTATTACTATCTTGTACTATGCCATGTTTTACTGCTTTATTTAAGATTGTGCGTGGAGCACTTGTACTATTTTGGATCGTGGAATGTTTTCGCGGTATCGGCAAGCCCAGTCACACTTTCGGGTTCCTAGTCATTTACAGCCATTGACACAAACCTTGGGTCTGTCTCGGAGCCGGCCAACTTCGTTGCGGGTAGGTTAATGCGGTGGCCCCCTGAAATATTTTATAAATCATGTGAATGCTTTGTCGTGAAAGCCTCGTTGGGTTTTGATTTGGTTTTTCCGAGGTCGATCGTGTGTGTGTTGCTATTTGTGCACCCCTGCAGGGTAAATCTTTCTGAAAGCCGTGTCCGCGGTTATGGACGACTTGGAGCATAGTTTCTCGATCATAGACAAGTATCACTAAAGTACCGCTTTTACTATGACTAAAAACCTGACTAGTAAATAGTGCAATGCTCATGGAATGGTCAATAAAACTGCCAATGGATGGGTTGTTCGTTCGCTTTCTCGTTGGTAAGCGAGAAGGAGGATGGATCGGTTACTATATACTGTTATAACTGTTGTTTCTATTTAACGGACATCCCTGTATCATTGGTTAGGCGGATGGTTAGCGAGTATCTATAGACTAGTTAGTGTTATCTTTTGCTACAATTGCGTCACCCCAGGTTGTGTCCCCTTTAGAGGCATAAAGACTTGCTAAGTACCCATAGGGTCTCACATGATAAATTGTTTGATTCAGATGAACAGGTGTATTCGCAAGACGGATACTAGGTGGAGGAGACAGATGATGTTGACAACGATTACTCGGTGTAGAGATTCCGGGGATGGGGATCCGCGAGATCTGTGGACGGGATGTGCTTACTTATGTGGCATCTTATGCCGATTTGCTTCTTGTCCGTACTCGGATCTTGTTTCCCGCTTCCGCTTGATACTTTAATGTTGATGTATGAGGAGCTATCCTACACTATTATCTATATCTAGGATATTTGGATCTTGCCGTATGGCGTTGCAATATTTCTATTTCTTTTAGATGGTATGGCTCTGAGAACTGTTGTAAGGTAGCTTGGATACATACTCACTTGTGTATGTATTTGATCTCTTCGCCTGTTGCCTACGCCGCTCGCTCTTGTCCCGATGTTCTTGAAAGTGGTTAGGACGGTCGACGGGTCTACACGTGGGTGGCCCCTGGGCCCCGCTGTACTATTTTAACCACTTCTGGTTCATCCAGGCTTAAACTTAGAGCGTAGGGTCCGAGGTTGTTACAATTCTGGTCATATTACACTGCAACACAGATGTACCATGACTTCATATAGCAAGATCTGTACTGTATCTACTCATGCATATCACTGAAAGGAAGATACAAAATAATAAGTGTCAACTACGTCAACCATGCACACAAGACTCTGATTTGAGCAGGAATGTAACCTTGAATTTTTATATACTTTTGAATTACTAATGTGTATACTTTAAATTGTACCTTGCATCAGTTAGGTGAATATGTCTTCTTAGATCTTGATTGTGGAGTGCCATGCCTGTTTTCGAAATCCTTGCAGGCTTGTTTTGAGTTGCAAAAATTGACGACCTTAGTTCAAACGTCTTCTTTAAAGCTATCAACACGGCGTCAATTGGTGCAACAGTGACCACTGTGAAATGGAGATAGGGTAATAAGCTGTTCTACATTAGCAATTAATAAATTATTAAAATACTTCAGAATATATTTACTTAAAATGGTAGGATTTTACCTATTTTGAATTCTCAGATATGACAGAGGACAAAGCTGGCTTAAACATTTGTTCTAAAAGAGTTTCAGCAAAAGTGTTAGGGCATGCAAATAAAATAGAGAAACCTAGTAGCATTAAGAAAGAAACTATAAATCCAAATCCTCAGAAACATTTATCACACAAGCAACTAATAAAATATATATTAACATCATTATATAGATGTTGCTCCGACGCTTCCGTACACCCTCTAACAGTAGCAACGATTGATTTTCGTTTATCAGTTGTCCAGGGCTACAGCACCAACCAATGAAACACGAAGCAAGACCTGAGGCAAACACAATGAAATACTGAACCGCCGCGCTATGGAAAATAAAAAACGAAGAAACTTCGTATTAAGCGGCGAAGGTAAGAAACCATGAAGTACCGGGAACGCACGGCACGGGCTGCAGCACTGCCAGCATGTACTGCCCCTCATCCTATCCCCTCTGTATCAGACGGCCGATGGTGTCCAGGGATAGGTTTAGTATATAGGTACCCTTGGATGTAGCCTCGAGCTACACCAGGGCCCGGCACGCTTCCCGCTCTAAGCAGCGTTCTAGCCACGTCTGTGACGTCATCGTAAACGCCACTAGACGTGCACGTCTATGGCAACGAAGGACAGCAAGAAGAGCTCCAGTCATCGGGAACGCCATCGGGAACGTGGCGAACACCATCTTGACGTGAAACTGCATCAATATCTGAATGGAATGAAATTTAAAACAGGACTTCCTCAAAGATGATACATAACTTGATACTTTGGTTATATACCTGAACAATGAGCAACAGTCATGCCTACAAATAGTATGACGACACTATCCTCACGAGCATCCATGGAGCACTAATAAGCACTGAAGGTGGTGTATAGACCATAAGCCGTACCTTGCATCAATGAGGTGGATATTTCTACTTGGAGCGTGATTTGTTTTTGATGGAATAATGTCTGTCATACTTGTGACTAACATGACAACATCTTGTGATAGGCAGAAAAAAGCGGCACATCAACATATCATGGAAAAAGATATGCAAATCAAGAAAATAGAAAAAAAGAATAAAACAGCATAGACAATGCAGGTACACCGAGAACTCGCATAACCAAATAAACCATTGGCCCGGAGGGCAAAGGCAAACAGCCCACCAGAAACATCACCAACAGAAGGGTCACCGATCCCATCGAAGCCACCGTGATATTCTCCTGCAAGAATAAAAAACAAATGTTAAAGGAAAGGAAAAAGCCCCATATATACAATATGCAACAGGAGAACAACAAAGGAAAAAAATAACGGAACCAGAAAGAGGAGAAAAAAAACAAAAAAAACACCAGCGGTGCCATCAGACATATCAACAACCGGTTACTTTCACAGCCGAAACTCTCGCCTCAGACAATACACTTAGAACCAAAGTTAAATTTGGACCAGCAGAGGAAGTAGCCAGCGATGAATGATCAGAAACAAACAAAGAACCATCGATGGATGCATATAAAACGGGCACAAGTGGAAGAACAGAAACGGCAGGACGAATTGACCGGCCCCGGTGAGCAAACGGCACAGTAGTAACAGCCTGAAGCCCACGACGCCAACGCGGAACCGGAGGAGGCTAGTTAGGAGGACGGCCTCGCCGCCGAAGAGCAGTACGACTCGCTCTTATAGCTAACCTGCAAAAAAATACGCATCATAAGGCTCTGCCACAGATAAACCAACAAAATCAAACCAGTTGAGAATCAAACAAAAACAAACTAAAGAAAACCGGTCGGAGAAAGCGGAGCGAGGCGCAGTCACCACTCCAACCCGGCCTGCTCCGGTGGCGACCACCCGCACGTCTCTCGTCCACTTGAGAGAGAAGACATGCCACTGGGATGGCTGCATCGGGCTCCTCCCAGCAACGCCTCAGGAAGGAGAAGAGGGCACCGAGGTTGTCCACCGCGCCACCATCTGCGTTAGGAAGGAGAGGAGAACCCTGTGCCCTCCGGCGCTTGGTCGACCACCACATGACCGTAGCTCCACTTCTTCCCGGTGAGCATGACCGACGGCACAGGACGACGCGTTCAAGGAGAAACCGTGGAGTCGGTGAGCACATGAAGGTCCGGCGGCGGCCCAGCAGGCGTACCCATCGCCGTCTCTTCGGCCACGGCAACGGCGATGGCGGATCCACCGCAGATGGAGCACATCTGGTCACCCCGATCGATCTGGCGCTGGAGAATCCAGTTTGGCACAACACACCGGCGGATAGCGAGAAATCCCCACTAGGGAGGCCAGTTCTTTTTGACCTCAACGATGGGGATTGGGGAGGAAGAGAAGAGACTGCACTCATGTTGTGGACTTCCCCCACCGGCCGCCGACACGATCCCCGCGGTCCTGTGTTGTCCGGTTGGGGCAGAGCGAATCCAGATGAGTCCGCGCTCCCAGGCGGAGGCACTACCGACTGTCGAGCAGCCACACGGCAGACCATCCAGCGAGGTCGCGAGGACCTAGAGCCACCAAGCCACGCGACGGCCAACAGCCACCGGGGATGCGCCGCCTGATGGATTGCTTAGTACGCACACAACGGTCAGGGAGGAAGATGAGGGCATCTACCGCATGTGAATGCCACATTTTTTCCTTAGCGATGTGAATTTTCTCCTGGAACTAATCGATGGGGATTGGGAGTAAGAGAGAAATCGTGAGGATTGGAGACCGCGAGGAAGAATGTCTCGATTGTTCCGTAGTGGGGTCTTCCACCGCTTTGACTTGGAAAAGCGGAAGGCGGTGCAGTGCGGGCACCAACGGAAGAAAAAATAATATACCGTGAAAACGGTGGGCACAGGCACAGGAGCTCGCTAAAGGTGACGATTACTATAGATGTGTGGTACTGTAGCTATTTACAGTGTCAAAACTGATTTGGCATGCCTAACATCTCGCTGAACGGCTCCGCTTTCATATAGGTAGTTATTATTGCTAGTTAATTGAGTATTTCATTTTTGTCTAGTTTTCTATACATCAAGTTGAATCAGTTGTCTGTTGCTCGTTGGTTCCTGCTAGCTCCGGAGTAGCCGTGGTAAAAAATCCATTCCACATGCATGCTTAGTTCCATGTTTTTTAGTAGATTTATTAGGTGTCTCGGTAGTGTTTTTGCACTTGTTCACACCTAATTAGATATACATGCATTTGCTAGATCTGAGCTTATTTAGCTAATCAGGTTATAATAAGTAGAGCACGTCGGGTCAATTGTAAACATAAATTAGCATAACACTCTTATTAGACTAGAGTAATCTTGGCAAATCTTTTATTGCATGTACACGGTTTTCTAATCATCGACTGTTTATTACTATTGCATGAGTATAGCTACAGTAGCCTTTTGCATGTTGTTAATTGCTTTTCAGAGTGTATTGTAATGTTGCTCATCCGTAGATTGGCATATAATTATTTTGCTAGCATAGCATTGTTACATGTCGTCATGCTAGTATTTTTGCTTCTTACATGTGCTTATTATCGTATGTGTAGTGTCCTCATCCTAGTTTTGCATGCATGCATGTGTATGTGTAGTCGTATGCGTATTGTTTTTGTTGTTGTATATCATAGAAAGGTTTATCAGTTATATTTTCTCTTGGGCGTATATGTTGTGCTAAATTAATTGTTAATCAAAATAGAGCGATCAGCATGCCTTATGCCGTAGTGACCCAAACCCATCGGCATCACCCTAATCCCTTTCGGTTTACTCTATATAGATATATCGAACCACCGACACACACTTTTTATGTAGATCTTTTTGTTTGGATTGTGGTTATTCAAAGTTTATATTTATGTGTTGTTCATCGTTACGACGAGTAGGGAGTGACAAGTTCGATCAGAATCAAGACTACGAAGAAGAAAATGCCCCGTCTTTATTTCAAATCAAAACTCCGGTCTTTTCCGGGTCTTTTATTTGTCTAAAAACTATTTGCAAAAGCCTTGTTAAAAAATAAAAGAAATCAATAAAAATATTTTCTAGGGGAGGCCGCAAGCCGCCAGGCCCAAAGCCCAGCAGCTAGCAGCCTACAACCCCAACCGAACCACCCCAAAACCCTAATCCCCATCTAGTCCTAAACCTAACCCTAAGACCAACCACCACCCAACCAACCCAGTCACCGCCGCCACTCCCCTAGGCAGCTCGCGCGCGCAACACGCTGCAACACGTGGCACCCCGCCCCACCTACCCGGTACACCGCACCCAACACGCTGCGCGCGACCGACAACCGCATCGCGACCAACGCGTCCTGCCGCACCACATCCCACGCGAGCCAGCCCCGACCACCTCGGATCCTCCGCCCGCTAGCGACAAAACTGTCCACGTCGCTCGCGACGCGCCTCTCTCCCTGCGTCGCTCGCACATCCCCACCATGTTGCGTCCCGGCCCCACCTCGCGATTCCTGGTCGCCCTCTTCCCCTACCTTGTGCTCAACCACACGAGGCCGCCGCTCTCGCTGTCTAGCTCTCTGCCGACTCCGGCCTCCCTGCCCCGGCCACGCCCCATCGCCGTCCCGTCGCCGCGCGTGGTCCTCCGTCCCTGACGCCAAGCACCACGCCCCGCTCTGCCTCGGCTGCAAGCCTCGCCGCCGGCCTTGTACTCGCCATCGCAAGACCCCGTTCTGCCCCGCGCGTCCTCGACCCTCTTCCGCCCGGCCTTATCCCGCGCCGCCGCGGTAGGCCTAGGTCCCGAGCCCGGTCGCCCTTCCTCGCCTCTGTGCCACCCCGTCGCTAGACCTGTTGCCATCCTTCCCGCTCCGGTCGTCGCCGGCCCCTGGCCTTCTCTGAGTCACCGTCAGCGAGCCTCCCGCCGCCTCCAGCCATCTCCTCACCTCCTTGCCTCCGACCGTTCCTAGGGGCGCTCGCCGCTGCTGCTGACGTGCCCCGTCTCTCCTTCCTGTATGGCTCCCATCCCTGTCGGCCCCTGTGTCGGCTGCCTCTCTCGAGCTCGCCGTGAAGCTCTGCTCTGAGACGACCTCACCGGCCTCCCCTAATGTTGAGCAGGCAATCCATGCGCCTTCCTATCCCTGGTGTCTATGGGCCACCGAAAAAGCTCGTCACCCTCCCACTGCTTATGTGTTCGAGGTAATGCCCGAAAAAGACCAGTCCTCGTTGCAGCGTTCATGTATTAGTGTTCGGCTTGTTGTAGCTGTTGGTCAACGTGTAGATGGCTTATGCAGATGTACGCGCTCAAGCCTGCCTTGATCTTGTCCGTGGTGAGTTGAGGTGGTTTCGTTGAAGGTGATCTGACCATGGTACAATGTGATTGCAGGCGAGGTTTCATCGTGTACCGGGTGTTGCCTCTGATAAGATACCTGTTGTTGTTGTTGCTAACCCTGCCAAGTTCTACATCGTTGGCCGAGATGGAACATCAAGTACTCCTACATGGACATCAAGTTCTCCTTCCTGAGTTGTATGAACCATCCCGACACCGTAGCCAAGTGCACTTTCAACAACCAAGGCCAAACACCAAGTTCTCCTTCTCGGACGCCGAGACCCCGGACGCCAAGTTCTCCGTCCTCAGATCCTGAAGGCCGATCCCGGAGTCCGACCCCGAAAACTGATCCCGCCAGAACCGAACCCCACCGACCCTCGGTGAACACCAAGTTCGCCGAACCCTAATGTGATCCCCTAACCAAGACCCCTATTTTTATAAATGCCATCTATATGAATTGTTGCATATCAATTGAACATGCCTGCATACATATTTTGTGGGTCCGGGTTGTATTGTCGATTCATCTAATAATTAAATATGGAGTCCATCTGCGGGATATCTTTGTCTTATTCCGGACTCCATTTAAATGGTGTAGTGAACCGATGCCATGTGTTGCCTTGTTAATACAACATTTAAATTGCGGGGTAGTTAGATAACTTGAACCATGTAATTAATAGTCGGGACCCCGGTTCCGCTTAATACTGCCTAATTGCACCGCATCTGCATCATATCATAATCATGTCGGATCTTCTGCCGTAGTATTAAATATTGCATCCGGTGTTTCTGCTAGTGTTTGCTTCTTCGCGGATTAGACTGATGAGTGGATGTGAGTAACGACAAGTTCTTTGGATATGAATCTCTGGCAGTGTTTCCCAGGCGAGCATCTCTTCCCCTTCTATCTATTTTGCATTTATAGTCTTTATTTCCTCATGTTGATCTAGTGCTATCTGTGTCGCGATGCTTTAGTTTTTGTGTATCATTTATATCCTGTGCAACCTCTATATTGCCATGGACACCTCCTAATACCTGTTGTTTGGTAGATAGCTGGCCTTGCGAGTCGTAGTTGCTTGCTCAGGTGCGATCTCGTGTTGTCGAGTACCACAGTTGTTGGAATGCGGGCAAATTTTTATGGTGGAGATGATCATGACGTTAAATACAACTATTAAATTGCTAGAGATAACTAATGCAGAGGCATCGGTGGGCAATAGATGTTATTTGGTTCTTCCACGCTCACTTGTGTCCCGTAGGACCCCGAGTACTTGATACCTGCTCCTTGATTTTTCGCACTATCCACATCCAGGAGGCCTTATGGACCCCCTTGAGCCATAGCTTGATTCATTTCTATTTCTTGGGGCCACAAACTAGTTTGGGGTTTTATTACTATTCTATACTTATGCCATGCTTTACCGCTTTATTTAAGTTTGTGCGTGGAGCACCTGTACTGTTTTGGATGCGGAGTGTTTTCGCGGTATCGACAAGCCTAGTCACACTTTCGGGTTCCCAGTCGTTTACAGCCATTGACACAAACCCTGGGTCCGTTCCGGAGCCGGCCAACTTCGTTGCGGGTAGCTTAGTGGGGTGGCCCCCTGAAATATTTCTGAATCCTGTGATCGCTTTGTCGTGAATGCCTCGTTGGGTTTTGAGTTGGTTTTTTCCGAGGTTGATCGAGTGTGTGTTGCTATTTGTGCACCCCTGCAGGGTAAAACTTTCTGAAAGCCGTGTCCGCGGTTATGGACGACTTGGAGCACAGTATCTCGATCATAGACAAGCATAACTAAAGTAGTGCTATAAATTTGACTTAATATGTGACTAGTAATCAGAAGCAACTATAACGGAATGGATATTAAAAATGCCAACCACTGGTGGCTCTGGGTTGTTTTGTGACATACTATATCTGCCTAGTAAGTAGTGCAACTCCAATGGAATGTGATAAAAGTGCGAACAACTGCTGGGTTTTGGGATTCCTCAGGACAATTATATCTGACTAGTAAATGTTCCCACTACAACGGAATGCTAACTAAAACTGCCCACTACTTAAGCTATCAGGATGACTCATGCTATCTATATCTGACTAATAAATACTGCAACTATCACGGAATGAGAAAAACTGCCAACTGGGTGTGTTCCTTGGTCCGACTTCCTCGTTTGGCCTCGAGGGGGAAATACCAGGATGGGTTTGTTTGGTGTTAGCTTCAGGTGGGATCCGAATAGGTCTTTCTTATCCCTCTCTGATAACCGCCAGTTGTATCGAGTCTCTATAGGTTGTTTAGTGTCGCTGCGCTGTCGCTTCAGCCCACCATACCTATGTAGGCGAGAGCCGCCGAATTCTAGCCTCGCCATGTACTGACCTCAGTACTGACGCTCCTCTTTTTCCTTTGCCCTTTGTCGGCACCCCTTTTGTTTTAGCAGGTTTGACGTCGTTAGCAGGGTTACCCTTCTGGCTTGGCCTGGGCAGGGTTATGGACGCCATTGGTTATTCTTCAGGGCTCTTAGCCCCATTTGCATCTTGTCTGTAGTCGGACGCTCTATCGTTTTCAAGGTGATTTGGATCTTTGTATTGTATATCTGTATTCTTGACTCAGGGAGTCGCTGTTGTATATATATCTGTTCTGTGGGTCCCATCGAGGACTGTTGTGTAATGGTATTACTTCGTTTTCCACCCGCACGAAAGTCCCTGGTGGGCGTCCTTGAATCGTTTCTATGCGGGTTTGGCGGGAAGCGCTAAAACTTGCATAGGGCCGATTCGAGGGTGTTACAACTGGCATCCATGTACTAGTTATGATTTGAGTGAAATCTATTGGCAACAAACTTGCAATTCAAGGTTCGTCCATTGTTCAAGTTGCTAATAAACGTAGCTCAAGATTCTAGGCGGAATTTCAACTTAATAGTCTCTGCTGAAACACTGGTATATAAACAAGTAGCAAGGATTGATAAATCTTCAAATGGGCATTTGATATCTGGTGGGGGATTGTTAGAAATAATAGGCTAAGACATTAGACCCATGTGTGATTTCAGATTTTCCCTAAACCTCAAAGCCCATGTGTGATTGGCCCAATTTGGTGGCAGATCACATGTGAGTGGAGTGGGAGATAATGTTTAGTTCCACATGGAAAGTTGGAGGAGAGTTAAGACATCTCCACCGGGTCGACCCAACCCTTCTGAACACGTCTGAACGTGTCTGCACGGACATGTGGGGCGTGCATGGCCTCCCAACGGCATGACCCATACGGATCGAGGTGTCTGGCTTGACCCATCGGCACACCTAATTTGCGTGACCAATGCGTCAGCCCGGACAGCGCGCGCGGCCTCCCGTGTCCTCCCGCGGGGCGCTGAGGGCCCGCTTGCCAGCGACCCAACGGTTGTCTTCCACTATCCATCAATGGAAGGCTGCTCCAAAGGCTGGCTGCGCCGCTGCTGGCGCTGCCTGACGCCTGCCCTCCTGCCTCGACGCTTCAATGATGTTGCTTCAGCCTCCGCGCCAACATCCGATGTTGGGCATTTTTAACTGGCTGCTCTCAGCCATCATCTTCAACACCGCGCCACACTCTCTCCTCCCTCGATCCTCCACTCCTAGTAGCTAGCCATGGCCCATGGTGTTGGATCAAGGGGAGGGCATCTAGGGCGACCTCTGGGTCCTGGCCGTGGATGTCGAGGGAGACGCGGAGGATGCTGACAAAGCAGCACATTGCCAAGCTCTCCATCACCGCTGTCGTCACCCGATTTTCTTGACACCGGCATCGAGTTTGCCATGCCCATCCACTCCGGCATGGTGCGGGACAGGTTACTCCTTCCCTGCAAGTGCGCGTCGCTGGTCGACGATGCACCACCCCAGCAAGTCATTTTGCGGGCATCCGATGTCAACACCACCATGTATCGGTGGAAGTGTAGTTCGACCGCCTTAGGTAGATGTTCCTCGCCAATGTCTGGGAGGAGTTCGCCCACGCGCACCAGATCGAGGTGGCAACATTGCCAATGTCTTCGACAACACCATGTATCATCACTCCTACCACCCCGAATCCGACTCCGACTCCTCCGAGGAGTAGGCAAGGTTGTGCACTCGCTATGTATGATGTAGAAACACGGAGAATTCAATGTAAAGTTTTATTTGAATCTTCAAATATATTACAAGCAAACACCACTCGAACTATGCGCTACCTAGGGCTCTGGCAGCCCCGGTGGGTCTATAAGCCCCCATTCTTCTTCGAGAGCGGTAGATCATTTCCTGTGTCTGCAAATCCTCTATAGCTTGGGCGAGGCAGGCACATAGGTATGCGTCGCCAGAATTTTCCTGCACCGCTTTCCTGAGCTTGTTGCGCGCGTTTGCGAGCGCAACACGCCGCCGATGCTCCGACAGAAAGACACGATCCATCACCTCCCACGAGAAAGGCTTGCCGGTGGTCCTGTTGCAGTTGTAGTGAGTGCACGGCCGGTGGTTGAACGTCATCATGTATATCTGCGGGCGCCCCGGAATCGGAGGCGGCAACATGTCTAGTTCCTCTAGTGGGATTTGTGCGCGGTTGTCGAGGGTTCCGGCGCGGCGGCGCGGACCGCCAGACATGGGTGCGATTTATGGTTGTGCCTACATCGGCTGGCCTCCCCCTTTTATGGGCACGCCTGGACGCGGCGGGAAATGCCTAGAATAGGCAGGAATCGACGGGAAAGAAAGGCGGGAGGCGACGGGGCAGCGAGAACGCAATGGGAACTGACCCCGGTGTTGGTGAGGGGCCTTTTGCCGAATGCGGACAGATGGGTCGCGCTGCTGGGCACGGTTGGCCGGAAAGGCTGGACCACGACCCAAAAGTGACCATGGGCTGATCCAAATGGACATAAATTGACCGTTTCGGTTGGCCTGGTGGAGATGCCCTTACACCACCTTATAAGGTGGAGTGTTTCACCACTTAGTAAAGTGATTGAGAAGAGGAGAACTACACAAGCGCTCCTCCTCTAACAACGCCGCCACCGCTCACACGCACCCCCCGCCCGCTCGTCTCGTCACGAAGCGTGCACGCGCTCAGCTGGTTGCAGGAATCTCACCGAGCCGAGCTTTATTTTTGCTACTTGGGAAAACTGGCACGGTTTTGACACACGTGTCAACAGTTAGTAGATTTGGGTTGCTCCCGAATCGTGGGCTACATGTAACCCACCCGAACATGCGCAATCTGGGCTTGGTCCACGACATGCCCTGTGCGGGTTTCCCAAGCCGCTCTATATAAACGCTTGTACAACTTCCACCACGGACACACCGAAAACCAATCTAGGGTTTTGCCTCCTCTCTCCTTGCGCCACCACCGTAGTCTACTCCATCCCGCTTGCCGGCGTGCACCGGCGGACGGGAGAGCAGGTCTCCAGAATCACTCACCTTTGCGATCCTGTACGGAAGAGGTTGAATAAGGTTTTTAGGAAGCACTTCGCACAACTGCTCAAGTTTGTCACCATGGCGCGTCTTCCTGGGCGATCTCCCTGTACACGGGCGACTCGTCTTCAACGTCATCTTCTTCGATAGGCTATGGCAACCGTTGCACCAACGGTGACTTCATCGACAACTGATCAGTACGTATACCATGATCTGATCTATTGTCATACTATGGCTGGTTTTGTATTTGCACTGCTCATGTTCGTGTTGATTAATACATCTAGTTTGTTAGACATTAACATGATGATAGTTGTTATAGTCATGATCTATATTCTAGAATTAATTGTGGAAATTCTGCCTAATAATCCAACAACGACTCGTGGCATGGAACCGCCCTGCCGCTACCCTTGGCGCTCGGAGGGTAGATGAGCCAGCTGCTGGCAGCGTCGCTGATAAGTCATAAACGTATCTATAATTTTTGATGCTCCATGCTTATTTTATATCAACTTTCTTATGTTTTGTTCACACTTTGAGGTACTTTTATACATTTTCTGGAACTAATCTATTAACAAGATGCCGCAGTGCCAGTTGCCTATTTTCTGCTGTTTTTGGTTTCAGAAAAGCTAGTAAGGAAATATTCTCGAAATTGGACGAGACAAAAGCCAAAGTCAACATTTTACCAGAAGGAACACGGAGTCCCGGGGGCAGCCGAAGTGGGGCCACGAGGCGGCCACACCCTAGGGTGGTGCGCCCCTAAGCGCACCACCACGTGGTGTGGGCCCCTTGGGCCGCCACCGACCTCGCCTCTTCACCTATAAAAGCACCCGGTGCAGAAACCCTAAGGACCCGATCAGAAATCCACGAAAGAGTCTGTAGCTGCCGCCATCTCCATCCCAAGATCGGGGGGATCCGAAGCTCTTCCCGGCACCCTGCCGAAGGGGAGAGATCATCCCAGAGGCCTTCTTCATCAGCATGCCTGCCTCCGAAGTGATGCGTGAGTAGTTCACCGTTGGACTATGGGTCCATACAGTAGCTAGATGGTTGGTTCTCCTCCTTTGTGCTATAATGTTTAGATCTTGTGAGCTCCGTTCATGATCAAGATCATCTATTTGTAATCTTATATGTTGTGTTAGCAGGGATCCGATGGATATTGAGGTACTATGTCAGATTGATTATTGATTATATCATGTCTATGTTATTTGTGATCTTGCATGCTCTCTGTTGTTAGTAGCTATCTTGGCCAAGTAGATGCTTGCAACTCCAAGTGGGAGTATTTATGCTTGATAGTGGGTATGTGCCTCTAGTAATCTGGGAAAGTGACAGAAATCACTAAGGTTGTAGATGTGTTGTTGCTACTAGGGAGAAAACAACAATCATTTGTCCATGGGTAATTGTATTGTTTACTTTAGACACTTTGCTTAATGCAATTATCTATTGTTTGCAACTTAATATTGGAAGGGGTTCGGATGATAACCTGAAGATGGATTATTAGTCATATATGTAGTTGGATTACGGTCTATGTATTATATTGTAATGCCGAATCAAATCTCGTAGGAGTCAAGATGTCTAGTATATGCATTGTTATGCTTTCTCAATCTGTCAATTACCCTGCTGTAATTTGTTCACCCAACATGCTATTTATCTTAAGGAGAAACACCTCTAGTGAACTGTGGACCCCAGTCCATTCCTTTACCATTAATATACCATCTACTATTTACCGTTTACTATTTAATTTCTGCAAGCAATTACTATCTTCCACACTATACGTTTAATCCTTTGTTTTCAGCAAAACCAGTGAGATTGACAACCTCATTGTAAGTTGGGGCAAAGTTCTGTGGTTGTGTTGTGCAGGATTCCAAGTTGTTAGCAATACCTTGGAGTTGTTTCCTTACTCCTACTGGTTCGATAACCTTGGTTTCATAACTAAGGAAAACTTGCTGCTGTGATCATCATACCTTCCCCTCGGGGTTCCCAACGAGCTCTACATATTTTGAGCCATCCGTCGCTTGTGTCTCCGAGGGTGGAGGTTGAAAGGAGACCACCGACACATGGGTTCCTAGTAAGGACGGAGGGTTGTTTGCCAGCATCGGTGGCGCACTCGTCAACCATGGTGGTGGCGGAGTAGCCCCTCCATGTGGATGAGACAGGTGGGGTGGGTGTGGTAGGCCCTAGGTTGGATATCGGGTTGTGGCCCATCCTGTTGCTTGTGGGCCACAAGGAGTGCGACCCCACTGGTCGGCCCAACACTAGGCCCAATGACGGGGCCATAGAGCGTCCTTTTACGCCAGACGTTTCTATTATCAAGGCCGTGGGGAGGAGTGTTGGGTCAAAATCCCCTATGGCTGGATGGATCCAGAAAGCGTTGGAAAAGGGTATAAATATCTAGGTGTTGTTGTCGAAGGTGCCCTAGATCCATTTCGAGGGTATCCAGTGTAGTGACCCACGTACACCATTGCATATTGTAGTGTACAAGTCATGGGAATAACACATACAGAAGTCCTCTTCCGTAAATATTTCATCCCTTAGAGTGGTATAACAGAACCATTGCTAGTATAACTTTGTATTTATTCCTTGTTCACAACAAAAGGAAAGTACACAAGTATCGTGATCCTCCTCGGTCCAATGAGGATTCACATATGCAAACAAATTTAAAAGCACTAACTTGAGGGACAATGGTACTACTAAGCTAAGTACCATCGGAGCTTTGCAATTTTATTGGTTATGGATCTAAATTACTTAACCCGATTATCCTACGCATCCAATTTTGTTCCTCTATTTCTATGTATTCTTCCTCTATTCCAAACTCCATTCCATAATTTACACCTTCAATGCCTCCTGATAGACCAGGTTTCCTCGTAGTAAACCTCTCCCTTGATTGATTTTTATGTAGTAGATGTATTCTCGGTGTTCGATGTATCTAAGCGAGAGTTTTAAGAAGGTACAGTTGAGTATGAGCATATTCAGCAAGTTCTATGGTGGTTGTTCGATGTATTATCTATAACCGCGGATCGATGATCCCAGGTTCGCGCAGGTTTTCAAAATCGGTTTATTTGAAAATGTAAGTTTTAGTTTTAGAAAATCTATCCGCGTTAGCCTTCACGGGTTGTATAAGACTACACGGAGTCCCTTTCCCGCCGTGTTCACGATCCGTCCTCTAGGTCCTTCTCGTGGTGAAAAACTTACATGATATTTTTTCTGGAATTAATTGGTGTCCAAAAAGTTCCTGAAACAACAAAATACGAAAAAGGAGGTTTACTGCCTCCTAGAAATTAAATACCAAAAAAGGAACTTTGTAGAAAAGTCCCGTAAATCATCTAAAAATGCCTAAATAATGATAAAGTGATGTAAATAACAATATAAATCTATATGTGGCTATTACGATGATACAAAATGAACATATAAACAACCCAAGTTTAAACATTTCCTTGTCCTCAAGCAAATAAGGGAATGTATCATATCATCCATCAATGAGCTTATGGTCGATAAAAGGAATACAAGCATTGTATCATCAACTTATGCATGTTCAATTACCTTAAGATATTTATAAACTAATAATCATAAAAACGATGGAAACATAAGTAGAAGCTCTAGCAACTGCACCTTACTTTTGAATAAAAATAACCACCGCATGTTGAATCATCTTTACTTTCACATTGACTTTTAGTAGTAACCACTATACTATCTATAGTATTACTAATGACTTTTCAAAAGAGATAACTCTCATAGGATAATGAGCTAGAAGAAGATAACAATTATAACAAGATAGATATGAAGTTTAACCAAAATTGAACACTTTCACAATAAAACGTGGCATTAGTTAACGGTCTTGTTTCTTAGTACCCGTAGCATAAACTTTATTTATGAAACTTTCAATCATATCATATGCTCTTTCAACCTTTAAATTTATCGCTCCATGTCTAACCAAATTTTTTGGGAGCCTGCCTTGTCATTTACTTTCCATTGGATCATATGTATTGAAAGTTCCATAACATCAGTTTACCCTTTGGTTACTATGCATGCGGTGACCCATCATACCACTGCATGATGTAGACACTATAGTCGTTGACATAACACCAATAAAACACCGTCCACTAGTATTACATCCCTTAGAGTGGTACAACAGAAACATAGCAGATCCAAGACATGACTATAGGTTACAACTCGACTCTTTACAAAAGATCCAGAGAACACTCTAGGATATAGAGGAAGAAAGCAACGTCTTTTAAAGAAGAACCAGAAATAACAACTCATGATTATCTTACTAAAAAGACTAGAATTTAAACCATTTGGCTTGCAAATGCCTACTACTATGCTCTACAAAAGTAGGTTATATGGCTAGGCATTATACTCCTATCTAATCACACTTAGTAAGCACCATTCATTTGAGTCAGCTAGACACCATGCGTGCCGAACCCTTTTTCCCAATCTCGAGATTGACTGTGAATATAAGGCGAAAGCCGTGCTAAAGAAGCCCTGTTTGGTTATAAGATAGAGGTGGATCTAGTATCACCATCTGTAACGTTAATTCAAGAGTTCGTTGTTGGGCCCGAGGTACTTGAAAGGTAGGTTTCAATCCTTTGAAAATAGAGGTCATTGCGAAGAAGTTCCCCATTTTCTATAAGGAATGAATCCGCGAGATTGGGTCAATTTGCACAGTTTGAGTCTTCCTCTCATCCGTTTCTGCAGTAGTTTCACCTGGAATCAGAAAATTAGTAGAACTTCCTCTTTGGGATAGAAATAGACTAACCCCAATCCTTTTACCAATTAACATCCTAGAGGATTTCACAAAACCATTATCGCTTAGCTTTCGACTTTTCGGGAATATATTAGCGGATGAATTAGTCGTTGTTGTTCTTGTTTCTTTAGTCCCCTTAGTAGTCCCTTTGTAGTTCACACATGGCTTTCTCTAACGAAGCTAATGCCAAATTAAATACCTTAAACGGAAAGACACAGGAGGTGGTGAAAAACGAAAAAAGAGAAAGCCCGACGGGCGGTCCACGGAGCTGCATCCCTACTCACCCGGTCTATGCACATCGCTCTTTCCAGGAGGTTGGCTGCCTATCCTAGATCTTCCACCTTAACTGGGTATGTATATTTCTAGGTTTTCACAGTTTTGGCTTGTACATTCATAATGATACCATGAGTGCTTTAGGCTGTCTGCAAGATATGTTTTCGGATACCGCCATACAATTACAACTTCTTTACGCCAGAAGGAAACTATCTCATCTTAAATTCGATCAGCTTAAGCCACACTCTGAACTTCTAAATACTCTAGTATCTTCCCAACCACCTTAGCCTGGAATCCACTTTCCACTTGTCCTCCATATGCTCGGGTCTGCTGTTTGACCAATATCTAATGTTATTTCTTACTTCGACCAGACGGGCACTAACATCTTTACTTCAGTTGATGTATAAGTTGACTCCATTGAAGATCTTGAGCTTTCGATGTTGATTCTTTTGAGTATAGTAGACGTCGTTTTTATTGGCTTCAGAATCTAGCAAGGGCTAAGAAGATACGGTTGAGTATGAGCATACTCAACAAGTTCACTAAAAATGAGTGTTTTATGCACTAGCTACAACCACGTACCAAAGGTCATAGGTTATGCAGGTTTTCATAAACATTTCTTCAAAGATTGCTTTTATTACGAAAAACTATGTATGTTAGCCTTCATAGGTTGATTAGAACTTCGTGGAGTTCCTTTCCTATAGTGTTCGTAGCCCCTTCCAGGAACAGGGAGTAACATGTCACACCTTTTACACGCCGCAGAGGTACGTTGCTTTACCCATGAGAGATCCTTATCCATGTTGCACTTCCAGGCGGCCAACCCGTTCACACTTACTTAGTATGAGGCCTGGTATAAGGATCCAAGCCAATCACTACCCTCTCCACGACCCCACATGGAACACGACTCCCCAAGCAGAAATACCTCCGTTAACCCCCATATAGGCAGATATAACCCTGGTAACCCCTTGGAAACTCCAGTGAGCAGATCATGTCCCTGACAACCTCTACCGAAGTGGCCAAAATACCTCCGATAGCCCCTCACAGATAATCTAGACACTAATATCGCGGGGAACAACCTGTATTGATTTAGGTCATAAAACTTTATTTTGCAAAAGTCAAGTGAGATGTTTGGGCTATCTAAAGTTGGGCCATGTCAAAAAAGAATGTGAGGCTTTGTCACGCTATTCTTTGGTTAAACCAAATAGGATGAAATCCTCTATCCACATGATAGATATGGGCAAGTCCGCTCGTATCTTTCAAGTTGTTACTCTCGCCGCGCAAATTTCTAGTGAGGTAAAATAAACTCGGGTTAGGAAAAATATTCAAGCTTCTGCCCGAGGTGTTTGATAGTTGGGCACAGCTCCATATTATGTACCAATACCCCATGATGTCAGTTTTGTTGGAGATATGGACACTCCGTTATAGGTTGTAAACAAGAAAAACAACGAGTGCTTAAAATCTTGAAAACTAAGATAACTAGAGAGCAATCTACAGATGATAAGATACAAATAGAAACATCTTCTCCTACGTCGCATATCGGCGAGCTCTCATATATTTTGCAAGCTTTGGCCATGGCCAACTACCACTGCAACCCACTAGCTTTTGTGCCCAACGAACTCGTGATCGATCATGGTCCGTCTAGACGCAGGGTTCGCTACGACTTGGTGATCAGTGCTGGCGCTCCTCTCAACCACGACAACTACACAATCACAGAGGCAGATGTCACCATGCCACTTCATCTCCGCTTCAATGCTCGCAGAGAACTTCGTCGCAGGCTGAATCACCAAGGTTTTGAGGCTACCCATATGGAAGATTATCCTATTGGTCTAGGTTTGTTTTTGCAAATTAGTTTATTAGAGATCTTGTTCTTAGAAGATCATATACTATCAATGGTTGGATAGGGATCACTTTTGTTAAGCATGATGAAGGTTTGAATATGAGGGTAGCCAATTTAGGACAGGTGAAGTGGGTCATGTTTCTGAATGTTCCACTTGATTACCAAACTGAATACTGGATAGAAAAAGCAGTCTCTCTCTATCTAGAAAGATGGAGGTGTGGTTTAATACTAGCAATGAGAATCATGCCAGTATCCTAGTTAAGGTTTGGGTCATGAATGATGCCTTAGTACCTAAAAGTTTGGTGATGCGTCAGATGGGTGACCATCGTTGTTCTTAGGCTATTCTAGTTTACTTGTTGTGCAGTAATCAGTGAAATGCTCACATGCATGTGCTACCTGAAGATACTGAAGATCAGCCACCTGCAGGTGGTGATCCTCACCCGTTTTATGGACCACATGTCTCTACTGAGTTGCGTTTTGAACAACACCTTCAGAATTGGCTACAGCAGAATGGGTTCTTTGCTCGGGGTAATGCATGTAATACAGGAAATGGTGCTCATGGAGGTTAGAATAGGATTACAACCAGTGCGAAATGGGTACAAGAACTGGTGCGCCACTAGATGCTTTGCCAACTAGGGGTTAGGTTAATTATTAGGCTATGCTGCGGGAACAAGGTGTTCTCTTTTCAGATGGGGTTCACCCTCCTTTCAATGGTCTAACTGACAACCCACTTTCTGCTTGGAATGATATGGTGTCGCAGAACGGTTCTTCATAAATGGAGATATTTCATATTATAACTGGAGATGAGGATGTGGATGAATCATCTGCCCAAGGTGCAGCTCGAGCTTTGATGTTTCACAACAACAATGTTGCAGAAGAGATGGAAGAGATTCCTCCTACGTTCATGATTGCTAGAACTGTTCTGTTCAATTGGCAGCAGCCAAATATGTTTCTTAGATCTTCTTCTATTTTTGGCCCAATCCTGGCCCCCTGCAAGTTTGGTGAAAACTTTTTTTCCCTGCAAGAATTTTCCATAGATGACAAAGAGACAGATGTTGATTTTAGCAACCGTAGAGCGCAAGAAAACTATGGTTTGAGGACTCTCTGAACAATGACCTTCCTCGTTTGCTCGGTGATGCTCGAGAGGATAAAATAAAGGAGACTACAAATGTGACAGGTGAGGTTATACAAGTGCAAAATAAGGTGATACATTGCAAATGTATCTATAATTTTTGATGTTCCATGCTTGGTTTTATCCACTTTCTTGTGTTTTGTTCCAACTTTGGAGTACTTTTCATATGATTTCTTGGACTAACCTATTAACAAGAGCCACAGGGCCAGCTGCCTGCTTTCTGCTGCTTTTGGTTCTAGGAAAGTCAGAAAATGAATATTCTCGGAATTGGACGGGACAAAAGCCAAATTGCCTATTTTTCCGGAAGGGATCAAGTGCCAGAATACGAGACATAGAAGGGCTAGGGGCCGGCCACACCACCTGGCCGCGCGGCCAGGCTGGGCTCGCGCTAGGGGGTGGTGTGGTGGCTCCCGGCACCCCCTCGGCCTCTCCTTCCGCGTATATATTTCCCTCGAGACGAAAACCCTAAGTACCCGATCAAAAATCCACGAAAGAGTCTGCAGCCGCCGTCATCTCCATCCCTAGATCGGGAGGGATCTGAAGCTCTTCCCGGCACCCTGCCGGAGAGGGGAATTCACCCTGGAGGCCTTCTTCATCACCATGCAAGCCTCCGGTGTGATGTGTGAGTAGTTCATCCTTGGACTATGGATCCATGTAGTAGCTAGATGGCTGGTTCTCCTCCTTTGTGCTTTCATGTTTAGATCTTGTGAGCTCCGTTCATGATCAAGATCATCTATTTGTAATTCATACATGTTGTGTTTGCGGGGATCCGATGGATATTGAGATGCTATTTCAGATTGATTATTAATTCTATCATGTCTTTGTTATTTGAGATCTTGCATGCTTTCCGTTGTTAGTATCTATCTTGGCCAAGTAGATGCTAGCAACTCCAAGAGTTAGTATTTATGCTCGATAGTGGGTTCATGCCTCTGGTAATCTGGGGAAGTGACAGAAATCTCTAAGGTACTAGATGTGCTGTTGCTACTAGGGAGAAAACAACAATCCTTTGTTCATAGAACAATTGTATTGTTTACTTTACACGCAGTTTGTAAAGCAATAATCTGTTTCTTGCAACTTAATACTAGAGGGGGTTCGGATGATAACCTGAAGGTGGATTATTAGTCATAGATGCAGTTGGATGGCGGTCTATGTATTATGTTGTAATTCCCAATCAAGTCTTAGAGGAGTCAAGATGATTAGTATATGCATGTATTGCTTTCTCGGTATTTGTCAATTGCCCCGCTGTAATTTGTTCACCCAGCATGCTATCTATCTTAAGGAGAGCCACCTCTAGTGAATTATGGATCCCGGTCCTTTACTTTACATACAATCTATAAACTGTTTCTGCTTTGTGTTTACTTTCTGCAAACTTTTACTTATTTCCATTCGATACGTTTAATCCTTTGTTTTCCGCAAAATACGGTGAGATTGACAACCTCATCGCAAGTTGGGGACAAAGTTCTGTGGTTGTGTTGTGCATGCCTCCACGTTGCTACTAGCACCGATAGTGCGCCCTGCCAAAGCTCAGCTAGTAACACCTTTGGGGTGTTTCCTTGCTCCTACTGGGTCGATTAAACCTTAGTTTCATAACTGAGGGAAAACTTACTGCTGTGCTCATCATACATTCCTCTTGGGGTTCCCAACGAGCTCTACGTCGAAAGTCGAGCGCATCAAGACTTTTTCTGGCGCCGTTGCCGGGGAGTCAAGGACATCTTCACAAGGGGAGTCCCTCATAACCAATCTCTTTACTTTGTTGTTTTTGTTTTGCTTATTTTCCTTTTTGCTTTGCTTGCTTGTTTTGTTCTTCAAAAACACAAAAAAATTAGTTTTGCAAGTTTGCTTTCTTATTTCAAAAACACAAAAAATTAGTTCCTATCCTAAGTTGTCACTATGTCTAGCCTTGCTCCAATCACTATGTCACCCGAGGAAATGATTTTCACTTTTAAACAAGGAATTGAGGAAAGTTTAAGGAAGCTTGGTCTAGAATCTCCGATCTACATGAAAAAACTGAGCCTAAAATGACTCAAAGCTTGTTCCTTAGCAGTTTTTACCTTGGAATTTCTCTTTTCTGTTGATATGCTTTAGATGCTATTGTGGGAGTATATTTCCTCCATAGTAATGAGGATGATGCTATTAATGCTATAAAGAAATTGATCCTCACTTACAACTTGCCTAGCCAAACTGATACTTCTTTCGCAAGAATATTTGCTAGGTTGGACACTCTTAAGGCAAGCACTACTAGACTAGAGAGTTGCTATAATACGCTTAGGGAGCATCACAATTATGTTCCAATAAACTATGAACCATCAAAGTGGTTCCCTACAGTAAAGATTGAGATAAACACTGAAACTTTTCAAGCTCGCTGTGATATCATGTCTGAATTTTGCCTTATGCCCAAAGATATTTATAAATCTCTGAATACTTGGAGGCTCATTGAGGGAGGAAAAGAAAGATCTCTTATAATACTACCATATTACCTCTTGTAATATCTGAAGTAGTGTTTACAAAGATCCTTGGGAAAACGATTTTTATTGATTATCTTGTTATTGAATGTGGAGGAAAAGGACAAATTACACTTGGAAGGTCCCTATTAGAACTCCTTGGAGCAATGATAGATGAGGGAAAAGGGACCATGCACCTTTCTTCTCCACCAAACAATCATATTTTCCCCAAGGATAATAATAAAAGTAAGAGAGGTAAGGGCAAGAAATTTGGTTTTAATGCTTCTTCATTTGAGAACACTTGATTCTTTCTTTGCTTCTTATGTCTAACTTAAAGACGTTAAAAAGTACTTATTGGGAGATAACCCAAAAGTTTTAGATGAGTCTTGGAAGTTATTACCTCTGTAATAACCTCTCCTTATCCTTTTTATTTGCTTTTTGTGCCAAGAGTAACCTCTAATGAGAGTGAAGTAATGATTGGGAAAGTTGCTGTCCCGAAACAGATTTCTATGCTTCACCGTAAACATTCGTGAGAGAGCTCTGTATGTCGGATTGAGCTGTAATTGTTTATGATTATGCCCCAGGTTTTTATCTAACTTTCATTAGTTCAACACTTTTTGATTTGAGCAACAGAATGTCTTCGAAAAAATTCGTCTTTACCTGCTGGTCTGTTTTGACATATTTCTGCCATTTTTCTGCATTTGCTTCTTGTTGGTTCCTTCTTGAGTTCTTTTTGGAATTGAGCTTTTTGAGGGAAGTTCTACAGTAGCTAGTGTTCTAATGGAAGTTTATTTGGTCTTATAACTGAACCTTGAGACTTATTTATCTTAAGTGCACTAATGTTGCTAATGAGATTGTGTGAAGTTTTGTATGAAGGAAAAATTTCAGGTGTATGGAAGGAATGGGTAATGAGATGAATGATGGACTAAAGCTCAAGCTTGGCGATGCCACGCGTGTCACCCCAAGAATTATCCAAGAAGTACAAGCGCCAAAGCTTGGGGATGCCCAAGGCATCCCCTTCTTCATCAATAAAAATCTCAGGTTTCTTCCAAACGCTTCATTTTTATTGTTTCATGCACAGTTGTGTTTTTCTTGGAGCGTCTTCTTTTTCGTTCTCGTTTTGATTTTCATTTTCTTTGGTTTGCTTAGTTTTCTGAATAAATTGGTTGGACCCCCTCTTTCATATTTTTGGTTTGCGAATAGTTTGGTTTGGTTTGGAAAAGAGTAGGAAAGTTCATACTTATGTGGTAAAAAGAGCTCGTTCTTGACTGTGGCTATGCTTTTTCATGCCATGCTTGATATTTTTTTGGCTTTATGCTTAGTATTCTTTGATGTAGCATGACTTGTTATAAACAATTGAGATTGCTTAATGTGCCTTGGATGAATCATGCGCTGTTTTAGCATATTAAAGCATAATATAGTGGTATTCTCCTTTGATGCTTTATTTGGGTTGACTTGGCACATGCTCACACCATGTTATGACTATCTCAAGTCACCATAACATTTATGATCCTTTGGTCTTCAACTTGTAGTATCACTTTATTCTTTGATCAATGATGTTTTGTCGCTCTGCATGATTATGGCCATTATTGCTCTCTTAGTTTGTCGCTCCCAGTCTTTTGCTAGCCTCCACAACAAAGTATGAGTTCCACTCATGCATCCAACTCCCTAAACCAAGTTATTCCAAAGAGTCCACCATACCTACCTACTAGCTTATGCTATTCCAAGTATATTCATGCTTTTGTTTACCTTCTACTTGTTATGAGAAAACTAGCGATTAAAGCTCTCACGAACTTGATGGCACACTTTACTTTACATGCCCTTAATAAACTTGAACCATTGTGTCTTCTATGTTGTATATGCTTGCACTTATTTGTTGGGAATTAGCAGAACCATGCTTTCATGGGGAACGCTTTCAACATTGCAATTGGTACTTGTACCTAGTTGATATCATGCTCTTTTGTATATGGATGTCGTCGGTGTGAAATGAAAGGGAAGCTTGTAAGTCCATGGAGTTATGTATATGTGTTAGAGAAACGCCTGGGCCGCTGGTCTAATCCATGCTGACATGGTGGAAACCTGCAGCGTAACCATAATAAGCTGTCTATGAAGCATTCTTCTTATAAAAAAAGAGTCCTATATTGATAAAAAAGATAAAAAAGAGATACTATGAAAAGAGGAAAGAGAGAAAAAAGCACCATATTCCCATGGTAAATAAGAAGAATGCTGAGATGCTCGTTGTCTGCTTGCCTTGTCATTTTTATATGGGGATTCTTCCGTATCATCGGGCAAGGGGTACCCCGTTGGCGGTTCTCAATGATACACATGTACTTACGATGACAAGAACTTACCGGTGACTAAACTTGAGTAGCATGAGGAGCGGCCCTCGTATACAAGGGACATGAGATTTCTGACTGATACTTTGTCAAGCATGTACACCATAGTTTTTTCACTTTAACCTTAATCACTTCAAGATGCTTATGATAGGGGCAATGAGAGCTGAAAGCTATAAGTACCATAATTTTTGGAAGCTCTTTATGAGACTTGAATCCCTACTTCCTTTTACAAAAGGCCTTTCTTCCACCATTATATTGAGTCTCCACCTTCTATCTTTATGCACCTACTTTGAGAGCATAGTGGCCATTCTTAGTTCTATGTGCATTGTCCCAAGACTAGTTGATTGATGCATAACTTGTTATTGCTTGTTTTAATCTATTGTATCTAGTCACTCTTATGAACTTTGAAGGTGTCCTATGCATTTATATTTGCTACTCTATTGAGGGACAAGCTGAATACTATTATGCTATGTTTTCTTTATGTGAAACAAACAAACGTCTTGCAAAGCATTGTTATTCATGAATATTTTGTTTGTGCCTTTTCATGTTGCATCATAGTTCCTTTGCTTATAGCTAGAACTTTGTCTTTCATGTTATGATTGAAGTACTATGATCCCAACTTTGAGTGTTTTGCAAATACCTTGATCAAGTCTTTGATGGTGCATGTCACCTCAAAAATTATTCTTTCTTTTTATCACTTACCTACTCGAGGACGACCAGGAGTTAAGCTTGGGGATGTTGATATATTGCAAATGTATCTATAATTTTTGATGTTCCATGCTTGGTTTTATCCACTTTCTTGTGTTTTGTTCCAACTCTGGAGTACTTTTCATATGATTTCTTGGACTAACCTATTAACAAGAGCCACAGTGCCAGTTGCCTGTTTTCTGCTGTTTTTGGTTCCAGGAAAGTCAGAAAATGAATATTCTCGGAATTGGACGGGACAAAAGCCAAAGTGCCTATTTTTCCAGAAGGGATCAAGTGCCAGAATACGAGACGGAGAAGGGCCAGGGCCGGCCACACCACCTGGCCGCGCGGCCAGGCTAGGCCCATGCCAGGGGGTGGTGTGGTGGCTCCCGGCACCCCCTCGGCCTATCCTTCCGCCTATATATTGCCCTCGGGACGAAAACCCTAAGTACCCGATCAAAAATCCACGAAAGAGTCTGTAGCCGCCGTCATCTCCATCCCTAGATCGGGAGGGATCTAAAGCTCTTCCCAGCACCCTGCCAGAGAGGGGAATTCACCCTGGAGGCCTTCTTTATCACCATGCAAGCCTCCGGTGTGATGCGTGAGTAGTTCATCCTTGGACTACGGATCCATGTAGTAGCTAGATGGCTGGTTCTCCTCCTTTGTGCTTTCATGTTTAGATCTTGTGAGCTCCGTTCATGATCAAGATCATCTATTTGTAATTCATACATGTTGTCTTTGCGGGGATCCGATGGATATTGAGATGCTATTTCAGATTGATTATTGATTCTATCATGGCTTTGTTATTTGAGATCTTGCATGCTTTCCGTTGTTAGTAGCTATCTTGGCCAAGTAGATGCTAGCAGCTCCAAGAGTTAGTATTTATGCTCGATAGTGGGTTCATGCCCCTGGTAATCTAGGGAAGTGATAGAAATCTCTAAGGTACTAGATGTGATGTTGCTACTAGGGAGAAAACAACAATCCTTTGTTCATAAAACAATCGTATTGTTTACTTTACACGCAGTTCATAAAGCAATAATCTGTTTCTTGCAACTTAATATTGGAGGGGGTTCGGATGATAACCTGAAGGTGGATTATTAGTCATAGATGCAGTTGGATGGCGGTCTATGTATTATGTTGTAATGCCCAATCAAGTCTTAGAGGAGTCAAGATGATTAGTATATGCATGTATTGCTTTCTCAGTGTTTGTCAATTGCCCCGTTGTAATTTGTTCACCCAACATGTTATCTATCTTAAGGAGAGCAACCTCTAGCGAACTATGGATCCCGGTCCTTTACTTTACATACAATCTATAAACTGTTTCTACTTTGTGTTTACTTTCTGCAAACTTTTACTTCTTTCCATCGATACGTTTAATCCTTTGTTTTCTGAAAACACGGTGAGATTGGCAACCTCATCGCAAGTTGGGGACAAAGTTCGGTGGTTGTGTTGTGCAGGCCTCCACGTTTCTACTAGCACCAGTAGTGCGCACTGCCAAAGCTCAGCTAGTAACACCTTTGGGGTGTTTCCTTGCTCCTACTGGTTCGATTAAACCTTGGTTTCATAACTGAGGGAAAACTTACTACTGTGCTCATCATACCTTCCTCTTGGGGTTCCCAACGAGCTCTCCGTCGAAAGTCGAGCGCATCAGAAAGTTAGCAAGGGCCTGGGGAAAGGAAAAGGGAAAGTTCTAACTCACACAGCTGTACGTAGGAGCCCAAGGAACAATATTTATAATGGGTTTAAGGTGGACATGCCAACTGATTCAAGGAAGAGAAAATCCAAGGTCATGAGCAAAGTCGTTCCAACTGTTCTACCTACAAGTAGTGCGTATGGCTTTGAAGATTCAGAAGTGATGAACCCTACATCACCAGTACCTCCACCCATTCCTATTTTAGTTTTGTAGAAGACCGAAACAAACATTTGTGGAATCCCTGCAGAGGAGCTGGAGAAGGACAAGCTTGAGCAGGAGGATATGGAAAAGGACAAGCCCGAGGAGCAGGAGGATGAGGACGCTGCAATCTAGTTCCTTCATGCTTCTAATAAATAAATAGTTGCTAGTTTTCATTCATGGAACCTTTTTTCAGTGGGTTTGTTATCTTATTCAGCACATTGAACTTTACATGTGCTTTTCTGTTTTATTTAGTCATGAACTCAACCACTACAAGAAAAGTTTCCTTCCATAACGACTTGGCCCGATGGTCGTCGTAGAAGGCGCATCTTCCGTGACAAATTTCTCGACTCGGCCGTGGCCGATGGAATTGTTTTCCGGTTTTGCGGCCCTCTACTACGATGGAATCGCTAAAAATATGGAGGAAGCTCGGCTGGCGCGTGGTAGAAGTAAGATTTTTGTTTCCTCGCGCGATGTTGACTCGCCGAAGTCTTTTGAGGCGTGTGGGTCCCAGACATCAGTGTCTCTAGCGGACCATACTTTTTGGTCGTGCCTCCCTGATTTGAAGTCGATAATGTTGCTCGAGGCGTCTGCCATTTAGTCAGGCTGCCGGGTCCCACATGTCAACCTCTCATTAGAAGAATCGTATGTATGATGGATTTTTTTCGCTCGCGCAACCCTTTTCTGAAGTTGATAGCGTTACTCGATGCATCTACCGTTCAATTAGGCAGCTGGGACCCACATGTCATCCTCTCGTTAGAAGAAACATGTGTATGATGGAATTTTTTCCTTCGCTCTTGCTACATATCCTGTTTCGAAGTTAATAGCGCTGCTCGATGCATCTACCATTTAATCAATCTCCTGGAGCCCACATATCATCCACTTCTTAGAATAAACGTGTGTATGATGGATTATGTGCCCTCGGTCGCGTCTTCATGTTTCAAACTTGATAGTGTTGCTCGCTGCTTCACCCGTTTATACAGGCTGGTGGGCCTGACATGTCAGCCTCCTCTGTACAGGAAACGTGTGCATGCTAGACTTTTTCTTCTCTTGCGCCTTCCCGTTTGGAGCTTTGCAACGTTGCTCGATACAACACCTATATAATGTCTCCCTGTTGGGTCCACATGTCTGTCGTCTATGTAGAGGAAACATGTGTATGTTGGATATTTTTTTGATCACATCCGCCGATTTGACCTTGGTAATGTTGTCCCATGCGGCAGGCGTGTATGGTCTTGCTGCTGGGCCCACGTGTCAGTCTCTCTCGACAAGAAACATGTCGATCTTGGTCTTCTTTTTTCTGGTCGTGACTATTGTACAAGTACTTTTTAAATGCGTTCATTAAACTTGATCTCTTGTATGGTAAGTCTAATGGGCACTAGCTGCAGGCAGGTGGGTCGGCCATGTCAGCCTCTCAGTATAAAAATATTGCTACAGATAAACCGTATGCCTTGCCACTGCATAAGAAAATTATTATACTTTTATAAAACGTAAAAAATGTATACTAACATCGTATATAACTTATTTATTTTTCTTCTTAAAAATTGCTTGTCCATCTGCTACGCGTGATTGGTAGCAGCTCAACTAAAAAATGTTAAGTATAAATAATGTAGTAGGTAGTACTTAAAAAACATGGATATGCGGAGTTTTTTAGGGGTGGGTGGACAATGTCCAAAAAAGTTCGAATTGAAGAAAAATGGGCCAAGAAGGGATTGATGGGCTATTTTTTAGGGCTCTCGTCCAATCTAACTGGGCTATTTGCGCGGCTGAACGATCGAAAACATGGCCGAGTTAACGTCTTGGGCTATAATGAGGCCGGATGGGTTAATTTCTTGCGCTCGATAGTTAAAATTGCAAGGTACGTCCTGGGGCTCGGACAGATTCAAAACAAAGACGTCAACAAGGGGAAAACAAGGTATAAAATATGAGCGCCTAGATCTCAGACGCCTGAGAACTTGTTATATTAAGGAGCTGACGTCACCCTACTAATTGTGCTAATTCTCAGTTGTAACCTAGTAGTTGCAACTCATTAAATTCCTAGTTACAAGCTAGTTGTAATAAATGTGTAACCGTCACGTTGCACAAATTGCGAGGTAAATCCAATGGCGAGAGAGGTGACTCTTGAGAACTGAAAAATCTGATAAAATATTCACAGATATTTCTGTGAAAATTGTGTACAAACACTCCGCGCCTTCCAAAACTTTCTGTCGAGACCCCAAACTTTTCTAAGCCCGCCCTCAATCAAGCGACCACCCCATCTCTCTTCAAATTTTGTACCGTTCTTATGGGAGATGCACCAGATTAGAACCAGGCCACAAACTTCTCCACGCCTTAAAAAAAACTTCTCGACGCCTTTCTATCAACAGTGCCGGCCTACCACATTGACTGCACCGTTCTTGACAAGACGCACCGGCCAGCGGTCAGCTCGACGATCCCCATGCTCCGCCTGCTAGATTTAGGCACTATACATTCTTCTTGGTTTTGATTTGTTCTCTACCTCTCCTAGAAATAGTTAAAGCTTGTGACCATATAGATTTACAAGGCGCTTGCTGATGGCTCTGAAATATAGCCATCTAACATCCACATTTAAACTGGATATTAGTCATATTTTTGATTAAATATCTCTCTAAACCCTTACGCAAATGCTAATATTCAAAGGAGTATGCAATCCTTTGTTTTTGTATTTTTCTTGCGCAGATAATGTCGTTTAAAGGAGGGAATCACTACATTAAAGTCAAAGATATGATATTCCCTTCAAACAGAAGAAACCAGGAGCCATTCAGCGAAGGAAGACACCGTAATGACCAACTATACGGCCGGAGCAAAAATTCCGACCGTATAGATCCGGTCGTATAGTTGGCGCCGCCACCGTTAGGTCAAACAGAACAACTTTTGTGAAGGGACTCCTATATAAAGAAGCCTCAAGCAATGGGAAAACGAGAGCCAGACACATCCTCCAGTTCCTCCGCCATCTCTCGCTCTGCCAAATAGCCGCCTCAGATCTCCAAACCCTTCTCCATCTCCATAGCCATACTTCACCACTTGTAATAGTAGATCTCTTCTCCAATTGGCGACACTGTAGGACTATTACTATCAATCTCATGATTTTCATTACAATGTTTGTGATTATTGATCTCATCTCTATGTGTGAGTAATTCTCCTTGGGCTAAGGGCTTTGGCCTAGCCATGTAGCAATTGTGCATGTGAATTATCGTAGATGGGATCATGTATTAGTTTGTATGACATGATGATTATTGTATCCTCTCTTTCCTCAATCCAAGGACTTGTCAGGTACCCAAGACCCCGTGGGTTGAGCCAGGTATAGGGAGTATGAGTGATGACTGATCTGCAGGTTGGGAACCCTAGTGATAGAAGGGGTAGTACGGCTGTATGTGAGGGATTTGCTTGGGATTAATAGTGACATCACGATGCATATCATTAGGTCTCTTTCTTCTATGGATGAGAATAGTAGGTTATTGCCATAAGCGGTTGTGGAGGCAATAGCAATTATGGATGCACTGCCCAAATATAATTTATCTTGCTGTAACAAGTACACACATTGTTTATTTCTACCTTTTATTTCCATCAAATGTTTTGCACAACTACAGGTGAAACCGAACGCCCTAGTATAACACCCTTGAATCGGCCCTATGCAAGTTTTAGCCCTTTTCGCCAAACCCACATAGAAACGATTCAAGGACGCCCACCAGGCACTTTCGTGCAGGTGGAAAACGAAGTAATACCATTACACAACAGTCCTCGATGGGACCCACATAACATATATATATATATACAACAGCGACTCAACGAGTCAAGAATACAGATATACAATACAAAGATCCAAATCACCTTGAAAACGATAGAGCGTCCGACTACGGACAAGATGCAAATGGGGCTAAGAGCCCTGAAGAATAACCAATGGCGTCCATAACCCTGCCCAGGCCAAGCCGGAAGGGTAACCCTGCTAACGACATCGACCTCAAACCTGCTAAAACAAAAGGAGTGCCGACAAAGGGCAAAGGAAAAAGAGGAGCGTCAGTACTGAGGCCAGTACACGGCGAGGCTAGAATTCGGCGGCTCTCGCCTACATAGGTATGGTGGACTGAAGCGGCAGCGAAGCATGCACTAAACAACCTATAGAGACTCGATTTATCTGTCGGCTATTAGAAAGGGATAAGAGAGACCTATTCGGATCCAACCTGATACTAACACCAACCATACCCATCCTAGTATTCCCCCTCGAGATCAAACAAGGAAGTCAAGCCGAGGAAACTCACACGGTTGGCAGTTTTATTTAATCTTTCCATGGCAGTTATCCAGCTTACTAGTCATCTCAGATGTAAGTCAAATTATAACAGTAAACTTTAGTTATAGTTGTCTATGATCGAGAAACTGTGCTCCAAGTCGTCCATAACCGCGGACACGGCTTTTCGAAAAGATTTAACCCTGCAGGGATGCACCAAAGTATCCACACGCACTTTGACCCTTTTTGCCAAATCAATTAACATACACCCATCGGTATGTCGGCGGGGCCTAAGTCATGACGTTTCCCAGACCCAAAGCAAGTTCATGGGGGCCACCCCACTAAGCTACCCGCAACAAAGTCGGCCAGCTCCGGAACGGACCCAGGGTTTGTGCCAATGGCTGTAAACAACTGGGAACCCGAAAGTGTGACTGGGCTTATCGATACCGCGAAAACATTCCACATCCTAAACAGTACAGGTGCTCCACGCACAATCTTAAATAAAGAAGTAAAGCATGGCATAAGTACAGAATAGTAATAAAGCCCCAAACTACTTGTGGCCCCGGTACAATACTTTGAATCAGGTAGTAAGACGATGGGGGTGCCCACACACCCCACCTGTGGTTAGCGCGCTCGATCTCGGAACAGGTGTCAAGAACTCGGGTCCTAGGTGGACACAAGTGGGCGGTTAAAAACCAAATACTTACTATTACCCACCGGTGCCTCTACATTAATCTACCATCAACATTAATTAATAAGCTATAATTACAAACATGATCAACACCACCATTAAACATGTGCCAACCTCCCAACAACTGTGGAACAACGACGACGCGAAGCAACATCTGAGCAAGCAACCACGACTCGCAGTGCCAACTGTCTATCAAACAACAGGTAATAGGAGGTGTCCAAGGCAATATAGAGGCTGCACGGGATATAACTGGTGTACGGAAACTAAAGCATCGCGACACGGATAGCAATAGATCAACAGGAGGAAATAAAGACTATAAATGCAAAATAGGTAAAGGGGAGAGATGCTCGCCTGGGAAACACTGCCGGAGATTCATATCCGAAGAACTTGTCGATACTCGCATCCAAAGATGCGATGCAACTAGGCAATATTAAGCGGAACCGAGGTCCCGATAATTAATTACACGGTTCAAGTTATTTAGATCCCCCACAATTTAAATGTTGTATTAACAGGGTGAAACATGGCATCGGTTCGTTACACCAATTTAAATGGAGTCCGGAATAAGACAAAGGTATCCCGCATATTGACTCCATATTTACTTATTGGGTGAATCGGCATAATGCCCCCAAACCACAGACAGCCATGCATGCATGAAGAATTAATTATGCAACAGTTGATAATGTCATATTATAAAAATAGGGGCTTAGGATCACACATCTAGGTTCGGAAGATCTTGGGTTCCGGGGGTCCGGGGTTCGACAAGGTTCGACGGGAATCGATCTCGGCGGGAACATTATCGGACAACGGAGTAGATCTTGTCGCATCCGTGGTCTTCGGGTCCGTGAAGGAGATCTTGACGCCTGTGACGAAGAACTCGGGTTCAGAAGGAGGTCTTGGCGTTCCGATGGATCGGTCCTCGGGGTCGAAGAACTTGGCGCGCCAGGGTTCGGTCTTGATGTTCCGTGAAGAAGGTCTTAAACATATGCTCCGAGTTGGCGTTCTTGTGGTTCGGGCTCCGGGAAGGAGATCTTGGAGTTCCGCGGTCTTCGGGAGATCTTGTCGGTGCCACAGATGTTCTGGTCCAACTTCTCGTCTTGTTCGCCAGAATGTCTCGATCAACAACGTCACCCTTTGTCACCTCTTGTTACGGTGGTCTTAGGTAACTCGCTTCGTCGGTTTATGTGACCACCACAACGCGCAACATAGGGCCACACCCACACGGTGCCATGCCCGGAGAATAAGCAACAGAGGCTAGATACTGGAGATGGACGTGCACACGGAAAACTGGTTGAGCTGCTTCTACTGTGCATGCTTGAGGGTAGCCAAACACTTCTCTAGCCAGAAGTAGTACGGCCGGAGCCACGATAAAAAAAACAGTGCCGCCACACACATGAACTGCAAGCAGAGGAGGGGCCACTGGAGACCGACGCAGGGTAGCGGATGAGCGCCTTGGTGACGAAGAGGCGCGGGATCAAGGAGAGCTACGTTGGGGGAAGGTTGCTGGGTGGCGGTGAGGCGGAGGTCGCAAGAGGACTGCGTCCATGGAGAACGGCGACGGACGGTAGGGGCCTTGAGCGGGAGACGGGATCGGCGACGCCGTAGAGGGGATGACGAGGGCGAGGACGGGGAAGAGCGGGCGCGGGGAGCTCTCGGTGGGGCCAACTCAAGGGGCGGCGCGCGGACAGCCTTCGATGGAAGGGCTTGACGGAGGGATGGGGGAGCTCGCAGGAGGTGTGGGTCGACGACGGCTCGTGCTCGGGGGTGCTGCACGGGCGGCGAGGGAGGCCGGAGGAAGGGCGCTCAGCGGTGGCGACCGGAGCCGAGCACGGGGACGGGGAGGAGACGGATGAGGCTGGCGGTTCCAGCGAGGAGCTTGCAGCGGGGAGGCACGGCAGGAGGACGGCGGTAGGTGGAGGAGGCACCCGGGAGACGAGGTTAGGGGCGCCGAGGCCGGGCGACAAAGAGACGACCAGGAGGCGGCGGTGGCGACGCGAGAGGAGCGGGGCTCTGCGTGAGGATGGGGATCGAGGGGAGGCGGGGTAGGTGAGCGAGGACGGGGGAAGGAGGCGATGGGAGCGAGGTCGGTGGGGTGGGGCCAGGGCGAGCGGGGTGGGCTGCGTGTCCACTGGATGGACCGGGTGGCGTCGGGCGTAGTGCAGGCGAGCGGGAGAGGCGCGTGGGCGGGTCCCGCGAGGTGGTCGGGCGACCAGGTGGGCGGGAGGCGTAGTGGATTGGCGTGTTGGGCGATGGCGTGTACCGCACACGGGGCTGGGCGGGGCTGGCGGCAGGTGGCGGGGTGGAGCGGGCCCAGCTGGCTGGGTGGCTGGTGTGGTGTGTGTGTTGTGTGTGTGGGGTGATGAGATGGAGGGGGTGCGGTGAGGTGGCGGCCTGGAATTGGACAGGGTGAGGTGGATGGGGCTGGGTAGGATTAGGGGTAGGGTATTTGCTAGAAAAGGGTTTGGGATTTAGCTTAGGTTTTATTTTAGGGCGTGGAGGTGGCCGGCCGGGCTTTCGGGCCTGGCGGGCTGCCTCCTAAAAATATTATAAATATTTTATTTATTTAGAACGAGGCTTTGCCCATCCGTTTTTAGGTAAACCAAAATAATCCGGATGCCTGGGTTTTAATTTGAATAAAGACAGGAATATTTAGAAAACAAAACTAGGCGTTTCGAAAATAGTTTTAGACAAATCCATGCAAGATGATGACGTGCTCAAATGCAATGTGGCATGATGACATGAGCATGCGGTCATGACGATGCAATGCACAAAAACAACGCGATTTTCTAGTAGTGGTTTTAGTGGGGCGCCACACCTAAGCCCTTTCTCTCCATCATCAACAACAACCAAAAGAGGCAAACTACTGGTCCGGTAAAAAGACAAAAGGAATTCTAAAACTCCTGAAGGTCCATTAAAGTAACTTCACTATGCATTCGCTTCCCGTTGATTCGATAACCTAGGTCTACTAAAGAAAAGGAGCAATACTACATTCATAATCTGGATCGAAGGTATCAACCCTTTTCTGGTGCCATTGTCGGGGAGGCAATAGCTGCCCTAGTGAGGTTATTAGGAATCTTGCTAGTTTTAATTCTTGTTTTTAATTTTGTTAGTTTGCTTTCAGTCTTTATTTGATAAACCAAAAAAATTAGTTATTCTTTAAATTCTTGTTTTTACTGTTATAATTTTTAAACTAAGGAAACCCAAAAACATAGGAAATATGGTGTCAACACCCGGATTTTTAATCCCAGATGCCCATTATGCCATACCTCGCGATCCCAGGATTACCATTTTCACGAGACATAACAGATTGGATATCATAGTACATCATCCATTAAAATCCATAATAAGGTCTTACACGAATAAAGGATCTCATGATCCAGTCTTAGTACAAATAAGCAGCGGAATAAATAATAAGCGTAGCGGTGGGCTCCATCTTCAGTGTCACAGGCAATGCTGATGATGGGAGATGATCCTACTTGTCGTAGCCGTCCCGTTGTCCTTCTTCCGGATAGTCCTCCTAATAGTCTGGCCACGGGAATAGCCAGGGATAAAGCCATGAGTACTCTTTAAGTACTCGCAAACTATCACTAACAGGTAAGGTAGTTCTAGTACGAAATGCTAACTCTAAGTTTATTTGCAAAGGCTAATTTGAAACCTAAGCTAAGTTCAGAAGTAAAGAAAGCTAAGTTATTGTTCTAAAATCACTTAAGTTGGGAACATATTTTTCATAGTCACAACCCTGTTATGGTCAAGTCAAGTCACAAGTCATTTCATCAGTCATTTTGAAAACATCTGACGACGGAACAATATGGCCACTCCAACTGTCCATGACCGCGGACACGGCTATTCGAATAGTTTGACACTCTGCAGAGGTGGTACACTTTCACCACAAAATTTGATACATCCATCAAGGATAACCCTGAATCATCATACTTAGTATGCGGATAATCAATCATAACCTTTCAATTACACACCCTAGTACAAGCACCTCTCCTATGATCTTGGCCTCCCAGCCATGGCCATCTGCCATCCTGGGCACTGCATAGGTGGACAACATTTAGAGGTAGCCTCAGCTCAAACCTCTCCCGCGAGGGAACCCATACTAATGCATATAAACTTCCGGCTAAGCCTTACCCAATTCAGGTATTGTGGTTTTACGGTAGAATTGGAATGGTATCGCATCCGAACCCAACCATCGGTTTTTATAAAGGGGCTAAGGCTCGTTCCTCAACATTTTCATCATCATAAACCATTTGTTTTCTCAACGCATGTCAAAACATCTCAATAGCATGACTCATCATTCCAAGGTTTTCATAATCATTTTCACCAAGTATTCCCATCTAAAGTGATCAAGTTTTATGCTTAGCACTAGCCACTAAGGTTAAGAGTGTTCACTAAAGAGGGGTGCTAATCTTCAATCTCATGCCATAGAATGACATCTAAGTATAACTAGATAGGCCAAGTTTTATACTCTTTATGCTATCTATACTATCCTTTCAAAGTCTCATAAAGCATTACTAAAAAAAGAAACTTTGGAAAGCAACAAGTAAAGCTTGCAAGTAAAACTTGGGATGGGTATAAATCAAAAGGTATAACCAAGCATGCCTAAAACATCTTGCTTAGGTCATTTTGTACAATTCTAGCTTGCCAATAATAGCTTTCCTTTGTTGGTGCAGGGGGTGAAATTCTCCTCGTCTTCTTCGGGGTAGAACTCCTCCTCCTCGTAGACTTGGTCGGTACTATCGTCTATAAAGGAATACGGGGTACACAATCACCAAACAATACTTAACTAGTCTATTTAGCACACTAAGGCACACACGTTGATTTGACTCGGGTTTGGCAAACTAACACTTCTCATGCATTCATTCAAGCAAAGAACACGTTACAAACACACACACACCACAACATAAAAGGAAAACAGATGGTTTTAAGAACCATTCTGTAAGCTAAGATAAGGTGGGACCGGTACAACTCAGTCCTACGATAGTGATCAAGTGCATCTACTCATCATCGATGAAGTCAGAGTCATCATCATCGGTGTAGAAGTCCATGGCATCATCCTCCGGGTAGTCATTGTCATCACTGAGGTATGAGTGAATATCCCCCTAGATGTCTTCACCTTCTTCTTCTACTTCTTCTTTTGCTGCAAGCTGAGCTTCTTGCTCCTGGATGGTCTTCTCGAGGTCGGCCACCTTCTTGCAAAGATGAGCGATGGTGCGATCCTTCTTCTCGTGTTGCCAGCGAAGTGATTGATGATCCTTGACGAGCAGGGCGAAAGTCTGGGCCTTCTGGGCAGCAATGGCAAGGTTGTGGTTGGCGTAGGCTCGAGCATTGTCCAATTCCTTCTGTCTATCATACAGCAGGAAGTCAAGATTCTCCACTTGGCGCTTCATCTTCGGGTGACTTGGCATCTCCAATGGAATCCTCATAGAATCACGCCTTGCATAGTGAGCAAAGCGAGTTCCCTGGATCAAGTTGACGTTTTGTCTGCAAAGACGGGCGAGAGCTTCATGCATTGCCCTGTCTAATCCATCTAGCCAGTTGTTCTCTCTCATGGTGAATTGAATCTTCTCAAAAAGGGGTGCTTCCATCTTGCCTCGAAGATCAGCAACTATCAGCCATGGTAATTCTCCTCCTGGGTGGTCATTGAGTTGAGATCCGAAGAATTCCGGATGCGGGCGCTCCAGGTACTCAGACAGTGCATCAAGATCCCTCTCGAAGATCAGTTGGCCTCCATTGCCCAACTGGTAGAACTTGCTGTACTGAACTTCCATCTATAAGAATTTAGGATGAGTAAGTTAGTGAGGTGATCAAGTGTGTCATCTTTTATGTAGTAATGTAAGAATTTTGAGGAAAATGAATTTTTTTGAAAGAATCTCAAGGATAAGAGTGGGAATAGGTTTTCATAAATACTCACTTCATTTGTTTTTGAAACTAAGTTTTTGTTTGGACGTCCATTCTAACTAGGGTCTCCTATGGTCAGGATGGCTCTGATACCAACTTGTCAACACCCAGATTTTTAATCCTAGATGCCTGTTATGCCATACCTCGCAATCCCAGGATTACCATTTTTGCGAGACATAACAGATTGGATATCATAGTACATCATCCATTACAAACCATAATAAGGTCTTACACGAATAAAGGATCTCATGATCCAGTCTTAGTACAAACAAGCAGCGGAATAAATAATAAGCGTAGCGGTGGGCTCCATCTTCAGTGTCACATGCAATGCTAAGGATGGGAGATGATCCTAGTTGTCGTAGCCGTCCTGTTGTCCTTCTTCCGGATAGTCCTCCTCATAGTCTGGCCACGGGAATAGCCAGGGACAAAGCCATGAGTACTCTTTAAGTACTCACAAACTATCACTAACATGTAAGGTAGTTCTAGTAGGAAATGCTAACTCTAAGTTTATTTGCAAAGGCTAATTTGAAACCTCAGGTGAGTTCATAAGTAAAGAAAGCTAAGTTATTGTTCTAAAATCACTTAAGTTGGGAACTTAGTTTTCATACTCACAACCCTATTATGGTCAAGTCAAGTCACAATTCATTTCATAAGTCATTTTGAAAACATGACGACAGAACAATATGGCCACTCCAACTGTCCATGACCGTGGACACGACTATTCAAATAATTTGACACTCTGCAGAGGTGGTACACTTTCACCACAAAATTTGATACATCCATCAAGGATAACCCTGAATCATCATACTTAGTATGTGGATAATCAATCATAACCTTTCAATTACACACCCTAGTACAAGCACCTCTCCTATGATCTTGGCCTCCCAGCCATGGCCATCTGCCATCCTGGGCACTGCATAGGTGGACAACATTTAGAGGTAGCCTCAGCTCAAACCTCTCCCGCGAGGGAACCCATACTAATGCATATAAACTTCCGGCTAAGCCTTACCCAATTCAGGTATTGTGGTTTTACGGTAGAATTGGAATGGTATCGCATCCGAACCCAACCATCGGTTTTTATAAAGGGGCTAAGGCTCGTTCCTCAACATTTTCATCATCATAAACCATTTGTTTTCTCAACGCATGTCAAAACATCTCAATAGAATGACTCATCATTCCAAGGTTTTCATAATCATTTTCACCAAGTATTCCCATCTAAAGTGATCAAGTTTTATGCTTAGCACTAGCCACTAAGGTTAAGAGTGTTCACTAAAGAGGGGTGCTAATCTTCAATCTCATGCCATAGAATGACATCTAAGTATAACTAGATAGGCCAAGTTTTATACTCTTTATGCTATCTATACTATCCTTTCAAAGTCTCATAAAGCATTACTAAAAAAAGAAACTTTGGAAAGCAACAAGTAAAGCTTGCAAGTAAAACTTGGGATGGGTATAAATCAAAAGGTATAACCAAGCATGCCTAAAACATCTTGCTTAGGTCATTTTGTACAATTCTAGCTTGCCAATAATAGCTTTCCTTTGTTGGTGCAGGGGGTGAAATTCTCCTCGTCTTCTTCGGGGTAGAACTCCTCCTCCTCGTAGACTTGGTCGGTACTATCGTCTATAAAGGAATACGGGGTACATAATCACCAAACAATACTTAACTAGTCTATTTAGCACACTAAGGCACACACTTGATGATCTAGTATCATCACAAGATTCAAAGAACTAATTTCATTATTTTTTGAGAAAATTAATTTCTACTCATTGAAATTAATTAAGATTTAATATTCTCCAATTAAAATATGGGATCATGTAGACACATGTCATCACCACATATTCTAATACATGGGAATGTGATTTAAAGTGTTGGTCACATTTTATAAAGTTTAGGTTTATTATTTAATCAATTTAAAGTCACTAGAAATGCCCTAATAGCATTCTTTTGGTACTAGTCCAAAGTCACGGCATGGAAACCTAAATATTTTTACATATTCAGATAGGTATGATCAAATGTGATTTTTGAGAGTTGGAAACAACTCAAAAAATATTATGGTTGATTTTTAAAAAATGTTTGAATGTAGAAAAGTCTATGTCTTGTTATTTATGCTATATGTGATCTCTAACTCCAAATGATTTAAATCCAACGGGCTTGGATAGATAACTTAATTATCTTTCTAACAAAATTTGAATCATATCATTTGGTTAAGTGGATCTCTCTGAAATGATTTTTAAACAAGTGGATAGAATCTAGTTTAAACCTAAATAGAAAAACCTCTATTTGAATCTGTGGGCTAGCGCGTGAAAAGAAATGGGCCGACCCAGTGGCGCTCCACGGCGCAGAGGGCAACTGATAGGGGGGTCCTACACGTCAGCGGCTGCTACTTAGCGAAACGGTACGGGGCATTCTTAGTCGTGCGATTAGAACAGAAATCGACGGCCGTGGTTCATCGTTTACCAGTGAACAGCTCTGGCGAGATCAAACCCTATCATGACACGGTGGGGGTCTATGGGGGCTTACCAGGGCTCCAGCTCGACGTGGCGATGGGGGTGATCGAACTGGTGGACGACAGCGGTTCTAGGCGTGGTCGCGGCGGCTCTTGGGGCAGTCACAATCAACGACGCCTCTTCTCCTCTGCTGCGGCCAGCTCTGGTGGAATTCCGGCGACTGAGGGCTCGATTGGCTCCGGGAAGAAGTGGGGAAGGCTCAGTGGTGAGAGGGGAGTTGAGCGGTGTGAGAAATGAGGCTAGGGGAGGCCTCCTTTTATAGGCTCGACGATGGGGCAGTGCGGCATGGTCAGGTGGTGGTGGCGACGCGTCTATAGGCTGCTAGTGGCACGGCTGGAGGTAGGAGACGATGCGTGGTCTCCTGGTGGTCCTCTACAGCGTAAAGGCGCGGCTAGGGGTTGTCGCGTTTGGTCGGAAATGGTTGACGCTTTGTGCGGCAGAAGCGACATTCGACGCGGCGCGCGGTGGCACTGGGTCAATTGGCGGCGAACGGGCATGTCCGGGCGGCTGCTGGGGTAATGGCGGAGCAGTGTGCGCGGGCTGCGGTCGAGGCGTGGCGTGTTCACGCTTTCGGGCGCGGCGCTCTGGCACGTGCTCGGCATGGCGCAGACACGGTGGGTGCGGGGGGTTCTGAGGTGGTCCAGTGCTTAGCAGGGCTCGGGGAACGGACAGGGGGCGGTGGTGTGATCTATCCTACCTCCTAGGCACGGTGGAAGAGAACGGGGTGGCCTGCTGCGAGCTGTCCATGCTCGACCGGCGGGCATGGCGTCAGGGTGGCTCGACACTGCTGCTAGCGGTGAAGGGGTTGCTGTCTGGGGCTAGGTTAGATGCTAGGGAGACAGAGGACAGATGAGAGGGTCAAATGGGGGACAAGACATTGATCAACAATAGTAATAGTTAGGCAGATTAATTTGTGATCACCAGGTGTTCGACACAATGGCCGCAAGAAATGTAACTTTGATTTTTTGAAAGATTTTTGGTGGGTGTGTTGTTCATAAGCTTGATCATCTGTGGTTGCTTGGGTTTGGCAAGGGGAGTTCATTTGAGTGGTTTTTGAAAAAGTGGGATCTATGCATATGTAATGGATTCACTTTTCAAATGTCATTTAAAATTAGTGGCTAAGTGTTTTTGGTAAGGTTTTAAAGTGGTCCTTGGTAGATCTTTACTTGTACTAGCAAGGGGTGCAAAGATCTAGAATTGTTTCTGTTAGGAAAAGACTTCTAGGAACACCTAAAGTGGCCAAGTGGATTAAAATGGTCAAAATGACCATTTGGTCTTTTTATTCTTATTTGATTTCTTTTTCTTTGGATTTTGTTTTTAAATGGTCTAGATGATGTGTCATTCACCTTTAAACCATTTCACAACATATAGATCAATCAAACATGGCATTTCCAAACAATTCTATATTAATGCAAACACACATATGAATTCCGAATTATTTTAATGATAAAAAGTTTTTCTTAACCCTAAATTGGATGATTTGGATCTTGATCACCTTGATTAAAGTTTTGGGATGTTACATATGGTTGAAAAGAAGCTTGGAGAGTTTGCTACTCCCAATAATGATTATTTGCGTACTCCTATTACTCAGCCAACAATTGCTGCTGATGATTATGAAATTAAGCCCCATTATTTAAGTTTGGTTCAATAGAATCAATTTGGAGGCTCTGCTATTGAAGACGTAGGTATGCACTTAAATACTACTAAAATATGTGATATGATGCGTATAAAAGACGTTGACCCTAATGCGGTCAAATTACGTCTATTTCCTTTTTCTCTAAGAGGAAGAGCTAAAGAATGGTTGCTATCTTTGCCTAAAAATACTATTACATCATGGGTGGGATGTACTTCTTTATTTATGACTAATTTTTTCCCACCTGCAAAGACTATGCAACTCCGATCTAATATTACTGGTCTTAGACAGGAAGAACGTGAGACACTAGCGCTTGCATGGGAGAGGATGAAAGAATCCCTAAGAAACCATCCTAGTCATGGGATGGAAGATTGGTTAATCCTCCATTTATTTTAAAATGTTATTAATCCTGTATCTAAGTCTATGCTTGATACTACAGCTGGAGGAACTGATATGTCCATTTTGCATTACTATTCTATGTCTTAATTCACTATTATTCATTGATATATTTTGTATTGAGAGGTGATACTTATGTTATTTCATCTGTTTTTGCATGGTTGATGACTTTTGGAGCATGGACCGCTGTAGTCAGGATTCTGATGGAAAAGGTGCAGTTTGGAGGCAAAATTCGTGAAGATCAGAAAATCCGGGAAAATATACGGAAAATCCTATTTTTCCAGAAGACGAAGGATGCCAGAAGAGGGAGTGGAGATGGGCCACAAGGGGCCCACACCACCCCCTGGTGCGGGCAGCCCCAGGCCACGCCAGCAGGTGGTGTGGCTGCCCTGGCCCACTCCAGGCTCTCCCCTCTGGCGTATATCATCCTCCCGAAACCCTAGGACTAGGGGAGTGACCACAGAAAGATTCCACCGCCTCTGCGGGGCGGAAAACACCGAGAGAGAAAGATCTCTCCGGCAGACCGATTTCTGCCGAGGGAATTCCTTCCCGGAGAGGAGAGATCGTCGCCATCAATTCCTTCCCGGAGGGATCATCATCATCATCATCGCCACCATCATCACCATCAGCACCTTCATCACCATCTCCATATTGCTGTAACAATTGCGTTGAATCTTGCATAGTTCATAGGGGAAACTTTCCCGGTGTTGATTACTCTTTGTAGTTGATGCTATTGAGTGAACCATTGAATTATTGTTTATGTTCGGATTGTTATACATCATTATTCCATCTCTGATCATGATCCATATGATGTCTTGTGAGTAGTTCGTTTTGTTCTTGAGGACATGGGAGAAGTCATGTTGTTAGTAGTGGAGTTGTGTTGAGAAAGATTCAATAGTTTGATATTTAAGTTGTGGTGTAGTTCTTCTAGTGGTGTCATGTGAACGTCGACTACATGACACTTCACCTATATGGGCCTAGGGGAATGCATTGTGTATTTGGCTACTAATCGTAGGGGTAGCCGGAGTGACATAAACCTAAACCCCCATTAAGAAACCATTGCACAAGGGACATAAGGGTCTTAGAGTTTAAAGCTGTGGTTAGGTTTCTACCTTAATTACTTTCTTGTACTTATGGATGTTTGCAAGGGGTATAATCAGAAGTATGTATTAGTCCTAGGAAGTTCGGTACATTAGCACAGGTTCACCCACACAACACTTAGCAAGCTAAAGAAGATTAATCAACTATATGAAGCGAAAGCACTTGACAGTCTTCCCATGTGTCCTCGAGAACGTTTGGTCATCTTAAGTAATACAACCGGCTTGTCCTTTGCTAAATAAAGGATTGGGCCACTTGCTGCATTTATTCTTATTGTCTTTTATTTACTCGTACTTTATTTACTTGCATTATCAAAACCCCCTAAAAATCTGTTTGCTAAGTATTTGCAGAGAATTCCTGATCCATACCACTAGCCAGCACCTTCTGCTCCTCGTTGGGTTCGACACTCTTACTTATCGAAAATACTGCGATACACCCCCTATACTTGTGGGTCATCAGGAACATTTATGGATAAACATATTACCGAAGCAAAGCAGCTGCGAGACAATATGCAAGACAACCATGCCCAATGGCATGTGGAAAGATCAAACATGAAGAAGGTGAACTCTGTTTCACCATAAGAGAACGAAGATCTCAATGCTAAGTTTGATGAGATCATACTAGCTATAAAAGGTAAGGAAACTCAGGTAAGAGCCACCCTGAAACAAATATTGAAGAAATAGACTTCGTAGCTCATAATGATTACAATCCTGCTTGGAAGAAGAGTTACAATCCTAACTTTCAGAAACACTATGCTAGTCCTGCAGGAAACTCTAATAATAATATGGGAAATAGTAATGGTAGTCTCCAGGAGACACTGGAGTCTTTCATAGACTCACAAAATGAACAAATTAATATTCTAGTTAAAATTATGGAGAACCATGATGCCATGCTTGGTAAACTATCTAACCAAGTTGTTTGTTTAAGGAATGATTTACATGCCCTTCAAGAAACAACAAGGATCGTTGATCACAGCTAGGTAAGATAAACGAGAGTCAAACTGATGAGGATCCAAAGGGAGGAGCTGAGCTAAGTTTGGAGGAAAAGCTGAGCCCAATCCTGTCACGGAACTCAAAATGATGAGGATCCAAAGGGAGGAGCCTGAAGAACTTGATTATAGTAATGCCCCTTCACCAAGCTACACCATCGAAGATCTCGTAAAAAGGATCGACATCAAAATTCCGGTAAGTGAAGGTAATGATGAAGCCACGTATCAACACTTTGTTGATCAAGTAGCAATAAAGGTACGTGAGCTTGAAGAAGAATAGAAGAAAATTGCTGAAAAGTTACCTATTAAACTAGATGACATATTTGAGCCTACTATTAAGATAAAGATCGGAACCAATGAGATAGCTGCACCTTGTGATCTGGGTGCAAGCGTCTCAATAATTCCAAAGAGTCTTTTTAACAAGTTAAATCTTGGCTCCTTTGAAATTACTGAGTTAAAATTGCATCTAGCAGATTCTACCTACAAACAAGCTATAGGGATTAAGGAGAACACTTTAGTTTACATTAAAGGCTGTCCTTCTTTAATTGATTTCGTTATTGTTGACATGCCTGAAGATACAGTTGCTCCTACAATTTTAGGACATCCTTTCTTAAGAACTATTAAGGCTTTGATTAATCCGCATGAAGGTAACGTGAAGTTGCAATTGCCTTTGCGGGATCCTTTTGTTATTCATTTCCCCAGGAAGAAGAAAGCCAATCATGACAAAAAGGAGGCCATCAATTTGAAGGACAATTACTTTGGAGTGGGTGTTCCACTCATCTGGCCCAAGTGAGTACCATCAAGGTCAAACTATTGAATGTAAAAGAGCACTCCATGGGAGGCAACCCATGTTAAATTTAGGTTTGAGTTAAGTTTTTAGTTTTTGTTAAAGTTTTGTTTAATAAAGAGTGCTAGAAAACTCCATTTGAGGATAAGAAATTTGGTAGTACTTAAAATTCTGCTTTATTCATGTTATTGTTGGTTAACAATATTTACTGTCAATTTTTGCCAAAAATAAGGTATATCACTAAGTTACAGGAAAAGAAATAGTTAACGAAGAAACATAATTTTTTTGACGCACACAGAGAGTTTAACTGCCAACTATACAGCGGGAACAAAAATTCCGGCCGTATAGTTCCGGTCGTATAGTTATCTTTGCCATCGATTTTTTTTTGCAATTTGTACTAAGAGTTTAACGACCAACTATACGGCGGGAATAAAAAATTCCGGCCGTATAGCTCCGGTCGTATAGATATCAATGCCCCCGTACATTTTTTTTCATATATACTGAGAGTTTAACGACCAACTATACGGCGGGAATAAAAAATTCTAGCCGTATAGTTCCGGTCGTATAGATATCTATGCCTTTTCAAATTTTCTTTCAAGGGACAGATAGTTTAATGACCAACTATACGGCCGAAACATTTTGTTCCGCCCGTACAGTTGCGGTCGTATAGCTGCACCGCTAGGAGGAAGACCTAATATTTTGTCAAAATGCCAACTATACGGCCGGAACACATGTTCTACCCGTATAGTTGCGTCCGACCATAAAATCCCACGGGAAGGTACTCCCAATTCCAAAACTTCAATCCTCTTACTTTCTTCTACCTCCAAACTCTCTCAAAACCTCAAGGGATCTTCATCTCTACTCAATTTCGTTCGATTTCTTCACACACAAGTGATCTACGGTATGTTTCTCCTCCGATCCTCCAATTACTTTTTGTAAATTCATCTTCGATCTATTGTCATCAATCTAGGGTGAGACCTACTATGAACTAATTGCAATAATTTTCTTACCTAGATTATTATCTTGAGGAGATTGTTTAGTGTGTTTAGATGAGGAATATATTATACTTACTGTTGTTGGATCAAATTTTTTTTACCTTTCTTCAATGTTTTTAGAAGATGAACACAAGGAGCCAAACTCGTGCTCATGCCACCGCTAGCGCTTCTTAGGCTATCGCTCGGGAACACATGGGGATACAGTTCAGGAATGAGGCCCATCGTGAATGCTTCGACAAGATCAAGAATCACGAAGTGAAGGCAACCAAGTGGGCTTGCCCCCTTATATTGAACCAACTCGGTATTTCTGATGATTTCAATTTACTTTGCAATAGAGCTGGCCTACAAAATTTTGTGTACAGTTATGCACTTACTTATCGTCGCTTAACCATTGAATTCCTAAGCTCATTGCAAAGCACCGTTAAAAAATGGCAAGGAGAGGATACTATTTCTTTCCGTCTGATGAACAACAACTACACTTTAACATTAGATGAATGGTGTGCATGCTTTAATTTGCCCAACAATGATATTAATGCTCTACGCGCATCCTTTACTAGCTTAATTCCTTCCCTTGATCAATACTATAATGGAATGAGTTTCACTAGTAGAGTGAACAAGGGGAAGAATATTCAACATCCTGCAATTTTCTATTTGTTCTATGTTATTTCTAACACCTTGCAGGCACGTAATGAGTTCACGAGACTCAACGAGGAGGAAATCTTAGTCCTTGCAAAGGCTGCATACATCAACTGCAACTTGTCACTCAACTTGGGCGCCATCCTTGTGCGCTACCTGGAGAACCAAGCCTCCCAAAGCCAAGGGCTAATCATTGGAGGAGGCATCATCACCGTGCAAGCCACCGCCCTAGGCCTCGACCTACGTGAGTTGCAACCCATACTTGGTGAGACACGTGTTGGTTTCTCCACCTTGAGAGCCCGTGGAATGCTCACTAGGAGAGGTGGTGTTTATTACCTACATATTGCTGGAGTTGGGCGTATCTACCCCGCTCCTTTGCCTAATGGTCTTTTCTCTATTGAGGAAGGACGTTTGCTATATGATGTGCAGGTTGAGCAGTACCAACCCGAGGAAGAGATTCCGAAAGAGGATGAGGACCAAGAGGAGGAGCAAGAGGTTCCTCATCAAGAGGAGCAGCCACAAATCCGGTTCGCCACGTACCAAGATTTCCAAGGACTTGGAGGGACTGTGGAGAGGATGCACAATCTCTCTTTGAACCTCCGAGAATCAAGAAGTAACCTCTCCACTCAATTCCCAAACTGGAGTAATGAATTTTTCCCGCCACCACAATGATTTGAAGGGCTTGCAAAAGCCTAAGCTTGGGGAAGTTTTCTCATGTATTTTTATTTGGCGTTTATTTTATTTTATTTTTCGAGGTTACGTTTTTATTTGAGTTTATAAGCACTCATGTTGGTTTCCCCAACACTTTATCTTTAGTTCTTTTTGTTTGCTTTCAAAAAAATTCTAGCCAAGCTTTGCCACCAATTTTCTATTCTTTATTTCTCTCTCTTAAAAATCACAAAAAGATTTCTCCATTTTCCTTGTTTTCCCTCTTTATTTTCTTTGCGCCACGAGGTCTTCGTATGTTTGCAGGAGAGTGATCGACTTCGAGTTTCCAAGAAACAAATAAAAAGGAAGAGAGAAGTGGAACCAAACATGAGATGTATGCCTTATGACTCGCCACTTTTGAAGTTTGAGAAACCCATGCTAGTTAGTAGTAAATGTTGAGATATTATATTGGTGGAGTGAGTCTTTGTATTGTCGTAAGATTGTAGTTTGCATGGGTATTTAATTGGGCTCATTTTGTTCCAACTCTCATAGTTAACCAAGTCTTGCCTAAAAATTGCTAAACAATTGTAATAAGAAAACGTCTCACAATTGAAGGCTTGGGTGTTGTAGTGCTTAGTCTTGAAGGCTTATTTCTAGAGACGCAAACTACTCGTCCGGTGAAAAGACAAAAGGACTTCTAAAACTCCTAAAGGTCCATTAAAGTAACTTCACAACGCATTCGCTTCCCGTGGATTCGATAACCTAGGTCTACTAGGGAAAAAGAGCTATACTACATTCGTAATCTAGATCGAAGGTATCACTTGGAAATTTGGGTAGGTATGTTCTTTAGGTAAATCTATAGTAAAGCTCTGGACAGAAGAGTTCAAAAACATCTTTAAAAGGACTTGGCAGAGATCGTGTGCAAGCTTTTGACCTGATATATTCCCCATCGTTCTTTGATACGATGGAGCATTTGGCTGTTGATGTACCTGACGAGGAAGTACTTAGAGGTACAGTACATTATGATGGATGTACCCTATAGAATGTCGACTTCGCATTTCCAAGGAGTGGGAAGATTGATACGTCCAAAACGTATCTACTTTCCCGAACACTTTTGCTATTGTTTCTCCTCTAAACTTGTGTGATTTGGATGCAACTAACATGGACTAACGCTGTTTTCAGCAGAATTGCCTTGCTGTCTAGTTTTTGTGCAGAAAATCAACTATCAGGAAAAATCCCGCAAAATATGCCAAAAATCCTATTTCACTAGAAGACTCACGGAGCCAGAATACGAGACGGAGTGGGGCTGGGGCCCAGCCACACCACCTGGCCACGCGGGCTAGGCCTGGCCGCACCAGGGGGTGGTCTGGCCGCCCTAGACACCCCCTCGGTCTACCTCTTCGCCTATAAGATGCCTTCTGACCTAAAAACTCAGGGGGTTCGACGTTTTTCCAGAAGGAGTTCCGCTCCGCCGCCATCACCAGCTTCCACGAAACAGCACCAGAAACTCCATTCTGGCACCCTCCCGGGACGGGGAATTGGAGGAGATCACCGCCATCATCCTCACCATCGCTTCTCCATCGACCATCCATGTTTCCCCCATCTATGAGTGAGTAATCCCCCGATGTAGGCTATGGGGATGGTAGGGATTGGATGAGATCGTTCATGTAATGGCACCAGATTGTTAGGGCATGGTGCCTAGTATCTACTATTAGTACTTTTTCACTTTGTTGCGACTTGTTATGCTTAATGCTTGTCACTAGGGCCCGAGTGCCATGATTTTAGATATGAACATGTTATTGATTCATTATGATAGTATTGTTTTTGGTCTTACCTGCAAGTTGTATACACACGTTGTTGTCCGGAACCAATGGCCCATACTGCTACTACTGCTACTACACATGCACATACACATGCTACACATACTGCTACTACTGCTAAATCTAAAACTTCCGATACTTATGATGCTGCTTCTATTGTGCTTGATAAGAGTGGTTCATTAGGTCCTTTCCTAGATGCTACGATTTCTAGAACTATAGCTGGAAATACTGAAACTCCTAATGAAGACACTACTACACATGTTAGTTCACCTGAGTCTAGTGAGAGCTATGATATTGAAGATGGTTATGTGAAATGACCGATGAATTTATTAAAGAATGTAAAAACACCCATGATAGGAGTGCTGCTAAGAATCTCCTTGAGAGGCGTACTATTAGACCCAAATTGTCTCCTATTGCTAAGTTTGCTGCTTCTCCCATAAACATTAAAGATAAAGATTATGATTTCTCTCTTGATCTATCTTACATAGCTTTTGTTGAGAAAGAACCATTTTGTGGGACTAAGAATGAAAGTGCGGTAGCACATATGACTGAGCTTTCTACCATGAGTGGCCTGTTTTCTGATGATATTAAGATGCGTACTTACTTTGTTGCTAAGATTTTCCCCTTTTCACTGAAAGGAGAAGCTAAAACTTGGTTTAGTAATTTACCTCCTGGATCTATTGATAGCCCTGATTGCTTGATTAGTACTTTCCTGCAGAAATATTTTCCTCCTCGTGCTAGACATGCTATTTTGTAGGAACTTTTTGATTTTAAACAGGGAGAAAAAGAGATATTGCCTGAGTCATGGGCAAGGTTTTGTGCTTTGATTCATGCACAGGCTAGAAGTCCATTACCCAAGAATGAGCTTCTTGATATATTTTATAATGGACTAACTGAAGAATCTAGGACATACCTAGATAGCTATGTTGATTGTGTTTTCAGGAATAGGACTCCCAAGGAAGCTGATGAACTAATGGCTAAAATAAGCAAGAATATGAAGATGGGACTCCTCCTGAACCAGCTATACCTAAAGTAATTATACCTGAACCAGCTATACCGGTGCCTATACCATTATCTAAGAAGAGGGGAGTTATTGAATTAAATGATGAAGTGATGAAGGAAGCTAAGAAATGTCTTAAGGAGAAGGGAATTAAAGCTGCAGATGTCAAGAATTTACCTACTATTGAAGAATTATATAAGCCCATCCCCCATTCATCCACTATTGAGGTACACTCTCTCCAACACTTTGATGAAGGTGATGTTCCTTACCTTAAACCTCCTGATCAATGCTTAGAAGAATTCGATATTTTCATTGTTAAGCAAGATAATTTTAATAAAAGGGTGCAAAATCATCTAATGGAAAACACTAGAGCTATTGTTGAGTTAAAAGATATTGTGGAAAGAACCTCTAATGATGTTAAAATGATTGTTAAACATTTTCAAATGGTTCAAACTCAAATAGATCAACTTATTAAAGTGCAAACAGACTTGCTAGTTAATGCTGCCAAAGAAAAACATGCTTATGAAATTAGAATTAGAAGTGGAGCTACTACCCAGGATCCTCTATATCCTAAGGGGCATCCTAAAAGAATTGAGCAGGACTCTCAACAAGCTGAAAATAGTGGTACTACTCCTAATAAAAGAAAGAAGAAATGTAAAACTATTGTAGAACCCTCTGAACCTGCTAAAGATCCTAATAGTATATCTATCTCTGATGCTGAAACTAAAAGTGGTAATGAAGAAAATGATGTTCCTGATAAAGAAAAAGTTGAAGAAGAACCTGAAAAGCACACTAAGAATACTAAATACACAAAAGAAGATTTTATTGCTAAGAAAGATGGTAGTGAAAGAGAGCCTTGGGTCCAAAAACCTATGCCCTTCCTTGATAAGAAACACAAGTCAAAGGAAGATGAACACTATAATAAGTTTTGTGAGTGGATGAAACCTTTATTCTTGCAAAATCCTTTGACTGATGCTATTAAATTGCCTCCTTACTCAAAGTATATGAAGGATATTGTCTCAAATAAAAGGAAGATCCCTAATGAAGAAATTTCTACTTTGCTTGCTAATTATTCCTTTAATGGTAAGGTTCCAAAGAAACTTGGAGACCCAGGGATTCCAACTATCCCTTGCTCTATTAAGAATAGTTATGTTAGAACTGCTTTGTGTGATTTGGAAGTTGGAGTTAGTGTTATGCTTTTCTCTCTCTATAAGAGACTTCAACTAGAAAAATTAATACCAACTGATATATATTTGCAAATGGCTGATAAATCTACCACTATTCATGTTGGTATATGTGAGGATGTACCTGTTCAAGTGGCTCATACTTGCTTGATATTAACTGATTTTGTTGTGCTTGAAATGCCTGAAGATGATAATATGTCTATTATTCTTGGGAGACCTTTTCTTAATACTATAGCAGCTGTTATTAATTGTAATCAAGGAAAGATGACTTTCAATGTTAATGACAAGGAACATACTATCTATTTCCCCAAGAAGACTGATAGGACTTATGGTTTGAATTCAATTGAACATGTTGAGGGAATTCAAGTTGGAGAAATATATTGTGCCATACCAAGAGAAAAATTTGAAACTATTATGATTGAGACCATTGCTATCAAGGTTGAGGTAACATAATCATTAGTGGGATACAAAGTTTTGTTTCATATAAAATTGTTTTGGTAACAAGGCCTGATCAACCTTGTTCACAAAAGGATTTCATTAAACAAAACAATGTTTGCACCATGATTATCCCCGCTTACTTCTGTTCTATCCATTTAATTTTTGCTTTCGTTTAGTTCTCTTTTCTGTTGTTAGTTGCTTGCGTATTAGAGTGTCTTAGAACTTCTGTAGTTCTAGCCTTGTTTTGTCATTCCATCATTCCATAACATATTTTTCTGTCAGAAAGTCATTCATTTATACCTGAAAATGCCCAAAAATAAAGTGTCTCGAAAAATTCCAGAAAATTCATATTATTTTTTACGTGAAAAAAGGGCAGAGGAGTGCCTGGAGTGACCCAGGGGGCCCACCAGGAAGGCACACCACCAGGAAGGCACACCACCTGGCCCCGCCAGGGGGTGGTCTGGCCGCCCTAGACACCCCCTCGGCTCCCTCTTCGCCTATAAGATGCCTTCTAACCTAAAAACTCAGGGGGGTTCGACGTTTTTCAGAAGGAGTTCCGCTCCACCGCCACCACCAGATTCCACGAAACAGCACCAGAAACTCCGTTCTGGCACCCTGTTGGGACGGGGAATTGGAGGAGATCACCGCCATCATCATCACCATCGCTTCTCCATTAACCATCCATGTTTCCCCCATCTATGAGTGAGTAATCCCCCGCTGTAGGCTATGGGGATGGTAGGGATTGGATGAGATCGTTCATGTAATGGCATCAGATTTTTAGGGCATGGTGCCTAGTATCTACTATTAGTACTTTTTGACTTTGTTGCGACTTGTTATGCTTAATGCTTGTCACTAGGGCCCGAGTGCCATGATTTGAGATCTAAACATGTTATTGGTTCATTATGATAGTATTGTTTTTGGTATTACCTGCAAGTTGTATACACATGTTGTTGTCCGGAACCAATGGCCCCGAAGTGACAAAATCGGGATAACCGGAGGGAATGGCTTTGATGTGAGGATCACATGTGTTCACGGAGTGTTAATGCTTTGCTCCGGTGCTCTATTAAAAGGAGTACCTTAATTGCCAGTAGTTCGCTTGAGGCGCCGCTGCAAACGGGCTGGCAGGACAAAAGATGTTGTGCAAGTTCTCATTGCGAGCACGTATGACTATATATGGAACACATGCCTAGGATTATCTAGTTCTTGGGTGCTTTATCTTATTTATCTGCAATTGCCCTATGTTCTGATTGCTATGTGAATTGTCTTGTCCATGCAATGCCCATCCATCCATCCCTATGCCTACCGCACTTGAATCCCACTGTTTACTGCTATTGTTACTATTGTCTTTACTTTACTACTGCTGGTACTTTACTATTCCTACTACAAAACTGTTGCTACTGATAAACTGGTGTGAGCAAGATTGTTTCCCGGTGCAGCTGAATTGACAACTCAGTTGTTAAGGCTTATAAATATTCTTTGGCTCCCCTTGTGTCGAATCAATAAATTGGATTTCACTTCCCTCGAAAATACTGCGATACACCCCCTATACTTGTGGGTCATCAAAGATATACGTAGAAAATTTGATAAGTGAGTGTTATGCAAAGATATCTTCACATATAAGACTGTAGAAAAGTTCGATATATTAAGATGTCTGACATGGCTATGTTTTGTAGGTTCTTTGTAGAAATAAAAGTACCAGCAAATTTCGGTCTGCCAATAAAAAGACCGGATGGACTAAGATCTAAGGATCATGTAAGATGCTCAAATTGCACTATGAATTGCCTATGAATTGTCCAGATGGGGTAACCTTTTGTATATTTTATAACGTTAGATTTCAGAGCTTGAATTTCTAGCCCTTATATGTGGCCCTGATAGGAGTATAACAACAGCTTCAGCTTGCACTATCAATAGTGTCTGCCATAGCACTGATGTACCTTCTGTGGAGACTGACACAACTGGAGGTCGTCCTGATGAACCTACACTGGATTGCGTTTAGATTCGAAATCCTGCCCTTGACATTGTCGTCCCAAGGAAAAGAAGGTTGTGGATCTGGTAATAACGCCTTCTGTAGAACAAGATCCTGGTGGTGATGATTTCCTATGGCAATCCCTACCATTCTATGACTTGTACGAGTAGTTATCGTAATATAATTGAATTACATGTCCCTCTCTATCGATGAAAATGACATATCTTTTGCCTTGTTTCAAAAATAAATAAATATTTACATGTCTCCTTGTGTTAGTCGATGCAAAGAAGATATTGTTTTCTGTTCAAGTCATCTGAACAAATATGTTTGCATGTAGATACATAAATGTGGATTGGGTGACAAAGTCAGCATAAAATTGCCAGATCAATAACACAAGCATAATGGCATTACAAGAAAAGGAACAGAACCATCTTTTCACCGTGATTGTGAAAAGGAGAGGAGCCAGGAACCACGCCTGCAAGTGGCAGAGGAAAATTCTTGTGCAGCTCAGCTAGCATTAGTTTATCATCGATAATACTTAAGCATCTGAATGTGATTACATACTGGAGTAGTTCTAGTTCCACACTATAGTTCAATAGGCAAAACTGTATGAAATGCGTAAGGTGGCTCCATAATATAGGTTCCAGAGACAAGCACACAAATCATAATAAAGAAAGCTCTGCATCACAGTTCACCACCTTCAGGTGCAACAGTCTCTACACATTGTAAACCCAAATCACCACCTCCTTCAGGTGGCACAATAATTTCGGGAGCAGGATAAGCAGCACCAACAGCAGCGCCATCACTGGTAGCATGAGTCTCCACAATAGGTGAACTATCGAGCACCACAATGTCCTCTAAAGGCTCTTCACTGCCAGCTCCAGCCACACAAGTCTCCGCCGATGGTAAAACCAATCCACCACCTCCATCATATGGCACGACGATGGCAGGTGCAGGCTCATCAGTACCTAGTGTAGCTGCAACTACATCAGTCTCCACAGAAGGTAAACAAGGTGGTGTCTTAGGTGTAGAAACCTGACATCCATTTTCTACTCCATCATTAGGAAACTAAGAATCTTCTTCAACTTTGTGCTTCTGCGGTTACAAGATAAATAGAGATTATAGCGAAAGCATCTGTGTGGGACAACAAGAACATACGTCATTCTATTCATTTACCTTGTCATCTGGGATAGTAGAACTCACATGATTAGAACCTATTTCATCGAGAATCCTCTTTTTCGCTCCTTCCCCTATCTCCTTCTACAGCAAGTTGTACTATTGATTACATGATGTTGATTGCCAAATATATGCAAATGTTCAAAAGTTTGTGCTATCAAACTACCAACTTCGAACGGATCCCCACTGTTCTTAGTTATGGGATCTAGCCTAGAAAACAAGCTTCTATGCAATCCTAGTCTACAAAAAAGGATGGATACCCGAGATAAGAACTACTCTACACATGACAATGTTGCGCAATCGACAATAAAAATTTAACTGCATCATCAACTCTATCATGTAAGTACGGAGTGAATCAAGATACACTCGTTTCACATAAGCTAAAACATGTTATATTATGAAACAGAGGGAATAGGTACGAGTGTTCTAGTATTTCACAAACCGCCATTACTACCGCAGGACAGAGATGACAGATGTTCCACTGCCCTACAGAAGGTTGCCGTGCCGATCTCACTGCCACCTGTAGAGGACGGAGCCGAGGAGCTGGTCGGCAACAATATGGAGCGAGAGTCCAGGGGTGGTAGTGGATGGCAAGAAGGGACTGAGTAAAAGAGGTTGTGTGTGCGTGGGAGGAGGCCAGTGAGGTAGTTAAATCCAGCTTGTCTCGGAAGGAACGCGCTGCCACATGCACTGGCGTGTGCAAAACTCCCTCCCTCTCTTTTCTGCAGCAGCTACTGACAGTAGTACTCTAGCTAGCTTCATCGATTTCTCTGGTACTCCTACTAGTATACCTTTACTACTACTACTAGGTAGACAAGCAGTACTTGTTCAAAAGAAGAAAAAACTAGACTAGCACACCGTCGTGCAGTATTGCCTTGCCAAATCACTGGCGATGCCATGATGAGCAACATGTTTTTACTGGTAAACCTGGAAACATCGTGTTCCTTCCACCGCATGCAGTTTCCGAGCGAAGTACTTACCAACACGTCCAACTTAGGCTTATAGGACCCAAACTGCAGTGAAAAAGAAACAAAACTACGGACCTGCAAGGAGTAATACTAATAGTACTACTATTATACAATATTCTGGAAGAATTTATGTACGGAATAGTAGTAGTAGAGTACAATTGTACTCCTAATAAGGTTCTTTTACAAGCTTGGTGAAATATACATACTAGAGAAACTACCAAGTGTACAAAAGGGGTTTGGTCATACGGAGTATTTTACAAGCCGGAGCGGGTGCAAAACTAAATGCTGAGTACTCGTACCTCAGCTAAAAACCAGCCAAAAGAAAGATTTCAACAGAAGGCCAAGACCAAATGAGCTATCGTTGAACATGCTCGTTCCACTCCAAGGCGTTTGAGAAGCTTGGGATGAACCAAAATGGAGTCTCCGACCATATCTGGCGAGTGTTGGTGTGGAAACCAACAGCTGCATCACCATTCAGACTGAAGCGGCAAATTTTAGGACGCGGCCTGTACTCGTAGCCAATTTCTTGGTGTGATGTGTAAAAACAGTTCCTTCTCGTTGGATGTCCTGGCGGATCATTTTCATCGCCTACTGCAATGTTAATCAGATAGTTCATGGTATGGAAAATAGAATATGATCCAAGGTCAGCTACCCTTTTCTATTGGTTAGCTGCAGTTAACTGGCTTTTGTCCATCGAGAACACCATGCACTCAAACCCAAAAGGATAGGTGCGAATGATGCGACCACAGTGAACAACACTAGTATCATTAGCAATTGCATTGCCTGAGACACCATATGTATAGAACAAAAGAAGTCTTGAACCACCGACAGATCTTGCTAACCACCACCTACTAGGATCATTTTCATCATCGTCCTCAGCAAACCCATGTGTCAGGTAAAGCACATCGCGTGTCGACAGGATAAGGATAGGAGCTTAAAAGGGAAAGAAATGTAACATGGAAATAATAATGATATTGATCTGACATTGTAGAAGTTTATATACAGTAATATTTTCAAAATTCTTGATTATACTTAAGATGTTTGATTCCGTAAAAAATGCCAACCTAGGGAGATGCTATGGAAATTCTAATTCTTTTCGAAATGGGGATATGCTATGGAAATTCTCCTAGAGACACAGTTTGATTCATAGGATCAAATGAAATAGGAAATAATCCTATAGGATCTTGAATGTAAAGTTGATAGGGAAAAAAGCAAGGTTGGATCCTACAAGATTTTGGTGTCTTATATACCAAAGGAAAACCAACAAGGATTATTTGTACGAGATTATATCTTATCTTATCTTACCACTATATAGTATATGAATAACCTTGAATATTGACTGTTGGATCAGGACTTGTGAATCCCAACATTGCCAGCCGTTGGATCTTCTTTTCCATTCTAGCATCTACTTGAAGATTCTATTGATAGTCTTTAGCACAATGAACACTATGCACAATCCTCAAAACACACTTCTCCATCATTCTAGAATCTTCTCCTTCATTTCTCAAGACCATCTTAACAAAATTTACAAGTACTAGTACCTAATAAACATCGACTTCTACATGATAGAAAATACAAGAACTAAATATGCACATGTACTTTATAGATGTCGATCAAATTTCTAATTTTTTGAGCTTTACCTAGTATTATAATTCTATATAGTTATGATATGTCATATGTCTAGTATCTAAGTCTCACGTAAATACTACTAGTAGATACCGTATTTTCCATGGATGTACTAGTACTAGGAGACAAGGCAATACTATCATCAAAACTCAATCCTATGAATCAAATTACTTATATGTAATAAAACTTAGTAAGGATTGCATTCCTCTGAAATTCCTAGGGTATTCGTATGAGTCAAAGAGGCTAAAATTCCTACTAACCAATGAAACTTCAGAAAAAATAGCTTACATCGATTCTGGAATAATATCTGAGTCTCACATCAGTACTTACTACTAGTAGATACCATATTTTTCATGGGATGTACTAGGAGACGAAGCAATACTATCATCAGAACTCAATTATATGAAACAAACTACTTATATGTAAGAAAACTTCCTAAAGATTGCATTCCTCTGAAATTCCTAATTTTTTATGGAATTCCTATTAACCAATGAAAGTTCAGAAAAATTAGCTTGCATCAATCCAGGAATAAAGCTAATAAAATACGTAGGGAGGAGAATTTACCAAGTTCTAGAGACTTCTATGCATAAACATAGCCATTCTCGGTCACGACGAACACACGATCGTGTTGGATAATATCATCACAGTATCTGAAGTAGCCCTAGAACTCATTCACACAAACTGACCATCCATGAATATCATTCCCATTAATGACAGCAATGTTGAATTCGAAAATGGTGACAAGAGAGAAATCTTTGTATCCCCCAGCAGCTGTCAAAACTTGGCAAACGACTATCTTCTGTAGTTTAGTACATCAACCTTCATCAACATCATCCTGAAATGTAAGTGCAGAACCTTCAGTCGGTTAAAACCCCGACACTTGCGGAATAACAATCTTGCGATGAGTGTACAGGTTGACAAGGTCCCACGTGAAATCGGGCTCAACTATGATGATCCAATATCTATTGCCGCCTGCTCGCTACTCATCAAAACCATTTGGCATCACAGCATCGAAGGAGAACCTATCCATCAGCGTTGATACGTTGCAAACGTATCTATAATTTTTGATGTTCCATGCTTTCTTTATATCTACTTTCTTATGTTTTCTCCACACTTTGGAGTATTTTTACACATTTTCTGGAACTAACCTATTAACAAGATGCCACAGTGTCAGTTGCCTATTTTCTGTTGCTTTTGGTTTCAAAAAATCTAGTAAGGAAATATTCTCGAAATTGGACCAGACAAAAGCCCAAGTCAATATTTCACCACAAGGAACATAGAGTCCGGAGGGGAGAAGAAGAGGGGAACCAGGCCGGCCACACCTAGTGGTGGTGCAGCCAGCCCTAGCCGCGCCACCAGGGAGTGTGGGCCCCTGGCTCTCCACCGACCTTGCCCCTTCGCCTATATATTACCCTCGGGACGAAAACCCTAAGTACCTGATCAAAATTCCACGAAAGAGTCTGTGGCCGCCGTCATCTCCATCCCTAGATTGGGAGGGATTTGAAGCTCTTCTCGGCATCCTGTCGGAGGGGAGAGATCACCCTAGAGGCCTTCTTCATCACCATGCCTGCCTCCGGTGTGATGCTTGAGTAGTTCATCCCTGGACTACGGGTCCATGTAGTAGCTAGATGGTTGGTTCTGAAGGGAATATGCCCGAGAGGCAAGGGAATATGCCCGAGAGGCAATAATAAAGTGGTTATTATCTTATTCCTTGTTTATGATAAATGTTTATTTTGCATGCTATAATTGTATTAAATGGAAATGTTAATACATGTGTGTTTAATAAACAAAATACAAAGTTCCTAGTAATGCCTCTCATATAAACTAGCTCATTGATTAACAAGATGATCAAGGTTTCCTGATCATGGACACTGGATGTTGTTAATAACGAGGTCACAACATTGGTGGAATGATGTGATGAACATTCATCCGAAGTATAGCATTACGATCAGAGTCATTATGTTTATATTGCTATAACATCATACAAAGTAATCTTAGTCCTTAGATCATGAGATCATGTTAATTGCTAATACCGGAAGAGTATCTTGATAACATCAAACGTCACACCGTAACAGGGTGACTATAAAGGTGGGTTCAGTGCTACAAAGGTGTTATGTTGAGGCTCATGGATCAAGAGTGGGATTTGTCCATCCCGGTGATGGATAGATATACTCTGGGCCCTCTCGGTGATATCACATTGAAATAGCTTGCAAGCAAGTGATGTGATCACTAGAATGTTATATCACGGGAACGAGAAAAGAGTGCATGTGGGCAATGAGATCAAACTAGGTATGGAGATACCGATGATCGAATCTCGGACATGTAATATATCGCGAGACAAAGGGATTTAGTTACTAGGGTTAAAGGTTCTCACGATCATAGAAATCATCGTTGAATGTGTAGGAGTTAGTATGGATCTCCAGGTCCTGCTTCTGATTATTGATCTAAGAGGGGTCTCGATCATGTCTGCATTATTCGCAAACCGTGGGGTGACACACTTAAGGGATACCGACACTATTTGGAGAAAATATGTTTCAGATAAAGATTTAAGAAAGCACTGGAATAATTTAAATAGACACCGAAACTGTTTCAGGTGAAATTGCTGAATTTGGTTCTGCATGTAATATTGAAATGTTGCAGGGGGTTTTATGTGAATCTTTTTTAATAAAAGTAATTAACAAAATTCTGAATAAAATTAATCAAATAGTTTTATTAAATGAGAGAGCATTAAATTTGGAGAAATTTAATGCATTTAAAGTGGAGACTTTAAATGAGAATGTGAAGGGGCAAATTTATGTTGAGGGAGTTACCACCACATGAATGAGGAGGTGAAGGGTCACCCCTTGGGGCGCCAGCCATGGGGAGGGGCACCCCCTCCTCCTATAAAAGTGCCCCCTCTCACATCTTCACACACACACACCTCCTCGTGAAGGATCTCTCTCCCCCTCTAGTATTTTTCCCCCATGGTCTCGGATTAGCGAGATACATATTCCCGGTGGCTTTATCTGGAAAGAAGTTGCTGCTTCCGCTGCTTCACTGGAGCGAGGGACGGAGGTTGTCGGGGTACCAGACGTGTGTACGATCACGGATGCACTGCTGCTTTGCGGTGCTAGACTTGGTGGTGATGGACTTGCTGGATCTGATGGACGTGCTGGAGCCAGACCTGCTGGACTTCATCACGATCTTGAGATCAGCAAGTGTACGACTACATCATCCATGAGTTCCATCTTGTTAACAAAGCTTTGTTTTCTTCGAGGGTAAGTTCTCTATGGATGTATATCCACCCGTTGCTCTGTATCTAGTAGATAGATCTTGGTGTATAGTTCTCATCATAGGAAATTTTGTTTTCTATGCTGCGAACCCTTCAGTGGTATCAGAGCCTGATCTATGCGTAGGTGCTTTGCACGGGTAGAACACATAAGAGTATGTGGGCGGTGATGATCATGTTATTGCTTCTTATATGTACTTTGGATATTGGTGGCATAGTGGGATGAAGCGACCCGGACCAACCTTACATGTCATCGCATATGAGACCGGTTCCACGACTGACAAGCAACTAGTTTTGCATAAGTGGCTGGCGGGTGTCTGTCTCTCCTACTATAGTCAATATCTGATTTACAACGAGTTGCTAATAACTTAGTTATCATCATTGTGGTTCCATGTTCATAGGTAAGACCGGTTCTATCTTCGAAAGCCCTAAGCCACGTAAAAACTTGCAATTGATAAATTAGAGGCGTCTAGTTTAGATCGTTGCTGGGCTAGTGTCATGATATGGTAATGTTGTAAGTTGATGTATAGTTGATACTCTTACAACACACCTAACGTGTAAGTTCCATAGACCTTGGCCTTACACACAAAGGAATGATAGAGATCATACCACGATGCATATGATGGTGATCAAATGCATGGACCATATCATTCCACTTTACACATATGATGTTCGCATCTTATATTGCTTGTTTGGCGTTTTAGTAGCATTATAAGATGATCCCTCATTTACATATCAAGATAAAAATGTGTTCTTCCTTAAGTATGCACCATTGTATGGATTGTGTTTCGACACATCACGTGATGATCGGGTGTACTCGAGTCCGCGCTTTGATACAACGGGTGTAAGACAGTTTTACACACGCGAGTACTAAGGTTCTTACTTGGCGAGCCTAGCATGTACATACATGGCCTCGGAACACGGACCAAAATCTTAAGCATGAGTCATATAGTTGATATGATGCCCATATTGATGCTCGCCTTTGAAGCCACACCGACTCACGTGATGATCGGACTTGGTGTAGTGGATTTGGTTCATGTAATCACCAAAAAGGCACCCGGGATGTCGTTTTTGAGTGGGAGTTCATTTCTAATTTGGATTAGTCGAACTCAATTTGTCATAAACTAAATCGAAGTGAATTTGCATTTTTGTTGTAGTCATTGGTGTCTGTTCACTACCTTATGCTTAGTTTTAATTAAGATAATAGATAATAGAATTCTGGATATTTACTTTACTAACTGGTATCGTATTGTTTTGAATGTCAATTTAAAGTTTAGAAGTCCTATTGCAAACTTTCAGCAAACTCTATTTACTCCATGAAGTTTAATAAGTAGTATTAAATCAAGAGTAAGAATTCCAATGTTAGTATCTTAAGTATCATGCTTGCCTCCATGATTCTTGATATTCAAAAGTTGTTTTAATATCGAGGTTATCTAGGAGCTGAAATAATTGTTTCATAAACCATCATGTGTGGAAGATATTGTGATATCCGAAACAATGTTTTGGTTGCATTATGATAGAGTATAATTTAGCAAAATACACGTTCTCATATTGTATGAGAATTTGTGAAGAATGGAGATGCTAGGCATCCGGATCTCCCCAAAAGGATTTGGGAACTAACATTATACTCGCGATTCTTCCTTATAGTCTATAGTAGCTTGATCATGAAAGTTGTCATGATAAGGATGAATAGAAGATGTAAGTAAAATGTTTACTACACTAATCGATTACTAAAGAATGGATTTTTGAAAGAACACCAAACATTTGATGATGGTGGTCCACTTCAAAGTGCAAGTCCAAAGGTATTAGTATTTGACTATATAAAATTTGTACTATGTGTCATGTGAATGAGACCACTATTGATGTTGATAGATTCTTTTAAAAGAAAAGGAATTGTTGAAAGAGAATCAATAAAATATTTGGCAGAAAATAAAAGGTTGGAGATGTCCAACTTAGGTATATAGAAGATATACATGTTATGGCTGTATTCCTTGCTTGTTAAACAATGTGGTTCTTAGGTATTGGATACCGATATTGGATACCAAATTAGTTGAAATGAAGTGTCATACAGGACAACACAATTCATGAACTGCAATGACCTAAGTAACTAGCAAGAGAATAAGTGATGATGTTCATCAAAAACAAATAAAGTGTTATTGTGTTTTTTGTTGTCATCAAACCTAGCCTTCAAGATTTGTTTTAATAATTGTTATTTTGTTCCGGTATTATGAGAACAATGGATGTTCAAATAATTACCGTATTCCATAAAGGATGGATGAACTTTTACAAGTCTAGTGGGAGAAATCACATCCATAAACACTATTGCTAAAATGTCGCAAGATAAATGATTGAAAGATCACTTATGAAGTGACATCACTGTTTAAAATTATATTGGAAAGAAAACATGAAGAAACTCCATGTTGATGGATTTTTGGAGTCTTTGATTTTGATCAATTGACGCTTGTGAAACTTTCCTCGAGATAATTGAAACTCCGTCCATAGGCCAAAGAGAAACGGATGACTAACTTATTGGATATTATACAAATTGATGTATATAGTCCATTATATGTAGCCATATGCGATGGATCTTTTTGCTTCATATGCGATGGATCTTTTTGCTTCATATGCTTTCTCCAGAAATTTAATTGAATATATCTATATATTTACCTAATAAGGAAGAAGTATGAAACATTTGAAAATTGTTCAAAGACTTTCAAGATGAAGTGGAAAATCATTGTAACAAGAAAATAAAGAGTTTATGATTCGATCATAAAGGAAGATATTTGAGTTACATGTTTAGAAAAAACACCTAAGATTTGAGGAATTGTTCCATGATTTGTGTTTCCTGATAAACCATAGGAGTATGGCATATTTGAGAGATGAAATCAAACCATGTTTGACATGGTAAGATCAAAGGTGTCATTTATAAAATTGCCATTATGCTTTAAGGATTGAAGCTTTAGAGACTACCGCTTTTACATTGAAAAGAGCACCATCGTGATCCGTTGCAATGACACCATATAAGTTATGGTTTGGGATAAACCCGAATTGTCTTTTCTTAAATTTTGGTATGCTATGCATAAGTAAAATGTTTACAACCAAAGTTGGATAAGCACGTCTTTGCAGGTTATCCCAAAGAATTTGTTGGGAATTTCTCCATAACACTGAGGACAAAAGAGCTTGTTACTTGGAACGTCAAGTTTCTTGAGAAGGAATTTTTCGCGAAAAGTTAAGTGGGAGGACAATAGAACTTTGATAAGGTTGTTGAACCTTAGCTATATATGCTAAGTAGCGCAGCGCCGGAAAGTGTCCCGGTGGCGGGCACAATGCTCATGGCTCGCGTGATTACAAAGGTTGTGATCTCGGAGATTAGCATTCCTATTTAACCACATGGGTCGGTAAGAATCAAATACTGTGATTTGATAAGCAAGTCGTTATTGTTTTGACAATGAGGAACCGACTACATGCAAAGAAGCAATGATGGGCCCTGACTCCATAAAATGACTAGAAGTCATAGAATCCGTGATAGTATCCATACACGAGAAATCAAGTTTCTGAACTTGGAAGACCCTCCAGAAAGGCGTGAAGCCTATCGATCGTGTTTGGATCTATAAAGAAATAGACATGGATGTTTAACATCTATGAAATAGTCGACATGTCAGAAAGAAGTTTACGACAATGTTCAAGGAGTTGACTATGACAAGATTTGATCTTTCATAGCGATATTTAGTATTGATGGATTAATGTAGCAACCACTACATATAATTTGGTATATGGTAGTTGAATAAACAAAACAAGGTTCTTCTAATAGAACGGTTACCTAGGACGTGTACATCACATGGTACGAAGGGTTTTGTTAATTCAAAGGGTGCTAAAAGGGCATGCAAACTTCAATAGTTGAAGTAAGCATAGAGGAGTTGGAATCTTCACCATGATGAAACTGTTAAAAGAGTTTAAATTCATCGGAGATGATGAAGATGCTTGCATTTGCAAGAAATTAAGTGGGAGCACCGAGACATATTTCAAATACATTATGTAGAGGACATATTGTTGATTGGAAATGATGTATCTTGTATTGACACAAGGTAAGAATTTCATTAAAATAAGATTTCGATGAAAGACTTGGGCCAAACCGGCATATTTGGTATCAATATCTATATGGATAGATTGAGGCGCTAATATGGTTGTGCCAGACATACATATATGAGATATCGAAAGGGCTCAATATGGAAACAACAAAAAAGGTTCTTGCTGCATGGAAAGGATTATATCAAGATTCAAGTGTTTCAACACTTGGTGAGTCAAATCACATGAAGATTTTGATCGATTATACCGTGATATGTATATATCCAGAATGTCCTATGCTCTAAATTTTATGAGCACATACCAGAATGATTCATAAGATGATCATTGGACAATAGTAAAGATATTCTTATGAGCTTTGGAAGAACTAAGAATATATCATGTATAAGTGACAAATAGTTAAAGGTAGTTCATTGTAAAGTGTTACATTAATACTGGTTTTGTCACAAGATAAAAATTAAATTTATCTCAATTTAGACTATGGGTGGCAAAATGTAATGGAAAGGATGTTCCATGATGGATTTGGATGAGTTCCAAAGTTGAGACATTGTGACGGATACTACAACAAAAGGCTAAGTATATAACTGCTATAGTAGCAGCAAAGGAGGGCATTTGTGTTAAGTATTTTGTTATCAAACTAGGTGTGGTTCAAAGTGGGCTAATACTATGAAGTTATATTGTATAAGAATAATATCAACATATTTTAACCCGAACGAACTAAAGGTCTCACCAAAGGACTAAATTTATACAATGCCATCTCATTTGAGAATGAGTGATGCGTAGAGACGCAAAGACATGCAAATACACACGGACCTGAAACTGTCAGATCCGGAGATTATGGTAACCACTAGCAATCGCGTATATGCAACACCAGTAATCTTAGTCCTTAGACCATGAGATCATGTTAATTGCTAACACCGGAAGTGTATCTTGATAACATCAAATGTCACACCGTAACAGGGTGACTATAAAGGTGGGTTCAGTGCTACAAAGGTGTTATGTTGAGGCTCATGGATCAAGAGTGGGATTTGTCCATCCTGATGACGGATAGATATACTCTGGGTCCTCTCGGCGATATCACATTGAAATAGCTTGCAAGCAAGTGATGTGATCACTAGAATCTTATATCACGGGAACGAGAAAAGAGTGCATGTCGGCAACGAGATCAAACTAGGTATGGAGATACCGATGATCGAATCTCGGACATGTAATATATCGCGAGACAAAGGGATTTAGTTACTAGCGTTAAAGGTTCCCACGATCACAGAAATCAGCGTTGAATGTGTAGGACTCAGTATGGATCTCCAGGTCCCGCTTCTAATTATTGATCTGAGAGGGGTCTCGATCATGTCTGCATTATTCACGAATCGTAGGGTGACACACTTAAGGGATATCGACACTATTTGGAGCAAATATGTTTCAGATAAAAATTTAAGAAAGCGTTGGAATTATTTTAATAGACACCGAAACTGTTTCGGGTGAAATTGCTGAACTTGGTTCTACATGTAATATTGAAATGTTGCAGGGGGTTTTATGTGAATGTTTGTTAATTAAAGTATTTAAAAAAATTCTAAATAAATTTAATAAAAGTGTTTTATTAAATGAGAGAGCATTGAATTTGGAGAAATTTAATGCATTTAAAGTGGAGACTTTAAAAGAGAATGTGAAGGGGCAAATTTATGTGGAGGGAGTTACCACCACATGAATGAGGAGGTGAAGGGTCACCCCTTGGGGCGCCGGCCATGGGGAGGGGCACCCCCCTACTCCCATAAAAGGCCCCCTCTCACATCTTCACACACACACCTCCTCGTGAAGGATCTCTATCCCCCTCTAGTATTTTTCCCCCATGGTCTCAGATTAGCGAGATACATGTTCCCGATGGCTTTATCTGGAAAGGAGTGCTGCTTCTGCTACTTTGCTGGAGCGAGGGACGGAGGTTGTCGGGGTACTGGACGTGTGTGCGATCACGGATGCACCGCTGCTTTCCGGTGCTAGACTTGGGGGTGATGGACTTGGTGGAGCTGGATATGATGGACGTGCTGGAGCCGGACCTGCTGGACTTCATCACGATCTTGAGATCGGCAAGTGTATGACTACATCATCCACGAGTTCCATCTTATTAACAAAGCTTTGTTGTCTTTGAGCGTAAGTTCTCTATGGATGTATGTCCACCCGTTGCTCTATATCTAGTAGATAGATCTTGGCGTATAGTTCTCATCGTAGGAAATTTTGTTTTCTATGCTGCGAACCCTTCAGGTTCTTCTCCTTTGTGCTACCATGTTTAGATCTTGTGAGCTTCATTCATGTTAACAAAGCTTTGTTGTGTTTGCAGGGATCCGATGGATATTGAGATGCTATTTCAGATTGATTATTGATTCTATCATGTCTTTGTTATTTGTGATCTTGCATGCTTTCTATTGTTAGTAGTTATCTTGGCCAAGTAGATGCTAGCAACTCCAAGAGGGAGTATTTATGCTCGATAGTGGGTTCATGCCTCTAGGAATCTGGGGAAGTGACGGAAATCTCTAAGGTAGTAGATGTGCTGTTGCTACTAGGGAGAAAACAATAATCCTTTGTTCATAGAACAATCGTATTGTTTACTTTACACACTTTGCTTAATGCAATTATCTGTTGCTTGCAACTTAATACCGGAGGGGGTCTGGATGATAACCTGGAGGTGGATTATTAGTCATAGATGCAGTTGGATTATGGTCTATGTATAATGTGGTAATGCCCAATCAAATCTCAAAGGAGTCAAGATGATTAGTATATGCATGTATGCTTTTTTGATGCTTGTCAATTGCCCCACTGTAATTTGTTCACCCAACATGTCATATATCTTAAGGAGAATCACCACTAGTGAACTTTGGACCCCGGTCCATTCTTTTACCATCAATCTACAACTATTTACTGTTTTCTGTTTACTTTCTGCAAAGCAATTACTATCTTCCACACAATACGTTTAATCCTTTGTTTTTAGCAAAACCGGTGAGATTTACAACCTCACTGTAAGTTGGGGACAAATTTCTGTGGTTGTGTTATACAGGATTCCAAGTTGGAAACAACACCTTGGAGGTGTTTCCTTGCTCCTACTGATTAGATAACCTTGGTTTCATAACTGAGGGAAAACTTACTGCTGTGCTCATCATACCTCCCTATTAGGGTTCCCCTACGAGCTCTACATTTTGAGCAAGCAAGACTTTTTCTGGCGCCGTTACCGGGGAGTCAAGGACATCTTCACAAGGGGAGTCCCTCATAACCAATCTCTTTACTTTATTTTATTTGTTTTGCTTAGTTTATTTCTGCTTTGTTGGCTTGTTTCTTTTATCAAAAACACACAAAAAATTATCAGTTCTTTCTGTAAGTTCTCACCTCGTTCTTGGCCTACCATGTTGACACCTAAGTTCACACTGAAAGACCTTTCAATAGGTAGTGGCTCTATAATTGGGGAAAATAATATTGAAGAATTCTTTAACCATGTTAGCAAGCATGAGGATATTGAGGATAGGTCCTTGACAGAACTTGCTCCAAATTATGAAATTGCTGCAGCTTCTTTAATTCACATGTTGGAAGCTAGGTTTGTTAACCTCAACCGCATAATGCAAGTAATGTTTCTTAAACTCAAAGATATTGAGGATCCTAGAAAGAGATTTCATTCTAGAAACTTTGCTTAAGAAATTCTATGATGTTGCTAAAGAAGCTAGAAAAGTCTTCGATCGTTTTAATATGCTAGGCTCATGTGTAGATGTTATTGGTACATGAGAAAATATGGACAAAATGGAACCTAATGGGGAGGAAATTAAGATACCAATACCTTTTAAACTTGTAGGAATGCATGAAGCCTTAGAAAAGAATTTTGATTGGATTGTTCCTGAAAACCTATTTGATGGAAATAGTGAACCAAAGAGCATTGAGAGAGGATCCTCTAGAACTTATTTGGATGAGATACCTTGCCTTGTTGAAGATATTTATGGTATCGATCTTAATGCTTCTTCATTTGAGAATACTTGATTCTTTTCTTGCTTCTTATGCCTAGCTCAAAGGCGTTAAAGAAAAACACTTATTGGGAGATAACACAAATTTCGTTAGGAACCTTTTTGTTTGAGTCTTGGAAGTTATTATCTCTGTAATAACCGCTCCTTATCATTTTTGTGTGGTTTTTGTGCCAAGAGTAACCTCTAATGAGAGAGAAGTAATGCTTGGGAAAGTTGCTGTCCCGAAACAGATTTTTGTGCTTCACTGTAAAAATTCATGAAAAATATCTATACGTCATTTTGAGCTGTAATGTTTTATGCTTCTGCCCTAAGTTGTTATCCAACTTTCGTTAGTTCAACACTTTTCGATTTGAGAAATAGAAGGTCTTCGAAAAAATCGGTTTTTACTTGCTAGTCTGTTTTGATAGATTTCTGTCATTATTTGCATTTGCCTCTTAATCTCTTTCTCTTTGAGTTCTCCTTGATCATTTGAACTTTTTAAAGGAAGTTCTACAGTAGCTTGTGTTTTAATGGAAGTTTTACTTATGTTGAAGCTGAACCAAAAGACTTATTATCTTGAGTACACTAATGTTGCTAATGAAGATTGTGTGAAGTTTTGAATGAAGGAAATTTTAAAGTGTAGGGAAGAGTAATGTGATAAGATGAAGTATGGACAAAAGCTCAAGCTTGGGGATTCCACCCATGTCACCCCAGTAAATATCCAAGAATTACAAGCGTCAAAGCTTGGGGATGCCCAAGACATCCCCTTCTTCATCAATAAAAATCAAAGGTTTCCTCCAAACACTTTATTTTTATTGTTTCATGCACAGTTGTGTTGTTCTTGGAGCGTCTTTGTTTTTGTTCTTAGTTTTCATTTGCTTAGTTTGCTTATTTTGCTTGAATAAACCCCCTCATTCATACATTAGTTTTCAAATAAGTTGGTTTGGATTGGAAAAGAGTAGAAAAGTTCTTGCTTAAGTGGTATAAAAGGAGTTTGTTTTTGACTGTGGCTTAGACTTTGTCATGTCATGCTTGTTACTGTTTTGGCTTTATGCTTAGTGATTATTGCTATAGCATGACTTGTTACAAATAATTGAGATTGCTTAATGTGCCTTGAAAGAATCATGCGTTGTTTTAGCATATTAAAGCATAGTATTGTGGTATTCTCCTTTGATGCTTTATTTGGGTCGACTTGGCACATGCTCACGCCATGTTATGACTATAACAAGTCACCATAGCCTTTATGATCATTTAGTTTTCAACTTGTAATATCACTTTATGCTTTAATTAATGATGTTTTGTCGCTTTGCATGATTATGGCCATTATTGCTCTCTTAGTTGGTCGCTCCTAGTCTTTTCCTAGCCTCCATACCTAGTATGAGTTCCACTCATGCATCCAACTCAAAATAAAACCAAGTTATTCCAAAGAGTCCACCATACCTACCTATTAGCATTTGCTATTCCAAGTATATTCATGTTTTTATCTACCTTCCGAATTAAACTTGTTATGTGAAAATTAGTGATTAAAGCTCTCACAAACTTGATGGTACACTTTACTTTTCTAGCCCCTAATAAACTTGAACCATTGTGTCATATATGTTGTATATGCTTGCACTTATACGTTGGGATTAGCAGAACCATGTTGTCATGGGGAACGCTTTCAACATTGCACTTGTACATTGTACCCAGTTGATATCATGCTCTTTTGTTTATGGATGTCATCGGTGTGAAATGAAAGGGGAGCTTGTAAGTCCATGGAGTTATGTATGTTTGTTAGAGAAACGCCTAGGCGGCTGGTCTAATCCATGCCTAATCATGGTGGAAACCTGCAGCGTAACCATAATGAGCAATCTATGAAGCATTCTTATTATAAAAAAAGAGATAGAGATTGAGAAAAAAGATGAGAAAAGAGGAAAGAGATAAAAAAACACCATTTTCCCATGGTAAATAAGAAGATGTTGAGATGCTTATTGTCTGCTTGCCTTGACATTTTGATATGGTATTCTTCTGTATCATCGGGCAAGGGGTACCCCATTGGCGGTTCTCTATGATACACATGTACTTACTATGACAAGAAACTTACTGGTAACTAAACTTGAGTAGCATGAGGAGCGGCCCTTGTATATACTTTGTCAAACATATACTCCATAGTTTGTTCACTTTAACCTTAATCACTTCAAGATGCTTATGATAGGGGCAATGAGAGCTGAAAGCTAATAAGTACCATAATTTTTGGAAGCTCTTTATGAGACTTGAATCCCTGCTTCCTTCTATGAAGGCCTTTCTTTTACTTTTATGTTGAGTCTCCATCTTCTATCTTTATGCACCTATTAAGAGAGCATAGTGGCCATTCTTAGTTTAATGTGCATTGTCCCAAGACTTGTTGATTAATTCATAACTTTGATATTGCTTGTTCTTAAACTATTTGTATCTAGTCACCCTTATGAACTTTGAAGGTGTCCTATGCATTTATGTTTTGCTACACTATGAGGGACAAGCTGAATACCATTCTCATTATGTTTTCTTTATGTGAAACAAACAAACGTCTTTCAAAGTATTGTTATTCATGAATCTTTTGTTTATACCTTTTCATGTTACAACATAGTTGCTATGTCTTATTGTTAGAACTATATCTTGCATGCTATGTTAGAGTACTATGATCCTAGCTATCAATGTTATAAATACCTTGATCGAGATTGTGATGGTGCATGTCACCTCAAAAATTATCCTTTATTTTTATCACTTACCTACTCGAGGACGAGCAGGAGTTAAGCATGGGGATGTTGATACGTTGCAAACGTATCTATCATTTTTGATGTTCCATGCTTGTTTTATATCTACTTTCTTATGTTTTGTCCACACTTTGGACTATTTTTACACATTTTCTGGAACTAACCTATTAACAAGATGCCATAGTGCCAGTTGCCTATTTTCTATTGCTTTTGGTTTCAGAAAAGCTAGTAAGGAAATATTCTTGAAATTGGACCGGACAAAAGCCTAAGTCAATATTTCACCAGAAGGAACACGGAGTTTGGAGGGGAGACGAAGAGGGGAAGTAGGCCGGCCACACCTGGTGGTGGCACAGCCAGCCCTAGCCGTGCCACTAGGGGTGTGGCTCCTGGCTCTCCACCGACCTGGCCCCTTCGCCTATATATTACCCTCGGGACGAAAACCCTAAGTACCCGATCAAAATTCCACAAAAGAGTCTGTGGCCGCCGTCAACTCCATCCCTAGATCGGGAGGGATCTGAAGCTCTTCCCGGCATCCTGTCGGAGGGGAGAGATCACCCTGGAGGCCTTCTTCATCACCATGCCTGCCTCCGGTGTGATGCGTGAGTAGTTCATCCCTGGACTACAGGTCCATGTAGTAGCTAGATGGTTGGCTCTTCTCCTTTGTGCTACCATGTTTAGATCTTGTGAGCTTCATTCATGATCAAGATCATCTATTTGTAATCCTACATGTTGTGTTTGTAGGGATCCGATGGATATTGAGATGCTATTTCAGATTGATTATTGATTCTATCATGTCTTTGTTATTTGTGATCTTGCATGCTTTCCGTTGTTAGTAGCTATGTTGGCCAAGTAGATGCTAGCAGCTCCAAGAGGGAGTATTTATGCTCGATAGTGGGTTCATGCCTCTAGGAATCTGGGGAAGTGACAGGAATCTCTAAGGTACTAGATGTGCTGTTGCTACTAGGGAGAAAACAACAATCCTTTGTTCATAGAACAATCGTATTGTTTACTTTACACACTTTTCTTAATGCAATTATCTGTTGCTTGCAACTTAATACTGGAGGGGGTTCGGATGATAACCTGAAGGTGGATTATTAGTCATAGATGCAGTTGGATTACGGTCTATGTATAATGTTGTAATGCCCAATCAAATCTCAAAGGAGTCAAGATGATTAGTATATGCATGTATGCTTTCTCGATGTTTGTCAATTACCCCACTATAATTTTTTCACCCAACATGTCATCTATCTTAAGGAGAATCACCACTAGTGAACTATGGACCCCGACCATTCTTTTACCATCAATCTACAACTATTTACTGTTTTCTGTTTACTTTCTGCAAAGCAATTACTATCTTCCACACAATATGTTTAATCCTTTGTTTTCAGCAAAACCGGTGAGTTTGACAACCTCACTGTAAGTTGGGGACAAAGTTCTGTGGTTGTGTTGTGTAGGATTCCAAGTTGGAAAGAACACCTTGGAGGTGTTTCCTTGCTCCTACTGGTTCCATAGCCTTGGTTTCATAACTGAGGGAAAACTTACTGGTGTGCTCATCATACCTTCCTCTTGGGGTTCCCCAATGAGCTCTACATTTTGAGCAAGCAAGCATCAGCTTGCACGGGCTGCCCGCCACTTTGAAGCAGTCTTTGAATTCCCATGGTCTCACCATCAGGTGAGAATGAAGAACACATGGGAGGCCAAACAGATGATAAGAAGGCGTAGTTCTGCTCTCTTTTGCTAATTGTAGAATATGTTTGGACGAACCGATGCGGCTCGTGGCGGTGGTGGCGCCGCAATGGTTTATGAGTACTTGAAGAGGGCCTTGGGCGAACACCTTCTAAAACTGCTCAGGATATTTATAGACCTTGGTCGATCTCACCATGGAAGGAGACTGCAGATGGTGTTTTGGGGGCTTTCTTTGGGGTGGGGTGGGGTGGGGTGGGCGAGGGAGGTAAGATCGTTGGCGGGAGCTGGCGGCCGGGGTGAGATGGAGAAGACAAAGGCTGATGGTGCGTAGTAGTACTACTAGTACTGTAGAAGGTGGGCGAGTGGGGGGTGGGGCTCCAATTGAGGCTAGTTGTACAAACCTCCAACAATTAGAGCCATAGTTGCAAAGAGCTCCAACTGTTGAGCCCCAGGTATGTAAGAAATAATGTTAAGAGGGTTAATCGAAAATTTTGTGCTATGTGCAGTATTTGTAGCCAAAAGCAACTGTATTAGTTTCTTGCAACTATACTATCCTGATTATCTGGAGTTCCCTGCAATTTAGAATCCAATTGTTGGAGGTTTGTGAAATTTCATCTCTCCTCGTGTTTTTAGGAAGCTCTATGACCCATGTTCAAACAAACAAAAATGATCAAAGACAAACAAAAAAGGAAGACCATCTCTTAGAGCTCGTTTGATTTACAGGATTCTCAAAACATAGAAAGAGGAAACTAGAGGAATTTGGATCAAGTATGTGTTTGAATCACAGGGAAAGCAAATTAATTATACCATGAGGTTGGAGTGGATGGAAAATTTCCTAAAAAATAGAGGGCAAAGAAATACTTTGAAGGAATCTCAATTTCCGTGGTTTTCCTATTTCTATATTTTTCCTATCCTGCGTTCCAAACGGGACATAATTCCTATATATTGGAATCCTATGAATAAAAAAACAGCATAGGATTATTTCCTAAGGAAAAAAATCATTAAGAAATCCTTTGAATTTTCTTTGAATCAAAGAAAGAATAAAAAAGGTTTCCTCTCTTAGGAAAAAAAGGAACTCCACCTTTTGGAGAAAAAAAAGAAACTCCACCTCTTGGAGAAAAAAGGAAGTCCATCTCTTGGACAATTCAGTGTGACGAGAGTAGCTACTAGAGTCTATGTCTAGTACTAGCTATAGGACCCAATCGTAGCACGTTATTACTAGTACGTATCAGTCTTTGTAGGTGACTTGAAGGAAACAAAATAAAACTCTGTAGGTAATAAATGGCCATGGAAATTTCCAAGATACACAATCTTTTGCTTGTTCATTTTGATCTGGGCGACAACCGGAGGATAGAGGAGTACTAGTTGCTTCGTGTCTTGAGCCATTGAGCTGGAGTAGAAATTTGAATATCTAAAAACCTGAATTGTCCTGTTAAACCAATGCTCGTTGCATGCATCTTGACCAAACAGACTTACTGCAATATTTTACTGCATGTCTGAAAAACTACGGAGTATACGTAGTAGTAATACTACTACCACGTACTACAAGAAGTACTAGTACAGTAATATTACACAGAGAGTTCCACATTCATCTTGTAGCGCCAAAAGCAGAAGTTGTGTCAATATAGTACTGTACTAGTCACGTGTAGGTTGCCTTACAGGAAAATAAATAGTACGATGAGAAACAAGATCTATCTATCTTTGTACTCCTATTTGCGTATACTAGTAGTACTACTCAGGACAGCATGAGCGTGTGCTCCATTAGTGCGCCTTCGCACGTAGGGTAATCTAGTCCTACTAGTACGGAGTAGATCGCCACCGCATGGTCGAGTGATTATTATGCCTTGGTCCATGCTCTAGTCGTGGGCACGTGCCGTAGCAATAAATTAATTGTAAAAATCAATTACTCATAAATAATTACTCCCTCTATCCTAAAATAGTAGTTACTGACTTGGCTTTGTCTAGATACGCATGTATGTTGACACATTTTAGTACTTAGATGCTCCCGCATTTTCAAATTAGAAAGCATACTAGGTTTTGTCAAAGTCAATATTTATAAAGTTTGACCAACTATATGTACAAACATACTAACTTACATAATGTCAAACACATATAATATGAAAACATGGTTCATGATATTCTGATAACATTGAGTTGATGTCGTAGATGTCCATATTAGTTTCTAGCTATTTAGACAAAATTCCAAGGCAGCCTATCCTGCACGCTGGACCCACGTCGATGGTTGTCCACACCAACGCAATTTCGATGGCAATCCTGGTTTCAGACTTAAATCAAGTCGAATTGACAAGTTTGGGCATAAAATTTCGTAATGACTGAGTTAGATGACTAAAATCAAAGCACCGTAAGAACGGTTAGTGTGTTTATCTTTGGTCCATGTTGTGGAAGTGAATAATTATATAAAAGTTGTAATAAACCCCTAAATACTTCATAATAACATTAGCAACAAACTTAGTTTACATCCAAAATGCATTCTTCCTAGTACCGAAAGAGAACCTACATGCGACTACTACTAGTAAACTGGAGTAGTAAAATAGTACTACTAGGAGTACTATTTATCTGCTAATACACCATTACAGTCTTGATTATCAGCCGTAGTTTAAGATCATTTTTTCCTATCGATGCAAATCCAGAAAGATACATGGGTGGACTATCCAACCTTCGTCAAGAACCACGGTGGCACCCCGAGGTACGTCCTGAGCTTGTCGGACGGGACGTTGGCCAACAACGAGCTGCTCGTTAGCTCGATTACCGCATTAAGGCTCTCGACCATTGAGAAGTCTGCCGACCTTGGCGGGCCAGGCACACAGAGTTCACTGTGTACCGCGTCCACAAGCACCTGTCCTGCCTGATGCACACTAAGGACACGATGGCGGCCGGTCTGAGCGTGCTGATGGTCAGGCCGAACACGACACCGTCATTCCCATGGAGGAAGCGCGTGAATCCCCTCGTGCTTGTTGGTGGTGGAGTCGGGATGAGGCAAAAGAAGGCGCTGCCATAGTGGCCCTAGTTACTATGACCCTGTGGGCCTCCTTCATGTGGGGAAGGGCCCTACCAGCGAGGCAATGAATTCATAGGCGGGATCCATGTAGGAGCACATGCCGTGTGAGCACGCGATCTTGTGCTCGTCGAGCTTCTCGAAGGTGACCAAGCTAAAGCAGCCGTCGTATGGGCCCTCAACCATCGCCTCAGACTGGACGACGTCCATAGCAGCCGGCTCATGGTCGAATCCACCGACGCGGTACAGTAACTTGTGGGACTGGTTATAGAGGGAAGATCGGCTCACCGACGTAGTGCCCGCTGGCCATAAATCCAGGTTGGATGGGTATACTAAAGAGTATGCGAATTGAGTTTAGTACTGTACTGGTACGATTGTGCAGGAATATGCTAGCACCGGCGCACCGGAGGCGGCTGCACTCTGCCACTTTTTTCTTAGACAGTGTCCACACGTTGTACATGCTTCGCCAAAACAAAAAGACTGCAAAAAGTTGACAGGTCAGTAAAGCAGGTGTCGCGCTGTACTGTACCAGACAGTACAGTACATACAGAGGGAGAGACCAAGGCAAGAATATCCACATGAGTGAGAGGCAAGAAGATCTACTCCTAGAGAGAGACAAAAAGCCTGCGGCCTGGTACAGGGTGTACCGTGCTGCATGGGAGAGACCGAGGACTACATGCATGTTTTTGACACCAACCTGTAATTAACTTTTTTGGTCTTATCAAATTTAAATGGCCTTAATAATCCTAGAAAGAGGGAGTACTAATACTAATAGTAGTACATCTTAGAATAAATCAGACAAACTAGTACTGCATTTATTAGTGGTACTTTTTTTGAGAAATTATAATTAGTAGTGGTACTTAGATATGTAAACAACCAATCCAAATTACTACTCCAATAGAGAGTACAATCACTCTGTTTTATGGATTCTTGTTTACTATACGTACTAGTAGTGAAATCTAGAATGTAAATTATTTCAAAACAAATTTTGGCTCTACAATATCTAGAATACACACAAACCTCGAAAGACACTTCATTATTTAGTTTCAGGGATCTTGTGTAAAATGCATAGACTTGGATGTAATTTTCATTTTTATGAGGTCCTTGATGTAACTTGTACTTCCACCGACCACGTGTAAACTAAAGCACCTTGATCCTACGGGACCTACTGATATGTCATAAACGTATCTATAATTTTTGATGTTCCATGCTTGTTTTATAACTACTTTCTTATGTTTTGTTCACACTTTGAGATATTTTTATATATTTTCAGGAAGTAACTTATTAACAAGATGTCAGAGTGCTAGTTGCCTGTTTTCTGCTATTTTTGGTTTCAAAAATGCTAGTAAGGAAATATTCTCGGAATTGGACGGGACAAAAGCCAAAGTAAATATTTTACCCGAAGCAACACGGAGTCCGGAGGGGAGACGAAGTGGTGCACCAGGGCGGCCACACCTTGTGGCCACGTGGCCAGGGGGCATGCCACCAGGGGGTGTGGGCCCCCTGGTGCTCCACCGACCTTGCCCCTTCGCCTATAAAAGCCTCCCGCGATGAAAACCCTAAGTGCCCGATCAGAAATCCACAAAAGAGTCTGTAGCCGCCGCCATCTCCATCCCTAGCTCAGGGGGATCCAAAGCTCTTCCCGGCACCCTTCCAGAGGGGAGAGATCACCCTAGAGGCCTTCTTCATTACCATACCTTCCATGTGATGCGTGAGTAGTTCATCCTTGGACTATGGGTCCATGTAGTAGCTAGGTGGTTGGTTCTCCTCCTTTGTGCTTTCATGTTTAGATCTTGTGACCTCCGTTCATGATCAAAATCATCTATTTGTAATCTTACATGTTGTGTTTGCGGGGATTCGATGGATATTGAGATGCTATTTCAGATTGATTATTGATTCTATCATGTCTATGTTATTTGTGATCTTGCATGCTTTCCGTTGTTAGTAGCTATCTTGGCCAAGTAGATGCTTGCAACTCCAAGAGGGAGTATTTATGCTTGATAGTGGGTTCATTCCTCTAGTAATATGGGGAAGTGACAGGAATCTCTAAGGTTGTAGATGTGTTGTTGCTACTAGGGAGAAAACATCAATCCTTTGTCCATGGGGCAATCATATTGTTTACTTTACACACTTTTCTTAATGCAATTATCTGTTGCTTGCAACTTAATACTGGAAGGGGTTCGGATGATAACCTGAAGGTGGATTATTAGTCATAGATACAGTTGGATTACGGTCTATGTATAATGTTATAATACCCAATCAAATATCATAGGAGTCAAGATGTCTAGTATATGCATTGTATGCTTTCTCAAATCTGTCAATTGCCCCGCTGTAATTTGTTCACCCAACATGTTATTTATCTTAAGGAGAATCACCTCTAGTGAACTATGGACCCAGTCCATTCTTTTACCATTGATATACCATATATAGTTTATTGTTTACTATTTACTGTTTACTTTCTGCAAGCAATTACTATCTTCCACACAATACGTTTAATCCTTTGTTTTTAGCAAAACCGGTGAGATTGACAACCGCATTGTAAGTTGGGGCAAAGTTCTGTGGTTGTGTTGTGCAGGATTCCAAGTTGTTAGAAACACCTTGGAGTTGTTTCCTTGCTCCTACTGGTTCGATAACCTTGGTTTCATAACTGAGAGAAACTTGCTGCTGTGCTCATTATACCTTCCTCTTGGGGTTCCCAACGAGCTCGACGTATCCTGAGCCATCAAGCCTTTTTCTGGTGCTGTTGCCAGGGAGTCAAGGACAGCTTCACAAGGGGAGTATCACACCAATCCCTTTACTTTGTTTTTGGTTGTTGTTTTGCTTAGTTTATTTTTGCTTTGTTTGCTTGCTTATTTATCAAAACACAAAAAAATTAGTTATACTGGTTTGCTTCCTTTATCAAAAACACAAAAAATGACTACTCTTGAAAACACACTAAGTTGTGTAACTTGACTAGCACAAACAACAATGATTTCATGTGCACACCTATTGCTCCACCTGTTCCTGAAGCTACTTTCTTTGAAATTAAACCTGCTTTGCTCAATCTTGTAATGAAAGAACAATTCTCTAGAGCTGGTATTGAAAATGCTGCTGCTCACCTTAATAACTTTGTTGAATTTTGTGAGATGCAAAAACATAGGGATATAAATGGAGATATTATTAAGCTTAAATTGTTTCCTTTCTCTTTGAGAGGAAAAGCTAAGAATGGGTGTTATCCCTAACTAGAAATAGTATTGATTCTTGGATTAAATGCAAAGATGCTTTCATTGGAAAGTACTATCTTCCTGCTAAGATTATATCTATGAGAAGTGAAATAATGAAATTTAAACAATTTGATAATGAACATGTTGCTCAAGCTTGGAAAATAATGAAATCTTTGGTAAAGAATTGTCCCACTCATGGACTGACTACTTGGATGATTATCCAAACTTTTTATGCAGGACTGAATTATTCTTCAAGAAATCTGTTGGTTCTGCTACTGGAGGTACCTTTATGACCATTACTTTGGGTGCTGCAACAGAGCTCCTTGATAATATGATGGTTAACTATTCTGAATGCCACACTGAGAGAGCTCCACAAGGTAAGAAGGTAAATTCTGTTGAAGAAACCTCCTCCTTGAGTGATAAAATTGATGTTATTATGTCTATGCTTGTTAATGGGAAAGCTCATATTGATCCAAATCATGTTCCCTTAGCCTCTTTGGTTGCTCAAGAAGAGCAAGTTGATGTGAACTTCATTAGAAACAACAATTTTAGCAACAATGCCTACGGGAATAATTTTGGAAATAATAATTATAGGCCATATCCTCCCAATAATGGTAATGCTTATGGAAATTCCTACAACAACAATAGAAGTGCGCCCTCTGAACTTGAAGTCATGCTTAAGGATTTTATTAGTAAACAAACTGCTTTCAATAAAACTGTTGAGGAAAAACTTTCGAATGCTAAAAAATATATTATCTTTGTCTGAAGCACAATCCTCTTTGATTAATAAAATGGCTGCTAAACCTGAAACTATGGAAAACCCCTTTGCTGCTACTAATGCCATACAAGTTAGAATTGATGAAAATGTTAGACTGTTAGCTAAATTTAATGCTAAGTGGGAAAGATTTGTACTATCACCACCACTAATGTTGATGCTAGCAAATCACATGAAGTCCCCATTCCTTTTGCAACAATACCTAAAAGCAATGGAACCTTTTCCAATAAAAATGCTGAAATTCTTTGAAATATGGGAAACAATAGCTCGACTACCAAGGATGGTAATTATGATTTTGATCCTGATGGTTGCAATATCTCTTAAGTAACTATGTTCCTACAAAAGCTTGCTAAAAGTCCTAATGCTAGTGCTATGAATATGGCCGTTACAAAACACATTATTGATGCTCTCATAAAAATTAAAGAAGAAAAGTTGAAACATAAAGCTTCTATTCCTATGAAATTAGAAGTTGGTTGGGAACCCATCATTAATATGAAAGTGAATGATTTTGATATCAAAGCTTTATGTGATCTTGGTGCTAGTGTCTCTATTATGCCTAGAAAGATTTATGAAATGCTTGATTTGCCAACATTAGGAGATTGCTATTTAGATGCCCAGCTTAATGATAATGATAAAAAGAAACTCATGGGGACTATTAATGATGTTCTTATTATGGTTAACAATACTTATGTCCCTGTTGATTTCTATGTTTTTGATGTTGAATGCAATGCTTCTTGTCCTATTATTTTGGGAATACCTTTTCTTAGAACTGTTGGTGCCATTATTTATAGGAAACAAGGCACCATTAAATGTCAACTCCCACTCAATAAAGGTATAGAACACTTGCCTAGGAGGAGAGAGAAGATACCTTTTCCTCTTCTATTAAACCAAAATTTGCTCTTAATGCTTCTTCATTTGAGAATACTTGAATCTTGCTCTTATGCCTAGCTGAAAGGCGTTAAAGAAAAGCACTATTGGGAGATAACCCAAATTTTTATTCAGTAAGTTTTTCTTTTGTTGAGTCTTGGAAGTTATCGCCTCAGTAATAACATCTCCGTATCCTTTTTGTGTGGTTTTTGTGCCAAGAATAACCTCTAATAAGAGAGAAGTAAGACTTGGGAAAGTTGCTGTCCCGAAACAGATTTTTGTGCTTCACTGTAAAAATTCGTGAAAAATCTCTATACGCCGGATTGAGCTGTAATTTTTTGTGCTTCTGCCCTAGGTTATTATACAACTTTGGTTAGATTATCTCTTTTCGATTTGAGCAATAGAAGGTCTTCTAAAAAATCGGTTTTTACCTGCTGGTCTGTTTTGACAGATTTCTGCCATTATTTGCATTTGCCTCTTAATCTCTTTCTCTTTGAGTTCTCTTTGATCACTTGAGATTTTAGATGAAATTGCTACAGTAGCTTGTGTTTTAATGAAAGTTTTACTTGTGTTGAAACTAAACCCAAAGCCTTATTATCTTGAATACACTAATGTTGCTAATGAAGATTGTGTGAAGTTTTATATGAAGGAAATTTTAAAGTGTAGGGAAGAACAATATGATGAGATGATGTATGGAGAAAAGCTCAAGCTTGGGGATACCACCCATTTCACCCCAAGAAACATTCAATAAGTACAAGCGTCAAAGCTTGGGGATGCCCAAGCAATCATCTTCTTCATCAATAAAAATCTCAGGTTTTCTTCCAAACACTTCATTTTTATTGTTTCATGCACAATTGTGTTGTTCTTGGAGCGTCTTCGTTTTTTTTTTTAGTTTTTTTTTGTTTGGTTTTCTTAAATAAATTGGTTGGACCCCCGCATTCATATGTGGTTTCAAATAAGTTGATTTGTGTTGGAAAAGAGTATGAATTTTCATGCTTATAAGTGGTACAAAAGGAGCTTGTTTTGACTGTGGCTTAGACTTTAGCATGTCATGTTTGATATTGCTTTGACTTTATGCTTAGAGATTATTGCTGTAGCATGACTTGTTCCAAACAATTGAGATTGCTTAATGTGGCTTGAAAGAATCATGCGTTGTTTTAGCATACAAAAGCATAATATTGTGGTATTCTCCTTTGATGCTTTATTTGGGTTGACTTGGCACATGCTTACACCATGTTAAGACTATAAAAGTAACCATAACCTCTATGATCATTTAGTTTTTGACTTGTAATATCACTTTATGCTTTAATTAATAATGGTTTGTCGCTTTGCATGATTATGGCCATTATTGCTCTCTTAGTTGGTCACTCCCAGTCTTTTGCTAGCCTCCACATGTACCAAGTATGAGTTCCACTCATGCATCCAACTCCAAATAAAAAAAGTTATTCCAAAGAGTCCACCATACCTACCAATTAGCATTATTGCTATTACAAGTATATTCATGTTTTTATCTACCTTCCGAATTAAACTTGTTATGTGAAAATTAGTGATTAAAGCTCTCACAAACTTGATGGCACGCTTTACTTTCTTGCACTTAATAAACTTGAACCATTGTGCCCATCTATGTTGCGTATATGCTTGCGCTTTATAATTTGTAAATTAGCAGAACCATGTTACCATGGGGAACCCTTTAAACATTGCACATTATTTAGTTGATATCATGGTATTTTGCTTATGGATCCCGACAGTGTGAAAAAAGGGGAGCTTGTAAGCTCATAGAGTTTTTATATGTGTTAGAGAAACGCCTGGGCAGCTAGCCTAAGCCATGCCTAATCATGGTGGAAACTTGCATCATAACCATAGTGAGCAATCTGTGAGGCATCCTCAATAAAAACCTATGCAAATAGAAAATAAAAAGATCATTGAGATGCTCATTGTCAGTTGCCTTGTCATTTTGATATGGGATAGCTCCTGTATCATGGGGCAAGGGGTACCCCGTTGGCGGTTCTCTATGATACACATGTACTTACAATGACAAGAACTTACTCGTGACTAAAGTTGAGTAGCATGAGGTTCGGTACTTGTAAGGGCATGAGATTTTCAACTTATAACTTGTCGAGCATATCCTCATATTTGTGCCTCTTTAACCTTAATCACCTAAAGATGCTTATGATAGGGGAAATGAGAGCTGAAAGCTAATAAGTACCATAATTTTTGGAAGATCTTTATGAAACTTGAATCCCTGCTTCCTTCTATGAAGGGCCTTTCCTTTTTACTTTTATGTTTAGTCTCCATCTTCTATCTTTATGAACCTATTGAGAGAGCATAGTGGTCATTCTTAGTTTAATGTGCACTATCCCCAAACTTGTTGATTGATTCATAACTTTGATATTGCTTCCTCTTAAATTATTTGTATCTAGTCACCCTTATGAACTTTGAAGGTGTCCTATGCATTTATGTTTTGCTATACCATGAGGGACAAGCTGAATACCACTTTTATTATGTTTTCAGTATGTGAAACAAACAAACGTCTTTGAATGCATTGTTATTCATGAATCTTTTATTTGTAACATTTTCATGTTACAACATAGTTTCTATGCCTTATTGTTAGAACTCTATCTTTCATGTTTACGTTAGAGTACTATGATCCCAGCTATCAATGTTTTACAAATACCTTGATCAAGATTATGATGGTGCATGCCACCTCAAAATTATTCTTTTTATCACTTACCTACTCAAGGATGAGCAGGAGTTAAGCTTGGGGATGCTTGATACGTCATAAATGTATCCATAATTTTTAATGTTCCATGCTTATTTTATATCTACTTTCTTATGTTTTGTTCAAACTTTGGGGTATTTTTATACATTTTCTAGAACTAACCTATTAACAAGATGCCATAGTGCCAATTGCATGTTTTCTGTTGTTTTTGGTTTCAGAAAATCTAGTAAGGAAATATTCTCGGAATTGGACCGGACAAAAGCCAAAGTCAATATTTTACCCGAAGCAACACATAGTCTAGAGGGGAGACGAAGTGGCACACCAGGGCGGCCACACCTAGTGGCCGCGCGGCCAGGGGGCACAGCACCAGGAGGTGTGGGGCCCCTGGTGCTCCACCGACCTTGCCCCTTTGCCTATAAAAGCCTCCCGGGACGAAAACCCTAAGTGCCCGCTCAGAAATCTACGAAAGATTCTGTAGCCGCCGCCATCTCCACCCCTAGATTAGGTGGATCTGAAGCTCTTCCCGGCACCCTGCCGGAGGGGAGAGAACACCCTAGAGGCCTTCTTCATCACCATGCCTGCCTCTGGTGTGATGCGTGAGTAGTTCATCCTTGGACTACAGGTCCATGTAGTAGCTAGATGGTTGGCTCTTCTCCTTTGTGCTACCATGTTTAGATCTTGTGAGCTTCATTCATGATCAAGATCATCTATTTGTAATCCTACATGTTGTGTTTGTAGGGATCCGATGGATATTGAGATGCTATTTCAGATTTATTATTAATTCTATCATGTCTTTGTTATTTGTGATCTTGCATGCTTTCCGTTGTTAGTAGCTATGTTGGCCAAGTAGATGCTAGCAGCTCCAAGAGGGAGTATTTATGCTCGATAGTGGGTTCATGCCTCTAGGAATCTGGGGAAGTGACAGGAATCTCTAAGGTACTAGATGTGCTATTGCTACTAGGGAGAAAACAACAATCCTTTGTTCATAGAACAATCGTATTGTTTACTTTACACACTTTTCTTAATGCAATTATTTGTTGCTTGCAACTTAATACTAGAGGGGGTTCGGATGATAACCTAAAGGTGGATTATTAGTCATAGATGCAGTTGGATTACGGTCTATGTATAATGTTGTAATGCCCAATCAAATCTCATAGGAGTCAAGATGTCTAGTATATGCATTGTATGCTTTCTCAAATCTGTTAATTGCCCCGTTGTAATTTGTTCACCCAACATGTTTTTTATCTTAAGGATAATCACCTCTAGTGAACTATGGACCCTAGTCCATTCTTTTACCATTGATATATCATCTACTGTTTACTATTTACTGTTTACTTTCTGCAAGCAGTTACTATCTTCCACACAATACGTTTAATCCTTTGTTTTCAGCAAAACCGGTGAGATTGACAACCTCACTGTAAGTTGGGGCAAGTTCTGTGGTTGTGTTGTGTAGGATTCCAAGTTGTTAGCAACACCTTGGAGTTGTTTCCTTACTCCTACTGGTTCGATAACCTTGGTTTCATGACTGAGGGAAACTTGTCATGTGCTCATCATACCTTCCTCTTGGGGTTCCCAACGAGCTCGACGTAGCCTGAGCCATCTCCTACCACAATTAAAAAACAAATACACTGTCCCGATTATCAGACAAAGTGGAACATGATTTCTTATAATTCCAATTTTTTTAGAAATAGGATGTTTCAAGCTTCCCAGCTAACTTCACACACTTTAGTGACTTTTTGCCAATTTAATGAAATTAGGTCAAACATTTGCTACACAAGTAAGGGCAATTGATTGCTATTGAACTAAATGTATTTTCAGAGGTAGATGGGTGCATATTCATGTAGTAAACAATGTCGTGGTGTTAGTTTCCAACTATCAAGAAAGAACAGTTAATTCTCAATTTTTTGAGTGATGACGAGATTGTTCTTTTACGTAAAGAAACTCCGAAGAATATGGATACGAATACCACAAGACAAGTTTTCAAACATAAATAGTGGACCAACATGTTGTACTGACGATACCCATGTTTATGAGCTTTCAAACTTCCAAGCTAACTCCGCCAACTTGAATGACTTTATGCCAATTATTTATCAAATTTAGGTCAAATTTGAAATACAAGTAAATTGTAGGTTGCTTTGAAAGTTTTATTTAAAATCTTCTGGAGGTACCTATTGAGGGGTTAATAAATATAACATAATCCACCGAGAGTTTTGACGACACATTCAACATCTTGCTAAGATTTTGCATCTTAATAGTTTAACCAAATCAGGTCAAAGTTGAGCTACAAGTAAGCGTGAAAGATCGCTCTTGAATTAAATGTCTGTCGATATTTGAATGACTTACTAGCTAACCCTGCCCATTTGAATGACTTTATGTCGATTTTTCGAAATTAGGTCAAATTTGAAACTACAAGTAAATTCTAGGTTGCTTTGAAAGTTCTTTTGGGGGTACCCATCGAGGGGTCACAATCAATATGTCAGAAACCACCGAGAGTTTTGAAGATAGTTTCAACTTCTTGCTAAGATTTTGCATCCTGTCAATTTAACGAAATTAGGCCAAACTTGAGCTACAAGCAAGTAAGCATGATAGATTTCTCTTGAATTAAATGTCTTTTCAAGGGTATATGGGTGCATCTTCTTGTAGTAAACAATGCTGTCAGTGTGAGTTTCCAACTATCGGGAAAGAACATTCAATTTTTTGAGTGATGTCGAGATTATTCTCTCCTATAAAGGAATTCCAAAGAATATGGATCTGAATGCCACAAGCCAAAGTTTCACACATATATAGTGGACCAACATATTGTACTTACGATTTCTCGTGTTTTATGAGTTCTCAAACTTCCTAGCTTATCGCTCTGCCCACTTGAATGACTTTATGTTGATTAATCAGAATTAGGTCAAATTTGAACTATATACTACAAGTAAATTGTAGGTTGCTCTGAAATTTTTACGAAAAAGCTTTTGGAGGTACCCATCGGGGGGTCACAATAAATATATGAGAAACAACCGAGAGTTTTGACAACAGGTTTGACTTTTTGCTAAGATTTTGCATCATGAAACTATTTAAAGAAATTGGATCAAACTTGAGCTACAAAGTAAGCGTGATAGATTGCTCTTGAAATATATGAATTTTCAGAGGTAGATGGGTGCATTTTCTTGTAGTAAACAGTGTCATAGGTGTGATTTTCCAACTATCAGGAAAGAACATTCAATTCTCAATTTTCCGAGTGATGACGAGCGAGGTTGTTCTTTTCCGTAAAGAAATGTCTGAAGAATATTGGATCTGATTGCCAGAAGCCAAGTTTACTGACATATATAGTGGACCAACATGTTGTACCAACAATTCCCATGTTTTATTTATGAGTTTTCAAACTTCCTAGCTAACTCTGCCCATTTGATCGAATGACTTTATGTCGATTTATCGAAATTAGGTCAAATTTGAAACTACAAGTAAATTCTAGGTTGGTTTGAAAGTTTTATGAAAAATCTTTTGGAGGTACCCATCGAGGGGTCACAATTAATATATCATAAAACACCGAGAGTTTTGACAATAGGTTCAACTTCCTGCTAAGATTTTGCATCCTGACAATTGAACAAAATTAGGTCAAACTTGAGCTACAAGTAAGCGTGATAGATTGCTCTTGAATTAAATATTTTTTTTGAGGTAGATCGGTGCATCTTGTTGTAGTAAGCAATGCTGTCAGTGTGAGTTTCCAACTATCAGGAAAGAACATTCAATTCTACATTTTCCGAGTGAAGACGAGCAAGGTTGTTCTTTTTCGTAAGAAGTCCGGAGAATATTGGATGTGAATGCCAGGCCAAGTTTACAGACATAAATAGTGGACTAACATGTTATACCAACAATTCCCATGCTTTATTTATGAGTTTTCAAACTTCCTAGCTAACTCTGCCCATTTGACCGAATGACTTTATGTCGATTTATCAAAATTAGGTTAAATTTGAAACTACAAGTAAATTGTAGGTTGCTTTGAAAGTTCTACGAAATATCTTTTGGAGGTACCCATCGAGGGTTCACAATTAATATGTCATAAAACACCGAGAGTTATTACGATTGGTTCAGCTTCTTGCTAAGATTTTGCATCTTGACAATTGAACGAAATTAGGTCAAACTTGAGCTACAAGTGTGGTAGATTGCTCTTGAATTAAATGTATTTTCAGAGGTGGATCGGTGCATCTTGTTGTAGTAAATAATGCTGTTAGTGTGAGTTTCCAACTATCAGGAAATAACATTCAATTCTACATTTTCCGAGTGAAGACGAGCAAGGTTGTTCTTTTTCGTAAGAAGTCCGGAGAATATTGGATGTGAATGCCATGCCAAGTTTACAGACATAAATAGTGGACTAACATGTTATACCAACAATTCCCATGCTTTATTTATGAGTTTTCAAACTTCCTAGCTAACTCTGCCCATTTGACCGAATGACTTTATGTCGATTTATCGAAATTAGGTTAAATTTGAAACTACAAGTAAATTGTAGGTTGCTTTGAAAGTTCTACGAAATATCTTTTGGAGGTACCCATCAAGGGTTCACAATTAATATGTCATAAAACACCGAGAGTTATTACGATAGGTTCAGCTTCTTGCTAAGATTTTGCATCTTGACAATTGAACGAAATTAGGTCAAACTTGAGCTACAAGTAAGTGTGGTAGATTGCTCTTGAATTAAATGTATTTTCAGAGGTGGATCGGTGCATCTTGTTGTAGTAAATAATGCTGTTAGTGTGAGTTTCCAACTATCAGGAAATAACATTCAATTCTACATTTTCCGAGTGAAGACGAGCAAGGTTGTTCTTTTTCGTAAGAAGTCCGGAGAATATTGGATGTGAATGCCATGCCAAGTTTACAGACATAAATAGTGGACTAACATGTTATACCAACAATTCCCATGCTTTATTTATGAGTTTTCAAACTTCCTAGCTAACTCTGCCCATTTGACCGAATGACTTTATGTCGATTTATCGAAATTAGGTCAAATTTGAAACTACAAGTAAATTGTAGGTTGCTTTGAAAGTTCTACGAAATATCTTTTGGAGGTACCCATCAAGGGTTCACAATTAATATGTCATAAAACACCGAGAGTTATTATGATAGGTTCAGCTTCTTGCTAAGATTTTGCATCTTGACAATTGAACGAAATTAGGTCAAACTTGAGCTACAAGTAAGTGTGGTAGATTGCTCTTGAATTAAATGTATTTTCAGAGGTGGATCGGTGCATCTTGTTGTAGTAAATAATGCTGTCAGTGTGAGTTTCCAACTATCAGGAAAGAACATTCAATTCTACATTTTCTGAGTGAAGACGAGGGAGGTTATTCTTTTTCTTAAGAAGTCCGGAGAATATTGGATGTGAATGCCACACCAAGTTTACACACATGTATAGTGGACCAACATGTTGTACCAACGATTCCCATGTTTTATGAGCTTTCAAACTTCCTAGCTAACTCTACCCATTTGAATGACTTTAAGTCGATTTATCGAAATTAGGTCAAATTTGAAACTACAAGTAATTGTAGGTTTTGCTTTGAAAGTTTTACAAAAAAGCTTCTAATTTGGAGGTACCCATCGAGGGGTCACAATTAATATATCAGAAAACAACGATAGTCTTGACGATAGGTTCAACTTCTTGCTAAGATTTTGCATCTTGAAAATTTAACGAAATTATGTCAAACTTGAGCTACAAGTAAGCGCGATAGATTGCTCTTGAATTAAATGTCATTTCAAAGGTAGATGGGTGCATTTTATGGTAGTAAGCAATGCCATGGGTGTGAGTGTCCAACTACCAGGAAAGAACATTCAATTCTACATTTTCCGAGTGAAGACGAGTGGGTTGTTCTTTTCTGTAAAGAGAAGTCCAAAGAATATTGGATGTGGATGCCACAAGCCAAGTTGACATACATATATAGTGGATCGACAAAATGTTGTACTTGTGATTCCCACGTTTTATGAGTTTTCGAGCTTCCTAGTTAACCCCGCCCATTTGAATGACTTTATGTCGATATCTCGGAATTAGCTCAAATTTGAAACTACAAGTAAATTGTAGGTTTTGCTTTGATAGTTTTACGAAAAAGCTTTTGGAGGTACCCATCGAGGGATCAAAATTAATATATCAGAAACCAGTGAGAGTTTTGACGATAGGTTCAACTTCTTGCTAAGACTTTGCATCTTGACAATCTAACAAAATTAGGTCAAACTTGAGCTAGCTACAAGTAAACGCCATAGACTGCTCTTGAATTAAATGTCTTTTAGAGGTAGATCATCGGTGCATCTTCTTGTAGTAAATAGTGTCGTTGGTGTGAGTTTCCAACTATCACGAAAGAACATTCAATTCTACATTTTCCAAGTGAATACGAGCGAGGTTGTTCTTTTTCCTAAAGAAAAGTCCAAAGAATATTGGATCTAAATACCACAAGCCAAGTTTACATACATATATATTGGAGCAACATGTTGTACCAACGATTCCCATGTTTTATGTGTTTTCAAACATCCCAGCTAACTCTGCCCATTAGAATGACTTTTTGTCAATTTATCGAAATTAGGTCAAATTTGAAACTACAAGTACTAGTAAATTGCACATGCCCTACACGTGAGACTCAGATAATACACGTTTGACATATCATCACTATATAAAATTATAATAGGTAAAGCAGAAAAAATACAATAGGTAAAATTTGAACTACTACAAGTAAACTTTGTAGGTTGCTTTGAAAGTTTTATGAAAAAGCTCTTAGAGGTACCCATCGGAGGGGGCAGGGGGGGTCAATTAATATATTAGAAACCACAAAGATTTCTGACGACAGGTTCATCCTCTTGCTAAGATTTTGCATCTTGACAGTTTAATGAAATTAGGTCAAACTTGAGCTACAAGTAAGCGTGATAGATTGCTCTTGAATTTAATGAAATTAGGTCAAACTTGAACTAAAAGTAATAAATTGTAGGCTGCTTTGAAAGTTTTATGAAAAAAGCTTCTAGAGGTACCCATCGAGCGGTTAATTAATATATCATAAACCATAGAGAGTTTTGATGAGTGGTTCGACTTCTAGCTAAGATTTTGCATCATGAAAATTTTGAACACCTTTTGAAAATGATCACTTGTTATAGGGAGAGACGGGAAATGATATTTCTATTCTCTATGGGCAACCCACAAGCTTGAGGTGCACCTTAGGCCTAAAGATACAAACTTTATTTTCTCCACAATGTATATGGTGAACCTTAGCGGATGCCACATACTAGGCCTTAAGGTGTGCTTTTGTACACATTGTTGATGCCCTTATTAGGGCAAAATCAAATAGTATATTAGTAGTACACTAGTAGTAGTACTCATTTCTTTGCTTAGACATATGCTCACCTCTGTCCATGCATTGTACATGCTGAGAGAATAAAATGTAGGCAGGGTAAGAGGGCAACAACGAAGAGGAGTTGAAGGAGGTTCGATGTCAGAGGAAAGTTTTGATGGGTTCCTGATACGATCTACTCTTGCGGCCACTCAACTAGTAGTAAATTTCTGGACCTATGCACGCAAAACAAATGGTGTGTTTTCTGTCTCCTTCACCGCCTCTCACCATCCATCCTCCCTCTCTCCTCCCCTTTCCCCTCGCGCACCGGCCCGACTGATCTCTCCCTCGTCCACAGCGTGGTGCTGCGCACGTGTGCCTTGGTACGGTGGCTCTGTGTCTTTGGCGTGTTCGGAAGCCGCGTTGGTGTGGAGTAGGGAAGAGGAGTACATAGGAAGGAAACCACTTTGGTCCTTGGCGGCAAAACAAATTCAAAATTTTCCGATTTTCTAATTTTTCACTTGCTTCCCAAACATCGGGAGGGAAGCTTGCTCAAAAGATCGGCCATTCGCAGTACTTCTTATCTTATATTTATCTTGTCTTATTGATGACCCACAAATATAGGGGACCGCAACAGTATTTGAGGGAAGTAAAACCCAATTTATTGATTCGACACAAGGAGAGCCAAAGAATATTTATAAGCCTTAACAACTGAGTTGTCAATTCAGCTGCACCTGGAAACAATCTTGCTCGCAGTAGTTAATCAGTAGCAATAGTTTTGTAATAGCAATAGTAAAGTAATAGCGGCAGTAAAAGTAAATACAGTAGTAACAATTGCAGTAAACAATAGGATTAATGCGTGGTAGGCATATGGATGGATGGACGGGCGTTGCATGGACAAGACAATTCATGTACCAATCAAGATATAGGGCATTTGCAGAATAAGGTAAAGCATCCAAGTACTAAAATAATCATAGGCATGTGTTCCATATATAGTCATACGTGCTCGTAATGAGAACTTGCACAACATCTTTTGTCCTACCAGCCCGTTGCAGCGAGGCCTCTAGGGAAACTACTGGCAATTAAGGTGCTCCTTTTAATAGAGCACCAGAGCAAAGCATTAACACTCCTTGAACACACGTGATCCTCATATCACAGCCATTCCCTCCGGTTATCCCGATTCTTCTCACTTCGGGGCCTTTGGTTTCGGACAATAATATGTGTATACAACTTGCAGGTAAGATTATAAACAATACTATCATCATGAATCAGTAGCATGTTCAGATCTGAAATCATGGCACTCGGGCCCTAGTGACAAGCATTAAGCATAACAAGTTGCAACAAAGTCAAAAAGCACTAACAATATATACTAGGAACCATGCCCTAACAATCTGATGCAATTACATGAACGTTCTCATCCAATCCCTACCATCCCCATAGCCTACAACGGGGGATTACTCACTCATGGATGGGGGAATCATGGATGGTTGATGGAGAAGCGATGGTGATGATGATGGCGATGATCTCCTCCAATTCCCCGTCTCGGCAGGGTGCCAGAATGGAGTTTCTGGTTCCGAATCGCGGTATCTGGTGGTGGCGGCACATCGGAACTCTATCTGGAAAAACATCGAATCCCCCTCTTTTTTTAGGTTAGAGGGCTTATATAGGCGAAAGGAGAGGTCGATGCGGAGTCCGAGGCGGCCACACCACCTCCTAGCGCGGCCTGTCCTAGCCCGCACGGCCAGGTGGTGTGGGCCCCACGTGGCCCTTCTTCGTCTCGTCTTCTGGCTCCGTGAGTCTTCTGGTAAAATAGGAGTTTTGCGATATTTTCTGGGATTTTTCCTGAAAGTTGATTTCCTGCACAAAAACAAGACACCAAAGCAATTCTGCTGAAAACAGCGTTGGTCCGCATTAGTTGTATCCAAATCACACAAATTAGAGAAGAAACAATAGCAAAAGTGTTCGGGAAAGTAGATACGTTTTGGACGTATCAACTCCCCCAAGCTTAGCATATTGCTTGTCCTCAAGCAATTCAGTTGAAAATTGAGTGCGATAAAAGAAACTTTCATGAATACATTTGCTTCATAAGATGTATATATTCCCAACATATGATCAAATACTTAGTCAATTCAAAATAAAGAGTATGTAAATAAGTTTACCCAGTAGTCATGCAAGCTATGAAGAGATTCCAGCCCATTAATAATAAGCAACATGACACATAAGCATATGCAGGATTGTAATTCTCATAAGAAGATATGATAAAGTGGTATCTCGCTTGCCTTTCTTGGGAGCAAAACATAAATGCCAAGGAACCTCTGAAGTTTAAGTGAAGACTAGATAAAACTATCAAAGATACAAGCGTCAAGGTTATGTCACAACCAACCGTGTTTTGGGACAAGCACATTATACTAAGAATGACAGCTATGCTCTTGGGAAAGTGCTCAAAGAATAAATGGTGACTCAACATAAAAGTGAAAGAAAAGATTTGAAAAGTTTGAAAGGCTTACAAATGTTGAAAGTATGGTACTCATTATCTTTGAGCTCTCATTGCCCCTATCATAAGCATCTTTAGGTGATTAAGGTTAAAGTGAACAAATATGAGGATATGCTTGACAAGTTATAAGTTGAAAATCTCATGCCCCTTGCTTACGAGTACCGGACCTCATGCTACTCAACTTTAGTCAGGAGTAAGTTCTTGGCATTGTAAGTACATGTGTATCATAGAGAACCGCCAACGGGGTACCCCTTGCCCCATGATACAGGAGCTATCCCATACCAAAATGATAAGGCAATAGACAATGAGCATCTCAGCGATCTTTTTATTTGCTATTTGCATAGGTTTTTATTGAGGATGCTTCACAGATTGCTCACTATGGTTATGCTGCAAGTTTCCACCATGATTAGGCATGGCATAGGCTAGCCACCCAGGCGTTTCTCTAACACATATAGGAACTCCATGATCTTACAAGCTCCCCTTTTATTTCACACTGCCGGGATCCATAGACAAAATAACATGATATCAACTAAATAATGTGCAATGTTGAAAGTGTTCCCCATGGTAACATGGTTTTGCTAATTTACAACTTATAAAGTGCAAGCATATACGCAACATACATGGGCACAATGGTTCAAGTTTATTAAATGCAAGAAAGTAAAGTATGCCATCAAGTTTGTGAGAGCTTTACTAACTAGTTTTCTCATAACAAGCAAGCATTTTTATTGGAAGAAAACATAGCATAATAAATATGCAAGGAATAGAAATGATGGTAATAGGTAAATATGGTGGACTCTTTTTGAAAACTTTGGTTTTGGGGAGTTGGATGCACGAGTAAAGTTTATACTCAGCACAAGTGACGGCTAGCAATAGAAAGGGAGCAACAATCGAGAGAGCAGTAACTATCATAATCATGCTTGCAACAAAACAAAATTAATAGTGGCATAAAAGTGACACAAGAACTCTGAGTCAGAATAAATCATCGAGGCTTAACTGACCTTTTGTTTAGTCATATGAATGCGTGAGCATGTGCCAAGTCGATTCAAATAGAACATTCAGAGGAGGACACCACAATGTCATACCAAGTTATAAATAGAACAATGTGAGCAAACATTTATATGACATGTTACGAACTATAATTGATGGAACTGATCATAAGAAGGCAAGGACCACTAAGTATCCAATAAATAACATACACCTTACATAAACAGACTAAGCATGCTCACAATGATGAGTATATGTACAAAAATGAAAACAAATAGAGTTCATACTAGCCTCTTACCACACCTCGAGTTGTCATAATAATTGCCTTTTACTTGTGTGACTTGAATAATAAGATAAAACCAAACTCCAAGAAGTCACTAAGGACCATTGAACCCTACAATGAACTTTACAAAACCAGAGAAGAACAACAAATATTTTTGGGTTTTCGATTTTTAAAGGCAAGAACCGAAGGGAAAAGCAAGAAAAGTGAAATCTTTTTGCGTTTTGTGAATAATCAAAACAAAGCTAAAAATGATGAAGCAAACCATGGCTAAAAGACAAAGAAGCAAACAAAGAGAAATAACGAAAATATTTTTGGTCTTTTTGTGTTTTAGAAAGAAGAAATAAAGCAAGGACAAGAAAACTAAAAAGAAAACAAAACAAGGATATGCAAAATTACCGACTGAACATGATGTGTAGACGAGTGTGATGTCGGTATACCTCCCCCCAAGGTTAGGCTTTTGGCCTAAGTGGGGATCAATCCCAAGCTGGCCAGGAATGAGCGCCTCCATAATATGGCAAAGAAGTGCCTTCATCCTGGTACGAACTCGAGGACGGCCCAGCGTAGTGTGTAGAGTAGTCGTGAGAGGGCACATACCCCTGGTGCTGTCCGTGGAAACCAAGCAAGCGGACCTACTCGTCCACCTCCTCCTTGGAATGCGACCACGACATCCTGAAAATACTGAACAAAGTGGACTGTGGCAAAGGAATTTTCCTCTCGTCTCCGTTAGTAAACAATATCCTGTAAACTAAACTTTCGATACTAGAGTCAGCAGTAACAAAGTGATGTGTTTTCATGGCAGCAAGATCAAGCCTTTGTGGTGTTAACATAGTATCATTAGGATCAACAGAAAGTTCCAAGGCAGCAACCATGCATGTGGCAATAATTCCCCCATAAATGGGTCCTCTAGAAGCTAAGCAGCGGGCTATGAGAGAACCAAGATTATACTTTGTTTCATTATTAAGAGTAGCAGTAAGAAAATCTAAATGATAGTTAGAAATATTACTAGTGTTCTCTCTACCAAGAATGCTAGTGGCAAGATAATAAGCAAAATATCTAAGAACTGGGAGTTGAATGTTCCTTATCTTCCCGCACTGAGCTGTGCGGTCATTGTCATTTGTCACACTTCGGTAGAGCTCTAGAAAATCAGTAGGTCGACCTGGGATCTTCTTCACTATCCCCGTCATGCCTATGCCTATAATGCTGCAAAATCTTTCCAATGGCATGGTAATAGGCATATTATAAATTTTAAATGAAACAGTTGACCGATAAGGGGTGTTAGTGAAAGTGAAACTTTCAACGAAAGTTTTGGTGAGCACGGCATATTGCTCACTCTCATCCTGCATGTAAGTGGTTAGACCCACCCTCTAAACAAGAAGTAGGAAATCATCAAGGATCCCTGCAGCTTGCAAAAAGGCAAAGCAAGGGAAGGTGGATGGATGAGCCTCCCCCTCATCCCCTTCATTGCCAAAGCGCAGTGCAATAAGATCTTCATTATATGATGGCCTATATTGAGACGTTGATCTCGAAGGCCTTGCCCTCCTGGGTGTGTCCCTCTCAAATACTTCCCCAAAAGTATGATAGTTCATCTCTCCCTTTTCTAAAATTTTAGACAACCATCATACAAGTGATTGCAAAGTGATTACATAATGAAAGTAACTACTTGTAGGGACTTGTGAGAGGCCTAAACATGCATCAAAATAACTTCTCAAAGCATAGAACTAGCATGCAAGCTCTCATAATCTATCACCTACAGTAGCAAAATAATCAAGATATAAACCACTAATCACAAATCTACTTGGACAAGCGGAGGAGTCACATACTAGAGAACAAATGCTCCAAATCTCAGCAGCAAAGATGGGCTGAGAAAGGAGATCTAAAATCACGAGCAAGAACAACAAGAACGCGGGTTTGAGCAATGAACTGGTGTTTTCTCGGGAGAGAGAAAGGAGTGGCAAGATGGAGAATAAGTGGAGGGCCAGGGGTGGCCCACACCTTGGCCAGGGGCGCCCCTGGTGTGGCCACGCCACCAGGTGGTGTGCCTGACTGGTGGGCCCCCTGGGTCACTCCAGGTACTTCGCTGCCCCTCTTTTCACGTAAAAAATTAATATGAATTTTCTGGAATTTTTCGAGACACTTTATTTTTTAGCAATTTTTAGGTATTGATGAATGATTTTATGATAGAAAGATAATATTGGAATGATGCAATAACAAAACAAAGATAAAACTTCAGAAGTTCTAAGACAATATGCAAGCAACTAACAAAATAGAAAAGTAAACTAAAGATAAAATAAAAGTAAGCAAAGATAATCATGGTGAAAACATTGTTTTGTTCATTAAAATCCCTTTGTTAACAAGGTTGATCAGGTCTTGTTACCAAAATAATTTTATATGAAACAGAACTTTGCATTCCACTAAATGATTATGTTACCTCAACCCTGATAGCAATAGTCCCAATCATAATAGTTTCATATTTTTCTCGCGGTATGGGACAATATATTTCTCCAACTTGGATACCCTTAATATTTTCAATTGAATTTAAGACATAAGTCCTATCAATCTTCTTGGGTAAATAAATAGTGTGCTCCTTGTCATTAACACTAAAATTTACTTTTCCTTGATTACAATTAATGACAGCACCTGTAGTATTAAGAAAAGGTCTCCCAAGAATAATGGACATATTATCATCTTCAGGCATTTCAAGCACAACAAAGTCAGTTAATATCAAGCAATTATGAGCCACTTGAACAGGAACATACTCACATATACCAACAGGAATAGTAGTAGATTTATCAGCCATTTGCAAAGATCTATCAGTTGGTATTAATTTCTCCAATTGAAGTCTCTTGTATAGAGAAAAAGGCATAACACTAACTCCTGCTTCCAAATCACACAAAGCAGTTCTAACATAATTATTTTTAATAGAACATGGAATAGTTTGAATCCCTGGATCTCCAAGTTTCTTTGGAACCTTACCATTAAAGGACTAATTAGTAAGAAAAGTAGAAATTTCCTCATTAGGGATCTTCCTTTTATTAGAGACAATATCCTTCATATACTTTGAATAAGGAGGTAATTTAATAGCATTAGTTAAAGGAATTTGCAAAAATAAAGGTTTCATCCACTCACAAAACTTATTATACTATTCGTCCTCCTTTGACTTGTGTTTCTTATCAGGGAAAGGCATTGGTTTTTGAACCCAGGGCTCTCTTTCACTACCATGTTTCTTAGCAACAAAATCTTCCTTAGTGTATTTAGTATTCTTAATGTGCCTTTCAGCTTCTTCTTCAACTTTTTCTTTATCAGGAGCATCATTTTCCTCATTACCACTTTTAGTTTCAGCATCAGAGACATATATACTATTAGGATCTTTGGCAGGTTCGGAAGACTCTACAATAGTTTTATGTTTCTTTTTCCTTCTCTTAGGAGAAGTACCACTATTTTCAATTTGTTAAGAGTCCTGCTCAATTATTTTAGGATGCCCCTCGGGATATAGAGGATCCTAAGTGGCAGCACCATTTCTTGTTCTAATTTCATAAGCATGTTTTTCTTTAGAAGCATTAACTAGCAAATCTTTTTGTACTTTAATAAGCTGATCAATTTGAGTTTGAACCATTTGGAAATGTTTAACAAGCATTTTAACATCATTGGGGGCTGTTTCCACAATATCCCTCAACTCAATAATAGCTCTAGAGTTTTCCATTAAATGATTTTGCACACTCTTATTAAAATTATCTTGCTTAACAACAAAGATATCAAATTCTTCTAAGCATTGATCCGGAGGTTTAGAATAAGGAATATCACCTTCATCAAAATGTTGGAGAGAGTGTACCTCAATAGGGGATGAGTGGGAGATTGGCTTACATAACTCTTCTATAGGTGGTAGATTCTTCACATCTTCAGATTTAATACCCTTCTCCTTAAGACATTTCTTAGCTTCCTTCATCACTTCATCATTTAGTTCAATAACTCCCCTCTTCTTTGGTGTTGGTGTTGGCTCGGGCACAGTTGACTCAGGTGTAGTTGGCTCAGGTGAAGTCGAGTCATCGTAAGTCTTGTTTATTTTAGCCATTAATTCCTCAGCTTCTTTGGGAGTTCTCTTCCTGAAAACACAATCAGTACAACTATCCAGGTATGTCCTTGATTCATCAGTTAGTCCATTATAATATATATCAAGAAGCTCATTTTTAGGTAATGGACACACAGGTTGTGCATGAATCAAAGCACAAAACCTTGCCCATGATTCAGGCAATATCTCCTTTTCTCCTTGTTTAAAATCAAAAAGTTCCTGCAAAATGGCATGTCTAGCACTAGGAGGGAAATATTTCCAAAAGAAAGTATCAATCAAGCAATTAGGGCTATCAATAGATCCAAGAGGTAAATTATTAAACCAAGCTTTAGCTTCTCCTTTCAGTGAAAAAGGGAAAAATTTAGCAACCAAGTAGGTGCGCATCTTAATATCATCCGAAAATAGGCCACTCATGGTAGAAAGCTCGGTCATATGTGGTACAACACTTTAATTCTTAGTCCCACAAAAAGGTTCTTTCTCAACAATGGTTATGTAAGATACATCAAGAGAGAAATCATAATCTTTATCTTTAATGTTTATGGGAGATGTAGCAAACTTAGCATTTAGGTCTAACAGTATGTTTGTCAAGAAGACTCTTAATAACACTCCTACCATGAGTGTTTTGGCATTCTTTAATAAATTCATCAGTCATTTCTATATACCCGTCTTCAATATCATAGCTCTCTCTTGACTCAGGTGAACTGACAGGTGTAGTAGTGTCTTCATTAGGAGTTTTAGTATTTCTAGCTATAGTTCTAGCAATCGTAGCATCTAGGAAAGGATCTAATGAACCACTCTTAGCAAGCATAGCAGAAGCATCATCATAAGTATTAGAAGTTTCAGATTCAGCAGAAGTAGCAGTATGTGTAGCATGTGTATGTGGTGGTGGTGTAAGGAGCTTACTCATCATAAATGGTGAATCAAGAGCAACAGAGGTGTTCAGAACCATACCTCTCCTTGTAGTGGATGGTAATATAGGAACTTTTCCATCACGAGTTTTACCCATGATGAATGGATAGCAGCGAACAATAATGATTCCAAGTGAACTTAATAAATAGAGCTATGCTCCCCGGCAACGGCGCCAGAAAATAGTCTTGATGACCCACAAGTATAGGGGATCGCAATAGTCTTCGAGGGAAGTAAAACCCAATCTATTGATTCGACACAAGGGGAGCCAAAGAATATTTATAAGCCTTAACAACTGAGTTGTCAATTCACCTGCACCTGGAAACAATCTTGCTCGCAATAGTTTATCAGTAGCAACGGTTTTGTAATAGCAATAACAAAGTAATAGCAGTAGTAAAAGTAAAGATAGTAGTAACAATTGCAGTAAACAGTAGGATTAAAACGCGGCAGGCATAGGGATGGATGGAAGGGCGTTGCATGGACAAGACAATTCATGTAGCAATCAAGATATAGGGCATTTGCAGATAAATAAGGTAAATCATCCAAGTACTAAATAATCATAGGCATGTGTTCCATATATAGTCATACATGCTCGTAATGAGAACTCGCACAACATCTTTTGTCCTGCCAGCCCGTTGCAGCGGGGCCTCTAGAGAAACTACTGGCAATTAAGGTGCTCCTTTTAATAGAGCACCGGAGCAAAGCATTAACACTCCATGAACACACGTGATCCTCATATCACAGCCATTCCCTCCGGTTATCCCGATTCTTGTCACTTCGGGGCCTTTGGTTCCGAACAATAATATGTGTATACAACTTGCAGGTAAGATCATAAACAATACTATCATCATGAATCAATAACATGTTTAGATCTGAAATCATGACACTCGGGCCCTAGTGACAAGCATTAAGCATAACAAGTTGCAACAAAATCAAAAGCACTAACAATAGATACTAGGCACCATGCCCTAACAATCTGATGCAATTACATGAACGATCTCATCCAATCCCTACCATCCCCATAGCCTACAGCAGGGGATTACTCACTCATGGATGGGGAATCATGGATGGTTGATGGAGAAGCGATGGTGATGATGATGGCGATGATCTCCTCCAATTCCCCGTCCCGGCGGGGTGCCAAAACGGAGTTTCTGGTTCCGAATCGCGGTATCTGGTGGTGGCGGTGCAACGGAACTCTATCTAGAAAAACGTCGAACCCCCCTCTCTTTTTAGGTCCGAGGGCTTATATAGGCGAAAGGAGAGGTCGAGGAGGAGTTTGAGGCGGCCACACCACCTCCTGGCGCGGCCTGGGCTGGCCCGCGCGGACAGGTGGTGTGGGCCCCTCGTGTCCCTTCTTCGTCTCATCTTCTGGCTCCGTGAGTCTTCTGGTAAAATAGGAGTTTTGTGATATTTTTCGGGATTTTTCCTGAAAGTTGATTTCCTGCACCAAAACGAGACACCAAAGCAATTCTGCTGAAAACAGCGTTGGTCCGCATTAGTTGTATCCAAATCACACAAATTAGAGAAGAAACAATAGCAAAAGTGTTCGGGAAAGTAGATATGTTTTGGACGTATCACTTATCTCTTACAATACCATACCATACCACTGTATAGTGTACGGATAACTTCGAATATTGACCATTGGATCAAGACCGGCAAATCCAAACATTGCTAACCGTTGGATCTTCTTTTCCATTCTTAGCATCTACAAAGATTCTAATAATAGTCTTTAGCACGATGAACGCTAGTATACGCAAACCTCAAAACACACACTTCATTGCTTAGTTTCAGGGTCCTTGTGCTAAATGCATGGACTTGGGTGCAATTTTCATTTTTATGAGGTCCTTGATGTAACTTGTAGTTCCACCGACCGTGTTAACTCTCAAGTACCTCGCTCCTACGAGACCTATCACAGTTAAAAGAAAATTCAACTGCCCCAATTATCACACAAACTCGACCACGATTTCTTATACGTAATACCCAAGTTTTTAGTACTAGGATTTTTCAAGCTTCCTAGCTAACTTCGCACACTTCAGTGACTTCTTGTCGATTAACGAAATTAGGTCAAACTTGAGCTACAAGTAAGCGCAATAGATTGCTCTTGAATTAAATGTATTTTTGGAGGTAGATGGGTGTATCTTCTTGTAGTAAACAATGTCGTCAGTGTGAGTTTCCAACTATCAGGAAATAAAATTCTAAGTTTTCCGAGTGATGACGAGATGGTTCTTTTTCGTAAAGAAAGCCCGAAGAATATGGATCTCAATGCTATAAGCCAAGCTTCTAGACATATTAAGTGGACCAACGTGATTTACTTATGATTCCCATATGTTTTTTGAGTTTTCAAACTCCCTAGATAATTAACTCTGCCCACTTGAATGACTACATGTCGACTTATCAAAATTAGGTCAAACTTGAACTATAACCAAATTGTAGGTTGCTTTGAAAGTTTTACGAAAAAGCTTTTAGAGGTACCGTACCGATCGGGGGGTCACAATCAATATATGAGAAACAACCGAGAGTTTTGACAACAGGTTTGACTTTTTGCTAAGATTTTGCATCGCATGAAACTATTTAACGAAATTGGGTCAAACTTGAGCTACAAGTAAGCGCGATAGATTGCTATTGAAATATATGACTTTTCAGAGAGGTAGATGGCTGCATTTTCTTGTAGTAAACAGTGTCGTCGGTGTGATTTTCCAACTATATTAGGAAAGAACATTCAATTATTCTCAAATTTTCGAGTGATGACGAGCGGGGTTGATGTTTTCCATAAAGAAATGTCCGAAGAATATTAGATCTGAATGCCAGAAGCCAAGTTTACCGACATATATAGTGGACCAACATGTTGTACCAATGATTCCCATGTTTTATTTATGAGTTTTCAAACTTCCTAGCTAACTCTGCCCATTTTAATGACTTTAAGTTGATTTATCGAAATTAGGTCAAATTTGAAACTACAAGTAAATTGTAGGGTTTTCTTTGAAATTTTTATGAAAAAGCTTTTATTTTGGAGGTACCCATCAAGGGGTCACAATTAATATATCGGAAAACAATGAGAGTTTTGACGATAGGTTTAACTTCTTGCTAAAATTTTGCATCTTGACAATTTAACAAAATTAGGTCAAACTTGAGCTACAAGCAAGTGCGATAGATTGCTCTTGAATTAAATGTCATTTCAGAGGTAGATGGGTGCATTTTCTGGTAGTAAGCAGTGCCGTGGGTGTGAGTGTCCAACTACCAGGAAACAACATTCAATTCTACATTTTCTGAGTGAAGACGAGCGAGGTTAGTTGTTCTTTTCCGTAAAGAGAAGTCCAAAGAATATTGGATGTGGATGCCACAAGCCAAGCTGGCAGACATAGATAGTGGATGGTCAACATGTTGTACTTGCGATTCCCATGTTTTATGAGTTTTCAAGCTTCCTAGCTAACCCCACACATTTGAATGACTTTATGTCGATATCTCGGAATTAGGTAAAATTTGAAACTATAAGTAAATTGTAGGTTTTGCTTTGATAGTTTCATGAAAAAGCTTTTGGAGGTACCCATCGAGGGGTAAAAATTAATATATCAGAAACCAGTGAGAGTTTCGATGATAGGTTCAACTTCTTGCTAAGATTTAGAATCTTGAAAATTTTGAACCCCTTTTGAAAACAATCACATGAGAAATAAGGAGAGAGGCGAGATGCTTTTTCTATTTTCTATGGGGAACCCATAAGCTTGCTGGGCTATCATGGACACTACATTTAACATCTTTATTTCTTGCCTCTGCATAATCTGAAACTCAAATTCTTGAAGTAAAAGAATCCAATGGTTCAGTCTTGGCTTATGTTCTTTCCTTCGAGGAGTTCTTTTAAACCATCACGATCCGTATGAACTCTTACCTTTGCATCAACTATGTAAGAACGAAATTTATCACAAGAGAAAAATACAGAAAATAGTTCATTTTCTTCCTTTGGATAATTCTTTTGAGCACCATTTAGAGTTCTACTAGCATGATGTATAATATTAAATCTATGAACAATATGTTGTCCCAGAGTTACTCCTATAACATCATCACTAGCTTCACATATTAAGTCAAAGGTTGTATCCCAGATAGGTGGTTTAATGATAGGAGCACGAGATAAAGCATTTTTTAGTTGATCAAAGGCTTCAAGACATTTATCATCAAAATTAAATCTTACTCCCTTTTGCAGGAGCTTAGTCAAAGGTTTATATATTTTAGAGAAATTTCTAATGAACCTTCTATAAAAACCCACATGACCAAGGAAACTTATTATACCTTTAATATCTCTAGGTCGTGGCATTCTCTCGATTGCCTCAACCTTAGCTCTATCAACTTCAATTCCCTTACCTGATACCTTGTGTCCAAGGACTATACCTTCGTTGACCATAAAATGGCATTTCTCCTAGTTTAGAATAAGATTGGTTTCTTCGCAACACTACAAAAATCTTTTGAGATTATCCAAGAAACTCGTAAACGAAGTTCCATAGACAGAAAAGTCATCCATAAATACTTCCATTATGAGTTCTATGAAATCAGAAAAAATAGTAGTCATGCATCTTTGAAAAGTAGCCAGAGCATTACATAATCCAAAAGGCATACGTCAGTAAGCCTGTAAACCATAAGGACTAATGAAAGTTGTTTTAAGTTGGTCATCAGGATGAACAACTATTTGAGAAAAACCAGAGTATCCGTCCAAGTAACAAAAATGAGTATGGTTTGCTAACCTCCCTAAAGTTTGATCTATGAATAGTAAATGATAGTGATCTTTCCTAGTTTGTTTATTTAATTTTCTGAAGTCTATGCACATCCTATGCCCAACAATAGTTCTAGTAGGTATCAATTCATTATTTTCATTAGGAACAATAGTGAAACCACCCTTCTTAAGGACACAATGAATAGGACTTACCCATTCACTTTCTTTAACATGATAGATTATACCTGCGTCCAGTAGGCGTACAATTTATTTTCTTACCACTTCTTTCATTTCAGGCTTCAATTTTCTATTAAATTCTGCAACTGGTTTAGCACCTTCCTCCATGAATATTCGATGGACGGCTATCATGGGACTGATGCCCTTCAAGTCATCCATTGAGTACCCAAAGGCCTTGCGATGCTCCTTAAGTATCTCCATAAGTTCTTCTTCTTCTTTTCTTGAAAGTTTAGCACTAATAATAATAGGAAATTTATTTGTATCATCTAGAAACCTGTATTTGAGATTATATGGTAGAGTCTTCAACTCTGGGGGTGGTAATTCCTCTTCCCTCTCTTTTCTAGCTCTTGAAAAGCCTCATCAGTTGGAGGTCCCATTATGGGATGTGAATCAAATTCATCTTCTAGTTCTTCCAGGGAGTTGTCCTCCATAACTATTTCTTCATAATTTCAATTTTCATTTATTTATTCTTCTTCATTACCAAATAAAAGAGCCGCCATTTCTTCAATAGTTCTCTCTTCCTCTTCTTCTTGTATTTGTGGAGGTCTATCTTTAAATTTGGAAAAATGGAATTTATTTTTCGTTCCCCCAAGCTTAAGAGACACAATCTCTTTCTTGAAATTAACATAGGCACCTATATCACCCAAAAAGTTTCTTCCAAATATAATAGCGCAAAGAGTGTTAGCTGGCATATCAACAACTAAAAAATCGATGGGAAAGTTTTAATTGCCAATTGTGACAGTTGCATCTTCAACTACTCCCATTGGAATTCTAAGATTTTTATTGGATAACATAATTGTCATATCAGTATTTTCAATTGTAGATGGTTCTATTTCTTCTTTTATTTCTAAATAGAAATCATAAGATATAACATTAACTTTGGTGCCAAGACACATAAACCATAATGCGAGGTTTCTTTAAATATGCAGGGAAGAATAGGCTTACCCACATCTTTTACCTTTGTTTTACCTTCAACCAATATGGAAGTCTCTTCATCAAGTTCAACTATGTTATAATGTGCGTACATAACCACAATTGCTTCTTTGGTTACCTCTTCATCTTTGATTTTCTCCAGATGTTCCACGACTTCTGGCAAATTGTCTTCTTCCTTTTTTATCATGTATCGCCTTGACCAATTCTTATTCAAAAATATGCTTTCGTGTAGTGTTAGGAAAAGGAAATTCATTTATTGGTTCTAAAGATGCCAATGTTGCTTTATGTTCTTTTTTCTTTTCAGGTTCGGGTGGTGGATCATACTTGACCGGTCCCTCTTTTGGAGCTTTAATATGTTCTCTAAAAACATTAACAACTTGCAACACAAGATCTGAATCCAAGTAAAGTTCTTTAGATAATTCTTTAACATGGCCTTTTTTTTTATTATAGTCATGAATACAATCATGTTCTATTTCTACGCCTCCTTCACTTCCTAGACCAAAATTCCATGAAACTCTATGATCACGAATTCTATTAATAAAGCCCAATCTTTAGGTATAGGAAGATTCATAAAGTCTCCTTCCGCGAAAGAGTCTAGTTCAATTTTATTAGATTCAATTAAACCGCCATAAAAGATATGCAATAAATACCATTCAGATAAATCATGACGAGGACATAGACGTAGTAAATCTTTAAATCTGATATAATCTCTTACTAGTCCTTCATTAAAATGGTTTTTCCAAGTCATTATAAGACGCCTGATTTCATAAGATTTTGACAAAGGGTAATCTTTTGCTAGAAATTCACATGCTAGATTATCCCAAGTAATACTGGCTTCAGATGGTAGAGATCTATACCATGAGAGAGCTGTACTACTCAAAGTATGACTAAAAAGTTTAACTCTTACCTTATCGGAAGTATATCCCGTTAATAGAAAAGTGCCACATATATCTTTGAAGCATGCAATATGCTCATATAGATCATGATCATATCCAGTAAATTGCTTCTTATGTAGAATACTAAGTAGTAGATGATTATTTCGAACCCCCTTGTATTCTCACTGGAGTTGTTTCTTTTATAAATATCATAGGGCTTTCCAAAAAAGTTGAGTGGGTTGGCACTATTCATATGCTCAAACTCCATCATGTTGCTGGGAACCTGTAACTCAAAACAAAATTTAGCAAGACAAAAATCTATAATCTACGATCTATAATCTATAATCTATACTATTATTTAAGCTGTGGTACGTTCGTCAGCCTATTTTTCTGTCTGCCTGGATTTGACGCTTTTGCCCTTACCTGTTTGTCGAAACTACAAGAGCTGCCACCGCCAACTACTATGAGTAAAAACGAACGGTTATCCCCCCTCCTCTCCCGTGGTCCAACTCCGGCTGCGGCTATGGCCTCCCGATGGTCAACTCTGGCGCGGCCGCCTAGAGCCGACGAGCTTCCCGTCTCCTCTCTGCACCGGCTCGGGAGAGCGGGGCACGGGGAGCGGCGGCGGAAACAGACGGGGTGGTCCGCGTCTCTAAGCGCTCCACGACAGTACCTTGCGTGCCGCTCCTCCCTGTCTCCCATCCCTTTCCCTCGTCGCGGGCCTCTTCCCGTGGTCTTTTTTGGTGGCTAGGAAGGAGGGATAAAGTGGTGGGCTTGTGATTGGAACCGGCTCGCCATGCCTAGATCTGGAGATTCACCAGTCGTGCAATCACTGACCACTGCGCCGTCCTGGGTCACCGACGCCACCCCTCCGCCCCTGATCCTCTAACGTCGGTGCTCCTCATGCAGCCTCCCCCAGCTCGCACTGCTCGCCGTACTCGTGCTCATGGAGGAGAGGGAAGTCTAGCAAGGGAGGTAGGAGGGAGGGTTGGGGCAAACTCGATTGGATTAGATGGGGACGACAAGCAAGTGAGGGACGGGAGCCGGAGGGGATGGAGGAGGTAGGGGCCAGCACTGAGGGACGAGGAAGGGGATCGAGTGGCATCTTGCGACACCCACCTGCAACATCAGCGCATCCAGGTCGCTAATTGCCCTCATCGATGCGCTGATAGGTGGCTGTCTTCTCCTTAACTTTCTTTCATGGTGCTAAACTTCCAATTTGTTGTTGCGCCGGTCGTTTCTCTTGCCTCGTCAGGAAGCCCTACAGCTATAATGAGAGCTCAGATTTGAGCTGCCTGATATCATCGCAAACAACGCCTGAAATCCAATTAACTGCTTGCTTCATTAGATCAGGTTGTAGCTCAACCCAGAGCAGATCAGGTAATTAGAAAAAATTGGCATGCGCAAACTTAGAGCAGACATAATCTTAAGACCAGGATTATGCTCAATTGCTCATTGAGTAGATTGAGGATGGACTTCATGAGAAGGTCAATATTAAGAAGTACTTTAATATATTAACGATGCTCTGAATATCATCACGGTATGTACCAAGGAACTGAATACAACTCCTGGGGAGGACTCGCTATTAGTAGTTAGGAGAATGTAAACAAGGTCCCGGCGAGTGGTTAGCTGGTGAACCGCACTAGCCACAAAGAAAAGAAACATGTTGGCACTGATTCAGCGAACCACCTCAGAACACCTATGTCCGTTGAGGGTTTTTTTAGCCTAGCAGTCCGTACGTCTAGGATTTCCATTTTTTCTGGGCATCGTTTTACTATGTGAGTGGGGTATGGCTATTATTAAGATGAGATGTCAATGTATCTTTGTTATACACTACTCTGGAATCTAGATAACATAGGAGAGCCCATAAGACAAAAATTAAGTATGCGACTAATCATATTTTCTGGTTTACTATGGGAATCCAGACGATTTGCTGTCATGCTACCCATTGATCTTGTAGTATTTCTTAACATAGAGACGTTGCCAAGATTTACTAATTACTACTGCATGACTATTGGTAGAGAATATATATAATTAACATGTTAGTATACATATTAGCACATAGTTATTTAAATACTGTATTTCCACAATATATACTATAGAAACTTGAACATTGAGAATTGTGTTCAAGTTTTCATGGCTTGCATAATGAGGTAAAACACTATACATGTGTAAGCTTTGTAAAGATTCCATCACGAGGCCAAAATAAGTTATTATTTTTGGAGTTAAAATTGTGTTCTTTTTGCAAGCACATTTGATATTAATTAAATTTGAAAATGAAGGATTAGGCTAAAATATTTTATAGAATTTTATGCTAACCAAGGTAGATATGTCACATCTATAGTAACCACAGGAAAAAAGAAGCCTATTTGTTTTCCCGTTCTAACGACAACGCCATTGAAACATCAGCTGCCCGAGCAAACACGGTAGGTGTTTTTTTATAACGAGATTTGTTTGGTTGTACTTTTTTCGTGGCGTGTCAACCCATGGAGGTGGGGTGGGGGCACCTAAACGATTATTAGAATACACGACGAATGTGAAGATGCCTATATGAAGACGGCTTTGGTTGGATTTGCTAATCGGATGGACGGACGACCGCATGAGGGAGTAAGATGACACTTAGAGGTGATTGTTGTTTTACAATTTTATGCATGTGGTGTTCAATTATATATTTTTTGTGAAGTATATTTTAAGTAAAAGTAGAATCTTATTGTTTTGGACTATTATGTGCCTATCTCCTTTCATATTTGTAAAATTTTATGTATATTTTTAGGTATACGACAAGAAAAAGACTTAAATATCCCGTAGCAATGCACGGGCATCGAGCGTGAGCAGCTGGTGCTGGAGATGCAGCCGGGTGGTTGTGCCTGGCATCTCTTGTGCTGCATTATTGCTGAATATCAAACTTCAGTTTTGGCAGTCTGACTTACTCAATATACAAACTTCAGTTTTGGAGGCAATGTGGCTTTTCTCTCTAGGCGATATTTTGCTTATTGTGGTCGTAATTCATCTGGAAATAGGTATTTATCAGTAAACTGGTAATTATTGTCACAACAATAGTGACTTTCTTTTGCACTCGCAAAAATCTTGAAGTTTGATATTATAATTCTTTGTGACAATGAATTGCGTTGGGCCGTGGCAACGCACGGGTATTCAGCTAGTAATAATAAAGGATAGATTGTTTCGTCCTGTCCAACACTTTTTAAGATGATTTTACCCCTATAGTTCAATCAAAATTACCAACTTGTGCCACCTCTGAGTTAAAATAATGGTTCAGCGACATAAAACGTTCCCTCGATCACGATAGCTACTCCGGAACCGAACTTGGCCACGTCAAAAAAATCAAACTCTGTAGCTACTCCAACCGAACTTGGTCTCTGTCGAGAGAGTCTAGGCTTTTCATCCATTAAGTGGGCCAGCACGCACACGTGGCGGCTCCTCTCCAGCAAACCAAACCGTGTCCTCTCCCTTTAAAAAACGAAAAATCAGGACTACATCGACGAGAGATAGTCCCACCTCGCTCCTTTAGGCTGATTCCCACCGGTTCATATAGGATCTCAAGATGCCTAGAATCAACAAGCTATTCGAGAAAGAGAAGATAAGCAGTGCCGCCCCGTTGATTGATCTCTGAAATCAATCGATAGAAACGAAATAAATTCCCAAGCGCCAACGGGAGAGAGCTCTCAAGCAGCCTACACGGACAGCAGAGGGGAGAGGGGAGCGAGGTCCCGCCACCGACGCCGGCAGACTTTGATACCCAGACCTCTCCCCGTCGCCCGCCTAAAGTGTTAGAAATAATGGGCTAAATAAATAAGCCCATATAGATTTCAGATTTTCCTAAATCTCAAAGCCCATGTGTGTGGGAGCCCATGTGTGATTTGGCCCAATTTGGTGGCAGCTCACATATGAGTGGAGTGGGAGCTAAAGTTTAGTCCCACATGGAAAGTTGGAGGAGAGTTACACCAGCTTATAAGGTGGAGTGGTTCACCATTTAGTAAAGTGAGTGAGAAGAGGAGAACTACACGCGCGCTCCTCCTCCTCCGACGCCGCTCGCCAGCCCGCCCGCCCGCTCGTCACGTCACGTCACGACACGACGCGCGCGCGCTGGCGGGTTGCGGGAATCTCGCCGAGCTGAGCTTTATTTTTGCTGCTTGGAAAAACTTGTGCGGTTTTGACAGACGTGTCAACAGTTAGCCTATTCGGGTCGCTCCCGGATCGTGGGCTATCTGTAACCGACCCGAACGTGCGTAACGTGGACTTGTCCACGACGTTTCCTATGCGGGACTCCCGAGCCGCTCTATATAAACTCCAGTGCGGATTCCACCACGTACACACCGAAAACCAATCTAGGGTTTGCCAACCTCTCTGCTTGCGCCGCCACCGTAGTCTACTCTATCCCGTTTGCCGGCGTGCACCGGCGGACGGGAGAGCATGTCTCCGGAACCACTCGCCTTTGCGATCCTGTACGGGAAAGGGCGAATAAGGTTTTTGGGAAGCGTCTTGCGCCACTGCTCAAGTTCTGCATCACGGCTCGTCTTCCATCCAAGTCGAACGGTGTTGCCTATCGTCGTCTTCGTCGTCGTCTGCTTCGACCAATCTTCCCCAAGGCTACTGCTGCTATTACTGCAATCGAACGGTACGTGCGACGTGCTGCTGTCTGGTTATTAATCATGTTCTGCGAGTACATGTTTAGCTGCTGCTTGTTTCCGTTCATCTTGTTGTTTAGTACATCTAGTATGTTCGAGTTACATGTGCGAGTAGCTGGTATTGTCATGTTTAATATTCTGGAATTAATCACGGAAATTGTGCCTAATTATCCAACAATCCAAAAACCTTATTATAGGCAATTTTCCGAGATAAACATGAGACACTTGGCCGATGCGATGAAGCCGGAAAAGTTTACCGGTGTTCACTTTAAGAGGTGGAAGTATAAGACCACTATGTGGCTGTAAAATCTGAAAGTATTCAAGCCTAGTGAGGGTTTACCTGAAGGAACTATATCTGAAGAAGATCAGAACAATTTCAAGGAAACCAATCTTGCCTTTGTGGGATGCGTTCTGAGTGTTCTTGACAACAAGCTGTTTGATGTGTACATGCACTTCAAAGATGACAAAGAGCTCTGGAGGCACTGAACACTAAGTTCGGTGTAACAGATGCTGGCAGTGAACTGTACATCATGGAGAACTTTCATGATTACAGGATGGTTAACAATCGTTCTGTAGTCGAACAAGCTCATGAGATACAGTGCTTTGCCAAGGAGTTTGAAATCCTTAAGTGTAACTTACCCGACAAGTTTGTGGTTGGGTGCATCATTGCAAAGTTGCCTTCTTCATGGAGGAATTTTGCCACAACTCTCAAGCATAAGAGACAAGAGATATCGGTTGAAAACCTGATAGCGTCTCTTGATGTTGAGGAGAAGGCTCGGGCTAAGGACACTGCTGAGAAAGGAGACGAGTGTCAGTCTAGCGCCAACATGGTGCGGAAGAGGACCTTCGGCAAGAACAAAGGGAACTATAAGCCCTCCTTCAACAAGCCTGAAAAGACTACAACCTTCAAGAAGAAGAAGAAGCCGAACAAGGCCGAGCTAGGTTGCTTTACCTGTGGAGAGCTCAGGCACTTTTCCAAGGACTGCCCAGAACGTGCAGATCGTAAAGGGAAAAAGGGGAAGACTGTCAACGTCGTGACTGCTAGCAATGTTGATGGGTATGGTAATCTATTTACTGTTCTTTCAGTTTTTCAATCACCATGTTGGTGGATTGATACGGGTGCTAATATTCATGTGTGTGCTGACATCTCTATGTTCACTTCTTATTAGGTCGCTCGGGATTCATCCGTCCTAATGGGGAATGGGTCACATGCTTCTGTTCATGGTGTTGGCACGGTGGATCTGAAGTTCACTTCAGGAAAGATCGTGCAGCTGAAGAATGTGCAACATGTCCCTTCCATGAACAAGAATCTCGTTAGCGACTCCCTTCTATGCAGAGATGGGTTTAATGTTGTTTTTGAGTCTAATAAAGTCATTGTGTCGAGACATGGACAATTTATTGGTAAAGGATATGAGTGCGGAGGGTTGTTCCGCTTTTCACTTTCAGATTTTTGTAATAAGTCCGTAAACCATATTTGTGGCGGTGTTAATAATGATACCAGTGTTTGGCATTCTCGTTTATGTCACATTAATTTTGGTTTGATGTCCAAGTTGTCCAATATGAGTTTAATTCCGAATTTCACTATTGCCAAAGGTTCCAAGTGCCATAGTTGTGTGCAATCAAAGCAACCTCGAAAGCCTCACAAGGCAGCCGAGGAGATAAACTTGGCACCTCTGGAGCTCATACATTCTGATCTTTGTGAGATGAATGGTGTGTTGACAAAAGGTGAAAAGAGATATCTCATGACTTTGATTGATGATGTGACTAGATACTGCTATGTTTATTTGTTGCGCACAAAAGATGAAGCTTTAGACTACTTTAAAATTTATAAAGCCGAAGTTGAAAATCAACTAGAGAGAAAGATCAAACGTCTTAGGTCGGATCGTGGTGGTGAATATTTTCCCAGAATCTTCGATGAATTCTGTGAGGAACATGGCATTATTCATGAAAGGACGCCTCCCTACTCGTCTCAATCAAACGGGGTTGCCGAGAGGAAAAACCGCACGCTGACTGACTTGGTGAATTCCATGTTAGCCTCCGCTGGTTTATCTAAGGCATGGTGGGGGGAGGCCTTGTTGACAGTGTGTCATGTCCTAAATAGAGTTCCTAACAAGAATAAAGATGAAACCCCTTATGAGGAGTGGGCTGGGAGAAAACCATCACTTTCTTACTTGCGCACTTGGGGGTGTTTGGCTAAGGTCAACATACCGATTCCTAAGAAACGCAAACTTGGACCAAAGACAGTGGATTGCATCTTTCTAGGATATGCTCCGTGGAGTGTAGGCTATAGATTTTTAGTAGTTAAATCTGAGGTTCCTGATATGCATGTTGATACTATAATGGAATCTCGTGATGCAACATTCTTGAGAATATGTTTCCTATGAAAGATATGCATAGCACTGCTAGAATTTCTTCTGAAATACTTCCTGAAACTAGTGCATCTAGTGAGAATTTTGAGCAACCACGTGAGGAAGAAGTCCTAGAGAAGGATGACAATGAAGCTCCTACACGGAGTAAGAGACAGAGGGTTGCAAAATCCTTTGGAGATGATTTTATTGTGTACCTTGTGGATGATACTCCCACTTCCATTGCAGAGGCATATGCATCTCCTGATGCAGATGATTGGAAAGAAGCTGTTCATAATGAGATGGACTCGATTCTTTCTAATGGAACTTGGGAACTATCAGAACGACCCCATGGATGTAAGCCTGTGGGTTGCAAGTGGGTGTTCAAGAAGAAGCTAAGGCCTGATGGTACTATTGAAAAGTACAAGGCTCGTCTTGTAGCAAAAGGCTACACCTAGAGAGAAGGTGAAGATTACTTTGACACATATTCACATGTTGCTAGACTGACCACCATTCGAGTACTACTATCCCTGGCTGCCTCTTATGGTCTTATCATTCATCAAATGGACGTTAAGACAGCTTTCCTTAATGGAGAGTTGGAAGAGGAGATCTATATGGATCAGCCTGATGGGGTTTGTGGTAAAAGTTGAAGAGAGAAAGGTGTGCAAGTTGTTAAAATCTTTATATGGCCTGAAGCAAGCACCTAAGCAATGGCATGAGAAGTTTGACAGAACATTAACTTCTATTGGCTTTGTCGTTAATGAGGCTGACAAGTGCGTCAACTATCGCCATGGTGGGGGCGAAGGTGTTATATTATGTTTGTACGTGGATGATATCCTTATCTTTGGTACAAACATGAATGTGATAAATGAAGTTAAGTCATTTCTGTCAAAGAGCTTTGATATGAAAGATCTGGGAGAAGCTGATGTTATTCTGAATATCAAGCTGATTAAGCACGAGAGTGGGATTACTTTGACGCAATCACACTATGTTGAGAAGATCTTGAGCCGTTTCGGTTTCGTTGATGGCAAGTCTTCCCCAACACCTTATGATCCCAGTGTGACATTACGGAAAAACAAGAAAGAGCCGAAAGAACAATTGAGATACTCTCAAATCGTTGGCTCACTCATGTACTTAACTAGTGCGACAAGACCCGACATCTCTTTTGCTGTGAGCAAGTTGAGTAGGTTCATGTCTAACCCGGGTACTGAACATTGGTGTGCACTTGAAAAGGTCATGCGCTATCTATGTGGTACAGTGAGTTATGGGATACACTATTCGGGGCATCCAGCGGTGCTCGAAGGATATATTGATGCGAACTGGATCTCGGATGTAGATGAACTCTACGCCACTAGCGGGTATGTATTTACCTTTGGAGGTGGCGCGGTATCATGGAGATCTTGCAAACAAACCATATTGACAAGGTCGACTATGGAAGCAGAACTTGCTGCTTTAGACACAGCCACTTTAGAGTCAGAATGGTTGCGTGAACTCTTGATGGACTTGCCGGTGGTTGAGAAACCTATACCGGCCATCCTCTTGAATTGTGATAATCAAACTGTTATTGTCAAAGTGAACAATTCTAAGGATAACGCGAAGTCATCAAGACACGTCAAGAGACGTTTGAAGTCTGTCAGGAAATTGAGAAACTCCGGAGTAATTACTGTTACGTATATTCAAACTAACAAAAACCTGGCAGATCTCTTTACAAAGGGACTATCACGAAACGTGATAGAAAGTGCATCGAGGAAGATGGGTTTGAGACCCATGGATATTACACAGTAGTGGTAACCCAACCTTTTTGTTCGGAGATCCCGTGAATTAGGACCTGGGAAAAACAAGCTAGTGGTGTGACGGAGGAGAGTATTAGACAACCCTCTCTATGTGAAGATGTACAACTCTCAAAAGCTGTAAGGCAGGTTGGCAACATGTCTTAATGTGTTTCTGTTGGCTATGATTAGCAAAGATGCTGTCCTACAGAGCATTCTTGAAAGAACACACCTATACGAGTTCCGATTGTTAAACGTCGCAATCTATGAGATTTGGGTGATCTCTAGTAAACTCATGAAGAGACCAAGTAGTATGACGCATATGCTACACCCGCGGGGTAGGCTACTGGCAGCCAGGTACTAGTTATGACTTTGTGTGAAATCTAAAAGCACCAAACTTGCAATTCAAGGTTCGTCCATTATTCAAGTTGCTGATAGACGTAGCTCAAGGTTCTAGGCGAAAGTTCAACTTAACAGTCTCTGCTAAAACACTGGTATATAAACAAGTAGCGAGAATTGGCAAATCTTTAAAGGGGCATTTGAGATCTGGTGGAGGATTGTTAGAAATAATGGGCTAAATAAATAAGCCCATATAGATTTCAGATTTTCCCTAAATCTCAAAGCCCATGTGTGTGGAAGCCTATGTGATTTTGCCCAATTTGGTGGCAGCTCACATATGAGTGGAGTGGGAGCTAAAGTTTAGTCCCACATGGAAAGTTGGAGGAGAGTTACACCACCTTATAAGGTGGAGTGGTTCACCACTTAGTAAAGTGAGTGAGAAGAGGAGAACTACACGCGCGCTCCTGCTCGGACGCCGCTCGCCCGCCCGCTCGTCTCGTCTCGTCACGACGCGCGCCGCGGGTTGCGGGTTGCGGGTTGCGGGAATCTCGCCGAGCCGAGCTTTATTTTTGCTGCTTGGAAAAACTTGTGCCGGTTCTATTTGTAACCGACCCGAACGTGCGTAACGTGGACTTGGTCCACGACGTGCCCTATGCGGGACTCCCGAGCCGCTCTATATAAATTCAAGTGCGGCTTCCACCATGTACACACCGAAAACCACTCTAGGTTTTGCCAACCTCTCTGCTTGTGCCGCCACCATAGTCTATTCTATCCCGCTTGCCGGCGTGCACATGCGGACGGGAGAGCAGGTCTCCGGAACCACTCGCCTTTGCGATCCTGTATGGGAAATGGCGAATAAGGTTTTTGGGAAGCGTCTTGCACCACTGCTCAAGTTCTGCATCACGGCTCGTCTTCCATCCAAGTCGAACGGTGTTGCCTATCGTCGTCTTCGCTGCCGTCTGCTTCGACCAATCTTCTCCAAGGCTACTGCTGTGATTATTGCAATCGAACGGTACGTGCGACGTGCTGCTGTCTGGTTATTAATCATGTTCTTCGAGTACATATTTAGCTGCTGCTTGTTTTCATTCATCTTGTTGTTTAGTACATCTAGTATGTTCGAGTTACATGTGCGAGTAGCTGGTATTGTCTTGTTTAATATTCTGAAATTAATCACAGAAATTGTGCCTAATTATCCAACATAAAGTAGTGCCCACATGCCCCGAGCTCCTCCATCTCTAGCCGCAATCAGGGTGCACGGCCATCCTAAGCTCTGCCTCCCGCCCGCCTGGAGGTCTGACCTCCGTCGCCGAGGTCTGTCTTCTGCCATTGTGGCCGCCGCCATAGACCTATTTTGTGTGCTGATTCATGGTCGACGTTGACCTCCCGCTGGTTGGGAGGTGAGGGAGGAAGGGGACGGAACTCACCGTGGATATACCCGTTGGGGAGGGGAGATTGGCTAGCAAGGGTGGGGAGATGAACTTGCCTCACGCACGGCAACTCCAGGTCGCGCGCGTCGCCTTTTGAGCGCAGGCTCCCCATTTCGATCTGATGTGTTCCCATCGTGATCTGATCTAATCCCCATCTTGATCTAATTTTACTATGTTTTCCCCTTCTTGATTCGCTGTCTCGACAAGGTGTTCTCTGTATCTGGGATGGTGCTATCACCATGATCTGCAACAAAGGTGAGGCCACCACTGGAAATATCGTCGAAGCCATCATGGGCAGTCCAGCAGGAGTCTAGACTAGAGTGTGGTGCTGCAGGTGATCCTACACACGTGGAAGAGGCCAAGAGGGTTAGTGCTTGCTATGTCTTCCTTCCTGATTTTATCTTTGCAACTTAATGCTGCTATACGAGGTGTGCCTTGCCTGCACTGATGATAGCCAGGTGATATACCTCATGCTAATTTTTTCCAAAAAAATCTGGGGTTCAGTTCAGTTCATTCAATTCCAGGGACTCAGTTTTGGCCATCGCCTCCATAGTACTACTACTTAGTAATCAGTGTTTAGGAAAATTGGCAAGTTGCCATATGTTACTGCCCACCTTCCTATGATGTATGCGCAGCGCTTTGGCACATAAGACAATAGCTACTATTCTAATGGCGAGAAAATCATGGGAACTGGAATTTCATCATCCGTGGCAGTCCATAGCTGTTGGTAAATCTTTATGATGGAACAAAAGACTGAATGAATCTAATGGATTCTCTAGTACTTATATTTTGGTAAAATGCATTAGATGGACTAGCTTTGTGCAAAGTGGTGGTAAAATAGGAGACTTAACAACTCTGCATTTACCTTGAAGCAGTGCTAGAATTGATTACCATTTACCCTGAAGCAGTGCTAGAATTGAATACTTGAGGTTTACATATTCCTAGTGAATGCTTGTTTGTTGTCATGACGTAAAATAGTTTACCTATAGCTAGATGCTTTCGTTCCAGAAAATTCATTATGCAAATCTGCAAGATGCAATCGACTGGGTGGTTCACTCAAAAAGGGTAAATATTACGCTTTTGCTAACTCTCGGTTAACCGAGATTTAGGTTAGCTCTAGATCGATGATTGGAGCGTGCGATTGATTTTTCATGTGTCGTTTTGCTTTTGGATTTTTGTTGGGCCAGCCTGTTTGCATGTCCGCTTGATTTTGTGTTGGCCGGCCTTGTTCTTATTTTATCTTTGTGTGGGCTTTGTAATGACCTGTTTTCCTTATTATGATTTTTGATGCAAGGTGAACCGGTGCAAATTAATTACTTTGCGGGCAAAGCCTGCAGAAATTTTTGTGTAGTTTTTGCTCCGGTGCACGGTGCATGCAGTCACATATCCATGTACAGTCGTAAATTTTACATGTACTTGACTTGTTTTTGCCAACCAAACAATTATATAATAACGCTTGCGTTTTTTATCACGGCATCCATCGATAGAGTGAATTATTATCTATTTATCAAGGCAATTATACTCATATCGACGATATGAATTGCCGGTGCTTAGGCATATGCCCCATTGTTCTTGGGGGATAACTCTATGTGCATACGTAGACATGCAATTACATATATGTACGTAATTAAAAAAAATCATGATGTGCAATTGCGACGGACTTATATATGCAATTGCATATAGGTGTGCAATTAGACTTATATGTGTAATTGCATGTATGTATGCAATTGTACCCATACATGTAATTGCACTAAGTATGCAATTGCACATATGCCTGTAATTGCATACATGCATGCAATTGCACCTACGTGAGTAATCTGAAGTTTCTAAATAATTTTTTATTTGATTTTCCTATATATAATTTGTAACTAGGCTTGTAAGTTTTTTTTTAGTTTGCTATTGGGCTTCTAATTGCCTATAAAAAGTCAAAGCCCAAACCACTAAAAAGGGAAAGGGTGGAGGGATTATTACCCACGTAAACAGGATAAGGTTGATCGAGACTTAAGAAAATTCTCGGCCAACCGAGCGCTAGTCGCGTCGTAAATATTAACACCTTTATATATTGATATCCAGTAATCCTTGGAATAGAAGAGACTTACACATTAATCTTTATTGCTTTCACACTAAATTTATCTTGTACGAAAGATATGAATTACACTACAGACGACTGATGTACTGGAACAAATGGTACCAAATACGAAATCCGCATCATGGTTATATTCTTTTTGTCCTTTTTGGAGGTCTTATATATATTTTCTGAATTGATCTATTAATGAGGATAACAAGTATGGAGTAGGAATTTCTTAACTTGGGCAGCCGACAGACACCCATCAAGGAAGAATCAACATTTCTTGACGATCACAAAATCTATCAAGAAAGACTTGCCATTCGTGATGGTTGCACGACCAGACAAATAAGCTATCATGATTATTGACGATGGATGTGTTTCCTAAAAACTCTCTATGTCGTCCCATGGCCTAAAATATAATTAAAATAAAACCATACTAACATTCTGGTATTTATGCTTTTCTTTTTAATTTGGTCAACAAACCTACTCTTCCGTAGCAACGAGCGGACATTGTGCTAGTAAATAAGTAAAAATTAAAAGACCTACAACGCTTAGCTCCCCGGCAATGGCACCAGAAAATAGCTTGATGACTGCAAGTGCACAGCTCGTTTGTAGCAAGTTTTGAAATAAAGATATCGATCCCACAGGAAGTAGGAGTCTGAAGTCTAATAACTCTTGAAATAAATATTACGATAGAAATGCTAGATTAAGTTCTAGGTAACAAAATAAAATGCGAGTATTGTGTGAAAGGGTGTTTTGGGGTTTTAGGTATAAGAGCAATAATAAAGTAAAGCAAAATAACTTAATACAGAAAGTCAGTATCGCGTATGTAAGAAAGATTGAAACTGCAATAGGGAAACGGCGTTCTCAGGGAGTAGTGGATACACCACTAGTATTATGAGGATCTAAGATAAAGATTATTATCATGAATATTCTCAACTACGTATGTGTGGGAGGAACTCCTTATTTGGACAATTAAGCAACAACCGCTGCTCACATCATCCTCATAACCACATCAGTCAGCAATCGACATCAATCGAGTTACTGCGCTATTAAAGGACGTAATACCGTAGGACGTATCCCATGGCATGGATAGTGTTCTGTACGTTTCCTCAGTTTTCCAAGTTGATACGTAAGGGGTGTTAGTAGCTTTGTAGTCACTGTAAGTGCTAGCACACCTTCGCCAACCAACTAGTAGTTCCCTCCATCAAGTCCCCACGAGAGACAAATATTGAGAGGTCTACTTTTCTCAACATCAAGATGTAGAGAATCTAACACATGGTCAAATAAACTTTATCTTATTTCAATCTCATACTAGGGTTTATCTATCTCCCCAAGAACTAAATATCTACTTAGACATGAAGGAAATCAACATCATGGCAATGGTAATGAAAACAATCATAGATGAATAGTACTTGTATAAATTCACAACGAGTACGGGAATTACAACAAGATCTAGACAAGGATGTAGATGTGATGGATGGAGATGGTGGTGATGCAACGGTGGATGATGAAGATCGATGCCTTAGCCTCCTGGATCTGCGCAGGGCAAAGATGTATCCTTGTGGATGAGTTCCCCCTCCAGATGCTTTCCGTAGGTGAGGTTTCTACGATTTCTAGGTGGTCTGTATGTCATCTGCTCGAACCAATTGCATGGGGTGAAACTATTTGACGAGGCGGAGGCGGCGCCAACTATACGGCTGGAAAATTTGCTCCCGCCGTATAGTTAGGCGTTGAACCTTCTGCCTCCCTTGTTCGCTTCTGGTTTTCTTCCGGTATTATTAATATTTCTCAAATAAGCGATTTATGTTGTTTTTAACTCCTTTTCTCTATAGTACAACTGCTCCATGAATTGTATCCATTGGATCCATCATCTGTCCTAATCCTGGTGAAAACAGACATAAAATATGCGCGCGAGCGCCATAAAATACCAAGATCCTACATCTACAATGCAAAAAATAATATAAAACATGATGCAAATATGCACCCATCAGGTAGGTATGGTGGACACTATTGAAATAACTTGGTTTAAGGGATCATGGATACACAAATCTTTGCTTGCTTAATTTCTTGGGCTAGCAAAAGGGACATATTTTACCATCTACAAGTATGCAGAAGTGTCCATAGCAGTAATTATTTCTGAATAGAAAATATCAAAATAAAGTTAAAGCATATATGAAGTAAATAAGAACTTAGCACTAAATACAACACTTGTAACTTATCACTAAGTAAAGCAAATGAAGTAGATAACAAAGTGTGGCAATATGCATAAATTTTAATGCAACTATTCTTTCCCTTTCTTGTTTCTTTACTAGCATCCAACTTTAACTTCCATTTTATTCCAGTATCTCTTTCACACTCACTAAACACATCTTCATGTGGTGGCTATTTATTCCAAAAGTAAAAATGCGATGGTAAACATAAAAACTAGATACACACGCTCCAAGTTATGCGATTATGTTATGTTGGTTGAAAAACAGAGTTTATAGGTGCGCAAACCAAGAGTGTAATAAGTATAGTGGGGTTCCTTGGTAATCCCTAAGCTTATGGTTTTCACCATCCTTTGATAGCTCTTGGTGTGGTGTTCATCCATTCCCTATGAAAAAACTTCAACACAAAATTCTCCCATTTATTTTCTATGGGGTGACATTAGTGGACATAAAGATATATGCTGGCTGACATAAAAACTCCAAATAATTCTTTTTCTAAAATTTTCCCAGAGAGTATATTAAGTTTCAAGTTGAAACTCAAAAGAATGGCTTAAGCAAATAAAGATAGAATTTGTCATGAAAAACAATAGCAACAAAACATAATTAATTGGCCCACTTAGAAATTTCAGGAATTTTTGCTAATTTTTGTTCATATATAGGATGGAAATTTGTTACTACCATAGAATTTGAGCTCAATCGGATTTACATAAAAATCAGAAAAATATTTTCATAAACAATTGCATGCAAGAAACTGCAACTCCCAATGGTTTTATCAACATAAATGCATCCAAATGGGTAAAACTTGATACTTTATTGAAAACTCCAGAAATAAAACCGAAAACTCTCTTACAATAGGAAGAGAGCAAAAATAATAACCAAAAATAAAAACAATCGAGTTGCCTCTTGTAAAGCGCTTTCTGTATAGCCATATGGCTAAGCTTACTTCTTTTGTCTAAGTTGAGTGGAGATCATGTGGTATCTTATACCTTAATGTCGTCTCCTTCTTCTTGTGAAATGTTCCATGCACTTCTTATTAGGGAACTAAAATTTAACATTTCCTTCCTTTGAATCAATAACAACACCCGTGGTTCTCAAAAAGTATCTTCCAGGAATTATAGGATTGGAGCTTTCACTCCCCATATCCATAACAATAAAGTCAACAGGCACTAATATAATGTTGTGTGTATTTAAATCATCACATTATTAACTCTACCTAAAGCATGTTTGCTGGAATCATCAGCAAGTAATAGATCTATGGTGCATTTTTTCATACTTTTTAGTTCAAGCAAGTCATATAGTTCTTTAGAAAAATAGAAACATTAGATCCTCGATCTAATATAGCATGTTGAGTTTCTTCGCCAATAGTTACTAGTACCTTGGGAATCCAAGCATCCCCAATCGTAGGTGGTATCATATCTTCATTATTATTGAAGGATATATGCCCTAGAGGCCAATAATAAAGATGTTTTTTTTGTCATGTATTATTAGTTAGTAATATTTTCATACCATTCTTTACTATATTAATCAGAAATATTGGTACATGTGTCGTATGTAAACAAACCAAGTCCCTAGTATCCCTTAGAAGACTAGCTCATTAGGCAATCGATGATTGAGGTTTCCCAAACATGGTACATTTATGTCAATTAACAATGATGTCACTTCATTAGATGAATGATGTGATGGACACACACCCAACCATAGTATTAAAATGTGAACCAGTCACAAAGTTCAACATTACGATATCTAGTATTGTGTAATAACTTATTCCTTTGACCGTGAGATCAAGTTCACTCACTACCATCCGCGGTTGCTTATATTTACATCAACCGTCACACCCTAACAGGGTGATCATAATTGTGTAAGTTGGGTATTCCAGAGGGGTATGTTGAGGTACATACATCAAGATCGGGATTGCACATCCGAGTGACGGATGTATACCTTGGGCCCACTCGGTGAGATTACATCTACAAGTTTGCAAACATGTGACTAGGTCACCATGATGTAATATCATAGGAATGGGTAAATGTGCTTGTCGGTAACAAGGACGACCTAGGTATGTCGATAACAAAGGTCAGATCTTGGAGAATCTAGGTATCACAGAGCAAATGGTATTAGACTCGACGTTCAAGATTCAAGAGATCAAGTATTCGTGGAATACATGGGGCCATCTTGAGTTTCCAAAAACCGCTGTTGGTCATTGATAGGAGAGTGTATCAATCATGTTTGTGTATTCCCGAACTATAGGGTGTCACTCTTAAGGGTAGATGATGCCTAGAGATTGATTCGATATCGTTGGAGAAAAGAGAGAGAACACGAGAATTGTTCCGGGATGATACCGCAAGTGTTTTAGAGATATCCTATGATGATCAGAGTGTTTCTGATTGATATATATTAAATAATGTGTATTTAATATTGATTAAATCAGGAGTAAATAATGGCACTAGTTTGTTTCGTATCAAACTGGTATCCACGTCGTACTGATTCTTTTCGACCGTGGGATGGACGCCGAAAAGGATAAGCGGCGACATCGCAAATGAACTTTGCTATCTCGTGAGGCAGGACCCACTGTGAGCCAGGGGAAATATGCCAGACCGTGAACGGTTGTCACGCGTGCTGTCATACCCTATGTCATAGGATGGTGGGCCACACACGCGACGTTGGCTCACTATCAGCCTACATGGGAAGGACCATGTTGTATGAGAGGCATTCCTAGCGTGACACTCTGGCAGACATGGGGCCCTCCCAGAGCCAATGTGATGTCATAATCCCATAGGCCGACATGGCGTTGTAATCCCATGTTGGGCGCGATTTATCGCGTACATGTTGCCATCGAGAAACGACGTGCCGATGTTGGCCAGGCCGTCTGTCGGTGTAGACCGTACACGACATGGGTTCTCACAGCGAGATCATATCGGAGGATGCAGTATATATCGCCTCTCACCATTTATTTCTATATGCAATGCTTTAGCTAGGTTATCTCCTAACAATCTCCATTGTGCTTTGGTTCATCTTCTAAGTCAGTAGCATGCATCACTCTGGTGACCACGACCTGAGCTAGTGTTGCAGCTTCCCTAGATGATGACCCGAAACACGACGTGGTGTCTTCATACCGTGGCTTCGTCCATCTTATTCTCTCTCAGTTAGCAGAGGACACGCCTGAGTATGGAGATGGCTGGACTCCGTGATGAGGACCTCCAGCATGCGACAAGACATAAGGCTTCACATGTATGACCTCATCGTCACTATATCTCTCTTATTCTTTGCCCTTCTTATATTCTCGCTTTTGATGTCAATCGTTTGCGATTGTGATGATGAGCTATGGCGACCGGAAGTAGACCCCCTAGCCGAGAATGAAGGTGCAGGCGCGGGCGCAAATTAGAAGCTCTTCCCCGGCAACATCGACATATGGTCCAGCAATACGCAGGCCACAGTGTGTTTTTGATGATGCCTCCCACAGTTTGCACTATGCTTATGACCCACCTAAGCTTCACCTCTCTCTATATTTTTTCTGACCATCTCCCTCTCTCTTTCAGGGAGTCCATACAATTCGATGTCTATGGTGAGAATGCAGAAGAAAATGTGTTCGCATGTATCCATCCATAGCATCTTTAAGTAGATGAGGTAAATGTCGACACATTTGATTGATTTCCGTTTTCAGCGACTAATGTTTCTTCGTGTGCATTTTTCGCAATTCAGGATCGGATGGAAAGTGGTGGAATGAGAGAAAGGAGGCAAGACAAAGCATTCTGAGCGAGGCATGTCGGAACTTTCCAATGGCAGCCTCTGCCTCACCAAAACTCTTTACTAGGTAAGTACCACATGTTCTATTCGAATTTTCCTTGCCCCCTCCAATTTTGTTCTCTCTTTTAGAAAAAGCACCTAACGCACCCCTTTTTTGTCAATTTTAGGTCTTTGTTTTTATGCAACAGCGTAGGAGACAAAAAAATGTGCAGGTACGCCTCTTGATTCTCTCATATTTTGTCGTCTTGGATTCTTGGAGCTGCAGGTAACATGCTTGAATCCATCGGTTTGCTTGCAGGCGGGTTCAAATATGGTGATGTATATGATACTAAGGGAGCGATAACCATCGCCTGATAGCAGCGGGCTGCGGCAGGCATCCACTTGCATTGTATCCAACGTCAGAATGTTGGTGATGGCCACTAGTACTTAGGTGCATCTCCTTTTGAATTAATATTTTTATAGCGTTTACTACATGGCCATGACAAATGTTTGGTCGTATACCTGCATATTCCTCTCTTCTATTCAAGATCTTGGTGCATCAAGCAAATGCGTTTGTTCCTCGACTCCGCCGAAAACTTCCGTGTCTTCCCGTATGCTGCCGAGCTGCAGTACGAGCTCCTCTCCTACACGCCAATTTTGATGAGTTCTACCATTGGACATTGTCTAAAGATGTCGTTTTTATTGTAGTACAGATAATAGGTCCTCGACTGCAGCACCTTCTTAGCTAGATCTCAAACGAATATTGTTTACCCTTGCAAGACTCTGATTGTAACCAAGGCGTATAATGTAAGCTACTCTCTATAAAGTGTCTAGTTAAATAAAATGTTGTGGCCTTTGATATTCCTTTTCTCATGTGAATATTAATTATACAGTCTAAATTAGTATGTCACCTTATATGCCAAAAGTTCCCGTTTGATATCTCCTCGATAGCTCCAGTGTTGCATTCTCATCCTAAAATGCATGTAGCGTGTAAAACAGTACAGCAATTAAGTTCATATAACTGAAGAAGTTTGGCAATAAGTACGCTAAGCCCCGTGTGACATGCATGTGGACATGTTGACTTACGGTCGTAGATGAATTATGTGGACATGATTACTCTGGTCTTAATGGTCATACACTGCAATGTGCATATCTGGTCTTGATGACTATGAGCCTCGTAGTGTCCAACGAGGCGCTAGGTTTCAGGATCGAGATTTCTCGCACAAGGTGCCAAGAAATTAAGAACTTATCGATCATATCTACATGTAAATTGTGTTACCTATCAAAAGCTATCGATGTGACATTCACGCTAACTCGCATTCTAACTGACGTACTTCCCAAGATGCGCGTACTATATAATGGTGGTTGAATATATTGTGGGCTCATCCGGGACCCATGATGCAACCAGTACAATTTGTTTCAAGTAAATTTCATCTAAATTTTTTTCCTCATAGCCTCGTCCTAGGGGTGCAAATCGAATTCTAGTTCATATTAAATATATATAGTTAGATTTATGCGCCATCCCACCTATATGGGCCTTCCCGGAGGGAAGGGCCCATGGGGGCTATCTTCCCCAAGGGGCATGGTGCGCCGGGTGGGGGGCCTCCCCACCACCGGCCGACCATGGTGGGCCTAGGCGCACGCGGGGTAGGGACCATCCCCACCTCCGTCGGTAGCTCCCTCATCCTCCTTTGTCTAGGAAAATATAATTTTTCAGCCCGAAAGTTGAGATGCCAGTGCATAGTGATACCCGAGTTGATTTTAATCACCGCGATTTGAAAAGTTGGGGGGGGGGGGGATTGCTGAGAGGGTCTTTTGAGTGAATGGTGGCCAAATAAAATATTGTCGAATCTTCCCCGTTAAGTTAGGATTCCATTACACTAGTTCCTGCTGTGCCCCTTCTTAGCCACCATGCACATGTCATAGGGGCAAATCCATTACTGTAGTTTCCTAACTCGTGATGAATCTGGGTGCGGTGACGGCCTTTTTTCTCCCTTCCCTGACATTGAATTCGGCAGCGGCGGAGGTCGTTTTTCTCCCTCCCCGGACACTAAATCCAGTGGAGTCGGAGGCGGAAGCGGCCCAACATGTCTTGCAAGGCGAAGGTGGTAGGTACGTTGGCGACTGATTCGGGTCCGTCAGAGCAAGAGTCTGGGGCTCAACACCAAGCAGCGGCGAGGTCTTTAGTCTCAGTTAGCGACGATGTCAGCCAGAAGTCTGCTATCAAGGTACCTATGAGTAGCTGGTTGAAGAGAAAAGCAAGGCCAGCGGTAGATTGTTCGGTGGTGGTGCGGGGATGCGGCACCTAGATCTCGAAGAAAACTACCCGGGTGAAGAGTGATACGTCCATTTTGCATCACTATTCTATGTCTTAATTCACTATTATTCATTGATATATTTCATATTGAGAGGTGATACTTATGTTATTTCATCTGTTTTTGCATGGTTGATGAATTTTGGAGCATGGACCGTTGCAGTCAGGATTCTGATGGAAAATGTGATGTTTGGAGGCAAAATTCGCGAAGATCAGAAAATCCGAGAAAATATACGGAAAATCCTATTTTTCCAGAAGACTAAGGATGCCAGAAGACGGAGTGGAGATGGGCCACAGGGGGCCCACACCACCCCATGGCGCGGGCAGCCCTAGGCCTCGCCAGGAGGTGGTGTGGCCACCCTGGCCCACTCCAGCCTCTCCCCTCTGGCATATATCATCCTCCCAAAACCCTAAGACTCGGGGGCGACCACAGAAAGATTCCGCCGCCTCTGCGTGGCGGAAAACACCGAGAGAGAAAGATCTCTCTGGCAGATAGATTTCTGCCGAGGGAATTCCTTCCCAGAGAGGGGAGATCGTCGCCATCAACACCACCATCATCATCACCATCAGCACCCTCACTACCATCTCCATATTGCTGTAACAATTGAGTTTAATCTTGCATTAGTTCATAGGGGAAACTTTCCCGGTGTTGATTACTCTTTGTAGTTGATGCTATTGAGTGAACCATTGAATTGTTGTTTATGTTCAGATTGTTATACATCATTACTCCATCTCTGATCATGATCCATATGATGTCTTGTGAGTAGTTCGTTTTGTTCTTGAGGACATGGGAGAAGTCTTGTTGTTAGTAGTGGAGTTGCGTTGAGAAAGATTCAATAGATTGTTATTTAAGTTGTGGTGTACTTATTCTAGTGGTGTCATGTGAACGTCGACTACATGACACTTCACCTATAAGGGCTTAGGGGAATGCATTGTGTATTTGGCTACTAATCGTAGGGGTTGCCGGAGTGATAGAAACCTGAACCCCCATTAGGAAACCATTGCACAAGGGACGTAAGGGTCTTAGAGTTTAAAGCTGTGGTTAGGTTTCTACCTTAATTACTTTATTGTACTTACGGATGTTTGCAAGGGGTATAATCACAAGTATGTATTAGTCTTGGATGAGGCGGTACATTAGCACAGGTTCACCCACACAACACTTAGCAAGCTAAAGAAGATTAATTAGCTATATGAAGCGAAAGCACTTGACAGTCTTCCCGTGTGTCCTCGAGAACGTTTGGTCATCTTAAGTAATACAACCGGCTTGTCCTTTGCTGCATAAAGGATTGGGCCACTTGCTGCATTTATTCCTACTGTCTTTTATTTACTCGTACTTTGTTTACTTGATTTATCGAAAACCCCTAAAAATCCGTTTGCACAGTATTTGCAGAGAATTCCTGATCCATATCACTAGCCAGCACCTTCTGCTCCTCGTTGGGTTCGACACTCTTACTTATCGAAAATACTGCGATACACCCCATATACTTGTGGGTCATCAAAGAGCGAGAGGTGAATTTTTCTTATCTGTGCCTTATCTTACAAGTAGATTGGTTACTACAATATAGAATCAAATGAACTTAAAAGCCCCTTTTTAATCAAATTAGGCACAACTTCGATACACCGGACCTATATGAGTTCACAGTTCATGTCCGACAGTACACTACAAAACTAGATTTTAGTTGCGAGTGGGTTGTGTTTAGGCAGGATGTGCATCTGCTTGTGAATTGCAAAGAGGTTGTGTCTGTTTCACAGCTGGTAGATATGTTTCATGCTAGGATTCCTTAGGGATCCAGACAGAGGAAAAAATTGGTGTGGTGCAACATGAGTGATACCTATATGCAAACTGAGCACTCCCATGAGCTTCAGATGGTTTAGGACTATTGTGCAGCTGATTGTAAGGTGAAAGTTGAAGCGATGATTGATGATATGTATGCAGATACTAGAGATCCTGCTGCTAGAGCTTTGGCTCCTCGAGACTATGGACCAATAGATGATGATATAGTTAAGTTCAGCATACACATAGAGGTGGATTCATACATGGCAAAACTTGATGACGGAGTTAATAAGCCAGTTTTTTCATGTACTGTGGAGATCACCGTCGATTCCAAAAACATAACTCTTGATGAAATGAGAGAGATGATAAGTAAGGAAATAAGTATTGGCCCTAAGCAGATGGCACGACTCTGGTGGTGGCATCATAAGAAGCAGTAATCCGTAGAGGTTTTAGATACTAAAGATCTGTTGCAGATTATGCATCAAAAGAAGAAAACCAGGAAGGTGTTCTTCCTGGCTACCATTTCTGATGTTGTCGATCAGGTTATAGTGGATGTAGAAGCCCCTATAGTGGCTGAACAGAATGATGTGATCTATGTTGATCAGATTTGATGAGAGCTTCTACCCTATGCTTATTATATGGACCGCGGGGTTCCCCTTCCTGTATGTGTAACATAGATAGCTGTTGCATTTAAACTGTGTTTCGATGATTATGTTTGCCGAGAGATTGTGATATAATGTTGTGCGAGCTATTGATATTTTAGGACATATCACTCACTGAAACCATCTTTGTTGTAATAAAACATAAGTACATTGTAGTTGACATGCTTATGTATCTTGGAAGATGTACTATACTTGTTTTTGTGATTATGTTTGCTGAGAGATCATAATGTAATGTTTTGTGAAACATCACTGAACAAGTGATGGATACGCATATTGTAGTTGACATGATTTTGTTTCTCGAGATGATGTAATATACTGCTTTGTTGCTATTAGTCACAGAAAATGGGATGGAGGAAGTGCAGGTTTAATATTTGAAATAAGAATGTAGGAAGACAAAACCTATTAGGTAGGAGACAATAATTGATGGCCTGCAAGTGCACAGATTCATCAGAGAATGTTTTCGTGGAAGTATTAATTCCCGTTTTCATAATGATCCCAACGAGGAGCCTAGGAAAGTGTTTTTATGTGGTGTTTCTGTCGCACCCAAGGTGTCACAAGTCTTGAGTGAATTGACTGCAAATGTTGATGGTGGAAGTGGTTAATAAAAGATAGAGGAACTTGCTTAGTAAATATGTAAATTGCATGAAAGTAAAGATGCGAAAGGTGTATAAAGGTCCTGCAGGTGAGAAGTTAGGTGCGGAGAGAATCAGTTCATGGTGATAGTAAAAGTGCGAAATTGAATAAGCGGAATAAGTGATAATGATAATTCTTATTTAAAAGTGAGTAGGCAAGAAACCCATATACCGACTAGGATTCCTCATGGTGAATTCTTCCCAATCCCAATGATCCACCTGCCTGTTACCACGACCATGGTCAGTGCATTAATTAAGGTTTTCAACCAGATCAAGGCTTTAATCTTGGTGGTTCCTTATTGTCCTCGAGTAGTGTTATGTCTTCTTTGATATCGGCCGTGTCACTCGAGGGTCGCCGAATTACTAGCATACAAGTTCATACCTATGAGATCTTTGGATCATGTTACCTAGGCCCTTAAATTAGATAACACACATTAGGAAAACATAGATATTCATTCTCATTGTTTAAATAAACATTGCAACAATCACAAATGGATGGAAATAAAGTAGGCACATCACATCTCACCAATCCCCTACATCTCCCATGCCTATGGGGATTTACTCAGACATGAGAGGTGGACAGATCAAAGGCATAATTGTATTGAAAATAGAAATCATCTCAAAGTTATTGTAGCAAACCACAATAGTGATTAAAGATCCAATCAAATACAAACTGAAGGTAGATCAAAGTATCAAACCCTAATCTTACAAGTGCCAATCTCTCTCTATCTATCTCTCTCTCTCTCTCTCTCTCTATATATATATATATCTAAGTAATGATGGGATGATGGTGGAGTGTGTGGTTTTGGGGTTGAAGATCGTCGAAGAACGAGGTGAAGTTCTTCTCCTCTTTCAGATCTGATCTCCTCCTCCAGATGACTTGCGGTGGCTGTAACTTCTATTCTGTGGTTCTTCTTGTGTCTCCTCCTTTACGAAAGTTGCTTGTATTGATATGAGGAAGGTGCTGGTGGGTAGTATGGGTGGACGGTATGGGCGTGCCCCGACTGTACTAGTGGTTGTTATGCGTACTGACGCCTCCAATGAAAGTGGCTTCAATTGGGGATTTTCTTATTCTGGTGTAATTAGCCCATACATGTTATTAGATCTTGAATAAATGGTCATTGCCTAAAAACCATCCCAAGAAAACAAGGATTCTCTAATTGTAACATTAACTTTAGTGAAAAGGGAAATCTTCAGGGGAATCCATCAATAAACAAGAGGAAACCCAATGGTAAAAAGTGATGAAATTTGGAGCTATCAACATCCCCAAGCTTAGCAGTTACTCGCCCTCGAGTGACAAAGCTATAATAAATAATAGCAAAGAATTGAATCAAGATAAAGACTTACAAGTTCAAGGTTGTATCATATTCCATCGTCTCAAATCCTACAACCTTGAACATGAGCACAATATATCTGAACAATTGCACTTAAGCTTGATCCCTGAATGCAAGTAATTCGCTAGCTAATAGTTCTTGTGACTCAAATGAGATTGTTAAAAATTTGGCAAAGCTTTACAAATCAATTTCTCTCAGCACCTCTCTTGTTATGAGAGTAAAAATGTTTTTAAGCCATGCTGCTCGAATCAAAATGAAGGGTGCATATGTAGATGTCAAAAGAAGGATAAACTTAGAGCTTTTTCATTAATCACCCACTTTGATAATCGTGGCTATCAAATACCTCATCTTTTCCTTTCTTATCAAGAACTCTAATTGCACATTTTAGGTACTAAGGTGATGCCAATAATCAAAAGGTCTCAAAAGAATTTCAGCTTGTATTTTGATAATGGATCTTTTCTTTTTCCTTCTCAAGGGTCAACGAATATTTATTTTGTAAACTCCTACACAAACTATTGGGAATACGAATAATTTTTCCCATATAGCGACACGTATGCCACTCATGCCATAAACTCATAGCCGAAATCTAGGGTTATACCATAGATCGTTCAAAAGCTAGCGGAGTTATTGGCATCCCAAAGGTGTGTATTTGAAACAAAGTACTTTTGCTTTCTTCTTTTCTTTTTATTTTCTCTCCTCTTTTTTTATATCATTTCAATACAAATTTTGGCATCTCCCTCTCCTACTCTAAAAAGTCCGTTCCATCAAGCAATTCTTTTTTAGAAGGTATCATCAAGTCAAAGATCGGTATGTGGGGTTGAGCGCTACTAAGGTTAAGCCCTTAAGATAAAAACATGGCACCAAAGTTGTCGACGAACACTTTCTCTTGTTCTAAACAGTTTGGAATAAATCCCAAGAGTTGTTTTTCAAACTGAATTAATTGTCAAAAGTCTTAACCAAAGAGGTGACAAAAGCTTTTGAGCTCAAACTCTAAAAGATAACGAACTAAGCGTGGAATCAAAATCAAGTGCAACCGAACGAACATAAAATGTTCATGAATAAGCTTATAGGAAGAGGGAAAATAGGAATGTGGTACCTCCTCTTACTCATTTGTCATTTACTTGAGTAAAATCTTTGCGTTTGTCCCAAAGCTCGATCACTAGAAGTGAGTAACCTGCATAAAGAATCAACAAGAGCCGAGAGAAATTTGCAGAAGTAACTCTAGAGAATAGTCCAGTTTTTTTGGGTTTTCATTTATCAATTGCAAAACTGAAAGTAAACATGCATTGGAACAAAAACAAATAAATAAAAAGAAGAAAGAAAAATATGAATGCAAAAAGGTGGGAGGAGTTTAACCTCCCCAAGCTTAGGCTCTTGCATAACTAGAATCAGTTGTCGCTACCGTTAGGTGGTGGCTGCTGATACGGGAAGTTCGGGTAGCGGTTTGGAAAGTCAGTCATGAAATATGTGAAGTCTTGAGTGAGGTTGACTATGTTGGCATTCACATCATACAACGTATTCTCTATGTTGTCAATGCGATGCACCACCTGGTCAAAATCGCTCCTTGGGACATACTTGAATCCCGACTGTGGTGGAGGTATACCTTGTTGTTGATGCTGGTGGAAAGGCTGTTGGTGGTGGTGTTGCTGGCCGAAATTGTCCCATCCTACGCCATGCCTGCCTCCTCCTTCCTCATCTTGCTCCTGTTGGCCAGCTCCTGCGTTTTCCTAGTTGGTATGGCCACCTGGTGGCGCAGTTCTTCTTGAGAGGATTAGTGCCTGGTTGAACTCTTCCTCAGTGAGGACCCAACTTTTTTTACCTGGCAAACCAAAAGCTTGGACAAAAGGAAGCAAGATTTGGTGGAGATCACCATTAGGAGCAAGATAAAACTGGTAAGCACGGAGGGAACGCTCTGGCCTATAGACACCCATGAACTTGGTTCTAGCCATATGAATGTCACCCAGGTCCTTACTGCCAGCCACAGCTCTTTCCTATGGTAGGACAAATTTGTTTGTGTAGGCAATCTGTGTGATCAACCCGCCACAACGAATGTCCCCTGCGAAAGCTGACCTTTGGCAGCGAAAGTGTTGGATGAGAAAGGCCCCAAGTTTACCTTGTGCTCCATCTCTGGATGCAAGGCCATATGAATTACACTCATCTCGGTGCCTGCCATTGCCCCAAAATCACATTTTCCAAATAAATAATTAACAAGGAAGGTATGAAAATAACATATAGTAGGATTCTGGATAGTTGCACTCTTCCTACGCAAATAGTCGTTGTCCCTATGGACAGAAATTTTCCTCCAAGATGGCATTGCCTCCACATGCACATTGTCATTGATATCGAGTTCCCCCTCGTGGGAGAATTCGAAACTATCAAAGAATTCATAGAAGGTCAAGTTGTGGAGATGCCCATTGAGCACAAAACTTACAGTGCAATTTCGCTCCTGGGTCTCAAGATCATCGTGGAACGATGAAAGAAATTCGAACATGGAGAGCTTGTAGGTGTCGACAGAGAGGTAGGATAAGTCGACCATGCCATCTTGCATAGTCATCTGCTCGAAGTCCTCCATAAGACCCTGGCGGGAGAGGAACTGACGGTCTACTCACTTGGTGGGAAAAACCTTGCGGTTGCTCACCCTCTCGTAGTCTTGGCTCATGGCAACCCTCAAGCTGTCAACTTTAGAGCATCTCTTCTTCGAACCCGGTGGCTTGGCGGATCCCGAAGGTCCCACCGTATCCGAGCCCTTGCCCGAGCGGAACATCCTTCCAATGTTATGCATTGTGTTGCAAAATTTTTGAAGAAAACTATAGGCATCAAGTTTCTATCATATAAACAAATGATTACATGCAATAATTACAAATCCTAACGTGAGGAATCAATAATAATCTCAAAATATGATGAACTCATCTAAATAGCCAATGTGATGAATTCAACCATGGATTTCAGAAAATAGAGTATGGATCAGACGAGAAACTTACCATTGTGAAGATTCCCCAACTCAAAAACACAAAATCAATGAAGAATCAAAGGTTTGAGAAGCTAGGGTTTGAGGTGGAAAGTTAAAGAAAAAGGAAGAAAAAGGAAGAAGAAGAAGGGGGCTGGCTGCGAGCCAGCCGCCATCGGCCTTTACCTGGCGACGCACGTGGTACGGGCGGGCGGTACGGGCGCAGCCCGTCCATACCAGTGGTCGCCACCATCGGATCAACATTAGGGTTTGAGATCAAACCTGCTCGACCTGTTACATGCACGCAGTATGGGCGTACCCCGGCCATACCACTGGTCATTATCTATACAGGAAATTTGGTCGACTTCGTCGCAGATCGGTACGGGCGCACAATACGGGCGTACGGCTGGTTGTTACTGGTACTGTTCCTGGGTAGGTTTTGTTGAGACATGGTACAGACGCGCGGTACAGGCGTCGCGACCGTACCGATGCTCGTTACGTGTACTGAACCCATTATATTCTCTTCGTTTTTCCCTTGCTTCTCAACTTCATTAAGGTAAATTCTCTAAACGAGCTAAAAACTCAAAACAAACTTATTAAATGATATAGATAATAAAGTAGTAAATGCAAAATAAAAACTTAAACTAAATTTATTAAGAATGGGTTAACTCCCATTAAGTGTTTGATTCTAGAGATTTGATTAATCAAACTCCATATCATCGACATTCATCTCAAGCGGTGCCTTTTCTTTAGTCTTTGCTGCTTGATCATGCTTAGGCGGTGGAACATATTTTCCATTGTGCTCTTGTTTCTTAGGAAAGTATCGAACAATCTGATCATCATATATATTGAAGACAATCTTACCGCTAAAACAATCTACATTAGCTCCAGCTGTACTAAGAAAGGGTCTCTCAAGAATCATACATAGTTTGTCATCCTTAGGGACATCAAGAATAATAAAATCAATTGGTATAAGATGCTGATCTATTCTAAGTAAAACATCTTTGATCATTCCCACATGTTGTTTAGTTGTCTTATCCGCCATTTGCTGTGTTACTGAAGTAGGAGAACATTCTCCAAGATTCAATTTCGTAAATAGGGAATAAGGCATAACACTAACACCTGCTCCTAAATCACAAAGAGCATTGAATATATTAGTTTTCCCTATTGCACAGGAGATGGTTAGTATCCTTGGATCCCCAAGCTTAGTAGGAAGTTTATCACCAAAGCTTGTCATAACTTCTATAGTCTTGGTTACTTTCTTTTTCCTATTAAGTATATCTCACATAATTTTTTTATAAGTAGGAACTTGAATAGCATTAGTTAAAGGAAGTTCTAAACGCAAGCTGCCTAGTGCCTCAGCAAAAGAATCAGAAATAGCCTTACTGGTTCGTAATGAACTCGGTTAGGATAAGGAATTTTCTTTCTGGTAGGTATTACCTTTTCTTTTAGCTTTGTCACTGGTTCAACGTTCTTCACGCGGGACATCAACTTGCTCTTCTTGCTCCTTTCTGAGACCGGCTTCTTCCCTTGAATCGATAGTCTCAGCGTCTGAATCATATGGTTTATGCTTATCCCCCGCTTCCTCTTCTTTTTGAGTGTTGGAAGCTTTATTTTCCCTTTTCTGGGCTTCATAATCAATATCATCCCGGGGGTCTACCAAATCATCTTCTTCTTGACTCATCTCCTTAGTCTCTCTTGCTTTTCGAGCTTGCTCTTCTTGATACCAAGGTGGCCCTTGTGGTTCTTGAGTTTATGTACCACGCCTAGTAATAATGTTAGTAGAATTAGTATTGAAGTTTCCTTGGTTCAAAATCAAAGTATGGGTTTCATTTATCTGCTCACACTAGGTTTTAACCATACTTAGATATCTATCTAAATGTTTCGTGGCTTGACACAGGCCATTAAAAACTTTTGTTAAGTCTCTTATATTATTTTCTTGTGTCATAAGGTATTTATATTTTTTCTCACGGAATTGATTTTGTTAATATTTAAACTTTTGCATTACAAGATTTAAATCATCTTCTATTACATAGGTTTGAAGAATGTCAACTTTGTTTTCATTTACAAGTTCTGAAGCTATACCTTTTTTTCCATGGACTTTTAGACTTTGGATATAAGATCTTGTGGTATGTGAATCATACCTTTTTGTGGTACAATATCGTCAATTGGATTGTATTGTTCGTCATTAAAGGATCTTACCTCAAAAGGTTAACACATTCCAACAATGTCAAGTTGCATATTGCTCCTCCTGCAGTTAGATCAATCATATCTTTTGTTTCATCATTAAGCCCATTATAAAAATATTGGATAACTAGATTCTCGTGAAAACCATGATTTGGAACTTTCATAATCATTGCATAATATCTATTCCATGCTTGATAAAAGGTCTCTCCAATTGTTTACAAAAAATTGTTATCTTCGTTTGATCTGCATGATTTTAGTAAATGAACAATATTTATGCATGAATTCTCGGATGCAATCCTCCCAGCTTTTATAGTATGATTAGGTAGTGACTGTAACCAAGCTAAAGCATTATTTTTCAAAGACCAGCGAAGGAGTTTAAGAAGTACAAACTCTATTGGCAGACTTGTTGGTTTAAGAGCAACATAAAGGTCATATACCCTTGTTAAGTGGTCACTAGGGTCTTCCTTTTATTTACCTATGAAAGCAATTTCTTTCATCATATATATTAGCTCAATATATATTTCAAATTCCTGGCTTTCAAGTTCAGGATAAAGAATATGCATTTTCCTCAAGTGCCTAGATGGAATCCCATACTCTCCCAAAGGTAGCTCAAGTTCGTCCCCTCGGGTGATGGTCAAATCAGCCATCAATGGAATCAAGCTGTTCACGTCTATAGTACGTGAATTAGTAAATCTTTCAATAAGATCTAATTGTCTCGATTAGAAAACGATCAATATATGGAGGTAAATAGGTTTTTCTTGATCGAGTCGTACCTCTATCTTCAACGGAGATCATGAATGGTATCAACAGTTGTTGTTGTCAAGAAACAACACTTAGTGCTTAGCTCCCCGACAATGGCGCCAGGAAATATCTTGATGGCCTACAAGTGCACAGGTTCGTCAGAGAATGTTTTCACGGAAGTATTAATTCTAGTTTTTATATCGATCCCAACGAGGAGCCTAGGAAAGTGTTTTTATGCGGTGTTTCTATCGCACCCAAGGTGTCAGAAGTCTTGAGTGAATTGACTACAAATGTTGACGGTGGAAGTGGTTAATAAAAGATAGAGGAACTTGCTTAGGAAATAAGTAAATTTCATGAAAGTAAAGATGCGAAAGGTGTGTAAAGTTCCTGTAGATGATAAATTAGGCATGGAGAGAATCAGCTCATGGTGATAGTAAAAGTGCCAAATGGAAGAAGCAGAATAACTGATAATGATAATTCTTATTTATAAGTGAGTAGGCAAGCAACCCATATACTGACTAGGAGTCCTCATGGCCAATTCTTCCCAATCCCAATGACCCATCTGCCTGTTACCACAGCTATGGTCAGTGCATTAATTAAGGTCTTTCAACCAGATCAAGGCTTTAATCTTGGTGGTTCCTTGTTGTCCTCGAGTAGTGCTAGATCTTCTTTGATATCGGTCGTGTCACTCGGGGGTCACCGAATTACTAGCATACAAGTTCATACCTATGAGATCTTTGGATCATGTTACTTGGTCCCTTAAATTAGATAACACGCATTAGGCAAACATAGATACTCATTCTCATTATTTAAATAAACATCGCAATAATCACAAATGGATGGAAATAAAGTAGGCACATCACCAATCCCCTACATCTCCCACGCCTATGGGGATTTACTCAAACATGAGAGGTAGACAGATCAAAGGCATAATTGTATTGCAAATAAAAATCATCTCCAAGTTATTGTAGCAAACCACAATAGCGTTTAAATATCCAATCAAATACAAACCAAAGGTAGATCAAAGTATCAAACCGTAATATTACAAGTGCCAATCTCTCTCTCTCTAAGTAAGGATGGTATGATGGTGGAGTGTGTGGTTTTGGGGTTGAAGATCGTCAGAGAACAAGGTGAAGTTCTTCTCCTCTTTCAGATCTGATCTCCTCCTCCAGATGACTTGCGGTGGTTGTAACTTTTGTTTTGTGGTTCTTCTCGTGTCTCCTCCTTTACGAAAGTTGTTTCTATTGATATAAGGAAGGCACTAGTGGGTAGTATGGGCGGATGGTACGGGCAAGCCTTGACCGTACCAATGGTTGTAATGCATACTTACACCTCCAATGAAAGTGGCTTCAATTAGGGATTTGCTTATTCTAGTGTAATTAGCCCATAAATGCTATTAGATCTTCAATAAATGTTCATTGCCTGAAAACCATCACAAGAAAACAAGGATTCGATAATTGTGACATTAACGTTAGTGAAAAGGGCAACCTTTAGGGAAATCTGATAATAAACAAGAGGAAAACCAATGGTAAAAAGTGACGAAATTTGGAGCTATCAGTAATCCAGTGAAAGGGAATGATATCCATTAAACTATTGTAACATGCCAATTTAGTCAATGGTGCAGCGGTGACACACTTCACTTTCCCCACAGTTTCATTCTCTCTCTCTCACTCACTTGCCTCCTCTCTTAGTATGTCCTCACCATCACCGATGCCGACGCATTCGCCATGCCATCCTGGAATGACGAGGACGACCAGTCAAGCAACGATAACCTTCGCTCAACCATCGAGTCTTCCTTCCCTGATGTGACTTCCTCTATTTTCTTGGCTAGGGTTAGGCATTGGTAATTCCCTTTATCTGAGCTGCATTTGTGCATGGAATCGTGTTTAGTTCCAGCTTTGCATTTCCTTTTAGGTACCACGGACGATCTTTGACCCCGAATGGGAGAGACTAGATATCAATGGAGAAGTACCATGTGACCATGGGCTAAAACTGAGGAGATATGTTGCATTCGAAGGCAGTAACACTGGGAGAAGGTTTTTGGGCTATACAAATCAGGTGTGTTTACATTATGTTCAACGGTGACATGAATAAAAATGTATCGTGTTATGTATATAATAGGATAGTGTGTCTTTTTTAGGTTGGCCCGGTGTGTAAAGCAGTATAGTGGGTGGATCTTGAGTGGCCAGATGCACTTAAAAAATGTTTGGCCCAGTTATGGGAGATGTATAAGTTGGAAAGGTCAAGGAGATTTACTAATGCTTGTGTTGTATCTGAAAGAAATGTCAAGCCGTCGATACGAAATAAGGAGCTGGAACAAGAAATCAAGAATTTGCAGTCAGAACTAAGTGACACAGTCAATGGGAGCTTGGTTGTGGGAACTGCACAAAAGCTTCAGGATAGTCACAGGTTGCTGATTCAGAATGTAGAAAAGGAGAGGGATCAACTCAAGGAAGACAACAAGAAGCTAGAGTACTACATTGTGGATCTGTTGAAGGAACTGAAGAAGGCGCGCAAGGTGAACATGGAAAGACTATGGAGGATAAAGGAAATTCTAGATGAATAATTTATTCCATGTCAATGCCTAAAACTAGTTAATTGTAAGACTTGTAGTTGCGCTTTCTTAACTAAGCTAAACTCAATCCTCAAGCAAATTAATTTTAGACGAACACATATTATGCATAGAGTTAAGTTCACGTTTACAAAATCACGACTATAGAGGATAAAACAGGCAGTTAAGTACTAAATAGACATATGTTGGGTTCAAGCAAGGTTCGCTCTGAGCTGCTCGTTTTTCTTCCTAAGATCGGCCAGATACACTTTGGTATTTGCCTGCTTCTTTAGTACTTCAACATGCGCCTCCCGTAGGTTCCAGCACTCCGTTAGGGATTCGAGAAGTTGGTCCGTAACCTTATGATTTTCCTCCATGATCCCCTTCATGATCTCCTTCTGCTTACTAGCCGAGGTGTGACCTTCCCTCTAAACTTTTTCCCAGCCGATGTTTACCTCCTTCAGTTTCTAGCACTTGTCAAAAAGGACCGCGACTTTAGCGTGCAGGTGGTCAAATGCCAGCTTTTGAGGATTTTGCTTCTCCCTTTGGATGACTATCTTGTCATTTCTCTAGGTTGCCAGGTCCTAGATGAGCTTTCGCCTCTTTCCCTACAACAAAAAATATAGTATGGTTTGTTTAGTTCACCAGGCCAAGGTGGTTAGTTTCCATAATTAACTGAATCAACTTGTGGCACAATCATAATTTCAAGGAAGAAGCAATCTAGGACTAATCAACATTTTATGAATCGACTAGTGGAACTATCATAATTTCAATTTCAAAGAAAATAAGGGTTTTCTGCAGTTTAGTGTGTTGTGTGTTTTACAATGTCACCACATAGTAGTGGCAAACTCATAATGCTGAAACCCATGTCCAGATACATAATGGAAAGAGCTCATGGTGTCCATTCATGAACTTGAACACCAACACATGTCCATATAGATAAGGAGTTGCTCTAGGATTCCTTAAATGCACAATATGTATATATATTACAAAAAGAGTGGAGCATGAATTGATATTCAAGCTCCCTCTAATGGGAATCAGACTTGGGCATTGCCCCGATACACCTGTAGACAAGCCCTTATCTCCTCGTTCTCTTTCCAAACACCCTCGAGTACAATGATCCCTCGACTCATGTCCTCCTTCATATCTTTCACTGCATCTAGGAAATGGTTCCTGTCATGGTAGGCTCGGATGATAGCCTTGGTTTCATCAACGCGCCCTCTAAGTGCCTCAGTGATTTCGTCCTGCAGGAGGGTACATCATATCTAGAGATTCTTCTTGTCCTCCATGAGCTCATTGATTATCTTGATGGATTGTTCTTGCCTGTTCAAGTTATGGTCGAGCACGTTCTACAGCCTCACGATATCACGTGCAAAATCTAGCGAGATCTCCTTTTGCACATATAAACGCTTGCATAGGCTCTCATTAGCTTGGGTGAGGGAGCGTGCAAGCTCATGTTGGTTGTCAATCTTGGCACTGATCATGGACACCTTGTCACGGTACTCGGCCTTTGATCGCTGCATCGTTCATGTTATTTGAAATAGAAATTCTATAATTACACTCCGGGTTCTAGGTGAATACTAATACGAATCACAAAATACCCATTGTATCTATGAGCAACAGTATTAAAAAAGTCCAACACATCTAGTCATAATCACGAAAACTAATCCTAATCACAAAATCCCCATTGAATCTATGAATAACGGTATTAAAGAAAGACCAAGAGATCCAGTCATAATCATGAAAACTAATACAACTCGGAAAAAACCCCAATGCAGCATGGACATGATCTAAGAAATCCACATTAATACTCAAAAAAATAACAATGTGGAGATTTGCTACCTCGCTGAGATGTGGAACAGGGACGAATGACGCCACCGTCGTGGTGGATTCTGGGTCCACGACCAACCTGTAGTACGTAGAAGAGGAAGAGCAAGAAGAAGAAAAACAAGAAGAAGCAGAATAAGATCATGATGGAGAAGGAGATGGAGAAGAAGTAGAATGAGAAGACCATACTGGGAGGAGCCCTCGCCTGCTGGAACATTCGGCGCCATTATCGGGATATATTGGGCCTCAGTGAGAGGGGGGCTTGAGGGGCTGGTAGAGCAAGAACTACCAGGCGGTGAGCTCTCTCCTTTTTCTCCATGAGGATGGTCGACCAGCCTCTCCTTAGGGGAGCCATAGCTTGCAGGGGGAGGGAGGTGGTGGCTGGAGGAAGAAGAGATTGGTGGCCTTAGTGTGGGAGAAGAGTCAAAGAGTACATGCCATGGTCCAGTAGTATTATACAAGACCACCGTCTACCTTCTCAAAGAAGCCAGGGATAGGGAATCGATGGGACTCGCTTGGGCTTGTCTTTATTGCGATAGACAATTCAATGGTCTTCGGTGCCGCCTAAAATCCAGTATATAATAAAAGGAGTAGGACCTTCCCCTTAAAAATGAGTGGGGCCGGATGGTAATCAAGGGCAATGGCGTGCACGTCTCGCATGCGTGCGACACATGTTGACGGGGATGATGCGTTCAACTGCTGCACGATCACATCGGCACGTCGAACTCCACGTCGATAGGCACGGATGTTGAACTCCACGTCGACAGGCACTCATGGGATATTTACGAGTCTAGAATGTGATGTGCCACTTTTGTTGTGATCAAATTGTGTTCAGTACGGGAGATAATACATTTTTTAATAATCGACAAATGCATGCACATACACGACACATGAACTGACGTGTAAAACCGCTGCTCGCCCTTGATCAGATCGGCACCCAACTTTGTGTACCCACCATCGCTCATTCCGAACAACTTCCTCGATCTGCCATGGCCCCTTGCCATGGAAATGGCACATCCAAGCCAACCACTAATCTTCCTGAGTCCCCTGCTATTCAAGGAATCATTCGCGCATGTGAGTCTCCAACCGAGGCACCACGTCGTGTCCAACCGCGCCAGGAACCATCGACATCATCACTCAAGGACACCGTGACATCGAACTTTGTACCAGACGGGCAGGAGGAGCATGGTGCACCTGCAGCGACGGTCGAGCACAAAGCAGGCGCCTAGATGGGGGCACATGTTGCACCGGCAAGCACGGACAACAAGAGGAATGAGAGGAAGACCTACAAAACCACCATGAAGAAGACCACGAAGAAGAGAGGAGACAACTACATGGACGACTCCGACTCGGCCAACAAGGAGGCGTTCATAGATTAGTTGGAGGTAGAAGCGGAGGAGAGTGACGTGGACCCGTGGGCCTACGAGGAGGAGGAGGACACAGACAACGGTGATGGCAAGGATAGTGATGGTGAGGAAGACGATGACGATGGAGAAGATGATGACTAGGCATCACCGACAGCAGACGGAGACAGAGCATTTATTTTTATTTTTATTTTTTAGATGTTTCTCATTTTTTATGGAGGTAAAGTATTGCTAGCACAGATAGAGAGGTGGCACATATAGATAGGGGAGATCCTGCCCGTTGGATCATAGAGGATCAACAGTTGGTGGGCACGATCCGCGTGACATCTGTGTTAACCAATCAGGGCGTAGCAGCCAGAGTGAGCGCAAGTTTGTGCGTTTGTGAGAGGGAAAAACACACTAAGGGGTTCAAATATAAAATATAACAGATTTAAAAAGAACCACATGGATCCAACTAGTGTCATTGACCCACATGACCAGATTGCATGTGTTATTTTCATAACCACATTGATCCCACATGACCACACACACTCTAGTGGCTCCTATGGTGCAACCTCTGTCACACTGGTGCAACATGCAATGTGGAAGCTGCTTTCCTATGTGCTTTTGGTCTCGGTGACCATACTTGTGTCATTGCATGTGTTCGTTTCCTAAACCACATGGATCCCACTTGTGTAATTAACCCACGTGACAACATGGCATGTGTTCTTTTCATAAACCACATTGATCCCACATGACCACACAAACTCTAGTGGATTCTTTGGTGCAGCCTCTGCCACACTGGTGGAGCATGCAATGTGGAAGCTGCTTTCCAATGTGCTTTTGGTCTCTGTGACCATGATTTGAGACATGGGTCTACTGGTGTCATTGCATGTGTTCTTTTCCTAAACCACATTGATACCACTAGTGTCATTGACCCACATGACCACATTGCATGTGTTTTTTCATAAACCACATTGATCCCGCATGACCACACACACTATAGTGGATTCTATGGTGCAGACTCTGCCACACTGGTGCAACATGCAATGTGGAAGTTGCTTTCTTATGTCCTTTTGGTCTCTCTGACTATTGTTTGACACATGGATCCATGGGTGTCATTGCATGTGTTCTTTACCTAAACCACATGGATCCCACTAGTGTCATTGACCCACATGACAACATTGCATATGTTATTTCATAAACCACATTGATCCCACATGACCACACACACTCTAGTGGATTCTATGGTGCAGCCTCTATCACACTAGTGCAACATGCAATGTGGAAGCTACTTTCCTATGTGCTTTTGGTCTTTGTGACCATGGTTTTACACATGGATCCACTGGTCTAATTGCACGTGTTATTTTCCTAAACCACATGGATCCCACTAGTGTCATTGAGCCACATGACCACATTGCATGTGTTCTTTTCATAAACCACATTGATCCCACATAACCACACACCCTCCAGTGGATTCTGTGGTGCAGCCTCTGTCACACTGGTGCAACATGCAATGTGGAAGCTACTTTCCTATGTGCTTTTGGTCTCTGTGACCCTAGTTGACACATGGATCCACTGGTGATGGGGATATGCCGAATGGGGTATGACCAACAGGACGTTCCGATTGGGCCAAAGGTCTCGCGAGTGGGCCTGCAGGACGGTGACTGGAATGCGACTAAGGAGAAGGCCTAGTGACTGGAGGCCTAGAAGCGTACTCGAAGCCTAGTCGGATTAGGTCAAAGGCTCCGAATCTATATCTTGTTTGGTTGTAAACTGTAAACCCTAGCGAGGTGCCTCATATATAACCTCCCTAGGGTATCCTGAGGACTTAGGTTCCATCATACACCCCCTCAAGTGACTCGCTACTTAGACACCGAGCTCGCCACCCCTGTAACTTGCTCTCCATCAATCTAATCTAGCAGGAGTAGGTCTTTACCCTCCGGGGGCCGAACCTAGGTAAACATGTGCATCCACCCCCATCTCGCATCGTAGATGGCCGCCAGCTCGCGCCCCCGATTCAATCAATCGCTGCCAATAGCAGCGACTGCCGTGGCCATTTCCACGAAAGTGGTGCCCACCGTGGGGCCTAGCCAGACTGGCCTGAGTTCTGTGGCGAGAGCCTACTCGCCGATCGATCGGCCGATCGCTACCGGCCGCATGATCGCCATCGGTGGGATCTTACAGATCCAGCCCAGTAGCTACATCCCGGCGTCACGCCCGATCATCCACAGCCCGATAATGCCGGTGGGCTCCATCAACCTCTTCATCGGCTTCACCGGCGCGATCAACCCAGCGATGATGGTGATCGTCGGTAGATCGCTGCCGCACCACGATCTGCTCTCGGAGGAGCAGGTCCGCTCCATTAGGAGCCTCGCCACCAAGTCTGGGACCAACGCCGACACGGACGACGCGACCCTCCACGACGACACCAACTCCGTGACCCCTACCTTGGTCGACGGATCTATCACCGTAGCGTCACAGGAGCAATCCATCATGCGGGTCTCCAACCCTGAGGACTTCGAGGACTCCTCCATCCTTGGGATCTTCGACTTTGACTCTGGCCCGGAGTCCCTCGAGGACTTCCGTGCCAGATCCAATCGGTTCAACATGATCTACATGGCGGTCAGCACGGTCGCTCCGCCAGATCCATTCTCCATGCCGATCTCGCTAACCCCCACGGCCACAAAGGTGGAAGAAGCCCGCCTGCGACTCACGGAGGCACAGCGCAATGAGCTCGCCGAGCGCGAGAGATTTCGCCTCGAGCAAGAAACGGCGCGGGAGCTATCGCTCTACCACCAGCGCCGCATCAGGACCCGCCTGAACTCCAATGTCCAAGGCTGCATCCTAAACTTCAACGACGAAAGCGAACCCTCACGCGCGGCTGAGTGCGAGTACTGCGAGAATGCGCCACCAGGTGGAAGCAACCGACCACCACCCGGCGCATCGATGACTAGGGCCCCACCACCACCCATTGGTCGCGCGCCCCTGCCGGACCAGCCACGGATCATAATCTCTCTACAGGCGCGTGACGCCAACGGGCTCCCACTCTACTCTACCCTGATGGACAACGTCATCGTGGCTGACACCGCGGTTGCCAAACCCGATGTCCAGGGAGAAGGCGCGCTGCAGATCTAGTACGCCAAGGCCCTAGCCAGGGCCGTCGAGCAACAAGCCGCGGGAGTCAACCTGCATGGGCGGATGTATTCCCTCTCCTCGGCAAGCAGGGAGGCCTCAAGTGGTCACCCTACCATCGCCAATGTCGTGACCTACCCACCACCACAGCCCCTGGTGAACCAGCCACGGGCCGCCAACCTCGCGCTCTCCACCAACGAGCCACGACCAGTGAAAAACACGGTCACCGCCAACAAGCAGCCCATCGACGCCCGCACGCACATCGTCAACAACAAGGCTTGGTGGGCGCGCCAGCCCAACAACTTGAGGCACACCCTCAGTAACCGTGGCGACCCCGAACCCAGGGGCTCGCTCAGCCGAGTCGGCCCCTAGTGCTTCGGACCTATGATCCAAGGGGAAAAGTACCCCGCCAACTTCAAGGCGCCCAAGGAGATCGAAAAGTACGACCTGACGTACGATCCAGCGGTCTGGCAGGACACATACCTCATGGCGATGGGAATCGCCGGCCACACCAACCTGCTAGCCGCTCGCTACCTCCCCCTGATGATGGAGGGTGCGACCTAGCAATGGATCAACACCCTCCCTGCAGACAGCATCGACTCTTGGCAGAAAATGCGGGATGCCTTCGTCAGGCACTTCGAGGGTTCCTACACCCGCACCACCACCATCGAGGACCTGGAGCGATGCATCTAGGGACAACGCGAGTCGACCTACCACTGGATTCAAAGGTGGCAGGAACTGTGGATCAATGCCTCCGGCATCCACCCGGACACAGCGATACATTGCTTCAAGAACGTGTGCCGGTACGAACCCCTGGTCGCTAATATCAAGAGGGTCTACCGGACGCTCGACAACATCCCCGACCTCCTTGAGATCGCCAGGCGCTACGTAGAGGAGGACCCTAACCAGGACTCCAACGACGAGTCGGGAGGAAGACGCCGCACCAACGTCCACGACAACAGATGATAGCGCGACATGCACTACATCAACACTCGCATCACCGGCAAGCGCCGCATGGATGGGCGAGTCGACTTTGTTGCCAACACTGGCTACGGCCAACGCGACCCCAAGAGCTACCGCCACGACGGAGGAAACTACCACGACAACGGAAATTACTGTGCCAACAACCGCGGCGAGGCCGAAATTCGACCCCGCTACCCTACTCAACTAGCCCTGCATCTACCATAGCAGGGAGGGAAAACCCGCCACCCACACCACCGCAGACTGCCATTCTCTCAAAGAGATCGAAAAGGCAAGGCGAGCAAGGGAGGAACCCAACAACAACCCACCAAGGGACAACGGCAACGTCGGCGGGTTCGGACACGCCGCCGGCTCGCTACACACCTTCACTGGGCTCGACACCAAACGCAAGAAGAAGGTCCTCGCACGCGCGGTCGCCGTCAATGCGGTGACCCAAGTTGACGTCTCCCACTTCCTAAACTGGTCCGAGCAAAGCATCACCTAGATTCGCCAGGATCACGCGCCCAGGATCGAATATCCAGGGCGAGTCCCCCTGGTGGTCAGACCCAAGGTGGCCGACTACTGGCTGCCCAAGACACTGATGGACGGTGGGAGCTCCATCAACATCATGTACCTAGACACGTTCAAGAGGCTCTAGCTCCTAGAAGCAGCCATCGAGCCAACCCTGACAACCTTCCATGACATCGTCCCAGATCGGAAGGCGTACCCGATCGGAAAAGTGACGCTGCCAGTCACCTTCGGCACACCAACAAACTACCGCACAAAGAGGATTGTGTTCGAGCTGGTGAACTTCCGCAACCCCTACCACTGCGTCCTGGGTCGCCAAACGTTCACCAAATTCATGGCGACCCCACACTACGCCTACAACATGATGAAGCTTCTAGGGCCAAGCGGCATCATCACCGTCCACGGCGACCCTGATATGGCCATGGAATGCGAGGACAAAGGCGCTGAGCTTGCCGACACCGTCATCGCCACGGAGACCGATCATGCGGGAGAACTCGGGAAGTACGCGGGCAACATCAACAAGGACGACCCCACCATACTGAAGAAGACAACCGCCGCGAGTTCCACGTTCGAGGCGACCACGCACACCCGCACCGTCGAGCTCGTCCCGGGCAACTCTAGCCAGACGGTCACCATCGGGGCGTACATGAGCACCGCATAGGAAAGCGCGCTCATTGAGTTCCTCCGTGAGAATCGCGACATCTTCGCATGGAAACCATCTGACATCCAGGGTTCCCGAGGGAACTCACTGAGCACAAGCTCAACGCCGACCCCAAAGTGCGACCAGTAAAACAGTCGCTGCGGCCCTTCAATGAAGAGTGCCGTCGAGCAATCACCGAAGAAGTGCAATGCCTTCTAGCCGCAGGCTTCATTCGGCCAATAAAATACTACAATTGGCTGGCAAACCCAGTCCTGGTCTTGAAAAAGAACAACACATGGAGAATGTGTATCGACTACACCAACCTCAACAACGTCTTACCGAAGGAGCAGTTCGTCCTACCACGCATCGACCAGATCATCGACTCGATCGCGGGATCATAGTCGCTATGCTTCCTCGACGCGTACTCTGGTTACAACCAGATAAAAATGGTGGTCGAGGATGAGGACAAGACGGTGTTCATCATGCCATTCAGCGCCTTCTGCTACACGGCCATGACGTTCGGCCTCAAGAACGCCGGCGCCACATACCAAAGGTGCATGCAGCAGTGCCTTGCGAGCCAAATTGTCCGCAACATTCATGTCTACATCGACGACGTGGTGGTAAAATCCACCCGCTAGGACGACCTGCTCGCCGACCTGGCCGAAACCTTCGCAAACCTAAGTGTTGAGGGCAAACCTCTAGGGTGGCCCGATCTTTCACGATTCCCTTTCAAATCGAGAATGGAGTGCGGGGAAAGGAGGGGAAGGTTGAACACGACGAACACACGCACGAAGAACGCGATGAACACACACACGCAAAACCACGATAAACACCAATAGCTCATGCCGGCGGTGACCGGTCCGACGCAATCCCTAGGACCGGCGTTGGGCGGAGGACTCTCTCTCGAACCGGCACAGCGAGATGGGAGACTCGGTGAGATCTTGACGTCTAGGCAAAGGGACACCGATGCCTAGGCCTTGTACAACGCGGAGGCACGATGCAAACTCCAACGAGGTTTGGGGATATTGGTGCTCCTTAGTAAAGGAGCATGAGGCAAGAATTAGATAGATCCACAAAGGGGTTTCCACTAATTCCAATATCATGCCTAGGGTTTACAATGGAGGTGGGGGACTATATATAGGCCAGCCACATAGTTAGGGGTACTTTTGGAATAAAAGACAAGTTCTGGGCGGACTAAAGGGTACATGGGCCGAAGGCCCAAAGGCCTTTTACATGCCTGGCGACGGTCAGTCCGGAGACTCCGGTGTGGGGGTCCGGAGACTCCGGTCTAGGCCAGAGACTCCGGTCGGTCTCCAGACCAGCCTCCAGAGGGGCAGACAGATTGACCCAGCGCTTGGTCCAGGAGGCAGACCGGAGGTGGGTCCGGAGACTCCGGTGTCTTCAGGCCGGAGACTTTGGCAGGCCGGAGACTCCGGTGTGCGCATACCGGAGACTCCGATCTGAGCAGCTCCAGCGGCATTTGCTTCACGTTCTGCTCCTTGTCCACCATCCTTGGGTGCTTGGTGATGTGTCGAGGCTTCATACCTGATGATGCATAGGGTAGTTTCATGAAGTAGCATACCATCCAAGGAGGTATCAAATTGGCACGAGGAGAGGAGCGAATTCACCTTAGCTTGTAGGAGTTTGGCTCGGGCACGAGTCATGGGTCCACTTGGGGGACTTGTTGGTGTAGATGTAGAAGCGTCCGTAGGACGGGCTGCATCAGCTCTCCCCCTTGGGAAAGAGTCGTCCTCGACTCTTCATGGTTATCATCGTGATCATCTCCATGATAGGGTGAGAGATCCTTGACATTGAATGTATTTCTTGCAAGGTACTTGGAGGTTGGTATGTCGATGATGTAGGCGTTGTTTTGATTCGTTTGAGGACCTTGAAGGGACCATCTCCTCTTGGCTTGAGCTTGGAGTCACGTTCCTTGGGGAAGCGGTCTTTGCTTAGGTGTATCCACACAAGGTCACCTTCCTCAAATTTCATCTCCTTCTTGTCCTTGTTTAACCTTGAAGCTTGGCGAAGGACTTGTTGTTCGATAGTAGCTCTTGTTTCTTCATGAAGCTTCTTCATAGCTTGTGCGCGCTTCTCGACGTCCATGTTCGTTCGCTCATGTAGAGGTAGTGGTAGGATGTCGAGTGCAGTTAGGGGCCCGAAACCATAGACGATCATGAATGGACTCATCTTGGTTGTTGAGTGCTTGGCGCGGTTGTAGGCGAACTCAGCATGTGGGATGCATTCCTCCCAATCCTTCAAGTTTTTCTTGATCAACACACGAACTAGAGTTCCAAGGCTTCGGTTGACAACTTCGGTTTGGCCATCAGTTTGAGGATGTGATGTGGATGAGAATAGGAGCTTGACGCCGAGCTTGGCCATGAGGGTCTTCCATAAGTAGCTCATGAATTTGACGTCGCGATCGGAGACGATTGTCCTTGGCACACCGTGAAGACGGACGATTTCCCTGAAAAACAGATTTGCAACATGTGAAGCATCATCGGTCTTATGGCACGGTATGAAGTGTGCCATTTTGGACAAATGATCCACAACAACAAATATAGAATCATGACCATGCTTAGATCTAGGCAATCCTAACACAAAATCCATGCTAATGTCGGACCAAGGCGTATGAGGAATAGGCAATGGCATATAGAGACCATAGGGATTAGCTTGCGACTTAGCTTGAACACATGTCGTGCATCGTTGAACGTAGCGCTCCACGTCACGCTTCATCTTGGGCCAAAAGTAGTGGTTGGAGAGCATGTCCAATGTCTTGTCGTGCCCAAAGTGACCCATAAGGCCTCCCCCATGAGATTCTTGGAGAAGAAAAAGTTGAAGCGACGACTTCGGGATGCATAGCTTGTTTTGTTTAAATAGAAAGCCCTTATGCAAATAGAAATCATCAACTCCTTTGTCATTGGAGCACTTTGCGAAAATTGGTTCAAAGAACGGGTCGGAAGCATACAAAGATTTTATTTCCTCAAGACCCAACACGTTGATTTCAAGTCTCGTAAGAAGGCTTGTATGTTTGCAGGACAATGCATCCGCAACTACATTATCTTTGCCCTTCTTATACTTGACAATGTAAGGAAAAGACTCCATGAACTCAACCCACTTAGCATGTCTCTTGCTCAAGTTAGCTTGGCCTTTGAGATATTTCAACGACTCGTGGTCGGAATGTATGATAAATTCCTTGGGCCAAAGGTAGTGTTGCCAAACTTGAAGGACACGAACTAAGGCAAAAAGCTCTTTGTCATAAATCGGATAGTTAAGGCGAGCACCATCAAGTTTCTTGCTATGGTAGGCGATAGGACGTCCGTTTTGCATAAGGACTCCTCCAATGCCAATACCACTAGCATCACACTCTATCTCAAAATTTTTTGTGAAATCCAGTAAAGCAAGAAGAGGTGCTTCGGTGAGCCTCTTTTTAAGTTCATCAAAAGCTTTTTGTTGTGCTTTGCCCCACACGAAGGTGACATTCTTTTTGGTCAATTCATTAAGGGGACAAGCAATGGTTGAAAAGTCTTTCACAAAGCAACAATAGAAACCAGCCAACCCATGAAAACTTCGGAGTTCACTCACATTTGTTGGTATAGGCCAATCTTGTATGTCCTTTACCTTGGAAACATCAACTTCAATTCCCTTCAAAGAAACGAAAAATCCAAGAAAAATCAACTTGTCTTTAGCAAAAGTGCACTTGGGAAGATTAGCATAAAGCTTTTCATGTCGAAGGATTTGCAAAACTTCCTTGACATGTGTTATGTGGTCCTCAAGTGATTTGCTATAAACAAGAATATCATCGAAATAGACAACAACACTTTTTCCAATGAGAGAACGCAAGATATGATTCATTAGGCGCATGAAGGTTGATGGGGCATTAGACAAACCAAAGGCCATAACCAACCATTCATAGAGACCAAGTTTGGTCTTGAAGGCGGTTTTCCACTCATCACCTTCAGCCATGCGTATTTGATGGTAACCACTACGAAGATCAATTTTCGAAAAAATAGTGGCTCCACACAACTCATCAAGCATGTCATCGAGACGTGGTATGGGATGTCGATAACGCACGGTGATAGCATTGATTGGACGGCAGTCCATGCATAACCGTAACATATCATCCGTCTTTGGAACAATAATCACGGGTACGACACTTGGACTAGTGCTAACTTGGATCAAACCTTTGGAGACAAGTTGGTTGATTTGACGTTCGATCTCCTTTGTCTCCTCCGGGTTCGTGCGATAAGCGGCACGGTTGGGAAGTGGTGCGCCTGGGATGAGGTCAATGCAATGTTCTATGCCGCGAAGAGGAGGTAGTCCATGTGGAAGCTCCTCGGGGAACACATCCTTGACTTCCTGCAAAACACTCATCAAAGATGGAGGAACATTGGTTAATTCGTTAGTTCCTTGCGCTAGTCCCTTGCAAAGGAAGACACAGTGCAAGATGGATGGGTTGTTCCGAACATCTCTCATCTCACTTTTGGTGGCAAGGAGAACACTCTTAGTTTTCCCACTCGAATGGCTTGTGGCTATCACTCACTATGAGGTGGTTCTCTCTCTCACCGCTCTTCTCACAAGTAGGTGTTGTGCTATGCGCCCTCGCTAAAGCCTTTGCATTGTCCGCAATTATTTGGCTAGGAGTCATCGGTTGCAAAACATATGTTTTGTTGAGCCATCTGAAGGTGTATATATTGGTGCGACCATCATGTTGAGCAGCCTTGTAAAATTGCCATGGTCGACCAAGAAGCATGTGGCAAACTGTCATAGGAACCACATCACACTCCACCGTATCTTTGTAAGGACCAATGGCGAAGGAGACCGATACGGTATGCTTGATCTTCACGGACCCTTGGTCACTTAGCCATTGCACGTGGTAGGGGTGCTTGTGTGGATGGAGGGTGAGGTTGAGCTTCTCACACAACTCGGTGCTAGCAAGGTTGTGGCAACTCCCTCCGTCAATGATCACCTTGATAGATTTGCCATTGATGCTGGCTCGTGTTTGGAAGATATTGGAGCATTGGTCTTCATGCTCTTGTGCTTGAGTGGTCAAGATCCTTGTGACAACAAGCGATGGACTTGCGTCATGTTCACACAAGAGGAGTTCTTGATCATCTTCCACTCGTTGCCTTGCCATTGCTTCCTTGACACGGGCATCGAACTCATCTTCACGCAAGTACTCTTCATCACCATTGTCATGGATGAACAAGACTTTCTTGTTTCCACATTCGGCCGACTTGTGTCCTTTACCTCCACACTTGTAGCATTCACCGTTGAAAGGTGTATCACTCTTTGCTTGCTTGCCACTTGGGGGCAGTTTTCCTTGAGGAAGTGTGGGCTTGAAGGAAGGCTTGGAGGTACTTGAGGAGCTACCATTGAAAGTTGTTGGTGTAGCGGTTGAAGCTTGCTTGTAGGTGAAATACGTCTTGGGCTTGTTGTACTTGATATCCTCTTGCACTTGACGTTCAGCCTTTGTTGCGATGTGCACAAGATCAACCATGTTGTTGTAGGTTTGGAACTCGACGATGCGCTTGATTGGGTGGTTCAACCCAATAAGGAAGCGTGCCATTGTTTGCTCCATGCGCTCATCAATGTTGGCGCGAATCAAGTTGAGTTCCATTTCCTTGAAGTACTCTTCGAAGGTCTTTGTCCCTTGACGAAGAGCTTGAAGGTTGTTGAAGAGGTCACGCGTGTAATGCACGGGGACGAACCGGGATCTCATGTGAGCCTTCATGTCATGCCAAGTTGTGATTGGCAGTTCTTGTCTTGCATCATGAGCAACTTGAACTTGTTCCCACCGAAGGTTGGCGTAATCATCAAACTCTAGCGAAGCCATGGCGACCATCTTCTCGTTGCTATAGGTGTGCATGCGGAAGATCTTGTCAACTTTGAGTGCCCACGAGAGGTATTCTTCGGGGTCATTGGATCCAGTGAACTTGGGCATTGTGAACTTGAGCTTGCCAAAAGTTTCTTCATCATTGCGGTCATTGCGACGAGCTTGGTGACCTTGTTGATGATCTTGTAGTTGGGGAGGTGGAACTTGATTCTCGCGTCCTTGTTGCGGAGCTTGCTCTTGGTATTGTTGTTGAGGAGGAGCTTGCTCTTGCTCTTGGAGCGGTTGTTGACGAAGAGGAGGCTCGTTCCTTGGTTGGTGATGTTGGTTAGGCACATGGGCCTCACGACGAAGAACATGGTCATGAGCCTCTTAACATGGTGGGCTTCGCTCAACTTGTATCACTTGATGCTCCAAGTTTTGTTGATGTGGAGGAGGCGCCGCGTGATGACCATGGTGTCGTTGTTGTCGTTCATGACGTTGATGACGAATAGGATGATCTTGGAGAGCTTCACGTCGATGATGAGCTTGATTCTCCAAGTTGGAGTCATCACTTGTTGTGTCAAGTATGTGTCGCGGTCGATGGTGGTAGACTGGCGGTTGTACTTGCGGTTCCTCTTGTGGTTGCTCTTGTCGGATCACTAGTGCACTTGCGTGATGACGGTGTGCTTCTTGTCTTGCTCGTGGCCTTGAAGAGAGGTCACCATCATAGCTTGACGTTGCGGCGTACCGTGGGGAAGGTACATAGTTCGAAGAGATTCCATCTTCAACCACGGGGGCATCATTGCGTCTTTGAGCACTTTGATGTAGATCTTGTGGAAGAGGTGCATGCCGATGTGAAGAACTTGCCGAGCTTGATGCACGTGAACATGGTCTTGCCATGCCATCGATGAGGCATCGAAGATTGTCATTTGTTTCGGCGACGGAGCATTGAAGCGCTTCATTTTGGTGGCCGAAGTTGTGATGCATTGCATGCATTTGTCGTTCGGGGCCGTCGAAGCGGTTGTCGATGTTCTTGAACTCGGCTTGCGTTTCGCCAAATTGTTCATCTTGTCGCGTCTCAAGGGCTTGGCAATGTTCACGGAACTCTTGTCAAACGATGAACTGACTTGCGCGCGTCATGTACGGACCTTGATCTTCTTCTTGGGGAGGTGGTTGGCTGGACTCACCGTGCCTATCCATCATGCAAAACACACAAGTATTGTATATGGAAGTGGAATATGGTAGTGTTAGCCTTGTACCTCACCTTGGGGATTGCACCAAACTAGAAACCACAAGTGAGAGCTATAAGTGTGCAAAGTGGAAATGCAAAGAAAACTCACACTAAAGAAAGAACTAACACTCAAAAGCTTGTTGGTGGTAGGTTAGGATTGTGGAAAGCCAAAGAACCAACCAAAAGAAAAGGGATAGTCAAAAGTGGGTAAAATCCAACAAAACTCAAGTCAAAGGTGAAGGTCAATAACTCAAAAGGGTGACGGGAACCTATGACTATGTACACACTCGTGGAGAAAGTTTGGATTGACACGACTATGAAAATGAGCAAACAAAATGGCCTAACAAAGACTAAGCTCGTTGTCGTGCCAATGCAAGGAGAGACCGTGGCTCGTTTGCAAAGAGGAAAAATGAGCAACGGATTTGTGCACTTGCCTTGGGCGCTCTTCTTTCTCTCTTGCTTACAAGCTTTGAGACTCTCTTTGGCAATGGGAGACTATTTTTCTTTTGCTTTTTCTTTCTTTTGTATTTTTTATTATATATATATTTTTTGCTCTCCCTTGATGCTACCTAGTCACACTTGATATTGCTCTTGCACTCTCACTATCCAAGGACAAATGCACAATGCTCAAGCAAACACAAGATGAGCCACTCTCATAGGATAGGTACACACAAAGGAAGATAGGGGTTAACAAGGTGACGCAAGTTATACCTTCTTTGATGATGAACTTGGCGTCGGTGGTGCGGGATGATGTTCGCGGGCCGTGGTGTCGATGAGCGCGGGGGTTGTCGATGCGGAAGCTTGTTGTTAGTTGACGACACGCACACGGGCACAAACAAACAAGGAGAAATTAGCCAATGCAAGATTAGAGGCAAAACTGTCAAAATCAGGCGTCAGGCCGGAGACTACGGGGTTTTAGGCCGGAAACTCCGGTCCAGGCCACAGACTCCGGTGTGGGTAGGCCGGAGACTCCGGTGTAGGCCGAATACTCCGGTGTGCAGGCCGGAGACTCCGGTCTGGAGTCAGATCGCGAACTGCTCATGTTCTTGAGCGGAAATCCACGCCTTGGGTCCTCAAATCCGCGAAAAATTGGCCAAATTGGGATGGGAAAACGCAGGATAAAGCTGGACCAACACCTAAGACAAGGTTTGGTCGGATCAAAACCACAAATAACACTCAAAATCAAGAGATCGATCCAAAGGCAAATTTGGGCTGTTTTTTGGGAATTTTCGAATTTTGGGTGGATAGAAGAAAAATTTGTGGGGGAAATCGTGAGCAACACAGCTCTTGATACCAATATGTTGAGGGCAAACCTCTAGGGTGGCCCGATATTTCACAATTCCCTTTCAAATCGAGAATGGAGTGCGGGGAAAGGCGGGGAAGGATGAACACGATGAACACACGCACGAAAAAAGCGATGAACACACACACGCAAAATCATGATAAACACCAATAGCTCATGCCTGCTGTGACCGGTCCTGCACAATCCCTAGGATCGGCGTCGGGCGGAGGACTCTCTCTCGAACCGGCACGGCGAGATGGGAGACTCGGTGAGATCTTGACGTGTAGGCAAAGGGACACCGATGCCTAGGCCTTGTACAACGCGGAGGCATGATGCAAACTCCAACGAGGTTTGGGGATATTGGTGCTCCTTAGTCAAGGAGCATGAGGCAAGAATTAGATAGATCCACCAAGGGGTTTCCACTAATTCCAATATCATGCCTAGGGTTTACAATGGAGGTGGGGGACTATATATAGGCCAGCCACATAGTCAGGGGTACTTTGGGATACAAGACAAGTTCTGGGCGGACTAAAGGGTACATGGGCCGAAGGCCCAAAGGCCTTTTACATGCCTGGCGACGGTCGGTCCGGAGACTCCGGTGTGGGGGTCCGGAGACTCCGGTCTAGGCCGGAGACTCTGGTCGGTCTCCGGACCAGCCTCCGGAGGGGCAGACAGATTGACCCAGCGCTTGGTCCAGGAGGCAGACCGGAGGTGGGTCTGGAGACTCCGGTGTCTTCAGGCCGGAGACTTTGCAGGCCGGAGACTCCGGTGTGCGCATACCGGAGACTCCGGTCTGAGCAGCTCCAGCGGCGTTTGCTTCACATTCTACTCCTTGTCCACCATCCTTGGGTGCTTCGTGATGTGTCGAGGCTTCGTACCTGATGATGCCTAGGGTAGTTGCATGAAGTAGCCTACCATCCAAGGAGGTATCAAATTGGCACGAGGAGAGGAGCGAGTTCACCTTAGCTTGTAGTAGTTTGGCTCGGGCACGAGTCATTGGTCCACTTGGGGGACTTGTTGGTGTAGATGTAGAAGCGTCCGTAGGACGGGCTGCATCACTAAGGAAGTACAACATCAAGCTGAACCCAAGAAAATGCACCTTCGGCGTCCCCACCAGACAGCTCCTGGGATATGTAGTCTCCAAGAGAGGCATCGAAGCCAACCCTACCAAGATCGACACCATCACGCGACTCAGGAATCCTGAGTGCCAGCGCGACGTCCAGGAGTTGGCTGGGCGAGTCACAACTCTCTGTCGCTTCATTCCCCGACTAGGCGAGAAGGCAATGCCCCTCTACCGCCTGATGCACAAGAACCCCACGTTCCAATGGGAGGCGGACGATGCACTCAAAGCGCTCAAAGAAGTGCTACTCGCGGCTCCACTCCTTGCCACTCCAATCGACAAAGAGCCAATGCTCGTCTATGTGGCGGCCTCCACTCGAGTCGTCAGCACCGTGATGGTCGTCGAACGGCAAGAGGAGGGCAAGTAGCACCCCATACATCGCCCCGTCTACTGGTATACGCGATATTACGACGCTGCCCGCAGTACTAGAAACTGGTATACGCGATATTACGAGCTCAACAACGACTCCCCCATTACTTCTAGGAGCACCCAACCACAGTGGTCTCCTCTGCACTACTATAGGACATAATACGCAATCGCGAGGCAACTGGGCAAGTCACCAAGTGGGTCGTCGAAATCAGCGTCCACAATATCAAATACGAGCCACACAAAGCGATCAAGTCACAAGCCCTGGCTGATTTCCTCGCAGATTGGGAAGAAGCACAACAGTCGGAGAAGCTACCATACCTCCACTACTGGTCGCTCCATTTCGACGGCTCCAAGAACGCTGACGGCTCAGGGGCCATGGTCATATTGACCTCCCCTAAAGGAGACATGCTCCACCTCAACTTCAAGCCCTGCACCAACATGGCAGAATACGAGGCCCTCCTTCACGGCATGCGGGCCTCTAAGGAGATGAACATCAACCGCCTAAGATGCTATGGCGACTCCAATCGAGTCGCCGACCAAGTCGCCAGAACCTGCGATGTCGTCTCCCCAACAATGATAGCGTACCGCCAAGCAGTAGACCAGCTAGGAGGACACTTCAACGACTACTCCGTCGAGTGGATCGATAGGCGAAGAACGAGGAGGCAGATGCCCTTTCCCGCATCGGGTCGGCTCGGCAAATGCCACCCGCAGGCGTCTTCCTCGACATCATCCACAAACCTTCGGTCTGCCCACCGAAGGAAATCAACATCAGGATACCACTACAACCCGAGCCGGCCCTAGTCGCCATGATCGTGGAGCCTAGTGACTGGACGGCACCGTATGTCGCCTTTCTCAAGCACAAGATCCTCCCAAGCAACGAGACGGAAGCGTGAATAATTGTGTGCCGCTGCAAGTCCTTCGTCATCATCAACGACGAGCTCCACAAACGTAGCGTGACTGGCGTGTTCCAGCGCTGCGTACAGCCAGAAGAAGGCCACAAGATCCTCCAGGACATCCACACTAGCGACTGCGACCATCACGCCGGCGCCAAGTCGCTGGTTGCCAAGGCCATGCGGCACGATTTCTACTGGCTCACCGCGCATGTTGACGCCACCGACATCGTCCAACGATGCGTCGGGTGCTAGAAGTACGCCAACCAGACGCACCTCCCTAGTTCGGCACTCAAGACCATCCCCATCACATGGCCATTCGCTATATGGGGCATGGACATGGTCGGCCCATTCAAGAAGGCCGCATCCGGCTTTACCCACCTCCCGGTCGCCGTTGACAAGTTCACCAAATGGGTCGAGGCCAAGCCGATCAAAAAGTGCGACGGAAGACGACACCAAGTTCTTACGCGATCTCATCTACTGGTACGGCTACCCGCACAACATCATAACGGACAATGGTACGAACTTTGCCAAGAGTGCCATGGAAGAATTCTGCGAAGAACACATCATAGGACCCGACCTCGCCTCAGTCACCCACCCGGAGTCGAATAGCCAAGCAGAACGTGCCAATCAGAGCGTCCTCCATGGTGTCAAGCTGAGACTCCAAGTACCCCTTGAGCGCACCCTAGGATGCTGGGTCGAAGAGCTCCCCTCTGTAATATGGGGAATCCGCACCTCCATCAACCGTTCCACGGGGTTTACACCCTTCTTCATGGTGTACGGCACCGAAGCCGTGATGCCAACCGACCTGGAGCACGACTCACCTCGAGTCGCCAACTATGTCGAGGCGACAAACGAGATCGCCCGCCAAGACAACATCGACTAGATCGACGAGGCACACGACCTGGCTCGCTCCCGCACCGCCATCTATCAACAGGGACTCCGCTGCTACCAGGAGGACGATTTGATCCTAGGACTGGCTCAGGACAAGAAGGGCATGCACAAACTCTCCCCCCATGGGAGGGGCCATTCTCCATAGGGCGAGTCCTTGGAAACGACGCCTACTACCTCATCGACATACGAGGCGACGGCCAGCTCGAGGTCGGGAGGCCATGGAATGTAAACCTTCTCTGAAAGTTCTATACATAGAACTCAAACTTGTACCCAGATGATATATAATGAAATTCATTCGGATCACACAAATTGTGTCTACACGCCATACTCTTGTGCCACTCACACTCGTACAATTAGCAATATGCTACCCACGGAAGTCAACCCTTGGTCGAGTGACCGGCACGGCTAAGTAGTGCGGCCCAAGGGCACCGAAAATATTCGGGCCTTGTGTCGTGCACGAATACACCAACCCGGAGCCACCATCAGAGTCTCCTAGCTCGACTGGCCCACCGGGCCAAGACAACCGGTATACGCTTCTCAGAGCACCTGTCCCTCCCATCCTCGCGCAAAGCGACTCAAACGGTTAAGTACCACGCACGGGGACTCCACAAAAATGGAAACCCTAACGCGGCTCGGGAACTCACCAAGTAAGAGAGCTGCCTTGGACTCTCCGAACGACTACTTCTTCGAGCCAGGGGAGGAGACACGTTACAAACAACACACTAGTAACTCGCAATAGGCACACGCCCAAAAATGGCTAAGGGACTCGCCTACAAACAATCCCACCCGCGCTCGGGGACTCACCCCTTCAGAAGACGCAAGGGACAAACAACACAAAATCCAAAGAAAACACATATGTATACAAACAAGTTATACCCCATTAAAGGGCGGACGCGCTCGGGGACTCGCTCAAACAAATAAGTTAAATACACCACACAATTAAGCTTGCATTGTGAGTTGATCGACTCCTCTTACTCCCATACAAAATGTTGTTGATATTACAAAAGTCGCCACTTGGCATAACTTATAAACTGCCCAGAGAGGCTATCTATTTTGCAGGACCTGATGACGAAGCATCCCCACCACCCTTGACGCGAACGAATTGTTGCCACGGGTTTGTCGGGTAGGTCGTCAGCGACTTCGATAGCACCGATCGGAAGGGATGCTCCGACTTCAGGTCAGGATGCTCCGGCTCGGGGTCTCCTGGCGCCACCACTGTTTCCTGGTACGACAGCAAGTCCCCCATTGCTAGGACCCGATCAGCAAAGGGGGCGGCTTTATCGGTCAGCTTGAATACCTCCAACATCTCCACCGTACCAGTCACCGAAGGGTAGTCGCTGGTGACGTCGTCAAGATCGAAGTCATCAGGGAAGTGGGCGAGCCCTAGAATCAACACCGTGGTGGCCCTGCGCTTGAAAGCTGAGTGCACCATCCACTCTACGATGCTGGGCACCTCCTCTAGATAGCGCCATACCTCAGTCAGTTCCCCAGGTATAACCTCGGTGGGGGACATTCCCTGAAGAACTGCCTGGACGTACAACATCGAGGCAGTGGCCGCGTTCACCACCGCAGTCACACACTGCGAGGCATTGAAGGTTTTCACCACTGGGTCGCTTTGCCCTATCACAGCTGCAACTTCAGATGTCGGTGCCACTATGGATCCCTACACCCGGGGACTTACCGCACGTATTAGAGCAAAAGAGCAGCGATTCACCAAGGAGCTTTCGGCAGTTCTCGGTGACATGCTTCTCCAAGGCAGCATGATCATTTTGCAGCCCAAGGATGATGGATTCTGCGGCCTTCCGCTCCTCTTCAGCTGCAGCGACCGCGGCCTTCACCCTGTCCTCAGAAGAGATCAAGGCCGCTTCTGCCACCTCCAACTCCTTGACTAGCGAGTCTATACGCCCATTTGCCGTGTTTAGTTCGGCCACTAGGACATATCCTTCTCGGGCCTTGGCAATCGCAGCCGGAAGATCATCTGAACAGAACAACAACGACTGTCAGCAATCCAAAATACCAGCAGCTCACGGCAGTAAAATGAATCAAGTACTCACCAACAGTCTCCTGGAGTCGCCGGTTTGCCTCCTGCGCCACGCGCAGGTCACACTCTAGATGCTCTCTTGCGGCCTGCCGATCAGTTGACTCCCTTTGCAAGCCCTATACGCAGAACGAAAAATTAGTGATCGCAAAAACACAGATTCAGTTCCTAGCCGCTGAAATTCAGCGACTAGAAACTCAGGGACTGGCGAGTAGAAGAAACTAAGTGCCTAGCCACTGAAATTCAGTGACTAGACACTCAGGGACTGGACGTACCTGAATAGCGGCGCCGAGCATATTGTGAAGTTCTCTGGCATCCATCGAAGGGACCACAAAGGAGGTACGCCCATGACGAGACCAAACGTCCTCGTCAACAATCTCCGGCATCTGCGGAGACTGGTTTTCCGCCATGCCCGGAAAACCCTTCGCCATGAAGCACGGAAATGTCGCAGAGGCCCTAGCCGGGGCACTAGTTGTCGGGGCTCACGGGTCCATCAGCGGAGCCCCTTTGGCTGGCTCCGACCGGGTAACCGCTACCTCCTCAGCTCCTACGGCAGAATCACTCCCCTTGGCAATATCTCCCACCTCGAGGTCGTCTGCACCTCCTTTCTGCTTCTTTTCACCCTCCGCAGGCGCGACGTCTGCAGTAGGCTTCCTCTTTTTGTGGAGGTATCCTTCCCCTGCGGTGGTGACTGGCGGAATCTTCGCCACCGAAGGACGACCAATCTTCTTCACACCAGACCTGCCAAACCTCCAAAGTCAGCTTAGAGATCACACGAAAATGGATCAAGATTTGGAAGGAAGAACTCGAAGCTTACTTGGCGACCGGAAGAACGCGTAATCCCGCGCTGATGTGGGCGGGCTTGTCTAATTCTGGCCCTAGCTTGCGCGTGAGGCCTCTCTCGAAGACATCTGAAGCCCACGACACCATGGGCTTCCTTGATGACGAAGCCGCGGTGGTTGGAATCTCCGACTCCGAAGACGCGGCTGCTCTCGAAGGTTGTGGAGACTTCGAAGCCGCGGCCTCAGCCGCTTCCTGCTCTGGCACCGTCGAAGCTATCGGCACGATCACCACGAGAGGGACTTCTACCACCGCTTCGGTGTCCTCAGCCTCCAATCCCGTCATTGGAATCGCGCCCTCTGGGATCTTGTGCGAGGTTTTGGCCGTGTCATCATCAGATTCGTCATCTGACTCAAACACCACCGCTGACCTGGGGGGCGATGCCGGCTTCTTCGCAGACGACTTTGGGATGCGTGCGGGCATGGCCGGCATGGCGGTGCGCCGAGAAGTGTGCTCTTGCACGATCTCATCGCCTTCTTCATGCTCTTCGAGACTACGACTCGCCTCGAACTCGCGCTGCTTCTGCATGCGAGTCTTGCGGGCCGTGGGCACTGGGGGAGGAACCTCCCTCTCTTCCTCGTCGCCTTCGAAGGACTCTCCTTCGGAGGCCTCTTCGAGCTCGTGGGGAACCTCTTCGTCGAGCGGGGGAAGCCAACCCTCCAGAACCTAGATCAACTGAGAGTAGCCACGAATGAGCATCATAGGATATGGCTGCAAATTGCACCGCAGGAATCGCGACCGAAAGGAAATTGGGGAAGGAAAACTTACTGTGGGAGCTTCATTCTTCACGGGAATGTACGGGGCGAGCCCGGCTGACGTGGTCGTAAATTCCGCGTCGGTGATCTTCTTCAGAGCGGCCTTATAGTCTTCAGCCTCCCACGACTCTTTGCTGGTTCAGGAGCGGTCGTGCTTCTCGCTGTACTCATACATCCAATGCGGCCGAGCCGCTAATGGAACCAGATGCCACCAGAGCCAGCAGTTTGTAACTACCTCGGTGAATTACGCTCTTAGTTACATGCCTGGATGAACGAAAGTGGTTAAAATAGTACGGTGGGGCCCAGGGCCACTCACGGTAGACCTCTCGGCCGTCCTAACCACTTTCAGACATCGGGACAAGAACGAGCGGCGTAATCGGCAGGCGAAGGGATCAACTACATACACAAATGAGTATGTATGCAAGCCACATACAACAGTCCTCAGAGCCATGCCATCTAAAAGAAATAGAAATATTGCAACGCCATACGGCAAGATTCAAATGTCCTACATAGAGATAATAATTTAGGATAGCTCCTCATACATCACACATCAGAGTATCAGGCGGAAGCGGATAACAAGATCCGAGGATAAGAAGCAAATCGGCATAAGATGCCCCATGAATAAACACATCCTTCCCACAGATCTCACGGATCCCCGTTCCCGGAATCTCTACACCGAATGATCGTTGCCAACATCATCTGTCTCTTCCACCCAGTATCCATCTTGCGGGTACACCTGTTCATCTGAATCAAACAATTTATCGTGTGAGACCCTAGGGGTACTCAGCAAGTCCTTATGCCACTAAAGGGGACACAACCTGGGGTGACGCAATTGCAGCAAAAGATAATACCTAACAATTCTATAGAGACTCGCTAACCATCCGCCTAACCAATGATAGACGGATGTCCGTGAATTAAGAACAACAGTTATAACAGTATAATTAACAGATCCATCCTCCTCCTCGCTTACCAACGAGGAAGCGGACGAACAACCCCATCATCCGTTGGCAGTTTTATTAACCATTCCATGAGCATTGCACTATTTACTAGTCAAGTGCTTAGTCAAATTAAAAAGGGTACTTTAGTTATACTTGTCTATGATCGAGAAACTGTGATCCAAGTCGTCCATAACCGTGGACACGGCTTTCAGAAAGATTTACCCTGCAGGGGTGCACGAATAGCAACACCACTCGATCAACCTCGGAAAAACCAAATCAAAACCCAACGAGGCATTCACGACAAAGCAATCACATGATTCAGCAATATTTCAGGGGGCCACCCCATTAAGCTACCCGCAACGAAGTTGGCCGGCTCCGAGACGGACCCAAGGTTTGTGTGGACAGTGGTGAACGACTGGGAACCCGAAAATGTGACTGGGCTTGTTGATACAGCGAAAACGTGTCACGATCCAAAACAGTACAGGTGCTCCTCGCACAATCTTAAATAAAGCAGTAACATGGCATAAGTACAGGATAGTAATAAAGCCCCAAACTAATTTTGGCCCCAAGAAATAAGAATGAATCAAGCTCTGGCTCAGGGGGGTCCATAAGGCCTCCCGGATGTGGATAGTGCGAATAGTCAAGGAACGGGAATCAAGTACTCGGGGTCCTATGTGACACAAGTGAGCATGAGACACCAAATAGCAGATATTGCTCACCGGTGCCTTTTTCATTAGTTATCCCATTACTACTCAGGTTATGTTGTTTAGGTACCTCGTTATTCTCCAAACACTCACATACCCTACACATGCTTTTCTACGACTCGCATGGCTCAGACAACTCCTGTAGTAATGGCTCATGGGATGGAGGAACAAGCTTCGGTGGGGTTAAAAGTAAAGGCTATGCAGTACTTGGGATTCAATTTAATGCAATCGCGACTCAATGATGCAAGAATAAGAGAGAGAGGCAATAGGTACTGTATGTATGCAAGAAAGTGGTAGTGCTTGCCTGGCAGCTCAGTTGAAGCGAGAGATGGATCTGGGTAGTACTCCTGTGATTCCTGATAATTCTCCTGCTGGGCGTCTATTCGAAGAAGAACCAAACAAACAAGGGCCAACATAAATAAAGTGCACAAGCATATGAATTAAAATGCGACAAGCAAACAAGCATGCCATGCTGAATGATGCACAATTTACATGGCATTAAAGTAGCATGGCAAGGGTGAGGTGTGGTGCAAGAATTAAAGCATTTTATTATTTATTTAGTCCAATTTTTATTGCCATAAACAGTTCAGATTTTTAAGAATGACATGATGCATGCTTCAATTCAGAACAAGGACTGCATAGATAGAACGGTCTCGTCGCGCTGATCGATTTAGATATATTATTTGTCACATTTGGAGTTGTAGAATTAAAGTTATTAATTAATTAAGGAAAAGGCATTTTATTGTAATTTTAACCATCTCGAAATTTTAAAATGTTCAAACATTATTTTGAATGGCATATTTGAATTCCTCGCATTTTTTTGATTCCAAAACATATATCATTTGTATTATTTGGATTGATATTTGAAAAGTTATTTAAATCTGATTTGAATTTGAATTTAAATCAATTTTTGAAAAGGTTTAATTAAAACAGACAACAGGGCAAACTTTTGTTACCCAGCTCGACCCAGCCATAGCCACTGACGGGTGGGCCAGTCGCTGGCGGGGCACACGCGCGCGGAAAACTTTTCACACCGGGGCTCTGCCTAGCCCGTGCGTCTGCGAGGTGTGACCACCCGGCGGAGGCCCACGTGACAGTGAACGAACTCGTTGAGGCTGGCAGGTGGGACCGAACTGGCTAGGGGGGTTTTCTGAAAGAAGGCCACGGCGGCTGACAGGTGGGGCTAGCGAGGAGCGCGAGTTAAGCAGATAAAAAGCTAGGGGGTTTTCTGCAAAACGCGCGGCGACACTGTTTCTCTTCTTCGCGATCTGACAACTGGCGAAGAAAAAACGCCGCGCGGCGCGGGACAGGGGTTCGAACCGGGGATCTGGGCGTGCGCGCGGAGGGCGTAGCCGCTGCGGTGGCTTGGGCTTGGTGTTAGGTGGGGGCTAGACGGCCAGATGAGGCTATGCGCGGCGCGGGGCGTGCAGACACCAGTGTCTGGCAGTGCACCGAGGGCGCTCAGCGAAAAGATCGGCGATGCTATACGGCGACGGCGAGGCGGATGGTGTTAGGAGGAAGAGGGACTCACCGCGGGGTGATCGGTGGTGGTGGCACGGCCGGAGGCGCGACAGATTGCCGAGGTTGCTGGCGTCCTAGCGGTTAGGGCTTGCGTCGGGCGGCGCTGGTTCCGGCGGTACTGGGGCTTCCTGTCCTCGTCGGCGCGTACAGGGAGCAGCAGGGAGGTCTCCTTGGTCTTCCAGAGCAACTCCACGACGCGCACGCCGGCTGGGACGACGAGGCGCAGGGGTAGACGGCGGCGACTGGCGGCAGATGCTGGCGACGGTGAAGAAGAAGGGGAAGGAGAGGGTAGGCTTGGGGTGGATCTGGGAGAGGCAGGGGAAGCCGTGGGGCGGAGGTAAAGCGAGGGAGAGGGAGGAGATGCCGTGTGGGACTCGGGGGTTGATAAAGTGGCTTCGGCCACTTTCCTCCTTCTCCCCGAGCACGTGGTTGAGCTGGGGCTCGACATGGGGCAGGGCAGCGGTAGAGGAGAGGGGCTGCAGGTGGGGACGGCGTGGGTAGCAGCTGGGTGGGGCTGGCACGGCGGTAGAGAGAAGATAGAGAAGGGAGGGGTAGCTCGGGTGAGCTCGGGTTAGGCTAGGGCATGGGCTAGGGTTTGGGGTGGTTAGCTGGTTAGATGGGGTGTGGGCCAGGGAGAGAAAGAGGGCCAGGTGGCCATCATGGTAGAGAGAGAGATAGAGAGAGAGAGGGGAGGTTAAGGGTTAGGGTTTTGTGTAGAATTAGGGTTAGAGGAAAATTAGAGAGAGGAAGATAGGTTAGATTTTTATTAGGTGTTTAGGTTTTAAAATGTGTTTATGAGATCAACCAAGAGGGTAAAGTGAGGCTTTGATTAGGTTAAGATGAGGTGAAGAAGAAACCAAGAAAAGAGAAATAAAAGAATTATGGGAAGAGGCCTCATTTGAATCATGCATGGAGTAAATAAAAATAACAAAAAAATGATGTTGAAGAGAATATGAGGATGGTGGAAGGGATGGAGATGATCCACAAAGAAAAGATCCAATAAAACAAAGGAAAAACCAACGGGATAAAAGGTGGTGATGAAGATTGCATGGCCCATGCAAAATAATAAATGTCATGATTTATTTTGTGAGAACAAAAGTAATGATATGGTATTATTCTTATGCATTCCCAAGAATTGGAATAAGGCTAAGCAAAAGAATTGGATTAGATCCACCCCACCACATGAGCTAGAATAAAATCAAAAGAAAAAGAATTGCAAGCTCATGGGTAAAAGGATGGTGGAATTATAAGGTGGTGAAAGAAAAGTGATGGAGTGGAATAAAAGATATGCCCCCAACTCAACTTGGGCATTAAACAATATATCAACAACCAAATACAATATCAAGAGGCAAATACAATTAATAATGCATATGAGAGAAGAACCAAAGAAACAGGGTTTTATAAGATGCTCAAATGCAAGGTGGCATGATGATATGAGCATGATATAATTATGATGCAACAATTATATATAGGAAGTAGCCAATATATTACTAGACCAAGTAGCATTACAATTGTTAGACAATTGGGATGCTACACAGTTGTACAGGTTGATCCATGACAGCCCCTAGTCCTTCAGCCTCTGGATCTGATCCATCATCTCCGTGACGGCCATTCTCTGGTCATCGAGAAGCTTGTGCGCCGCCAGCCGGCGAGGCTCGCTCCTCTCTGTGACGAACTCGGGTAGCGCTACTTCGCTGGAGGGCGTGGACTCCTTCACATAAAACCAGCTCTTTTTCGACTTGCTCGCGGCCTTCTTCGGCAGCAGAAGCTTGATGAAGTTGGCCTTCGGCTTCAACTGAAATGTGATGCCTCCAGCCGCCAACATCAGGCCGCTGGACACCTCGCGCCCGATGTGGCCGTGGAACAACTCCAGCCACAACGAGAAGTACGGCCTACAGCCGATATAACATTCTTAGAAGGCAACGAAGATTGCCAGCTGCTCGATGCTATGAAGACCGAGGTCCGACGGCTTGATCGCGTAGTATGCGCAGAATCGCCAGAAGAATAGAGAAGTGGGGAACCCCAAGCCCCTCTCCAAGTTGCTTGGGAAGCAAATGAACTCGCCAGCGTGCGGCTTCAGCTCGATCTTAGAAGACGCGGGGACCCACCAGTTCCCCTTACGGATGACTCTGGCATCCTCGAAGGACTTGAGCTATGCCATGATGCACTTGGATTTCCCCCACGAACCCTTCGGAGGCGCCATCAGGAAGGCTACGGGGTCGCTTGGTTTGGAAAGATTGGATTGAAGGAAGACGGCAGAAATGGGTGCACAAGAATGAAGAATGTGGGGAAGGATCAGCAGGAATGATCTGTCACTCCCTTATAAGAAGGTATTGCCCGCCAATCTCGGGGTAGCCGTTACCCATGGTAATTGTGCCGAAGTTACCATTGGACTATCCAACGGATAGTTTGACCAAGTTGACGGTCCAGCTCCTCCATTCGACACGCTTGCAACTGAGCCCTATCCACTCGCCGAAGCAGCGACTTGACAGCGGTTGCATTCGCCGAAGCAATGATTGAGAACCTGGGGAAAATTTCCTTGGTCTCGGTGGAGTCCACCGCCGATTCGACTTGGCGTCCAAATTGTACTCGCCTACTCCGACCGCCAAATGAACACCTCCGTCTGAATCAATGATGGCCTCGAGGACTATTGATGGGGATATGCCGAATGGGGTATGCCTAGCAGGACGTTCCGATTGGGCCAAAGCTCTCGCGAGTGGGCATGCAGGACGGCGACTGGAATGCGACTAAGGAGAAGGCCTGGCGACTGGAGACTGGAGGCCCATAAGCATACTTGAAGCCCAGTCGGATTAGGTCAAAGCCTTTGAATCCATATCTTGTTTGGTTGTAAACTATAAACCCTCGCGAGGTGCCTCATATATAAACCTCCCTAGGGTATCCTGAGGACTTACGTTCCATCATACACCCCCTCAAGCGACTAGCTACTTAGACGCCAAGTTCGCCACCCCTGTAACTCGCTCTCCATCAATCTAATCTAGCACGAGTAGGTCTTTAACCTCCGGGGGGCCGAACCTGGGTAAACCATGTGCATCCACCCCCATCTCGCACCACAGATGGCCACTAGCTCTCGCCCCCGATTCAATCAATCACTACCAGTAGCAGCGACTGCCCTGGCCATTTCCACGACAACTGGTGTCATTGCATGTGTTATTTTCCTAAACCACATGGATCCCACTAGTGCCATTGACCCACATGACAACATTGCATGTGTTCCTTGCATAACCCACATTGATCCTACATGACCACACACTCTAGTGGATTCTGTGGTGCATCTTCTGCCACACTCATGCAACATGTAATGGGGAAGTTGCTTTCCTATGTGTTTTTTGTATCTGTGACCAAAATGGTGTCATTGCATGTGTTCTTTCCCTAAACCACATGGATCCCACTAGTGTCATTAACCCACATGACCACATTGCATGTGTTATTTTCATAAACCACATTTATCCCACATGACCACACACACTCTAGTGGATTCTATGGTGCAGCCTCTACCACACTGGTGCAACATGCAATGTGGAAGCTGCTTTCCTATGTGCTTTTGGTCTCCGTGACTGTGGTTTGACACATGGATCCACTGGCGTCATTGCATGTGTTCTTTTCCTAAACCACATGGATCCCACTAGTGCATTGACCCACATGACCACATTGCATGTGTTCATTTCATAAACTACATTGATCCCACATGACCACACACTCTAGTGGATTCTGTGGTGCAGCCTCAGCCACACTGGTGTAGCATGCAATGTGGAAGCTACTTTTTATATGCTTTTGGTCTCTATGACCATGGTTTAACACATGGATCCACTAGTGTCATTGCATGTGTTCTTTTCCTAAACCACATGGATCCTCCTAGTGTCATTGACCCACATGACCACATTGCATGTGTTCATTTCATAAACCACATTGATCCCACATGACCACACACACTCTAGTGGATTCTGTAGTGCAACCTCTGCCACACTGGTGCAACATGCAATGTGGAAGCTGCTTTCCTATGTGATTTTAGTCTATGTGAACATGGTTTGACACATGGATCCACTTGTGTCATTGCATGTGTTCTTTTCGTAAACCACATGGATCCTGATACGTTGCAAATGTATCTATAATTTTTGGTGTTCCATGCTTGTTTTATATCTACTTTCTTATGTTTTGTCCACACTTTGGAGTATCTTTACACATTTTCTGGAACTAACCTATTAACAAGATGCCACAGTTCCAGTTGCCTGTTTTCTACTGTTTTTCGTTCCAGGAAAGCTAGAAAATGAATATTCTCGGAATTGGACGGGACAAAATCCAAAGTCAATATTTCACCGAGGGGAACACGGAGCCAGAAGACGAGACATAGAAGGGCCTCGAGGGGGCTACACCCCCTGGCCGCGCAGCCAGGCCTGGCCTACGCCTGGGGGGTGCAGCCGCCTCGGGCACCCCCTCGGCCTCCCCTCTCGCCTATAAGAAGCCTCCGATACAGAAACCCTAAGTACCCGATCAAAATTCCACGAAAGAGTCTGTAGCCGCCGTAATCTCCATCCCTAGATCGGGAGGGATCTGAAGCTCTTCCCGGCACCCTGCCGGAGGGGAGAGTTCACCCTGGAGAACTTCTTCGTCACCATGCCTACCTCCGGTGTGATGCGTGAGTAGTTCATCCCTGGACTACGGGTCTATGTAGTAGCTAGATGGTTTGTTCTTCTCCTTTGTGCTGCCATGTTTAGATCTTGTGAGCTCCTTTCATGATCAAGATCATCTATTTGTAATTCTACATGTTGTGTTTGCGGGGATCCGATGGATATTGAGATGCTATTTCAGATTGATTATTGATTCTATCATGTCTTTGTTATTTGTGATCTTGCATGCTTTCCGTTGTTAGTAGCTATCTTGTCCAAGTAGATGCTAGCAACTCCAAGACGGAGTATTTATGCTCAATAGTGAGTTCATGCCTCTAGTAATCTGGGGAAGTGACAGAAATCTCTAAGGTACTAGATGTGCTGTTGCTACTGGGGAGAAATCAACAATCCTTTGTTCATAGAACAATCGTATTGTTTACTTTACACACTTTGCTTAATGCAATTATCTATTGTTTGCAACTTAATACTGGAGGGCGTTCAGATGATTACCTGAAGGTGGATTATTAGTCATAGATGTAGTTGGATTATGGTCTATGTATAATGTTGTAATGCCCAATCAAATCTCAAAGGAGTCAAGATGATTAGTATATGCATTTATGCTTTCTCGATGTTTGTCAATTTTCCCGCTGTAATTTGTTCACCCAACATGTCATCTATCTTAAGGAGAATCACCACTAGTGAACTATGGACCCCGGTCCATTCTTTTACCATCAATCTACAAAGCTAGTTACTGTTTTCTATTTACTTTCTACAAATCAATTACTCTCTTCCACACAATATGTTTAATCCTTTGTTTTCAGCAAAACCAGTGAGATTGACAACCTCACTGTAGTTTGGGGACAAAGTTCTGTGGTTGTGTTGTGCAGGATTCCAAGTTGGAAACAACACCTTGGAGGTGTTTCCTTGCTCCTACTGGTTCGATAACCTTGGTTTCATAACGGAGGGAAAACTTGTTGCTATACTCATTATACCTTCCTCTTGGGGTTCCCCAACGAGCTCCACATATTGAGTAAGTAAGACTTTTTCTGGCGCAGTTGCCAAGGAGTCAAGGACATCTTCACAAGGGGAGTCCCTCATAACCAATCTCTTTACTTTGTTTTATTTGTTTTGCTTAGTTTATTTCTGCTTTGTTTGCTTGTTTCTTTATCAAAAACACAAAAAAATTAGTTGCACTAGTTTGCTTTCTTTATTAGAAACACAAAAAATGACTACTCTTGAAAACACTAAGTTTTGTGACTTCACTAGAACCAAAAACAATGATTGCATGTGCACACCTATTGCTCCACCTGTTCCTGAAGATACTTTCTTTGAAATTAAACCTGCCTTAATTAATATTGTTATGAGAGAACAATTTTCTGGTATTAGTACTGAAGATGCTGCTGCTCATCTTAATAACTTTGTTGAACTTTGTGAGACGCAAAAACATTGGGATATAGATGGAGATATTATTAAACTTAAATTGTTTCCTTTCTCCTTGAGAGGAAAAGCTAAATAATGGTTGCAATCCCTAACTAGAAATAGTATTGATTCTTGGACTAAATGCAAAGATGCTTTCATTGGAAAATACTATCCTCCTGCTAATATTATATCTATGAGGAGTGAAATAATGAAATTTAAACAATTTGATAATGAACATGTTTCTCAAGCTTGGGAAAGAATGAAATCTTTGGTAAAGAATTGTCCCACTCATGGACTGACTACTTGGATGATTATCCAAACTTTTTATGCAGGACTGAATTATTCTTCAAGAAATCTGCTGGATTCTGCTACTGGAGGTACCTTTATGACCATTACTTTGGGTGCTGCAACAAAGCTTCTGGATAATATGATGGTTAACTATTCTGAATGGCATACTGAGAGAGCTCCACAAGGTAAGAATGTAAATTCTGTTGAGGAAACCTCCACCTTGAGTGATAAAATTGATGTTATTATGTCTATTCTTGTTAATGGGAAAGCTCATATTGAACCAAATCATGTTCCCTTAGCCTCTCTGGTTGCTCAAGAAGAGCGAGTTGATGTGAACTTCTTAAGAAATAATAATTTTGGTAACAATGCTTATGGTAATAACGATTATAGGCCATATCCTCCTAATAATACTTATGGTTATCATGGTAAACCTGGAATACCTAGTGAATAAATAATTTTAGAAGTTGAAAGAGTTCACTAAAAACTTCATGCAAATGCAATATGAGCAGAATAAATTATTTACTAAAACCATGGAGGAACAATCTACTATTTTGAAAAATATTAGTCATCAACTTGAGAGTTTAAATAGGGAAACTCCTAGTTTGCAATTAAAAATTTCTAATGCTGAAAGAAATATATCATCTTTGTCTAAAGCACAATCCTCTTTGATTAATAAAATGGCTGCTAAGCCTGAAACTATTGAAAATCCCTTTGCTGCTACTAATGCCATACAAGTTAGAATTGATGAAAATGTTAGACTACTAGCTAAATTGCATGCTAAGTGGGAAAGAGAAGATGCAATTGCTCGAAATATTAGTATTTCTACTATCACTACCACTAATGTTGAAGCTAGTAAACCCAATGGAACCTTTTCTTATAAAAATGCTGAAATTCTTTAAAACATGGGAAACAATAGCTCTACTACTTTAGATGATAATTATGATTTTGATCTTGATGGTTGCAATATCTCTAAAGTAATTATGTTCCTACAAAAGCTTGCTAAAAGTCCTAATGCTAGTGCTATGAATATGGCCTTTACAAAACACATTACTGATGTTCTCATAAAAATTAAAGATGAAACATAAAGCTTCTATTCCTATGAAACTAGAAGATGGTTGGGAACCCATCATTAATATGAAAATGAATGATTTTGATCTCAAAGCTTTATGTGATGTTGATAGTAGTGTTTCTATTATGCCTATAAAGATTTATGAAATGCTTGATTTGCCACCATTGGAAGATTGTTATTTAAATGTCCCACTTGATGATAATGCTAAAAAGAAACTCGTGGGGGAGTATTAATGATTTTCTTATTATGGTTAATAATTCCTATGTCCCTATTGATTTCTATGTTTTGGATATTGAATGCAATGCTTAATGTCCTATTATTTTGGGAAGACCTTTTCTTAGAACTGTTGGTGCCATTATTGATATGAAAGAAGGCACCATTAAATATCAATTTCGACTCAAGAAAGGTATAGAACACTTCCCCAAGAAGAGAGAAGATCCCTTTTTCCTCTCCTATGAAAACAAAATTTGCTCTTAATGCTTCGTCATTTGAGAATACTTGATTATTTTCTTGCTTCTTATGCCTAACTTAAAGGCGTTAAAGAAAAGTACTTATTGGGAGATAACCCAATAGTTTTAGTTGAGTCTTGGAAGTTATTACCTCTGTAATAACCGCTCCTTATCATTTTTGTGTGGAATTTGTGCCAAGAGTAACCTCTAATGAGAGAAGTAATGCTTGGGAAAGTTGCTATCCCGAAACAGATTTGTGTGCTTCACTGTAAAAATTCGTGAAAAATCTCTGTATGACGGTTTGAGCTGTAATTGTTTGTGCTTCTGCCCCAGGTTGTTATCCAACTTTCGTTAGTTCAACACTTTTCGATCTGAGCAACATAAGGCCTTCGTAAAATTGGTTTTTACCTACTAGTCTATTTTGACAGATTTCTGCCATTATTTGCATTTGCCTCTTAATCTCTTTCTCTTTGAGTTCTCGTTGATCATTTGAACTTTTTAAAAGAAGTGCTATAGTAGCTTGTGTTTTAATGGAAGTTTTACTTGTGTTGAAACTGAACTAAAAGACTTATTATCTTGAGAACACTAATGTTGCTAATGAAGATTGTGTGAAGTTTTGTATGAAGAAAATTTTCAGGTGTAGGGAAAGAATGATGTAATGAGATGAAGAATGGACTAAATCTCAAGCTTGGGGATGCCACCCATGTCACCCCAAGAAATATCCAAGAAGTACAAGCATCAAAGCTTGGGGATGCCCAAGGCATCCCCTTCTTCATCAATAAAAATCTCAGGTTTCTTCCAAACAGTATTGTTTCATCCATAGTTGTGTTGCTCTTGGAGCGTCTTTGTTTTGTTTTTGGTTTTCGTTTGCTTAGTTTTCTTGAATAAATTGGTTGGACCCCCTCATTCATACATTAGTTTTCAAATAAGTTGGTTTGGATTGGAAAAGAGTATTAAAAGTTCATGCTTAAGTGGTAAAAAGGAGCTTGTTTTTGATTGTGGCCTATGCTTTGTCATGTCATGCTTGATATTGTTTTGGCTTTATGCTTAGTGATTATTGTTGTAGCATGACATGTTATAAACAATTGAGACTGGTTAATGTGCCTTGAAAGGATCATGCGTTGTTTTAGCATATTAAAGCATAGTATTGTGGTATTCTACTTTGATGCTTTATTTGGGTTGACTTGGCGCATGCTCACACCATGTTATGAATATCCCAAGTCACCATAGCCTCTATGGTCCTTTAGTTTTTGACTTGTAATATCACTTTATGCTTTAATTAATGATGTTTTGGCGCTTTGCATGATTATGGCCATTATTGCTCTCTTAGTTGGTCGCTCCCAGTCTTTTGCTAGCCTCCATAACGAAGTATGAGTTCCACTCATGCATCCAACTCCAAATAAAACCAAGTTATTCCAAAGAGTCCACCATACCTACCTATTAGCATTTGCTACTCCAAGTATATTCATGTTTTTATCTACCTTCCGAATTAAACTTGTTATGTGAAAATTAGTGATTAAAGCTCTAACGAACTTGATGGCACACTTTACTTTCTTGCACTTAATAAACTTGAACCATTGTGTCCATCTTTGTTGCGTATATGCTTGCGCCTTATAAGTTGAAGTTAGCAGAACCATGTATCATGGGGAACGCTTTCAACATTGCACTTATATTCCATTGATATCATGATTCTTTTGCTTATGGAAACCGGTGGTGTGAAATAAAATGGGAACTTGTAAGATCATGGAGTTTGTATGCATGTTAGAGAAACACCTGGGACACTAGCCTAATCCATGCCTAATCATGGTGGAAACTTGCAGCATAACCATAATGAGCATTCTATGAAGCATCCTCAAAAAAACCCTATGAAAATAGCAAATAAAAAGATCGCTGAGATGCTCATTGTCTGTTGCCTTGTCATTTTGATATGGGATAGCTCCTGTGTCATGGGGAAAGGGGTACCCCATTGGCGGTTCTCTATGATACATATGTACTTACAATGACACGATCTTGTGACTGAAGTTGAGTAGCATGAGGTTCGGTACTCGTAAGCAAGGGGCATGAGATTTCAACTTATAACTAGTCAAGCATATCCTCTTAGTTGTGTTACTTTAACCTTAATCACTTGAAGATGCCTATGATAGGGGAAATGAGAGCTGAAAGCTAATAAGTACCATAATTTTTGAAAGCTCTTTATGAGACTTGAATCCCTCCTTCCTTCTATGAAGGCCTTTATTTTACTTTTATGTTGAGTCCCCATCTTCTATCTTTATGCAACTATTGAGAGAGCATAGTGGCCATTCTTAGTTTAATGTGCATTGTCCCAAGACTTGTTGATTGATGCATAAATTTGATATTGCTTGTTCTTAAACTATTTCTATCTAGTCACCCTTATGAACTTTGAAGGTGTCCTATGCATTTATGTTTTCTACACTATGACGGACAAGCTGAATACCATTCTCATTATGTTTTCTTTATGTGAAACAAACAAACATCTTTCAAAGCATTGTTATTCATGAATCTTTTATTTGTACCATTTCATGTTACAACATAGTTGCTATGTCGTATTGTTAGAACTATATCTTTCATGCTATGTTAAAGTACTATGATCCCAGCTATCAATATGCCTTGATCAAGATTGTGATGGTGCATGTCACCTCAAAAATTATTCTTTCTTTTTATCACTTACCTACCTCGAGGACAAGCAGGAGTTAAGCTTGGGGATGTTGATATGTTGCAAACATATCTATAATTTTTGATGTTCCATGCTTGTTTTATATCTACTTTCTTATGTTTTGTCCACACTTTGGAGTATCTTTACACATTTTCTGGAACTAACCTATTAACAAGATGCCACAGTGCCAGTTGCTTGTTTTCTGCTATTTTTGGTTCCAGGAAAGCCAGAAAATGAATATTCTCAGAATTGGACGGGACAAAAGCCAAAGTCAATATTTCACCGAGGGGAACACGAAGCCAGAAGACGAGACAAAGAAGGGCCTCAAGGGGGCCACACCCCCTGGCCGTGCGGCAAGGCCTGGCCCGCTCCTAGGGGGTGCAGCCGCCTCGGGCACCCCCTCGGCCTCCTCTCTCGCCTATAAGAAGCCTCCGATACAAAAACCCTAACTACCCGATCAAAATTCCACGAAAGAGTCTGTAGCCACCGCCATCTCCATCCCTAGACCAGGAGGGATCCGAAGCTCTTCCCGCCACCCTGACGGAGGGGAGAATTCACCTTGGAGGCCTTCTTCGTCACCATGCCTGCCTCCGATGTGATGCATGAGTAGTTCATCCCTGGAGTACGGGTCCATGTAGTATCTAGATGGTTGGTTCTTCTCCTTTGTGCTACCATGTTTAGATCTTGTGAGCTCCGTTCATGATAAAGATCATCTATTTGTAATCCTACATGTTGTGTTTGCGGGGATCTGATAGATATTGAGATGCTATTTTAGATTGATTATTTATTTTATCATGTCTTTGTTATTTGTGATCTTGCATGCTTTCCATTGTTAGTATCTATCTTGGCCAAGTAGACGCTAGCAACTCCAAGAGGGAGTATTTATGCTCGATAGTGGGTTCATGCCTGTAGTAATCTAGGGAAGTGACTATTGGAGATATGCCCAAGAGGCAATAATAAAAGTGATTATTATTATATCTTTGTGTTTATGATGAATGTTTACATCCCATGCTATAATTGTATTATTAGGAAACACTAATACATGTGTGTTTTGTAAACATAAGAGAGTCCCTAGTAAGCCTCTTGTTGAACTAGCTTGTTGATTAATTGATGATCATGGTTTCCTGATCATGGACAATAGGATGTGATTAATAACAAGGTTATATCATTGGGAGAATGATGTGATGGACACACACCCATAGTAAGCGTAGCATAAGATCAAGTCATTAAGTTCGTATTGCTGTAAGCTTTCAAATACATAGTAACCTAATACTTCGACCATGAGGTTATGTTAATCACCATCACCGGATGGATACTTTGATGACATCAAACGCCGCTTCGTAACTGGGTGGTTATAAAAGTGTCATTGGGTATTCTGAAAGTATGTGTTGAAGCGCATGAACCAAGATTGGGATTTGTCCATCCATATGACGGATAGATATGCTCTGGGCCCTCTCGGTGGAATGTCATCTAGTTAGCTTGCAAGCATGTGACTAGGTCACAAGGGATGACATATCACGGAACGAGTAAAGAGTACTTATCAGTAACGAGGTAGAACTAGGTATGGAGATACTGACGATCAAACCTCGGATAAGTATAGTATCGCGAGACAAAGGGAATTAGTTTCGTATGTAAGTGGTTCAATCGATCGGGAAGTCATCGTTGAGTATGTGGGAGCCATTATGGATCTCCAGGTCCCGCTGATGGTTATTGATAGGAGATGTGTCTCTGTCATGTCTACATATTCACGAACCGTAGGGTGACACACTTAAGGTTCGAAGTTGTTTGAAGTAGATATGGAATATGCGTTGGAGACCGAATGTTGTTCGGAGTCTCGGATTAGATTCGGGACATCACGAGGAGATCCAGAATGGTCCGGAGAATAAGATTCATATATTGGGGATCATTTTCTAAGTTAGGAAATGTTCCGGAGTGTTTGTATGGAGATTCTAGAAGGTTTCGGAATGTTCTGGAAGGTTCTAGAGGATTTCTTGGAGTTTGCTTGAAAACCAAGAAAGGGTCAAAGGAAACCTAGTGGGGCAAGACACGGATTCGTGGGGGAGGAGGACTCCTCCCCCCTTCCCACCGCCGGCCATAGGAGGGGAGTCCTACTAGGACTCCCCCTCCCCAGCCGCGCCTCCCCCCTTAAATAGAAGGGCAGGGGCGCCCCTCCTAGCTCTCTCCCACAACTCACAATCTCTGCCGCCTCTCTCCTCCACCTTTCTTCTGCACAGGCATAGGCGAAGCCCTGCAGAATTCTCTACTCCACCACCACCACCACGCCGTCGTGCTGCTGGGATTCCGTGGAGAAGATCTACTACCTCTGCTGCTCGCTGGAACAGGGAGAGGAAGGTCTGCTTCGACTCCGCATGTGTGACCGACTGCGGAAGCGCTGCCGAAACGCGGCGCTGGAAGGATCGTCCACTTGACCGACTGCGGAAGCGCTGCCGGAACGCGACGCCGGAAGGATCGTCCACACGATCTTGAGATCGGCAAGTGATCGAATACATCAACCATGAGATCTAATCTCGCTAACGCTTTCGGATCTACGAGGGTTAGTTCCTATCTATCTCGTTGCTCATGTCTAATAGATTAGATCCTGGCTTTTATCTAGATTAGATCTGGGTTTTGTTCGTTCTTGCGGTAGAATTTTTTTTGTTTTACATGCTACGAACCCATCAGTGACAGAATTCTCTAAGGTACTAGATGTGTTGTTGCTACTAGGGAGAAAACAGCAATCCTTTATTCATAGAACAATCGTATTGTTTACTTTACACACTTTGCTTAATGCAATTATCTGTTGCTTGCAACTTAATACTGGAGGGGGTTTGGATGATAACCTGATGGTGGATTATTAGTCATAGATGCAGTTGGATTACGGTCTATGTATAATGTGGTAATGCCCAATCAAATCTCAAAGGAGTCAAGATGATTAGTATATGCATGTATGCTTTCTTGATGTTTGTCAATTGCCCCCGCTGTAATTTGTTCACCCAACATGTCATCTATCTTAAGGAGAATCACCACTAGTGAACTATGGACCCCGGTCCATTCTTTTACCATCAATCTACAAAGCTATTAACTATTTTCTGTTTACTTTCTGCAACGCAATTACTCTCTTCCACACAATACGTTTAATCCTTTGTTTTCAGCAAAACCGGTGAGATTGACAACCTCACTATAAGTTGGGGACAAAGTTCTGTGGTTGTGTTGTGCAAGATTCCAAGTTGGAAACAACACCTTGGAGGTGTTTCCTTGCTCCTACTGGTTCGATAACCTTGGTTTCATAACTGAGGGAAAACTTGTTGATATACTCATCATACCTTCCTCTTGGGGTTCCCCAACGAGCTCAACATATTGAGTAAGCAGATCCCACTAGTTTAATTGACCTACATGACCAAATTTCATGTGTTATTTTCATAAACCACGTTGATCCCACAAGACCACACACACTCTAGTGGATTCTGTGGTGCAGCCTCTGCCACACTGGTGCAACATGCAATGTGGAAGCTGCTTTCCTATGTGCTTTTGGTATCTGAGACCATACTGGTGTCATTGCATGTGTTCTTTTCCTAAACCACATGGATCCCACAAGTGTCATTTACCCACATGACAACATTGCATTTGTTCTTTTCATAAACCACATTTTCCCATGTGACCACACACACTCCAGTGGACTCTGTGGTGCAGCATCTACCACACTGGTGCATCATGCAATGTGGAAACTGCTTTCCTATGTGCTTTTGGTCTCTATGACAATGGTTTAACAAATGGGTCCACTAGTGTCATTGCATGTGTTCTTTTCCTAAACCACATGGAGCCCACTAGTGTCATTGACCTACATGACCACATTGCATGTGTACTTTTCATAAACCACATTGATCCCATGTGAACACACACATTCTAGTGGATTCTGTGGTGTAGCCTCTACCAAACTGGTGCAGCATGCAATGTGGAAGCTGCGTTCGTATGTGCTTTTGGTCTCTGTGACCATGTTTTGACACATGGATCCACTAGTGTCATTGCATGTGTTCTTTTCCTAAACCACATGGATCCCTCTAGTATCATTGACCCATCTGATAACATTTCTTGTGTTCATTTCATAAACCTCATTGATCCCACATGACCACACACACTCATGTGGATTCTGTGGTGCAACCTCTGCCACACTAGTGCCACATGCAATGTGGAAGCTGCTTTTGGTCTCTATGACCATGGTTTGACACATGGATCCACTAGTGTCATTGCATGTGTTATTTTCCTAAACAACATGGATCCCACTAGTGTCATTGACCCACATGACCGCATTGCATGTCTTCGTTTCATAAACCACATTGATTCCACCTGACCACACACACTCTAGTGGATTTTATTGTGCAGCCTCTGCCACACTGGTGCAACATGCAATGTGGAAGCTGCTTTCCTATGTGCTTTTGGTCTTTGTGACCATGGTTTGACACATGGATCCACTGGTGTCATTGCATGTGTTCTTTTCCTAAACCACATGGATCCCACTAGTGTCATTGACCCACATTACCACATTGCATGTGTTCTTTTCATGAACCACATTGATCCCACATGACCACACACACTCTAGTGAATTCTGTGGTGCAGCCTCTACCAAAGTGGTGTAGCATGCAATGTGGAAGCTCCTTTCCTATGTAGGTTTGGTCTCTATGACCATACTGGTGTCAATGCATGTGTTCTTTTCCTGAACCACATGGATCCCACTAGTGTCATTGACCCACATGACCACAATGCATGTGTTCTTTTCATAAACCACATTGATCCCACATGACCACACACACTCCAGCGGATTCTGTGGTGCAACCTCTGCCACACTCGTGCAACATGTAATGTGCAAGCTGCTTTCCAATGTGCTTTTGGTCTCCGTGACCATGGTTTGAGACATGGGTCTACTGGTGTCATTGCATGTGTTCTTTTCTTAAACCACATGGATACCACTAGTGTCATTGACCGAGATGACCACATTGCATGCATTTTTTCATAAACCACATTGATCCCACATGACCACACACACTCTAGTGGATTCTGTGGTGCAGCCTTGGCCACACTTGTGCAACATGCAATGTGGAAGCTACTTTCTGGTCTTTGTGACCATGGTTTGACACATGGGTCTAGTGGTGTCATTGCAAGTGTTATTTTCCTAAACCACATAGATCCCACTAGTGTCATTGACCTACATGACCACATTTCATGTGTTCTTTTCATAAACCACATTGATCCCAAGTGAACACACACACTGAAGCAGATTCTATGGTGCAGCCTCTGCCACACTGGTGCAACATGCAATGTGGAAGCTACTTTCCTATGTGCTTTTGGTCTTTGTGACCATGGTTTGACACATGGATCCACTGGTGTCATTGCATGTGTTCTTTTCCTAAACCACATGGATCCCACTAGTGTCATTGACCCACATTACCACATTGCATGTGTTCTTTTCATGAACCACATTGATCCCACATGACCACACACACTCTAGTGAATTCTGTGGTGCAGCCTCTACCAAAGTGGTGTAGCATGCAATGTGGAAGCTCCTTTCCTATGTAGGTTTGGTCTCTATGACCATACTGGTGTCAATGCATGTGTTCTTTTCCTGAACCACATGGATCCCACTAGTGTCATTGACCCACATGACCACAATGCATGTGTTCTTTTCATAAACCACATTGATCCCACATGACCACACACACTCCAGCGGATTCTGTGGTGCAACCTCTGCCACACTCGTGCAACATGTAATGTGCAAGCTGCTTTCCAATGTGCTTTTGGTCTCCGTGACCATGGTTTGAGACATGGGTCTACTGGTGTCATTGCATGTGTTCTTTTCTTAAACCACATGGATACCACTAGTGTCATTGACCGAGATGACCACATTGCATGCATTTTTTCATAAACCACATTGATCCCACATGACCACACACACTCTAGTGGATTCTGTGGTGCAGCCTTGGCCACACTTGTGCAACATGCAATGTGGAAGCTACTTTCTGGTCTTTGTGACCATGGTTTGACACATGGGTCTAGTGGTGTCATTGCAAGTGTTATTTTCCTAAACCACATAGATCCCACTAGTGTCATTGACCTACATGACCACATTTCATGTGTTCTTTTCATAAACCACATTGATCCCAAGTGAACACACACACTGAAGCAGATTCTATGGTGCAGCCTCTGCCACACTGGTGCAACATGCAATGTGGAAGCTACTTTCCTATGTGGTTTTGGTCTCCATGACCATGGTTTGACACATGGATCCACTGGTGTCATTGCATGTGTTCCTTTCCTAAACCACATGGATCCCACTAGTATCATTGACCCACATGACCGCATTGCATGTCTTCGTTTCATAAACCACATTGATTCCACATGATCACACACACTTCAGTGGATTTTGTTGTGCAGCCTCTGCCACACTGGTGCAACATGCAATGTGGAAGCTGCTTTCCTATGTGCTTTTGGTCTTTGTGGCCATGGTTTGACACATGGATCCACTGGTGTCATTTCCTGTATTCTTTTCCTAAACCACATGGATCCCACTAGGTTCATTGACCCAGATGACCACATTGCATGCGTTCTTTTCATGAACCACATGGATCCCACATGACCACACATACTCCAGTGGATTATGTGGTGCAACCTATGCCACACTTGTGTAGCATGCAATGTGGAAGCTGCTTTCCTATGTGCTTTTGGTCTCTTTGACCATACGGGTGTCAATGCATGTGTTCTTTCCCTAAACCACATGAATCCCACTAGTGTCATTGACCCACATGACCACATTGCATGTGTTCTTTTCATAAACCACATTGATACCACATGACCACACACACTCGAGCTGATTCTGTGGTGCAGCCTTTGCCACACTGGTGCAACATGCAATGTGGAAGCTGCTTTCCAATGTGCTTTTGGTCTCTGTGACCATGGTTTGAGACATGGGTCTACTGGTGTCATTTCATGTGTTCTTTTCCTAAACCACATGCATACCACTAGTATCATTGACCCACATGACCATATTGCATGTATTTTTTCATAAACCACATTGATCCCACATGACCACACACACTATAGTTGATTCTATAGTGCAGTATCTACCACACTAGTGCAACATGCAATCTGGAAGCTACTTTCCTATGTGCTTTTGGTCTCTGTGACCATACTAGTGTCATTGCATGTGTTCTTTTCCTAAACCACATGGATCCCACTAGTGTGATTGACCCACATGACAACATTGCATGTGTTCTTTTCATAAACCACATTAATCCTACATGACCACACACACTCAAGTGGATTCTTGTAACACCCTCGAATCGGCCCTATGCAAGTTTTAGCCCTTCCCGCCAAACCCGCATAGAAACGATTCAAGGACGCCCACCAGACACTTTCGTGCGGGTGGAAAACGAAGTAATACCATTACACAACAGTCCTCGATGGGACCCATAGAACAGATATATATACAACAGCGACTCAGCGAGTAAAGCATACAGATATACAAATACGAAGATCCAAATCACCTTGAAAATGATACAACGTCCGAGTACGGACAAGATGCAAATTGGGCTAAGAGCCCTGAAGAATAACTAATAGCGTCCATAACCCTGCCCAGGCCAAGCCGGAAGGGTAACCCTGCTAACAACGTCGATCTCAAACCTGCTAAAACAAAAGGGGTGCCGACAAAGGGCAAAGGAAAAAGAGGAGCGTCAGTAATGAGGCCAGTACATGGCGAGGCTAGAATTCGGCGGCTCTCGCCTACATAGGTATGGTGGACTGAAGCGGCAACTCAACAACACTAAACAACCTATGGAGACTCAGTAAAACTGGTGGCTATTAGAGAGGGATAAGAAAGACCTATTCGGATCCAACCTGATACTAACACCAATCATACCCATCCTGGTATTCCCCCTCGAGACCAAACGAGGAAGTCAAACCAAGAAACTCACACAGTTGGCAGTTTTATTCATTCCATTATGGTTGTAGCACTTACTAGTCAGATATAGATATCATGAGTCATCCTGATAGCATAAGTAGTGGGCAGTTTTAGTTAACCATTCAGTGGTAGTTGCAGTACTTACTAGTCAGATATAATTGTCCTGATGAATCCCAAAACCCAGCAGTTGTTGGCACTTTTATCACATTTCATCGGAGTTGCAATACTTACTAGGCAGGTATAGTATGACACAGATCACCACAGTGTTGGAGATATGCCCAAGAGATAATAATAAAGTGGTTATTATTATATCTTTATGTTTATGATAAATGTTTACATCCCATGCTATAATTTTATTATTAGGAAACACTAATACATGTGTGTATTGTAAACATAAAAGAGTCCCTAGTAAGCCTCTTGTTAAACTAGCTTGTTGATTAATGGATGATCATGGTTTCCTGATCATGGACATTGGATGTGATTAATAACAAGGTTATATCATTAGGAGAATGATGTGATGGACACACACCCATAGTAAGCGTAGCATAAGATCAAGTCATTAAGTTCGTATTGCTATAAGCTTTCAAATGCATAGTAACCTAATCCTTCGACCATGAGGTTATGTTAATCACCATCACCGGATGGATACTTTGATGACATCAAACACCGCTTCGTAACTGGGTGGTTATAAAGGTGTCATTGGGTATTCTGAAAGTATGTGTTGAAGCGCATGAATCAAGATTGGGATTTGTCCATCCATATGACGGATAGATATGCTCTGGGCCCTCTCGGTGGAATGTCATCTAGTTAGCTTGCAAGCATGTGACTGGGTCACAAGGGATGACATATCACGGAACGAGTAAAGAGTACTTATCGGTAACGAGGTAGAACTAGGTATGGAGATACCGACGATCAAACCTCGGATAAGTATAGTATCGCGAGACAAAGGGAATTGGTTTCGTATGTAAATGGTTCAATCGATCACAAAGTCATCGTTGAGTATGTGGGAGCCATTATGGATCTCCAGGTCCCGCTGATGGTTATTGATAGGAGATGTGTCTCTGTCATGTCTACATATTCACGAATCGTAGGGTGACACACTTAAGGTTCGAAGTTGTTTTAAGTAGATATGGAATGTGCGTTGGAGACCGAATGTTGTTCGGAGTCTCGGAATGGATCCGGGACATCACGAGAAGATCCGGAATTGTCCGAAGAATAAGATTCATATATTGGGGATCATTTTCTAAGTTAGGAAATGTTCCGGAGTGTTTGTATGGAGATTCTAGAAGGTTTCGGAATGTTCTGGAAGGTTCTAGAGGATTTCTTGGAGTTTGCTTGAAAACCAAGAAAGGGTCAAAGGAAACCTAGTGGGGCAAGACACAGATTCATGGGGGAGGAGGACTCCTCCCCCATTCCCACCGCCGGCCATAGGAGGGGAGTCCTACTAGGACTCCCCCTCCCCATGGCGCCTCACCCCCCTTAAATAGAAGGGCAGGGGCGCCCCCTCCTAGCCCTCTCCCATAACTCCCAATCTCTGCCGCCTCTCTCCTCCACCTTTCTTCTGCACAGGCATAGGCGAAGCCCTGCAAAATTCTCTACTCCACCACCACCACCACGCCGTCGTGCTGCTGGGATTCCGTGGGGAAGATCTACTACCTCCGCTGCTCGCTGAAACGGGGAGAGGAAGGTCTTCTTCGACTCCGCACGCGTGACCGACTGCGGAAGCGCTGCCGAAACGTGGCGCCGGAAGGATCGTCCACTTGTCCAACCGCGGAAGCGCTGCTGGAATGCGACGCCGGAAGGATCGTCCACACGATCTTGAGATCGGCAAGTGATCGACTACATCAACCACGAGATCTAATCTCGTTAATGCTTTCGGATCTACGAGGGTTAGTTCCTATCTATCTCGTTGCTCATGTCTAATAGATTAGATCTTGGCTTTTATCTAGATTAGATCTGGGTTTTGTTCGTTCTTGCAGTAGAATTTTTTGTTTTCCATGCTACGAACCCTTCAGTGGTATCAGAGCCGTATCTATGCGTAGATCTGTTGCACGAGTAGAACACAATGTTTTGTGGGTGTTGATGCTTTTGTTGACAGTGTCTTAGCGTGTACTTTGCATTTTGCGGCATGGTGGGATGAAGCGGCTCAGGCTAACATTACATGTCATCGCACATGAGACTTGCTCCACGCTTGACGTGCAACTTGCTTTGCACAAGTGGCTTTGCGGGTGTCTGTCTCTCCCACCATAGTTAAGATTCAATTTACAATGAGCATCTGAAAACACTTGTATCAACGTTGTGGTTCATGTTCGTAGGTAAGATCCGTTCTTATTCGAAAGCCCCAAGCCACGTAAAACATGCAAAGAAAATTAGAGGCGTCTAACTCGTTTTTGCAGGGGTTTTGTGATGTGATATGGCCATTATGTGATTGTGATTATATTTTATGGATGCAATGATCCTTATTGTAATATGGCAACCGGCAGGAGCCTAATGGTTGGCTTTAAATTTTGTTTAAGACCTGCGTGTCTATTTCATCATGTAATAGCTTTATTCCAAGTAGTTGTAATAGTTGTTGGTGGTGATGGACAACCATGAAGCGGCGCCACGGACCTTGACGCCACGTTGGTGATGATGGAGATCTTGTCCATGCTTTGGAGATGGAGATCAAAGGCACAAGAAGAAAGGCCATATCATATCACATATTATGAATTGCCTGTGATGTTAATCCTTTATGCATCTTGTATTGCTTAGATCGCGACGGTAGCATTATAAGATGATCCCTCTCACTAAATATCAAGTAATAAAGTGTTCGTCCTTAGTTGGCACCGTTGCTAAGACTCGTCGTTTCCAAGCATCTCGTGATGATCGGGTGTGATAGACTCTACGTGTGCATACAACGGGTGCAAGCCAGATTTGCACATGCGGAAACTAAGGTTAACCTTGACGAGCCTAGCATGTACAAACATGGTCTCGGAACACAGAATACCGAAAGGTAAAGCATGAGTCATATGGATGATATGATGAACATGTTGATTGTTCGCCTTTAAAGCTACATCATCTCACGTGATGATCGGACTTGGTGTAGTGGATTTGGTTCATGTGATCACTAAAACAACTTGAGGGATGTTGTTTTGAGTGGGAGTTCATTTGTAATTTGGATTAGTCAAACTCAATTTATCATAAACACAATCAAAGTGAATTTGCATAGTTTGTTGTAGTCATTGGCATCTGTTCACCACCTTATGCTTAGTTATAGTTGAGATAGTGGAACTATAGAAATTCTGGATATTTGCTCTACGAACTGGTATCGTATTGTTTTTTGAGTGTCAATTTAAAGTTTAAAAGTCCTATTGCAAACTTTCAGCAAACTTCGTTTACTCTGTGAAGTTTAATAAATAGTATTAAATCAAGAGTAACAATTCCAGTGTTAGTATCTAATGTATCATGTTTGCCTCCATGATTCTTGATACTCAAAAGATTGTTTTTAATATCAAGTTTATCTAAGAGCTGAAAGCAATGTTTCAGAAACCATCATATGTGAAAGGTGTTGCGATATCTAAAACAATGTGTTGGTTACAACATGATAGAGTATACGTCCTCATATTTGATGAGAATTTGTGAAGGTTGGAGACGCTAGTCATCCTAATCCTCCAAAAGGTTTTGAAAAAGAAACATTATACTCGCAATTCACCTTTAATAAGCTATAGCAGCTTGATCATGAAAGTTGTCATGATAAGGATGAATAGAAGATGTAAGTAAAATGTTTACTACACTAAAAGATTACTAAAGAATGGATTTTTGAAAGAACACCAAACATTTGATGATGGTGATCCACTTCAAAGTGCAAGTCCAAAGGTATTGGTATTTGACTATACACACTTTGTACTATGTGTCATGTGAATGACACCACTATTGATGTTGATAGATTCTTTTAAAAGAAAAGGAATTGCTGAAAGAGAATCTATAAAATATTTGGCAGAAAATAAAAGGTTGGAGATGTCCAACTTAGGCATATAAAAGATATACATGTGATGGTTGTATTCCTTGCTTGTTAAACAATGTGGTTCTTAGGTATTGGATACCGAATTGGTTGGTATGAAGTGTCATACAGGACAACACAATTCATGAACTGCAATGGCCTAAGTAACTAGCAAGAGAATATGTGATGATGTTCATCGAAAACAAACAAAGGGTTGTTGTGTTGCTCGTTAACATCAAAGCTTGCCTTCAAGATTTGTTTCAATAATTGTTATTTTGATCGGGTATTATGACGACAAAAGGTTGTTCAAATAATTACCGTATTCCATAATAGATGGATGATATACAAGTCTGGTTGGAGAAATAACGACCATAAAACTAATGCTAAAATGTCGCAAGACAAATGATTGAAAGATCACTTGCGAAGTGACATCGCCGTTTAAATTATATTGAAAGGGATACATGAAGAAACTCCATGTTGGTGGATTTTTGGAGTCTTTGATTTTGATCAAATGACGCTTGTGATACTTTCCTAGAGATAATTAAAACTCCGTTCGTAGGCCAAAAGAGGAACAGACGACTAACTGATTGGAATTTGTATATATTGATGTATATAGTCCATTATGTGTGGTCGTGGGCGATGGATTTCAACTTCATATGCTTTCTCCGAAGATTTGAGTGAGTATATATATATACTTACTCAATAAGGAAGAAGTATGAAACATTTGAAAAATGTTCAAAGACTTTCAAGATGAAGTGGAAAATCATTGTAACAAGAAAATAAAAGAGTTTATGATTTGATCATAAAGAAAGATGTTTGAGTTACAAGTCTAGCAAAACACCTAAGATTTGAGGAATCGTTCCATGGATTTACGTTTCCCAAAATACCATAGGAGTATGGAGTGTTCGAGATATGTAATGAAACCTTGTTTTACATGGTAAGATCAAAGGTGTCATTCATAAAACTGCCATTATATTTTAAAGATTAAAGCTTTAGTGACTACCGCTTTTACACTGAAAAGAGCTCCATCATGATCCGTTGAAATGACACCATATGAGTTGTGGTTTGGGATAAAACCCGAATTGTCTTTTCTTAAATTTTGGTATGTTATGCATAAGTAAAATGTTTACAACCAAAGTCGGATAAGCACGTCTTTGTAGGTTATCCCAAAGAATTTGTTGGGAATTTCTCCATAACACCGAGGACAAAAGAGTTTGTCACTTGGAACGTCAAGTTTCTTGAGAAGGAATTTTTCGTGAAAAGTTAAGTGGGAGGACAATAGAACTTTGATAAGGTTGTTGGACCTTAGCTATATGTGCTAAGTAGCGCAGCGCCGGAAAGTGTCCAGGTGACGGCTGCAATGCTCATGGCTCTCGTGATTACAAAAGGTGTGATCTCGGAGATTAGAGTTCCTATAGAACCGTGTGGGTCGGTAAGAATCAAATAGTAAGATTTGATAAGCAAGTCGTTATTCTTTTGACAATGATGAACCGACTACATGCAAAGAAGCGATGATGGGCCCTGACTCCATAAAATGACTAGAAGTCATGGAATCCGTGATAGCTTCCATACACGAGAAATCAAGTTTCTGAACTTTGAAGACCCTCCAGAAAGGCGTGAAGCCTATCGGTCGTGTTTGGATCTATAAAGAAATAGACATGGATGTTTGGAATCTATGAAATAGTCGACATGTCGTAAAGAGTTTATGACAATGTTCAAGGAATTGACTATGATAAGATTTGATCTTTCATAGCGATATTTAGTCTGGACGGATTAATGTAGCAACCACTACATATATTTTGGTATATGGTAGTTGAACAAACAAAACAAGTTCTTCTAATAGAATAGTTACCTAGGACGTGTACATGACACGATCCAAAGGGTTTTTTTATTCAAAGGATGCTAAAAGAGTATGCAAAACTTCAATGGTTGAAGTGAGCATCGCGGAGTTGGAATCTTCACCATGATGAAACTGTTAAATGAGTTTAAATTCATCGGAGATGATGAAGATGCTTGCATTTGCAAGAAATTAAGTGGGAGCGCTGAGACATATTTTTAATACATTATGTAGAGGACATATTGTTGATTAGAAATGATGTATCTTTTATTGACAACAGGTTAAGAATTTCATTTTAATGAAAGACTTAGGCATAACCCAAGAATTAGGCATCAATGTCTACATGGATAGATTGAGGCGCTAATATGGTTTTGCCAAATGCACATAGATAAGATGTTGAATGAGTTCAATATGGAAACAACAAGAAAGGTTCTTGACGCACGGAAAGGACTGAATCAAGATTCGAGTGTGTTGACACGAGATTCAAGTGTTTTGACACTTTGTGAAATCACAAGAATATTTTGATCAATCATTCTTTGAAATGTACACATCTAGATATGTCCTATGCTCTAAATGTTATGAGCATATACCAGAGTGATTCATAAGATGATCATTGGACAATAGTAAAGATATTCTTATGAGCTTTGGAAGAACTAAGAATATACCATGTATAAGTGACAAATAGTTAAAGGTAGTTCATTGTAAAGTGTTACATTGATACTAGTTTTGTCACAAGATACAAATTAAATTTATCTCAATTTAGACTATGGACAACACAATGTAATGGAAAGGATGTTCCATGATGGATTTGGATGAGTTCCAAAATTGAGACATTGTGACGGATACTACAACAAAAGGCTAAGTATATAAACTGCTATAGTAGCAGCAAAGGAGGGCATTTATGTTAAGTAGTTTGTTATCAAACTAGGTGTGGTTCAAAGTGGGCTAATACTATGAAGATATATTGTGTGACAATAATATCAACATATTTTGAGCCGAAGGAACTAAAGGTCTCACCAAAGGACCAAATTTATACAATGCCATCTCATTGGAGAATGAGAAATGCGTAGAGACGCAAGGACATGCAAATACACACGGACATGGAAGTGTCAGATCCAAAGATTATGTTTACCACTAGCAATAGTGTTTATACAACACCCGAAAGCCATAGGTGTTGAATGCACAAGTTTTTAACTAGATTATTGACCCTAGTGCAAGTGGGAGACTGTTGGAGATATGCCCAAGAGGTAATAATAAAGTGGTTATTATTATATCTTTATGTTTATGATAAATGTTTACATCCCATGCTATAATTGTATTATTAGGAAACACTAATACATGTGTGTTTTGTAAACATAAAAGAGTCCCTAGTAAGCCTCTTGTTAAACTAGCTTGTTGATTAATGGATGATCATGGTTTCCTGATCATGGACATTGGATGTGATTAATAACAAGGTTATATCATTAGGAGAATGATGTGATGGACACACACCCATAGTAAGCATAACATAAGATCAAGTCATTAAGTTCGTATTGCTATAAGCTTTCAAATGCATAGTAACCTAATCCTTCGACCATGAGGTTATGTTAATCACCATCACCGGATGGATACTTTGATGACATCAAACACCGCTTCGTAATTGGGTGTTTATAAAGGTGTCATTGGGTATTCTGAAAGTATGTGTTGAAGCGCATGAATCAAGATAGGGATTTGTCCATCCATATGACGGATAGATATGCTCTGGGCCCTCTCGGTGGAATGTCATCTAGTTAGCTTGCAAGCATGTGACTAGGTCACAAGGGATGACATATCACGGAACGAGTAAAGAGTACTTATCAGTAACGAGGTAGAACTAGGTATGGAGATACCGACGATCAAACCTCGGATAAGTATAGTATCGCGAGACAAAGGGAATTGGTTTCGTATGTAAATGGTTCAATCGATCACAAAGTCATCATTGAGTATGTGGGAGCCATTATGGATCTCTAGGTCCCGCTGATGGTTATTGATAGGAGATGTGTCTCTGTCATGTCTACATATTCACGAACCGTAGGGTGACACACTTAAGGTTCGAAGTTGTTTTAAGTAGATATGGAATGTACGTTGGAGACCGAATGTTATTCGGAGTCTCAGAATGGATCCGAGATATCACAAGGAGATCCGGAATTATCCGGAGAATAAGATTCATATATTGGGGATCATTTTCTAAGTTAGGAAATGTTCCGGAGTGTTTGTATGGAGATTCTAGAAGGTTTCGGAATGTTCTGGAAGGTTCTAGAGGATTTCTTGGAGTTTTCTTGAAAACCAAGAAAGGGTCAAAGGAAACCTAGTGGGGCAAGACACGGATTCGTGGGGGAGGAGGACTCCTCCCCCCTTCCCACCGCCGGCCATAGGAGGGGAGTCCTACTAGGACTCCCCCTCCCCATGGCGCCTCACCCCCCTTAAATAGAAGGGCAGGGGCGCCCCCTCCTAGCCCTCTCCCATAACTCCCAATCTCTGCCGCCTCTCTCCTCCACCTTTCTTCTGCAAAGGCATAGGCGAAAACCTGCAGAATTCTCTACTCCACCACCACCACCATGCCGTCGTGCTGCTGGGATTCCGTGGAGAAGATCTACTACCTCCGTTGCTCGCTGGAATGGGGAGAGGAAGGTCTTCTTTGACTCCGCACGTGTGACCGACTACGGAAGCGCTGCTATAACGCGGCGCCGGAAGGATCGTCCACTTGACCAACCGCGGAAGCGCTGCTGGAACGCGACGCCGGAAGGATCGTTCACACGATCTTGAGATCGGCAAGTGATCGACTACATCAACCACGAGATCTAATCTCGTTAACGCTTTTGGATCTACGAGGGTTAGTTCCTATCTATCTCGTTGCTCATGTCTAATAGATTAGATCTTGGCTTTTATCTAGATTAGATCTAGGTTTTGTTCGTTCTTGCGGTTGAATTTTTTTGTTTTCCATGCTACGAACCCTTCACACAGATCCACCAATTGTTGGCATTTTTATTATCCATTCCATTGTAGTGAAGCTGAATTACTAGTCACATATTAAGTCAAATTTATAACACTACTTTAGTTATGCTTGTCTATGATCGAGATACTGTGCTCCAAGTCGTCCATAACCGCGGACACGGCTTTCAGAAAGATTTACCCTACAGGGGTGCACAAATAGCAACACACACACGATCAACCTCGGAAAAACCAACTCAAAACCCAACGAGGCTTTCATGACAAAGCAATCACAGGATTCATAAATTATTTCAGGGGGCCACCCCACTAAGCTACCCGCGACGAAGTTGGCCGGCTCCGAGATGGACCTAGGGTTTGTGTGGACGGCGGTAAACGACTGGGAACCCGAAAGTGTGACTGGGCTTGTCGATACAGCAAAAACGTGTCATGATCCAAAATGGTACAGGTGCTCCACGCACAATCGTAAATAAAGCGGTAAAGCATGGCATAAGTACAAGATAGTAATAAAACCCCAAACTAGTTTGTGCCCCAAAAAAATAAGAAATGAATCAAGCTCTGGCTAAAGGGGATTCATAGACTCTCCTAGATGTGGATAGTGCGAATAATCAAGGAACATGTATCAAGTACTCGGGACCTACGAGACACAAGTGGGCATGAAAAACCAAATAACATATATTGCCCACCGGTGCCTCTTTCATTAGTTATCACAGCAATTTAATAGTTGTAATTAAAGACATGATCATCTCCACCATAAACATCTGCCAGCATACCAACAACTGTGGTACTCGACAACACGAGATCGCACCTGAGCAACTAACTACGACTCGCAAGGCCAGCTATCTACCAAACAACAGGTATTAGGAGGTGTCCATGGCAATATAGAGGCTGCACGGGATATAACTGGTACACGGAAACTAAAGCATCGCGACCCGGATAGCAATAGATCATCAGGAGGAAATAAAGACTATAAATGCAAAATAGGTAGAAGGGGGAGAGATGCTCGCCTGGGAAACACTGCCGAAGGATCATATCCGGAGAGCTTGTTGATACTTGCATCAACTCATCGGCCTAATCCGCGAAGAAGCAAACACTAGAAGAAACACCGGATGCAATATTTAATACTATGGCAAAAGACCGGGCATGATGCATGTATGATGCAGATGCGGTGCAGTTAGGCAGTATTAAGCGAAGCCAGGGTCCCGACAATTAATTAATAGGTTCCAGTTATTTAGATACCCCGGAATTTAAATGTTGTCTTAACAAGGTGAAACATGGCATCGGTTTGCTACACAATTTAAATGGAGTCCAGAATAAGACTAGAATAGCCCGCATATAGACTCCATATTTAATTTAGGTGAATCGACTATTTAACCCAACCCACCAGATGACATGTATGCAGGCATGATGATTTAATGATGCGACAGGTATATGTCATATTATAAAAATAGGGGCTTAGGTCACACATCTGGGTTCGGAAGATCTTGGTTCCGGGGGTTCGGGGTTCGACAGGGTGGAATGGTTCGACGGGAACGTTCTCGGAAAACGGAAGGAGAGCTTGGCATTCCGGGAAGAAGGACTTGGTTTGGCGTCAGGGGCGTATCAGATTCGCCCCGGTCGGTGTCGATCTTGTCGTCGCGAAGATCTTGTCGGGTCCGCGCCTTCGAGTCGGTCTTGGCGTGCGGAATGAAGAACTTGGCGTTCTATGTCGGCGACCTCGGTGTTCCACGGTGAAGTGCTTGTCGTTTTGGGATGGAGAACTCGGCGCTCCGGGAAGAAGGTCTTGCGGTTTCCGTGTCTTCGGTTCCATGAAGGAGTGCTTGTCATCCGTGATGGCGAACTCGATGTCCCGAGAAGAAGATCTTGCTGCACCGGCGGTACCGGATCCTCGGAGGAGGGCATGGCGTCCTAGGATGGAGAACTTGTTGTTCCGAGGGTTCAGCGTCGAGGGTTCATCGGGTTCGAGCCTCGAACTCCAGGATCGGTCTTCGGGTCCGTGAAGAAGAACTTTGTGTTTCGTGAAAGAGACCTTGTCGATCTGGCGTCATCGCCTCAGGGTTCCACGACGGCGTACTTGGGGTTCTCACGTAGATTGCCGGTGTCGGACTCGGGTTGCTTGTCAACGGGAGGCCTTGTCGCACCAAACTTGTGGCGATTATCTTCGAAATACCATGTCGTTCCATGGAATAGGGCTCGCCTTAGGCAGTAACATCTCCACAATGTCACCCCACAATACTCCAATAGTACAACATCTGTGACACGAGTACAACAGGAGTAACAGAGGGCACGACCGGGTCACACGAGACAAATATGAGACGAGATGCGGGGAGGATACGGATGCCGACGTGGGCACGGAGGTAGGGGTCGAACATGACAGGGACGGTGTCGACGCGTGGCAGAGCCCGGGCCGGGGACGAGCGCCAGGCGCTGAGGCGAGCTCGGGGCGGCACGGTGCAGGGAGCCTCACGGGGTTGACCTGCCAGGTACGCGAGCACACCGGCGGAGGACGGCGAGGTGCAGCCGCACCGGTGCATGCGTGCAGGAGGCGGAGGAGCTCTGCTCAGGGAGGCTCAGTGGCGGGGCGGTCCGCAGAGGAGACGGAGCCGACGGCGAAGACGCATTGCAGGGGCTTGCGGGCCGACGGAGCAACAAGACGAGGAGGGCGCGGTGGCAGCTCGCGTGGGCGGCGACTGTGGCCAGGGGCTCTGCGCGAGGTGGGGAGGAGCTTCGATGGGCGCGGATGAGCACCGGCGATGGTGTGCGGAAGCAGAGGTCCCGCGGGGCAGAGGGCTCGAGGCTTCTCGATGGAGAGGAAGGAGCAGAGCAGCGGCGGATCCCACGGCAGCGCCGATCATCGTCGGGAGAGACCGGGCTGAGGCAGAGGTGGGCGGAGGCCATGGGCGTCGGGCTCGAGCTGGTGGGGAATCCGGCGGTGGCGGGGTCTGCGAGGGTGCGGCCGGTCGTAGAGGGGGGTGCATAGGCCGACGATGAGGAGCCCGGGCTCGGGCGGCCGCGGCGGTGCGCAGGGCACCTAGGGATGGGATTCGCGGGGTCACGTGGGACGGTGCCGTCAAGGGGCTCGGACGGCCGAAGGAGAGGGTGGGCCGGCGATGCAGGTTGCGCGGGGTCCAGGCGGGTGGCGCGCATGAGCCTGGGAGGGAGGTGGCTGCGGCGGTTGCTCGTGAGCAGAGAGGGCGAGGGGATCGAGGGAGAGGGGATTGCGATGGGGTGGGGCCAGGGTAGGTGGAGGCGAGCGGGGCGTGCTGTGCATGCACGTCACGTACGCGTGCGGGATTTGGCATGTGCTGCGCGGTAGCGTGACAGGTCACGGGTGGGGGCGGCTAGCGCGCATACGGCGCGTACACACGTAGGGGGTGGGGCCAGGTACGGGGTGGGGTGGGTGTGCGATGCGTTCGCGGGTGGGCAGGCTCGGTCGAGCACGGCCGTGCGTCTGGTGCGTGGCGGTGGCTGAGGGGAGTAGGTGAGGTGGTGGGGATCTAGGGTTTGGGTAGGTGGAGGTTAGGGTTGATCTGGAGGTGGCCGGCTGGGCTTTTGGGCCTAGCTGGCTGCCTCCCAGAAATATTATAAGTATGTTATTTATTAAAAACGAGGCTTTTGTAATCCGTTTTTAGACAAAACAAAATAATCCTGAGAACCGGGGTTTTTGATTTGAAATTAAAGACGGGGTATTTAGAAAACAAAGGTAGGCTGTTTGAAAATAGTTTTAGGCAAAACCATGCATGATGACATGACGATGCTCAAATGCAATGTGGCATGATGACATGAGCATGCGGTCATGATGATGCAATGCACAAAAACACAGCGATTTTCTAGTAGTGGTTTTACCGGGGTGCTACAATTCGACACCACTAACAAGGGACCTCGCCCTCGAGAAACACCTCATGGTCCGGGGAAGAAGGCTGGTGATCTGAATCTTCTCGCTTCGTGTTGGTCCTCGCGACACCACTAACAAGAGGTCGTTGTCCGTGATCGTCGAGAGAACACTCCGGGAACAAAGGGTGAAGGTAGAGGTATCAACAAATAAAGCCACCTCTAACTTCGATAGAAGGAGAGAGACGATGCATTCTAATCCACTTCAATATACACGAGCAAATAGAGTGAGTAGTCAGCATGGGGGCCAATCCATCATGCACCCAAACTATTACTCCGCACAATCAGTAGAAAAGCGTGCAACCATTCTCGGAATCAGACTGAAGATCTCGACAAGCGAGGTTCGGAAACAAATGAGTGATGTAGGCTCTGCATCGGATCTGGCGTAGAGGATGTTGTCGTCGCATTGAAAACACCGGAAGGCACAAACAAGGAACAAAGAATGGTACCACAGAAGACAGATTCCTCAGATAGCATGACGACTGGATGTGGAAGCACCGTTACCAAAGAAGGAAGCAAAACCCTGAAGGTACGACGGAAACCCAACCACGAGAATTCCTGGACTCGAAGAAAGGATAAGGGAACAGATCCAAACACATAGAGGTAAGAGGAGAATAGCAGATGGGTAAGGAGTAAAACAGACCTAATGAGATCTATCCAACCGATTTTGCAAAATACTTTTGACACTCTACATCGGCCGTTAGCTCGGTTATCCTATAGGCTGGACCAGTAGGGTATCGCAACTGCTGAGCTCTGATACCACTCTGTAACACCCTCGAATCGGCCCTATGCAAGTTTTAGCCCTTCCCGCCAAACCCGCATAGAAACAATTCAAGGACGCCCACCAGGCACTTTCGTGCGGGTGGAAAACAAAGTAATACCATTACACAACAGTCCTCGATGGGACCCATAGAACAGATATATATATACAACAGCGACTCAGCGAGTCAAGCATACAAATATACAAATACGAAGATCCAAATCACCTTAAATACGATACAACGTTCGAGTACGGACAAGATGCAAATTGGGCTAAGAGCCCTGAAGAATAACCAATGGCGTCCATAACCCTGCCCAGGCCAAGCCGGAAGGGTAACCCTGCTAACGACGTCGATCTCAAACCTGCTAAAACAAAAGGGGTGCTGACAAAGGGCAAAGGAAAAAGAGGAGCGTCAGTACTGAGGCCAGTACACGGCGAGGCTAGAATTCGGCGGCTCTCGCCTACATAGGTATGGTGGACTGAAGCGGCATCGCAGCAGCACTAAACAACCTATGGAGACTCAGTAAAACTGGCGGCTATTAGAGAGGGATAAGAAAGACCTATTCGGATCCAACCTGATACTAACACCAGTCATACCCATCCTGGTATTCCCCCTCGAGACCAAACGAGGAAGTCAAACCAAGGAACTCACACAGTTGGTAGTTTTATTCATTCCATTATGGTTGCAACACTTACTAGTCAGATATAGATATCTTGAGTCATCCTGATAGCATAAGTAGTGGGCAGTTTTAGTTAACCATTCAGTGGTAGTTGCAGTACTTACTAGTCAGATATAATTGTCCTGAGGAATCCCAAAACCTAGCAGTTGTTGGCACTTTTATCACATTTCATTGGAGTTGCAATACTTACTAGGCAGGTATAGTATGACATAGATCACCACAGATCCACCAGTTGTTGGCATTTTTATTATCAATTCCATTGTAGTGAAGTTGAATTACTAGTCACATATTAAGTCAAATTTATAACACTACTTTAGTTATGCTTGTCTATGATCGAGATACTGTGCTCCAAGTCGTCCATAACCGCGGACACGGCTTTCAGAAAGATTTACCCTACAGGGGTGCACAAATAGCAACACACACACGATCAACCTCGGAAAAACCAACTCAAAACCCGACGAGGCTTTCACGACAAAGCAATCACATGATTCATAAAATATTTCAGGGGGCCACCCCACTGAGCTACCCGCGATGAAGTTGGCCGGCTCCAAGACGGACCCAGGGTTTGTGTGGACGGCGGTAAACGACTAGGAACCCGAAAGTGAGACTGGGCTTGTCGATACAGCGAAAACGTGTCACGATCCAAAACAGTACAGGTGCTCCACGCACAATCGTAAATAAAGCGGTAAAGCATGGCATAAGTACAAGATAGTAATAAAACCCCAAACTAGTTTGTGGCCCAAAGAAATAAGAAATGAATCAAGCTCTGGCTAAAGGGGATTCATAGACTCTCCTAGATGTGGATAGTGCGAATAATCAAGGAACAGGTATCAAGTACTCAGGGCCTACGAGACACAAGTGGGCATGAAAAGCCAAATAACATATATTGCCCACCGGTGCCTCTTTCATTAGTTATCACAGCAATTTAATAGTTGTAATTAAAGACATGATCATCTCCACCATAAACATCTGCCAGCATACCAACAACTGTGGTACTCGACAACACGAGATCGCACCTGAGCAACTAACTACGACTCGCAAGGCCAGCTATCTACCAAACAATAGGTATTAGGAGGTGTCCATGGCAATATAGAGGCTGCACGGGATATAACTGGTACACGGAAACTAAAGCATCGCGACCCGGATAGTAATAGATCATCAGGAGGAAATAAAGACTATAAATGCAAAATAGGTAGAAGGGGGAGAGATGCTCGCCTGGGAAACACTGCCGAAGGATCATATCCGGAGAGCTTGTCGATACTCGCATCAACTCATCGGCCTAATCCGCGAAGAAGCAAACACTAGAAGAAACACCGGATGCAATATTTAATACTATGGCAGAAGACCGGGCATGATGCATGTATGATGCAGATGCGGTGCAGTTAGGCAGTATTAAGCGAAGCCAGGGTCCCGACAATTAATTAATAGGTTCCAGTTATTTAGATACCCCGCAATTTAAATGTTGTCTTAACAAGGCGAAACATGGCATCGGTTTGCTACACAATTTAAATGGATTCCGGAATAAGACTAGAATAGCCCGCATATAGACTCCATATTTAATTTAGGTGAATCGACTATTTAACCCAACCCACCAGATGACATGTATGCAGGCATGATGATTTAATGATGCGACAGGTATATGTCATATTATAAAAATAGGGGCTTAGGTCACACATCTGGGTTCGGAAGATCTTGGTTCCGGGGGTTCGGGGTTCGACAGGGTGGAATGGTTCGACGGGAACGTTCTCGGAAAACGGAAGGAGAGCTTGGCGTTCCGGGAAGAAGGACTTGGTTTGGCGTCAGGGGCGTATCAGATTCGCCCCGGTCGGTGTCGATCTTGTCGTCGCGAAGATCTTGTCGGGTCCGCTCCTTCGAGTCGGTCTTGGCATGCGGAATGAAGAACTTGGCGTTCTATGTCGGCGACCTCGGTGTTCCACGGTGAAGTGCTTGTCGTTTTGGGATGGAGAACTCGGCGCTCCGGGAAGAAGGTCTTGCGGTTTCCGTGTCTTCGGTTCCATGAAGGAGTGCTTGTCATCCGTGATGGCGAACTCGATGTCCCGAGAAGAAGATCTTGCTGCACCGGCGGTACCGGATCCTCGGAGGAGGGCATGGCGTCCTAGGATGGAGAACTTGTTGTTCCGAGGGTTCAGCGTCGAGGGTTCATCGGGTTCGGGCCTCGAACTCCAGGATCGGTCTTCGGGTCCGTGAAGAAGAACTTTGTGTTTCGTGAAAGAGACCTTGTCGATCTGGCGTCATCGCCTCAGGGTTCCACGACGGCGTACTTGGGGTTCTCACGTAGATTGCCGGTGTCAGGCGTACTTGGCCTTGTCGCACCAAACTTGCGGCGATTATCTTCGAAATACCATGTCGTTTGACGGAATAGGGCTCGCCTTAGGCAGTAACATCTCCACAATGCCACCCCACAATACTCCAATAGTACAACATCTGTGACACGAGTACAACAGGAGTAAAAGAGGGCACGACCGGGTCACACGAGACAAAGATGAGACGAGATGCGGGGAGGATACGGATGCCGACGCGGGCACGGAGGTAGGGGTCGAACGGGACATGGACGTTGTCGACGCGCGACAGAGCCCACCGTGGACGAGCGCCAGGCGCTGAGGCGAGCTCGGGGCGGCACGGTGCAGGGAGCCTCACGGGGTTGACCTGCCAGGTACGCGAGCACACCGGCGGAGAACGGCGAGGTGCAGCGGCACCGGCGCACGCGTGCAGGAGGCGGAGGAGCTCTGCTCAGGGAGGCTCGGTGGCGGGGTGGTCCGCAGAGGACACAGAGCCGACGGTGACGACGTGTTGCAGGGGATTGCGGGCCGACGGAGCAATGAGACGAGGAGGGCGTGGTGGCAGCTCGCGTGGGCGGCGACTGCGGCCAGGGGCTCTGCGCGAGGTGGGGAGGAGCTTCGATGGGCGTGGATGACCACCGACGACAGTGTGCGGAAGCAGAGGTCCCGCAGGGCGGAGGGCTCGGGGCTTCTCGATGGAGAGGAAGGAGCGGAGCAGCGGGGGATCCCGCGGCGGCGCCGGTCAAAATCGGGAGAGACCGGGCTGAGGCAGAGGTGGGCGGAGGCCATGGGCGCGGCCTCGAGCGGGTGGGGAACCCGGTGGCGGCGGGGTCTGCGAGGGTGCGGCCGGTCGTAGAGGGGGGGGTGCACAGGCCGACGATGAGGAGCCCGGGCTCGAGCGGCCACGGAGGCGCGCAGGGCACCCGGGGATGGGATTCGCGGGGTCGCGTGGGACAGTGCCGTCAAGGGGCTCGGACAGCCGAAGGAGAGGGCGGGCTGGCGATGCAGGCCACGCGGGGTCCAGGCGGCGGCGCGCACGAGCCTGGGAGGGAGGTGGCGGCGGCGGTTGCTCGTGAGCAGAGAGGGCGAGGGGTTCGAGGGAGAGGGGGTTGCGACGGGGTGAGGCCAAGGTAGGTGGACGCGAGCGGGGCGTGCACGGCACGTACGCGTGCGGGATTTGGCATGTGCTGCGCGGCAGCGTGACAGGTCGCTGGTGCGGGCGGCTAGCGCGCATACGGCACGTACACATGCAGGGGGTGGGGCCAGGTACGGGGTGGGGTGGGTGTGCGATGCGTTCGCGGGCGGGCAGGCTCGGTCGAGCACGGCCGTGCGTCTGGTGCGTGGCGGTGGCTGAGGGGAGTAGGTGGGGTGGTGGGGATCTAGGGTTTGGGTAGGTGCAGGTTAGGGTTGATCTGGAGGTGGCCGGCTGGGCTTTTAGGCCTAGCTGGCTGCCTCCCAAAAATAATATAAGTAGTTTATTTATTAAAAACGATGCTTTTGTAATCCGTTTTTTGACAAAACAAAATAATCCTGAGAACCGGGGGTTTTGATTTGAAATTAAAGACGGGGTATTTAGAAAACAAAGGTAGGCTGTTTGAAAATAGTTTTAGGCAAAACCATGCATGATGACATGACGATGCTGACATGAGCATGCGGTCATGATGATGCAATGCACAAAAACACAGCGATTTTCTAGTAGTGGTTTTACCGGGGTGCTACAATTCTGTGGTGCTGTAACACCTCAAAAATATTAATCAAGATTAGCAAGTCCTAATAACAAAAGTTACGGTTAACAAAAAAATTATTATTAAATTTAATATGAGTGTATGTGTGAATTGCATTAGTATTTGAATGACTGCAATTTCCATGTTTGATTGCTATAAATGATAAGAAATGGTTTAAAGATGAATACTACATCATCTAGGGCATTTACAAACAAAATCAAAAGAAAAGAAATTCAAAATGAATAATATAAGCAAATGGTCATTTTGATCAAAATTACCCACTAGACCACTTTGAGTGTTCCTAGTAAAAGATTTCTAACAAAAACTTTCCCAATTCTTTTCACCCCTTGCTATACCACGTAAAAATGAACCCAAGCCCACTTTACCAACTTCCAGAAACAAATTCCAAATCTATTAATCAAATTCATATGCATAGATCACCATTTTTCAAAAACCACTCAAATCAATTCACCTTGGCAAACCCAATCAACCATAGACAATCAAGCAAGTACTCAGAACACTCACCAAATTTCATCCAAAAATTCAAACTTTGAATTCATGCGGCCATTTTGTCGAGCACCTGGCTGACACAATTAAACACTGTCTAAATTCTACTATTTTGAGTAGTGATCAATCGCCTCTAGTGCCTTAAATCTCTCCCCTGGTCTCCCCCAACACCTAGCATTGCAGTGACACACATCCCCCTTTGCCGTTTGCACCAGTGCCATGCCGCCCTAGCTCACCGTGCCGGTCGACCAAGCAAGACAGAGGCTTTTGCCACTTCAAACATTTTTCAAATATCAACCATAAATGCTTTTGAGTTGATTCCAACTCCCAAAAATCACATTTAACAAGATCTGTCTGAATATGTAAAAATATTTAGGTTTACATACAGTGATCTTGGACTAGTACTAAAAGAATGCTATATAGGCATTTCTAGTCACTTTAATTTTATTAAATAGTAATTTTAAACTTTATAAAATGTGAGCACCACTTTAAATCACATTCCCAAGTATTAGAATATATGGTGATGACATGTGTCAATATGATCCCATATTTCAATTAGAGAATATTAAATCTTAAGTAATTTCAATGAGTAGAAATTACTTTTCTAAAATAAGAAAAATAAGACTAGGTCTTTATTTCATGTGATGTTTGTGATGATGCTAGATCATCTAGTGTGAACCTTAGTGTGCTAAATAGAAGTAGCTAAGTATTGTTTGGTGATTGTGTACCTCGTATTCATTTATAGAAGCTAGTACCAACCCGAGATACGAGGAGGAGGAGTACTACACAGAAGAAGAAGAGAACTTCAACCATTGCACTACTCAAGGCAAGCTAACACTTGCAAGTTTCATAACTATACAAGCTAGAACTATGCAAGTCATCCTTGCAAGATAACCTATGTAAGATGCATTAGGCATACTTGGTTATGCAACCTTGATTATACGAATCCCAAGTTTTACTTGCAAGCTTTATTCTGTTACTTTTACCAAAGTTCCTTACCTCTAGTTAGTGATTTGTGAGTATTGGAAAAATAGGGTAGATACCATAAAGAGTATAAATCTAGACCTAAGTAGTTATACTAGATGCCATTAGAAATCATAAAACTAGATTTAGATAGTTACACTGGATTATCACCCTCATTAGTGAATACCCTCAACTTTAGTGGCTAGTGCTAAGTATAAAAGTTGATCACTTTAGATGGGAGTACTTGGTGAAAATGATTATGAAAACCTTGGAATGATGATTAATTCTATTGAAATGTTTTGACATGATGATGATGAAAATGTTGAGGCATGAGCCTTGGCCCTTTATAAAAACTGATGGTTGGGTCCGGATGCGATACCATTCTAATTTTACCGTACAACCACAATACCTGAATTGGGTAGGGCTTAACTGGAAGTTTATATGCCTTAGTATGGGTTCCCTTGCGGAAAGAGGTCGAGCTGAGGCTACCTCGTGAGTGTGAATGTCCAACGATGCAGTGCCCAGGATGGCAGATGGCCATGGCTAGGAGGCCAAGCTCATAGGGGAGGTGCCTATACTAGAGTGTGTAATTGAAAGGTTATGATTGATTATCCACATACTAAGTATGGTGATTCAGAGTTATCCCTAACGGATGTATCAAATTTTGTGGTGAAAGTATACCACCTCTGCAGAGTGTCAAACTATTTGAATAGCCGTGTCCGCGGTCATTGACAGTTGGAGTGGCCATACTATTCCATTGTTAGCTGTTTTCAAAATGACTTGCGAATTAAACTATGACTTTGACTTGACCACAATAGGATTGAGGACATGAAAACTAAGTTCCCACTTAGGTGATGTAGAACATTAAATTAGTTTCTTTACTTTTGAACTCGGTATGAAATAAACCTGGCTTTTTGCAAATAAACCTAAAGCTTAAGATTCCTACTAAAACTACCTTACTTGTTAGTGATAGTTTGCGAGTACTTAAAAAGTACTCATGGCTTTGTCCCTGGCTATTCCCGTGGCCAGACTATGAGGAGGACTACCAGGAAGATGGATAACAGGAGGTCTATGACAACTAGGATCATCTTCCATCGTCAGCATTGCCTGTGACCATGAAGATGGAGCCCCCACGTACCCCCACCGTTCGCGTTAGGGTTCAGTCTCGCCGGAGCTGTGCAACGGAGACGACGATGCTCAACCGTCAATCGCGCTCTAATCGCACGACCCAGATTAAAACTTACCGCTTCGCGTTAATTGAATTGCTGACGAGTAGGACCCGGCTGCCAGCAGCCCATTGCGCGCGCACCGCGTAGCTGGGCCGGCCCAATTAGTTTCCCGCACAAGCCTGTTGATTCAAATAAGCTTTTTCCATTTTAGTTAAACTAGATTCGGTCAGTAGATTTAAAAATCAATTCAAAGAGATTCACTGAACCAAATTGCATGATTCCAATTTTGTTAGAAAGATATTCAAATTATCTATTCAAGCCCATTGGATTCGAAGCATTTGAAATTATAGATCACCTATAGTAAAAATAACAAGACAGAGGCTTTTGCCACTTCAAACATTTTTCAAAAATACACCATAAATACTTATGAGTTGATTCCAACTCTCAAAAATCACATTTAACAAGATCTGTCTGAATATGTAAAAATATTTAGGTTTACATGCAGTGATCTTGGACTAGTACTAAAAGAATGCTATATAGGCATTTCTAGTCACTTTAATTTTATTAAATAGTAATTTTAAACTTTATAAAATGTGACGACCACTTTAAATCACATCTATTATATACTAAATTAAAGTACATGACAGGCTACCAGAAAAAAGAGAAATAGACTTGAAAATCCCACAATAATCAGAAATATTAACCATCAATTTATCTAGACAGCCGATTATAGCCGATAGATCTTACAAGTAATCTATGATCATGAAAGTTGAAGAAAACTACCCACCAATGCCCTACGTAATTTTTTCATACCCCTTCGTTGATATTGCATCTAGCTAATTTATCCATCGAAAATAAACCTAAACTCACGCACACCGCTGCCCTAACCCCGCCGCCATCATCGTGCTCTTGACTCCCCAACAAACTTGAGTGCATGCATCCATATCAGCTGATCACAATTCAACTCGAGTGCATGCATCCAAAATTCAATTCTGATTGTCATGCACGTATCGGATCACCGGTACGTGCAAATAGATCCTCAAACTCGATTGTATGCACCGACATGAGCTGATCCGATCAGAAATCAATTTTGGTTGCCATGCACGCATACATCAGTCCACCGGTACGTGCAAATGCAGCCTCACGATTTGCCTCATTGTGATAATCCAGATCTAGGCCAGATTGAAGATTTGCATCAAACAACAATAACTAGATATGTAATGTCACATAATATACTCTATATTTTTCTGACAGATCCATATACATATGTCTAGAGCTGACATACAGTCATCCGAATTTTTTTGGCCATCAGGATCGACAGTCTAAACAAAAAAGAAGTGCATCTGATAATGGCTATTCGTGCGTTAGATCACATGCTATTTTGCGATCCATGTCGTTCAGCGGATGTGCACTCTCTGCAAGGGCCTAAAGGAATGTGTGGAATTGAGATTGTGCTGACGCAGTGCGGCGGCCCCGTGTGGAACAACAACATTTTCAGTGTTACCAGATCAGTCTGAGAATGTCTACTCACTCCGTCTAAGATGTCGCGGATTTGCCTAGATTTGCATGTAGGTACACATGTTTTCGTGTGTCTACAAATATATGTGATTTTAGATAAATTTGTGAGGTCTAATTGGGGAACAAAGGAAGTATTATTTTACAGCTTAGGTACGTTTTTCCCATTATTATATATGATCTGATCTCATATTTTACTAGAAAGTTTCAAGCGTCTGATGCAGAACCAAGTGAGAACTCATCGTGTGTATGAAATATTTTGGTCCTAAAAACTCAGAACGATTTTAACAATAGTTCAACGGGCAGGTGAAAGCCAGGAGAAAACCGTCCAGATTTATTTGGATTAGACGCATGCCTGATTAATTCACCGTACGATAATTTCTGCATCCATTAAGAACATGTACAAAAGTGTGTAGTACTAATGTCGAGGTTGATAAGAAAAAAGGAACAATAAAATTCCAACAAGAATAAAATTTGTTGGACACTTATTAAAAATATGTCTTGGACACACGAGTTGAATCAGATTGACCACATGTGCCACCTTTGCCATGATGTAAATAAATCTTGCCACGTCCCCTGAAAGAAATACATTTCTAAAAAAAAATTCTTCTCTAGCACTTATAACAGTAAATTGTTGTATATGAGACAAGACAGCTAGCGACAAGAATACTCAAACCCTATAATCTTCGATGTACACTACAAGTTAAATCTTAAATTCATAAGAAAAACAAAAGAAGAAAACTTGTATGCTCATTTTTTATAGGTTATTATGCATAGGTGGTAGATTTGTTCTCCACTCTGATAACTTTCCTGATTTCTTATTCTACTGTATAAAAATTCAATTATATTTCATGAAATACATGCTAAAGCATCCTTTAGTTGAATAGGGTTGTTCTAAGCTAATCTGGCGCCTCCGTGATAGTGCTAATAAGGTGCATCAGGGATATTTTTTCTGATCTCCAACTATTATTTCCCACCGGTAGCAAATGGATAAAATATTTAAAACTATTTATTACATTTAATTTGTCTCTTCGAACCGTTTAGAGGTCTACTAAAAAGTAATATTCTATTTGATTGTTATACCTCTTGCCATCATTCATCTGAAATTATTTTTGAAAATTTTATTGTCCATGCCTTTTAATAAGGGAAAATGGCAACATAATTCCACCATTCAAATGAACAACTAAAAGTATGGGAAGGAAATGATTTATATTTTTGCTCAGATTCTTTCTTCGACATATTTTAATAGATTTTATGAAGATGAGTTTGTTTTTATACTTCCATGACGTCCCATTTAACCAGTATGGTACAATTATTCCATTCTATTGCTTGAGTTTTCAACAAAAGGTACCCTTTCATTATTAGATCTGTTGTGTAGACACTTATAAATGAGCTGGTAACTCCACAACAATTCATTATATTTATTTACATGTAGATGAGCTTGATGTTTTTCTTCCATATGATACAACTACCAACATACTAAGTTGCTACTTTATTTAGAACTTTCATAATTAATTTTTATTATACTTATATATACACCATATAGTATTCTAGACTAGATGATTAATAAAAATATAGTTGTACTAACCAATGAAAATCCAGTTCCTTTCGGACATATAGCAAACACTTAATTTTTAAAATATAGTCACACACTAACACACATGATTTCTAATATGAGCAACGAGTTATTAGACACAAATATGAGCATGGATTGAAAAGTTGGTAAATGAGCGCTTATCACTAGAAGGCTTAAGGGTTTTTTAGGCTCATTGATTTGTTAAAATAGTATGATCTAAGAAATGTGCTAACCTCCTTTCTGTTAGGAGCATAAGGATATGAAAACCGAGGTACTCTATAACCATGCACATAATGACATATTCATGTAGATATGTACAACTAAGGTAGCGAGTACCAAATAATTGATCTAGCATGTGCACAGATTACCTGTCAGTTTGATTGTTTCCACTCACACCTCCACACTTGACTATATAAACCAATAATTCGTAAACAAAATCAAATTTATTAGACTATCCATCAAATAATGTTACATGATTCATTCTTATTTCTTAAGAACATAATCAAACAACCATATATCAAATATATTACAAATTAAATTATTGATTTTGTTATGTTCTACAATATAAAATGTCTGTGTACTACTTGAGGGGATACATATTAGAAAGAAACATAGTGCCTAGACAAGATGATGCCCTCGCAAATGCGAGGGCCACCATGCTAGTTCCCAAGTATTAGAATATATGGTGATGACATGTATCAATATGATCTCATATTTCAATTGGAGAATATTAAATGTATGGTGATGACATGTACCAATGTTGAGGCATGAGCCTTGGCCCATTATAAAAACTGATGGTTGGGTTCATATGCGATACCATTCCAATTTTACCATACAACCACAATACCTGATTTGGTAGGACTTAACTGAAAGTTTATATGCCTTAGTATGGGTTCCCTTGCGGAAAGAGGTCGAGCTGAGGCTACCTCGTGAGTGTGAATGTCCACCGATGCAGTGTCCAGGATGGCAGATGGCCATGGCTAGGAGGCCAAGCTCATAGGGAGGTGCCTATACTAGAATGTGTAATTGAAAGGTTATGATTGATTATCCGCATACTAAGTATGATGATTCAGGGTTATCCCTGATGGATGTATCGAATTTTGTGGTGAAAGTGTATCACCTCTGCAGAGTGTCAAACTATTCGAATAGCCGCGTCCGCAGTCATGGACAGTTGGAGTGGCCATACTGTTCCGTTGTTAGATATTTTCAAAAATGACTTGTGAATTGAACTATGACTTTGACTTGACAACAATAAGATTGTGGACATGAAAACTAAGTTCCCACTTAGGTGATGTAGAACATTAAATTAATTTCTTTACTTTTGAACTCAGTATGAAATAAACCTAGCGTTTTGCAAATAAACCTAGAGCTTAAGATTCCTACTAGAACTACCTTACTTGTTAGTGATAGTTTGCGAGTACTTAAAGAGTACTCATGGCTTTGTCCCTGGCTATTCCCGTGGCCAGACTATGAGGAGGACTACCAGGAAGATGGACAACAGGAGGTCTATGACAACTAGGAGCATCTCCCATCATCAGCATTGCCCGTGACCCTGAAGATGGAGCCCCTACTACGTTTATTTTCTGCTGCTTTGATTGTATTAAGACTGGATCATGAGATTCTTTATTTGTAAGACCTTTATTATGGTTTGTAATGGATGATGTACTGTGGTACCAATTCTGTTATGTCTCGCAAAAATGGTAATCCTAGGATTGCAATGTATGGCATAACAGGCATCTGGGATTAAAAATCCGGGTGTTGACAAGTTGGTATGAGAGTCATTCTGACCATAGGAGACCCTAGTTAGAATGGACGTCTGAACAAAAACTTAGTTTCAAAACAAAAGAAGCGAGTATTTATGAAAACCTATTCCCACTCTTATCCTTGAGATTCTTTCAAGAAAATTTCCTCAAAAATTCTTGCAATCCTACATAAAATTTGACACACTTGATGACCCCACTAACTTGCTCACCCTAAATTCTTATAGAGGGAGGTCAAGTATAGCAAGTTCTACCAGCTGGGCAACGGAGGCCACCTGATCTTTGAGAGGGATCTGGATGCACTCACAGAGTATCTTGAGCGCCCGCACCCTGAGTTCTTCGGGGCCCAACTCAATGATCAGCCAGGAGAAGAACTAGATTGGCTAATAGTTGTAGATCTCAGAGGCAAGATGGAAGCACCCGCTTCGGAGAAGATCCAATTCAGCTTGAGGGAGAACAACTGGCTAGATGGATTAGCCAGGGCTATGCATGAAGCTCTTGCCCGTCTGTGTGGGAAAAACATCAACCAGATTAGTGGAACTCGCTTTGCTCACTATGCAAGGCGTGATTCTATGGGAATTCCCTTGTAGATTCCAGGACACCCAGAGCTGAAGCACCAGGTGGATAATCTCGACTTCATGTTGTATGATAGACAGAAGGAGTTGGACAACGCCCGTGCCTACGCCAACCACAACCATGCCATTATAGTCAAGAAGGATCAGACCCTCACCATCCTCGCCAAGGAGTGCTATTCACTTCATCGTCATCGTGACAAGAAGGATCGCATCATTGATCGTCTTCGCAAGAAGGTGGCCACTCTTGAGAAGACCATCCGTGAACAAGAGATCCAAGTTGAAGCGAAGGAGGAGGAAGGTGAAGATATCCGTGGAGATCTCTACTCTTACCTCAGTGATGATGACGACTACCTGGAGGACGATGCCATGGAGTTCCACACTGATGATGATGATTCCGCCTTCATTGATGATGATTAGATGCACTTGAGCACTACCGTAGGAGTGAGTTGTACCCAGTCCCACTGTATCGTAGTTTCACAGAATGGCTCTTAAAACCATCTGTTTTATATTTTGTGTTGTGGTGTGTGTTTGTATTGTGTGCTTTGAATGAATGAATGCGAGAAAGTTGTTAGTTTGCAAAACCTGAGTCAAACTCAAAGTTTAAAACTTTTGAAACAAAACCATGAACCTTAGAGATTTCCCTCTTATCTCATTATCTATCTCAATCTTCAGATGACTCACGGAAATCTCGGAGGAAGCAATTCATCTCAGGACCCAATGCTGCAGATTCTGCAAATGTTAGTTTCTGACCGTCAAGCTAGTAGAGCCGAACGTAAAGCGAACTTGGCCACTCTTCAACAGATAGCTCAGATGGCCCACAATAACCAAGGTCATGGAAACCAAGATAACCATGGATCAAAGCTCAAGAACTTTCAAAAAATACCAACCCACCTATATTTAGTAAGTCTAAGGATCCCTTAGATGTTGATGACTGGCTGCAAACCATGGAGAATAATTTAGAGGTCGCAGGAGTTGAAGCCAATGAAAAAGTACTGTTCGCCACCCATTATCTGGCAGGTGATGCAAGAGCCTGGTGGAATAGTACTCGTACCATGAACGAAGGACAAACGATGACTTGGGAAGCATTCAAGATCAAGTTCAGACGGACCCATGTGCCCCAAGGTTTGGTCACTAGGATGAGGGATGAGTTCATGGAATTGAAGCAAGGGAGAATGACTGTGGTGGAATACCGTGACAAATTCTTATCTTTAGCTAGGTATGCCACTGATGAGATTATCACCAAAGCAAAGAAGAAGGAAAGGTTCCTAAATTGATTACATGATGAGGTGCAGACAATGTTAGTCAATATCCTTTTTGCGGATCTAGAAGAACTAGTGGACTCTGCTATCTAGATGGAAGGAAAGATCAACCAAGCCAATGACAACCGTAAGTGTCGCATGATGCACCATCCTAGATCCCACCATACACAGAAGTATCGCCCCAAGAAACAACAGACCCCCTATGTCCCGTCCAAACTATCCCAATCACGGCGGAGGAAACTTGAAGTCTGCAGGAAACCACAACAATAACCCCGGCAACTCCAATAACTTCAACCGTCCACCGCCCAAGTCCAACAACAACAAAAACAATACTGCCCCAAGGACTGGAAGAAATGTTGTGCTTGTTGCAGGAAAAGACAAGTCCATGATTACTTGCTTTGTATGCGGAGTCAAGGGTCACTACTCCAACGAGTGCCCCAAGAAGCTTGCAACAGCCACCAATGTGAATGCACCCGCTCAGCAACAGCGCCGTGTTCAGCCTGGAAGGAGATTTGCCCTAGGGAACTCACTCAATCGCAACGGCCGTCTATTCCACATGAATGCTGAAGAAGCTCGGGAAGCGCCAGATGTCGTGTTGGGTATGTTTTCTGTTAACTTAGTACTTGCAAGAGTGTTGTTTGATTCTAGAGCATCGCACTCGTTTGTTACAGAAGAATTTGCACACACTATTAAGATTCAACCAACAAAATTGAAGCATGTTATGATAGTTCAAATACCTGGGTCAACCACCAAAGCTAGAAAAATTTGCAAGGCTGTACCTATCAGAATCCATGGAATATATTTTTATGCTAATCTAATAGTACTTGGAACCAAAGGTTTGGAAGTAGTACTAGGAATGGATTGGATGTCGAAACCTAAAGGATTAATCGACTGTGCCAAGAAAGCCATAACCATGACCAATAGCACTGAAGTATCAGTAGAGCATGTCTCTCAGACACTGCCTCGTCAATTAAAATGCAATAAGAGTCTAGCCCAACCAACCCTAGACCAAGTCAGAGTAGTCTGTGAATACCCCGACGTGTTCCCAGATGAATTGCCCGGTATGCCCCTAGATCGGGATATCAAGTTCATCATTGAACTAATTCCTAGAACTTGACCCATAGCTCAGAGACCTTATAGTATGAACCCATCTGAATTAGTGGAGCTGAACAAACAACTTGATGCTATGCTGGAGAAAGGTCTAATTCAACCAAGCGCATCGCCATGGAGATCGCCTGTTTTGTTTGTGGATAAGAAATATGGAGGTAACTGTTTGTGCACGGACTACCGGAAGCTGAATGATGTCACCATCAAAAACAAGTACCCACTACCGAAGATAAAAGATCTGTTTGATCAGTTGACTGCTGCTAGAGTGTTTTCTAAGATTGATCTTAGAACTGGTTATCATCAACTCAAGATTCGTGCAACGAATATCCCAAAGACTGCCTTTACTACCAGATATGGATTGTATGAGTACACTGTCATGTCTTTTGGATTAACCAATGCCTCCGCTTATTTCATGAATCTCATGAATAAGATTTTTATGAACTTTCTGGATAAGTTTGTCGTTGTTTTTATCGATGATATTCTGATCTATTCCAAATCAGAAGAAGACCATGAGCTACACCTGAGAACCATCCTTTAAACCCTTAGAGAACATCAGTTGTATGCCAAGTTTAGCAAATGTGAGTTCTGGTTAAAGGAAGTAGGATTCCTAGGACATATTGTATCGGCAAGAGGAGTTGTTGTCGATCCCTCCAAGATCAAAGATGTTGAAGAATGGAAAGCCCCAACCACTCAAACCCAAGTCTGCGCATTTCTCGGATTAGCAGGATACTACCGCAAGTTTGTTGAAGGATTTTTGAGCATCGCAAGACCAATGAACCAATTATTGAAGAAAGATTAGAAGTTTGAATGGATGGACAAATGTGAAGCAAGATTTCAAGAGCTCAAGAAGATATTGATTTTAGCCCCAATTCTAATTATGTCGGATATCAAGAAACCTTTTGATGTGTATTGTGATGCATCCAAGATTGGTCTCGGATGTGTGTTGATGCAAGAAGGTAAAGTCAAATCATATATGTCTAGACAACTGAAGCAACATGAGAAAAACTACCCTACCCCATGACTTAGAACTAGCAACCCTAGTGTTAGCCTTGAAGACCTGGCATCATTACCTTATGGGTAACCGTTGTGAGATTTATGCGGATCACAAGAGTCTGAAGTATATTTTCACCTAGAAGGAGCTGAATATGAGGCAAAGGAGATGGATAGAGTTAATCAAGGATTATGACCTTGACATTCACTATAACCCCGGCAAAGCCAATGTGGTAGCGGATGTTCTTAGCAGATTCCCGTGTAGATTAAACACCATGATTAAAGAAGCCCAACCAAGTTTGCATCAAGAGTTGGAGCAGTTTAGAACGGAGCTAGTTAGCAAAGGATTCCTAGCTAGTATTGAACTTCAACCCACTTTGATCAGTCAGATCAAGGAAGCCCAGAAAGGAAATACAAGTATCGACGAAATCAAGCATCGTATCAGTACAGGGAAGGTACTCGAATTCACCGAAGATGAAGAAGGAGTGTTGTGGTATAAAGGAAGTATCTATGTACCAGCAGATTCCAAGCTAAAACAAGTCATCATGCAGGAAGCTCATGATACTCTTTATTCTATCCATCCCGGAGGAACGAAGATGTATCAGGATTTGAAAGAGCAATTTTTGTGGCACATGATGAAGAGAGAAATCAGAAGATACAAAGCCAAGTGTGATATCTTTCAGAGAGTCAAAGCGGAACATCAACGACCTGCATGACTTTTGCAACCATTACAGATTCCAGAATGGAAATGGGATTCTGTCGGAATGGACTTTATTACCGGTTTGCCTACCTCTAGTAGGGGAAATGACTCTATTTGGGTCATAGTTGATAGACTGTCCAATGTAGCCCATTTTATACATGTCAAGACCACCTACCAGAGTTCGAAGCTAGCAGAGCTATACAATCTAGAATCGTCAGTTTGCATGGAACCCCTAAGACCATAGTATCGGATTGAGGAACCCAGTTTACCTCAAGATTTTGGCAGAAAGTCCAAGAAGGATTAGGAACCAAGCTGAACTTCAGCACAACTTATCATCCGCAAACCGACGGACAAACTGAAAGAGTCAACAAAATCTTAGAAGATATGTTGAGAGCTTGTGTTCTAGAATATGGATCAAAATGGGAAGATTGTCTGCCTTTCATAGAATTCTCATACAACAACAGTTATCAAGCCAGTTTGCAAATGACCCCATTTGAATTCTTATATTGAAGATGTCATCGGATTGATGACATATACGCCATGAGGGGGTCCTCGAGGCGTGTGGAAGAGAGGGGTGTGAGTCGTACGGGATTCCGGGACGGTGAGCACACAAGTTTACCTAGGTTCGAATCCACCAGCTTTGGATGGATCCTACTCCTGCTAGTAATCCAGTAATACGGTGGAGCCGGAATATGGGTTACAAGGGTTTCGCCTGTGCGAGTTGAGATTGTAGACTATTGTGAGGGTGCCCTAAAGGCTCTCCCTAGGACGGCTTATATAGATATCGGGCCTAGGGTTTACAGTAGAGATCTATCCAGCTACGACTAAGAGTCGGTTACAGAGTACATCTTGGACTACAAGTAACACTATGGGCCTATGTCGCTAAGTCTTCTAGGCCTTCCCGTAGCTGGACTGGACTCCGTCTCTTCTCCTTGACTGGGCCGCCCGTGAAGAAAAGCTCTAACCCAAAGTGGGCCACCCTGGTCAGTGAGGTCCGTTGAGGATTCCCGAAAAGTATATCCCCAACAGTAGCCCCCGGAGGCCTCCAAGATCCAAAGTCGGATTTATCACCGTCTAGCTTGATCTTTGGCTTGCAGAATCTTGAAGGGTTCCTGAAACTTTCAAAAGAAAAGATACGATCTGGGTCTCAAAAATGAGTCGGACCTATAAATACGTTATTCATATTTCCGGCTCGAAGTTCAAACTAAGCCAGAACTTTGTCTCCGACGTCATCTGACACCAATCATGGTCAAGTCACTGACAGACATTTCCTGTCAGCACGACCATTGGTGGGTCCGCATTTCGTGGAACCGAGGCGCCGTTTCATTGCGTGCGTGGAGATCGAGGCGGCGTAATCATCACGTGGGTGCTTCCCAGTCCTTTCCACGAGGTGTGGCATGTTTACTGTAACTTTGGCATGAATCTTGACGCGGCTGGTGGTTATAAGGGGTGAGGATTTCTTTTCCTAATCTTCTTCATCTGTTCCCAGTGTCGTTTCCTTCTCCTCTACTCCTGCTGTGGACATAGAGCTCTCTGCCCCTAGAAATTCCGAGCGCCGCCCATCTAAGGCCATCATCATGCCCATAGAAAATGGCTTTAGCATCGTCTTCCGGTACGGTGGCGACGACGGCGATGGCAACGACGGCGGAGAAAGAGAGCAATCACGGGGTCTGGATCCCGTGCGTCCTCGACAATGCCAAGCTCCGTGGCGTAGAAGAAGAAGGGCTCCTCCACGCCGGTGACTGGCGGAGCGACTTTGGCGAAACCATCCCCAACCCTCACGACGGCGAGTGAGTGCACTTCGGCACTCACCTGGGCAGAGGTCTGAGTTTTCCTCCCTCAGATTTCTTTTCCGAGGTTATTGATCACTATGGAGTTCAACTCCACCATCTCCCCCCCGAACTCCATCTTAGAGATGAGCGCGTACACATCCTTGTGCGAGGGGTATCTCGGCATTAGGCTGAGCCTTACTCTCTTCTGGTACTACTTCTTAGTCCGGAAAAATTCCATCACTGCCGGTAATCCTTATATTACCGTTACTATTAGTTTTTAGGTTAGGCGAGAGCACATCTATCCCCGGATCATGGCCAGTGAGTCGGTCAAACAATGGCCGGCCACTTTTTTCTACCACAAGGACATTCCCGCTCTCAGCAAAGCTACTTCTTTACCGGCTTTCGTCGATGGAGCCGCCATGCCTCAAGAATCTTGGGACGAGGTCGCTCTGGCTCTCAGTGACGATCTGTTCCTCACCAAGAGGTGGATCGAATACCTGATGAATCACAAGGGCCTAAGAGGGTCCGACTTGGTTCAGTGCTGGGTGTCCTGCCGGATCCAGCCTCTCCAACATCATGGCAACCGACTGATGCACTCCATCATGTCGTCAAAGAATGATTCCCTCCGCATCAGCCCCAAAGCCTACACAACAAAGGATTATGTAAGCCAGATCAAGTGGCTGATAAGGGAGACGATCGAGAGGAAGATTTTGGAGGTGTCCCTAGACATGCATACAGCGGAAGATACCGTTGTGCCGGTAAGCTAGAACAACAACCCTTTTTATGTGCTTATCTTTATATCAATTCACAATACTGAGATACTATCTTCTTTTCAGCTTGCCGACCTCCCTGAGTCAGAATTCCCTCCTATCGAGGGATATCCTCCCGAATTTTCTCAGGAGGAGGAATTGGTTCCACTGCCGAACGTTGTTCCTCGGAAGCGTAAAGCTCCGACAGTGGCTATCGGCACAAAGGAGGTGCCTGTTGTGAAGAGGTAACTTTCCTCACAATTTCCGCCTTTGTACTTTGTTTGTAAATCTTTCCGAGATGTAATGTTCTTTGTTCTATTACTTTCTCAGAGCTAAACAACTCATCAAGGGCAAGGGCAAGGGAGTTACTACCAAGCCCCTGCGTCAGTCGAAGCTAACTTTGGCTTCTCCTGCCATGGCTCCTCCGACTCCTACCCCTCAGCCTTCTGCAGCGCCAGAGATTACTCCATCTCCGACCGTTGTAGAAGATCTGGCTCCTTCAGCAGAGCCAACAATCCTTGAATCGCAAACCGACGTCACCATTGGTGACTCAGGAACTGATAAGGGTGAACCCTCTTTGGGTAATGATCCCTCAGCAGAAATCTTAGCCGACAATCTCCTAAGCAATCCGGGACTTGCCAAACTTGGCCTTTCTTGGAAATCTGCGGAGGAAATCCAGCAGTAGGCCCGACAATGTTTAGACAGCCGGACCATTACTGCCGAAGAAGAAGAAGCACAAGAAGCAGAGGACATCAAGTACTCTGATCTTCTTGAACAAGTCCGCCTTCGCGACGAGGGACTGAGAGCTGGCGTGCTACCACCTCCACTAGTGATCCCGCTCACCCTTGCCGAGAAGGTTACAACTGAAGTGAACATGTGTTTGAGCAAGCTCACACATGAACAACATGTAAGTCGGAATTCCAACTCAATTTTCCCTTTATGTTACTTTATATCATATCCTCTAGCCCCCAAGCATGAAGTTGGATAGACAATCCGGGTTTATGCTTTCTTAGGATGCCAAAGAATGAACAAGTGTAGCCCCCAAGGCTCGTGCTGATATTAGTTACAATATTAGCCTGAGTATTTAGTAGACTTCTGACTCTAGGTATTCTGACTTACAGAAAGTTAATTCATATAACCAGGAATTATTGAGGAATATTTGCAACAAGCGGAAAGAGATCAGAGCTCTCCATCTTGAAAATGCTCAACTAAAAGTATCCAAGGATGAGGCTGAAGGTAATCATTTCAGTGCTCAAAACTTGTCTTTGATTTCATAGTCGAATTTTGTTCAACTTTTGTTCTTTTGATTCCAGCACTAGTGAAACAGTCATGTACTATGATTCAAGAGGCCGAGAATCTTAAGACCTTGGTGGTGGAAAACAAGGATCTCCGCCAAGAGCTGGATAAGCTTAAGGCGGATCATGAGAAGAGCATTGCTCAAATTCTCGAATCCTCCTCCATGGCCACCGAGGAACGCGATCGTAAGATCGTGTCCAAGGACAAGAAAATCTCGGATCTCAACAATGACTTGTTCAGAGAGAGGGATATCGCCGAGGCACTCCGGGCTAAACTCTAGAGCCTTCGTGAGGAGAAAACCAAAGTCGACAATGTCATCTTCGGTATGTTTCCATCTTTATGACTTGTCTGCATCTTTCGACTCTTTTGACGTCGGATTTCTTCTAGTAACCGTTTTGCATTACATGCATAGGTCCTCTGAACTTACTGGACTCAGCCTCTTCCGAGTCTCACACCAGCCGGCTTACACAAGTCGGTGATCTGCTCCATAACTTATGCCAATCCATCGAGGATATTAGCAAAGCTCTAAAGGTTCCGGATATGCATAACATGTCCGGCTTTGAGGTGCGAGACAAGGCCAAAGAGATGCCGCAGCTTGTCCAGGACTAGAACATGTTCTACGCGCGATCCGCAGCGCAGAATGCTCTCACCATGGTCATGAGCCACCATGGAAGCATGGAGATCTGGCAAGTGACCAGAGGATATTGTACTATGGACGAAGACGGCCAGGAGTAGGACATTAAATCTATCATGGACTCCTGCACTGGATACGGGTGCCACGTAGCCGACTTAACCAGCTACTACACTTCGTTCTTCACCCGCGTGGACACGCCACCTCCGCCTACCGAAGAGACAGCAGAAGTTTTCGACGATGAACAAACCCTATCAGATTTGAACATCTCAGAACATTATCAAGGCGATGTATCCAGCGAGCTGGTAGCTCCTACCTCTCCCCCTGCATCATAGAGCATCATGAAACAATGTTTTATTCTGAAAACACTATGGATCTGTAAATAAGTAGTATGAATATTTTGCTAGTGCCAAGTTTTATTTTATCTATTAAGCACTTTTGGTTTAAAGGTTTATGTGCCTGAAATGTTTGCATAAGCACTTGTGTTTTTTGTGTGCACTTATCGTTCATCTGGCTTACCGCCTCGTCCCTTTCGTGAGCCGACCAACCTTTAGCATGAAAACTTTGCCGAGCAATGGAGCTCAATTGCTAAACCAGTTTAAACTTGGAAACAAAGCGAGCCTCCAGTACCAACAATTCACTACTCGGAAAATACCTGCATGCGGCAATCAGACAAATAACCAAAATACAGACTATAAAATTTAAATTTATACCCGAAGGTAGCAATTTTAGAATCGGAAATCTAAACCAGAACAATCATGAGCATAAAGTACTTTCAAGTATTCTAGGATTTTCGACTGTGACATGATCATTCGGAAATAAGATGATAAAAAACTTCTCAGAAAAAATTTGAGGCAACCAATACTTTATTTATTTTTGAACATGTACACATATATGGTTACAAAGAAGGATAAACTAAGAATAAAAGGGAAGTAGCTGAGCAATATTCCATGGTCTGTCCAATTCTCTAGGATTTGTACTGCCTCCATCTATCTTTCTCTTCTTAGTAGGAGGTCTTTCTTTGACTGGCCTCATATTAGTTAGGTAGTATGTATCATTGTGCAATACTCGACTAACCAAAAAGGGCCCTTCCCATACTAGGGAAAGTTTGTGCTTTCTTTGCTGCACAAGCCGGAGAACCAAATCGCCTTTATTAAAAGACCGGTTTCTGACTCTCTAGCTATGATACTTGCGTAACTTCTGCTGATAGGCTGTTGATCTGATTTCAGCAACGACACGAACTTCTTCGACTAAGTCGAGATCATTTTGTTGAGAAATCTCGGCATCCTCTTCGATATACGCGGCAACTCTAGGATAATTATGAATCAAATAACTAGGAAGAACCGCTTCAGCATCATAAACTAAGAAGAAAGGTGTGTATCCTGTTGACCTGTTCGGAGTTGTTCGCAAGCTCCATATTACAGAGGGTAATTCCTATGCCCAAGCCCCTACAGCATGTCGTAGTGGTGCTTCGAGTCTTGGTTTTAGGCCTTGTAGGATTAAACCATTTGCTCTTTCGACTTGTCCATTAGCCTGCGGATGTGCGACTGACGCAATGTCAAGCCGGATATTTTGTCCATTGCAGAATTCGGCAAGCTCTCCCATAGAGAAATTACTCCCGTTGTCCGTGATAATGCTATGCGGATAACCATACCGAATTATAACATCCTTGACAAATCTTCTGGCTATTGCTCCATCACAACTAGTGACGGTTTTAGCCTCGATCCATTTGGTGAATGTATCCACCATCACTAAGAGGTGATTAAATCCACTTGGATCCCGTTTAAACGGTCCTACCATATCAAGCCCCTAGACCGCAAAAGGCCATGTTATGGGTATTGTTCGCAGCTGATCGGCCGGAACATGAGCTTGCTTGGCGTATTTTTGGCAACCTTTGCACGTCTTGACGAGCCGTTTAGCATCTGCCTTAGCTGTAAGCCAGAAAAAACCGTGTCGAAAAGCCTTTGCCACTAAAGATTTCGCTGCAGCATGGTGACCACACTCGCCTTCGTGGATTTCTCTTAAAATTTCCACTCCTTCTTCCGGAGATACGCAGCGCTGAAAGACCCCATACACACTCCGCTTATAGAGCTCACCACTAACTACAATATAGGCTTTTGCTCGTCGGACGATCTGTTGGCTCAAAACTTCGTCTTCGGGTAATTTGCCATCTACCAAGTAATCAAGGTAGGGTTGAGTCCAGCTGGGAATTATAGCCAGAACTGCTACAAAAGGTGAGTCGGATTTGGTCGGATATTCCTCGTCTACTCCTTTTATTGAAGGAACTTTGAGGTGTTCTAAAAAAGCGCCATCCGGGACCTCTTTCCATGCAAAGCCTATCCGAGATAATGCATCTGCTTCCTCATTTTCTGCTTGAGGGATATGCTGAACCTCAAACCCTTCGAACGATTTAGATAGATCATCCACGACAGATTTATATGCTGCCATGTGCTTATTTGCATTACAAATATCCGACACTTGTTGAGCAACAAGATCTGAATCTCCGTAACACATCAAACGTCGGATGCCGATATCCTTAGCAATCCGGATTCCATGCAGCAATGCTTCATATTCGGTAATGTTATTTGTCGCTGTGAAGTGGATCTGCAACACATATAGAAGTTTTTCTCCTTGGGGTGATTTGAGTACCACGCCAGCCCCCGAGCCCCGTCGAGCCTTAGATCCTCAAAATATAGGGTCCAATATTCCGACTTAGGGAGGCTCATATTCTCCTTTGTCTCTGTCCAATCAGCAACAAAGTCAGTAAGGATTTGGGATTTGATTGCTATGTGAGGTTTATACTCAATATCGAAAGATGAAAGCTCTATGCCCCATTTTGTGACGCGTCCTGTAGCTTCGCTATTACTGATTATATCTCTCATGGGAGCTGTGCTCACCATGGTAATTGGATGTTCTTGAAAATAATGCCGTAACTTACGGGAGGCGAACAACACACCATAAGCCAGCTTTTGATAGTGCAGATATCGCTGTTTTGGTTCAGTTAGGACCTCGCTGAGATAGTAAGTCAGACGCTGCACCAAGTGTTCCTGATTTTCCTCTAGTCTCTCCACTACCATGACGACACTGATGACTCTGTTTGTTGCAGCGAGATAGAGCACCATCGGTTCCCTTGGTTCCGGTGCTACAAGGATAGCAGCAGACAAGAGTACTTCTTTCAAATCTTGAAATGCAGCTTCAGCTTCATCAATCCAAACGAATTTCTTGGTCTTTATCAGGAGCTTGTAAAGTGGTGCGTCTCTTTCTCCGAGCCGGCTTACAAACCGACTAACTATAGCAATGTAACCAGATAGTCTTTGAACGTCCTTCAGGCGAGTTGGCCTGGAAATATTGAGTATAGCCTTGATCTTGTCTCGGTTCACCTCTATGCCTCTTTCAGACACGATGAAACCTAACAATTTTACGGCTGGGATTCCAAAGAAACATTTATTCGGAATAAGCATTATGTTGTATTTTCGTAGATTTGCGAACGTTTCCTCTAAGTTAGAAATTAATGTTTCCTTCTTTTTAGACATCACCGCAATATCATCCACATATGCATGTACGTTGCGTCCGATTTGGTCGTGGAGACAAAGCTGCATAGTGCGCTGGTACGTAGCTCCTGCGTTCTTGAGACCAAAGGGCATTGTAACGAAACAGAAGGTTCCGAAGGGGGTTACGAATGAAGTTTTGATTTTATCTGATTCCTTCATCCGAATTTGGTGATAACCGCGATATGCGTCGAGAAAACAGAGGAGTTCCGAGCCTGCCGTAGAGTCGATACCTTGATCAATTCTAGGCAAAGCGAACAGATCTTTGGGACAAGCCTTGTTCAAGGCAGTATAATCAACACACATCCTTAAATCAGTGGTGTCCTTTTTAGGGACCATTATAGGGTTGGCCGACCAATCAATATGGATGACCTCTTCTATGAATCCGGCTAGATCGACCCGGGCTAGTTCCTTAGCTATGGCCTTACGCTTTACATCACCATAACGTCCTAAGGACTATTTGACGGGTTTAGCTTCGGGTTTACATTTAGAGAGTGCTCGGCAAGTTCCCTAAGTACTCCGCTCATGTCAGATGGCTGACATGCGAAGATATCTTGATTTGCTTAGAGGAACTTGACGAGCACGCTTTCCTATGTGCTATCTAGGCCTACGCCTATCTGGGTCACCTTGGAGGGGTCATCATCCTTCAACAACGTCTTCTTCGTCTCTTCCGATGCTTTGAACTCTGGATTCGGCTTTGTTACCTCCTTCTTCGTTGCGGGCATCTCAGACGAATCGATGGTCTTCTTGATCTCCTGATACTCCTGTGCGTGCAGCACAACTTCAACAAAGGCGGCATTTCCATCTTCGCACTCTCGCGCTTTCTTCGGGTCTCCCCTGATGGTGATCACGCCGTTGGGACCTAGAATTTTCATCATATTGTAAATGTAACATGGACAAGCCATAAAAGCCCAGTAAGCCGGACGTCCAAATATAGCGTGGTGCGCGTTCTTGAACAGGACCACTTTGAAGGAAAGTGCTTCCGTCTTGTAGTTCTTTGGAGTTCCAAAGGTAACATCCAAAGTGATTTCTCCTAGGGAATTTCCTTGTCTTCCTAGGACAACTCCATGAAAGATCACGATGCTGTGATTTAGCTGGGTCTTCGAGATTCGCATCCGGCGTAGCGTTTCAACATACAGAATATTAATGCTGCTACCACCGTCCATGAGGGTCTTGGAGAAACCATAGCCGTCGATAAGGGGGTTGACGACTAAGGTGTATTTTCCTTTCCTATGCAACTTAGGAGGATGATCAGCGCGCTCAAAGGTGATTGCAACTTCCGACAAGTCCAGATACTAGGGGACAGCCGGAACTATCGCGTTGAGCTCATGTAGAATTGCTTTCTTGACCTTAGCTGGTTGAGATCCAAGGAAGGTGACGTAGTGTCTTTCTTGGTGGGGAAGGTTTTCTTCCCCTCCGGCTTGGGGTTTGAAGTATCAGCTTCCTCCATGTCGGAATCTTCCTTGGCCTGTTTGTCCTTTTCGGGATTGTTTCCTTTCTTCCGCTTAGCCCTGTAGCCAGCGGTGTCATTTTTCTTGATGTCGTCATTAAAACGGCACTCGGCGTTTGTGTGAGACGAGCCCCCATTGGCGTCTAGGTGATGCACACATTGGTTATTGGCAATGTCAGCCCAAGGGTAGGTTTTGCCAGGTTGCTAGTCTCCTCTATCTTGAACTCTTTATGTCCCACGACCACGTCCGCGGCCACCGCCACGTCCTCCTCATGCTCCAGACCCGAAAGTAGCAGTAACCACTGCCGTTTCCGCGTTGTGCTTTTCTTCCGAGGTGTTCTTGCGCTTCTGAGCTTGCTGCTTTGGTTGTTTTGCTGACTGTGGCACAACTAGGGCATTCAGTAATCCCTCTGTGTCGTCGTCAGCATCTGCATACTTGCTCGTTGTTTCTATCATCTCTCCCAAATTAGTGACCTTGTCACACTTCAAGCGATGACGTAGCAAACCAATTGTGAGTCCTGCAATGAAAGCTTCAATTGCGATTTGGTCATTTACTCCTCCACAGGAGTTTTTGGTGTCGATCCATCGTCCGAGATAATCTCGGCAAGTGTCTCCGGCTTTCTGGGTGCAACGCTGTAGGTCTCCTACCATATAGGGCCTCTGATATCTGCCTTCAAAATTTCGAAAGAACGCACTTTGCATGTCATACCAGTAGTGGATGGTGTTCTCGGAAAGTTCATTGAGCCATGATCGCGCCGTCTTCCGCAACATAAGTGGGAGATATTGGGTTGCGACGAAACTATTTCCGCCTTTGGCGATGTAGCAAGCCTGGAAAAAATCCTGGAGCCCATGTATGCATGGTCCGAAACACTTTGGGCCCATGTATATGTCATCATTTTCATAGCGCCGCGCCTCTATGTTGGAGTTAATCCGGTGTCACGCATCACTTGGCGACAGAGATCGCTGTCCTGAGTGACGGCTATGGCTGCGGTGCCCTCGAGCCGGACTTCGGCTTCTACCACCGCCTCCTCCGACACGACGCCCTCCTTGGCCTCCTTGAGAGCCGTTGTGATGGCTTCTTGGTGGAGAGGGTGGGGCAGCAGGATTGTTTCCGGCTGATCGCCGGCCTCCATCCGGAGCGTCATCATTCTGGTTTCGGGGAGGGTCTTCATTTTAACAAGCCCCCTACCGGCTTGTCTTAGCATGGTTTCCATCGTTTGTTCGTCTGTCACTCCCACCATGGTGGGGCTTAGCCAGACGGCTTGTAGGTCTAGGAGGTGGCATCCTTTGACAGTCCTCCCCGCGACGTTTCTCTTTATCATCTTCCCTACGATCGTTCGACTCTCGCCGGGGAGGATTCCTTCGATACAGTACAACAATTGCCTCTTGTTCGGCAGCTGGAGCGACGTTGTGCCAGTCACGTGCAGTTTTGTGATGCTGCCCTGAAGATCCGGTTCTTGAGTAATTGTCTTCCCGACGGTTGGAACGGTGATGCTGTTCCGGAGCACGTTGGGGTCTTAAATCGTTCCAGGCCGGATCCGTGCAACATCTGTTGGATTGGGAGACCAGTTTTCCGCTTCCAGATTTCGCGGCCTTCTGCTGCTCCAGACCCTTGGTGAGTAGCTTGATGCCCAATCGAACCTGTTCTGGGCCTGGATTATTTGCTAGGATTTCTCGAGCTGCAATAGTGTTTTGCACTGGTGTTGGTTACACCAGATCACCCTTGCTATCGAGTCGAGGCATCCCGTAGTCTTCTCCAAAGAGGACTTTGTGAACTTTCGGGAATTGGTCGTCACGAGTGTGACATTTCTGGGTATTCTGATGCTACCGAGAGATGGACTTCTCCGCAGCTGCCATGCGTTTCTTTTCTTCCTCGATGTTTTTGGCTTCATCCAGGAGTACTTGGCGACGCGCTTCTAGGGTCTGGGCCCTTTCATCCAGTTCTATAGCAGTAAGTTTTGCAACTGTAGGGATAGGTGTGGTTAATGCAGCATCGATGAGTTTACGCGCACCTTTAGTGATCACGTGTCCATCCATAAATTCTTGTTTGGGCTCATCTGGGAAAAGTGCTCCATCCGAATCTTCCTCGTATTCCTCGGCAATCACTTCCTCTGCCGGAAGATCATTTGTCGGGGTCTTGTTCTTCTTCTTTGCCTTCTTGGCAGCGCCGGTAGCAAAGACGGCTTCGGGCCCGTTTCTAGGAGTCAAGCTCTGTTCGGTACTTTCGGCCATTTGGTCCTCAGGATTATCTCCGAGATCCATGTTGTCCTGCGTTTTAGGAGAGTTTTCTCCGAATCCTTCGTTCATAGCTTCTCCTTCAGCTGCAGCTGTGGAGTTAAGCTCCTCTTCATATTCCGCGGAGAACTTCCGGAAATCTGCCGACATCATGGAATCATCTGAAGATTCCGGTAAGTCAACGCCTGTTCCGATTGCCTCCAGCACCGAGTCTTTGTTGTCTCCAGCATCGGCAGAGCCGGATCCAGATCCAACGTATTCGACAAAGTGCGATGTGTGGTCCCTGAGATGGCTACGGTCTTCATGGTAGGCTTCGTCGAAACGCCTGATGGTCTCAAGGATTGCATCCATGCTTGAGTTTTGCATCATCATGCGCCTTAGCGTATATCTTAGGAAAGGCCTGTCTGTTCCGACGTCATCAGAGCCGGAACCAGAGTTATCTTCTTGCTCTTCCTGGATTTCAACCTCCGCAGGTGGGTCGATCTAGGATTCAACCTAGCTAGGGAGATCCGCTCTAGATCGGACTTGTACTGCGAGATCTGCCTCAGGTTCAGCTTTCTCCACTATCTCCGCAACTGGTGCGGGCTGGGTGGGATTAGGGTTTTCTGAGATCCGGAACTCTGCCGCCTCCGCAAAGGGGACCCAGAAACCTCTTCTGCCTCTATCATCACCGCTGGGGTGGGTGGGATAGGTTTAGCGAAGACGATGTAAACATTGATCTCACCAAAAAACATGATGGTGTAGGTGGTCACGGCTTCCCTAGCCGGAATCCAAGTCTCGTCGAGAACGATGAGAGGGACGTCACTGGCATAGAGGATGCAACTGACGGTGATGGTCTCGCCAATTCCGATTCTTGCAGATTCTGCTCGGAACGCAGATCCGAAGCTCACTTTCCCCATGGTGGGCGCCAACTGTCGTCAGATTGATGACATGTACGCCATGAGGGGGTCCTCAAGGTGTGTGGAAGAGAGGGGTCTGAGTCGTACTGGATTCCGGGACAGTGAGCACACAAGTTTACCCAGGTTCGAATCCACCAGCTTTGGATGGATCCTACTCCTGCTAGCAATCCTGTAATACGGTGAAGCCGGAATATGGGTTGCAAGGGTTTCGCCTGTGCGAGTTGAGATTGTAGACTATTGTGAGGGTGCCCTAAAGGCTCTCCCTAGGACAGCTTACATAGATATCCGGCCTAGGGTTTACAGGAGAGATCTATCTGGCTACGACTAAGAGTCGGTTACAGAGTACATATTGGACTACAAGTAACACTATGGGCCTATGTCGGTAAGTCTTCTAGGCCTTCCCATAACCGGACTGGACTCCGTCTCTTCTCCCTAACTGGGCCGCCCGTGAAGGAAAGCTCTAACCCGAAGTGGGCCACCCTGGTCAGTGAGGTCCGTTGAGGATTCCCGGAAAGTATATCCCTAACAGAAGAAAGTGCCGTACCCCCTTGAATTGGTCGCAAGTAGGAGAGAGTCAGATTCTCGGACCCGACATCTTACGAGAAGCCGAAGAGAAGGTTCACAAAGTATGTGAACACCTCAAGACCACCCAATCTAGACAAAAGAGTTATGCTGACAAAAGACCTCGAGACCTAACTTTCAATGTTGGAGATTTTGTGTATCTCAAATTATCACCCTTGAAAGGAATGCAACATTTTCAACTGAAAGGAATGTTACCCCTAGATATATTGGACCCTTCAAGATTTTGAATCGCCAAGGAGAAGTATCATATCAACTAGAACTACCAGAGGAGATGTCAGCCATCCATAATGTGTTCCATATCTCGTTACTTCGCAAATGCCTAGAAGTTCCAGAGAAGACCGAAGTTTTCAAGAACATCGATCACCGAGCCATAGATATCAACAAGGATCTGACGTATCGTGAAGTGCCCATCCGTATTTTGGAAGAAGCCTTCAGAACCACTAGGACCCGGAGTATCAAATTTCTTAAGATCCAATGGAGCAACCATACCGAAGAAGAAGCTACTTGGGAGCGAGAAGATTACATTAGGACTGAGTTTCCAAATCTCTTTAGTTCCTAGTCTTTCTTAAATCTCGGAACGAGATTTGTTTAAGAGGGAAGGTTTGTAACACCCCAAAAATATTAATCAAGATTATGAAGTCCTAATCACCCAAGTTAGGGTTAACACAAAATTTTATTATTAAATTTAATATGAGTGTATGTGTGAATTGCATTAGTATATGAATGAGTGCAATTGCCATGTTTGATTGCCACAAATGATAAGGAATGGTTTAAATATGAATACTACATTATCTAGGCCATTTACAAACAAAATCAAAAGAAAAGAAATTCAAATATGAATCATATAAGCAAATGGTGATTTTGATCAAAATTACCCACTAGACCACTTTGAGTGTTCCTAGTAAAAGATTTCTAACAGAAACTTTCCCAATTCTTTTCACCCCTTGCTATACCAAGTAAAAATGAACCCAAGCCCACTTTACCAACTACTAGAAACAAATTCCAAATGTATTTAAAGGACATTGCAAAATTGAATCAAGTTCATATGCATAGATCACCATTTTTCGAAAACCACTCAAATCAATTCACCTTGGCAAACCCAAGCAACTATAGACTATCAAGCAAGTACTCAGAACACTCACCAAATTTCATCCAAAAATTTAAACTTTGAATTCATGCAGCCATTTGGTCGAGCACCTGGAAGACACAATTAAACACTGCCTAACTTCTACTGTTTTGAGCAGTGATCAATCGCCACTAGTGCCTTAAATCTCTCCCCTGGTCTCCCCCAAAACCTAGCATTGCAGTGACACACTTCCCCCTTTGCTGTTTGCACCAGTGTCGCGTCGCCCTAGCTCACCGTGCCGGTCGACCAAGCTCCACTCGCCACAGCCAGCGCCGCCCTCTCCCATGACGACCAGGAGACAGGCGACCGTCCACCGCCACCCTCAATCCACCCCTCGATGAAAGACACGCCGTGGACCACCCGAAATCGCCGCGGCCATTTCTCTGCCTGCCATGCCGAGAGCGCGCCAGATCGCCACAGCCGACACGTGCACACATGCCGCGCCTCGCCCTCTCCACGCATGCCCGCACTCACCGTGACCCCAGCTACATCCCAGACACGCCCGTTCGCCGCCGCGCAGACCGTAGCCATTGTGCACCATCTCGAACGCCGCCATTCCCGCACAGAGCACGGACCGTTCCCGACCGTTCTCGACCGCCCTTTTCTGCGCCATCACTCGCATGACGACAACCCTGAAGCACCGTGTCGACCCCTACCCTCAGCCATGCCGATAGCCCCCTGTAATGACGTCGCCGACGAGCTCGAGCCATGCCGCTCTACCTCTCTTGCTGGTGTATAAGTTGAGGCCACCCCAACCCTCATTCCCCACACACTTCCACTTCCCTCTATCTCAGAAACCTCCCACACCTCTCCCCGGAGCAAGGTGGGCACCACATCGCCGGAATTTCACCGGAGACCGCCGCTGTAGAGGAGAAGAGGAACTGGAGCTAGGAGCCACCCCAGGAGCCGCCACGACCACCATTCGACTCGCTGTCCTCGACACGTTCGATCGCCCCCATCGACGACCCTAGCTAGAACCCTGGTGAGCCCCCACGTACCCCTACCGTTCGCGTTAGGATTCAGTCTCGCCGGAGCTGTGCGACGGAGACGACATGCTTAGCCGTCGATCATGCTCTAATCCCACGACCCATATTGAAACTTATTGCTTCGCGTTAATTGAGTCTCTGACGAGTAGGACCCGCCTGTCAGCAGCCCGCTACGCGCGCGCCGCGTAGCTGGGCCGGCCCAATTAATTTCCCACGCAAGCCTGTTGATTCAAATAAGCTTTTCCCATTTTAGTTAAAACTAGATTCTGCCAGTAGATTCAAAAATCAATTCAAAGAGATTCACTAAACCAAATTGCATGATTCCAATTTTGTTAGAAAGATATTCAAATATCTATCCAAGCCCGTTAGATTCGAACCATTTGAGATTATAGATCACCTATAGTAAAAACAACAAGACAGAGGCTTTTGCCACTTCAAACATTTTTCAAAAATCAACCAATAATGCTTTTGAGTTGATTCCAACTCTTAAAAATAACATTTAACAAGATTTGTCTGAATATGTAAAAATATTTAGGTTTACATGCAGCAATCTTGGACTAGTACTAAAAGAATTCTATATAGGCATTTCTAGTCACTTTAATTTTATTAAATAGTAATTTTAAACTTTATAAAATGTGACCACCACTTTAAATCACATTCCCAAGTATTAGAATATATGGTGATGATTGTTAATATGATCCCATATTTCAATTGGAGAATATTAAATCTTAAGTAATTTCAATGAGTAGAAATTACTTTTCCAAAATAAGAAAAACAAGACTAGGTCTTTATTTCGTGTGATGTTTGTGATGATGCTAGATCATCTAGTGTGAACCTTAGTGTGCTAAATAGAAGTAGTTAAGTATTGTTTGGTGATTGTGCACCTCGTATTCATTTATAGACACTAGTACCAACCAGAGATACGAGGAGGAGGAGTACTACAAAGAAGAAGAAGAGAACTTCAACCACTGCACTACTCAAGGCAAGCTAACACTTGCAAGTTTCATAACTATGCAAGCTAGAACTATGCAAGTCATCCTTGCAATATAACCTATGTAAGATGCATTAGGCATACTTGGTTATGCAACCTTGATTATACCAATCCTAAGTTTTACTTGCAAGCTTTATTCTGTTACTTTTACCAAAGTTCCTTACCTCTAGTTAGTGATTTGTGAGTATTGGAAAAATAGGATAGATACCATAAAGAGTATATATCTAGACCTAAGTAGTTATACTAGATGCCATTAGAAAGCATAAAACTAGATTTGGATAGTTACACTAGATTAGCACCCTCATTAGTGAATACCCTCAACTTCAGTGGCTAGTGCTAAGTATAAAAGTTGATCAGTTTAGATGGGAATACTTGCTGAAAATGATTATGAAAACTTTGGAATGATGATTCATTCTATTGAAAAGTTTTGACATGATGATGATGAAAATGTTGAGGCATGAGGCTTGGCCTGTCGTCGGATTGAAGACAAGTACGCCATGAGGGGGTCCTCGAGGCGTGCGGAAGAGAGGGGTGTGAGACGTACGGTGTTCCAGGACGGTGAGCACACAAGTTTACCCAGGTTCGAATCCACTGGCTTTGGACGGATCCTACTCCTGCTAGCAATCTAGTAATACGGCAGAGCCGGAATATGGGTTACAAGGGTTTCACCTGTGCGAGTTGAGATTGTAGACTATTGAGGTGTGCCTTAAAGGCTCTCCCTAGGACGGCTTATATAGATATCCGGCCTAGGGTTTACAGGAGAGATCTATCCGGCTACGACTAAGAGTCGGTTACAGAGTACATCTTGAACTACAAGTAACACTATGGGCCTAAGTCGGTAAGTCTTCTGGGCCTTCCCGTAGCCGGATTGGACTCTGTCTTTTCTCACTGACTAGGCTGCCCGTGAAGGAAAGCTCTAACCCGAAGTGGGCCACCCTGGTCAGTGAGGAACTGTCAGGATACCCGGAAAGTATATCCCCAACAGCAGCCCCCGAAAGTCTCCAAGATCCAAAGTAGGATTTATCGTCGTCTAGCTTGATCTTCGGCTTGCAGAATCTTGAAGGGTTCCTGAAACTTCACAACAAAAATATGATCCGGGTCTTAAAAACAAGTCGGACCTATCAACAGGTTACTCGGATTTTCCAGCTTGATTTCAAACTAAGCCGGAATTTGGTCTCTAACGCCACCTGACACAAGTCATGGCCAAGTCATGTCATCTGACAGACATACTGTCAGCACGACCGTTGGTGGGTCCATGGTTCGCGGAACCGAGGCGCCGTTTTAATGCGTGCGCGGATATCGAGGCGACGTAATCATCCCGTGGGTCCTTCCCAGTTCCTTCCATGTCGCGTGGCGGTTATATTGTAGCATTTGCACAAATCTTGGCGCGGTTAGGTGGATCTAAGAGGTGAGGATTCTCCTCCTCCTTTCTTCACCTGTTCCTTTGCCTTTTCCTCTCCTCCAAATCTCCCCCGCGCGCACATAGCTCCTCTGCTTTCCCCCAAAAACTTCCAGCGCCGCCCATCTTAGGTGACCTGCCCGTCGGAGAAATGGCTTCTTCATCCTCTTCCGGCTTGGCGGCAGCGGCGATGGCGGCGGCGATGGAAGCGGCGGCGGAGAAGGAAAGCTTCCGCGGGGTCTGGATCCCCTGCGTTCTTGGTGATGAGAAGTTCCAAGGCGTGGAGACGGAAGGGCTCCTCCGCGCCGGCAACTAGCGGAGCGGCTTCGGGGAAACCGTCCCCAAGCCACGCGCCGGCGAGCGAGTCCACTTTGGCACCCACCTCGACAGAGGTTTGTCATTCCCTCCCTCAGAATTCTTTTCCGAGGTGATTGACCATTATAGTGTTCAACTCCACCATCTTCCTCCCAACTCTCTTCTAGAGATGAGCGCTTATGCTTCTTTGTGTGAGGGATTTCTCGGCATTAGGCCGAGTTTGACCTTATTCCAGTATTACTTTCATGTCCCGAGGAATTCTATCACTGCCGGTGTTCCTTATATCACCGGTACCATTAGTTTTTGACTTAGACGCGAGCGTGCATATCCCAAAATCTTAGCTAGTGACTCGGTCAAACAGTGGCTAGCCACATTCTTTTATCATCAGGATATTCCGGCTCCCGACAAAGCTACTGCTTTGCCGGCTTTTGTCGACAGAGCTGCCACGGCCCAACCGTCTTGGGACGAGGCCGCTCCGGCTCTTAGTGACAATCTGATCCTTGCTAAGAGGCGGGTCAAATATCTGATCAAACACAAAGGACTGAAGGGATCCGACTTGGTCCAATGCTGGGTGTCACGCCGGATTCAGCCCCTTCAGTACCACGAAGATCGACTGATGCACTCCATCACATCGTCCAAGAAAGACTCCCTCTGCATCAGCCCTAGAGCCTACACCACACAAGGCTATATAAGCCAGATTAAATGGCCGATAAGGGAGCGGATCGAGAGGAGGATCCCGGAGGTTTCTCTAGATATGCATACGGCGGAGAACCCCGTAGTGCTGGTAAGTTTCTATCAACAAACCTTTTTATGTGTTTCAATCTTTAAGTTATACCGCAATACTGATATGTTTTCTTCTTTCTCAACTTGCTGACCTCCCCGAGTCGGAACTTGCTCCTCTCGAAGGATATCCTCTGGAGTTTTCTCAGGAGGCGGAACTGGTCCCATTGCCAGACATTGTGCTTAAGAAACACAAGGCTCTGACAGTGGTTGTTGGCACAAAGGAGGTGCCCATCGTGAAGAGGTAATCTTTCAACACAATTTCCGCCTTTGTACCTTACTTGAATTGTCTTCCGAGATGTAATGTTTTCAACTTCATCACATTCTCAGAGCTAAACAACTCATCAAGGGAAAGGGGAAGGGAACTTCTTCGAAGCCCCTACGATAGACGGAGCTTTCCATAGCTTCTCCTGCCATGGCTCCTCCGACTCCTGCCCCCCAACCTTAGCAACACCGGTGATCATTCCTTCTCCGGCTGTCGCAGAAGATCCGACTCCTTCAACGGAGCCCGTGATCCTTGAATCACAAACTGACGTCACCATGAGTGAGTCAGGTAAAGATAAGGGTGAACCCTCTTCGGGTAATGATCCCTCAGCAGAGATCTTCGCCGAAAACCTTCTCAACAATCCGGGTCTTGCCAAGTTTGGCTTGTCCCGGAAATCCGCGGAAGAGATCCAGCGGCTGGCCAGGCAATGCCTGGAGAAAAGAAACATATATGCCGAAGAAGAAGCACAAGAGGCAGAGGACATCAAGTTTTCTAACCTTCTTTCCCAAGTGCGTCTTCGCGACGAGAGGATAAGGACCAGTGAGCTTCCAACTGCACCAGTGATTCCTCCGACTCTCGTCGAGAAGGTTGCTGTTGAAGTAAACGCGAGTTTGGATAAACTCACTCGCGAGCAATATGTAAGTCGGAATTCTAACTCTTGTATTTCCCTCATTTCATATCATATCCTGTAGCCCCCAAGCATGAAGTAGGATATATAATCCAGGTTTATGCTTCATTAGGATGCCAAAGAATGAACTAGTGTAGCCCCCAAGGCTTGTGCTGATATTAGTAAGAATATTAGCCCGAGTCTTTAGTAGACTTCTGACTTTGGGTATTTGACTTACAGAAAGTATGTTCCTATAACCAGGATTTGTTGAAAAATGTATGTGACAAGCGGAGAGAGATCAAGGCTCTCCGACTTAAAAATGCTGAACTTAAACTCTCCAAGGATGAGGCCAAAGGTAAACATTCCGAGACTCAAACCTTGTCTTTGATGTTTTCGTAGTCGAATTTTTTCCTGAACTGTTGTTCTTTTTAACTTACAGTGCTGGTAAAACAATCCTGCGCCATGATTGAAGAGGCCGAGAACCTCAAGACCTTAGTGGTGGAGAACAAGGAACTTCGCCAAGAGCTGGATAAGCTCAAAACGGATCATGAGAAGAGCATAGCTCAAATTCTTGAGTCCTCCTCCATGGCTACTGATGAGCGTGGTCGCAAGATTGCTGCTCAAGATCAGAGAATCTCGGACCTCAATAACGAGCTGTGCAGAGAGAGGGACCTTTTCAAGGCGCTCCGGGCTGAACTCCGGAGTCTTCGGGAGGAGAAGACCAAAATTGACGATGTCATTTTCGGTACGTTCCATCTATCTGACTTTTCCATTTTCTTCGACTTCTTTCAATGTCGGATTTTCTTAACTTGTTTTGTGTATAGGTCCTCTGAATTTGATGGATTCCATCTTCGCCGAGCCCCACACCCACCGGCTTACCCAAGTCGGTCACCTGCTTCATGACTTCCGCCAATCCCTTGAATATATTGGTGAAGCTCTCAAGATTCCGGACATGCATAGCATGTCGGATTTTCAGGTGCGGGACAAGGCGAAGGAAATGCCGCAGCTTGTCCAGGATTGCAATATGTCCTACGCGCGATCTGTAGCGCAGAACGCTGTCACCATGGTCATGAGCCACCATGGAAGCATGGAGATATGGCAAGTGACCAGAGGGTACTCTACAGTGGATGAAGATGGCCAGGAGCAGGACATCAAGGCCATTATGGACTCCTGTGCCAGATATGGGTGTCATGTGGGTGATTTGACCAGCTACGATACTCCTTTCTTCACCCGCGTGGACACTCCGCCTCCACCTCCAAAAGAAACAGGAGAAGTTTCCGACGATGAACACACCACCTCGGATGTCGACATCTCAGAACGATATCAAGGCGACGTATCCAGCAAGCCGATAGCTCCTTCATCTCCTCCTGCATCATAGTTTGCCAGAAACATTTGTATTATCCTGAAAAAACATGATGCTTCTGTAAATATGAAATACTATAGTTTTGCTAGTGCCAAGCTTTTGATCTATTCAGCACTTTTGGCTTTAAATTTTTGTGTGCCTGATACGTCCATTTTGCATCACTATTCTATGTCTTAATTCACTATTATTCGTTGATATATTTCATATTGAGAGGTGATACTTATGTTATTTCATCTGTTTTTGCATGGTTGATGACTTTTGGAGCATCGACCGCTGCAGTCAGGATTCTGATGGAAAATGTGTTGTTTGGAGGCAAAATTCGCGAAGATTAGAAAATCCAGGAAATATACGGAAAATCCTATTTTTCCAGAAGACTAAGGATGCCAGAAGACGGAGTGGAGATGGGCCACAGGGGGCCCACACCACCCCATGGCACGAGCAGCCCTAGGCCGCGCCAGGAGGTGGTGTGGCCACCCTGGCCCACTCCAGCCTCTCCCCTCTAGCGTATATCATCCTCCCAAAACCCTAAGACTCGGGGAGCGACCACAGAAAGATTTCGCAGGCTCTACGGGGCGGAAAACACCGAGAGAGAAAGATCTCTCCGGCAGACAAATTTCTGTCGGGGGAATTCCTTCCCAGAGAGTGGAGATCGTCGCCATCAACAACACCATCAAGCTGGACTTCATCGGGATCATCATCATCACCACCATCATCACCATCATCACCCTCATCACCATCTCCATATTGCTGTAACAATTGAGTTGAATCTTGCATTAGTTCATAGGGGAAACTTTCCCGGTGTTGATTACTCTTTGTAGTTGATGCTATTGAGTGAACCATTGAATTATTGTTTATGTTCAGATTGTTATACATCATTATTCCATCTCTGATCATGATCCATATGATGTCTTGTGAGTAGTTCGTTTTGTTCTTGAGGACATGGGAGAAGTCTTATTGTTAGTAGTGGAGTTGCGTTGAGAAAGATTCAATAGATTGTTATTTAAGTTGTGGTGTACTTCTTCTAGTGGTGTCATGTGAACGTCGACTACATGACACTTCATCTATATGGGCCTAGGGGAATGCATTGTGTATTTGGCTACTAATCGTAGGGGTTGCCGGAGTGACAGAAACCTGAACCCCCGTTAGGAAACCATTGCACAAGAGACATAAGGGTCTTAGAGTTTAAAGCCGTGGTTAGGTTTCTACCTTAATTACTTTCTTGTACTTACGGATGTTTGTAAGGGGTATAATCACAAGTATGTATTAGTCTTGGATGGGGCGGTACATTAGCACAGGTTCACCCACACAACACTTAGCAAGCTAGAGAAGATTAATCAGCTATATGAAGCGAAAGCACTTGACAGTTTTCCCGTGTGTCCTCGCGAACGTTTGGTCATCTTAAGTAATACAACCGGCTTTTCCTTTGCTACATAAAGGATTGGGCCACTTGCTGCATTTATTCCTACTGTCTTTTATTTACTCGTACTTTGTTTACTTGCTATATCGAAAACCCCTAAAAATCCGTTTGCGAAGTATTTGCAGAGAATTCCTGATCCATACCACTAGCCAGCACCTTCTGCTCCTCGTTGGGTTCGACACTCTTACTTATCGAAAATACTGCGATACACCCCCTATACTTGTGGGTCATCAAGACTATTTTTTGGCGTCATTGCCAGGGAGTGAAGCGCTATTGGATAGTGGAACTGGTAAAGGAAGCTTCTACTATGAGTATTGTTTACTTCTGTTAGTTGCTTTATTTTCGTTATGGATAATTCGCTGAGTTTCTTATTTGGTAATGCTACTACCACTGCTAATGTAGTAGATAAGCCACCACCTGCTGAGAATGATGTTTTCATAATACCTACAAGAATTATTGATTGTGTTATGGATAATTACTATGTTGGGGATGGAACTGTCCATCCCGGTGATCATTTGCTCTTTATACACGAATTATGCGGGTTGTTCAAGTGTGCAGGTATTACTACAGATCAAGTTAAGAAGAAGTTATTCTCATTATCGCTAAAAGGAAGAGCTGAGGAATGGTATGAGCTGCTGAAGAATGGTCAAGCTCTAGAATGGGAGGAAATAGTGCCTCTCTTTTATTCAAAGTTTTATCCTCCTAGTGAGATTCATAAAGGTCGGAATCAAATATACATCTTTTGGCCTCTTGATGGAGAGAGTACAGCTCAAGCTTGGGGGAGATTGAAGTTACTAATGCTCAAATGTCCCATTCATGAGCCCCCCAACAATATTATTATCAATAACTTTTATGCAAGGCTCCCTCTACATGACAAAGATTTATTGGATGCTTCTTGTGCTGGATCATTCACTTGCATGAAAGAAGCTAAATGGGACCTTCTAGACCGTATTCAAGACAATGCTGAAGCTTGGGAGAATGACAAAGGTAGAAAGTCAGGTATAAATTATGATTATGAATGCATTGAATCTTTTATGGGAACTGATGACTTGCAGAAAGTCAGGTATAAATTATTAGTAATATTTATGGTCTTGATTTGCAAGTTATTACGAATTGCTTTAGAGCTTTTGCTTCCTATATCGAAATTCCAAAAAGGGGATGGAACAAATACCATGCACCTTACAAAGATATTGTTGACTATGCTCCTATTGGAAGTGCTGAGTATTGCATTATTGACCCCATCTTACCCGAACCTTATATCGAGAAGATTCCCTTCCCCGAAAAGGTAAAGGACCATCTGATACATTGCAAATGTATCTATAATTTTTGATGTTCCATGCTTGGTTTTATCCACTTTCTTGTGTTTTGTTCCAACTTTGGAGTACTTTTCTTATGATTTCTTGGACTAACCTATTAACAAGAGCCACAGTGCCAGCTGCCTGTTTTCTGCTGCTTTTGGTTCTAGGAAAATCAGAAAATGAATATTCTCGGAATTGGACGGGACAAAAGCCAAAGTGCCTATTTTTCTGGAAGGGATCAAGTGCCAGAATACGAGACGGAGAAGGGCCAGGGGCCGGCCACACCACATGGCCACGCGGCCAGGCTGGGCCCGCGTCAGGGGGTGGTGTGGTGGCTCCCGGCACCCCCTCGGCCTCTCCTTCCGCCTATATATTGCCCCTGGGACGAAAACCCTAAGTACCCGATCAAAAATCCACGAAAGAGTCTGTAGCCGCCGTCATCTCCATCCCTAGATCAGGAGAGATCTGAAGCTCTTCCCAGCACCCTGCCGGAGAGGGGAATTCAACCTGGAGGCCTTCTTCATCACCATGCAAGCCTCTGGTGTGATGCGTGAGTAGTTCATCCTTGGACTACGGATCCATGTAGTAGCTAGATGGCTGGTTCTCCTCCTTTGTGCTTTCATGTTTAGATCTTGTGAGCTCCGTTCATGATCAAGATCATCTATTTGTAATTCATACATGTTGTGTTTGCGGGGATCCGATGGATATTGAGATGCTATTTCAGATTGATTATTGATTCTATCATGTCTTTGTTATTTGTGATCTTGCATGCTTTCCGTTGTTAGTAGCTATCTTGGCCAAGTAGATGCTAGCAACTCCAAGAGTTAGTATTTATGCTCGATAGTGGGTTCATGCCTCTGGTAATATGGGGAAGTGACAGAAATCTCTAAGGTACTAGATGTGCTATTGCTACTAGGGAGAAAACAACAATCCTTTGTTCATAGAACAATCGTATTGTTTACTTTACACGCAGTTCGTAAAGCAATAATCTGTTGCTTGCAACTTAATACTGGAGGGGGTTCGGATGATAACCTGAAGGTGGATTATTAGTCATAGATGCAGTTGGATGGCGGTCTATGTATTATGTTGTAATGCCCAATCAAGTCTCAAAGGAGTCAAGATGATTAGTATATGCATGTATTGCTTTCTCGGTGTTTGTCAATTGCCCCGTTGTAATTTGTTCACCCAGCATGTTATCTATCTTAAGGAGAGCCACCTCTAGTGAACTATGGATCCTGGTCCTTTTATTTTACATACAATCTACAATCTTTTACTGCTTTGTGTTTACTTTCTGCAAACTTTTACTTCTTTCCATTCGATATGTTTAATCCTTTATTGTCCGGAAAACACGGCTAGATTGACAACCTCATCGCAAGTTGGGGACAAAGTTCTGTGGTTGTGTTGTGCAGGTCTCCACGTTGCTAGTAGCACCGGTAGTGCGCCCTGCCAAAGCTCAGCTAGCAACACCTTTGGGGTGTTTCCTTGCTCCTACTGGTTCGATTAAACCTTGGTTTCATAACTGAGGGAAAACTTGCTGCTGTGCTCATCGTACCTTCCTCTTGGGATTCCCAACGAGCTCTACATCGAACAACGAGCACATCACCATCCTATGATAACTAATGTAATCACTAAAAGTGAAAAAGAACTGTAAAACCTGATGAACAAATAAACATTGAACCCATGGTAGCAATTGTGAAAGACCTTGTCACCAAAAGCGTAGAAGATGGGCACATAGTCTTTTGTGAGGATGCTTCTAATATTGTTTCACATCCCAATAGAACTAAAAAATCTAGTGTTCCTATTCTTTCTATTAGAATTGGTGATCATTGCTATTATGGTTTATGTGATATTGGTGCAATTTCCAGTGCTATTCCTTATGAGCTTTACAGAGAAATTATGCATGAAATCAGCCCTTGCGAGTTGGAAGAGATTGATGTGGTCATTCACCTTGCTAATAGAGAGACCATCTCTCCAATTGGTATTGTACGAGACGTGGAAGTTCTTTGTTGTAAGATTAAGTACCCTGCTGATTTTCTAGTACTTGGTTCTGCTGCTAGTAAAACCTACCCTATCATTTTTGGTAGACCTTTCTTGAGTACTTGTGGAGTTATTATTGATTGCAAGAGGGAGAAAATCTTGACTAAGTTTGATGGGGAATCTTATGAGTTTAATTTTTCGAAATTTGCTAAAGAACCTTGCGAAGAGGAAACCCATAATGAGGATTTTAGGGTTGAACAACTTGCTTCTATTTCTCTTGCTCCTAATAATGCTTTGCAACAATTTATGGAAGATCATGAAAGTGAAATCTTCATGGAAGAAAGGAATGAGATTGACAGGATTCTTCGTGATCAACCTATGATGCTTAAGCACAACTTGCCTGTAGAAGACTTGGGTACCACGATGCCACCTAAAAAGGATCCGGTTTTCGATCTAAAACCTCTCCCTAATGATCTTAAATATGCTTATATTGATGATAAAAAGATATATCCTGTTATTGTTAGCGCTAAACTTTTAGGGAAGGAAGAAGAAAGGTTATTGGAAGTTTTGAGGAAACATCGCGGAGCTATGGGCTATACTCTGGATGATTTAAAAGGGATTTCACCTACTATATGTTAGCATTCTATCAACATAGAACTAGATGCGAAGCCAGTAGTGGAGCACCAATGACGTTTAAACCCTAGGATGAAGGAAGTGGTAAGGAATGAGGTATTGAAACTCCTTGATGCTGGTATTATTTACCCTATTGCTAATAGTGAATGGGTTAGTCCTGTTCATTGTGTTCCTAAAAAGGGAGGTATTACCGTTGTCCCTAATGGTAATGATGAGCTTATTCCTCAAAGAATAGTGGTAGGCTATAGGATGTGCATCGATTTTAGGAAAGTCAATAAAGTTACTAAGAAAGATCACTACCCGCTTCCTTTTATTGATCAAATGTTGGAAAGGTTGCCTAAAAAGACCCATTTTTGTTTTCTTGATGGTTATTCTGGTTTCTCTCAAATTGCTGTTAAACAACAAGATCAAGAAAAAACTACTTTTACTTTCCCTTATGGAACTTATGCTTATAGACATATGCCTTTTGGTTTATGTAATGCTCCTGCTACTTTCCAAAGGTGCATGTCTGCTATCTTTCATGGTTTTTGTGAGTAAATTGTAGAAGTGTTCATGGATGACTTTTCTGTCTATGGAACATCTTTTGATAATTGTCTGCACAACCTTGATAAAGTTTTGCAGAGATGTGAAGAAACTAATCTTGTTCTTAATTGGGAGAAATGCCACTTCATGGTTAATGAAGGGATTGTTCTTGGGCATAAAGTTTCTGAAAGAGGCATAGAAGTTGATAGAGCTAAGGTTGAGGAAATTGAGAAGATGCCATGTCCAAGAGACATCAAAGGTATTCGTAGTATCCTTGGTCATGCTGGTTTCTATAGGAGGTTTATTAAAGACTTCTCTAGGATATCAAAACCTCTCACTAATCTTCTTCAAAAAGATGTACCCTTCATTTTTGATGATGATTGTAGGGAAGCTTTTGAAACTCTTAAGAAGGCTTTAACTATAGCCCCTATTGTTCAACCACCTGATTGGAGTTTACCCTTTGAAATAATGTGTGATGCTAGTGATTTTGCTGTAGGGGCTGTCCTTGGGCAACGTATTGATAAAAAGTTAAACGTTATCCATTATGCTAGTAAGACTCTAGACGCTGCTCAAAGGAATTATGCCACTACTGAAAAGGAATTTCTAGCTGTTGTTTTTGCCTGTGATAAGTTTAGGCCCTATATTGTGGACTCAAAAGTAACCATTCATACTGATCATGCTGCTATTAAATATCTTATGACGAAGAAGGATGCTAAGCCTAGGCTTATTAGATGGGTACTTCTTTTACAAGAGTTTGATCTACATATAGTAGATAGGAAGGGTGCTGAAGACCCTGTGGTTGATAATTTATCTCGTTTGGAAAACATCTCTTTTGACCCTATGCCTGTTAATGATAGTTTCCCAAATGAACAGTTAGCTGCAGTAGGGGTGAGCTCGAGAGGAAGCCCTTGGTATGCTGATTATGCTAATTTTATTGTCTCCAAGTATTTGCCTCCAACTTTTATAGCTCAGCAAAGAAGAAAGTTCTTCTATGATTTGAGGCATTATTTTTGGGATGACCCACACTTATACAAAGAAGGAATGGATGGTATTATGCGAAGATGTGTTCCAGAATATGAACAAAAGGAGATATTGCGTAAATGTCATGGTAGTGCTTATGGAGGACATCATGGAGGAGATAGAACTGCACAAAAGGTGCTATAATCAGGTTTCTACTGGCCTACCCTTTTTAAAGATGCAAGAAAATTTGTTTTATCTTGTGATGAATGTCAGCGTGTTGGTAATATTTCTAGATGCAATGAAATGCCTATGAACTACTCTCTAGTTATTGAACCTTTTGATTGTTGGGGATTCGACTTTATGGATCCTTTCCCTCCTTCGAAGGGTTACACTCATATTCTTGTTGCCGTTGATTATGTTACTAAGTGGGTAGAAGCCATTCCTACAAAGAGTGCTGACGGGGAGACTTCTCTAAAAATGCTTAAGGATGTTATCTTTCCTAGGTTTGGGGTGCCTAGGTATCTCATGACTGATGGGGGTTCTCATTTCATTCATGGTGGTTTTAGGAAGATCCTTGCTAAATATGATGTTAATCATAGAATTGCTTCCGCTTATCACCCCCAAACTAGCGGGCAGGTAGAGTTATCAAATAGAGAAATTAAATCTATCTTGCAAAAGACTGTTAATAGGTCTAGAAAAAATTGGGCTAAGAAGTTGAATGATGCTTTATGGGCTTATAGAACTGCTTACAAAAATCCTATGGGAATGTCTCCTTATAAAATGGTTTATGGGAAAGCTTGCCACCTACCCTTAGAATTAGAACACACAGCTTACTGGGCAGTGAAAGAACTAAATAGAGATTGTAAGCTCGCTGGAGAGAAAAGATTATTTGACTTAAGTTCTTTAGATGAATGGAGGAGTGAAGCCTATGAGAATGCTAGGCTCTTTAAGGAAAAGTTAAAAGATGGCATGACAAGCGAATACTTAAGAGAGAATTTCATGTTGGTGAGAGAGTTCTAGTGTATAGGTCTCGTCTCAGATTTTTTGCAGGTAAGCTACTATCAAAATGGGAAGGACCTTTCATCATTGAAGAAGTATACCGTTCAAGAGCAATAAAAATTTCTTCTCTAAAAGATAATACTACACAAGTAGTGAATGGACAGCGACTCAAACACTATATTGCTGGAGATTCTTACAATGAAGATGTTGATGCCTTTCAAGTTATAACTCCGGAGAAATTCATCGAGGACCAAATTCAGAGACCTGTAGAGTCTATTTTCAAATAGGTAACAATTCTGGTAAGAAAAGTTCCGCGAAAATACAATCCAACTATATTTTTGCAGTTTTTAGTCAACAAGGGAAGCTACGAAGCGAAAAAGGGACGGAAACGGAGCCGGGGTAGCCCACACCACTCTGTGGCGCGGGCCCACCCCTGGCCGTGCCAACAGGTGGTGAGGCCACCCAAGACTCCGCCTCCGACCCGTTTTCACCCAGTACCTTCCTCTTGTTATGAAACTTCGTAATATATAACCCCCTGGATCCCCCGAGGTCCATATATCATGTTTTTGTCGTGTTTTTGTTTCGATCTGTTTCTGCCAGGTAAAATCTCAGATTTGTAGCCTCAATGTCTTCCACTAGATCAGTTAAGGGAGATACCTTGGAAGATATCATCAACCCATACATGAGAGAACTGAAGATTCATCCCAAGGAGTTATTGCTCGAAGGTGGGGAGGTTCAGATTAAAGAGGTTCAAGGCCCTAAAGGTGAAGGAAGTCTGGAGGACATGATGGAAGCATTGGAACAAGAAGTCTTTAGGTACAAGAAGATGGCGGAGGGCGAAGTGGGTATCATCCATAAGATTTGTTCCGAACTCATCACCGAGCACCAAAAGGAGACTGCTGAACTCAAAGACGAAGTCCTCTCACTCCGCCAAACAACCAACAAACTGCAAGCACAGTTCTATGACGTTCAAAATCAAAACTGTGAGTATGAGGCTAGATTTAAACTCATAAGTGCTGTTGCAAGTTTCAGGATGTTGGAAACCACGATGTCCTTTGTTGATGGGAAGCCTTTACCTTGGAAGACGGACGAAGATGAGAGGATACCACCATCACCAAAGGAGTAATTCGTCATCAGGTTTGGCATCCCCTTGGTTTGTTCCAAGCTTGGGGGAGTGCAGCGGTATCACATCACTATCTTCTATCTTTTTACCTTATTAGTAGAGTCATATCATGAATAGAGGAGTTATTATGTAGTATGGTTTGCATTATGGAAGTGTCCCCTCTCTCGTTAGATATGTATCCCTTGGTGTGAGTTTCCGTTATGGAATATTAATGAGAAGTTCTATCCTTCACTCTTTTGCATAGCTTATAATAGTTTTCAATTCGTGGTTATATGATTGATCTTGTTGTTAGTATCGGTAGCACTCTGGGATCATTGAGTTAATTTAGTTGGTTTTGGAAAACCTGGCTCGGTTAGTAGCAACACTATTTTTGAGAGTTGAAAGAAAAAGATAGAAGTACTCTAGAGAAAAATAATTTCATCATCTTTCTTTCTTGATTTGTTCATAAGTCTAGTATTCTCGAGTTAAGATCTTTCAAGGAAGATTGCATGTTTGTTTTCATCACTTGTATGCTTGTTTGTCTCCTTCAACTCTTATACTTGCTACCCAGCCTTGCTAGCCAAAAACCTGTACTGAGAGGATTTCTTCTCGTGCATCCACTTCCTTAAACCAAAAGCTTCGCCATTTGTGTCCACCATACCTACCTAGTAGCATTATTGCTATTCCAAGTAAATTCTTGTTTTATCTACCTCCCAAATTAAACTTGTTATGTGAAAATTAGTGATTAAAGCTCTCACGAACTTGATGGAACACTTTACTTTCTTGCATTTAATAAACATGAATCATTGTGCTCACCTATGTTGCGTATATGCTTGCGCTTTGTAAGTTGTGGATTAGCAGAACCATGCTGTCATGGGGAACACTTTCAACATTGCATTGGTACTTTGTACCAAGTTGATATCATGTTCTTTTGTCTATGGATGTCGTCGGTGTGAAATGAAAGGGGAGCTTGTAAGTCCATGGAGTTATGCATATGTGTTAGAGAAATGCCTGGGCCGCTGGTCTAATCCATGCTGACATGGTGGAAACCTGTAGCGTAACCATAACGAGTATCTATGAAGCATTCTTCTTATAAAAGATGAGTTTGATATTGAAAAAAAGAGAAAAAGAAAAAAAGAAAAAAGGAGATATTATGAAAAGAGGAAAGAGAGAAAAAAGCACCATATTCCCATGGTAAATAAGAAGATTGCTGAGATGCTTGTTGTCTGCTTGGATTGTCATTTTGATATGGGGATTCTTCCGTATCATCAGGCAAGGGGTACCCCATTGGCGGTTCTCTATGATACACATATGCTTACGATGATAAGAACTTACCGGTGAATAAACTTGAGTAGCATGAGGAGCGGCCCTCATATTCAAGGGACATGAGATTCTCAACTTACAACTTGTCAATGCATATCCTCATTTTTGATCACTTTAACCTTAATCACCTAAAGATGCCTATGATAGGGGCAATGAGAGCTGAAAGCTAGTAAGTATCATAATTTTTGGGAGCTCTTTATGAGACTTGCAATCCCTGCTTCCCTCTTTGAAGGGCCTTTCTTTCACTTTGTAGTTGAGTCAGTAAACCTATTCCCTTCTATCTCAACAAGTATTTTGAGTTGATGTGTTTCATTCATTCATATGATGATTTATTCAATCATGTTTCTTATGTTCCTTGTTTTGCACATTGCTCTTATCTTGATGTTTACTACTTTGAAAGCTATCATTTGAAAACCAGTTGCTTGTGAACTCCAGCAAATTATCAACTATTCTCCGACCAAGAGCTAAGTTTGCCATTACCAATTATGATTCACTTTATGTATCTTTATTGTGTTTCCTTTACTCATTGCAAGTTGAGTTATATAATAGTGAGTTGTCTTCTATTATGATCTGTATATTTGATGAATGTGATGCTTCTTGTCCGTATTCTTTTATCGAGTCTTCACTCCATAAACCTGAGGCCATGTTTATTGAGCTCAGTTTCGCTTGAGGACAAGCAAAGTCTAAGCTTGGGGGGAGTTGATACGTCCATTTTGCATCACTATTCTATGTCTTAATTCACTATTATTCATTGATATATTTCATATTGAGAGGTGATACTTATGTTATTTCATCTGTTTTTGCATGGTTGATGACTTTTAGAGCATGGACCGCTGCAGTCAGGATTCTAATGGAAAATGTGGTGTTTGGAGGCAAAATTCGCGAAGATTAGAAAATCCGGGAAAATATATGGAAAATCATATTTTTCCAGAAGACTAAGGATGCCAGAAGACGGAGTGGAGATGGGCCACAGGGGGCCCACACCACCCCATGGCACGGGCAGCCCTAGGCCGCGCCAGGAGGTGGTGTGGCCACCCTGGCCCACTCCAGCCTCTCCCCTCTGGCGTATATCATCCTCTCGAAACCCTAAGACTCGGGGAGTGACCACAGAAAGATTCCGCCTCCTCTGCGGGGCGGAAAACACCGAGAGAGAAAGATCTCTCTGGCAGACAGATTTCTACTGGGGGAATTCCTTCCCGGAGAGGGGAGATCGTCGCCATCAACACCACCATCAAGCTGGACTTCATCGGGATCATCATCATCACCACCATCATCACCATCATCACCCTCATCACCATCTCCATATTGCTGTAACAATTGAGTTGAATCTTGCATTAGTTCATAGGGGAAACTTTCCCAGTGTTGATTACCCTTTGTAGTTGATGCTATTGAGTGAACCATTGAATTATTGTTTATGTTCAGATTGTTATACATCATTATTCCATCTCTGATCATGATCCATAAGATGTCTTGTGAGTAGTTTGTTTTGTTCTTGAAGACATGGGAGAAGTCTTGTTGTTAGTAGTGGAGTTGCGTTGAGAAAGATTCAATAGATTGTTATTTAAGTTGTGGTGTACTTCTTCTAGTGGTGTCATGTGAACGTCGACTACATGACACTTCACCTATATGGGCCTAGGGGAATGCATTGTGTATTTGGCTACTAATCATAGGGGTTGCTGGAGTGACAGAAACCTGAACCCCCATTAGGAAACCATTGCACAAGGACGTAAGAGTCATAGAGTTTAAAGCTGTGGTTAGGTTTCTACCTTAATTACTTTCTTGTACTTACGAATGTTTGCAAGGGGTATAATCACAAGTATGTATTAGTCTGGATGGGGCGGTACATTAGCACAGGTTCACCCACACAACACTTAGCAAGCTAGAGAAGATTAATCAGCTATATGAAGCGAAAGCACTTGACAGTCTTCCTGTGTGTCCTCGGGAACGTTTGGTCATCTTAAGTAATACAACCGGCTTGTCCTTTGCTACATAAAGGATGGGGCCACTTGCTGCATTTATTCCTACTACCTTTTATTTACACGTACTTTGTTTACTTGCTATATCGAAAACCCCTAAAATCCGTTTGCTAAGTATTTGCAGAGAATTCCTGATCCATACCACTAGCCAGCACCTTCTGCTCCTCGTTGGGTTCGACACTCTTACTTATCGAAAATACTGCGATACACCCCCTATACTTGTGGGTCATCAGTGCCTGAAATGTTTACATAAGCACTTTGAACTTTTTTCGCCTATACTTATCGTTTATCTGGCTTTCCGCCTCGTCCCTTTCGTGAGCCGGCTAAACCTTCTGCCCGGAAACTTTGCCGAGCAACGGAGCTCAATTGCTAAACTAGTTTAAACTCGGAAACAAAGCCGGCATCCAGTACCGACAATTCACTACTCGGAAAATGCCCGCATCCAGCAATCAGACAAATAACCAAAGTAAATACTAGAAACTTTAGAGTTATACCCGAGGGTAGCAATTTTAAAATCGGAAATCTAAACCAGAACAAACATGAGCATAAAGTACTTCCAAGCATTCTGGGATTTTCGACTATGACATGATTATTCGGAAATAAGATGGTAAGAACTTCTCAGAAAAATTTGAGGCAATCAAAACTTTTATTTCTCACAGATCATGTACATATATATGATTACAAAGAAGGGTAAACTAAAAATAAAAGGGACGTAGCTAAGCAATATTCCATGGTCTTTCTAACTCATCCAGATTTGTACTGCCTCCAGCTCTTTTTCTCTTCTTAGTAGCAGGTCTTTCTTTGACTGGCCTCATGTCAGTTAAGTAATACGAACCATTGTGCAATACTCGACTAACTAAAAAGGGCCCTTCCCATACTGGGAAAAGTTTGTGCTTTCTTTGCTGCACAAGCTGGAGAACCAAATCGCCTTTATTTAAAGATCTGTTTCTGACTCTCTGGCCATGATACTTGCGTAACTTCTGTTGATAGGCTATTGATCTCATTTCAGTAATGACGCGAACTTCTTCGACTAAGTCGAGATCATTTTGTCGAGAAATCTCGGCATCCTCTTTAATATATGCGGCCACTCTAGGAGAAATGTGAATCAAATCACTAGGAAGAACTGCTTCTGTGCCATAGACTAAGAATAAAGGTGTGTATCCGGTTGACCTGTTCGGAGTCGTTCGTAAACTCCACATTACAGAGGGTAATTCCTCTGCCCAAGCCCCTGCAGCACGTCGTAATGGTGCTTCGAGTCTCGGTTTTAGGCCTTGCAGGATTAAACCATTTGCTCTTTCGAATTGTCCGTTAGCCTATGGATGTGCGACTGACGCAATTTCAAGCCGGATATTTGCTCGTTGCAGAATTTGGCCAATTCTCCCGTAGAAAAATTACTCCCATTGTCCGTGATAATGCTATGCGGATAACCATACCGGATTATAACATCCTCAACAAATCTTTTGGCTGTTGCTCCATCACAACTAGTGACAGGTTTAGCCTCAATCCATTTGGTGAATTTATCCACCATCACTAAGAGATGAGTAAATCCACTTGGAGCGCGTTTAAATGGTCCTACCATATCAAGCCCCTAGACCGCAAAAGGCCATGTTATAGGTATTGTTCGCAACTAATCAGCCAGAACATGAGCTTGTTTGGCGTACTTTTGGCAGCCTTTACACGTCTTGACTAATCGTTCGGCATCTTCCTAAGCTGTAAGCCAGAAAAATCCGTGTCTAAAAGCTTTTGCCACTAAAGATTTTGCTGCAGCGTGGTGACCACACTCGCCTTTGTGGATTTCCCTTAAGATTTCCACTCCTTCTTCCGGAGATACGCAGCGCTGAAAAACCCCAGAAACACTCCGCTTATAGAGCTCACCTTTGATTATAGTATAAGCTTTTGCTCGTCGGATGATCTGCCGGCTCAGAACTTCGTCTTTGGGTAATTTGCCATCTACCAGATAATCAAGGTAGGGTTGGGTCCAACTGGGAATTACAGCCAGGACCGCTATTAAAGGTGAGTCGGATTTGGTCGGATATTCCTCATCCACTCCCTTTACTGAGGGAACTTTGAGGTGCTCTAAAAAAGCGCCATCCGGGACCTCTTTCCATGCAGAGCCTATCCGAGATAGTGCATCTGCTTCCTCATTTTCTGCTTGAGGAATGTGTTGAACCTCAAACCCTTCGAAAGAGTTAGATAGATCATCCACAACAGCTTTATAAGCTGCCATGTGTTTATTTGCATTACAAATATCCGACACTTGTTGAGCAACAAGATCCGAATATCCTTAGCAATCCTGATTCCATGTAGCAGTGCTTCATACTCGACAATATTATTTGTCGCTGTGAAGTGGATCTGCAACACATATAGAAGTTTATCTCCTTGGGGTGATTTGAGCACCATGCCAGCCCCTGAGCCCCCTCGAGCCTTAGACCCATCAAAGTAGAGGGTCCAGTATTCCGACTCAGGGAGGGTCATGTTCTCCTTCGTCTCTGTCCAATCAGCGACAAAGTCAGCAAGGATCTGAGATTTGATTGGTGTCCGAGGTTTATACTCAATATCAAAAGTTGAAAGCTCTATGACCCACTTGGCGACGCGTCCTATGGCGTCACTTTTATTAATTATATATCTCATGGGAGTTGTGCTCACCATAGTAATTGGATGCTCCTGAAAATAATGTCGTAACTTACGAGATGCTAGAAAAACACCGTAAGCCAACTTTTGATAATGCGGATATCGCGGTTTTGATTCTGTCAGGACCTCGTGACAAAGTAAGTCGGACGATGCACCAGGTGTTCCTGATTTTCCTCCAGTCTCTCCACTACCATGATGATACTAACGACCTTGTTTATTGCAGCAAGATAAAGCAACATCGGTTCCTATGGTTCTGGCGCAGCAAGGATAGGAGAAGATGAGAGTACTTTCTTCAGGTCTTGTAGTGCAGCTTTAGCTTAGTCAGTCCAAACAAAATCCTTGGTCTTTTTCAGGAGTTTATTTAATGGTGCGGCTCTTTCTCCAAGCCGGCTTACAAACCGACTGACTGCAGCAATGCAACCAATTAGTCTTTATACGTCCTTCAGGCGAGTTGGCCTGGAAATATTGAGTATAGCCTTGATTTTGTCCGGATTTACCTCTATGCCTCTTTGAGACACGATGAAACCTAACAATTTTCCGGCTGGTATTCCGAAGAAACACTTCTTCGGGTTAAGCATGATGTAGTATTTTCGTAGATTGGCGAATGTTTCCTCTAAGTCGGAAATCAGCGTTTCCTTCTTTTTGGACATTACCGCAATATCATCCACGTATGCATGTACATTGCGTCCGAGTTGGTCATGGAGGCAACGCTGCATCGTGCGTTGGTACGTAGCTCCTGCGTTCTTCAGCCCAAAGGGCATTGTAACAAAACAGAAGGTTCCGAAAGGGGTTATGAATGAAGTTTTGACTTTTTCAAATTCCTTCATCCGGATTTGGTGATAACCGGAATATGCGTCGAGAAAACAGAGGAGTTCCGAGCCTGCCGTAGAATCGATAACTTGATCAATTCTAGGCAGAGCGAACGGATCTTTTGGGCAAGCCTTGTTCAAGGCAGTATAATGAACACACATCCTTAAATCAGTGGTGTCCTTTTTAGGGACCATTACAGGATTGGCCGACCACTAAGTGTGGATGACCTCTTCTATGAATCCGGCTAACTCGAGCCATGCTAATTCCTTAACTATTGCCTTACGCTTTTCATCGCTGAAATGTCGTAAGGACTGTTTGACGGGTTTAGCGTTCGGGTTTACATTTAAACAGTGCTCGGCAAGTTCCCTAGGTACTCTGGTCATGTCAGATGGCTGCCATGCGAAGATATCTTGATTTGCTTGGAGGAACTTGACGAACGCGCTTTCCTATGCGCTACCTAGGCCTACGCCTATCTAGGTCACCTTGGAGGGGTCATCATCCTTCAACAACGTCTTCTTCGTCTCTTTTGATGCCTTGAACTCCGGATTTGGCTTTGTCACCTCCTTCTTCGTTGCGGGCATCTCGAACGGATCTATGCTCTTCTTAATCTCCTGGTACTCCTGGGCGTGGAGCATGGCTTCGGCAAAGGCGGCATTTCCATCCTCGCACTCTCGCGCTTTCTTCGGGTCTCCCCTGATGGTGATCATGCCGTTGGGACCTAGAATTTTCATCATATTGTAAATGTAACACGGCCGAGCCATAAAATCCCAGTAAGCCGGACGTCCAAATATAGCGTGGTATGCGCTCTTGAACGGGACCACTTCGAAGGAAAGTGCCTCTGTCCGATAATTCTTTGGAGTTCCAAAGGTAACATCCAAAGTGATCTCTCCCAGGGAATTGGCTTGTCTTCCTAGGACAACTCCATGAAAAATCACAGAGCTATGGTTCAGCTGGGTCTCTGAGATATTCATCCGGCGTAGCGTTTCGACATAGAGAATATTGATGCTACTACCGCCGTCCATGAGGGTCTTGGAGAAACCATAACCGTCAATAAGTGGATTGACGATTAAGTCGTATTTTCCTGGCCTGTGCAACTTAGGCGGATGATCAGAACAGTCAAATGTGATTGCCACTTCCGACCAGTCCAAGAATTGGGGGATAGCCGGAACTGTTACGTTGAGCTCATGTAGAACTGCTTTCTTGACCTTTGCTGGTTGAGATCCGAGGAAGGTGACATAAGTGTCTTTCTTGGTCGGAAAATTTTTCTTCCCTTCCGGCTTGGGATTTGAAGCATCAGCTTCCTCCATGTCGGAATCTTCCTTGGTCTCTTTTTATTTTTCGGGATTCTTCTTTCCCTTCTTCCGCTTAGCTTTGTAACCTGCAGTGTCATCTCTTTTGATGTCATCATTGAAACGACATTCGGCGTTGGTGTGGGACGAGCCCCCATTCTAGGTGATGCACACATGGGTTATTGGCAATGTCGGCCCAAGAGTAGGTTTTGCCTGGTTGCTGGTATCTTCTACCTTGGACTCTTGAGGTTCCACGCCCCCGCCCACGGCCTCCGCCGCGTCCTCCTTGTCCTCCAGACCCGAGAGTAGCAGTGACCACTGCTGTTTCCGCGTTGGGTTTTTCTTCCAAGGTATTTTTGCGCTTCTGAGCCTGTTGCTTTGGTTGTTTTGCCGACTGTGGAATAGCTAGGGCATTGAGTAATCCCTCTGCATTGTCGTCGGCATCTGCATACTTGCTCGCTGTTTCTATCATCTCTCCCAATTCAGTTACCTTGTCACACTTCAAGCGATGGCGCGGTAGACCAATTGGGAGACCTGCGATGAAAGCTTCAATCGCAGTTTGATCATTTACTCCTTCACAGGAGTTCTTGGTGTCGACCCATCGTCCGAGGTAATCTTGGCAAGTTTCTCCGGCCTTCTGGGTGCAACGCTGTAGGTCTCCGACCGTACAGGGCCTCCAATATGTGCCTTCGAAATTCCGAAAGAACACACTTTGCATGTCCTACTAGTTGTGGATGGTGTTCTCCGGAAGTTCATTAAGACATGATCGTGCCGTCTTCTGCAACATGAGTGGGAGATATCGGGTCGGGACCAGGCTGTTTCCGCCTTTGGCGATGCAGCAAGCTTGGAAAAAATCCTGTAGCCAGGTATCTGGCCGAGCAATGCCATCGTAGGCTTAGATATGTCTTGAGATAGCAAATCCTTCTGGGAATCTTGTAGCTCTGATGTGTGGTCCGAAGCACTTTGGGCCCACGTAGATATCATCGTTTTCGTAGCACCGTGCCTCTATGTTGGAATTGATCCTATGCCTTGCGTCGCTCAGGGATAGAGATCGTCCCGAATGTCGGCTGTGGCTGCGGTGCCTTGGAGCCAGACTTCGGCTTCTGCCACCACCTCCTCCGCCACGTCGTCCTCCTTGTCCCCCTTGAGAGCCGTTGTGATGACTACTTGGTGGAGAGGGTGGGGCAGCTGGATTGTTTCCGGCTGATCACCGGCCTCTGTCCGGAGCGTCATTATTCCGGTTCCGGGGAGGGTCTTCACTACGACGAGCCCCCTACCGACTTGTTCCAGCATGGTTTTTGTCGTTCCTTCGTCCATCGTTCCCACCACGGTGAGGCTCAGCTGGACGGCTTGCATGTCTAGGAGGTGGCATTTTTTGACGATCCTCCTCTCGACGTTTCTCTTTATCTTCTCCCCTTCGATCGTTCGACTCTCGTCGGGGAGGGTTCCTCGGATACAGTGCAGCAATGGCATCTTGCTCGGCCGCTGGAACAACGTTGCTCCAGTCATGTGCGGTTCTGTGATGCTGTCCTGATGATCCGGTTCTAGAGTAATTGTCTTCCCATCGGTCAGAACGGTGACGCTGTTCCGGAACACGCTTGGGCCTTATATCATTCCAGGATGAGTCTGTGTGACATTGGTCGGATTTCGAGACCATTTTTCCACTTCCGGATTTCACAGCCATCTGTTGCTGCAGGCCCTTGGTGAGTAGCTTGATGCCCAATCGAACCTGTTCTGGGCCTAGGTTATTTGACAGGATATCTCGTGCTGCGACAGTGTTCTATACCGGTGTTGGGTACACCAGGTCTCCTTTGATGTCGAGATGAGGCATCCCTGGATCTCCTTCAAAGAGGACCCTGTTTACTTCCGGAAACTTACTGTCACCTGTGTAACGTTTTTGGGTCTTCTGATGCAACCGAGACATGTAATCCTTAGTTGCCATGCGTTTCTTTTCCTCCTCGATGTTTTTGGCTTCATCCAGGAGTTGTTGACGACGCGCTTCTAGGGCTTGGGCCCTTTCGTCCAGCTCTTCAGCAGTAAGTTCTGCAGCTGTAGGGATAGGTGTGGTTAACGCATCATCGATGAGTTTACACGCACCTTCAGTGATCACGTGTCCATCCACCGATTCTTCTTTTTTCGGCTCTTCTCGGATAAGTGCTCCATCCGAGTCTTCCTCATATTCCTTGGCAATCACCTCCTCTGTTAGAGGGTCTTTTGTCGGGGTCTTGTTCTTCTTATTCCTCTTCTTTGCCTTCTTGGCAGCGCCGGTAGCAAAGACGGCTTTAGGTCCGTTTCCCGGAGTCAAGCTCTGATCGGTACTTTCGGGCATCTGAACTTAGGGATTATCTCCGACTTCCATGTCATCCTGCGCTTTGGGAGAGTATTCCCCGGATCCTTTATCCATGGCTTCTCCTTCTTCTGTAGCTTTGGAGTTATACTCCTCTTCATATTCTATGGAGAACTTTCGGAAATCCACTAACGTCATCGATTCATCTGAGGATGCGGGTACATCAGCGTTTGTTCCAATTGCCTCCAGCACAGAGTCGGTGTTTTCTCTAGCATCGGCAGAGCCGGATCCGGATCCCACATATCCGATGAAGTGCGATGCATGCTTCCTGAGGTACCTGTGGCTCTCGCGATCAGCCATGTCGAAACTTTTGATGGTCTCGAGAATTGCGTCTGCACTTGCATCTTGCATTATCATACGTCGTAGTGTGTACCTTAGTAAAGGTCTGTCTGTCCTGGCGTCCTCAGAGCCAGAATCAGTGTCGTTGATGAGTTCCTCCTGGATTTCGACTTCCGCGGGTGGGTCGATCTAGGATCCTGCCTCCACAAGGAGATCCACTCCAGATTCGACTTGGACCGCTAGGTCTTCCTCAGGCTCGTATTTCTCCACTATCTCCGCAGCTGGTGCGGGCTGGGTGGGATTAGGGTTTTCTGAGATCCGAAACTCTGCCGCCTCCGCGGATAAAGGGGACCCAGAAGATTCTTCTGCCTCTATCATCACCGCTAGGGTGGGTGGGGCAGGTTCAGCAAAACCGATGTAAACATCGATCTCGCCAAAAGACATGTTTGTGTAGGTAGCCACGGCCTCCCTATCCAGAATCCACGTCTCGTCGAGAATGATGAGAGGTACGTCGCTAGTGTAGAGGATGCGACTGACGCCGAAGCTCACTTTCCCCACGGTGGGCGCCAACTGTCGTCAGATTGAAGACAAGTACGCCATGAGGGGGTCCTCGAGGCATGCGGAAGAGAGGGGTGTGAGACGTACGGTGTTCCGGGACGGTGAGCACACAAGTTTACCCAGGTTCGAATCTACCGGCTTTGGATGGATCCTACTCATGCTAGCAATCCAGTAATACGGCAGAGCCGGAATATGGGTTACAAGGGTTTTGCCTATGCGAGTTGAGATTGTAGACTATTGAGGTGTGCTTTAAAGGCTCTCCCTAGGACGGCTTATTGTGAGACCAGGCACATGGCTTAATAGGATTGATAGAATACTCATACCAACAAGTTGCAACTTCTTTTTCGGAAGCTCATTTGAAAAGAACTCTAAGGTTAAGCGTGCTTGGCCTAGAGCAATTCTAGGATGGGTGACCGGCCGGGAAGTGGGTACCGGGTGCGCACGAGTGAGGACAAAGTGTGCAGAAAAGACTAGTGTTGGTCTGTGGGGCCAGTCTAGATATCCTATTAAGCTGCCAGGAGTGACACCCCCCACGCCTAGGAGTGGACGGGGTGTTACAAGTGGTATCAGAGCCGATCCTCGGGGTTAAATGAGTGTGTGCGGGTCAGTGGCGGGACATGTGAAGCATGGCCCGTGTGGCCCGGAGTGGACACGACATGGCACATGTGCCGGCACTGGGCGCACAGACACGTGGCAAGAGGGAACGTTCCTGGGGTGTGCTTGATTGATGAGGGCATCGATCTTCTAAAGGGTGGGTGTATGTGAGACCAGGCACATGGCTTAATAGGATTGATAGAATACTCATACCAGCAAGTTGCAACTTCTTTTCCGGAAGCTCATTCGAAAAGAACTCTAAGGTTAAGCGTGCTTCGCCTAGAGATATTCTAGGATGGGTGACCGGCCGAGAAGTGGGTACTGGGTGCGCACGAGTGAGGACAAAGTGTGCAGAAAAGACTAGTGTTGGTCTGTGGGGCCAGTCTAGATATCCTATTAAGGTGCCAGGAGTGACACCCCCCGGGCCTAGGAGTGGATGGGGTGTTACACTTATATAGATATCCGGCCTAGGGTTTACAGGAGAGATCTATCCGGCTACGACTAAGAGTCGGTTACAGAGTACATCTTGAACTACAAGTAACACTATGGGCCTAAGTCGGCAAGTCTTCTAGGCCTTCCCGTAGCTGGATTGGACTCCGTCTTTTCTCCCTGACTGGGCCGCCCATGAAGCAAAGCTCTAACCCGAAGTGGGCCACCCTGGTCAGTGAGGAACTGTGAGGATACCGGAAAGTATATCCCCAACATGGCCCTTTATAAAAACTGATGGTTGGGTTTGGATGCGATACCGTTCCAATTTTACCGTACAGCCACAATACCTGAATTAGGTAGGGCTTAACTGGAAGTTTATATGCCTTAGTATGGGTTCCCTTGCGGAAAGAGGTCGAGCTGAGGGTACCTAGTGAGTGTGAATGTCCACCGATGCAGTGCCCAGGATGGCAGATGGCCATGGCTAGGAGGCCAAGCTCATAGGGGAGGTGCCTATACTAGAGTGTGTAATTGAAAGGTTATGATTGATTATCCGCATACTAAGTATGATGATTCAGGGTTATCCCTGACAGATGTATCAAATTTTGTGATGAAAGTGTACCACCTCTACAGAGTGTCAAACTATTTGAATAGCCGCGTCCGCGGTCATGGACAGTTGGAGTGGCCATACTGTTCCATTGTCAGCTGTTTTCAAAAATGACTTGTGAATTGAACTATGACTTTGACTTGACCACAATAGGATTGTGGACATGAAAACTAAGTTCCCACTTAGGTGATGTAGAACATTAAATTATTTTCTTTACTTTTGAACTTAGTATGAAATAAACCTGGCTTTTTGCAAATAAACCTAGAGCTTAAGATTCCTACTAGAACTACCTTACTTGTTAGTGATAGTTTGCGAGTACTTAAAGAGTACTCATGGCTTTATCCCTGGCTATTCCCCTGGCCAGACTATGAGGAGGACTACCAGGAAGATAGATAAAAGGAGGTCTATGACAACTAGGATCATCTCCCATCGTCAGCATTGCCTGTGACCCTGAAGATGGAGCCCCTACTATGTTTACTTTCCGCTGCGTTGATTGTATTAAGACTGGATCATGAGATACTTTATTTGTAAGACCTTTATTATGGTTTGTAATGGATGATGTACTGTGGTACCAATTCTGTTATGTCTCGCAAAAATGGTAATCCTGGGATTGCGATGTATGGCATAACAGGCATCTAGGATTAAAAATCCGGGTGTTGACAGGTGCAGCCTCTGCCGCACTAGTGCAGCAAGCAATGTGGAAGCTACTTTCCTATGTAATTTTGGTCTCTGTGACCATGGTTTGACACATGGGTCCAGTGGCATCATTGCATGTGTTCTTTTCCTAAACCACATGGATCCCAGCAGTGTCATTGACCGACATGACAACATTGCATATATTCTTTTCATAAACCACATTGATCCCACGTGAACACACACACTCAAGTGGATTTAGTGGTGCAGCCTCTGCCTGGTGCAGCATGCAATGTGGAAGCTACTTTCCAATGTGTTTTTGGTCTTTGTGACCATGGTTTGACACATGTGTCCAGTGGTGTCATTGCAAGTGTTATTTTCCTAAACCACATGGATCCCACTAGTGCTATTGACCTACATGACCACATTTCATGTGTTCTTTTCATAAACCACATTGATCCCAAGTGAACACACACACTCAAGTGGATTCTATGGTGCAGCCTCTGCCACACTGGTGCAACATGCAATGTGGAAGCTACTTTCCTATGTGGTTTTGGTCTCTATGACCATGGTTTGACACATGGATCCACTAGTGTCATTGCATGTGTTCTTTTCCTAAACCACATGGATCCCACTAGTATCATTGACCCACATGACCGCATTGCATGTCTTCGTTTCATAAACCACATTGATTCCACATGACCACACACACTTTAGTGGATTTTGTTGTGCAGCCTCTGCCAAACTGGTGCAACATGCAATGTGGAAGCTGCTTTCCTATGTGCTTTTGGTCTCTATGACCATGGTTTGACACATGGATCCACTAGTGTCATTGCATGTGTTCTTTTCCTAAACAACATGGATCCCGCCAGTGTCATTGACCCACATGACCGCATTGCATGTCTTCGTTTCATAGACCACATTGATTCCACATGACCACACACACTCTAGTGGATTTTGTTGTGCAGCATCTGCCATAGTGGTGCAACATGCAATGTCGAAGCTATATTCCTATGTGCTTTTGGTCTTTGGGACCATGGTTTGACACATGGATCCACTGGTGTCATTGCATGTGTTCTTTTCCTAAACCACATGGATCCCACTAGTGTCATTGACCCACATGACCACATTGCATGTGTTCTTTTCATAAACCACATTGATCCCACATGACCACACACACTCCAGTGGATTATGTGGTGCAGGCTCTGCCACACTTGTGCATCATGAAATGTTAAAGCTACTTTCCTCTGTGCTTTTGGTCTTTGTGATCATACTGGTGTCAATGCATGTGTTCTTTTTCCTAAACCACATGGATCCCACTAGTGTATTTGACCCACATGACCACATTGCATGTGTTCTTTTAATAAACCACATTGATCCCACATAACCACACACACTCCAGTGGATTCTGTGGTGCGGCCTCTACCACACTGGTGCAGCATGCAATGTGGAAGCTGCTTTCCAATGTGCTTTTGGTCTCTGTGAGCATGGTTTGAGACATGGTCTACTGGTGTCATTGCATGTGTTCTTTTCCTAAACCACATGGATACCACTAGTGTCATTGACCCACATGACCACATTGCATGTGTTTTTTCATAAACCACATTGATCCCACATGACCACACACACAATAGTTGTTTCTATGGTGCAGTCTCTACCACACTAGTGAACCATGCAATGTGGAAGCTACTTTCCTATGTGCTCTTGGTGTTTGTGACCATACTAGTGCCATTGCATGTGTTCTTGTCCTAAACCACATAGATCCCCCTAATGTCATTGACCCACATGACAACATTGCATGTGTTCTTTTTATAAACCACATTGATCATACATGACCACACACACTAACATGGATTTTTTGGTGCAACCTCTCCCACACTAGTGCAGCATGCAATGTGGAAGCTACTTTTCTATGTAATTTTGGTCTCTGTGACCATGGTTTGATGCATGGGTCCACTGGCATCATTGCATGTGTTCTTTTCCTAAACCAGATGGATCCCAATAGTGCCATTGACCCACATGACAACATTGCATATGCTCTTTTCATAAACTACATTGATCCCACGTGAACACACACACTCTAGTGGATTTAGTGGTGCAGCCTCTACCACACTCGTGCAACATACAATGTGGAAGCTGCTTTCCTGTGTGTTTTGGTTTTTGTGACCATGGTTTGACACATGGGTCCAGTGGTGTCATTCCAAGTGTTATTTTCCTAAACCACATGGATCCCACTAGTGCCATTGACCTAGATGAACACATTTCGTGTGTTCTTCTCATAAACCACATTGATCCCATGTGAACACACACACTCAAGTGGATTCTATGGTGCATCATCTTCCACACTGGTGCAGGATGCAATGTGGAAGATGCTTTCCTATGGGGATTTGGTCTCTGTGACCATGGTTTGACTCATGAATCCACTGGTGTCATTGCTTGTGTTCTTTTCATAAACCACATGGATCCCACTAGTATCATTTACCCACATGATAGCATTGCATGTCTTTGTTTCATAAACCACATTGATTCCACATGACCACACACACTTTAGTGGATTTTTTTGTGCAGCCTTTGCCACACTGGTGCAACATGCAATGTGGAAGCTGCTTTCCTATGTGCTTTTGGTCTTCATGACCATGGTTTGACACATGGATCCATTGGTGTCATTGCATGTGTTCTTTTCCTAAACAACATGGATCCCACTAGTGTCATTGACCCACATGACCCTATTGCATGTCTTCGTTTCATAAACCACATTGATTCCACATGACCACACACACTCAAGTGGATTTTGTTGTCCAGCCTCTGCACAGTGGTGCAACATGCAATGTGGAAGCTGTTTTCCTATGTGCTTTTGGTCTTTGTGACCATGGTTTGACACATAGATCCACAGGTGTCATTGCATGTGTTCTTTTCCTAAACCACATGGATCCCACTAGTGTCATTAACCCACATGACCACATTACATGTGTTCTTTTCATAAACCACATTGATCCCACATGACCACACACACTCCAGTGGATCTATGGTGCAGCCTCTGCCACACTGGTGCAGCATGCAATGTCGAAGCTGCTTTCCTCTATGCTTTTGGTCTTTGTGATCATACTGGTGTCAATCCATGTGTTCTTTTCCTAAACCAGATGGATCCCAGTAGTGTCATTGACCCACATGACCACATTGCATGTGTTCTTTTCATAAACCACATTGATCCCACATAACCAGACACACCCAAGTGGATTCTATGATGTAGCCTCTGCCACACTGGTGCAACATGCAATGTAGAAGCTGCTTTCCAATGTGCTTTTGGTCTCTGTGACCATGGTTTGAGACATGGGTCTACTGGTGACATTGCATGTGTTGTTTTCCTAAACCACATGGATACCACTAGTGTCATTGACCCACATGACCACATTGCATGTGTTTTTTCATAAACCACATTGATCCCACATGACCACACACACTATAGTTGATTCTCTGGTGTAGTCTCTACCACACTGGTGCAACATGCAATGTGGAAGCTACTTTCCTATGAGCTTTTGGTGTCTGTGACCATACTGGTGTCATTGCATGTGTTCTTATCCTAAACCACATGGATCCCACTAGTGTCATTGACCCACATGACAACATTGCATGTGTTATTTTCATAAACCACATTGATCCTACATGAACACACACACTCAAGTGGATTTTGTGGTGCAGCCTCTGCCACACTAGTGCATCGTGCAATGTGGAAGCTACTTTTCTATGTAATTTTGGTCTCTGTGACCAAGGTTTGACGCATGGGTCCGCTGGCATCATTGCATGTGTTCTTTTCCTAAACCATATGGATCCTAATAGTTCCATTGACCCACATGACAACATTGCATATGCTCTTTTCATAAACTACATTGATCCCACGTGAACACACACACTCTAGTGGATTTAGTGGTGCAGCCTCTGCCACACTTGTGTTACATACAATGTGGAAGCTGCTTTCCTGTGTGTTTTAGTCTTTGTGCCCATGGTTTGACACATGGGTCCGGTGGTGTCATTGCAAGTGTTATTTTCCTAAACCACATGGATCCCACTAGTGCCATAGACCTAGATGAACCCATTTCATGTGTTCTTTTCATAAACTACATTGATCCCAAGTGAACACACACACTCAAGTGGATTCTATGGTGCATCATCTGCCACACTAGTGCAGCATGCAATGTGGAAGATGCTTTCCTATGTGGTTTTGGTCTCTGTGACCATGGTTTGACTCATGGATCCACTGGTGTCATTGCTTGTGTTCTTTTCATAAACCACATGGAACCCACTAGTATCATTTACCCACATGATAGCATTGCATGTCTTTGTTTCATAAACCACATTGATTCCACATGACCACACACACTTTAGTGGATTTTTTTGTGCAGCCTCTGCCACACTGGTGCAACATGCAATGTGGAAGCTGCTTTCCTATGTGCTTTTGGTCTCTATGACCATTGTTTGACACATGGATCCACTGGTGTCATTGCATGTGTTCTTTTCCTAAACAACATGGATCCCACTAGTGTCATTGACCCACATGACCGCATTGCATGTCTTTGTTTCATAGACCACATTGATTCCACATGACCACACACACTCGAGTGGATTTTGTTGTGCAGCCTATGCACAGTGGTGCAACATGCAATGTGAAAGCTATTTTCCTATGTGCTTTTGGTCTTTGTGACCATGGTTTGACACATGGATCCACAAGTGTCATTGCGTGTGTTCTTTTCCGAAACCACATGGATCCCACTAGTGTCATTGACCCACATGACCACATTGCATGTGTTCTTTTCATAAACCACATTGATCCCACATGACCACACACACTCAAGTGGATTCTATGGTGCAGCCTCTGCCACACTGGTGCAACATGCAATGTCGAAGCTGCTTTCCTCTGTGCTTTTGGTCTTTGTGATCATACTGGTGTCAATCCATGTCTTCTTTTCCTAAACCAGATGGATCCCACTAGTGTCATTGACCCACATGACCACATTGCATGTGTTCTTTTCATAAACCACATTGATCCCACATAACCACACACACTCCAATGGATTCTATGGTGTAGCCTCTGCCACACTGGTGCAACATGCAATGTGGAAGCTGCTTTCCAATGTGCTTTTGGTCTCTGTGACCATGGTTTGAGACATGGGTCTACTGGTGACATTGCATGTGTTGTTTTCCTAAACCACATGGATACCACTAGTTTCATTGACCCACATGACCACATTGCATGTGTTTTTTCATAAACCACATTGATCCCACATGACCACACACACTATAGTTGATTCTATGGTGAAGTCTCTACCACACTGGTGCAACATGCAATGTGGAAGCTACTTTCCTATGCGCTTGTGGTGTCTGTGACCATACTGGTGTCACTGCATGTGTTCTTATCCTAAACCACATGGATCCCACAAGTGTCATTGACCCACATGACAACATTGCGTGTGTTATGTTCATAAACCACATTAATCATACATGAACACACACACTCAAGTGGATTTTGTGGTGCAGCCTCTACCACACTAGTGCATCATGCAATGTGGAAGCTACTTTTCTATGTAATTTTGGTCTCTGTAACCAAGGTTTGACGCATGGGTCCGCAGGCATCATTGCATGTGTTCTTTTCCTAAACCATATGGATCCCAATAGTTCCATTGACCCACATGACAACATTGCATATGCTCTTTTCATAAACTACATTGATCCCATGTGAACACACACACTCTAGTGGATTTAGTGGTGCAGCCTCTGCCACACTCGTGCAACATACAATGTGGAAGCTGCTTTCCTGTGTGTTTTGGTCTTTGTGCCCATGGTTTGACACATGGGTCGGGTGGTGTCATTGCAAGTGTTATTTTCCTAAACCACATGGATCCCACTAGTGCCATTGACCTAGATGAACACATTTCATGTGTTCTTTTCATAAACCACATTGATCCCAAGTGAACACACACACTCAAGTGGATTCTATGGTGCATCATCTGCCACACTGGTGCAGCATGCAATGTAGAAGATGCTTTCCTATCTGGTTTTGGTCTCTGTGACCATGGTTTGACTCATGAATCCACTGGTGTCATTGCTTGTGTTCTTTTCATAAACCACATGGATCCCACTAGTATCATTTACCCACATGATAGCATTTCATGTCTTTGTTTCATAAACCACATTGATTCCACATGACCACACACACTTTCGTGGATTTTGTTGTGCAGCATCTGCCACACTGGTGCAACATGCAATGTGGAAGCTGCTTTCCTATGTGCTTTTGGTCTCTATGACCATGGTTTGACACATGGATCCACAGGTGTCATTGCATGTGTTCTTTTCCTAAACCACATGGATCCCACTAGTGTCATTGACCCACATGACCACATTGCATGTGTTCTTTTCATAAACCACATTGATCCCACATGACCACACACACTCCAGTGGATTCTATGGTGCAGCCTCTTGCCACACTAGTGTAGCATGCAATGTCGAAGCTACTTTCATCTGTGCTTTTGGTCTTTGTGATCATACTGGTGTCAATCCATGTGTTCTTTTCCTAAACCAGATGGATCCCACTAGTGTCATTGACCCACATGACCAAATTCATGTGTTCTTTTCATAAACCACATTGATCCCACATAACTACACACACTCGAGTGGATTCTATGGTGTAGCCTCTGCCACACTGGTGCAGCATGCAATGTGGAAGCTCCTTTCCAATGTGCTTTTGGTCTCTGTGACCATGGTTTGAGACATGGGTCTACTGGTGACATTGCATGTGTTGTTTTCCTAAACTACATGGATACCACTAGTTTCATTGACCCACATGACCACATTGCATGTGTTTTTTCATAAACCACATTGATCCCACATGACCACACACACTATAGTTAATCCTATGGTGTAGTCTCTACCACACTGGTGCAACATGCAATGTGGAAGCTACTTTCCTATGTGCTTTTGGTGTCTGTGACCATACTGGTGTCATTGCATGTGTTCTTATCCTAAACCACATGGATCCCTCTAGTGTCATTGACCCACATGACAACATTGCATGTGTTATTTTCATAAACCACATTGATCCTACATGAACACGCACACTCAAGTGGATTTTGTGGTGCAGCCTCTGCCACACTACTGCATCATGCAATGTGGAAGCTACTTTTCTATGTAATTTTGGTCTCTGTAACCAAGGTTTGACGCATGGGTCCGCTGGCATCATTGCATGTGTTCTTTTTCTAAACCATATGGATCCCAATAGTTCCATTGACCCACATGACAACATTGCATATGCTCTTTTCATAAACTACATTGATCCCACGTGAACACACACACTCTAGTGGATTTAGTGGTGCAGCCTCTGCCACACTTGTGTTACATACAATGTGGAAGCTGCTTTCCTGTGTGTTTTGGTCTTTGTGCCCATGGTTTGACACATGGGTCCGGTGGTGTCATTCAAGTGTTATTTTCCTAAACCACATGGATCCCACTAGTGCCATAGACCTAGATGAACCCATTTCATGTGTTCTTTTCATAAACCACATTGATCCCAAGTGAACACACACACTCAAGTGGATTCTATGGTGCATCATCTGCCACACTGGTGCAGCATGCAATGTGGAAGATGCTTTCCTATGAGGTTTTGGTCTTTGTGACCATGGTTTGTCTCATGGATCCACTGGTGTCATTGCTTGTGTTCTTTTCATAAACCACATGGAACCCACTAGTATCATTTACCCACATGATAGCATTGCATGTCTTTGTTTCATAAACCACATTGATTCCACATGACCACACACACTTTAGTGGATTTTTTTGTGCAGCCTCTGCCACACTGGTGCAACTTGCAATGTGGAAGCTGCTTTCGTATGTGCTTTTGGTCTCTATGACCATGGTTTGACACATGGATCCACTGGTGTCATTGCATGTGTTCTTTTCGTAAACAACATGGATCCCACTAGTGTCATTGATCCACATGACCGCATTGCATGTCTTTGTTTCATAGACCACATTGATTCCACATGACCACACACACTCCAGCGGATTTTGCTGTGCAGCCTCTGCACAGTGGTGCAACATGCAATGTGGAAGATGTTGTCCTATGTGCTTTTGGTCTTTGTGACCATGGTTTGACACATGGATCCACAAGTGTCATTGCATGTGTTCTTTTCCTAAACCACATGGATCCCACTAGTGTCATTGACCCACATGACCACATTGCATGTGTTCTTTTCATAAACCACATTGATCCCACATGACCACACACACTCCAGTGGATTCTATGGCGCAGCCTCTGCCAGACTGGTGCAGCATGCAATGTCGAAGCTTCTTTCCTCTGTGCTTTTGGTCTTTGTGATCATACTGGTGTCAATCCATGTGTTCTTTTCCTAAACCAGATGGATCCCACTAGTGTCATTGACCCACATGACCACATTGCATGTGTTCTTTTCATAAACCACATTGATCCCACATAACCACACACACTCCAGTGGATTCTATGGTGCAGCCTCTGCCACACTGATGCAGCATGCAATGTGGAAGCTGCTTTCCAATGTGCTTTTGGTCTTTGTGACCATGGTTTGAGACATGGGTCTTCTAGTGACACTGCATGTGTTGTTTTCCTAAACCACATGGATACCACTAGTGTCATTGACCCACATGACCACATTGCATGTGTTTTTTCATAAACCACATTGATCCCACATGCCTACACACACTATAGTTGATTCTATGGTGAAGTCTCTACCACACTGGTGCAACATGCAATGTGGAAGCTACTTTCCTATGTGCTTTAGGTGTCTGTGACCATACTGGTGTCATTGCATGTGTTATCATCCTAAACCACATGGATCCCACTAGTGTCATTAACCCAAATGACAACATTGCATGTGTTATTTTCCTAAACCACATTGATCCTACATGAACTCACACACTCAAGTGGATTTATTGGTGCAGCCTCTGCCACACTAGTGCATCATGCAATGTGGAAGCTACTTTTCTATGTAATTTTGGTCTCTGTGACCAAGGTTTGACGCATGGGTCCGCTGGCATCATTGCATGTGTTCTTTTCCTAAACCATATGGATCCCAATAGTTCCATTGACCCACATGACAACATTGCATATGCTCTTTTCACAAACTACATTGATCCCACGTGAACACACACACTCTAGTGGATTTAGTGGTGCATCCTCTGCCACACTGGTGTTACATACAATGTGGAAGCTGCTTTCCTGTGTGTTTTGGTCTTTGTGCCCATGGTTTGACACATGGGTCTGGTGGTGTCATTGCAAGTGTTATTTTCCTAAACCACATGGATCCCACTAGTGCCATTGACCTAGATGAACACATTTCATGTGTTCTTTTCATAAACCACATTGATCCCAAGTGAACACACACACTCAAGTGGATTCTATGGTGCATCATCTGCCACACTGGTGCAGCATGCAATGTGGAAGATGCTTTCCTATGTGGTTTTGGTCTCTGTGACCATGGTTTGACTCATGAATCCACTGGTGTCATTGCTTGTGTTCTTTTCATAAACCATATGGATCCCACTAGTATCATTTACCCACATGATAGCATTGCATGTCTTTGTTTCATAAACCACATTGATTCCACATGACCACACACACTTTCATGGATTTTGTTGTGCAGCATCTGCCACACTGGTGCAACATGCAATGTGGAAGCTGCTTTCCTATGTGCTTTTGGTCTCTATGACCATGGTTTGACACATGGATCCACTGGTGTCATTGCATATGTTCTTTTCCTAAACAACATGGATCCCACTAGTGTCATTGACCCACATGACCGCATTGCATGTCCTCGTTTCATATACCACATTGATTCCACATGACCACACACACTCGAGTGGATTTTGTTGTGCAGCCTCTGCATAGTGGTGCAACATGCAATGTGGAAGCTGTTTTCCTATGTGCTTTTGGTCTTTGTGACCATGGTTTGACACATGGATCCACAGGTGTCATTGCATGTGTTCTTTTCCTAAACCACATGGATCCCACTAGTGTCATTGACCCACATGACCACATTGCATGTGTTCTTTTCATAAACCACATTGATCCCACATGACCACACACACTCCAGTGGATTCTATGGTGCAGCCTCTGCCACACTGGTGCAGCATGCAATGTCGAAGCTACTTTCCTCTGTGCTTTTGGTCTTTGTGATCATACTGGTGTCAATCCATGTGTTCTTTTCCTAAACCAGATGGATCCCCTCAGTATCATTGACCCACATGACCACATTGCATGTGTTCTTTTCATAAACCACATTGATCCAACATAACCACACACACTCGAGTGGATTCTATGGTGTAGCCTCTGCCACACTGGTGCAGCATGCAATGTGGAAGTTCCTTTCCAATGTGCTTTTGGTCTCTATGACCATGGTTTGAGACATGGGTCTACTGGTGACATTGCATGTGTTGTTTTCCTAAAATGGATACCACTAGTGTCATTGACACACATGACCACATTGCATGTGTTTTTTAATAAACCACATTGATCCCACATGACCACACACCCTATAGTTAATTCTATGGTGCAGTCTCTACCACACTGGTGCAACATGCAATGTGGACACTACTTTCCTATGTGCTTTTGGTGTCTGTGACCATACTGGTGTCATTGCATGTGTTCTTATCCTAAACCACATGGATCCCACTAGTGTCATTGACCCACATGACAACATTGCATGTGTTATTTTCATAAACCACATTTCCTACATGAACACGCACACTCAAGTGGATTTTGTGGTGCAGCGTCTGCCAGACTAGTCCATCATGCAATGTGGAAGCTACTTTTCTATGTAATTTTGGTCTCTGTGACCAAGGTTTGACGCATGGGTCCGCTGGCATCATTGCATGTGTTCTTTTCCTAAACCATATGGATCCCAATAGTTCCATTGACCCACATGACAACATTGCGTATGCTCTTTTCATAAACTACATTGATCCCACGTGAACACACACACTCTAGTAGATTTAGTGGTGCAGCCTCTGCCACACTTGTGTTACATATAATGTGGAAGCTGCTTTCCTGTGTGTTTTGGTCTTTGTGCCCTTGGTTTGACACATGGGTCCGGTGGTGTCATTGCAAGTGTTATTTTCCTAAACCACATGGATCCCACTAGTGCCATAGACCTAGATGAACCCATTTCATGTGTTCTTTTCATAAACCACATTGATCCCATGTGAACACACACACTCAAGTGGATTCTATGGTGCATCATATTCCACACTGGTGCAGGATGCAATGTGGAAGATGATTTCCTATGTGGTTTTGGTCTCTGTGACCATGGTTTGACTCATGGATCCGCTGGTGTCATTGCTTGTGTTCTTTTCCTAAACCACATGGATCCCACTAGTATCATTTACCCACATGATAGCATTGCATGTCTTTGTTTCATAAACCACATTGATTCCACATGACCACACAAAATTTAGTGGATTTTGTTGTGCAGCCTCTGCCACACTGGTGCAACATGCAGTGTGGAAGCTGCTTTCCTATGTGCTTTTGGTCTCTATGACCATGGTTTGACACATGGATCCAATGGTGTCATTGCATGTGTTCTTTTCCTAAACAACATGCATCCCACTAGTGTCATTGACCCACATGACCGCATTGCATGTCTTTGTTTCATATACCACATTGATTCTACATGACCACACACACTCTAGTGGAGTTTGTTGTGCAGCCTCTGCACAGTGGTGCAACATGCAATGTGGAAGCTGTTGTCCTATGTGCTTTTGGTCTTTGTGACCATGGTTTGACACATGGATCCACAGGTGTCATTGCATGTGTTTTTTTCCTAAACCACATGGATCCCACTAGTGTCATTGACCCACATGACCACATTGCATGTGTTCTTTTCATAAACCACATTGATCCCACATAACCACACACACTCCAGTGGATTCTATGGTGCAGCCTCTGCCACACTAGTGCAGCATGCAATGTCGAAGCTACTTTCCTCTGTGCTTTTGGTCTTTGTGATCATACTGGTGTCAATCCATGTGTTCTTTTCCTAAACCAGATGGATCCCACTAGTGTCATTGACCCACATGACCACATTGCATGTGTTTTTTTCATAAACCACATTGATCCCACATAACTACACACACTCTAGTGGATTCTATGGTGTAGCCTCTGCCACACTGGTGCAGCATGCAATGTGGAAGCTGCTTTCCAATGTGCTTTTGGTCTCTGTGACCATGGTTTGAGACATGGGTCTACTGGTGACATTGCATGTGTTGTTTTCCTAAACCACATGGATACCACTAGTGTCATTGACCCACATGACCACATTGCATGTTTTTTTTCATAAACCACATTGATCCCACATGACCACACACACTATAGTTGATTCTATGGTGAAGTCTCTACCACACTGGTGCAACATGCAATGTGGAAGCTACTTTCCTATGTGCTTTAGGTGTCTGTGACCATACTGGCGTCATTGCATGTGTTCTTGTCCTAAACCACATGGATCCCACTAGTGTCATTGACCCACATGACAACATTGCATGTGTTATTTTCATAAACCACATTGATCCTACATGAACACACACACTCAAGTGGATTTTGTGGTGCAGCCTCTGCCACACTAGTGCATCATGCAATGTGGAAGCTACTTTTCTATGTAATTTTGGTCTCTGTGACCAAGGTTTGACGCATGGGTCCGCTGGCATCATTGCATGTGTTCTTTTCCTAAATCATTTGGATCCCGATAGTTCCATTGACCCACATGACAACATTACATATGCTCTTTTCATATACTACATTGATCCCACGTGAACACACACACACTCTAGTGGATTTAGTGGTGCAGCCTCTGCCACACTGGTGTTACATACAATGTGGAAGCTGCTTTCATGTGTGTTTTGGTCTTTGTGACCATGGTTTGACACATCGGTCCGGTGATGTCATTGCAAGTGTTATTTTCCTAAACCACATGGATCCCACTAGTGCCATTGACCTAGATGAACACATTTCATGTGTTCTTTTCATAAACCACATTGATCCCAAGTGAACACACACACTCAAGTGGATTCTATGGTGCAGCATTTGCCACACTGGTGCAGCATGCAATGTGGAAGCTACTTTCCTATGTGGTTTTGGTCTCTGTGACCATGGTTTGACACATGGATCCACTGGTGTCAATGTATGTGTGATTTTCCTAAACCACATGGATCCCACTAGTGTCATTGACCCACATGACCACATTGCATGTGTTCTTTTCATAAACCACATTGATCCCACATAACCACACACACTCCAGTGGATTCTATGGTGCAGCCTCTGCCACACTGGTGCAGCATGCAATGTGGAAGCTGCTTTCCAATGTGCTTTTGGTCTCTGTGACCATGGTTTGCGACATGGGTCTACTGGTGTCATTGCATGTGTTCTTTTCCTAAACCACATGGATACCACTAGTGTCATTGACCCACATGACCACATTTCATGTGTTTTTTCATAAACCACATTGATCCCACATGACCACACACACTATAGTTGATTCTATGGTGCAGTCTCTACCACACTGGTGCAACATGCAATGTGGAAGCTACTTTCCTATGTGCTTTTGGTGTTTGTGACCATACTGGTGTCATTGCATGTGTTCTTGTCCTAAACCACATGGATCCCACTAGTGGCATTGACCCACATGACAACATTGCATGTGTTAGTTTCATAAACCACATTGATCCTACATGAACACACACACTCAATTGGATTTTATGGTGTAGCCTCTGCCACACTAGTGCAGCATGCAATGTGGAAGCTACTTTCCTAGGTAATTTTGGTCTCTGTGACCATGGTTTGACGCATGGGTCCACTGGCGTCATTGCATGTGTTCTTATCCTAAACCACATGGATCCCACTAGTGTCATTGACCCACATGACAACATTGCATGTGTTCTTTTCATAAACCACATTGATCCTACATGACCACACACACTCAAGTGGATTTTATGGTGTAGCCTCTGCCACACTAGTGCAGCATGCAATGTGGAAGCTCCTTTCCTAGGTAATTTTGGTCTCTGTGGCCATGGTTTGATGCATGGGTCCACTGGCGTCATTGCATGTGTTCTTCTCCTAAACCACATGGATCCCAATAGTGTCATTGACCCACATGACAACATTGCATATGTTCTTTTCATAAAATACATTGATCCCACGTGAATACACACACTCTAGTGGATTCAGTGGTGCAGCCTCTGCCACACTGGTGCAGCATGCAATGTGGAAGCTGCTTTCCTGTGTGTTTTGGTCTTTGTGACCATGGTTTCACACATGGGTCCGGTGGTGTCATTGCAAGTGTTATTTTCCTAAACCACATGGATCCCACTAGTGTCATTGACCTACATGACCACATTTCATGTGTTCTTTTGATAAACCACATTGATCCCAAGTGAACACACACTGGTGTAGCATGCAATGTGGAAGATGCTTTCCAATGTGGCTTTGGTGTCTGTGACCATGGTTTGACACATGGATCCACTAGTGGCATTGCTTGTGTTCTTTTCCTAAACCACATGGATCCCACTAATCATTTACCCACATGATAGCATTGCATATCTTTGTTTCATAAACCACATTGATTCCACATGACCACACACACTTTAGTGGATTTTGTTGTGCAGCCTCTGGCACACTGGTGCAACATGCAATGTGGAAGCTGCTTTCCTATGTGCTTTTGGTTTCTATGACCATGGTTTGACACATGGATCCACTGGTGTCATTGCATGTGTTCTTTTCCTAAACAACATGGATCCCACTAGTGTCATTGACCCACATGACCGCATTGCATGTCTTCGTTTCATAGGCCACATTGATTCCACATGACCACACGCACTCCAGTGGATTTTGTTGTGCAGCCTCTGCCACAGTGGTGTAACATGCAATGTGGAAGCTGTTTTCCTATGTGCTTTTGGTCTTTGTGACCATGGTTTGACACATGGATCCACTGGTGTCATTGCATCTGTTGTTTTCCTAAAGCACATGGATCCTACTAGTGTCATTGACCCACATGACCACATTGCATGTGTTCTTTTCATAAACCACATTGATCCCACATGACCACACACACTCTAGTGGATTCTGTGGTGCAGCCTCTACCACACTTGTGCATCATGCAATGTCGAAGCTACTTTCCTCTGAGATTTTGGTCTCTGTGATCATATTGGTGTCAATGCATGTGTTGTTTTCCTAAACCACATGGATCCCACTAGTGTCATTGACCCACATGACCACATTACATGTGTTCTTTTCATAATCCACATTGATCCCACATGACTACACACACTCAAGTGGATTCTGTGGTGCAGCCTCTGCCACACTGGTGCAACATGCAATGTGGAAGCTGCTTTCCAATGTGCTTTTGGTCTCTGGGACAATGGTTTGAGACATGGGTCTACTGGTGTCATTGCATGCGTTCTTTTCCTAAACCACATAGATACCACTAGTGTCATTGACCCACATGACACATTGCATGTGTTTTTTTCATAAACCACATTGATCCCACATGACTACACACACTATAGTTGATTCTATGTTGAAGTCTCTACCACACTGGTGCAACATGCAATGTGGAAGCTACTTTTCTATGTGCTTTTGGTCTCTGTGACCATACTGGTGTCAATGCATGTGGTCTTTTCCTAAACCACATAGATCCCACTAGTGTCATTAACCCACATGACCACATTACATGTGTTCTTTTCATCAACCACATTGATCGCAGATGACCACACACACTCTGGTGGATTCTGTGGTGCAGCCTCTACCACACTAGTGCAGCTTGCAATTTGGAAGCTGCTTTCCAATGTGCTTTTGGTGTCTATGACCATGGTTTGAGACATGGGTCTACTGTTGTCATTGCATGTGTTCTTTTCCTAAACCACATGGATTCCACTAGTGTCATTGACCCACATGACCACACTGCGTGTTTTTTTCATAAACCACATTGATCCCACATGACCAAACACACTATAGTTGATTCTATGGTGCAGTCTCTACCACACCGGTGCAACATGCAATGTTGAAGCTACTTTCCTATGTGCTTTTGGTCTCTGTCGCCATACTGGTGTTATTGCTTGTGTTCTTGTCCTAAACCACATGGATCCCACTAGTGGCATTGACCCACATGACAACATTGCATGTGTTCTTTTCATAAACCACATTGATCCTACATGACCACACACACTCAAGTGGATTTTATGGTGTAGCCTCTGCCACACTAGTGCAGCATGCAATGTGGAAGCTACTTTCCTAGGTAATTTTTGTTTCTATGACCATGGTTTGACATATGGGTCCACTGGCGTCATTGCATGTGTTCTTTTCCTAAACCACATGGATCCCAATAGTGTCATTGACCCACATGACAACATTGCATATGTTCTTTTCATAAACTACATTGATCCCACATGAACACACACACTCTAGGGGATTCAGTGGTGCAGCCTCTGCCACACTGGTGCAGCCTCTGCCACACTGGTGCAGCATGCAATGTGGAAGCTGCTTTCCTATGTGTTTTGGTCTTTGTGACCATGGTTTGACACATGGGTCCGGTGGTGTCATTGCAAGTGTTATTTTCCTAAACCACATAGATCCCACTAGTGTCATTGACCTCCATGACCACATTTCATGTATTCTTTTCATAAACCACATTGATCCCAAGTGAACACACACACTCAAGTGGATTCTATGGTACATCATCTGCCACACTGGTGCAACATGCAATGTGGAAGTTGCTTTCCTATGTGGTTTTGGTCTTTGTGAGCATTGTTTGACACAGGGATCCACTGGTGTCATTGCATGTGTTCTTTTCCTAAGCCACATGGATCCCACTAGTATCATTTACCCACATGACAACATTGCATGTTGTAACACCCCAAAATCTCTAATCAAGATTATCAAGCTCTATTCACCCAATTTAGGGTTAACAAAAACTTTTGTTTATAATTTAAGTATGAATGCATGTGTGTTTTGCATTAGTGTAGAATGCAGTCTAGGAAACCTTGACTTTGTCGGTTTAATGTTATTGTCTAGAGACCAGTTATCGGACCAAAAAGGAACATATCCCCACGTCCAAGTGTAACAGTAGCAACACCACGAAAATTGATAACCTTCTTAAGCACATCACGCCACCAGAATGAGCCACATAAATTTTCAGCATGTGGCACTCTATCAGTATAGTATGTATGCAAGACTAACTTAACCCATGGGATATCCCTATGATTATAAAATTTATCCAAGAATTTAATCAGAAGTGCTGCATTTTTCTTCTAGAAATCTAGAACACCTAATCCACCACAATTCTTCGGCTTGCAAATCATATCCTAGGCAGCTAAAGACTGCTTTGGTTCATCCACTTTATCTCTCCATAAGCATTGTCTTAAAATTCTGTCTAACTGGTTGGTGAAACCTTTAGAAAGCTGTAATGAACATAGGAAATGTAGAGGCATCGAGGAGAGTGCAGAGTCAATAAGTTGTAATCTAGCACCTTGTGAAAGGAAACTAGAACTTGAAGATAGTTTTTTCTCCAATCGACGGACCAGTGGCATCAAATCAGTGATAGTTGGTCTAGTTGTACCTAAAGGGAGACCCAAGTAAGTGAAAGGCATACCGCCAATTAAACAGCCAAAGTCGTCTGCCAAGGTTTTAAGGAAAACGTCAGGAACATTCACTGGCACCATTTGGGACTTGTCAAAATTAATCCGAAGCCTGGTTGAGAGTGAAAATTTGTTCAACAAATCCTTGAGGGCTCTCAGCTGATCAAGATCGGCAGGCATTAGTAGCAACGTATCATCCACGTATTGTATGATGGGGAAATCATCATCACTTGTATTAATAGGCTTACATATATATCCATGTCTCTCCAAATCATTTACTTCAGATTGAAGAAGATCAGAGCCAAAAGTATACAGTAAAGGGGACAGGAGGTCACCTTGACGAACACCCCGCTTGCATACAAATTGTTTGCCCGGAATTCCATTTAATAATATTGCAGAAGTACCTGAAGATAAAATAGATCTCACCCAACCAATCCATTTATTGTTGAACCCTTTATATTTCATGACTTGAATGATTGCTTCATGATCGATCGTATGAAAGCCTTAGCAAAATCCACCTTTAGAACAATAATTGGTTTCTTGGACACTTGGCATTGATAGATTTACTCAAACGACCAGACCAAACAATCTTGAATTGATCTAGACCTCAGGAAGCCATATTGGTTTTTATGAATGTAGCTAAGAATTTTATTTTGGAGCCTATTTGTAGCCAGTTTGGTTAAAAACTTCAGGCACACATTGGTTAATGGAATAAGCCGAAAACCATTTACCACCAGAGGAGTCTGATTTTTTGGAACCAGAGTAATGTAGGAACCATTGATGTTTTGCAGACTCAAATTGCCCTCATGAAAGTCTGACGCAAGGCCGAAAAAGTCCTTTTGAATTATGGGCCAACATCTTTTGAGAAAAAGCCCATTGAAACCGTCCGGGCCAGGAGCACGATCCGCAGGCATGGCTTTAATCACCTCATTCATCTCCTTTTCCTCAAAAGGAACGATTAAATCATCTAATCCATCAACTCTATGAAGCAGTGTCGGTAAGTCAAATTGCATATTTATGCCACTAGAGTGACCCATTCTCTCCTTGTAACTAGTCCAAAGTAAACCTGCCATTGTCCGATGATCAAAAACAACATTACCATCTCCATCCTGCAACATTGCAATAGAGTTGCGACGAAATCTCTCAGTTACAACGAAAGTTCTCCGAGTGAACTTTGACTATCTTCCTGAAGTTAAACTCTGTTCTGAGCAAAGGCTTCTGCTCCTCCAACGTGTCAAGGCAAAGAATAACTTTATTACAATTCTGAATCAATACCTTCAACTAAGACAGACCCACATGCCATTTCTTCAGCTCAAATCTTCAACTCTTAAATTTATCCGCAATGATGGCAGAACTATGTTCCTTCCAAGACGTTTTAAACCAAGAAGTAGTCACACGGTCAATAAGACCCGGCTGGTCCACCCAATAATTTTCAAACCTAAACAATTTGGCTTTGGGTATGTTAGTATCAATATTAACAACACACGACACGTGATCAGACCCAATTTTGGCTAGTGGAAGAACCAACGTGTTTGGAAATTCAGTAACCCAATTAGCACTAGTGAAAAACCAATCAAGTTGCTCGAGTAGCGGTATGTTATGCATATTAGACCATGTATAAGCCCGACCCTTTAACGGTAGTTTAAGGAGTCCCAGGTGCCCAATGATTTCATTAAATAGAAACATATCACTCACATTTTCCCGGGTTTATTCCGATTCTCCTATGATCGGATGAAATTGAAGTCGCCTAATAAAAGCCAGTTATCCATCACAGGGATCTGCAAGTTGTACAGCCATGACACAAATTGATCACGTTCCTGACCTTGACAGGGACCATACACACAAACCAGCACCCGTGAATTATTATTATGAGCGGACGTGAAGCTGATCACTAAACTGAACCTCTGAACCTCCACCAAAGTACCAGTAAAGACTAGCGAGTTCCAAAGTACCAAAATACCTCCCGAAGCACCAATAGATGGAGAGAATGTAAAATTGTCAAAACGCTTAGGGCAAAATTTTCTAATTAGTCTCCAGTCAAAAGACACACATTTAGTTTCCTGTAAACATATAATGTCACACTCGCTTTCATCGATTTTATTCCTAACTTCCCGTTGTCTGTCCTCTGAGTTTAATCCTCTGACATTCCAACATAGTATGCGCCATTTTCTCCTACTGATGTGATTCATTTAAAATTATGGAAGCAGGATAGAGATATAAAATTTGCCACATAATACCAAGTTTCAACCACTCAAGTCCCATTACCACTTCGGGCACACCATCTAGCCAAACAAAACAGACTGACTCACAAATGACCAAGTCTGTCAGACAACCAAAACATAGCAAAGGAAAATGAGCATAAACTGACTGACAACCCTAGACTGATAAACCAACCAAGACTAACACAGAAAACGACAAATGCCCAGCCACCAAACGCTGAAATTTAATCATCATCATTCTGAACTTCTAGGTCTACAGCAGCTGGATCAGCCTCAAGCTGAGCATTTGTGAGCTTGGAAGGATCGATGCCCAGTTCCCTACCAATAGCTTGCATCACCTGAATAGGAGTAGCTGGAAATGGGACCTGATCATTGTCTTGTGCCTTACCCTCTTCTTTTTGCAAATCATCCTCCTTTAGCTCCACAATGAGGAGCTTAGACCGCAGCTTCTTCTTGGGCTGAACTGACACTTCGAGGACCGGTTTTAGTCGCATGCCATCCTGCTTTAAGCAACTCCTGGTGAACCTACGTACAACAGGTTGAACAACTTGTTTTTTCCCTTTATTGGACCTCTTCTTAGGAGTAACTAGAGGTGATGCTTCAAAAACTGGCTGTTGCATTCCATCACCACTGCACATGTCCACAAAATGGGCAGTAGCATGAGGCCTACTCCTTGGGACAACAACAAGGCGCCTCTGATTAGTAGACATAACCTTAGCAGTGACAAAAATAGGTCTATATTCAGAGTCAAATTCCATCGACCACGGTCTCTTAAGCATAGAAAACGAGTGGCACTACAAAGACAGCGGGATGGACTTGTCATAGAGACAAGGCAACAACCATTCAAACATTCTCTGCCATTGCATATTAGGAGGCAAAGCCGGTCCAAATCTTGTAGTAACCATTCTAACTTGTAGCATATCCATCATCATCTGTTGAAGCTGCTGATTTTCAGGGCCAACCACACTTGTAGTTGAGTCTGAATTCGGTGATGGATTGAGTACCACAGACTCATGTACCTCATCACCCCCTCGTCTTATTGCTCCATATTATTATCCCCAGCACCTTGTTGCTGATCATGTGGTTCAGGAACATGGTGTAGCCGTCCTGTGGCCCCTCTCCGTCTTGTCTTCTGGCTCCATGAGTTTTCTGGTAAAATATCAACTTTGGGTTTTGTCCCGTCCAATTTCGAGAATATTTATTTTCTGATTTTCTTGGAACCAAAAACAGCAGAAAACAGGCAGCTGGCACTGTGGCATCTTGTTAATAGGTTAGTCCAAGAAAGTGTATGAAAATTACTCCAAAGTTGGAACAAAATATAAGAAAATAGATAAAACCCAAGCTAGGAACATCAAAAATTATGGATACGTTAGCAACGTATCAACATCTCCAAGCTCAACTCCTGCTCGTCCTCGAGTAGGTAAGTGATAAAAAGAAAGAATAATTTTTGAGGTGACATGCACCATCATAAACTTGATCAAAGTATTTGTAAAACATTTGAAAGCTGGGACCATAGTACTTCAACATAGCATGAAAGATAAAGTTCTAGCAATAAGACATAGCAACTATGTTGCAACATGAAAGGGCACAAACAAAATATTTATGAATAACAATGCTTTGCAAGACGTTTGTTTGTTTCACATAAATAAAACATAGCATAGTGGCATTCAGCATGTCCCTCATAGAGTAGCAAACATAAATGCATAGGACACCTTCAAAGTTCATAAGAGTGACTAGATACAAGCAGTTTAAGAGAAAGCAATATCAAGTTATGCATCAATCAACAAGTCTTGGGACAATGCACATAGAACTAAGAATGGTCACTATACTCTTAATGTAGGTGCATAAAGATAGAAGGTGGAGACTCAACATAAAAGTAAAAGAAAGGCCTTCATAGAAGGAAGTAGAGATTCAAGTTTCATAAAGAGCTGCCAAAAATTATAGTACTTATTAGTTTTCAGCTCTCATTGCCCCTATCATAAGCATCTTTAAGGTGATTAAGGTTAAAGTGAAAACTATAAAGTATATGCTTGACAAACTATAAGTTGGAAATCTCATGTCCCTTGAATACGAGGGCCGCTCCTCATGCTACTCAAGTTTAGTCACCGGTAAGTTCTTGTCATTGTAAGTAAATGGGTATCATAGAGAACCACCAACGGGGTACCCCTTGCCCGATGATACAGAAGAATCTCCATATCAAAATGACAAGGCAAGCAGACAACGAGCATCTCAGCAATCTTCTTATTTACCATGGGAAAATTGTGCTTTTTTCTCTCTTTCCTCTTTTCTCATATCTTTTTTTTCTTTTTGTTTCTTTTTTTTTCTCAATATCTGAAACGAATGCTTCATAGATAGCTCATTATGGTTACGCTGCAGGTTTCCACCATGACGGCATGGATTAGACCGGCGGCCTAGGAATTTCTCTAACACACATACATAACTCCATGGACTTACAAGATCCCCTTTCATTTCACACCGACGACATCCATAGACAAAAGAGCATGATATCAACTAGGTACAAAGTACAAGTGTAATGTTGAAAGCGTTCCCCATGACAGCATGGTTCTGCTAATCCCCAACATATAAGTGCAAGCATATACAACATAAACGACACAATGGTTCAAGTTTATTAAGGGCAAGAAAAAGTAAAGTGTGCCATCAAGTTCGTGAGAGCTTTAATCACTAGTTTTCTCATAACAAGTTTAATTCGGAAGGTAAATAAAAACATGAATATACTTCGAATAGCAGTTGCTAATAGATAGGTATGGTGGGCTCTTTGGAATAACATTGGTTTAAGGAGTTGGATGCATGAGTGGAACTCATACTTGGTTACGAAGGCTAGCAAAAGACTGGGAGCGACAAACTAAGAGAGCAATAATGGCCATAATCATGCAGAGCGACAAAACATCATTAATTGAAGCATAAAGTGACATTACAAGTCGAAAACTAAAGGATCATCAAGGCTATGGTGACTTTGGATAGTCATAACATGGTGTGAGCATGCACCAAGTCAACCCAAATAAAGCATCAAAGGAGAATACCACGATACTATGCTTTAATATGCTAAAACAATGCATGATTCTTCCAAGGCACATTAAGCAATCTCAATTGTTTATAACATGCCATGCTACAGCAAAAATCACTAAGCATAAAGCCAAAACAATATCAAGCATGACATGATAAAGTCTAAATCATAGTCAAAAACAAGCTCCCTTTACACTACTTAAGCATGAACTTTCCTACCCTTTTCCAACACCAATCGACTTATTTGAAACAACTCACAAAGATAATAATCAATAAAGATCAGTGAGCTTGTCTCACAAATCCACAAAGAAGAACTAAAAAGTTCTAAGCTGAAAGGACAAGAAAACTAAGGCTAAACACAGTACTAGCAAAAGAGAACACTCACAGAACAATAAGAATGAAAACTAGAGTGTTCTAGGCAATGAAAACGGAGCGTGTATCTCTCCAAAAGAAGTTTGTTGGGATCCAACCAAATTATTTAAGCAAACTAAACAAAATAAAACTAAAAACAAAAACAGACGCTCCAAGAAAAACACAATTGTGCATGAAACAATAAAAACGAAGTGTCTAGAAATACCTAAGATTTTTATTGATGAACAAGGGGATGCCTTGGGCATCCCCAAGCTTTGACGCTTGTACTTCTTGGATATTTATTGCGGTGACACGCGTGGAATCCCCAAGCTTGAGCTTTAGTCCATTCTTCATCTCATTACATCATTCTCTCCATACACCTGAAATTTTTCTTTCATACAAAACTTCACACAAACTTTATTAGCAACATTAGTGCACTCAAGATAATAAGTCTTTGGGTTCATTTTCAACACCAATAAAACTTCCATTAAAACACAAGCTACTGTAGCACTTCCCTCAAAAATATCAATTCCCCAAAGAGAACTCAAAAAGGAATCAGCTAGAAGCAAATTCAAATAATGGCAGAAATCTGTCAAAACAGACCAGCAGGTAAAACCCAATTTTTCCGAAGACATTCTGTTGCTCAAATCGGAAAGTGTTGAACTAACGAAAGTTAGATAACAACCTGGGACAGAAGCACAAAATTTCACACCTCAAAACGAGATACAGAGATTTTACAAGAATTTTTACAGTGAAGAACAATAATCTGTTTTGGGATAGCAACTTTCCCAAGCATTACTTCTCTCTCATTAGAGGTTACTCTTGGCACAAAAAGCAAATAAAAAGGATAAGGAGATGTTATTACAGAGGTAATAACTTCCAAGACTGAACTAAAACTTTTGGGTTATCTCCCAATAAGTACTTTTCTTTAACGCCTTTAAGTTAGGCATGATAGTTTGAGAAGATGCTCACATAAGAAATACGAATTGAAGTAAAAGAGAGCATCAAGAAGAAAATTCAAAGCACATTTAAGTCTAACCCACTTCCTATGCATAGGAATCTTGTAAAGAGACAAGTCATGAAAGCACAAAGCAACAAACATAGTAAATAAAAACAAGCGCAACTTCAAGACTTTCAACATAAAGCGGGGAAACTTAATATTGTTGTGACACATAAAACCATGTTTCCCTCTCCCACAATAACTTTCAGTAGCAACATGAATAAAATTAACAATATAACTATCAAATAAAACATTCTTATCATGAGCCACATGCATATAATAATTATTACTCTCCACATAAACATAGTCATTCTTATTAATTGTAGTGGGAGTAAATTCAACAAAATAGCTATCATTATTATTCTCATGACCATAATCATCAAATATAGGAGGCATATTGTAATCATAATTAATTTTCTCCTCAATAGTAGGTGGACTAAAAATATCATATTCATCATTGTAATCATCATATATTGGAGGTATAGTATCATCAAAGCAAGTTTTCTCCTCTAAAGACGGGGGACTAAAAATATCATTTTTATCAAAACTAGCTTCCCCAAGATTAGACTTTTCCATAGCATTAGCAATAATGGTGTTCAAAGAATTCATACTAATAACATTGCTATTAGAACGCAAATAAAGTTCCATCTGTTTTTTAATTTTCTCTTCAAACACTTCATGTCCTAACTCAAGATAAATACTATAAAGCTCTCTAATTTTTTCGTTGTTTTCATTAAGCCTAACTAGTGAAAACAAGAAACAAAAAGACAAAATTGTAGAATCTAAAGGAAATAACTTCGAGCACTCACACCGGAGGATGTGAGTACCTTTTACCTTACCTCTCCGGCAACGGCGCCAGAAAATAGCTTGATGTCTACGCACTTCTATTCTTGTAGATAGTTGTTGGGCCTCCAAGTTCAGAGGTTTGTAGAACAACAACAAGTTTTCCCTTAAGTGGATCACCCAAGGTTTATCGAACTCAGGGAGGAAGTGGTCAAAGGTATCCCCTCTCAAGCAACCCTGCAATCAAGATACAAGAAGTCTCTTGTGTCCCCAACACACCGAATACACTTGTCAGGTGTATAGGTGCACTAGTTCGGTGAAGAGATAGTAAAATACAAGTGGTATGGATATAAGACAACGGTGCTAGAAAATAGCTTGATGGCATGGAAGAGACTAAAGGCAAACTGAAATAAAGATGGCAGCAAGCAAACATGTAACAGATCTAGTTGCAAACGGTGTTTTAATGCTTAGAAACAAGGCCTAGGGATCATACTTTCACTAGTGAACACTCTCATATAAATATATTATCTTCATGATACTACTCTGAACTACTCTCCGATTGGACACTCAAATCCATGGTAGGGCTATAACAGCACACCTCAAAGTCTGCTTTCCCCATCTAGATAACCCCACACTGTCATCTTGAGCACTAGATGGTTCCAACAAACACCACAATTCATAAAGACATCCAACTCCAAATATAACTCATAACAAGTATTTGTAATCTCTAGCCTAAGTGCCACCATGGTGTGCACGCTGTCACTTTCACACACATGGGGAGAGCAGAGATCTATTAAAGCACTTGAGTAGCAAGGTTGATCTACTTGATTACAAAGATCATGATCACAATATGATCATGCGTAGAGAGAGAGAGAGATGAACACATAGCTACCGGTAGAACCCTTAGCCTCGAGGAAGAACTACGCCCTCATCATCATGGGAATCAGCAACGGCGATGGAGATGGTGGTGGAGATCGATGGAGATGGCTCCGGGGGCACTTCCCTGTCCCAGCAGGGTGCCGGAATAGAGACTTTCTATCCCCCGAATCTCCCCTTCGGTAGCGGCGGCGCTGCGGAACTTTTCGTGGCTGGAGGCTTGACTCCTTAGGGTTTTTGCATCGGGAGGCATCTTATAGGCGAAGAGGCAAGGTCGGTGGGCGGCCAGGGGCCCACACCACCTGGTGGCGCGGCCAGGGTGGACCCGCGCCACCACATGGTGTGGGCGCCCTGTGGCCCCTCTCCGTCTCGTCTTCTGGCTCTGTGAGTCTTCCGGTAAAATATCAACTTTGGCTTTTGTCCCGTCCAATTCCGAGAATATTCATTTTCTGACTTTCCTAGAACCAAAAACAGTAGAAAACAGGCAGCTAGCACTATGGCATCTTGTTAATAGGTTAGTCCAAGAAAGTGTATGAAAAGTACTCCAAAGTTGGAACAAAACATAAGAAAGTAGATAAAACCCAAGCATGAAACATCAAAAATTATGGATACGTTAGCAACGTATCAACTGCTGAGATCTAATTCGAATACTCTCTCCTTCGCCCATATAACCACCATTTCTCTATCCTCAAATGCGCAGAGTAACCTTACTATATCTTTCCCACCATATGCCCATGATTTATCAAGGCCAAGGAGAGTATCCAACTCAACCTTTATATGAGGCACCCAAGCTTCCCATTTGCCTGTTGATGATCTTGCACCAGACCACGTGTGTAGACTGAAGTCTCTTATAACCACAAGGGCAACATCTCCATTATGCCCCTTAGAAATGACAAAATTGCGTTTGGAAATATCATGTGTCTCATGGGGGCACTTAATATAACACAGTTTTGTTGTCACGTTACCGAAGGCAATTATATATCTGGAGTTCATTGTTGGCCAGTACAAAATGTCTCCTATGAGAGTTGACGTCCTGCGATCAATCTTAGCCAGCATCTCAACATGTTCAATCTAGTCCTCCCATTTTCCTAACTCTGATGAATACATCTGCACCAGTGGTTGGTTACCATTGGTTACTATCCAAACAACCTAGAAATTGCTGCACCAGTGTGAAGACAATTGCCCATGATTTCTCGAACAGAGAATTGTGCCGCTATCATACTCACGTCTCCGCCAAATTGGTGGTTGTATCACTGTTTCACTTCCACTGATTGGATCCCAGGCCTTTATCATGTAAGACCCTTGCGGATAATGAAGTAACTCCCTACCATTGTGACATCCGAGTACATATGGTTTGTAGGCTTTATGTACTTCCACCAGCCTGTTCAGCTTCTGGAAGATGGATTGGTCAAGATTATGATCTGTTAAGAATCGAGTGTCCTCGGAGCTGTTGGTGAAAGACCCAAGTAACAACATTCCTCTGTTGTGTGACATGGTTAGCCTTTTTAAATCGTTGCTTCCCATGAAGTCCATCCAACATTTTTGGGCGACTAATGCCCTTAGTATACAGGATGGGTGCGGAGGAAGCCTAACAAGAATCTGACCAAATACATCGCCTGGCAAGTCGTTGATTGTTGCATATGTTCTTCCACCGAAGCTGGTACGATGATGCAAATAGCACAAGTGGATCATCAGAATTAAGTAAACAACACAATGCACAATGCACAACCCTAAAAAAAGAATTAAGTAAACACCACAATGCATCATACATTTTGACAGGAAAATTTATCATCGAAATTTCCTAAACTGCACCCATCTGAAAAACTACATAAAAAGCAGAGTCTGTCAACAAAATAACCTAAAAAGCACAAGGAATCAACCAGAGTAGTACGAAAGCACCACAAAATGCTTTAGCATGTCAGAAGTGCACAAAGGGAATGAAGAACTTTTTTTAGGTCACCGGGGAGGACAGAAAGGCCCCCACCTGAATTTTCTAGTTTTATCATAAAGAAGAGGAGAAAAAATGGACGCAGCTTCAGTGACTTGGTGAACCCAAGTCTCACGGTGACTTGCCCCAGGATCCACCTTCCATCTTAGATCAACCGTATGACAATAGTTCAGATTTTGAACTAAAAAGTAAAACTATTCGAAAAAAATTGACAAAAAATTAGTAAATCATCGGTGCCTAGGTTTGAATCCTGTGAAAGTTTCATCCCATTCGGATCACTAGTTTGTGATTAAATAGATTTTTATGTTCCCAGTACTACTAGTTTAAACTAATATCTAGAAAAAACCCTAGAGCAGAATACACAAAAGAGGGAGGAAGTCAGGGAGACAAAATCCAACACAAAACTAACAATGGGGTCGACGAGTTCTGAGCAGATGGAGCAGGCGCCGCCAACGAATGACGAGCCACAGCCGTTGACGCTGAATAAGCACGACCACGAGATGCCGCATTCCTAGCATCTCACGCAGCCGTCGCTTTGGCAGCAGCACCCAACATAGTCGAATTTGTTCCAGCAGCAGCCGACGAGGATTTCGACTGCGCCTCCACCGCTTTCCAAGCATCACTCAATACTGCCCAAAACTCTGATGCGGTACAAGCATCGACCTTCGCATCCGCTTCAAATGTATCCGCTGGTGCTGCTTCATCATCCACCTCTACTTTACAAGCATCCACCGACGCAGCAAATGCATCCGCCAACGCTGATTCCATTTCCTGTAAATGCCACAAGCTTATTTAGCTCCCAATGCCCCAAAAAATGCATTCTATCCTTCAAAAAACCCGTAATGGCTGGAGGTTGGGGACGTACATACTAGCAAACGGCGGTGCGGTAGTGTTCAATGGTGGAGCGGTGGGGACGGTCCGGTCGAGGGAGGGCGGCCAGGTGGAAAAGATGACGATGGGGTCGAGGGGCACACGACTGAGCTACCTCGAACTCGAAACAAACTTTCGCCCCACTATTTACTTTTATTTTTTGCAAACCCCGCCTTTTTTTGGGGGAAACCATGGCTGTATTAATAGTAGCAACCACACGACTGATACAAGTTTGTGCACTTGCGTTGCTCAGTTTCCCACGTACAGACATCAAGTTTGTGCACTTATTTGTGTGATACAATCAATTGCTAGGTAAAATATTCTAGGTGGTAGAAGCCTGCTCTTTCTATGACATCAAGATCTAGAGTTCAAACATCGACCTGAAATTCCATAATCTATAACTACAAGTTTTGGTTTACTACTAGAAACATGCTAAAAAATCACTCGCAACTAGCCTTAACATCATCATTAACAGATCTTAGAAAGAAAAAATTGAAAGATAAAAAACCACCACAAGTTCGAATAAGATGATTGTTGTTGCAAAATATAGTCACATAAAGCCAGGTCCAATATATATGTCATAATAGTACATCAAATATATAGATTCGTGGACACCACACACCAACAGAGCAAAAAAACAGTTATAGTTCCTGACTTAACAAATAGTCATCCTCACAAGAGACGCAAACCCTTCAAAAATGAAAGTAGAGCGGTCAATATAGTTTACATATTTCCTCATCTTTTGCAGGATCAGGACTGTATGGGCGTGGAGAATCTCGAATTTCTGTCAGGGTCTCATCTGCTTCTAGAGCCGAATTGAAAAGATTGTCAGCTTGCATTCCCACCTATTCCAATACCCGGTCGTACACCTGGCCAATCAGCTCGTTGCAATCCACATCAGGCAACTCGGGAACTAAGTTGTCATCCACGAACTTTTGAAAATCAATAGCAGCATCATGAGCAACTGAAATTTATGTATTCCATCCTGTAGTCAAATCAGCTATCCGCTTAGTGGATGTGGACACTTCTTCCTTCAGGCACCTAATCTGTTCGTCCTGGTGTTTCACTTTCTCTTGAAGGCACGAAATCATGTGTCTATGAGCTTTGTATTTCTCTCGGAGACGGGCAATTGTCAAATCCTTGTAGTGACCAGCACCATAACCCTATGAACAATATGAGTAAGGTGGAAACTGCACATAACAAATCCAAAATTAAACCAGATTCTCATTTCAAAAAAATAAACCAAATTCTCGTTTCACAATCCAAATTCAGCTGCACACATCGTGCAAGCTCCACAGTGGTACTGCAAATGGCAAAGAACCATCGAGGCATATTTCCCAAACATGGGAAACATAAGCAACATGAAAAGGGCCGTACTTCAGGGTTTGCCTTCTTAGTTCGCACATGAGCAGTCCTGGCCTTAGTAATAAGTGGCAACAGATTAGAATGACTTCGTTTCTGCAAATCATGATGCAACAAAAATGATCAGTATATTTTAGGGCACATTTTAAGTAATAAAGTGCTCTTTATCGAAGAAAAAAAATTTGGGGACAAATCATAGGTTATTGAAATTCCAGCAAACCAGCTTGATACATAAAAACAATTGTCACTCGATAATGCCTCCTCCACGAGTGGGACATGCGCATGATGCTAAATGAAATGCAGCAAAACCAGTAAATTTTAGGAAAGAACACATCAACTTCACAATACAAAGAAGGATACGTGCATTAATCTGATGCCAAGGATTGGGCGTGTTTCCCTTTAACGAACAATATAATTTAAAGAACTCGGCAATGCAGGACACCAGCAAACAACAATCTGTTTATGAACGATATGCAGCAAATTACATCTGCATTGTTCAGCAGAGGACCGTTCTATGAAATAAAGCCAGGGGGCAAGCTTCCCATCCTTAAAAGACTCTTCTTGGCAGCATATACTTACCTATTTTCAGTGGACCTTATAACTAATTCCATGGCTACATCCATGGTGATCCCAGCTTCCTAATGTGGCATATAGATCTACTATTTCAATAGAAATCACCTAAACAACCATCCGGATGGTTGCGGACTCACCTGAGATTACACTGATGCGATGGAAAGGTGGATGCTGCTAGGTAAAGAAGGTGCGCGACGGGGGAGGTGCACAAATGTGCAAAAATGTAGCGATACTCGTATATAGATAGAGATACCAGTAACACATAAACCAGATCAATTAGTAGTAACCACAAACTCCAGAAGGGTTGTAAGCTGACTGTCAACTACTCCCATATTAATTAACCTAGTGTAATTTAACGTGGCAGTACTATGAGATGGTGAGTACTAGTAAACAAAAGGGGATTACTTAATTATTAGTGGAATCTATAGCCAGCCACCAAAAGAATCATGAGCATGCTAAATATGTAGATTGCAGACCATACTTGGTTAAGATCCTAATGTCCAGCTCTAAATACACAAATCTATGAGCATTTATCCTATTTACGACTGAGTGTAGTGAGTTGGAGACATTCGTTAACTCTACAGCCATCTCCTCAGCATGCATCTGATGCTGCTCCTGCTCCTCCTCTTCGAGGTCATCGCGGATCTCGAGCTGTAACCACAGCGACATCATCGCGGGCTCCAGCGAAAGTGAGTGCGGTAGATCTACCCAGTGGACGAACATACAGCGCTCACATTCGTAGTTGCAACCCAAGAACCTGCGGCCGAAGTTTGTTCCCTCGAACGTGACGCGGCGACGGGGTGCTAGGGTGCAGCCGCACCAGAGCCAGAGATCTGCATCGGTAACGATGCCGTACCACTCCTTGTCTACCATTTGTGCCGGCATCTAAACCCAGGAAACATCATCAATCGAGACGGACATAATAGAGAAAAACCCCAAAAGGAGAGAACCCATAAGCTGAATTCGAGAAAATAAACTGAGACTGTGAACTCTGCCGTACTTACCCTAACCCGGCCGCCTTGCGCATCAAGATCCCCCATCGTTCTCCGGACCGGCATGACTGAATCCGCCGACATTGCTCGAAAAAAGAGCGCGTCTTCAAAGCCTAGCGCAGAGGATTTGTGGAGAAGGAAGAGGTAGGGGAGCCGGTCCTGACATTTGCTGGCTACTACTTCGTATTGGATTTAACTCGACCACTAATAACTGGGGCCCGTGCTAGAGAGCCCGTGGACCCCCAAACATCACTCACCTAGTTTGACTTGCATTACATGGAGTACTTTTGGAAAACAGATCAAAACTCAATAAGTAAATAAACCAAAGCCCCCCCTCTCTTTTTGCAAAAACCCATTACAAAACAGAGACGCTCACAAATGCGTACACACACTCACCCCTATGAATGCAGGTACGCACACCCTACACCTATGAGCACTTCAGAAAGACTGGATCTTGACACTGATCCCGCAGGGCTTGAGCTTGATGAAGTCACCATAGGAACCTCACTATATATTGACAGGAACGTCGCCTCTCACTACCCTAATAACCATCCTTCAAAGTCGAGCGCTGAGGCTTCGTGGTGAAGGAAGTGCTAGGGGTTGGAGCTCATATTGGTTGGCTTCTATGGGACGTAATTGAACCACTAATAATATGGCCCTCGATAGTGAGCCCATAGACCCTAGACACCAGTGACCATTACAATTACTTTGGGAATACCGAGCAAAACTTAATACAAACGGAAGGCCCATCTCTCTCATTTTTGCGAAAATCCACTACAAAACGCAGACGCTCACAAATGCATACACACACTCACCCCTATGAACGCATGAACGCACATCCCACCCCTATGAGCACCTGCGAAAGATTGTGTCTTCAGACTGTCCGGTGGGGGGCTTGAGCTTGACGAAGTCACCATAGGCACCTACTGCCCTTGTAACCATAGGGGAGTCAGAGCTAACATTCGTTGGCTGCTATAGGATATAACTAGACCACTAATAACAATGGGGCCCCACGGTAGTGAGCCCATTGGCCCCAGATATCAAAGCAAGCATGGTGTCAAGTCTTAAACATATATCTTAACAGTGGAGTGGGTAGTGCTAACAAAAATATTCTTCAAGGTGATTCTAGCGCTAGACTTATGTCTAAGAGAATCAATTGGGAGGGCCCACTATTCAGTGGATAACAGTCTATTTTTATTTTTAGCATGGTTGTGTGGACCCACTACAGTTCTAAACGCTGGACCGAAAGTAGTTTTCCTAGCTACTTCTAGACACTGCACACGCCCTTACTATACGTAGCTTAGAAATTTACTAACCTCATGTCTAAGAAAATTGTAGGTTGCTTTGAAAGTTTTTCAAAAAAGCTTTTGGAGGTACCCATCGAGGGGTCAATTAATATATCACAAAACACCAAGAGTTTTGACAATAGGTTTAACTTCTTGCTAAGATAGATTTTGTATCTTGACAATTTAACAAAATTAGGTCAAACTTGAGTTATAAGTAAGGGTGATATATATTGCTCTTGAATTAAATGTCTTTTCGGAGGTCTATAGGTGCATCTTGTTGTAGTAAAGAATTCCATCACTATGAGTTTCCTACTATCTCAGGAAAGAACATTCTCAATTTTCCGAGTGTGATGACGAGATTGTTCTTTCCCGTAAAGCAAGTCTGAAGAATATGGATCTGAATGACACACGAGGCAAGTTTTCAGACATATATTGTGGACCAACATGTTGTACTTATGATTTCCCATGTTTTATGAGTTCTCAAACTTCCTAGCTAACTTGACCCACTTGATTGATTTTATGCCGATTTATCGAAATTATTAGGTACAAATTGAACCGCGACAAGTAAATTGTAGGTTGCTTTGAAAGTTTGACGAAATATCTCTCTTGGAGGTACCCATATCTATCGGGGGGAGGGGTCAATTATTATATGGGAAACCACCAAGAGTTTTGATGATATATAGGTACGGTTCAACTTCTTACTAAGATTTTGCATCAATTTAATAAAATTAAATTACACTTGAGCTACAAGTAAGCATGATAGACTGCTCTTGAATTAAATGTCTTTTCAGAGCTAGATGGGTGCATCTTCTTATAGTAAACAATGTCGTCGGTGTGAGTTTCCAACTACGAGGAAAGGACATTCTCAATTTTCCGAGTCATGTCATGATCATTCTCTCCTGTAAAGGAAGTCCGAAGAATATTGATTTAAATAAATGCCATAAGCCAAAGTTTTCACACGCACACACACACACACGCACATACACAGGCACGTGCCACACTCATATATGTATGAAATGTGATTTAACGAACATTAAGTTGTTATTAACCAATAGTCTTGTTAGAGAAAAAGGCATACATTAAGTATATTAATAATAACTATCTAGAACATTGTGGAGTTTGCTCTAGATACTATTCAGTACGAATCCAACTACTCTGAACCATTGGATCTAACAGCCCAATGGACACGATTGGTACTATGGATCCAATTCAAAACTGCCTACCTAACTCCACCCACTTGAATGACTTTATGTCGATTTATCGAAAATAGGTCAGATTTGAACTTGTATAAGTAAATTTTAGGTTACTGTGAAAGTTCTACGAAAAAGCTTTTGGAGGTACCCATCGGGGGTCACAATTAATATATGAGAAAGTTCTACTGATAGTCTTTAGCACGATGAACACTAGTATGCACAATCCTCAAAACACATAGTACTTCATTACTCGGTTTAAGGGTCCTTGTGCTAAATGCACGAACTTGTTGGATGCAATTTTCATTTTTTATAAGGTCCTTAATGTAACTTGTACTTCCACCAACCGTGTTAACTCTCAAGAACCTCTCTCTTACGAGACCTACCATTAGATCAGCCATTCGCAGTACTTCTTATATTATCTTTATCTTTGTCTCTTATCTCTTACAATACCATACCACTACATATAGTGCAGATATTAACTTTGAACATTAATGTTGGATCAAGACTGGCAAATCCAAATAGCATTGCTAACCGTTGGATCTTCTTTTCTATTCTTAGCATCTAGAAAGATTCTACTGATAGTCTTTAGCACAATGAATGGTAGTATGCACAATCCTCAAAACACAGTACTTCATTGGTTAGTTTTAGGGTCCTTTGCTAAATGCATGCATGGACTTGGATGCAATTTTCATTCTTTATGAGGTCCTTGATGTAACTTGTACATACTTCCACCGACCGTGTTAACTCTCAAGCACCTCGCTCCTGCAAGACCTACCAAGGTTAACCGAAAATGTAACCGCCCCAATTATCACACAAACTAGACCACAGTTTCTTATACGTAATACCCAAGTTTTTAGTACTAGGATTCCTAGCTAACTTCACGCACTTCGGTGACTTCTTGTCAATTTAACAAAATTAAGTCAAACTTTAGCTACAAGTAAGTGTGATAGATTGCTCTTGAATTAATTGTCTTTTCGGAGGTAGATGTGTGCATCTTCTTGTAGTAAACAATGTCGTCGGTGTGAGTTTCCAACAATCAGGAAAGAAAATTCTGAGTTTTCTGAGTGATGACGAGATGATTCTTTTTCGTAACAAAAGTACGAAGAATATGGATCTCAATGCCATAATCCAAGATTCTAGACATATTATCTAGGTGGACCAATGTGTTTTACTTACGATTCCCATGTTTTATGAGTTTTCAAGGTTCCTAGCTGACCTCATCCACTTGTTGAATGACTTTATGTTGATGTATCGAAATAAAAGGTCAAATTTGAACTACAAGCAATAAATTGTATCTTGGTTTGAAAGTTTTATGTAAAAATATTTTGGGGGTACCAATCGAGCGGTCAGTTAATATATTAGTTGAGACTGTTCGACTTCTAGCTACTAAGATTTTGCCTCTTGAAAATTTTGAACCCCTTTTGAAAACGATCACATGAAATAAGGAGAGAGGGGAAATGATTTTTCTATTCTCTATGGTCAACACACAAGCTTGAGGTGCACCTTAGGCTTAAAGATACTTTATAGTTTCCACTATGTATAAGGTGAACCTTAGCAGATGCCACATACTAGGCCTTATTAAGGTGTGCTTTTTATCTATATATCTACTACTATAATGGAGCAGTTTTGAATTGGATCCATATATAGCACCAATCTTGACCGTTGGGTTGTTAGGTCCAATGGTTCAGAGCAGCTGGATTCGTGTTGAATAGTACCTAGAGCAAACTCCACCATGTCACCAACCCCAAAATTTCAATGAGCAGAAGGTTGTATTATCAATATGTGTAGATAGTTATTATTAATGGACTTAATTTATGCATTTTGGGGGTGGTGACACGATGGTTCTAGAACATGGTGGAGTTTGCTCTAGGTTTGTACTATTCAACACGAATCTAGCTTCTCTGAACCATTGGATCCAATGGCCCAACGGTCAGGATTGGTGCTATGGATCCAATTCAAAACTGCTCCACTATAGTAGTAGACATAGAGATATCTTATCTTATCTTATTATCTTACGACTATATAGTGTATGAATAAAGTTGAATATTGACCGTTGGACCAAGACCCGTGAATCCCAACATTTCCAGCCGTTGGATCTTCTTTTCCAGTCTAGCATCTAGAAGATTCTATTAATAGTCTTCAGCATAATGAATGCTATGCACAAACCTCAAAACACACTTCTCCATAATATTAGAATCTTCTCCCTCGTAGCTAATTTTTTTTGACTTCTACATGATCTTATCTTATCTTACCACTATATAGTGTATGGATAACTTTGAATGTTGACCATTGGATCAAGACTCGCGAATCCCAGCATTTCTAGCCATTGGATCTTATTTTCCATTCTAGCATCTAGAAGATTCTATTGATAGTCTTGAACACAATGAATGCACTATGCATAAACCTCTCAAAACACACTTCTCCATCATACTAGAATCTTCTCCCTCTTTTCTCTAGACCATGTTCCCAAAAATTTCTAGTGTTAGGTAGCTAATAATTTTTGACTTCTACACATGATGATACAAAGTACATGGACCAAATATACACCCATACTTTATAGATGTTGATCAAATTTATAATTTTTTGTGCTTTACCAATTATAATTTTATATAGTGATGAGATGTCATATGTTTACTATCTGAGCCTTATTAAGGTATGCTTTTTTACACAATGCGGAAGTAGTATATTTATTTGCTTAGACATATGGTCACCTTTGTCCACGTGGTGTACATGCTGAGAGAATTAAACGTTGGCAGGGGAAGAGGGCAGCAGCGAAGAGAAGTTGAAGGCGGTTCCATGTTAGAGAAGTTATGATGGGTTTCTGACATGAGGTACTCCTGTGGCCTTACAGTGTACACTCTACTATTAGTAAATTTCAGGACCTATGCACGCAAAACAAATTGTGTGTTTTCTCTCTCCTTCCCTATGCTCCATCTCTCCCCCTTTCCCCTACGCACCGGTCCGGTTGATCTCTCTCCCCTTGTCCATAGCATGGTGCTGCGCACATGTGCCTTGGTACGACGACTCTGTGTCTCTGGCGTGTTTGGAAGCCGTGCGTTGGTGCGGAGTAGGGACGAGGAGTACATAGGAAGGAAACCACTTTGGTCCTTGGCGGCACAAAATTTCAAACTTTTTCGGTTTTCGAAATTTTCACTTGCTTCCTAAACATCGGGAGGGAAGGTTATCCAAAAGATCGGCCAAACATCGGGAGGGAAGGAAATTTTGAACCCGTTTTGAACATTGACCATTGGATCAAGACTGGCAAATCCGAACTTTGAACATTGACCGTTGGATCAAGACTGGCAAATCCAAACTTTGCTAACCGTTGGATCTTCTTTTCCATTATTAGCATCTAGAAAGATTGTACCGATAGTCTTTAGCACAATGGACGTTAGTATGCGCAAACCTCAAAACACACACTTCATTGCTTAGTTTCAGGGTCCTTGTGCTAAATGCATGCATGGACTTGGATGCAATTCTCATTTTTATGAGGTCCTTGATGTAACTTGTACTTCCACTGACCGTCTTAACTCTCAAGCACCTCGCTCCTACGAGAACAACCATTAGATCGACCATTCGTGGTACTTCTTATCTTATCTTTATCTTGTCTTATCTCTTACAATATCATACCACCATTGTATAGTGTACGAATTAACTTTCAACATTGACCGCTGGATCAAGACTACCAAATCCAAACATTGCTAACTGTTAGATCTTCTATTTTCCCTTAGCATCGAGAAAAATTCTATTGATAGTCTTTAGCACAATGAACGCTAGTATGCGCAAACCACAAAACACACACACACTTCATTATTCAGTTTTAGGGTCATTGTGTTAAATGGATGGACTTGGATGCAATTTTCATTTTTATGAGGTCCTTGATGTAAGTTGTACTTCCATCGATTGTGTTAACTCTCAAACACCTCTCTCCTATGAGACCTACCATAGTTAAAAGAAAATGCAACCACCCCAATTATCACACAAACTGGATCAACGGTTTCTTATACGTAATGCCCAAGTTTTTAGTACTAGGATTTTTCAAGCTTCGTCCTAGCAAACTTTGCACACTTCAGTGACTTCTTGTCGATTTAAAGAAATTAGATAAAACTTGAGCTACAAGTAAGCGCAATAGATTTCTCTTGAATTAAATGTATTTTCGTAGGTAGATGGGTGCATCTTCTTCTAGTAAACAATATCGTCGGTGTGAGTTTCTAACTATAAGGAAATAAAATCCTCAGTGTTCCGAGTGATGACGAGATGGTTCTTTTATGTAAAGAAAGTCTGAAGAATATGAATCTCAATACCATATGCCAAGCTTTTAGACATACTAGCACAATGCCCGCGCGTTGCTGTGAGAGAACAAGTTTGTTGACCTAGCAAAATTTGTACTCCTTCCGATACATATTAATGTTCTCAGATTTGTCTAGATTCGAATGAGCTAGATATATCCGAATCTAAAAACATTAATTTGAATAGGAGGAAAGTAGCAAATTCAAGTTCAACATTGCAAACTATTATCTATCCTTGAGATAGTTAGCTAGCAGTGAGAATCCATTCATCTACTTACTTGCTAGCCAGCGTGCGTCCGGTGTAAGTCAGCTGCTGCTTGGTTAGCATGTGCGAGTCTAGTTCGGCCAGATGATCTGTCGATCCATCTCTCGGCGTGTGTCTGCCTACCACGACGAGAAGCACTGGTGGCCAGAATGGGATACGTGCGGAGGCCGCTAGGCCATGCACCGCAAAACTCACGCTACGCACCTAGCCACCAACACACACATGCACGCGGTAGTACACCACCCCCGCTGCCACGCGGGCAACCACTCACCGCAACGCACCCAGGCACTCGCGCGGGGGGGGGGGGGGGGGGCACACGATCGATCCCCATCGCCCTCCGGTTCAGCTCTCACCGAGCTCCCTCTCTGTCCCTAAACCTCGCCGCCATTCGCGCTCTCACGGACACGCACACGAGCGCTCCCACGGATCTCATGCCATCTCCAATCTGATGCCCTCCTCTCCTCTACCTCGATCCGCGACCCGCCACCGTCGCCGTCTCGATAGCAGCGTATCCGCCTCCTCAAGTCCCGCTCAATTAGCCAAAGCAGCTAGCGGCGCTGCTAGTTCAGCGCTCCGTGAGCGTTTCTCGTCCTGTCTCGAGCTGGTCCACCATCTCGTCTTTATGTCACCGTGCTCTTTTGATTAGCTCACTGATTACAGGCAACCTACAAAAGTATATAAACAGGTTAAACTCGTTGTAAAGTACTCACTTTGTTCCATATTACTCCGCGCGTTACTGTTCATCACGCAAAACAAGGCGGTCCATTTCTCTTTCATTTTTCATCAAAAAATTCTATGATTTTTGGAATGGGTAGAATAAACACGGAGCTACACATCCCAAAAAACCGAGTAGCGAAAAGGTGAAAAATGAGAGAGAAATTGGCCACCTCGTTTTGCGTGCACTGTAGCACCGCACACACTAAACTAGAACAGAGGGAGTAGCAAGGTGGGATTATTCAAACTGACTATTTGCTAGCTCGACGGACGGATGGAATTTATGGTGAGCCGGGCGCGGATGCAAACGCGGGAGCCAATTGGGCTGTATATACTTCTTCTCATCGGCCCATACGTAGCTATCTCTTTTTATGATTTATGATTTGGTGGCGTGGTGGGTAATATCCCCGATTTGATTGGGGCAAATTGGTTCGGAAAAGTGTTGGATTAGGAGAAACAATCCGTTATTTATTATTAGGTATAGATAGCAATAGCAAAATGCCCGCGCGTTGCAGTGAAAGAGCTAGGTTGTTAACCTTTTAGGTTTCTTGAATAAAATAATACTCCCTCCGTCCCAAAATAGATGTCGTAAGTTTGTCAAAATTTGGATGAATCTATATACTTCCGACATCTATTTTGGGACGGGGGAGTATAATATGTTTTCTATATATTTTCTTTCTCCAACCCCCTCTTCCTCTTTCTTGGCATGCTTCTCTTTCATCTACTCGTGAAGTGCACGTCGCTATCGTCTCTGGCTAGCACCATCATGTTTAATTATCCCACGCATTTAGTTTATTATCAGCCTATACAATCCCTCACAATCAGTCCTGTTCAATTAGACAGCCCATAGCTTCCTTTAAATCAGCACACAATCCCTCTGCTTAGTTGCTACTTGTTTTCATTTTTCCCTTTAATCTTGTTGATAATATAAAATGGTGTCTAATGCAACAGGGTGGGACTAAACAGGAGGGTACCAAGTTTAATTACACGGTCAAAGCAAGCTGGGTCAGGCCTTGCAATCATGCTCGAGATAAAATCAAACGAAGCGTGATAGTTTTGATAAAAAAAATGGGCTAGTGTGAGCGGACGGGCACCCATATCAATTCGCCTTATCCATCCACTCCAGCTAGGCAATAGGGGGAAATGTGTTCAACAAACGTATCGACCAAGTCGGTCGCCGGTGCCACCGAGCCGCCATGCTGGACGGCTACTCCTGTAGCGTGCTCTAACCACCAGGATTTGGCGCCCCATTGGTCACTACTCCCGCGCTGGTCCTAGGGGCATGCCACTGGTTGCAGGATGAGAGAAGGATGATAGGGGAGTTGCTCAGTGGTCGGAGGACCGCGGCTGGAGGTTTAGGAGGAAGAAGGTGAGGGTAGGGAGTGTGCGTGTCCACCAGTGGAGAAGGGGCAGGAGGTCTCCGTCGGTAGAGAAGGAGGAAGGGGAGAGGATTCGTTGACCTTTAGTCGACCCATTTTTGACTCAGCGGTGGCAATAGCCCGTAATACATCTGAACTTGAGGGGCAAAAGCGTCTAAAAAATATTGGACGATAAGAATCAATCCATCCTTTATTTAACAAAAAATGCCCGTGTGTTGCACTGGGATATAAAAAAGCTACGGAACAAAAAAAAATCCTGACAAAGCGCATGCCAGATGATGCCATTGGCCGACCATATTTGTTTGGGAGGACAAAATCACCAGTGGCATCCACCACTCACTTTTCTCCTTTGATTATGCACCATACGCTCAGGCTCCCTTTGGGCGACACAACTCCTTTAATCTTGCACCAGCAAACCACCCAGCCCATGAATTCACCTCATTTAATTAGCTCACATCAGATATCATGTCGACTTGCTGATACTCTAGGCAACTTGCAAAGGTATATAAACCGGTGGGGTTCCATATCAGAGAGCAGTGTGGGACTAAATATGTGTGTCGTACTAGGTGTACCATGTACGGCAATAGAAGCAAGCCATACCGTGGGCCCTAGCTAGGCCATGCACTTGGGTAATTGTGAATCGAATCTAAGAGGGCCGATTGACACATGCAGCTTGGGTTTGCACCAGAGCGTATGCTTCATGCACATAGGAAGAGCCTAGCACGGTGCGCAAGAAAAGATGGGGCCATATCATGCAACGGCCCATCGGCAGCACGTAGAGACAATCGAACAAACAGACACCGATATGCTATTGTTATTTGTCGAGAGTAGGAAACGGCTCGATCATCAATGAAAAAAAGAACAAACCGGTAACTCATTTATGGGTGGTAGAGCGGGTAATATCCTCGAACCGGTTGAGGCAAAATCATCCAAAAAAGGTATTAGACCGGGAGAAACAATCCGTCTTTTATTATTAGGTATAGATTTAGTGGACCAACGTGTTTTACTTACGATTCCCATATTTTATGAGTTTTCAAACTCCCTATGTAGCTAATTAACTTTGCCCACACTTGAATGACTTCATGCCTATATTTATGAAAATTTGGTCAAACTTGAACTACAACAACTAAATTATTGTAGGTTGCTTTTAAAGAATTACAAAAAACTTTTGGAGGTGTACCCATGGGGGGCTCAGTTAATATATCACAAAACAACCGAGAGTTTGGACAATAGGTTTTTAACTCATTTCTAATTAAAATTTTGCATCTTGATAATTTAACGAAAAATTAGCTCAAACTTGAGCTACAAGTAAGCGCGATAGATTTTTCTTTAATTAAATGTCTCTTTGGAGGTAGATGGATGCATATTCTTCTTGTAGTAATCAGTACCACCGGTATGAGTTTCCAACTATCCGGAAAGAACATTCCCAATTTTCCGAGTGAAGATAAGATTATTGTTCATTTTCGTAAACAAATTCCGATGGATATGGACCTGAACGCCACAAGCCAAGCTTTCAGACATATATAATGGACCCTCTGATGGCCCAAATATATTGAGCTTGTTGGGAAACCCCAAGAGGAAGGTATGATGAGTACAGCAGCAAGTTTTCCCTCAGTAAAAAACCGAGGCTATCAATCCAGTAGGAGCAAGGAAACACCCCAAAGGTGTAGCTAGCTGAAAGTTGGCAGGACGCACTACCGGTGCAAGCAGCAACATGGAGACCTGCACAACACAACCACAGAACTTTACCCCAACTTGCGATGAGGTTGTCAATCTCACCGGTTTTGCTAAAAACAAAGGATTAAACATATCGAATGGAAGGAAGTAATAGTTTGCAGAAAGTAAACACAAAGTAGTAAACAATTTATAGATTGAATGTAAAAGAAAAGACCGGGGTCCATAGTTCACTAGAGGTGGCTCTCCTTCAGATAGATAACATGCTAGGTGAACAAATTACAGCGGGGCAATTGACAAACATCGAGAAAGCAATACAAGCATATACTAATCATCTTGACTCCTTTGGAACTTGATTGGGGATTACAACATTATACATAGACCGCCATCCAACTGCATCTATGACTAATAATCCACCTTCAGGTTATCATCCGAACCCCCTCCAGTATTAAGTTGCAAGCAACATATTATTTCTTTACGAATTTCGTGTAATGTAAACAATACGATTGTTCTATGAACAAAAGATTGTTGTTTTCTCCCTAGTAGCAACAGCACATCTAGTACCTTAGAGATTTCTGTCACTTCCCCAGATTACCAGAGGCATGAACCCACTATCGAGCATAAATACTAACTCTTGGAGTTGCTAGCATCTACTTGGGCAAGATAGCTACTAACAACGGAAAGCAGGCAAGATCACAAATATAAAAGACATGATAGAATCAATAATCAATCTGAAATAGCATATCAATATCCATCAGATCCCCGCAAACACAACATGCATAATTACAAATAGATGATCTTGATCATGAACGGAGCTCACAAGATCTAGACATGAAAGCACAAAGGAGGAGAACCAGCCATCTAGTTACTACATGGACCCACAGTCTAGAGATGAACTACTCACAGATCACACCGGAGGCTTGCATGATGATGAAGAAGGCCTCCAGGGTGAATTCGCCTCTCTGGCAGGGTGCCAGGAAGAGCTTCAGATCCCACCCGATCTAGGGATGGAGACGACTGTGGCTACAGACTCTTTTGTGGATTTTTGATCGGGTACTTAAGGTTTTGCTCTCGAAGGCAATATATAGGCAGAAGGAGAGGCCGATGGGTGCTGGGGTCGGCCAGACCACCCTCTGGCGTGGGCTAGGCCTGGCCGCGCGGCCAGGTGGTGTGGTCGGCCCCTAGCCCTTCTCTGTCTCGTATTTTGGCATCAGATGTCTTCCGTAAAAATAGGCACTTTGGCTTTTGTCCCGTCCAATTCCGAGAATATTCATTTTCTGACTTTCCTGGAACTAAAAACAGCAGAAAACAGGCAGCTGGCACTGTGGCTCTTGTTAATAGGTTAGTCCAAGAAATCATATGAAAAGTACTCCAAAGTGTGGAGAAAACACAAGAAAGTAGATAAAACCAAGCATGGAACATCAAAAATTATAGATACATTTGCAATGTATCAACATCCCCAATCTTAACTCCTGCTCGTCCTCGAGTAGGTAAGTGATAAAAAGAAAGAATAATTTTTGAGGTGACATGCACCATCATAAACTTGATCAAAGTATCTGTAAAACATTCAAAGATGGGATCATAGTACTTCAATCATAACATGAAAGACAAAGTTCTAGCAATAAGACAAAGAAACTATGATGCAACATGAAAAGGCACAAACAAAAGATTTATGAATAAGAATGCTTTGCAAGACGTTTGTTTGTTTCACATAAAGAAAACATAGCATAATAGTATTCAGCTTGTCCCTCATAGAGTAGCAAATATAAATGCATAGGGCACCTTCAAAGTTCATAAGAGTGACTAGATACAAATAGTTTAAAACAAGCAATATCAAGTTACGCATCAATCAACTAGTCTTGGGACAATGCACATATAACTAAGAATGGCCACTATGCTCTCAAAGTAGGTGCATAAAGGTAGAAGGTGGAGACTCAATATAATGGTGGAAGAAAGGCCTTCATAGAAGGAAGTAGGAATTCAAGTCTCATAAAGAGCTTCCAAAAATTATGGTACTTATAGCTTTCAGCTCTCATTGCCCCTATCATAAGCAGCTTGAAGTGATTAAGGTTAAAGTGAACAAACTATGGTGTAAATGCTTGACGAAGTATAAGTTATAAATCTCATGCCCCTTAATACGAGGGCCGCTCCTCATGATACTCAAGTTTAGTCACCGGTAAGTTCTTATCATCGTAAGTCCATGTGTATTATAAAGAACCACCAACGGGGTACCCCTTGCCCTATGATATGGAAGAATCCCCATATCAAAATGACAAGGCAAGCAGACAACGAGCATCTCAACAAATCTTCTTATTTACCATGGGAATATGGTGCTTTTTTCTCTCTTTCCTTTTTTCATAATCTCATTTTTTTTATCTTTTTCTCTTTTTCTCAATATAGGACTCTTTTTTTATAAGAAGAATCCTTCATAGACAGCTCATTATGGTTACGTTGCAGGTTTCCACCATGTCAGCATGGATTAGCCCAGTGGCCCAGGCGTTTCTCTAACACATATACATAACTCCATGGACTTACAAGCTCCCCTTTCATTTCACACCGACGACATCCATAGACAAAAGAGCATGATATCAACTAGGTACAAAGTACCCGTGCAATGCTGAAAGCGTTCCCCATGAAAGCATGGTTCTGCTAATCCCCAACAAATAAGTGCAAGCATATATAACATAGACGACACAATGGTTCAAGTTTATTAAGGGCAAGAAAAGTAAAGTGTGCCAGCAAGTTCGTGAGAGCTTTAATCACTAGTTTTCTCATAATAAGTTCAATTTGGAAGGTAAACAAAAGCATGAATATAAGTGGAATAGTGTAAGCTAGTAGGTAGGTATGGTGGACTCTTTGGAATAACTTGGTTTAGGGAGTTGGATGCATGAGTGGAACTCATACTTGGTTGTGGAGGCTAGCAAAAGACTAGGAGCGACAAACTAAGAGAGCAATAATGACCATAATCATGCAGAGCGACAAAACATCATTGATCAAAGCATAAAGTGATACTACAAGTTGAAAAATAAAGGATCATAAAGGCTTATGGTGACTTGAGATAGTCATAACATGGTGTGAGCATGTGCCAAGTCAACCCAAATAAAGCATCAAAGGAGAATACCACTATACTGTGCTTTAATATGCTAAAACAACGCATGATTCATCCAAGGCACATTAAGAAATCTCAATTGTTTATAACAAGTCATGCTAAAGCAAAGAATACTAAGCATAAAGCCAAAACAATATCAAGCATGGCATGACAAAGCATAGGCCATAGTCAAAAAGAAGCTCTTTTTACCACTTAAGCATGAGCTTTCCTACTCTTTTGCAAACCAAACTAAACTATTTGAAAACCAATGTATGAAAGAGGGGGTCCAACTAATTTATTCAGAAAACTAAGAAAACCAAGCAAACGAAAAACTAAATTGAAAACGAAAAAGAAGACGCTCCAAGAACAACACAATTGTGCATGACACAATAAAAATGAAGCATTTGGAAGAAACCTGTGATTTTTATTGATGAAGAAGGGGATGCCTTGGGCATCCCCAAGCTTTGACGCTTGTACTTTTTGGATATTTCTTGGGGTGACACGCGTGGCATCCCCAAGCATGAGCTTTAGTCCATCCGTCATCTCCTTACTCATTCCTTTCATACACCTGAAAGTTTTTTTTCATACAAAACTTCACTCAATCTTTATTAGCAACATTAGTGTACTCAAGATAATAGCTCTTAAGGTTCAGTTATAACACCAATAAACTACCATTAGAACACTAGCTACTGAAGCACATCTCTCAAAAAGCTCAATTCCCCAAAAGAACTCAAAAAGGAACGAACAAGAAGCAAATGCAGAAAATGGCAGAAATCTGTCAAAACAGACCAGCAGGTAAAGACGAATTTTTTCGAAGACCTTCTGTTTCTCAAATCAAAAAGTGTTGAACTAATGAAAGTTAGATAACAACCTGGGGCAGAAGAACAAAAAATCATGCCTCAAAAGGACGTACAGAGATTTTACACGAATATTTACGGTGAAACACGAAAATCTGATTCGACACAGCAACTTTCCCAATCATTACTTCTCTCTCATTAGAGGCTATTCTTGGCACAAAAAGCAAATAAAAAGGATAAGGAGCAGTTATTATTGAAGTAATAACTTCCAAGACTCATCTAAAACTTTTTGGGTTATCTCCCAATAGGTACTTTTCTTTAACGCCTCTAAGTTAGGCATAAGAAGCAAGAAAAAGAATCAAGTGTTCTCAAATGGAGAAGCATTAAAACCAAATTTCTTACCCTTACCTCTCTTACTTTTATTCTTAACCTTGGGAAAAATATGATTGTTTGGTGTAGAATAAAGGTGCATGGTCCCCTTTCCCACATCTATTATTGCTCCAAGGATTTCTAATAGGGACCTTCAAAGTGTAATTTGTCCTTTTCCTACACATTCAATAACAAGATAATCAGTAGAAATCATTTTCTCAAGGATCTTTGTAAACACTCCTTCAGCTATTCCAATAGGTAATATGGTAGCATCATTAGCAAGATATATTTATTTTCCTCCTTCAGTAAGCCCCCAAAGATTCAAATATTCATAAATATCTTTGGGCATAAGACAAAATTCAGACATGATATCACAGCGGGCTTGAAAAGTTTCAGTATTTATATCAATCTTTACTGTGGGGAGCCACTTTGATGGTTCAAAATTTATTGGAACATAATTATGATGCTCCCTAAGCGTATTATAGCAATCTTTTAATCTAGCAATGTTAGTCTCAAGAGTGTTCAATCTAGCAAATATGCTTGCGAAAGAAATATCAGTTTGGTTAGGCAAGTTATAAGTAAGGATCAATTTCTTTATAGCATTAATAGAATCATCCTCATTACATTGGAGGAAATCTCCTCCCACAACAGCATCTAAAGCATATCTATAGCAAAGAGAAATTCCATGATAAAAACTGCTAAGGAACAAGATTTGAGTCATTTTAGGCTCAGTTTTTTCATGTAGATCAAAGATTCTAGATGAAGCTTCCTTGAAGATCTCCTCAATTCCTTGTTTAAAAGTGAAAATCGTTTCCTCAGGTGACATAGTGACTGGAGCAAGGCTAGACATAATGACAACCTAAGATAGGAGCTAATTTTTTTGTCTTTTCAATAACAAAACAAGCAAACAAAGCAAAAAGAAACTAAGCATAACAAAAATAAAAAAGTAAAGAGATTGGTTATGAGGGACTCCCCTTGTGAAGATGTCCTTGACTCCCCGGCAACAGCGCCAGAAAAAAGTTGTTGATGGCCCAAATATATCGAGCTTGTTGGGGAACCCCAAGAGGAAGGTATGATGAGCACATCATCAAGTTTTCCCTCAGTAAGAAACCAAGCTTATCAATCCAGCAGGAGCAAGGAAACACCCCAAAGGTGTAGCTAGCTAAATGTTGGCAGGGCGCACTACCGGTGCCAGCAGCAACGTGGAGACCTGCACAACACAACCACAGATCTTTGCCCCCAACTTGTGATGAGGTTGTCAATCTCACTGGTTTTGCTGAAAACAAAGGATTAAACATATCGAATGGAAGGAAGTAATAGTTTGCAGAAAGTAAACACAAAGCAGTAAACAGTTTGTAGATTGTATGTAAAAGAAAGGACCGGGGTCCATAGTTCACTAGAGGTGGCTCTCCTTAAGATAGATAACATGCTGGGTGAACAAATTACAGCGGGGCAATTGACAAACATCGAGAAAGCAATAGAAGCATATACTAATCATCTTGACTCCTTTGGAACTTGATTGGGCATTACAACATTATACATAGACCGCCATCCAACTGCATCTATGACTAATAATCCCCGTTCACGTTATCATCCGAACCCCCTCCAGTATTAAGTTGCAAGCAACACATTATTGCTTTACTAATTGCGTGTAATGTAAACAATACGATTGTTCTATGAACAAACGATTGTTGTTTCTCCCTAGTAGCAACAGCACATCTAGTACCTTAGAGATTTCTGTCACTTCTCCTTATTACCAGAGGCATGAACCCACTATCGAGCATAAATACTAACTCTTGGAGTTGCTAGCATCTACTTGGGCAAGATAACTACTAACAACGGAAAGCATGCAAGATCACAAATATAAAAGACATGATAGAATCAATAATCAATCTGAAATAGCATCTCAATATCCATCGGATCCCCGCAAACACAACATGTAGAATTATAAATAGATGATCTGGATCATGAACGGAGCTCACAAGATCTAGACATGAAAGTACAAAGGAGGAGAACCAGCTATCTAGAAACTACATGGACCCGTAGTCTAGAGATGAACTAGTCACGCATCACACCGGAGGCTTGCATGATGATGAAGAAGGCCTCCAGGGTGAATTCCCCTCTCCGGTAGGGTGCCGGGAAGATCTACAGATCCCTCCCGATCTCGGGATGGAGACGACGCTGGCTACAGACTCTTTCATGGATTTTTGATCGGGTACTTAGGGTTTTGGTCCCGAAGGGAGTATATAGGCGGAAGGAGAGGCCGAGGGGGTGCTGGGGTCGGCCAGACCACCCCCTGGCGCGGGCCAGGCCTGGCCGCGCGGCCAAGTGGTGTGGCCGGCCCCAGCCCTTCTCTGTCTCGTATTCTGGCATCAGATGTCTTCCGGAAAAATAGGCACTTTGGCTTTTGTCCCATACAATTCCGAGAATATTCATTTTTTGACATTCCTGGAACCAAAAACAGCAGAAAACAGGCAGCTGGCGCTGTGGCTCTTGTTTATAGGTTAGTCCAAGAAATCATATGAAAAGTACTCCAAAGTGTGGACAAAACACAAGAAAGTATATAAAACCAAGAATGGAACATCAAAAATTATAGATACATTAAAAATGTATCACCCTCATGTTGTACTTATGATTCCCGTGTTTTATGAGTTTTCAAACTTATTCATATAGCTAACTTTTCCCACTTGAAATTGATTTTATGTTGATTTATTGAGATTAGTTGAAATTTGTACTATAAGTAAATTGTAGGTTGCATTGAAAGTTTTACGATTTTTGGAGGTAACCATTGGGGGCTGATTTAATATATCACAAACCACCACCGATAGTTTTTACAACAAGTTCAACTTCTTGCTAAGATTTTGCATCTTGACAATTTAACAAAATTAGATCTAATTTGAGCTACAAGTAAATGCAATAGATTGCTCTTGAGTTAACTGTCTTTTCGGAGGTAGACTGTAACACCCCAAAACTTCAAATCAAGTTTATCAAGTTCTAATTACCCAAAGTTAGGGTTAACAAAAACTTTTATTACAAATTTGAATATGAATGCATGTGTGTTTTGCATTAGTGTAGAATTGATTGAATTTGCCATGCTTGATTGCTACAAATGATGATAAATGGTTTAAAGATGAATGCTACATCATCTAGGACAATTACAAACAAAATCAAAAGAAAAATAAATCAAATATGACTTAAATAACCAAATGGTCATTTTGACCAAAGTTAACCACTAGAAGAGAAATTCTAATAGAAACAATTCCACTTCTTTTCACCCCTTGCTAGACCAAGTAAAAGTGTATCAAGGCCCACTTTACAAACTTACAAAAACATTGTCAACACCCGGATTTTTAATCCCAGATGCCTGTTATGTCATCCATCGCAATCCCAGGATTACCATTTTTGTGAGAGATAACAAATTGGATATCATAGTACATCATCCATTACAAACCATACATAAGGTCTTACACAAATAAGGATCTCATGATCCAGTCATAATACAACAAGCAACGGAATAAAAGATAAGCGTAGCGGTGGGGTCCATCTTCAGGGGCACAAGCAATGCTGACGAAGGCAGATAGTCCTAGTTATCATAGCCATCCTGCTGGCCATTATCTTGGTAGTCTCCTTCATAGTATGGCCATGAAAATAGCCAGGGACAAAATCCATGAGTACTCTTTAAGTACTTGCAAACTACCACTAACAAGTAGTATAATTCTAAATTAAAGTGTTAACTCTAAGTTTAACTATCAAGTTAAGTTTGAAACCTAAGCTGAGTTCAGAAACAAAGAAAGATAAAATAAAGTTCTAGAATCACTTAAGTTGGGAAGCTAGTGTCATAGTCACAACCCTGTTGTGGTCAAGTCAAGATTCACCATTCATTTCATAAGTTATTTTGAAAACATCTGACAACGAAACAGTATGGCCATTCCAACTGTCCATAACCGCGCACGCGGCTATTCGAATAGTTTGAGACTGCAGAGGTGGTACACTTTCACCACAAGATTCGATACATCCGTCAGGGGTAACCCTGAATCATCACACTTAGTATGCAGATAATCAAACATAACCTTTCCTTTGCACACCCTAGTATAAGCACCTCTCCTATGAACATGGCCTCCCAACCATGACCGTCTGTCATCTTGGGCACTGCATAGGTGGACAACATTGAGAGGTAGCCTCAGCTCAAACCTCCCCGCGAGGGAAATAATACTAATGCATATAAACTTCCGGCTAAGCCTTACCCAATTCAGGTATTGTGGTTGTATGGTAAATTTGGAATGATATCACATCCGAATCCAACCATCAGTTTTGTAAAGGGGGTTAAGGCTCATGTCCCAACATTTTCATCATCATCAACCATTTGTGTTTATCACACATGTCAAAACGTCTCAATAGAATGACTCGTCATTCCAAGGTTTTCATAATTCTTTTTCACCAAGTGCTCCCATCTAAAATGACTTAAGTTTTTAGCTAACTCTAAACTACTAAGTTAAGAGTGTTCACTAAGGTGGAGAGATGGGATCAATCTCATGCCACAGAATGACATCTAAAGTTATCTAAATAGGTCAAGTTGTATACTCTTTATGTTACCTTCAAAACAAGTAAAGGACTTTGGTAAAGTAAAGGAAGTAAAGCTTGAAAATAATACTTGGGGTAATTAATAGTCAAAGTGGTATAACAAAAGCATGCTTAAAGCATCTTTGCTCAATTATTTAGCTTAATTCTAGCTTGCTAAGCATTATACTTGCAAGTGTTAGCTTGCATTGTTAATGGTGGCTTAACTTGAGCAGTGCAGTGGTTGAAGTTTTCTTCCTCCTCTTGATAGAACTCCTCCTCCTCGAAAGCTTGATCGGTACTATCGTCTATAAATACATATGGAGTACACAATCACCAAACAATACTTAACTAGTCTAATTAGCACTCTAAGGCACACATTTGATGATCTATTATCATCACAAGCATCACAAGTTTTATTAACTAGTTTCATTCAGAAACAAAGAAAGATAAAATAAAGTTCTAGAATCACTTAAGTTGGGAAGCTAGTGTCATAGTCACAACTCTGTTGTGGTCAAGTCAAGATTCATCATTCATTTCATAAGTTATTTTGAAAACATCTGACGACGAAACAGTATGGCCACTCCAACTGTCCATAATCGCGGACGCGGCTATTCGAATAGTTTGACACTCTACATAGGTGGTACACTTTCACCACAAGATTCGATACATCTATCAGGGATAACCCTGAATCATCATACTTAGTATGTAGATAATCAAACATAACCTTTCCTTTACACACCCTAGTATAAGCACCTATCCTATGAGCATGGCCTCCCAACCATGACCATCTGTCATCTTGGGCACTGTATAGGTGGACAACATTGAGAGGTAGCCTCAGCTCAAACCTCTCCCATGAGGGAACTAATACTAATGCATATAAACTTCCGGATAAGCCTTACCCAATTCAGGTATTGTGATTGTACGGTAAATTTGGAATGGCATCGTATCCGAATCCAACCATCAGTTTTGTAAAAGGGTCAAGCCTCATGCCTCAACATTTTTATCATCATAAACCATTTGTGTCTCTCAACACATGTCAAAACATCTCAATAGAATGACTCATCATTCTAAGGTTTTCTCAATTCATTTTCACCAAGTGTTCCCATCTAAAGTGACTCAAGTTTTTATCTACTCTAAACTACTAAGTTAAGAGTGTTCACTAAGGTGGAAAGATGGGATCTATCTCATGCCATAGAATGACATCTAAAGTTATCTAGATAGGTCAAGTTTTATACTCTTTATGCTACCTTCAAAACAAGTAAAGGACTTTGGTAAAGTAAAGGAAGTAAAGCTTTGCAAATAATACTTGGGGTAAGTAATAGTCAAGGTGGTATAACCAAAGCATGCCTAGTGCATCTTGCTCAGATTATCTAGCTTAATTCTAGCTTGCTAAGCATTATACTTGCACGTGTTAGCTTGCATTGTTAATGATGGCTTGCCTTGTGCAGTGCAGTGGTTGAAGTTTTCTTCCTCCTCCTCTTGGTAGAAGTCCTCCTCCTCGAAAGCTTGGTCGGTACTGTTGTCTATAAATACATACGGAGTACACAATCACCAAACAATGCTTAACTAGTCTACTTAGCATTCTAAGGCACACATTGAATGATCTATTATCATCACAAGCATCTCAAGGTTTTATTAACTAGTTTCATTCTTTTTATTTGAGAAAAGAAATTTCTACTCATTGAAAAATTACTAAGATTTCATATTCACCACTTAAAATATGGGATCATGTGGACACATGTCATCACCACATATTCTAACATGTGGGAATGTGATTTAAGGGTTGGATCATATTTACTTATGTTTAGATTTATTATTTAATGATTTAAAGTGACTAGAAATACCTATATAGCATTATTTTGGTACTAGTCCAAAGTCACTACATGTAAACCTTAATATTATTACATATTCAGATAGGTATGGTTAAATGTGATTTTTGAGAGTTGGAATCAACTCAAAAGCTATCATGGTTGATTTTATAAATATGTTTGAATGTGCAAAAGCTTATGTATTGTTATTTTTACTAGGAGGGATCTCTAATTCTAATTGAATTAAATCCAACGGGCTTGGGTAGATGTTTTCAGTAGCTTTCTAACAAATTTGGAATCAGTCCATTTGGATTTGTAAATCTCTCTGAATTGATTTTTAAACTAAGGGACAGAACTAGGTTCAAACTAAATTAGAGAAATCTAGATTTGAATTAAATGGGTCGTGCGGGGAAGAAAACGGGCCGTCCCAGTGGCGTTTCGCGGCGCAGAGAACAGCTGACAGGGGGGTCCACCGGTCAACGGCTCTTTACACGTGAAGCAGTACGGGGCGATGTGGGTCGTTAGATTAGAAGGGAGATCTACGGCTATGGCTCGTCGTCGACGACGGACAGGTCGCCGTCGAGGTCTAACCCTAGCGGCTCGGTGGGGGTGCTCAGGGGGCATACCAGGCCTCCAGCTACTGCGGCGATGGGGGTGATCGAACGTGTTGTCGACGACGGACTTAGGGGTGGTCGCGGCAGCTCCTAGGGTGGACGAAATCGACGGCGCCTTCTCCTCCTCTGCAGCGGGCTCCTCCGGCCAAATTCCTGCGAACCCAGGCTCGAGCGGCTCCGGCGAGAGGTGGGGAAGGATCAGTGAGGAGAGGGGAGTGGAATGGTGTGAGTAGTTGGTGCGGGGAAGGGCTCCTTTTATAGTCGCGGCTAAGCAACAAAGAAGCATGGGCGGTGCTCGCCGGTGACGATAGCACAGCGAGCTAGAGGCATGGCCGGTGCGCTAGTACGGTGGGTGGTGCCCTGTCCAGTGTCACGGCGGTGAGTGTGTAGTGATTTGCGGTCGGGGGTAGTGAAAGGCGCGGAGCGCACTAAGTCTCTTCCGACGGCGAGTTTCACGGCGGCCGGCGACTACGGGGCACGGTCGGGGGAAAGGGCGTGTCCATTAGCTTGCTAGGCCGGTGGGGATTGTGTAGACGGGCGGCTGGAGCAAGGCGAGGTCTGGCTATGCAGGGATAGTGCATGCTCTGCGGGTGGCGTCGGCATGGCGGACCGTCTCCGGGCGCGGTGGTTCCTAGCCGTTCTGGTTGCTGTCCTCGGGCTGGGGCTGGTTGGGCGGTGGAGGTGGACCACAGGCTACCTCCTGGACATGGTGGATGGCGCTGGCGGCGGCTATGGTGTGCTGTCGCCGGTGAGGTGCCCAAATGGGGGCTCGGCCTTAATGGCCATGACCATTTTTTCATGGCACAGTGGGTGGCTAGGCTAGTGAGGGGTAGCAGGAGTAGTGGAGAGAGTTTGGTGGCAATGTGGGGGACAAGTTTGGCCGCAACACTGCTCAAATAGTGAATTTGGTTTTTGTTTGAATTCTGTCCACCAAGTGTTTGTGAAAATGGCCGAAAGAAATCAAATTTGGAATTTTTGGATGAATTTTGGTGGGTTTTCTATACACATACTTAAGCTTCTGTGGTTGCTTGGGTTTTGAAATTGGAGCTCATTTGAGTGGTTTTTGAAATAGGGTGATCTTGATACCTACACTAGTTTCAATTTTCAAATGTCATTTAAAATTAGTGTTTGAAAGATTTTGGCAGATCACAAGGTGGGCCTTGGTACACTATTACTTGTACTAGCAAGGGGTGCAAATATCCATATTTATTTCTGTTAAGAATTGGGTACCAGGAATAGCCCAAGTAGGCATGTTGGTTAAAATGGCACAAATGACCATTTCTTTCTTTTATTAATTTGATTTGTTTTTCTTGGGGATTTGTTTGGGAATGATCTAGATGATGTTTATTTCACCTAAGAATCATTTTACAAGCAATGGATCACTTAATCATGGCAATTCAAAACAACTTCTATTTAAATGCACACACATATGAATGCTTTAATAATTTTAATTGGAAAAGTTTTTATTAACCCTAATTTTGATGATTTGGATCTTAATAACCTTGGATTAAAGTTTTTGGGATGTTACAAGCATTTTCCAAATCAATTTAATGGACAGTTGAAAATTAAATCTAGTTCATATGTGAAGATCACACTTTTTCAAAAACCCATCAAACCAATTCCCCTTGACCTCTCCAAGCAAGCATAGATACTCAAGCTTAAGATCAAATCACTCACAAAGTTTCATTCAAAATTTCCAAAGTATTTTTCTTGCAGCCATTACAACAAACACCTTGCAGACAGAAAACATCTACTGCCTAACTTCACCGTTCTGAGCAGTAATTCTCCACCCCAGCGTCCCCTATTCACTCCATTGTCTCCCCTAAGCCTAGCCAAGCACCAGACCAATCCCCCTGATCCGTTATGCAAAGTGGAGCGCTGCCCAGTTTTGGCGGTCGTCGGCTGACAGTGGACAGCACGCCAGGCGCATTGCCGCCCTCGCCCACAATGCGCACCAGACAGGCCGCACTCCACCGCCACCCCCTGTCCAAACCTCAACCGCAGAAGAGCCCTATACGACCCTAGCACCACCGCGCCCTAAGTCTCTGCGCCATGCCTGGAGCGCGCCAGCTTGCCGTAGCTAACCGCCTCGCACAGACCGCGTATCACCCTGCCTCGCGTGCACTAGCTTGCCATGATCATCCCAACCCCACATACACCCCCGTTCGCCGCCGCGCAACCCGTAGCTGCCGCACGCCGTCGCAAACACCTCTGCATTTGCACGGAGCTCCGCACGCTCTCGACCAATCCACACCGCCACACACTATGCCATTAAGCTAGAGAGGATCGCTAGGGAACCAGACACCGCCCCTAGCCTCAGCCGTGCCGATAGCCGCCTGTAGAGTCATCACCGACAAGCTCGAGCCCACGTCGTTCGGTCCCCATGCCGAAGTATAAATAAAGCCCTCCCCTGCCTCCATTCTCCACACCAACACCCTCACCAGTCCTCTCTGATCCTCCCTCACCCTTCCCCGGAGCAAGGCGAGCTCTCCCTCGCCGGAATTTGGCCGGCGCCTGCCGCTGCTGGAGGAGAAGGGCGCTGTTGATTTTGACCACCCCAAGACCTACCGTGACCTCGCCTCGAACTGCCATTGTCGACAACCCCATTCGCCCCCATCACCGACCCTAGTTGGAGCCCAGGTGAGCCTCACCGGACCCCCACCCCCGCGCTAGGTTTAATTCCTCGTCGGAGCAGTTCGTCGTCGATGATGACTCTCGGCCGTTTGATTAGAATTAGATCGTAGGGCTCAGATTTGCAGATATTGTTTCGTTTAGTTAGACTCGCTGACTGGTGGACCCCTTCTGTCAGGAGCCTATTGTGCTATGCTGTGCAGTTGGGCAGGCCCGTTTAGTTTCCCGCGCGTAGCCCAGAGATTCAAATTAGGATTTTCCAATTTAGTTAAGACTAGTTTCTGTCTAGAGATTTAAAAATCAATTCAGAGAGATACATTGAACCATTGCATGACTCAAATTTTGTTAGAAAGGTATTTAATTTATCTATCCAAGCCTATTGGATTTAAGACATTTGGAGTTAGAGATAATCTATAGTAAAAATAACAAGACAGTGACTTTTCCAACTTCTAGTATTTTTCAAAAAATAACCATAAATGCTTTTGAGTTGATTCCAACTCTCAAAAATCACATTTGATAAGATCTATCTAGATATGTAAAAATATTTAGGTTTGCCTGTAGTGACTTTGGACTAGTACCAAAATAATTCTATATAGGCATTTCTAGTCACTTTAAATCTATTAAATGATAATCTTAAATATAATAAAATATGATCAGCACTCTAAAGCACACTCCCATGTATTAGAATATGTGGAGATGACATGTGTCAACATGATCCCATATTCTATTTGGAGAATATTAAACCTTAATTAATTTCAATGAGTAGAAATTACTTTTCTAAAATAAGATAAATAAGATTAAATCTTTAAATCATGTGATGATTGTGATGATGCCAGATCATCAAGTGTGAGCCTTAGTGTGCTAAATAGACTTAGTTAAGTATTGTTTGGTGATTGTGTACCCCGTATTCCTTTATAGACGGTAGTACCGACCAAGGATACGAGGAGGAGTACTACCAAGCAGAAGACGAAGACAACATCAACCACTGCACCAATCAAGGAAATGCATCACTACTAATAAGATAGACCTTGCAAGCTAACACTTGCAAGTATTAACCTAAGCAAGATGCATTAGGCATGCTTTGGTTATACAATCTTGATTCTACCAATCCCAAGTTTACTTGCAAGCTTTATTCTTTTTACCTTACTAAAGTTCTTTACTTTAGTTAGTGCTTTGTGAGTCTTGGAAAAATAGTATAGATAGCATAAAGAGTATAAAACTAGGCCTATACTAGGATGTCATTATATGGCATGAGATTGAAGATTAGCACCCCTCAATAGTGAACACTCTTAACTTTAGTGGATAGTGCTAAGCATAAAAGTTGATCACTTTAGATGGGAATACTTGGTGAAAATGATTATGAAAACCTTGGAATGATGCTTCATTCTATTGAATTGCTTTGACATGTGTTGAGAAACAGAATAGTTTGATGATGAAAATGTTGAGGTATGAGCCTTTGCCCTTTATAAAAACTGATGGTTGGGTTCGGATGCGATACCATTCCAATTTTACCGTACAACCACAATACCTGAATTGGGTAGGGCTTAGCCGGAAGTTTATATGCATTAGTATGGGTTCCCTCTCGGAGGAGGTTTAAGCTGAGGCTACCTATTGATGATGTCCACTTATGTAGTGCCCAGGATGGTAGATGGCCATGGCTGGGAGGCCAAGCTCATAGGGGAGGTGCCTATACTAGGGTGTGTAATTGAAAGGTTATGATTGATTATCTACATACTAAGTATGATTTATTCAGGGTTATCCCTGACGGATGTATCGAATTTTGTGGTGAAAGTGTACCACCTCTACTGAGTGTCAAAGTATTCGAATAGCCGCGTCCGTGGTCATGGATAGTTGGAGTGGCCATACTGTTCTGCCGTCAGATGTTTTCAAAATGACTTGTGAAGTGAACTATGACTTTGACTTGACTAGAAAAGAGTTGTGGACATGAAAATTAGTTTCCCACTTAAGTGATTTAGAACATTAAATTAGTTCTTTACTTCTAAATTCAGTTTAGATAAATATGGCTTTTTGCAAATATACCTAGAGCTTAAGATTTCCTACTAGATCTACCTTACTTGTTAGTGATAGTTTGCGAGTACTTAAAGAGTACTCATGGCTTTGTCCATGGCTTTTCCCGTGGCCAGACTATGAGGAGGACTATCAGGATGATGGATAGTAGGAGGTCTACGACAACTAGGATCATCTCCCATCGTTAGCATTTGCTTGTGACCCTGAAGATGGAGACCACTACTACGCTTATTATTCCACTGCTTTGATTGTATTGAGAATGGATCATGAGATCCTTTATTTGTAAGACCTTATTATGGTTTGTAATGGATGATGTACTGTGATACCAATCTGTTATGTCTCGCAAAAATGGTAATCCTAGGATTGCGGGGTATGGAATAACAGGCATCTGGGATTAAAAATCCGGGTGTTTACATAGATGGGTGCATCTTCTTGTAGTAAAAAATGTCGTCGATGTGAGTTTCCAAATATCAGGAAATATCATTCTTAATTTTCTGAGTGATGATGAGATTGTTCCTTTTTGTAAAGACAGTCTGAAGAGTATGGATCTGAATGCCACAAGCCATGTTTTTAGACATCTTATCTTACCACTATATAGTGTACGAATAACTTTGAATATTGACCGTTGGATCGAGACTCGCGAATCCAATCATTTCCAGCCATTGGATCTTCTTTTCCATTCTAGCATCTAGAAGATTCTATTGATAGTCTTGAACACAATGAATGCACTATGTATAAACCTCTCAAAACACACGTCTCCATCATACTAGAATCTTCTCCCTCGTTTCTCTAGACCATGTTACCAAAAATTTCAAGTGTTAGGTAGCTAATAATCTTTGACTTCTACACATGATGATACAAAGTAGAAGAACCAAATATACACCCATACTTTCTAGATGTTGATCAAATTTATATTTTTTCCACTTTACCTACTATAATTTTATATAGTGGTGATATGCCAGACGTGCAACTTACTAGTATCCAAACATTTCTAGTCGTTGGATCTTCTTTTCCATTCTAGCATCTAGAAGATTCTATTGATAGTCTTCAGCATAATAAATTCTATGCACAAACCTCAAAACACACTTCTCCATCATACTAGAATCTTCTCCGTTGTTTCTCTACACCATGTTATCAAAAATTTCATGTGTTAGGTAGCTAATAATCTTTGACTTCTATACATGATGATACAAAGTACAAGGACCAAATATACACCCATACTTTATAGATGTTGATCAAATTTATAATTTTTTGTGCTTTACAAATTATAATTTTATATAGTGATGATATGTCATACGTCTACTATCTGAGTCTCATGTGCAACTTACTAGTAGCTAATAATTGTTGACTTCTACATGATCTTACCACTATATAGTGTACAAACAACTTTGAATATTGACCGTTGGATCAAGACTCACGAATCCAAACATTTCTAGTCGTCGTATCTTCTTTTACATTCTAGCATCTTGTAGATTCTATTGATAGTCTTCATTATAAACTACTATATAGTATATGAAATAACTTTGAATGTTGACCGTTGGATCAAGACTCGCGAATTCCAGTTTTTCTTGTTGTTGGATCTTCTTTTCCATTCTGGCATTTGGAAGATTCTATTGATAGTCTTCGACATAATGAATGCTATGCACAAATGTCAAAACACACTTCTCCATCATACTAGAATCTTCTCCCTTGTTTCTCTATACCATGTTATCAAAAATTTCATGTGTTAGGTAGCTAATAATCTTTGACTTCTACATGATGATACAAAGTACAAGGACCAAATATACACCCATACTTTATAGATGTTGATTGGATTTATAATTTTTGTGCTTTATCAATTATAATTGTTTATAGTGATGATATGTCATACATCTACTATCTTAGTCTCACGTGCAAGGCACGTGGAACTTACTAGTATATATAGTGGACCAACATGTTGTACTAATGATTCATATGTTTTATGAGTTTTCAAACATCCTAGCTAACTCCACCACTTGAATGAATCTATGTAGATTCATCAAAATTAGTTCAAATTTGAACTACAAGTAAATTGTAGGTTGCTTTGAAAGTTTTAAGAAAAAGTTTTTGGAGGCACCCATCGGACAGTCAATTAATATACTCCTTCTGACCCAAATTAATTAACTTGGATTTGTTTAGATTCGGTTGTATCTAGACATGATTTTGTATTAGATACATCCAAATCTTAACAAATTTGAGTCAACTAATATGGGTTAGAGGGAGTATTAGAAACCACAGAGAGTTTTGACAAGTGGTTCAACTTCTTCCTAAGATTTTGCATCTTGACAAACTTGAACTACAAGTAAGCGTCTATACTTGTCTTGAATTAAATGTCTTTTCAGAGTTAATTAATGAAAAAGAAAGTGACGTAATAACTTAGGTAGTTACCATAACATCACACATACCAAGACTAGTAATATACTACCTCTGTCCTAAGGCTTAAGGCCTATAATTTTTTGAAAAAGTCAAACTACATAAAGTTTGACCAAGTTTTTAGAAAAAAATATTAATATTTACAATATGAAATATATGCCCTTGGATACATCATGAAACATATTTTCATGTGGTATCTATATGATATCATAGTTCTTGATAGTTTTTTAAAAAGTTTGATCAAACTCTCCGTAGCTTGACTTTTCAAAAAAATTATAGGCCTTAACCCTTGAGATAGAGGGAGTATGATTCTACAACCTAATTAATTAGCCATTTGTGTGACACTACACAGATGTTATTACCCACTACTAGTATGAAGGTACATGTGCAAGTTACTGGAGTAGTCTAAGTTATTTAGCATTATGTGACCATCCTAAATCAAAATGGAGGTGTACGTACTGTATGCCTTAAAGGCACCTGTTCCGCTGGGCTTCAAGCTGTTCACCACTCATGTCGGCTCTCACTGGTCAGACGGATAAAGCCACTGACATGTTGATTTGGTACTATATATCGTCGATCTTCTTCCATCACTAATAGAGAATAAATTCTTCTGCCGCTTCCAGGCGCGTGCTTTCGTGGAGCTACAACCAGTAGCTCAGACGACTACTACTCCCGCGCGGTGCTCGAGCAAATTGCGACCGTTCGTTCATAATGGACAGGAAGCATTAGACAATGAATTTTCTTTTGGTGGATGGTTGATTTTTTGAGAGATTGTCGACTTTTTTTCTTTATTGAACTGAGATATGTTCGATTTTGGGTCCGGTAAGGTCGACAGGGGAGAGGAAATTGGCGGTATGGCAGGCAAGCTTATTTGAGGTGGCAGCATGTGGGTGTACAGATGGTATTGCTGTACTAGTAGCCCATTTTGTGAGCATTTTGTTGTTGTACTAAACAAGAGTTCGAGAGTAGTACTATTTCAGTTTTGGTTCCTTAATTACCGGTGGAACCTTTATGTGTTTATTAGTTATAGTAGTAGTAGTATAGTAGTACTTGTTCCAAATGTGACTAGACAAGATGATGAATGTAGAAGATCAAAGGATTATTACGTTCGACAAGAGGATCTCTGAGTATACTCCAAACCATCTCTCTGCCATGACCAATTTTTTGAGAGGAAAATATAGCTCCATCACGTGCTAGGCAAGGCCTGACCTATTTACTCGATAGGCACCAGGAAGCGCAAAGGAGAGAGAAAAACCACGCTCGGTAGGCGGCACAATTTCAATCGATTTATTCTATTTTCCTTTGCTCTCCGTCCTCTTCCTCTCCATCTTCTCGCTGATCCCCACTCGCCCACCTTTAGCACACGCCAACGCCGCCATGCCGCTTTCGGAGCATCTCCGTAGCCCAGTTTGATAGGAACCATATATTTAGTAGAGAGAAAGAAGGCACGCTTGGTTTGATTTCATTCCATATTTCTCTTTGCCTCGATCTCCATCCTCACTTCAACTCCAGCGTCCCGGTGACGGCCATTACCACTCGCACACCAATAAAGGCACGCGCCAACGCCTCCATGCCGCTTTAGGATCAGCTCCGGCGCCCAGTTTGATAGACTGTTTTCTGTCTCGCCCTGCTACCTTCCGCTTGCCCTCTCCTCCAAAACCCCCAATCAAAACTAAATGCCATCGCCCCCACCTGCTCAAGCCCTTCCTCGGGATGGCCCAATTGATCAATGACAGTAACAGTTCTAGGGTGTTTTACGATGCCCCCCTTATAGAAAGCTCTACTAGATGCGACGTCATCACTGCCACGAGCCTCACCGCCTACTGCAAACGTTATCTTTACTCAGCAACACATAGTCCATCCCTGTCGAAATCTCATCCGTTTGGTGTCCCATGTGTTCTTCACTCTCACTTACCTGAGGTACCACGTGAGTACAATTTATTCTACCGCGACAATCGCATGAAGCAGTTCTACAAGGGAGCTACTATTGCAGCAGGGGCAAGCAGAAGCCACATAAGAAGTTCGGGTGGACCTTGTGTGAGCTGACGCTGCTGGACAGGTCCTCCTCCGATGTTGTCATGCTAGATTGTGAGGGTAAGAAGTGGGAAGGTGCCCATGGAGATTGGATCGCCACTGTTGGCCTCGCCTGGAACTGGGAGCTTGTGAATGTGTTCACTCGTCGCCGGATTCCTCTACCAGCGATCTTCAATTTTGAGGCCACACTCGAGGTACTTAAGTTTATCGCGGCTGGTCAGCCTACTAATCTACTGAAGATATCCATTTGCTGAGTTCCCATAGCTACTGGGAACTATAAGGATTTCTCTGTCCTGGCCATCTTCGACATGGTAATTGCCTTCCTTGATGGTTCTCATGGTATGTAGATGGTTCTTGAGAACCAGTTCAGAATGTTTAGCTACCGCAATGCAATTATCCACAATGGAGTTGTCTATGCTATAACTCAGATTGGCAATGTTTATGCATGGGATCCTCGAGCATGGGGTAAAATTTCCATCCTTAAATTTTCAAGATTCATCATTCAAATTTTGCTCAGCTGACCTCTGAATGTGCTTTCCTTGCAAGTTCCTGTGCGTCTTCCGGGGCCACCTGAATTATACGGTAATCGTGAGTATAGTCCTGATCTGTGGTGGTTAGCAAGATCTCTTGATGGTGGTAGCCTTATTCTGATCAATACTGTGGGCGTTAGTGCTAGGCGGTATGACACTAGTTATCTTGTGGCTAAAAATGTTGGTTATCATCACGACCGCGATATTCACACCTATTCTATTGGGTTTTGCTGCCATGTGTTCTCAATTGACACTAGTAGGTTACTTCCACCGAGGCAATGGCGGAGGGTTTTATGCCTTGGAGCATTTTCTATCTTCCTTGGATTGAACTATCCAATTACCATTCCAGTTGGCGCGGCAGGACTTGGCCCTAGAGATCTAACAAGGAGCAACCGTGTATACACCTCGCTGCATGCAGTTAGTCTTGGTGGATTTAATATTTGTTCTGAAATATACCGCATCAGTATGAATGCTCAAGACGCTGCTGTTGGTTTCTCAACCAACATTGGCTGGAATTTCCCTTAAAAAAACATTGACTGGAATTGGCGGCAGGCTCCGTTGTGGTTCATCCCAAGATTGGCCAACACGAAGGATTGGAACCGGCATAATTAACGGTTCAAGGGAGATCATATGGAATAGGGATTTGTGTATCTTGAATTATTTCCTTTGCCTTATTTGTATCGTATGGCCTCAGCCGTTAACTTGCTGTACTCTAATACTCATTTCCCTGCTATGTAGTGCAAGGCCTGTGATTTTGTCAAACTCCTTCTGTATGCAAAGCATAGTTTTACTCAGTGCGGGTTGAATATTCTGTAACTCGTTGCGCCCGCACCCCTTTATTATTTGTTGCACTTTTGAGTTCTCAAAAAATGTGAAATAAATCCGGAACATTGGCTATGTTGTATATTGTGCATCTACAATATTCGGTCCCATAATAAGATCTTATGTGACCTGTGTCAATGAAAAAGAAAAAACCTAAGCAAACAATATCTTGTGTTCATTTGTTCATTTTGTGGTGGCCAGGCCATGTACTAGTAATATTTTTGGGATGGAAATTTATAGATGAACTATATAAATATGATCTATGTTCATGATTTATTTCACATTTTCTGAAAACTTGGAAGTTCCACATGCAACAGCTTGTTGCCGGTGCAGCTAGTTGCAAATTGTAATTTTCGTCGTGGACGTACCTAGTGGCTCCAAGCGCATGGTTTATGCAGATTCCCACTGGCAGGTGGAGCCGACCTTAACAGGGCCCACATGTCAGTGAGTCAGAGCCACACAAAGTCATGCACGTTGCCTCACTTGAGCGAAATCTAGTGTCCTTACACGTCTCTCATTTTGCTGCACGGTTGCATGATGTACACATGTAATTCCATGTACCTTGTATAAGAACATATATGAACACATGCAACATGCCAAAAATACCACAGACACGCCCGTACTATGCATTATATCCGGTGTATATATTTTCGGTTCTGTGCTACGAGTTCTGCATGTAGGGGAACAAGATGAAAGTACATGTGTCCATATCGCGGCTACTACTACTAGTAGTAGTTCGTCCTCCTATTTTCCGTTAAAAGTACTAGTACACTTTGTTGAAATGAAAGCTGTAAAAAGAAAATACTCTGGTCAAACTGATGTGACTAGACAATACTGCACCTCTAATACGTAGTAAGTAGGAGTATTGTCAAATTACTAGTTGCGTGGCGTGCTAGTCTAACATATAGCAAAGTCTAGGCGGCGGTGTCCTCGATGCTGTTGTTGACTAAACAGAGCAAGCAAGTAAAATCTCCTCCCTCGTTTTTTGTTTGCCTCTCCATCTTCTTCCCCAGTCCCCACTCCGCCCACGATCTTTCCCACGCTCTCTCTTCTAACGCTCCCCTCCTCCTGCAGGAAACCCCAGCCGCACTTGGCATCTGCCTAAATCCATCCGGTTGTGATGGCCGATTCGAAGCTCAGCGGGCGATGCAAGTGGGATCAACTCAGCTCAGGCGATGTCGACCTCATCATTCATCGTCTGGAAATTTCCAGCACCGTCAAGCTAGCCGCATGCTGCAATGTAACATACCAAAACTCTAATCCAAGTGATCAAGATCCAAATCATCAAATTTAGAGTTAACAAAAACTTTTCCAATTCAAATTATTAAAGCATTCATATGTGTGTGCATTTAAATTAGGAGTTGATTTGAATTGCCATGATTAAGTGATCCATTGCTTGTAAAATGATTCTTAGGTGAAATAAACATCATCTAGATCATTCCCAAAAAAATCCCAAAGAAAAACAAATCAAAATGAATAATAGAAAGGAATGGTCATTTGTGTCATTTTAATCAACATGCCTACTTTGGCTATTCCTAGCACTCAATTCTTAACAGAAACAAATATGGATCTTTACATCCCTTGCTAGTACATGTAGTAGTATACCAAGGCCCACTTTGTGATCTGCCAAAAACTTTTGAACACTAATTTTAAATGGAAATTGAAAATTGAATGTAGTTCATATGGGAAGATCCCACTTATTCAAAAACCACTCAAATGAGCTCCATTTTCAAAACCCAAGCAACCACAGATGCTTAAGCATGTGTCTAGAAAATCCACCAAAAATCATCCAAAAATTCAAAACTTGAGTTCTTGCGGCCATTTCTGCAAACACCTTGTGGGCAGAATTCAAACAAAACCAAAAACACTATTTGGAGCAGTGTTTGGACCAAATTGGTCTCCCATTTTGCAACCACAGCCACCCAGTGCACGCCCCTACCCCTCTCTAGCTTGGCCACCCATTGTGCCTCGACCAAATGGTCATGGCCATTAAGGCTGAGCACCATTTGGGCACCCCCACCGGTGACAGCACGCCACAGCCGCCGCCAGCATCGCCCACCATGTCTAGGAGGTCGCATGTGGTCCACCTCCACTGCCCAACCAGCCCCAGCCCGAGGACAGCGACCGGACCAGCCAGGAACCGCCATGCCCGGAGACTGTCGGCCATGCCGACGCCGCCCGTAGAGCGCGCACGGTCCCCGCTTAGCCAGACCCCGCCTTGCTCTAGCTGCCCGACTACACGATCACCACCGGCCTAGGAAGCCAACAGACATACCTGTTCCCCCGACCAGGCCCCGTAGTCGCCGGCCGCCACAAAACTCGCCGTCGGCAGAGACATAGTGCGTGCAGCTCCACTCACCTCCCTGACCACAAAACACTGCACACGCACCACCGTGACACTCACCATGGCACCGCCCACCGTCCTAGCTGTGGCATCCCGCAAAACCACTACTAGAAAATCGCGTTGTTTTTGTGCATTGCATCATCATGACCGCATGCTCATGTCATCATGCCACCTTGCATTTGAGCATTGTCATGTCATCTTGCATTTGTTTGCATAAAACTATTTTTGAAAAGTCTATTTTTGTTTTCTAAACACCCCGACTTTAATTCAAATTAAAACCCGGGTCTCCGGAATATTTTGTTTCGTCTACCAACGGATTTCAAAAGCCCGTTTTAAATAATAAAACTTTTATTTTATTTTTGGGAGGCAGCCAGCCAGCCCGGAAGCCTAGCCGGCCACCTCCAGATAAAATCCTGCCTACCCAGAAAACGCCCAACACTTTTCCCACCAAAAACCCTACCCTATTTTCCTACCCAGCCCCTCCACCTCACCCCCTCCAATCCTATGTCGCCACCTCACCCTGGCCCAATCCTACAGCCAACCACCCCGCGCCACCTCACCCCTGGCCCCTAACCCGCCACCCACTCCACCTGCCTCCTTTCCGCGCGGGCCCCACCCCGGGTTGGACAGGCGCGCCTCCCGCGCTAGCCCACGCCGCCAACCGGGCCCCACTTGCCCGCTCCCCCGTACCGACCGCCTCCACCTCCCGCCTCGATCCCCACGTCCCGCGCCTGGCCCCACCACCGCCTGACCGCTACCCCGTCTCTCCCCCACGCGCAGGTTGCCCCGCCACGCGTCCTTCTCTCTCCCCTCGCATCTCCCGCTCGCCGGCCCACGGCATCCCCCGCCGCCTGCGCACGCCTGCCTCCCTCGGCGCCACTCTCTGACCGCGTCGCCGCCGGCGACCGCCGCCACGGCCTCCCCTCTCCACCTCGTGCCCTTCCTCCGCGCGAGCCACCGACCTCCACCTTCCGCCTCGCCGCCCTCAGGGGCCACCTCGACCGCGCCCCCACCTCCACTCCGTCACCGCCCCAAGCGCCGCCTCAATCCCCGTCCTCGCCGACCCCAGCGACCGCATCATGCCGCCCCACCTCGAGCTCCTCGCCGGCGACTCCTCTGCGTCGCCGTCGGTCGCCCCGTAGCCGCGGCCCCGAGCGCCTCCTTGACCTCAGCCGCCGCCGGATTCCCCCTACCCTGCGCAGCGCGTGGGCCCTGTCGCCGCCGCATCCACCCGTCCTCGTGCCGGCCTCGCCTCCTTCCTCCGGCCGATCCCCGCTGCCGTCCGCCCCATCGCCTCCGTCCTCCGCCTTTCCTGCGACCGACGCCCCCGGTTCTTGCCTCCCCTCGCCGGCCCTGCACGCCATCGCCGTCGTCCGCGACCTCCTCGTCCCCTCGCCGTCGTCTCCTCCCAGCAGCCGTCAAGCTCCACCTCGCCCCGCCACGGGGGTCGCCCCCGCGTCTCTGCCGACCGGCGCGCCGCCGCTGCCAGGTCCTCCTCTCGAGCTTCTCCGGCCGCCATGCGTGCCTCCCGAGCCCGGCCCCCCGCTGGTGTCGCCCCACCGGCCGTCCGAGCCGCCGCCTCGGGCAGCGCGCCTCGTACACCGCCTCCCCGCCTTGCCCGTCGCCATGACGTCACCCGAGCGCACCATGCACCTACGGGGTTCATGTTTGTGTACTGCTCACAGAGTCCTGTTGTTCATCTGTGTACATATGTGGATGTGCGTGTGTTTGTGTTATTACTAGCCATCGGTGTACTTGGCGATCCGCGTACAACCCTCTTCCTCCAAGGCTAGCCACGGCAAGATCTTCATCGGACAAGTACGACAACCACCGGAGCAAGTTCGAATTCGATCAAGGTCGGGACGACAAGATCGCCTTTCCGGACGCCAAGCTCTCCGACCTCGCTAAGATCTCTCAAAGACAAGAATGCACCTCAAGATCTACTACCGGGAACCACAAGACCCCGAAGACCCCCGTACCCGAAGACCTTCGACGTGGAACCCCAAGATCTACTTCCTGGATCCGAAGACCCCGGTACGCAATCCACTCAAGTTCGCCATCGACGACAAGATCGACATCGACCAGGGCGAAGCCGATGCGCCTCGACGCTGAACCAAGTCCTTCTTCCCGGATGCGAGATCGAGCCCTGTCAAACCCTGAGACCGGACCCCGAACCACATCGAACCCCAAGATCTCCGGACCATGATGTGTGACCCTTTCCCGAGACCCCTTTTTTATAATATATAATATCTATCTGCTGCACATAAATTGATCATACTCGCATACATCGGATCATGAGGTTTGGGGTATTTAGTCGAATCACCTGAATTAAATATGAAGTCTATCTGCGGGCTATCTTTGTCTTATTCCGGACTCCATTTAAATTTGTGTAGCGAACCGATACCATGCCCTGCCTTGTTAAGACAATATTTAAATTGCGGGGTTTTCTAAACAACTTGAACCGTGTAATTAACTGTCGGGACCCCAGTTCCGCTTAATACTGCCTCATTGCACCGCATCTGCATCATATCATAATCATGATGGATCTTCTGCTGTAATATTAAATAGCGCATCCGGTGTTTCTTTTAGTGCTTTGCTTCTTCGCGGATTAGACCGATGAGTGGATGCGAGTATCGACAAGTTCTCCGGATATGATCTTTCGGCAGTGTTTCCCAGGCGAGCATCTCTCCCCCTTCTACCTATTTTGCATTTATTGTCTTTATTTCCTTCTATTGATCTATTGCTATCCGTGTCGCGATGCTTTAGTTCCCGTATACCAGTTATATCCCGAGCAGCCTCTATATTTCCTTGGACACCTCCTATTACCTGTGTTTGGTAGATAGCTGGCCTTGCGAGTCGTAGTTGCTTGCTCAGGTGCGATCTTGTGTTGTCGAGTACCACAGTTGTTGGAATGATGGCAGACGTTTATTTGTAGAGATGCTTATTGGTGGAGTTGATCATGACTTTAAATACAACTATATAAATGTTAGATATAATTAATGCAGAGTCATCGGTGGGCATTAGATGTTATTTGGTTCTTCCACGCTCACTTGTGTCCCGTAGGACCCCGAGTACTTGGTACCTGTTCCTTGATTTTTCGCACTATCCACATCCGGGAGGCCTTATGGACCCCCCTGAGCCAGAGCTTGATTCATTTCTATTTCTTGGGGCCAGAAAGTAGTTTGGGGCTTTATTACTATCCTGTACTTATGCCATGTTACTGCTTTATTTACGATTGTGCGCGGAGCACCTGTACTGTTTAGGATCGTGACACGTTTTCGCTGTATCGACAAGCCCAGTTACATTTTCGGGTTCCCAGTCGTTTACAGCCGTCCACACAAACCCTGGGTCCGTTCCGGAGCAGGCCAACTTCGTTGCGGGTAGCTTAGTGGGGTGGCCCCTGAAATATTTCTGAATCCTGTGATCGCTTTGTCGTGAATGCCTCGTTGGGTTTTGAGTTGGTTTTTCCGAGGTTGATCGAGTGTGTGTTGCTATTTGTGCACCCCTGCAAGGTAAAACTTTCTGAAAGCCGTGTCCGCGGTTATGGACGACTTGGAGCACAGTATCTCGATCATAGACAAGCATAACTAAAGTAGTGCTATAAATTTGACTTAATATGTGACTAGTAATCAGCTCAAGTATAACGGAATGGATATTAACAATGCCAACAGCTGGTGAATCTGGGTTGTTTCGTGACATGCGATATGCCTAGTAAGTATTGCAACTCCAATGGAATGTGATAAAAGTGCCAACAACTGCTGGGTTTTGGGATTCCTCAGGACAATTATATCTGACTAGTAAATGTCCCAACTATAATGGATTGGTGATTAAAACTGCCACTACTTATGCTATCTGACGGACTCAAGCTATCTAAACCTGACTAGTAAGTGCTTCAACTATAATGGAATGAATAAAACTGCCAACTGTGTGACTTCCTTGGTCCAACTTCCTCGTTGGTCTCGAGGGGGAAATACCAGGATGGTTTTGCTTGGTGCTAGCTTCAGGTTGGATCCGAATAGCTCTTTCTTATCCTTCTCTTATAACCGCCAGTTGTTTTGAGTCTCTATAGGTTGTTAGTGCCGCTGCACTGCCGCTTCCGCCCACCATACCTATTTAGGCAAGAGCCGCCGAATTCTAGCCTCGTCGTGAACTGGCCTCAGTACTGACGCTCCTCTTTTTCCTTCGCCCTTTGTCGGCACCCCTTTTGTTTTAGCAGGTTTGAGATCGCCGTCATTAGCAGGGTTACCCTTCCGGCTTGGCCTGGGCAGGGTTACGGACGCCATTGGTTATTCTTCAGGGCTCTTAGCCCCATTTGCATCTTGTCCGTAGTCGGACGCTCTATCGTTATCAAGGTGATTTGAATCTTTGTATTGTATATCTGTATTCTTGACTCGCTGAGTCGCTGTTGTTTATATATCTGTTCTGTGGGTCCCATCGAGGACTGATGTGTAATGGTATTACTTCGTTTTCCACCCGCACGAAAGTGCCTGGTGGGCGTCCTTGAATCGTTTCTATGCGGTTTTGGTGGAAATCGCTAAAACTTGCATAGGGCCGATTTGAGGGGGTTACAGAGTGGTATCAGAGCCCAGCAGTTGCGATACCCCACAAGTCCAGCCTGTAGGATAACCTAGCTAACGGCCGAAGTAGAGTGTCAAAACTATTTTGCAAAGTCGGTTGGATAGATCTGGTTAGGTCTGTTTTACTCCTTACCCCTCTGCTGTTTTTCCCTTACCTCTGCGTGTTTTGAATCTGCCCTCTTATCTTTTTCTTCGAGTCCAGGAATTCTCGTGGTTGGGTTTCCGTCGTACCGTCAGGGTTTCGCTTTCTTCCTTGTTAACGGTGCTTCTACATCCGGTCTTCGTGCTATTTGAGGAATCAGTCATCTGTTGGACTTCTCTTTGTTCCTTGTTGTGTCTTCCGGTGATTTCCGACGCGACAACATCCTCTACGCCAGATCCGATGCAGAGTCTGCATTCCTCCTTTGTTTCCGAATCTCGCTTGTCAAGATCTTCAGTCTGAATCCCGAGAGTTGGTTGCATAAATTCTCCTATTCATGTGCAAAGTAATGCTTTGAGTGCGGGATGGAGTAGCTACCATACCACTACTCTTATCATTCGCTTTGTACATCGAATTGGTGGATCTAGCAATTTTACTCCGTCCACGGAAGCTAGAGGTGGCTTTATTTGTTGATACCTCTACCTTCGCTTTTTGTTCCAGGAGTGTTCTCTCGACGATCACGGACAAGGACCTCTTGTTAGTGGTGTCGCGAGGATCTACATGAAACGACAAGATTTAAATCATCAGGCTTCTTTCCGGTACCATGAGGCGGATCTCGAGGGCGAGATCCTTTATTAGTGGTGTCGAATTGTGGCATCCCGCAAAACCACTACTAGAAAATCGCGTTGTTTTTGTGCATTGCATCATCATGACCGCATGCTCATGTCATCATGCCACCTTGCATTTGAGCATTGTCATGTCATCTTGCATTTGTTTGCATAAAACTATTTTTGAAAAGTCTATTTTTGTTTTCTAAACACCCCGACTTTAATTCAAATTAAAACCCGGGTCTCCGGAATATTTTGTTTCGTCTACCAACGGATTTCAAAAGCCCGTTTTAAATAATAAAAATTTTATTTTATTTTTGGGAGGTAGCCAGCCAGGCCCGGAAGCCTAGCCGGCCACCTCCAGATAAAATCCTGCCTACCCAGAAAATGCCCAACACTTTTCCCACCAAAAACCCTACCCTATTTTCCTACCCAGCCCCTCCACCTCACCCCCTCCAATCCTATGTCGCCACCTCACCCTGGCCCAATCCTGCAGCCAACCACCCCGCGCCACCTCACCCCTGGCCCCTGCCCCACACCCACTCCACCTGCCTCCTTTCTGCGCGGGCCCCACCCCGAGTTGGACAGGCGCGCCTCCCGCGCCAGCCCATGCCGCCAACCGGGCCCCACCTGCCCGCTCCCCCGTACCGACCGCCTCCACCTCCCACCTCGATCCCCACGTCCCGCGCCTGGCCCCACCACCGCTTGACCGCGACCCCGTCTCTCCCCCACGCGCAGGTCGCCCCGCCCCGCGTCCTTCTCTCTCCCCTCGCATCTCCTGCTCGCTGGCCCACGGCATCCCCCGCCGCCTGCGCGCACCTGCCTCCCTCGGCGCCCCTCTCTGACCGCGTCGCCGCCGGCGACCGCCGCCACGGCCTCCTCTCTCCTCCTCGCGCCCTTCCTCCGCGCGAGCCACCGACCTCCACCTTCCGCCTCGCCGCCGTTAGGGGCCACCTCGACCGCGCCCCCACCTCCACTCCGTCACCGCCCCAAGCGCCGCCTCAATCCCCGTCCTCGCCGACCCCAGCGACCGCGTCATGCCGCCCCACCTCGAGCTCCTCGCCGGCGACTCCTCCGCGTCGCCGTCGGTCGCCCCGTAGCTGCGGCCCCGAGCGCCTCCTCGACCTCAGCCGCCGCCGGATTCCCCGTACCCTGCACAGCGCGTGGGCCCTGTCGCCGCCGCATCCGCCCGTCCTTGCGCCGGCCTCGCCTCCTTCCTCCGGCCGATCCCCGCCGCCGTCCGCCCCATCGCCTCCGTCCTCCGCCTTTCCTGCGACCGACGCCCCCGGTTCTTGCCTCCCCTCGCCGGCCCCTGCACGCCATCGCCGTCATCCGCGACCTCCTCGTCCCCTCGCTGTCGTCTCCTCCCAGCGGCCGTCAAGCTCCACCTCGCCCCGCCACGGGGGTCGCCCCCTCGTCTCTGCCGACCGGCGCGCCGCCACTGCCAGGTCCTCCTCTCGAGCTTCTCCGGCCGCCATGCGTGCCTCCCGAGACCGGCCCCCCCACTGGCGTCACCCCACCGGCCGTCCGAGCCACCGCCTCGGGCAGCACGCCTCGTACACCGCCTCCCCACCTTGCCTGTCGCCAGCACGTCAGCCGAGCGCGCCATGCACCTACGAGGTTCATGTTTGTGTACTGCTCACAGAGTCCTGTTGTTCATCTGTGTACATATGTGGATGTGCGTGTGTTTGTGTTATTACTAGCCATCGGTGTACTTGGTGATCCACATACAACCCTCTTCCTCCAAGGCTAGCCACGGCAGGATCTTCATCGGACAAGTACGATGACCACCGGAGCAAGTTCGACTTCGATCAAGGTCGGGACGACAAGATCGCCTTTCCGGACGCCAAGCTCTCCGACCTCGCTAAGATCTCTCCAAGACAAGAATGCACCTCAAGATCTCCTACCGGGAACCACAAGACCCCGAAGACCCCCGTACCCGAAGACCTTCGACGTGGAACCCCAAGATCTACTTCCCGGATCCGAAGACCCCGGTACCCGATCCACTCAAGTTCGCCATCGACGACAAGATCAGCATCGACCAGGGCGAAGCCGATGCGCCTCGACGCCGAACCAAGTCCTTCTTCCCGGATGCGAGATCGAGCCCCGTCGAACCCTGAGGCCGGACCCCGAACCACATCGAACCCCAAGATCTCCAGCCATGATGTGTGACCCTTTCCCGAGACCCCCTTTTTTTATAATATATAATATCTATCTGCTGCACATAAATTGATCACACTCGCATACATCGGATCATAAGGTTTGGGGTATTTAGTCGAATCACCTGAATTAAATATGAAGTCTATCTGCGGGCTATCTTTGTCTTATTCCAGACTCCATTTAAATTTGTGTAGCGAACCAATACCATGCCCTGCCTTGTTAAGACAATATTTAAATTGCGAGGTTTTCTAAACAACTTGAACCGTGTAATTAACTGTCGGGACCCCGATTACGCTTAATACTGCCTCATTGTACCGCATCTGCATCATATCATAATCATGATGGATCTTCTGCTGTAATATTAAATAGCGCATCCGGTGTTTCTTTTAGTGCTTTGCTTCTTCGCGGATTAGACCGATGAGTGGATGCGAGTATCGACAAGTTCTCCGGATATGATCTTTCGGCAGTGTTTCCCAGGCGAGCATCTCTCCCCCTTCTACCTATTTTGCATTTATAGTCTTTATTTCCTTCGTTTGATCTATTGCTATCCATGTCGCGATGCTTTAGTGCCCGTATACCAGTTATATCTCGAGCAGCCTCTATATTGCCTTGGACACCTCCTATTACCTGTGTTTGGTAGATAGCTGGCCTTGCGAGTTGTAGTTGCTTGCTCAGGTGCGATCTTGTGTTGTCGAGTACCACAGTTGCTGGAATGATGGCAGACGTTTATTTGTAGAGATGCTTATTGGTGGAGTTGATCATGACTTTAAATACAACTATATAAATGTTAGATATAATTAATGCAGAGGCATCGGTGGGCATTACATGTTATTCGGTTCTTCCACGCTCACTTGTGTCCTGTAGGACCCCGACTACTTGATACCTGTTCATTGATTTTTCGCACTATCCACATCCGAGAGGCCTTATGGACCCCCCTGAGCCAGAGCTTGATTCATTTCTATTTCTTGGGGCCAGAAAGTAGTTTGGGGCTTTATTACTATCCTGTACTTATGCCATGTTACTGCTTTATTTACGATTGTGCGCGGAGCACCTGTACTGTTTAGGATCGTGACACTTTTCGCTGTATCGACAAGCCCAGTTACATTTTCGGGTTCCCAGTCGTTTACAGCCATCCACACAAACCCTTGGTCCGTTCCGGAGCCGGCCAACTTCGTTGCGGGTAGCTTAGTGGGGTGGCCCCCTGAAATATTTCTGAATCCTATGATCGCTTTGTCGTGAATGCCTCGTTGGGTTTTGAGTTGGTTTTTCCGAGGTTGATCGAGTGTGTGTTGCTATTTGTGCACCCCTGCAGGGTAAAACTTTCTGAAAGCCGTGTCCGCGGTTATGGACGACTTGGAGCACAGTATCTCGATCATAGACAAGCATAACTAAAGTAGTGCTATAAATTTGACTTAATATGTGACTAGTAATCAGCTCAAGTATAACGGAATGGATATTAACAATGCCAACAGCTGGTGAATCTGGGTTGTTTCGTGACATGCGATATGCCTAGTAAGTATTGCAACTCCAATGGAATGTGATAAAAGTGCCAACAACTGTGGGTTTTGGGATTCCTCAGGACAATTATATCTGACTAGTAAATGTCCCAACTATAATGGATTGGTGATTAAAACTGCCACTACTTATGCTATCTGAAGGACTCAAGCTATCTAAACCTGACTAGTAAGTGCTTCAACTATAATGGAATGAATAAAACTGGCAACTGTGTGAGTTCCTTGGTCCAACTTCCTCGTTGGTCTCGAGGGGGAAATACCAGGATGGGTTTGCTTGGTGCTAGCTTCAGGTTGGATCCGAATAGGTCTTTCTTATCCTTCTCTGATAACCGCCAGTTGTTTTGAGTCTCTATAGGTTGTTAGTGCCGCTGCGCTGCCGCTTCAGCCCACCATACCTATGTAGGCGAGAGCCGCCGAATTCTAGCCTCGCCGTGTACTGGCCTCAGTACTGACGCTCCTCTTTTTCCTTCGCCCTTTGTCGGCACCCCTTTTGTTTTAACAGGTTTGAGATCACCGTCGTTAGCAGGGTTACCCTTCCGGCTTGGCCTGGGCAGGGTTACGGACGCCATTGGTTATTCTTCAGGGCTCTTAGCCCCATTTGCATCTTGTCCGTAGTCGGACGCTCTATCGTTATCAAGGTGATTTGAATCTTTGTATTGTATATCTGTATTCTTGACTCGCTGAGTCGCTGTTGTTTATATATCTGTTCTGTGGGTCCCATCGAGGACTGATGTGTAATGGTATTACTTTGTTTTCCACCCGCACGAAAGTGCCTGGTGGGCGTCCTTGAATCGTTTCTATGCGGGTTTGGCGGAAATCGCTAAAACTTGCATAGGGCCGATTTGAGGGGGTTACACTAGCCCACCGCCCACACCTCTAGCTCGCTGTGCCGTCATCACCGGCGAGCATCGCCCATGCTCGTCTACCGCTTCACCGAGCCTATAAATAGAGGCCTCCCCAGCACCGTTTCCTCACACCACTCTCATCCCCACCCTCTTAGAACACTTCCAGAGCCCCACCGGAGCAAGCCGCCGTACGCAGCACCGGAATTTCACCGGAGTCTACCGCGGAGGGAGAAGAAGGGGGCCGTTGATCAAGGCCACCACTTGGGACGCCGCCGATACCAGGAGAACCGCCATCCTCGACTTGTTCGTTTGCCCACCTCGCCGACCCTCGCCGGAGCCCCGGTAAGCCGCCCCAGACCCCCACCGAGCCGCTAGGGTTCTACCTCGCCGGTGACCTGTCCGTCGTCGACGACAAGCCACAGCCGTAGATCTTCCTTTTAATCTAACGGCCCACATCGCCCCGTATGGTTTTGCGGGTAAAGAGCCAATGACATGTGGACCACCCCTGTCAGCTGTTCTCTGCGTCGCGGAATGCCACTGGGCCGGCCCACTAGTTTTCCAGCGCTAGTCCAGTAATTCAAACTTAGGTTTTCTAATTTAGTTTGAACCTAGTTCTGTCCCTTAGTTTAAAAATCAATTCAGAGAGATTTACAAATCCAAATTGAGTGATTCCAATTTTGTTAGAAAGCTACTGAAAAGCTCTATCCAAGCCCGTTGGATTTAATTCATTTAGAGTGAGAGATATCTCCTAGTAGAAATAACAAGACAGAAGCATTTGCACCTTCAAACATTTTTATAAAATCAACCATGATAGATTTTGAGTTGATTCCAACTCTCAAAAATCACATTTAACCATACCTATCTGAATATGTAATAATATTAAGGTTTTCATGCAGTGACTTTGTACTAGTACCAAAATAATGCTATATAGGCATTTCTAGTCACTTTAAATCATTAAATTCTACACTTAAACTTATTAAAAGGTGATCCAACCCTTAAATCACATTACCACATGTTCGAATCTGTGGTGGTGACCTGGGTCCACATGATCCCATATTTTAAGTGGTGAATATTAAATCTTAGTTATTTTCAATGAGTAGAAATTACTTTTCTCAAATAAAAAGAATGAGAATAGATCATCCAATGTGTGCCTTAGAATGCTAAGTAGACTAGTTAAGCATTGTTTGGTGATTGTGTACTCCGTATATATTTATAGACGATATTACCGACAAAGCTTTTGAGGAGGAGGAGTTCTACCAAGAGGAGGAGGAAGAAAACTTCAACCACTGCACTGCACAAGGCAATCCATCATTAACAATGCAAGTATAATGCTTAGCAAGCTAGAATTAAGCTAGATAATCTGAGCAAGATGCACTAGGCATGCTTTGGTTATACCACCTTGACTATTACTTACCCCAAGTATTATTTTCAAAGCCTTACTTCCTTTACTTTACCAAAGTCCTTTACTTGTTTTGAAGGTAGCATAAAGAGTATAAAACTTGACCTATCTAGATAACTTTAGGTGTCATTTTATGGCATGAGATTGATCCCATCCTTCCACCTTAGTGAACACTCTTAACTTAGTAGTTTAGAGTAGATAAAAACTTGAGTCACTTTAGATGGGAACACTTGGTGAAAATGAATTGTGAAAACCTTAGAATGATGAGTCATTATATTGAGATGTTTTGACATGTGTTGAGAGACACAAATTGTGTATGACGATAAAAATGTTGAGGCATGAGCCCTGACCCTTTTACAAAATTGATGGTTGTATTCAGATGCGATACCATTCCAAATTTACCATACAACCACAATACCTGAATTGGGTAAGGCTTAGCCAGAAGTTTATATGCATTAGTATTAGTTCCCTCGCGGGAGAGGTTTGAGCTGAGGCTACCTCTCATTGTTGTCCACCTATGCAGTGCCCAAGATGACAGATGGTCATTGTTGGGAGGCCATGCACACAGGAGAGGCGCTTATACTAGGGTGTGCAAAGGAAAGGTTATGTTTGATTATCTTCATACTAAGTATGATGATTCAGGGTTATCCTTGATAGATGTATCGAATCTTGTGGTGAAAGTGTACCACCTCTGCAGAGTGTCAAACTATTCAAATAGCCGCGTCCGCGGTTATGGACAGTTGGAGTGGCCATACTGTTTCGTTGTCAGATGTTTTCAAAATAACTTATGAAATGAATGATGAATCTTAACTTGACCACAACAGAGTTGTGACTATGACACTAGCTTCCCAACTTAAGTAATTCTAGAACTTTATTTTATCTTTCTTTGTTTCTGAACTTAGCTTAGGTTTCAAACTTAACTTTATAGTTAAACTTAGAGTTAGCACTTTACACTAGAACTATACTACTTGTTAATGGTAGTTTGCGAGTACTTAAAGAGTACTCATGGATTTTGTCCCTGGCTATTCTCATGGCCAGACTATGAAGGAGACTACCAAGATGATAGCCAGCAGGATAGCTATGATAACTAGGACTATCTTCCTTCGTCAAAATTGCCTGTGCCCCTGAAGATGGACCCCACCGCTACGCTTATTATTTATTCCGTTGCTTGTTGTATTAAAGACTGGATCATGAGATCCTTATTTGTGTAAGACCTTATTTATGGTTTGTAATGGATGATGTACTGTGATATCCAATCTGTTATGTCTCGCAAAAATGGTAATCCTGGGATTGCGATGTATGATATAACAGGCATCTGGGATTAAAAATCTAGGTGTTGACAAGTTGGTATTAGAGCCATCCTGACCATAGGAGACCCTAGTTAGAATAGACGTCCGAACAAAAACTTAATTTCAAAAACCAAAGTGAGTATTTATGAAAAACTATTTCCTCTCTTACCCTTGGGAATTCATTCTTTCTCAAAAGTTCATGTTCCTCAAATTCTTACATTACTACTTAAAAATTTGACACACTTGATCACTTCACTAACTTCTCATCCTTAATTCTTGTAGATGGAGACTTAGTTTAGCAAGTTCTACCAGTTGGGAAATGGAGGTTAGCTGATCTTTGAGAGGGACCTAGATTCACTTTCAGAGTTACTGGGACGCCCACATCCAGAGTTTCTTGGAGCTCAACTTCCAGGACCCCCAGGAGGAGATTTACAGTGGTTAGTCACCGCTGATCTTCGAGGAAGCATAGAAGCCCCAATGTCCGGGAGAATCCAGTTCTCCGTAAGGGAAAACAACTGGCTAGATGGATTAGCCCGGGCAATGCATGAAGCTCCCGCACGTCTATGTGCCCTCAGTGTCAACCAAATCCAAGGAACCCGTTTTCCTCACTATGCAAGGCGTAACTTCATGGGAATGCCGATGGAGATGCCAAGTCACCCGGAGTTGAAGCGTCAAGTGTAGAACCTCGACTTCCTACTGTACGACCGTCAGAAGGAATTGGACAATGCTAGGGAGTTTGCCAACCACAACCGTGCCATTGCCGCCCAGAAGGCCCAGACTTTCTCACTGCTTGCCAAGGACCGCCAGTCTCTTTGCCTCCAGCACGAAAAGAAGGATCACACCATCGCCCGTCTTTGCAAGAAGGTAGACGACCTCGAGAAGACCGTCAAGGAGCAAGAAGCTCAGCTTGCAGCAAAGGAGGAAGAAGAGGAGGGTGAGGACATATAGGGAGACATGGATTCTTACCTCAACAATGATGATGACTTTCTGGAGGAGGATGCTGTGGACTTCTACATTGACGATGAGGACTCCGACTTCATCGACGATGAGTAGATGCACTAGAGCACTGTCGTAGCATGAGATGTATCGGTCCCACTGTATCGTAGCTTACAGAATGGTTCTTAAAACCAGCTGTTTTCATTGTTGTGGTGTGTGTGTGTTTGTATCGTTTGCTTGTTTGAGTGAATGAAATGGAGTTAGTTGCAAAACCTAAGTCAAACTCAAAGTTTTAGCTTTCAAACCAAAATGATGAACCTTAGAACTTTCCCACTTACCCCTTTATCTATCTCAATCTCCAAATGACTCGTGGAAACCAAGGAGGGAGCAGCTCATCACAAGACCCAACGCTGCAGATTATGCAGATGCTAGTTGCAGACCGTGAAGCAAGCAGGGCAGAGCGCCAAGCCAACTTAGCAACAATGTAGCAAATCGCCCAGATGGCCCAAAACAACCAAGGGCATGGAAATCAGGATCATCATGGATCCAAACTCAAAAACTTCCAGAACACCAATCCCCCAATATTTAGCCAGTCTGAAAACCCACTGGATGCTGTTGACTGGTTACAGACAATGGAAAACAACCTAGAAGTAGCAGGAGTGGATGAAAACGAGAAGGTTCTCTTCGCCACCCACTACCTGGCAGGAGATGCAAGAGCTTGGTGGATTAGCATCCCTAACATGAACCATGGTCAAGTGATGACATGGGAAGCCTTCAAAATCAAGTTCAGCCGCACCCACGTGCCGCAGGGTCTAGTCACCAGAATGATGCATGAATTCCGCGACTTGAAGCAAGGCAGAATGACTATAGTGGAATACCATGACAAATTCCTGTCCCTTGTAAGGTATAAACCGGATGAGATCAACGCAGAGGCCAAGAAGAAGGAGAGGTTCTTGAACGAACTGCATGATGAGATGCAGACTGTCCTCTTCAACATCCGCTTCGAGGATCTCGAAGAGCTAGTCGACTCTTCCATTCAGATGGAAGGGAATATTAATCAGGCAAACGACAACCGCAAACGTCGTATGATGCAGCAATCTGGATCCAACAGTCACCAGAAGTACCGTCCCAACCCCTCACTAGGATATGCACGAAGGAACAATTGACCCCCAATGTCTTGCCCAAGCTACCCCAACCGTAGCGGAGGCAATGTGAAGTCCGGAGGAAACAACAATAACTCCGGTAACCCCAACAATTTCAGCTGTGCCCCTCCCAAGAACAACAACAACAACAACACTACACCCTGAACTGGCAGCAATGATGTGCCTGTCGCAGCAAAAGACAAGTCCCAGATCACTTGTTTCAAGTGTGGAGTGAAGGGTCACTATTCCAATGAGTGTCCCAAGAAGACTGCCGCCACTGCCAATGTGAATGCCCCAGCTCAACAGCAGCGTCGTGTTCAACCAGGGAGAAGATTTGCCCCAGGGAACCCTCACAACCGCAACGACCGTCTCTTCCACATGAACGCCGAGGAAGCCCAATAAGCACCAGAAGTAGGGCTGAGTATGTTTTCTGTCAACTCAGTTTTAGCAAGGGTATTGTTTGATTCGGGAGCATCGCATTCATTTGTCACCGAAGAATTTCCATGCACTAGTATGATTAACCCAACCAACTTGAAGCATGTCATGATAGTTCAAATCCCCGGTTCAACTACAAAAGCTAGAAAAATTTGCAAAGCCGTGCCTATCAGAATACATGGGATAGATTTTTATACCAACCTAATCGTACTCGGAACCAAAGGACTGGAAGTAGTACTAGGTATGGACTGGATGTCAAGGCATAAAGGACTGATAGATTATGCTAAGAAAGCCATCACCATGACCAGTAGCTCTGGAGCCATAGTAGAGCATATATCTGAAACCTTACCTCGTCAATTCAAGTGCAACAAGAGTCTAGCCTTACCCACCATAGACCAAGTCAGAGTAGTCTGTGAATACCCCGACGTATTCCCAGATGAATTGCCAGGTATGCCCCCGGATAGGGATATTGAGTTCATTATCGAACTAATCCTCGTAACCGGACCCATAGCCCAGAGACCCTATAGCATGAACCCCTCAGAGTTAGGGGAACTGAAGAAGCAGTTGGATGCCATGTTAGCAACATGCTTGATTCAACCAAGCGCATCGCCATGGAGATCACCAGTGTTATTCATCGACAAGAAAGATGGAGGCAACCGTTTGTGCACAGATTACATAAAACTGAATGACGTCACCATCAAGAACAAGTACCCCTTGCCAAAGATAGAGGATCTATTTGATCAGTTGATTGGAGCCCAAGTATTCTCAAAGATTGATCTTAGGACTGGTTATCACCAACTTAAGATTCGTGCAACGGATATTCTGAAGACCGCCTTCACCACTCGCTATGGTTTATACAAGTATACGGTTATGTCTTTTGGATTAACCAATGCCTCTCCTTATTTCATGAATCGCATGAATAAGATCTTTATGAATTTCCTAGATAAGTTTGTAGTTATGTTTATCGATGATATCCTTATCTACTCCAAGTCAGAAGAAAAGCATGAGCAACATCTGAGAATCATCCTAGAAACCCTGAGAGAGCATCGGTTATATGCCAAGTTCAGCAAGTGTGAGTTTTGGCTGAAAGAAGTAGGATTCCTAGGACATATTGTGTATGTCGGAGGAGTCTCTATTGATCCCGCCAAGATCAAAGATGTCGAAGAATGGGAAGCCCCAACCACTCAAACCCAAGTCCGTGCATTTCTCGGATTAGCAGGATATTACCACAAGTTCGTCGAAGGATTCTCGAGCATCGCCAGACCCATGACCCAATTGCTAAAGAAGGACAAGAAGTATGAATGGACTGACAAATGTGAAGCCAGTTTCCAAGAGCCAAAGAAGAGATTAATATCAGCCCCAATATTGATCATGCCAGACATCAAGAAGCCATTTGATGTCTATTGTGATGCATCCAAGATTGGTCTCGGATGTGTATTGATGCAAGAAGGCAAGGTCATCGCTTATCTGTCTCGACAACCGAAGCAGCATGAGCAGAACTATCCGACCCATGATCTTTAACTAGCAGCCGTAGATTTGGCATTGAAGACATGGCATCATTATCTGATGGGTAATCACTGTGAGATCTACTCAGATCACAAGAGCTTGAAGTATATTTTTACTCAGAAGGAGCTGAATATGAGGCAAAGGAGATGGATAGAGTTAATCAAGGATTATGACCTTGACATTCACTATCACCCAGGCAAAGCCAATGTGGTAGCGGATGCTCTTAGCAGATTGCCGTGTAAGCTAAACACCATGATCAAGGAGAAGCAGCCAAGTTTGTATGAGGAGTTGGGGCAGTTTAGAACTGAGCTAGTTAGCGAAGGATTCTTAGCTAGTATTGAACTTCAACCCACTTTGATTAGCCAAATCAAGGAAGCCTAGAAGGGAAATGAAAGTATCGACGGGATCAAACGTCGTATTGGTACAGGAAAGGTACCTAGATTTACCGAAGACGAAGAAGGAGTTCTGTGGTACAAAGGACGTATATGTGTGCCAGCAGATTCGGAGCTGAAGCAAGTTATCATGCAGGAACCTCATGATACTCTTTATTCTATCCACCCTGGAGGAACGAAGATGTATCAAGATTTGAAAGAGCAATTTTGGTGGCACAAGATGAAGAGAGAAATCAGGAGCTACATCGCCAAGTGTGACATTTGTGAAAGAGTCAAAGAAGAGCATCAGAGACCCGCAGGACTATTGCAACCACTGCAGATTCCGGAATGGAAATTAGATTCCGTCGGAATGAACTTGATCACCGGTTTGCCTACTTATAGTAGGGGAAATGACTCAATCTGGGTCATTGTTAATAGACTGTCCAAGGTAGCTCACTTTATACCTGTCAAGACAACCTACCAGAGTTCGAACCTAGCAGAACTGTATGTTGCTAGGATTGTTAGTTTGCATGGAACCCCCAAGACCATAGTATCAGATCGAGGAACCTAGTTTACCTCAAGATTTTGGCAGAAAGTCCAGGAAGGATTAGGCACCAAGTTGAATTTCAGCACCGCTTATCACCCGCAAACTGATGGACAAACTGAAAGAGTCAACCAAATCCTAGATGATATGTTAAGAGCTTGTGTTTTGGAGTACAGATCAAAATGGGAAGACTGCCTGCTTTTCGCAGAATTCTCATATAACAACAGTTATCAAGCTAGTCTGCAAATGGCACCATTTGAGTTCCTATACGGAAGAAAGTTTCACACCCCTTTGAATTGGTCGCAAGTAGGAGAGAGTCAGATTTTCGAACCCGACATTCTCCGAGAAGCTGAAGAGAAGGTTCACAAAGTCCGTGAGCACCTTAAGACCGCCCAGTCCAGACAGAAGAGTTACACCGACAAAAGAAGGAGAGACCTGACTTTCAATGTCGGAGATTTTGTTATCTCAAGGTTTCACCATTGAAAGGAACCCAACGCTTAGGCTGAAAGGAAAGTTAGCCCCCAGATATATTGGACCATTCAAGATTTTGAACTGTCGAGGAGAAGTATCGTATCAACTGGAACTGCCAGAAGAGATGTCAGCCATCCACAATGTGTTCCATATCTCGTTACTTCGCAAATGCCTGGAAGTGCCGGAGAAGACTAAAGTTTTCAAGAACATCAATCACCGAGCTGTTAAGATCAACAATGACCTGACATATCGTGAAGTGCCCATCCGTATCTTGGAGGAAGCTTACAGAACCACCGGGACCAGAAGTATCAATTTTTTCAAGATTCAATGGAGCAACCATGCTGAAGAAGAAGCCACTTGGGAGCAAGAAGATTACATTAGGACAGAATTCCTAGATCTCGTTAGTTCCTAGTTTTCTTTCGTAAATCTCAGGATGAGATTTCGTTTAAGGGGGGAAGGTTTGTAACATCCCAAAACTCTAATCCAAGTGATCAAGATCCAAATCATCAAATTTAGAGTTAACAAAAACTTTTCCAATTCAAATTATTAAAGCATTCATATGTGTGTGCATTCAAATTAGGAGTTGAATTGAATTGCCATGATTAAGTGATCCATTGCTTGTAAAATGATTCTTAGGTGAAATAAACATCATCTAGATCATTCCCAAACAAATCCCAAAGAAAAACAAATCAAAATGAATAAAAGAAAGAAATGGTCATTTGTGCCATTTTAATCAACATGCCTACTTTGGCTATTCCTAGGACTCAATTCTTAACAGAAACAAATATGGATCATTGCACCCCTTGCTAGTACATGTAGTAGTGTACCAAGGCCCACTTTGTGATCTGCAAAAAATTTCAAACACTAATTTTAAATGGCAATTGAAAATTGAATGTAGTTCATATGGGAAGATCCCACTTATTCAAAAACCACTCAAATGAGCTCCATTTTCAAAACCCAAGCAACCACAGATGCTTAAGCCTGTGTCTAGCAAATCCACCAAAAATCATCCAAAAATTCAAAACTTGAGTTCCTTGCGGCCATTTCTACAAACACCTTGTGGGCAGAATTCAAACAAAACCAAAAACACTATTTGGAGCAGTGTTTGGACCAAATTGGTCTCCCATTTTGCAGTCACAGCCACCCAGTGCACTCCCCTACCCCTCTCTAGCCCGGCCACCCACTGTGCCTCGACCCAATGGTCATGGCCATTAAGGCCGAGCACCATTTGGGCACCCCCATCGGCGACAGCACGCCACAGCCACCGCCAGCATCGCCCACCATGTCTAGGAGGTCTCCTGTGGTCCACCTCCATCGCCCAACCAGCCCCAGCCCGAGGACAGCGACCGGAGCAGCCAGGAACCGCCACGCCCGGAGACTGTCGGCAATGCCGACGCCGCCCGTAGAGCGCGCACGGTCCCCGCTTAGCCAGACCCTGCCTCGCTCCAACCGCCCGCCTACACGATCAACACCGGCCTAGGAAGGCAACGGACATGCCTGTTCGCCCGACCAGGCCCCGTAGTCGCTGGCCGCCGCGAAAGTCGCTATCGACATAGACATAGTGCACTCAGCCCCACTCACCTCCCCCGACAACAAACCACTGCACACGCACCGCCGTGACACTCGCCAGGACTCCGCCCACCGTCCTAGCCCACCGCCCACACCTCTAGCTCGTTGTGCCGTCGTCACCGGCGAGCACCGCCCATGCTCCTTTGCCGCTTCGCCGAGCCTATAAATAGAGGCCTCCCCAGCACTGTTTCCTCACACCACTCTCATCCCCACCCTCTCAGAACACTTCTAGAGCCCCACCGGAGCAAGCCGCCGTCCGCAGCGCCGGAATTTCACCAGAGTCTGCCGCGGAGGGAGAAGAAGGGGGCCGTTGATCAAGGCCACCTCTCGGGACACCGCCGGTACCAGGAGAACCGCCATCCTCGACTTGTTCGTTTGCCCGCCTTGCCGACCCTCTCCAGAGCCCCGGTAAGCTGCCCCAGACCCCCACCGAGCCGCTAGGGTTCCACCTCGCCGGCGACCTGTCTGTCGTCGACGACAAGGTACAGCCGTAGATATTCCTTTTAATCTAACGGCCCACATCACCCCGTACCGCTTCGCGGGTAAAGGGCCAATGACATGTGGACCACCCCTGTCAGCTGTTCTCTGCGCCGCGGAACTCCACTGGGCCGGCCCACTAGTTTTCCCGCGCTAGCCCAGTAATTCAAACTTAGGTTTTTCTAATTTAGTTTGAACCTAGTTCTGTCCCTTAGTTTAAAAATCAATTCAGAGAGATTTACAAGTCCAAATTGAGTGATTCCAATTTTGTTAGAATGCTACAGAAAAGTTTTATCCAATCCCGTTGGATTTAATTCATTTAGGGTTAGATATCTCTCCTAGTAAAAATAACAAGACAGGAACATTTGCACCTTCAAACATTTTTATAAAATCAACCATGATAGCTTTTGAGTTGATTCCAACTCTCAAAAATAACATTTAACTATACATATCTGAATCTGTAATAATATTAACGTTTTCATGTAGTCACTTTGGAATAGTACCAAAATAATGCTATATAGGCATTTCTAGTCACTTTAAATCCTTAAATTCTACACTTAAACTTATTAAAAGGTGACCCAACCCTTAAATCACATTCCCACATGTTAGAATATGTGGTGATGACATGTGTCCACATGATCCCATATTTAAGTGGTGAATATTAAATCTTAATTATTTTCAAAGAGTAGAAATTACTTTTCTCAAATAAAAAGAATGAAACTAGTTAATAAAACCTTGAGATGCTTATGGTGATAATAGATCATCCAATGTGTGCCTTAGAATGCTAAGTAGACTAGTTAAGCATTGTTTGGTGATTATGTACTCTGTATGTATTTATAGACGATAGTACCTACCAAGCTTTCGAGGAGGAGGAGTTTTACCAAGAGGAGGAGGAAGAAAACTTCAACCACTGCACTGCACAAGGCAAGCCATCATTAACAATGCAAGCTAACACTTGCAAGTATAATTCTTAGCAAGCTAGAATTAAGCTAGATAATCTGAGCAAGATCCACTAGGCATGCTTTGGTTATACCACCTTGACTATTACTTACCCCAAGTATTATTTTCAAAGCTTTACTTCCTTTACTTTAAGAAAGTCCTTTACTTGTTTTGAAGGTAGCATAAAGAGTATAAAACTTGACCTATCTAGATAACTTTAGATGTCATTATATGGCATGAGATTGATCCCATCCTTCCACCTTAGTGAACACTCTTAACTTAGTAGTTTAGAGTAGATAAAAACTTGAGTCACTTTAGATGGGAACACTTGGTGAAAATGAATTGAGAAAACCTTAGAATGATGAGTCATTCTATTGAGATGTTTTGACATGTGTTGAGAGACACGAATGGTTTATGATGATGAAAATGTTGAGGCATGAGCCTTGACCCTTTTACAAAACTGATGGTTGGATTCATATGTGATACCATTCCAAATTTACCGTACAACCACAATACCTGAATTGGATAAGGCTTAACCGGAAGTTTATATGCATTAGTATTAGTTCCCTCGCGGGAGAGGTTTGAGCTGAGGCTACCTCTCAATGTTGTCCACCTATGCAGTGCCCAAGATGACACATGGTCATGGTTGGGAGGCCATGCTCATAGGAGAGGTGCTTATACTAGGGTGTGTAAAGGAAAGGTTATGTTTGATTATCTGCATACTAAGTATGATGATTCAGGGTTATCCCTGACAAATGTATCGAATATTGTGGTGAAAGTGTACCACCTCTACAGAATGTCAAACTATTCGAATAGCCGTGTCCGCGGTTATGGACAGTTGGATTGGCCATACTGTTTCGTTGTCAGATGTTTTCAAAATAACTTATGAAATGAATGATGAATCTTGACTTGACCACAACAGAGTTGTGACTATGACACTAGCTTCCCAACTTAAGTGAGTCTAGAAATTTATTTTATCTTTCTTTGTTTCTGAACTCATCTTAGGTTTCAAACTTAACTTTGTAGTTAAACTTAGAGTTAGCACTTTACACTAGAACTATACTACTTGTTAATGGTAGTTTGCGAATACTTAAAGAGTACTCATGGCTTTTGTCTCTGGCTATTCTCATGGCCAGACTATGAAGGAGACTACCAAGAAGACGGCCAGCAGGACGGCTATGATAACTAGGATTATCTGCCTTCGTCAGCATTGTCTATGCCCCTAAAGATGGACCCCACCGCTATGCTTATTATTTATTCCGCTGCTTGTTGTATTAAAGACTGGATCATGAGATCCTTATTTGTGTAAGACCTTATTTATGGTTTGTAATGGATGATGTACTATGATATCCAATCTGTTATGTCTCGCAAAAATGGTAATCCTAGGATTGCGATGTATGACACAACATGCATCTGGGATTAAAAATCCTGGTCTTGACATGCAAGCTGCTATACAATCGTATCGCCAACAAAGAAGGTACGTAATGGACTGTTCACCATTGGAATGAACCCTGGCTACTGATGACTCAGCCTGCTTATTGGTTCTATGAGCACTATGATGGTACGAGGGTACATCGTCTACACGACACAGTGTATGATGTGGTTCCCCTCGACCATCCTCGGCGCACCGCCATCCTGCTGTTCATGCACGAAAAATTCCGGGTTGGCATGAACGGTGACTGGCTCGCCGTGGTGGACCAGGGTGGGGCCTGGTGCCTAGCGAACATCTACACCTATCGAGTAATCGACCTTCCCTCATTTATACTTATCACATTGCGGCCGCCTCACATCCACGATATAACCTGTAATGCTACTAGCCAACAAGGGTTCCCCCAGTTACATGTAGTCATTTCTGAACTCATTCACATTTCAAAAGTTTTTTTGGCGAATCCGCAGGTATGGAGAAAAGTTCAATAAGTCGTGGGATGGATCTCTTGAGCTGTTGAAGATCGTAATCTGCAGAGTGCCCAAAGAAGCTGGGGGTTACACAGACTATAAGCTCCTCGTGTTGTTCGATGGTGAAATCCCCTACCTAGAAGGCACTAGCCAAGTTTGGAGATGTCTGGAGCATTCAGGTCTTGAGAGACGAGAGTACTATGATGCCATTGAACACGGTGGCCTCATTTTTTTTGCGGTCACAAGTCAAGGCTGCACCTACTGCTGGGATCCCACATTGGAAGGTAATTCTAGTTCCATGATGATACATTGTGAGTGATTCAGTGAAGTTGCTCTTTAACTACCTTGTTTATATTTTACCTTTCGTATGACTGAATGAGCACACGCGTTATGTCCTAGAAAAATGAATGCACCATTGCCAGTAATGTATTAGTACTAGTAATACGCCTTCAAAATATAGTGTATGACGGCGTCCCTGCACTACTAAGTTCGTTCATTGTCAAAATATGAAGGGTATTATTAACTAGCATCTCAATTGTGAGTGCAACACAGTGAAGCCTGGTTTCTTTATCTGTTTGTACTTTCAGGCCCTCCTCGGATTGTAGGAATCACATAGGATTTTTGTAGGACACAAATCTTTCCTTTTTGGATTTTTCCTTCGGATTCAGAGGAATTGTGTAGGATTTTTATAGGATTTGGTTCCTTAGGATTTTTTCTATAAAATATTGTTTGATTCGAAAGAGTATAATCCTTAGGAGTTCCTTCAAAGGATTCCTTTGCACTCTATTTTGGAGGAAAATTTCCATCCACTCCAACCTCTTTGTACAATTCCTTTGGTTTTCCTATGCAATCAAACACCACTTGATCCAAAATACTGCAGGCATCTAATCCTATAGGATTCAAGTGGACATGCCTCTATAAAAAAGTGGTGCTTCCTCTTTTGAAACTTACAACAACTAGGAAACTAGGATAAGCAAGAAATCCAAATATTCGGAATAGTAGAGTAAGAAATGCAATTCCTAATGTTGTTAAATTATTGAGTAATATTATTGTCAGGATTTGCCTATTCAGACTGTTAGCATGAACAATGAAGAATGCTGGTGTTAGAATATGTATCCCAGTAATGCACTTTTTGTCTCGAATTCGGATGTTGCAAGAAACAAGGAGCTTCCGTTTGTAATCCCAACACCTATTCTGAATGATCGGCCAGGCATGTGGTTCCTCACTCGATCAGCTGATGGTGAACGCTTGATGATCATAATTACAACATATGGCATGGGGGTTGCCCATGGAAAAGATGGTGAAATCATTCCTCATGCTCAAAATAGGACTAAGCTACGCCTATATCCCGCCTCTCGTGTCTACATTTTTGAGGAGGATCCTAGCTCTGCTGGATCTCCAGGGGTCATCGTTTGGAGGCAGGTTAACAGCCTGGGGGAAAACTCCCTATTTCTCGGTCTCAATTATCCAATCATTGACAAGATGATGAAGAAACATGGATGCAAGGGTGCTGATGGCACATTTTTCCCATTCATGAGGAAAAACTGTGTGTACACAACATACAGGAGATTTTGCGGAATACAATTCCCTCAGATTAAAGGCTGCAACCTGTAGCCAACTGAAGGTGAGCCCGTGGCAGTTATCATCCTTCAACAAGATGGTTGGAACTGTGTGCGACAGGCGGCAATTTGGTTTAGGCCTATTTTAGGTTTGGTATGCTCGTTGTGCCGTCCCTAGACTCAGTTGTGGATCTTTCTGGTGTATCGTTGTGTCATCTTTTTTTGCATCGTGGTTCAACAGTTGACTGTTAGTACATTGGTTTTATTGGCCAGCTTGAATCAGTTTATATGAGCCTTGTCGTGCTTTTGTATTTAGTATTGCCTTCCATGGTATAATCCATGTAGCCGTGCTTATTTTGTAGCATGATTTCTGTACTATAGTTTTCAGTATTGTTGCTGACTTGTATATACGACACTCGTGCATTTTTTTTTGAACCATCGCACCTCGTGCAGCTTTGTGTTTTGAGAGGAATATTCCTTCTTTCCTCTTTAGAAAACAGAGAAAAGTAGGTCACTGCTTCTTATAGGGCCATGCAATAGGCCTTAATTAGGCCGTAATTGATCTTGGCTCAGTACGCCAAAGCAGGCCGAGATGCCCTAGCATGATAGCCATAAATGTTTATGCCGATATTCTAAAAAAAGAGAGTTAATGCACACCCTTCCAAAAAAGAAAAAATGTTTACACAGACCCCATATTGTCTCTGATACATGGTATACTTTTGGCGCTACCGTGAAATTACTTGTTCAATATAGGATGTATCCTTGCTCATTCTTCTGTATGTGAAATGAATAACTCAAGCTCTAATGTGCTGACATTGTACTGTCTATGCTAGTGTAAAAACTGGTTGTATTATTTTGTTCGAAACTGTGAACTAAATGTGCGAATTCTAAGCCTTTTTGCATGATGACAATGCCACATGTTGGCGCTAATTGCGGCATGTACTAATTTCATCGTACGGAAGCATACAACTTCGAGTGATCAGTTTAAGCTGGTGCTTACCCGAGCTGTCTGCGGCTGGGCAAGTCAAGGCCACTGTGTGTCTATCGCCAACAGTTTATATAGCATGCTTACAAGGTTTTGAGTAGATCAAACCAATTGGGCACTTAGGCCGATTCAAAGACACCCAAACCATCTCGAAATATATTCTTTGATGAAAAGATGATTGCACACTGTAAGACTTGATATGACATTATTTTATGTCAATTAGTCAAACGCTATGTTCTAATCCTGTGCTGCCCAAGTTCCTCGCTATGTTCGCTATGTATAATAAGGCGCAATATCGGTCACTTTTCTCCATTTCCAACTTCATTCGTTTGGATTCGGCATAGGTACAACCAGGTCAGGTGGACCATCAACCTTTAGTACAATATATTTTTACTACTCAGCCTATGAAAATGAATATTTCAACCCCTTCCCATATTCGTGTTTCAAAAGAAAAACCCTTAATTAGCCTTTCGTGGTGAGCGGAGTATATATTTTTTAGGGTACCAACTGCATTTTTTTGGAGGATGGGGTACGAACTACATTGATTTTTCCCTAAGGACCTAGCGAAAAGATTGCACATTCAACCCAACACTGGCCCAAAATCTTGCAAATTTAGCATACCGGGTCAGGTGGACTGCCGACCCGCGACATATTGAGTACATTGAGTTTTTAGTGAGGAGGTTATTAAAAAATAGTACTACATTCTACCCAATTGTGGCCCAAAACCTCGCTAATTTATCCTTTCGGGTTCAGGTTGGCTGTGGGCCACCAACCCTCAACATATTATTACTTGGTTTTTTAAGCTTGAACCACACTGAAGAAGTTTCGGTAAGGAGCCCACTATAAGAAGCCCATTGGTTCACAAGATTGGACCCAAGTTATTTTTTTATCGCCCAAAATTGTCTTAATTTAGTATTTTCGTGCCATTCTGATAAACTATATGACAAGATTCTCCTACCCATGTTGTATTTGTACAGAGCATTTAGCATATTTTATGGCAAGTCGTCAGGGTCGCTGCCTTTTCCTTTTAAGTGATTTCGACATTTCTAAATGTAATCTTTTCAAGTAGTGGCATAGATGGTTTTGGCGTAGTGGAAGCACACGCGGTTCCCATTTGTTGAAGTCTTGAGTTTGATTCCTAGTTTTTTCAATATAAATATATAATATATAGTATAATCCCCGTCGTTCTTTTACATTTTTTCCAGCATACACACGTTTCTTACACAGAGAAGGCTGACATCTGGTACCCAGCAACGTTGCCAAGGTCAAAACAGCGGAGTCCATCATACACACTTTCCATTTGCAGAGACGCTGCCATGTTGGACCCAACAGAGACATTATACAGATGTTGCATCGAGCAATCAATGTTTCATTTACAGAGAGGCTGATATGTGGGACCCAGCAGCGTGACCTTATATAGATGTTGCATCGAGCAAAGTTGCTAGTTCGAAACAGGGAGGCGCGTGAGAGAAAAAAGTTCAGCATGCACACATTTCTTGTAATGAGAGGCTGAAATGGGGGACCCAACAGCGTGAGCAAAAGGCAGATTCGTCGAGCAACGCTATCTAGTTCGGAACAGGGTAGCGCTAGAGAAGAAAAAAATTCCATCATACCCACGATTCTTCTAATGTGAGGCAGACATAAGGGACCCACCAGCCTGAATAAATGGCTGATGCAGCGAGCAAAGCTATCAAGTTCGGCACACGAAGGCGTGAGAGAGGGTAAAAAATTCCATCATACACACATTTCTTCTAATGAGAGGATGACATGTGGGGCGCATCATCGTGATTAAACGGTAGATGCATTGAACAACGCTATCAAGTTCGGAACAGGGTAGCACGAACCAAGGAAAAAAATCCATCATACACACGTTTCTTCTAATGAGAGGATGACATGTGGGGCCTAGGAGGTTGGTTAAACGGTAGATGCGTCGAGCAGTGCTATCAACTCGGAATGGGGTAGCGCCAGCGAAGGAAAAAATTCCATCATACAGAAACGTTTCTTCTAATGAGAGGATGACATGTGGGTCCCAGGAGGTTGATTAGATGGTAGATGCATCGAGCAGCGCTATCAACTTCGGAACAGGGTAGCGCGATGGAATTCCATCATACAACATGATCCTTCTAATGATAGGCTGGCATGTGGGACCTAGCAACCTGACTAAATGGCAGGCGCCTCGAGCTACGTTATCGAGTTCAAATCAGGGAGGCACGACCAAAAAGTATGGTCCGCTAGAGACACTGACATCCGGGACCCACACGCCTCAAAAAACTTTGACGAGTCAACATCGAGCGAGGAAACAAAAATCTTGCTTCTGCCACGCGCCAGCCAAGCTTGCTCCATGTTTTTAGCAGATCCATCGTAGTAGAGGGCCACGAAGCTGGAAAAAAAAGTTTTCCATCGGCCATGGTTGAGCTGAGAATTTCTTCGCGGAAGACGCGCCTTCTATGACGACCGTCGGGCCAATTCATTGCGCAAGGAAACTTTTCTTCTAGTGATGACAACATTGCATGTGTTCTTTTCATAAACCACATTGATCCTACATGACCACACACACTCAAGTGGATTATGTGGTGCAGCCTCTGCACACTAGTGCAGCATGCAATGTCGAAGCTACTTTCCTATGTAAATTTGGTCTCTGTGACCATGGTTTGACACATGGGTCCACTGGCATCATTGGATGTGTTCTTATCCTAAACCACATGGATCCTAGTAGTGTCATTGACCCACATGACAACATTGCATATGTTCTTTTCATAAACCACATTGATCCCACGTGAACACAAACACTCCAGTTGATTCAGTGGTGCAGCCTTTTCCACACTGGTGCAACATGCAATGTGGAAGCTGCTTTCCTATGTGTTTTTGGTCTTTGTGACCATGGTTTGACACATGGGTCTAGTGGTGTCATTGCAAGTGTTATTTTCCTAAACCACATGGATCCCACTAGTGCCATTGACCTACATGACCACATTTCATGTGTTCTTTTCATAAACCACATTGATCCCACATGACCACACACACTCCAGTCGATTCTATGGTGTAGCTTCTATCACACTGGCGCATCATGCAATGTGAAAGCTGCTTTCCTATGTGCTTTTGGTCTCTGTGACCATACTGGTGTCATTGCATGTGTTCGTTTCCTAAACCACATGGATCCCACTAGTGTAATTAACCCATGTGACAACATTGCATGTGTTCTTTTGATAAACCACAATGATGCCACATGACCACACACACTCTAGTGGATTATTTGGTACAACCTTTGCCACACTGGTGGAGCATGCAATGTGGAAGCTGCTTTCCAATGTGCTTTTGGTCTCTGACCATGATTTGAGACATGGGTCTACTGATGTGATTGCATGTGTTCTTTTCCTAAACCACATTGATACCACTAGTGTCATTGACCCATATGATCACATTGCATGTGTTTTTTCATAAACCACATTCATCCCACATGACCACACACACTATACTAGATTCTATGGTGAAGTCTCTGCCACACTGGTGCAACATGCAATGTGGAAGTTGCTTTCTTATGTCCTTCTTGTCTCTCTAACTATTGTTTGACACATGGATCCACTGGTATCATTGCATGTGTTCTTTACCTAAACCACATGGATCCCACTAGTGTCATTGACCCACATGACAACATTGCATATGTTCTTTTAATAAACCACATTGATACCACATGACCACACACACTTCAGTGGATTCTGTGGTGCAGCCTCCACCACACTAGTGCAACATGTAATGTGGAACCTTCTTTCCTATATGCTTTTGGTCTCTGTGATCATTCTGGTGTCAATGCATGTGGTCTTTTCCTAAACCACATGGATCCCACTAGTGTCATTGACCCACATGACCACATTCCATGTGTTCTTTTCATAAACCACATTGATCCCGCATGACCACACACACTCTAGTGGATTCTGTGGTGCAGCCTCTGCCACACTGGTGCGACATGCAATGTGGAAGCTGCTTTTCAATGTGCTTTTGGTCTCTGTGACAATGGTTTGATACATGGGTCTACTGGTGTCATCGCATGTTTTCTTTTCCTAAACCACATGGATACCACTAGTGTCATTGACCCACATGACCACATAGCATTGTTTTTCATAAACCACATTGATCCCACGTGACCACACACACTATAGTTGATTCTATGGTGCAGTCTCTACCACACTGGTGCAACATGCAATGTAGAATCTACTTTCCTATGTGCTTTTGGTGTTTGTGACCATACTGGTGTCAATGCATGTGTTCTTTTCCTAAACCACATGGATCCCACTAGTGTCATTGACCCACATGACCACATTGAATGTGTTCTTTTCATAAACCACATTCATCCCACATGACCACACACATTCCAGTGGAGTTTGTTGTGCAGCCTCTGCACAGTGGTGCAACATGCAATGTGGAAGCTGTTGTCCTATGTGCTTTTGGTCTTTGTGACCATGGTTTGACACATGGATCCACAGGTGTCATTGCATGTGTTCTTTTCCTAAACCACATGGACTCCACTAGTGTCATTGACCCACATGACCACATTGCGTGTTTTTTTCATAAACCACATTGATCCCACATGACCACACACACTATAGTTGATTCTATGGTGAAGTCTCTACCACACTGGTGCAACATGCAATGTGGAAGCTACTTTCCTATGTGCTTTTGGTCTCTGTGACCATACTGGTGTCATTGCATCTGTTCTTGTCCTAAACCACATGCATCCCACTAGTGTCATTGACCCAAATGACAACATTGCATGTGTTATTTTCATAAACCACATTGATCCTACATGACCACACACACTCAAGTGGATTCCGTGGTGCAGCATCTACTACACTAGTGCGGCATGCAATGTGGAAGCTACTTTCCTATGTAATTTTGGTCTCTGTGACCATGGTTTGACGCGTGGGTCCACTGGCGTCATTGCATGTGTTCTTTTCCTAAACCACATGGATCCCAATAGTGTCATTGACCCACATGACAAAATTGCGTATGTTCTTTTCATAAACTACATTGATCCCACGTGAACACACACACTCTAGTGGATTAAGTGGTGCAGCCTCTGCCACACTGGTGCAGCATGCAATGTGGAGGCTGCTTTCCTGTGTGTTTTGGTCTTTGTGACCATGGTTTGACACATGGGTCCAGTGGTGTCATTGCAAGTGTTATTTTCCTAAACCACATGGATCCCACCAGTGCCATTGACCTACATGACCATATTTCATGTGTTCTTTTCATAAACCACATTGATCCCAAGTGAACACACACACTCAAGTGGATTCTATGGTGCAGCATCTACCACACTGGTGCAGGATGCAATGTGGAAGTTGCTTTCCTATGTGGTTTTGGTCTCTGTGACCATGGTTTGACACATGGATCCACTGGTGTCATTGCATGTGTTCTTTTCCTAAACCACATGGATCCCACTAGTATCATTTACCCACATGACAACATTGCATGTCTTCGTTTCATAAACCACATTGATTCCACTTGACCACACACACTCCAGTGGATTTTGTTGTGCAGCCTCTGCCACACTAGTGCAGCATGCAATGTGGAAGCTGCTTTCCTATGTGCTTTTGGTCTTTGTGACCATACTGGTGTCAATGCATGTGTTCTTTTCCTAAACCACATGGATCCCACTAGTGTCATTGACCCACATGACCACATTGCATGTGTTCTTTTCATAAACCACATTGATCCCACATGACCACACAAACTCTAGTGGATTCTGTGGTGCAGCCTCTGCCACACTGGTGCAACATGCAATGTGGAAGCTACTTTCCAATGTGCTTTTGGTCTCTATGACCATGGTTTGAGACATGGGTCTACTGGTGTCATTGCATGTGTTCTTTTCCTAAACCACATGGATCCCACTAGTGTCATTGACCCACATGACCACATTGAATGTGTTCTTTTAATAAACCACATTCATCCCACATGACCACACACATTCCAGTGGAGTTTGTTGTGCAGCCTCTGCACAGTGGTGCAACATGCAATGTGGAAGCTGTTGTCCTATGTGCTTTTGGTCTTTGTGACCATGGTTTGACACATGGATCCACAGGTGTCATTGCATGTGTTCTTTTCCTAAACCACATGGACTCCACTAGTGTCATTGACCCACATGACCACATTGCTGTGTTTTTTTCATAAACCACATTGATCCCACATGACCACACACACTATAGTTGATTCTATGGTGAAGTCTCTACCACACTGGTGCAACATGCAATGTGGAAGCTACTTTCCTATGTGCTTTTGGTCTCTGTGACCATACTGGTGTCATTGCATCTGTTCTTGTCCTAAACCACATGCATCCCACTAGTGTCATTGACCCAAATGACAACATTGCATGTGTTATTTTCATAAACCACATTGATCCTACATGACCACACACACTCAAGTGGATTCCGTGGTGCAGCATCTACTACACTAGTGCGGCATGCAATGTGGAAGCTACTTTCCTATGTAATTTTGGTCTCTGTGACCATGGTTTGACGCGTGGGTCCACTGGCGTCATTGCATGTGTTCTTTTCCTAAACCACATGGATCCCAATAGTGTCATTGACCCACATGACAAAATTGCGTATGTTCTTTTCATAAACTACATTGATCCCACGTGAACACACACACTCTAGTGGATTAAGTGGTGCAGCCTCTGCCACACTGGTGCAGCATGCAATGTGGAGGCTGCTTTCCTGTGTGTTTTGGTCTTTGTGACCATGGTTTGACACATGGGTCCAGTGGTGTCATTGCAAGTGTTATTTTCCTAAACCACATGGATCCCACCAGTGCCATTGACCTACATGACCATATTTCATGTGTTCTTTTCATAAACCACATTGATCCCAAGTGAACACACACACTCAAGTGGATTCTATGGTGCAGCATCTACCACACTGGTGCAGGATGCAATGTGGAAGTTGCTTTCCTATGTGGTTTTGGTCTCTGTGACCATGGTTTGACACATGGATCCACTGGTGTCATTGCATGTGTTCTTTTCCTAAACCACATGGATCCCACTAGTATCATTTACCCACATGACAACATTGCATGTCTTCGTTTCATAAACCACATTGATTCCACTTGACCACACACACTCCAGTGGATTTTGTTGTGCAGCCTCTGCCACACTAGTGCAGCATGCAATGTGGAAGCTGCTTTCCTATGTGCTTTTGGTCTTTGTGACCATACTGGTGTCAATGCATGTGTTCTTTTCCTAAACCACATGGATCCCACTAGTGTCATTGACCCACATGACCACATTGCATGTGTTCTTTTCATAAACCACATTGATCCCACATGACCACACAAACTCTAGTGGATTCTGTGGTGCAGCCTCTGCCACACTGGTGCAACATGCAATGTGGAAGCTACTTTCCAATGTGCTTTTGGTCTCTATGACCATGGTTTGAGACATGGGTCTACTGGTGTCATTGCATGTGTTCTTTTCCTAAACCACATGGATTCCACTAGTGTCATTGACCCACATGACCACATTGCATGTTTTTTTCATAAACCACATTGATCACACAAGACCACACACACTATAGTTGATTCTATGGTGTAGTCTCTACCACACTGGTGCAACATGCAATGTGGAAGCTACTTTCCTATGTGCTTTTGGTCTCTATGACCATACTGGTGTCATTGCATGTGTTCTTGTCCTAAACCACATCGATCCCACTAGTGTCATTGACCCACATGACAACATTGCATGTGTTCTTTTCATAAACCACATTAATCCTACATGACCACACATACTCAAGTGGATTCCGTGGTGCAGCTTCTACCACACTAGTGTAGCATGCAATGTGGAAGCTGCTTTCCTATGTAATTTTGGTCTCTGTGACCATGGTTTGATGCATGGGTCCACTGGCGTCATTGCATGTGTTCTTTTCCTAAAGCACATGGATCCCAATAGTGTCATTGACCCACATGACAACACTTCATATGTTCTTTTCATAAACGACATTGATCCCACGTGAACACACACACTATAGTTGATTCTATGGTGCAGTCTCTACCACACTGGTGCAACAGGCAATGTGGAAGCTACTTTCTTATGTGCTTTTGATCTCTGTGACCATACTGGTGTCATTGCATTTGTTCTTGTCCTAACCACATGGATCCCACTAGTGTCATTGACCCACATTACCACATTGCATGTTTTATTTCATAAACCACATTGATCCCACATGACCACACACACTATACTTGATTCTATGGTGTAGTCTCTACCACACTGGTGCAACATGCAATGTCAAAGCTAATTTCCTATTTATATAAGTGAGCACTGCAGCAAGTTTCCCTCAGTTCTGAAACCAAGGTTATCGAACTAGTAGGAGCAAGGAAACAACCCCAAGGTGTTGCTAACAACTTGGAATCCTGCACAACACAACCACAGAACTTTGCCCCAACTTACAGTGAGGTTGTCAATCTCACCGGTTTTGCTGAAAACAAAGGATTAAATGTATTGTGTGGAAGATAGTAATTGCTTGCAGAAAGTAAAAAATAAACAGTAGATAGTAGATGGTATATCAATGGTAAAAGAATGGACCGGGGTCCATAGTTCACTAGAGGTGATTCTTCTTGAGATAATTAGCATGTTTGGTGAACAAATTACAGTGGGGCAATTAACAGATTTGATAAAGCATATAATGCATATACTAGACATCTTGACTCCTATGAGATTTGATTGGGCATTACAACATAATACATAGACCGTAATCCAACTGCATCTATGACTAATAATCCACCTTCAGGTTATCATCCGAACCCCTTCCAGTATTAAGTTGCAAGCAACAGATAATTGCATTAAGCAAAGTGTGTAAAGTAAACAATAGGATTGCCCCATGGACAAAGGATTGTTGTTTTCTCCCTAGTAGCAACAGCACATCTATAACCTTAGAGATTTATGTCACTTCTCTAGATTACTAGAGGCATGAACCCACTATCGAGCATAAATACTCCCTCTTGGAGTTGCAAGCATCTACTTGGCCAAGATTGTTACTAACAACGAAGAGCATGCAAGATCACAAATAACATAGACATGATAGAATCAATAATCAATCTGAAATAGCATCTCAATATCCATCGGATCCCCGCAAACACAACATGTAAGATTACAAATGGATGATCTTGATCATGAACGGAGCTCATAAGATCTAAACATGATAGCACAAAGGAGGAGAACCAACCATCTAGCAACTACATGGACCCATAGTCCAAGGATGAAGTACTCACGCATCACACCGGAGGCAGGCATGGTGATGAAGAAGGCCTCCAGGGTGATCTCTCCCCTCCAACAGGGTGCCGGGAAGAGATTTGGATCCCCTGATTAGGGATGGAGATGGTGGCAGCTACATACTCTTTCGTGGATTTCTGATTGGGTCTTTGATCGGGTACTTGGGGTTTTTGTCCCGGGAGGCTTTTATAGGCGAAAGGGCAAGGTCGGTGGAGCACCAGGGAGCCCACACCCCCTGGTGGCGCGCCCCCCAGGCCGCGTCGCCACCATGTGTGGCCGCCCTAGTGCGCCACTTCATCTCCCCTCCGAAATCCATGTTTCTTCGGGTAAAATATTGACTTTGGCTTTTGTCCCGTCCAATTCCGAGAATATTTCCTTACTAGCTGTTCTGAAACCAAAAACAGCAAAAAACAGGCAACTAGCACTGTGGCATCTTGTTAATAGATTAGTTCTAGAAAATGTATAAAAATACCCCAAAGTGTGAACAAAACATAAGAAAGTAGATATAAAACAAGCATGGAACATCAAAAATTATAGATACGTTTACGACGTATCAAGCATCCCCAAACTTAACTCCTGCTCGTCCTCGAGTAGGTAAGTGATAAAAAGAATAATTTTTGAGGTGAGATGCACCATCACAATCTCGATCAAGGTATTTTTAAAACATTGATAGTTGGGATCATAGTACTCTAACATAGACATGAAAGATATAGTTCTAAAAAATAAGACATAGCAACTATGTTGTAACATGAAAAGGTACATACAAAAGATTCATGAATAACAATGCTTTGAAAGATGTTTGTTTGTTTCACATATAGAAAACATAATAGGAACGGTATTCAGCTTGTCCCTCATGGTATAGCAAAAGATAAATGCATAGGACACCTTCAAAGTTCATAAGGGTGACTAGATACAAATAATTTAAGAACAAGCAATATGAAAGTTATGAATCAATCAACAAGTTTTGGGATAATGCACATTAAACTAAGAATGACCACTATGCTCTCTCAATAGGTGTATAAAGATAGAAGATGGAGACTCAACATAAAAGTAAAAAAGAAAGGCCCTTCATAGAAGGAAGCAGGAATTCAAGTCTCATAAAGAGCTTCCAAAAATTATGGAACTTATTAGCTTTCAGCTCTCATTGCCCCTATCATAAGCTTCTTTAGGTTATTAAGCTTAAAGTGACACAAATTTGAGGATATGCTTGACAAGTTATAACTTGAAAATCTCATGCCCCTAGCTTACGAGTACCGATCCTCATGCTACTCAACTTTAGTCACGAGTAAGTTCTTGTCACTGTAAGTACATGTGTATCATAGAGAACCGCCAACGGGGTACCCCTTGCCCCATGATACAGGAGCTATCCCATATCAAAATGACAAGGCAACAGACATGAGCATCTCAGTGATCTTTTTATTTGCAATTTGCATACGTTTTTATTAAGGATGCTTCACAGAATGCTCACTATGGTTATGCTGCAAGTTTCCACCATGATTAGGCATGGCTTAGGCTAGCCGCCCAGGCGTTTCTCTAACACACATACAAACTACATGAGCTTACAAGCTCCCCTTTTATTTCACACCGCTGGGATACATAAACAAAAGAACATGATATCAACTGAATAATAAGTGCAATGTTGAAAATGTTCCCCATGGTACATGGTTCTGCTAATTCACAACTTATAAAGCACAAGAATATACGCAACATAGATGGACACAATGGTTCAAGTTTATTATGTGCAAGAAAGTAAAGTGTGCCATCAAGTTTGTGAGAGCTTTAATCACTAATTTTCACATAACAAGTTTAATTCGGAAGGTAGATAAAAACATGAATATACTTGGAATAGAAATAATGGTAATAGGTAGGTATGGTGGACTCTTTGGAATAACTTGGTTTTATTTGGAGTTGGATGCATGAGTGGAACTCATACTTGGTACATGTGGAGTCTAGCAAAAGACCAGAGCGACCAACTAAGAGAGCAATAATGGCCATAATCATGCAAAGCAACAAAACATTATTAATTAAAGCATAAAGTGATATTACAAGTCAAAAACTAAATGATCATAGAGTCTAAGGTGACTGGTATAGTCTTAACATGGTGTAAGCATGCGCCAAGTCAACCCAAATAAAGCATCAAAGGAGAATACCACAATATTATGCTTTTGTATGCTAAAACAACGCATAATTCTTTCAAGGCACATTAAGCAATCTCAATTGTTTGGAACAAGTCATGCTACAGAAATAATCACTAAGCATAAAGTCAAAGCAATATCAAACATGACATGATAAAGTCTAGACCACGGTCAAAACAAGCTCCTTTTGTACCACTTATAAGCATGAAACTTCCTACTCTTTTCCAACACAAATAAACTTATTTGAAACCGCACATAAATGCGGGGGTCCAACCAATTTATTTAAGCAAACCAAAAAATAGAAAACTAAAAACAAAAACGAAGACGCTCCAAGAACAACACAATTGTGCATGAAACAATAAAAATGAAGTGTTTGGAAGAAAACCTGAGATTTTTATTGATGAAGAAGGGGATGCCTTGGGAATCCCCAAGCTTTGACACTTGTACTTATTGAATATTTCTTGGGGTGACACAGGTGGCATCCCCAAGCTTGAGCTTTTTTCCATCCTTCATCCCATCACATTATTCTTCCCTACACTTTAAAATTTCCTTCATACAAAACTTCACACGATCTTCATTAGCAACATTAGTGTATTTAAGATAATAAGTCTTTGGGTTTAGTTTCAACACAAATAAAACTTCCATTAAAACACAAGATACTGTAGCAATCTTCTAAAAGCTCAAGTGATCAAAGAGAACTCAAAGAGGAAGGGATTAAGAGGCAAATACAAATAATGGCAGGAATCTGTCAAAACAGACCAGCAGGTAAAAACCAATTTTTTCGAAGACCTTCTGTTGCTTAAATAGAAAAGTGATAAACTAACGAAAGTTATATAACAACCTGGGCACAAGCACAAAAAATGACAGATCAATCCGACTTATAGGATTTTTTCATGATTTTTTACTGTGAAGCACGAAAATCTATTTCGGGGTAGCAACTTTCCCAAGTCTTACTTATCTCTCATTAGAGGTTATTCTTGGCACAAAAAGCACACAAAAAGGATAAGGAGAGGTTATTACTGAGGCAATAACTTCCAAGCCTCAACAAAATAAAAAACTTACTGAATAAAAAATTGGGTTAGCTCCCAATAGTGCTTTTCTTTAATGCCTTTGAGCTAGACTCGGTATCGTGAGAAGATGCTCACATAAGAAATATGAATTGAAACAAAAGAGAGCATAAAGGAGAAAATATGATACAAATTTAACTCTAACCCACTTCCTATGCATAGGAATCTTGTAAGAAAATAAATCAAAGAAGCACATAGTAACAAGAATGGGTAGATAAAACAAGAGCAACTTTGGAACTTTCAATATAAAGAGAGGTGTTTGAGTAACTTGAGAATTCCAACAACCATATTTTCCTCTCTCATAATGATTTTTAGTAGCATCGTGAACAAACTCAACAATATAAATATTACACTCATCCTCCTTTGGTAATCATGGAGGGTGATCAAATAAGGTATTAGTTAAAGAGTTACTCTTATTGGGAGGTAGACATGGGTAGTTGCTCCATTCTTCCTCCTCTTGATCATCACTCTCCTCGTCTTTTTCATCCAATGAGCTTCTAGTTTCATCAATTTCTTCTTCCATAGGCTCATGCAAGGCATTAGTCTCTTCCGTTGGTGGAGAGCATCTATTAATATATTTAAGAATATAGCCATTTTCTTCCTTGTAATTATCAAAGAAAAATTTAAGTATATCATTAACCTCATATTTATAAGGTGCATCATTGGTATTTTCAAGCAAATAAGCAAGTTTGAATACACCCTTCCAAGCAATAAATTCTTCAATTTGTTCCAAATCATAAAAGTCATAATTTTACTTAATATAAGAAGATATGGTTACATCATCATTATACTCACATTGAAAAGGGAGGTGTTTATACCTCCTACAGCAACAACATTTATCAAAGCAATAAATAACATTATAAGTAGAGCACACGTTTCTAGCAATGGTATACAATTTATTTATTTATTCCCATAAGTGTTTCCTTTTTTGTGATAAGCGGCGTTCCTCATAATAATATTTTTGTTCTTTCGTGAACCCACCTTCCCAATAAGATATAGTTTCAAAGAAACCAACCATTGATAGAAAGCATGATAAAGCAAGACAATAATAGACCAACAAAAATAACAACTATAGTAGGAACTATTTTTTGTATTTTTTATAAAAATAAACAAGAAAAATAAACTAAGCAAAACAAAAAACAAAGTAAAGAGTTTGGTTGTGAGGGACTCCCCTTGTGAAGTTGTCCTTAACTCCCCGGCAACGGCGCCAGAAAAAGGCTTGATGGATCAAGATATCTCGAGCTCATTGGGAACCCCAAGAGGAAGGTATGATGAGCACAACAGCAAGTTTCCCTTAGTTATGAAAAAGGTTATCGAACTAGTTGGAGCAAGGAAACAACCCCGAGGTGTTGCTAATAACTTGGAATCCTGCACAACACAACGATAGAACTTTGCCCCAACTTACAGGAGGTTGTCAATCTCACTGGTTTTGCTGAAAACAAAGGATTAAACGTATTATGTGGAAGATAGTAATTTCTTGTAGAAAGTAAATAGTAAACAATAGATAGTAGATGGTATATCAATGGTAAAAGAATGGACCGGGGTCCATAGTTCACTGGAGGTGATTCTCCTTGAGATAATTAGCATGTTGGGTGAACAAATTACAACGGGGCAATTAACAGATTTGAGAAAGCATACAATGCATATACTAGACATCTTGACTCCTATGAGATTTGATTGGGCATTACAACATAATATATTGACCGTAATCCAACTTTCTCTATGACTAATAATCCACCTTCAGGTTATCATCCGAACCCCTTTCAGTATTAAGTTGCAAGAAACAGATAATTGCATTAAGAAAAATGTGTAAAGTAAACAATATGATTGCCCCATGGACAAAGGATTGATGTTTTCTCCCTACTAGAAACAACACATCTACAACCTTAGAGATTTATGTCACTTCCCCAGATTACTAGAGGCATGAACCCATTATCGAGCATAAATACTCCCTCTTGGAGTTGCAAGCATCTACTTGGCCAAGATAGTTACTAACAATGGAGAGCATGCAAGATCATAAATAGCATAGACATGATAGAATCAATAATCAATCTGAAATAGCATCTCAATATCCATCAGATCCCCGCAAACATAACATGTAAGATTACAAATAGATGATCTTGATCATGAATGGAGATCACAAGATCTAAACATGATAGCACAAAGTAGGAGAACCAACCATCTAGCTACTACATGGACCCATAGTCCAAGGATGAACTACTCATGCATCACACCGGAGGCAGGCATGGTGATGAATAAGGCCTCCAGGGTGATCTCTCCCCTCCGGCTGGGGGCTGGGAAGAGCTTTGGATCCCCCCGATCTAGGGATGGTGATGGCGGCAGCTACAGACTCTTTCATGGATTTCTGATTGGGTCTTTTTAACACCCTAAAAATATTAATCAAGATTATCAAGTTCTAATCACCCAAGTTTAGGGTTAACAAAAACTTTTATTATTAAATTGAATATGAGTGAATGTGTTATTTACATTAGTGTAGGATTGAGTGAAATTTCCATCTTTGATTGCTACAAATGATAAGGAATGGTTCAAAGATGAATACTACATCATCTGGGCCAATTACAAACAAAATCCAAAGCAAAAGAAATCAAATATAAAGCAAATGATCAAATGGTCGTTTTGACCAAAATCAACCACTAGGCCACTTTGTGAGTTCCTAGAAAAGAATTTCTAACAGAAACATGTACACTTATTTTCACCCCTTGCTAGACCAAGTAAAAGTGAACCCAAGCCCACTTTGCAAACCAATAGAAACAACTTTCAAATCTATTTAAAGGACAGTTCAAAATTGAATCAAGTTCATATGGCAAGATCACCATTTTTCAAAAACCTCTCAAATCAATTCACCTTGAATTTTCCATGCAACCATGGACACTCAAGCATAAGATCAAAACCCTCACCAAAATTCATTCAAATTTCAAATTTAAATTCTTGCGGCCATTTGGTCGAACACTTGGCAGACACCAATCAAACCTGGCCTAACTTCACTATTTAGAGCATTGATCACTCGACCATTTTCCCCCATTTTTCACTCCCCTGTCTCCCCCAGTGTCTAACCATGCACCAGACCAGCTCCCCTCTTTGTCGTTGCACCACTGCGCCACCGCCCGCAACAGCCCACACCGGCCGACCATGGACAGATCACCACAGATCGTGCTACCCTTGTCCATGATGTCTAGTAGGCAGGCCACCGTCCACCGCCACCCCCTGTCCAGCACTTGACCGCAGCCAAGCCATGGACCACCAGGAAACTGCCGCGCCCACTGTCTCTATGCCGTGCCGAGAGCGAGCCAAAGCGCCATAGCCGACCAGCTCACCCACGCCATGCCTCGCCCTCACCGCACATGCACACACTTGCCTTAACACCAGCTAGCTCCTAGACATCCCCGTTCGCCGCCGCGCGACACGTAGCCCCCGACGCCGTCTCGAACACCGCTAGTTCCGCGCAGAGCACTGCCCGCGCCCGACCATTCTTGACCGCCCCGTGCCGCGCCTTTAAGCCCGTGACGACCACTAGGGAGCACTGCATCGCCCCCTACCCTCAGCCACGCTGATAGCTCGTTGTACTACCATCGCCGGAGAAGCTCGCCCATCCCGCTTTGTCCCTTTGCCGGTGTATAAATAGAGGCCCCTCCGCCTCAATCCACCACACCCTCACACTCCCCACTCCTCACTGAGCCTCCCACACCTCTCCCAGGAGCAAGGTGGGCACCACATTGCCGGAATTTGGCCCGAGTCTGCCACTGTAGAGGAGAAGAGGAGACATCGATTGGAGCCGCCCCAGGAGCCACCACGACCACCGTTCAAACTGCCGTCATCGACAACGTCGTTCGCCCCCATCGTCGGCCATAGCTGGAGCCCTGGTGAGCCCCCATGACCCCCACCGCCGCGTTAGGGTTCAGACCTCGCCGGAGCTGTTCGACGTAGGGGATGAATGTCAGCCGTTAGATAAGATTCTAATCATAGGGCCTAGATTGAACGATACCGTTTCGGTTAGATAGAGTCGCTGACTAGTGGGACCCTGCTGTCAGTAGCCCTTTTCACGATGCTATGCAGATTGGGCCGGCCCAGTAGGTTTCCTGCGCAGGCCTGTAGATTCAAATAGTTATTTTGCATTTTAGTTGTAACCAGATTCTGACAGTAGATTCAAAAATTAATTCAAAGAGATTCACTGAACCAAATTGCATGATTCCAATTTTGCTAGGAAGGTATTCAAAATATCTATCCAAGCCCGTTGGATTCAAACCATTTGGATTTAGAGATCAACTATAGTAAAAATAACAAGACAGAGACTTTTCCAACTTCAAACATTTTTCAAAAATCAACCATAAATGCTTTTGAGTTGATTCCAACTCTCAAAAATCTCATTTGACAAGATCTATCTTAATATGTAAAAATATTTAGATTTACATACAGTGACATTGGACTAGTACCAAATGAATGCTATATGGGCATTTCTAGTCACTTTAATTCTATTAAATGATAATCTTAAACTTTATAAAATATGACCACCACTTTAAATCACATTCCCATGGATTAGAATATGTGGTGATGACATGTCTCAACATGATCCCATATTTTAATTGGAGAATATTAAATCTTAAGTATTTTCAATGAGTAGAAATTACTTTTCTAAAATAAGATAAACAAGATTAAGTCTTTATTGCATGTGATGTTTGTGATGATGCTAGATCATCAAGTGTGAGCCTTAGTGTGATAAATAAAAATAGTTAAGTATTGTTTGGTGATTGTGTACCCCGTATTCATTTATCGATGACCCAGGATACGAGGAGGAGGAGTACTACCAAGAAAAAAGAAGAGGAGAACTTCAATCACTGCACTACTCAAGGCAAGCCATCACTAATTGCAAGCTAGACTATCCAAGTTAACACTTGCCAAATTCATAACCTATGAAAGATGCATTAGGCATGCTTGGTTATCCCACTTTGATTATACCAATCACAAGTTTTACTTGCCAGCTTTATTCTTTTACTTTTACCAAAGTTCTTTACTTTTAGTTAGTGCTTTGTGAGTATTGGAACAATAGTATAGATTCCATAAAGAGTATAAATCTATGCCTAAGTAGTCATAATTAGATGTCATTCCAAGGCTTGAGATTAGATTTGGATAGCTACACTTGATTAGTACCCCTCATTAGGGAATACCCTCAACTATAGTTGGTAGTGCTAAGCATAAAAGTTGATCACTTTAGATGGGAATACTTGGTGAAAATGATTATGAAAACCTTGGAATGATGTTTCATTCTATTGAGATGTTTTGACCTGTGTTGAGAAACACAATGGTTTCATGATGAAAATGTTGAGGCATGAGCCTTAGCCCTTTACAAAAACTGATGGTTGGGTTCGGATGCGATACCATTCCAATTTTACCGTACAACCACAATACCTGAATTGGGTAGGGCTTAGCCAGAAGCTTATATGCCTTAGTATGGGTTCCCTTGTGGAAAAGGTTGAGCTGAGGCTACGTCGTGTGAATGTCCACCTATGTAGTGCCCAGGATGGTAGATGGCCATGGCTGGGAGGCCAAGCTCATAGGGGAGGTGCATGTACTAGAGTATGTAATTGAAAGGTTATGATTGATTATCCGCATACTAAGTATGATTGATTCAGTGTTATCCTTGACGGATGTATCGAATTTTGTGGTGAAAGTGTACCACCTCTGCAGAGTGTCAAACTATTAGAATAGCCGCGTCCGCGATCATGGACAGTTGGAGTGGCCATACTGTTCCGTCGTCAGATGTTTTCAAAATAACTTGTGACTTGAACTATGACTTTGACTTGACCACAACAGGATTGTGGACATGAAAACTAGGTTCCCACTTAAGTGCTTTGGAACATTAAATTAGTTTTCTTTACTTCTAGACTCAGTTTGAGATAAACCTGGCTTTTTGCAAATAAGCCTAGAGCTTAGGATTCCTACTAGAACTACCTTACTTGTTAGTGATAGTTTGCGAGTACTTAAAGAGTACTAACGGCTTTGTCCCTGGCTATTCCCATGGCTAGACTATGAGGAGGACTACCAGGATGATGGACACCAGGAGATCTACAAAAACTAGGATCATCTCCCATCGTCGGCATTGCATGTGACCCTGAAGATGGAGCCTGTACTATGTTTATTTTCCGCTACTTGTTTGTATTAAGACTATATCATGAGATCCTTTATTTGTAAGACCTTTATTATGGTTTGTAATGGATGATGTACTATGCTACCAATTCTGTTCTGTCTCACAAAAATGGTAATCCTGGGATTGTGAGGTATGCCATAATAGGCATCTTGGATTAAAAATCTGGGTGTTGACAAGTTGGTATCAGATCCATCCTGACCATAGGAGACCGTAGTTAGAATGGACGTCCGAAGAAAAACTAGTTTCAAAAAAAAATAAGTGAGTATTTATGAAAACCTATTCCCACTCTTATCCTCGAGATTCTTTCAAAAAGATTCATGTTCCTCAAAAATTCTTTCAAACCTACATAAAAATTTGACACACTTGATCACCCCACTAACTTGCTCACCTAAATTCTTATAGATGGAGGTCTAGTATTGCAAGTTGTACCAGCTGGGCAATGGAGGCCACCTGTTTTTTAAGAGGGATCTAGATGCACTGTCAGAGTACCTTGAGCGCCAGCACCCAGAGTTCTTCGGGGAACAACTCAACAATCACGTAGGAGGAGGTCTACAATGGCTGATAGTGGCAGATCTGAGAGGCAAGATGGAAGCACCCACTTCGGAGAAGATCCAATTCACCTTGCAGGAGAATAACTGGCTAGATGGATTAGCCAGGGCCATGCATGAAGCTCTTGCCCGTCTGTGTGGACAGAACATAAACAATATCTAGGGAACTCACTTTGCTCACTATGCAAGGCATGATTCTATGGGAATGCCCTTGGAGATGCCAGAACACCCGGAGCTTAAGCACCAGGTGGACAATCTTGACTTCATTTTGTATGATAGAAAAAATGAGCTGGACAATGCTCGTCCCTATGCCAACCACAACCATGCCATTGCAGTCAAGAAGTACCAGACTCTCGCCATCCTTGCCAAGGAGCGCCAATCACTTCGTCGTCAGCGTGACAAGAAGGATCGCACCATCGAGCGTCTTCACAAGAAGGTGGCCACTCTCGAGAAGACCATCCGTGAGCAGGAAATCCAGCTTGAAGCAAAGGAGGAGGAGGAAGGTGAAGATATCCAAGGAGATCTCTACTCTTACCTCAGTGATGACGACAACTACCTGGAGGACGATGCCATGGATTTCCACACTAATGATGATTCCGACTTCATTGATGATGATTAGATGCACTTGAGCACTACCGTAGGAAGGAGTTGTATCCAGTTCCACTGTATCGTAGTTTCACAGAATGGTTCTTAAAACCATCTGTTTTCTATTGGTGTTATGGTGTGTGTTTGTTGTGTGTGCTTTGAATGAATGAATGAGAGGAAGTTGTTAGTTTGCAAAACCTGAGTCAAACTCAAAGTTTAAAACTTTTGAAACAAAACCATGAACCTTAGAGATTTCCCTCTTATCTCATTATCTATCTCAATCTTTAGATGACTCGTGGAAATCCCGGAGGAAGTAGTTCATCTCAGGACCCAATGCTACAGATTCTGCAAATGCTAGTTTCGGACTGTGAAGCTAGTAGAGCCGAACGCCAAGCCAACTTAGCCACTCTACAACAGATAGCTCAGATGGCCCACAATAATCAAGGCGAGGGAAACCAAGATCATCATGGATCCAAACTTAAGAACTTTCAGAATACCAACCCACCTATCTTTAGTAAGTTTGAGGATCCCCTAGATGCTGATGACTGGTTGTAAACCATGGAGAACAACTTAGAGGTTGCAGGAGTTGAGGCCAATGAAAAGGTACTATTTGCCACCCACTATCTGGCAGGAGATGCAAGAGCCTGGTGGAATAGCACTCGTACCATGAACGACAATCAGATGATGACTTGGGAAGCATTCAAGATCAAGTTCAGTCGGACCCATGTGCCCCAAGGTTTGGTCACCAAGATGAGGGATGAGTTCAGGGAAGTGAAGCAAGGAAGGATGACGGTAGTGGAATACCATGACAAATTTCTGTCACTAGCTAGATATGCCCTGATGAGATTAACACTGAAGCAAAGAAAAAGGAAAGGTTCCTAAATGGATTGTGTGATGAGATGCAGACTGTGTTAGTCAAAATCCGTTTTGCAGATCTAGAAGAGCTAGTGGACTCTGCCATCCAGATGGAAGGAAAGATCAACCAAGCCAATGACAATCGCAAGCGCCGCATGATGCACCAGCCTGGATCCCACCATACCTAGAAGTATCACCCAACCCTTCTATAGGATATGCCCCAAGAAACAACAGACCCTCTATGTCCCATCCAAACTACCCCTATCATAGTGGAGGAAACTTGAAGTCTAGAGGAAACCACAACAATAACCCCGGCAACTCCAATAACTTCAACCGCGCACCGCCCAAGTCCACCAACAACAACAATACTGCCCCAAGGACTGGAAGGAATGCCGTGCCTATCATAGGAAAAGACAAGTCCTAGATTACTTTCTTTGAATGTGGAGTCAAGGGTCACTACTCCAATGAGTGCCCCAAGAAGCTTGCATCAGCCACAAATGTGAATGCACCTGCTCAGCAGCGCCGTGTTCAGCCTAGAAGGAGATTTGCCCTAGGGAATTCGCTCAACCGCAACGGCCATCTATTCCACATGAATGCTGAAGAAGCTTAGGAAACGCCAAATGTTGTGATGGGTATGTTTTCTGTTAACTCAGTACTTGCAAGAGTGTTGTTTGATTCTGGAGCATCGCACTCGTTTGTTATAGAAGAATTTGCATGCACTAGTAAGATTCAACCAACAAAATTGAAGCATGTTATGATAGTTCAAATACCTGGTTCAACCACCAAAGCTAGAAAAATTTGCAAGGCTGTACCTATCAGAATCCATGGCATAGATTTTTATGCTAATCTAATAGTACTTGGAACCAAAGGTTTGGAAGTAGTACTAGAAATGGATTGGATGTCGAAACATAAAGGATTGATCGACTATGCCAAGAAATCCATAACCATGACTAGTAGCACTGGCGTATCAGTAGAGCATGTATCTGAGACCTTGCCCCGTCAATTGAAGTGTAACAAGAGTCTAGCCCAACCTACCATAGATCAAGTCAGGGAAGTCTGAGAATACCCTGACATATTTCCAGATGAATTGCCCGGTATGCCCCCAGATCGGGACATAGAGTTCATCATTGAACAAATTCCTAGATTTGGACCCATAGCTCAGAGACCTTATAGTATATCTGAATTAGTGGAGCAGAAGAAACAACTTGATGCTATGCTGGAGAAAGGTTTGATTCAACCAAGCACATCACCATGGAGATCGCCTGTTTTGTTTGTGGATAAGAAAGATAGAGGTAACCGTTTGTGCATGGATTACCGGAAGTTGAATGATGTCACCATCAAGAACAAGTACCCACTGCTGAAGATAGAAGATCTATTTGATTAGTTGACTAGTGCCAGAGTGTTTTCTAAGATTGATCTTAGAAATGGTTATCATCAACTCAAGATTTGTGCATCGGATATCCCAAAGACCGCCTTCACCACCAGATATGGATTGTATGAGTACACGGTCTTGTCTTTTGGATTAACCAATGCCCCCGCTTATTTCATGAACCTCATGAATAAGATTTTTATGAACTTCCTGGATAAGTTTGTCATTGTTTTTATCGACGATATTCTGATCTATTCCAAGTCAGAAGAAGACCATGATCTACACTTGAGAACCATCATTGAAACCCTTAGAGAACATCAGTTGTATGCCAAGTTTAGCAAATGTGAGTTCTGGTTAAAGGAAGTAGGATTCCTGGGAAATTTCGTGTCGGCAGGAGGAGTCGCTGTCGATCCCGCCAAGATCAAAGATGTTGAAGAATGGAAAGCCCCAACCACTCAAACCAAGTCCGTGCATTTCTCGGATTAGCAGGATATTACCGGAAGTTTGTTGAAGGATTTTCGAGCATCGCCAGACCTATGACCCAATTGTTGAAGAAAGATAAGAAGTTTGAATGGATGGACAAATGTGAAGCAAGTTTTCAAGAGCTCAAGAAGAGATTGATTTCAGCCCCAATCTTGATTATGCGAGATATCAAGAAGCATTTTGATGTGTATTGTGATGCATCCAAGATTGGTCTCAGATGTGTGTTGATGCAAGAAGGCAAAATCATAGCATATCTGTCCCCACAACTGAAGCAACATGAGAAAAAGTACCTTACCCATGACCTTGAACTAGCAGCCGTAGTTTTAGCTTTGAAGACATGGCGTCATTACCTTATGGGTAACCGCTGTGAGATTTATTCGAATCACAAGAGTCTGAAGTATATTATCACTCAGAAGGAGCTGAATATGAGGCAAAGGAGATGGATAGAGTTAATCAAGGATTATGACCTTGACATTCACTATCACCCCGGCAAAGCCAATGTGATAGCGGATGCTCTTAGTAGATTGTCGTGTAGATTAAACACCCTTATTAAAGAAGTCCAGCCAAGTTTGCATGAAGAGTTGGAGCTATTTAGAACGGAGCTAGTTAGCAAAGGATTTTTAGCTATCATAATACTTCAACCCACTTTGATCAGTCAGATCAAGGAAGCCCAAAAAGAAAAGGCAAGTATCGACGGAATCAAGCATCGTATTGGTACAAGGAAGGTACCCGGATTCACCAAGGCCGAAGAAGGAGTTTTGTGGTACAAAGGACGTATCTGTGTGCCAGCCGATTCCGAGTTGAAGCAAGTTATAATGCAGGAAGCTCATGATACTCTTTATTATATCCACCATAGAGGAACAAAGATGTATTAGGATTTGAAGGAGCAATTTTGGTGGCACACGATGAAGAGAGAAATCGGAAGCTACATAGCCAAGTGTGATATCTGTCAGAGAGTCAAAGCGGAACATCAGCGACCCGCAGGACTTTTGCAACCATTGCAAATTCTAGAATGGAAATGGGATTCTGTCAGAATGGATTTCATCACCGATTTGCCTACATCTAGTATGGGAAATGACTCTATTTGGGTCATAGTTGATAGAATATCCAAGGTAGCCCATTTTATACCTATCAAGACCACCTACCAAAGTTCGAAGCTATCAGAGCTGTACATTTCTAGAATCGTTAGTTTGGATGGAACCCCTAAGACAATAGTATCAGATCGAGGAACCCAGTTTACCTCAAGATTTTGGCAGAAAGTCCAAGAAGGATTAGGAACCAAGCTAAATTTCAGCACAACTTATCACCCGCAGACCGATGGAAAAACTGAAAGAGTCAACCAAATCTTAGAAGATATGTTGAGAGCTTGTGTGCTAGAATATGGATCAAAATGGGAAGATTGTTCGCCTTTCGCAGAATTCTCATACAACAATAGTTATCAAGCTAGTTTTCAAATGGCCCCTTTGAATTTTTGTATGGAAGGAAGTGTCGTACCCCCTTGAACTGGTCGCAAGTAGGAGAGAGTCAGATCTTCGGACCCAACATCCTACAAGAAGCCGAAGAGAAGGTTCACAAAGTCCGTGACCACCTCAAGACCTCCCAATCTAGATAAAAGAGTTATGCTGACAAAAGACATCGAGACCTGACCTTCAATGTCGGAGATTTTGTGTATCTCAAAGTATCACCCTTGAAGGGAATGCAACGTTTTCGTCTAAAAGGGAAGTTAGCCCCCAGATATATTGGACCCTTCAAGATTTTGAATCCCTAAGGAGAAGTATCATATCAACTGGAACTGCCAGAGGAGATGTCATCCATACATAATGTGTTCCATATCTCGTTACTTCGCAAATGCCTAGAAGTTCCGGAGAAGACCGAAGTATTCAAGAACATCGATCACCAAGACATAGATATAAACAAGGATCTGATGTATCGTGAAGTACCTATCCGTATTTTGGAAGAAGCTTTCAAAAGCACCAGGACCCGGAGTATCAAGTTTCTCAAAATCTAGTGGAGCAACCATACCGAAGAAGAAGCTACTTGGGAGCGAGAAGATTACATTAGGACTGAGTTTCCAAATCTCTTTAGTTCCTAGTTTTTCTTCAATCTCTGGACGAGATTTTGTTTAAGGAGGGAAGGTTTGTAACACCCAAAAAATATTAATCAAGATTATCAAGTTCTAATCGCCCAAGTTTAGGGTTAACAAAAACTTTTATTATTAAATTGAATATGAGTGAATGTGTGATTTGCATTAGTGTAGGATTGATTGAAATTGCCATGTTTGATTGCTAAAAATGATAAGGAATGGTTTAAAGATGACTACTACATCATCTAGGCCTATTACAAACAAAATCCAGAGCAAAAGAAATCAAATATAAAGCAAATGATCAAATTGTCATTTTGACCAAAATCAACCACTAGGCCACTTTGTGAGTTCCTAGAATAGAATTTCTAACAGAAACATGTGCACTTCTTTTCACCACTTCCTAGAACAGGTAAAAGTGAACCCAAGCCCACTTTGCAAACCAACAGAAACAACTTTCAAATCTATTTAAAGGACAGTTCAAAATTGAATCAAGTTCATATGGTAAGATCACCATTTTTCAAAAACCACTCAAATCAATTCACCTTGACATTTCCAAGCAACCATAGACACTCAAGCATAAGATCAAAACCCTCACCTAAATTCATTCAAAAATTTCAAATTTAAATTCTTGCGGCCATTTGGTCGAACACTTGGCAGACACCAATCAAGCCTGGCCTAACTTCATTGTTTGGAGCATTGATCACTCGACCATTTGCCCCCATTTCACTCCCCTGTCTCCCCTACTGTCTAACCATGCACTAGACCAGCTCCCCTCTTTGCTGTTGCACTAGTGCACCGCCGCCCGCAACAGCCCACGCCGGCCGACCATGGATAGATCACCACAGATCGCGCCGCCCTTGTCCATGATGTCTAGCAGGCAGGCCACCATCCACCGCCACCCCCTGTCCAGCACTTGATCGCAGCCAAGCCATGGACCACCAAAAAACCGCCGCGCCCCCAGTCTCTGCGCCATGCCGAGAGAGCGCCAGAGCGCCGCAGCTGACCAGCTCGCCCACGCTGCGCCTCGCCCTCACCGCGCGTGGACACGCTCGCCTTAACACTGGCTAGCTCCCAGACATCCCCGTTCACCGCCGCACGACCCGTAGCCCCCATGCGCCATCTCGAACACCGCCAGTTCTGCGCAGAGCACCGCCCGCTCCGGACCATTCTCGACCGCCCCGTGCCACACGTTTTAGCCCGTGACGACCGCCAGGGAGCACTACGCCGATAGCTCGTTATACCACCGTCGTCGGAGAAGCCAGCCCATGCTACTCTATCCCTTCGCCGATGTATAAATAGAGGCCCCCTCCACCTCAATCCACCACACCCTCACACACCCCACTCCTCACTGAGCCTCCCACACCTCTCCCCGGAGCAAGGCGAGCACCGCATCACCGGAATTTGGCCGGAGTCCGCCGCTGCAAAGGAGAAGAGGAGCCATCGATTGGAGCCGCCCTAGGAGACGCCATGACCACCGTTCGAACCGCCGTCATCGACAACGTCGTTCGCCCCATCGCCGGCCCTAGCTGGAGCCCTAGTGAGACCCCACAACCCCTACCGCCGCGTTAGTGTTCAGACCTCGCCAGAGCTGTTCGACGTAGGAGATGAATGTCACTCATTAGATCAGGTTCTAATCATAGGGCCTAGATTGAATGATACCATTTCGGTTAGATAGAGTCGCTGACTAGTGGGACCCTGATGTCAGTAGCCCTCTGTGCCATGCTGTATAGATTGGGCCGGTCCAGTAGGTTTCGCGGGCAGGCCTGTAGAATCAAATAGTTATTTTCCATTTTAGTTGAAACCAGATTCTGTCAGTAGATTCAAAAACCAACTCAAAGGGATTCACTAAACCAAATTGCATGATTCCAATTTTGTTAGGAAGGTATTCAAAATATCTATCCAAGCCCATTGGATTGAAAACATTTGGAGTTAGAGATCACCTATAGTAAAAATAACAAGACAAAGACTTTTCCAACTTCAAACATTTTTCAAAAATCAAGCATAAATGCTTTTGAGTTGATTCAACTCTCAAGAATCACATTTGACAAGATCTATCTGAATATGTAAAAATATTTAGGTTTACATGCAGTGACATTGGACTAGTACCAAATGAATGCTATATGGGCATTTCTAGTCACTTTCATTCTATTAAATGATAATCTTAAACTTTATAAAATATGACCACCACTTTAAATCACATTCCCATGGATTAGAATATGTGGTGATGACATGTGTCAACATGATCCCATATTTTAATTGGAGAATATTAAATCTTAAGTATTTTCAATGAGTATAAATTACTTTTCTTAAATAAGGTAAACAAAATTAAGTCTTCATTTCATGTGATGTTTGTGATGATGCTAGATCATCAAGTGTGAGCCTTAGTGTGCTAAATAGAAATAGTTAAGTATTGTGTACCCCGTATTCATTTCTAGATGATAGTACCGACCTGGGATACGAGGAGGAGGAGTACTACCTAGAAGAAGAAGAGGAGAACTTCAATCACTCCACTACTCAAGGCAAGCCATCACTAATTGCAAGCTAGACTATGCAAGTTAACACTTGCCAAATTCATAACCTATGAAAGATGCATTAGGCATGCTTGGTTATCCCACTTTGATTATTCCAATCCCAAGTTTTACTTGCCAGCTTTATTCTTTTACTTTTACCAAAGTTCTTTACTTTTAGTTAGTGCTTTGTGAGTACTGGAACAATAGTATAGATGCCATAAAGAGTATAAAACTAGGCCTAAGTAGTCATACTTAGATGTCATTCCAAGGCATGAGATTAGATTTGGATAGCTACACTTGATTAGCACCCCTCATTAGGGAATACCCTCAACTATAGTGGCTAGTGCTAAGCATAAAAGTTGATCACTTTAGATGGGAATACTTGGTGAAAATGATTATGAAAACCTTGGAATGATGTTTCATTCTATTGAGATGTTTTGACCTATGTTGAGAAACACAATGGTTTGATGATGAAAATGTTGAGGCATGAGCCTTAGCCCTTTACATAAACTGATGGTTGGGTTCGGATGCGATACCATTCTAATTTTACCGTACAACCACAATACCTGAATTGGGTAGGGCTTAGCCGGAAGTTTATATGCCTTAGTATGGGTTCCCTTGAGGAAGAGGTTGAGCTGAGGCTACCTCGTGTGAATGTCCACCTATGCAGTGCCCAGGATGACAGATGGCAGATGGCCATGGCTGGGAGGCCAAGCTCATAGGGGAGGTGCCTATACTAGAGTGTGTAATTGAAAGGTTATGATTGATTATCCGCATACTAAGTATGATTGATTCAGGGTTATCCCTAACGGATGAATCGAATTTTGTTGTGAAAGTGTACCACCTCTGCAGAGTATCAAACTATTCGAATAGACGCGCTCGTGGTTATGGACTGCAGAGTGGCCATACTGTTCCGTCGTCAGATGTTTTCAAAATGACTTGTGACTTGAACTATGACTTTGACTTGACCACAACATGATTGTGGACATGAAAACTAGGTTCCCACTTAAGTGTTTTAGAACATTAAATTAGTTTTCTTTACTTCTAAACTTAGTTTGAGATAAACCTACCTTTTTGCAAATAAACCTAGAGCTTAGGATTCCTACTAGAACTACCTTACTTGTTAGTGATAGTTTGCGAGTACTTAAAGAGTACTCATGGCTTTGTCCGTGGCTATTCCCGTGGCCAGACTATGAGGAGGACTACTAGAATGATGGACACCAGGAGGTCTACGACAACTAGGACCATATCCCATCATCAGCATTGCCTGTGACCCTGAAGATGGAGCCCCTACTACGTTTATTTTCTGTTGCTTGTTTGTATTAAGACTGGATCATGAGATCCTTTATTTGTAAGACCTTTATTATGGTTTGTAATGCATGATGTATTGTGGTACCAATTCTGTTATGTCTCGCAAAAATGGTAATCCTGGGATTGCGAGGTATGGCATAACAGGCATCTTGGATTAAAAATCCAGGTGTTCATAGTCTTTGATCGGGTACTTAAGGTTTTCATCCTGGGAGGCTTCTATAGGAGAAAGGGCAAGGTCGGTGGAGCACCCGGGGGCCACGCCCCTGGTGGCGTGCCGCCCCCTAGGCTGCGCTGCCACCAGGTGTGGCCGCCCTGGTGCACCACTTCGTCTCCCCTCCGGACTCTGTGTTGCTTCGAGTAAAATATTGACTTTGGCTTTTGTCCCGTCCAATTCCAAGAATATTTCCTTACTAGCTTTTCTGAAACCAAAAACATCAGAAAACAGGCAACTGGCACTGTGGCATCTTGTTAATTGGTTAGTTCTAGAAAATTTATAAAAATACCCAAAGTGTGAACAAGACATAAGAAAGTAGATATAAAACAAGCATGGAACATCAAAAATTATAGATACGTTTACGACATATCACCTTAACAAAATAATTTCTAGAATACTGAGAGTTTAACGACCAACTATACGGTCGGAATAAAAAATTCCGCCCGTATAGTCACGGTCGTATAGTTGTCAACACCCTTGACAAAATAATTTCTAGAATACTGAGAGTTTAACGACCAACTATACGGCCAGAATTGAAAGTTCTGCCCATATAGTTCCGACCGTATAGTTTGGTTCCGCCATAAATCTAATTTGAAGTCGGTTCATAGCTATACGGTGGGAGCTATACGGGCCGCGCCCTTATAGTTGCTCGTTACGCAAGACAACTAGGGTTTTTGAGCTCTCCTTTTAAAGCTAAGCGCATCTAACCATTTTCATTAAGTTTTCGAAGAGGTATAGCCTCCAGCCTCAAAAAATACTTGCCATACCTATACAAGCCCTCTAATAACATCCGTGCAGCGAAGCCTTGCAGCCCTTCCACGTCAACCAGGTCTGGAAGAAGAAAGATGAGAAGACCATGAAGAGGATCAAGGAAGCAGAACCTAAAGGATCATCATCATCCGGCCTGGAGATCAAGCCTCTCCCAAATTGGGAGGACCTGGTCCCACAAAGGATGGAGATGATGAGACAAGCTGAGAGGGGAAGGAACAAGGATGAGTACCTCCCTAATTCTTATCGTTACAACATAGGATCCTATTATAAACCTCCTCTTGGTCCATCACCTCTTAAACCTAAGAAGGTGCGGCAAGATTAGATTCATGATAAAATCTGTGAGTTAGAAAAGTCTTCTAATGCATGCATTGAAGCAATTGGAGAAGGGATTGACTCCTACTAGATAATGAGCAAAGACCTTGAGAAGAAGGTCCATGCAATCGATGGTAGAGTTGACCAAAATAGATCAAGCCATGATAATAGATCATCCAATGTGTGCCTTAGAATGCTAAGTAGACGAGTTAAGCATTGTTTGGTGATTGTGTACTCCGTATGTATTTATAGACGATAGTACCGACCAAGCTTTCGAGGAGGAGGAGTTCTACCAAGAGGAGGAGGAAGAAACTTCAACCACTACACTGCACAAGGCAAGCCATCATTAACAATGCAAGCTAACACTTGCAAGTATAATGCTTAGCAAACTAGAATTAAGCTAGATAATCTGAGCAAGATGCACTAGGCATGCTTTGGTTATACCACCTTGACTATTACTTACCCCAAGTATTATTTTCAAAGATTTACTTCCTTTACTTTACAAAAGTCCTTTACTTGTTTTGAAGGTAGCATAAAGAGTTTAAAACTTGACCTATCTAGATAACTTTAGATGTCATTCTATGGCATGAGATTGATCCCATCCATCCACCTTAGTGAACACTCTAAACTTAGTAGTTTAGAGTAGATAAAAACTTGAGTCACTTTAGATGGGAACAGTTGGTGAAAACGAATTGAGAAAACCTTAGAATGATGAGTCATTCTATTGAGATGTTTTGACATGTGTTGAGAGACACAAATGGTTTATGATGATAAAAATGTTGAGGCATGAGCCTTGACCCTTTTACAAAACTGATGGTTGGATTCGGATGCGATACCATTCCAAATTTACCGTAAAACCACAATACCTAAATTGGTTAAGGCTTAGCTTGCAGTTTATATGCATTAGAATTAGTTCCCTCGCGGGAGAGGTTTGAGCTGAGGCTACCTCTCAATGTTGTCCACCTATGCAGTGCCCAAGATGACACATGGTCATGGTTGGGAGGCCATTCTCATAGGAGAGGTGCTTATACTAGGGTGTGTAAAGGAAAGGTTATGTTTGATTATCTGCATACTAAGTATGATGATTTAGGGTTATCCCTGACAGATGTATCGAATATTGTGGTGAAAGTGTACCACCTCTGCAGAGTGTCAAACTATTCAAATAGCCGCATCCGCGGTTATGGACAGTTGGAGTGGCCATACTATTTCGTTGTCAGATGGTTTCAAAATAACTTATGAAATGAATGATGAATCTTGACTTGACCACAACAGAGTTGTGACTATGACACTAGCTTCCCAACTTAAGTTATTCTAGAACTTTATTTATCTTTCTTTGTTTCTGAACTCAGCTTAGGTTTCAAACTTAACTTTATAGTTAAACTTAGAGTTAGCACTTTACACTCGAACTATACTACTTGTTAATGGTAGTTTGCGAATACTTAAAGAGTACTCATGGCTTTTGTCCCTTGCTATTCTCATGGCCAGACTATGAAGGAGACTACCAAGATGACGGCCAGCAGGACAGCTATGATAATTAGGACAATCTGCATTCGTCAGCATTGCATGTGCCCCTGAAGATGGACCCCACCGCTACGCTTATTATTTATTCCGCTGCTTGTTGTATTAAAGAATGGATCATGAGATCCTTATTTGTGTAAGACCTTATTTATGGTTTGTAATGGATGATGTACTATGATATCCAATCTATTATGTCTCGCAAAAATGGTAATCTTGGGATTGTGATGTATTACATAACAGGCATCTGGGATTAAAAATCCGGGTGTTGACATGCAAGCTGTTGTATGATCGTATCGCCAACAAAGAAGGTACGAACTGGACTGTTCACCATTGGAATGAACCCTGGCTACTGATGACTCAGCCTGCTTATTGGTTCAACGAGCACTATGATGGTACGAGGGTACATCGTCTGCACGGCACAGTGTATGATGTGGAGCCCCTCGACCATCCTTGGCGCACCGCCATCCTGCCCTTCATGCACGAAAAATTCTGGGTTGGCATGAAGGCGACTGGCTCGCCGCAGTGGACCAGGGCAGGGCCTGGTGCCTAGCAAACATCTACACCTATCGAGTAATCGACCTTCCATCATGTATACTTGTCACATTGCGGCCGCCTCACATCCACGATATAACCTGTAATGCTACTAGCCAACCAGGGTTCCCCCAGTTACATGTAGTCATTTCTGAACTCATTCACATTTCAAAAGTTTTTTTGGCGAATCCATAGGTATGGAGAAAAGTTCAATAAGTCGTGGGATGGATCTCTTGAGCTGTTGAAGATCGTAATCTGCAGAGTGCCCACAGAAGCTGGGGGTTACACAGACTATAAGCTCCTCGTGTTGTTCGACTGTGAAATAGCCTACCTGGAAGGCAGTAGCCAAGTTTGGAGATGTCTGGAGCATTCAGGTCTTGGAAGACGACAGTACTATGATGCCATTGAACACGGTGGCCTCATTTATTGCGGTCACAAGTCAAGGCTGCACCTACTGCTGGGATCCCACATTGGAAGGTAATTCTAGTTCCATGATGATACATTGTGAGTGATTCAGTGAAGTTGTTCTTTAACTACATTGTTTATGTTTTACCTTTCGTATGACTGAATGAGGACACGCTTCATGTCCTAGAAAAATGAATGCACCATTGCCAGTAATGTATTAGTACGGGTAATATGCCTTCCAAAATATAGTGTATGATGGCATGCCTGCACTACTAAGTTCGTTCATTGTCAAAATATGAAAGGTATTATTAACTAGCATATCAATTGTGAGCGCAACACAGTGAAGCGCAGTTTCTTTATCTGTTTGTACTTTCAGGCCCTCCTCAGATTGAAGGAATCACATAGGATTTTTGTAGGACACCAATCTTTCCTTTTTGGATTTTTCCTTGGGATTCAGAGGAATTGTGTAGGATTTTTGTAGGATTTGGATCCTTAGGATTTTTTTCTATAAAATCCTGTTTGATTTGAAAGAGTATAATCCTTAGGAGTTCCTTCAAAGGATTCCTTTGCAATCTATTTTGGAGGAAAATGTCCATCCACTCCAACCTCTTTGTACAATTCCTTTGGTTTTCCTATGCAATCAAACACCACTTGATCCAAAATACTGCAGGCATCTAATCCTATAGGATTCAAGTGGACATGCCTCTATAAAAAAAGTGGCGCTTCCTATTTTGAAACTTACAACAACTAGGAAACTAAGATAAGTAAGAAATCCAAATATTCGGAATAGTAGAGTAAGAAATGCAATTCCTAATGTTGTTAAATTATTGAGTAATATTATTGTCAGGATTTGCCTATTCAGACTGTTAGCATGAACAATGAAGAATGCTGGTGTTAGAATATGTATCCCAGTAATGCACTTTTTGTCTCGAATTCGGATGTTGCAAGAAACAAGGAGCTTCCGTTTGTAATCCTAGCACCTATTCTGAATGATCGGCCAGGCATGTGGTTCCTCACTCGATCAGCTGATGGTGAACGCCTGATGATTATAATTACAACGTATGGCATGGGGGTTGCCCATGGCGAAGATGGTGAAATCATTCCTCATGCTCAAAATAGGACTAAGCTACGCCTATATCCTGCCTCTCGTGTCTACATTTTTTAAGAGAATCCTAGCTCTGCTAGACCTCTAGGGGTCATCGTTTGGAGGCAGGTTAACAGCCTGGGGGACAACTCTCTATTTCTCGGTCTCAATTATCCAATCATTGACAAGATGATGAAGAAACGTGGATGCAAGGGTGCTGATGGCACATTTTTCCCATTCATGAGGAAAAACTGTGTGTACACAACATACAGGAGATTTCGCGGAATACAATTCCCTCAGATTAAACGCTGCAACCTGCAGCCAACTTAAGGTGAGCCTGTGGCAGTTATTAGCCTTCCACAAGATGGTTGGAACCGTGTGTGACAGGCTGCAATTTGGTTTAGGCCTATTTTAGGTTTGGTATGCTCGTTGTGCCATCCCTAGACTTAGCTGTGGATCTTTCTAGTGTATCATTGTGTCATCTTTTTTTGCATCGTGGTTCAACAGTTGACTGTTAGTACACTGGTTTTATTGGCCAGCTTGAATCAGTTTATATGAGCCTTGTCGTGCTTTTGTATTTAGTATTGCCTTCCATGGTATAATCCATGTAGCCATGCTTATTTTCTAGCGTGATTTCTGTACTATAGTTTTCAGTACTGTTATAGGCTTGTATATACGCCACTCGTGCATTTCTTTTGAACCATCGCACCTCGTGCAGCTTTGTGTTTTGAGAGGAATATACCTTCTTTCCTCTTTAGAGAACAGAGAAAAGTAGGTCACTGCTTCTTATAGGGATACGCAACAGGCCTTAATTGGGCCGTAATTGATCTTTGCTCGGTACGCCAAAGCAGGCCGATACGCCCTAACATGATAGCCACAAATGTTTATGCTGATATTCTAAAAAAAGAGAATTAATGAACACCCTTCCAAAAAAGAAAAAATATTTACGCAGACCCCATATTGCCTCTGATACATGGCATACTTTTGGCGCTACCTTAAAATTACTTGTTCAATACAGTATGTATCCTTGCTCATTCTTCTATATGTGAAATGATCAAGCTCTGATGTGCTGACATTGTACTGTCTGTGCTAGTGTACAAACTGGTTATATTATTGTGTTCGAAACTGTGAACTAAATGTGTGAATTCTGAGCCTTTTTGCATGATGACAATGCCACATGTTGGCGCTAATTGCGGCATGTACTAATTTGATCGTACGGAAGCATACAACTTCGAGTGATCAGTTTAAGCTGGTGCTTACCCGAGCTGTCTGCGGCTGGGCAAGTCAAGGCCACCGTGTGTCTATCGCCAATAGTTTATATGGCATGATTACAAGGTTTTGAGTACATCAAACCAATTGGGCACTTAGGCCGATTCAAAGCCACCCAAACCATCTCGGAATATATTCTTTGATGAACAGATGATTGCGTGCTGTCAGACTTAATATGACATGATTTTATGTCAATCAGTCAAATGCCCTCCAGTACTTTCCATGTTCGAATCCTGCGCTGCCCAAGTTCCTCGCTATGTTTGCTATGTATAATAAGGCGCAATATCGGTCACTTTTCTCCATTTCCAACTTCATTCTTTTGGATTCAGCGTTGGTACAACCAGGTCAGGTGGACCATCGACCTTCAGTACAATATATTTTTACTACTCAACCTATGAAAACGAATATTTCAACCCCTTCCCATATTCGTGTTTCAAAAGAAAAACCCTTAATTAGCCTTTCGTGGTGAGCGGAGTATATATTTTTTAGGGTACCAACTGCATTTTTTGGAGGATGGGGTACAAACTACATTGATTTTTCACTAAGGACCTAGCAAAAAGATTTCACGTTCGACCCAACACTGGCCCAAAATCTTGCAAATTTAGCATACCGCGTCAGGTGGACTGCCAACCCGCGACATATTGTGTACATTGAGTTTTCAGTGAGGAGGTTATTAGAAAATAGTACTACATTCTACCCAACTGTGGCCCAAAACCTCGCTAATTTATCCTTCCGTGTTCAGGTTGGCTGTGGGGCGCCAACCCTCAACAAATTATTACTTGGTTTTTTAAGCTTGAACCACACTAAACAAGTTTCGGTAAGGAGCCCACGATAAGAAGCCCATTGGTTCACAAGATTGGACCCAAGTTATTTATTTATCACCCAAAATCGTCTTAATTTAGTATTTTCGTGCCATTCTAATAAAGTATATGACAAGCTTCGCCTACCCATGTTGTATTTGTACAGAGCATTTAGCATTTTTTATGGCAAATCATCAGGGTTGCTACCTTTTCATTTTAAGCGATTTCAACATTTCTAAATGTAATCTTTTCCAGTAGTGGCATAGATGGTTCTGGCGTAGTGGAAGCACACGCGGTTCCCATTTGTTGAAGTCTTGAGTTTGATTCCTAGTTTTTTCAATATAAATATATAATATATAGTATAATATCTGTCGTTCTTTTACATTTTTCCAGCATACACACGATTCTTACACAGAGAAGGCTGACATGTGGGACCCAACAACGTTGCCAAGGTCAAAACAGCGGAGTCCATCATACACACTTTCCATTTGCAGAGACGCTGACATGTTGGAACCAGCAGAGACCTTACAGATGTTGCATCGAGCAATCAATATTTCATTTACATAGAGGCTGATATGTGGGACCCAGCAATGTGACCTTATACAAATGATGCATCGAGCAACGTTGCTAGTTCGAAACAGGGAGGCGCGTGAGAGAAAAAAGTTTAGCATGCACATGTTTCTTGTAATGAGAGGCTGAAATGGGGGACCCAACAGCGTGAGCAAACGGCAGATTCGTCGAGCAACGCTATCTAGTTCGGAACAGGGTAGCGCTAGAGAAGAAAAAAATTCCATCATACCCACGATTCTTCTAATGTGAGGCTGACATAAGGGACCCACCAGCCTGAATAAATGGCTGATGCAGCGAGTAACGCTATCAAGTTCGAAACACGAAGGCACGATAGAGGGTAAAAAAATTCCATCATACACACATTTCTTCTAATGAGAGGATGACATGTGAGGCGCAACATCGTTATTAAACGGTAGATGCATTGAACAACGCTATCAAGTTCGGAACAGGATAGCACGAGCCAAGGAAAAAAATCCATCATACACACGTTTCTTCTAATGAGAGGATGACATGTGGGGCCCAGGAGGTTCGTTAAACGGTAGATGCGTCGAGCAGTGTTATCAACTCGGAATGGGGTAGCGCCAGCGAAGGAAAAAATTCCATCATACATAAACGTTTCTTCTAATGAGAGGATGACATGTGGGTCCCAGGAGGTTGATTAGATGGTAGATGCATCGAGCAGTGCTATCAACTTCGGAACAGGGTAACGCGATCGAATTACATCATACACATGATCCTTCTAATGAGAGGCTAACATGTGGGACCTAGCAACCTGACTAAATGGCAGATGCCTCAAGCTACGTTATCGAGTTCAAATCAGGGAGGCACGACCAAACAGTATGGTCCGCTAGAGACACTGACATCCGGGACCCACACGCCTCAAGATACTTCGGTGAGTCAACATCGCGCAAGGAAACAAAAATCTTGCTTCTGCCACGCGCCAGCCGAGCTTCCTCCATGTTTTTAGCAGATCCGTCGTAGTAGAGGGCCACGAAACTGGAATTTTTTTCCATCAGCCACGGTCGAGCCGAGAATTTCTTCGCGGAAGATGCGCCTTCTATGACGACCATCGGGCCAATTCATTGCGCAAGGAAACTTTTCTTGCAGTGATGACAATATTGCATGTGTTCTTTTCATAAACCACATTGACCCTACATCACCACACACACTCAAGTGGATTCTATGATGCAGCCTCTGCACACTAGTGCAACATGCAATGTGGAAGCTACTTTCCTATGTAAATTTGGTCTCTGTGACCATGGTTTGACACATGGGTCCACTAGCATCATTGCATGTGTTCTTATCCTAAACCACATGGATCCTAGTAGTGACATTGACCCACATGACAACATTGCATATGTTCTTTTCATAAACCACATTGATCCCACGTGAACACACACACTCTAGTTGATTTAGTGGTGCAGCCTTTGCCACACTGGTGCAACATGCAATGTGGAAGCTGCTTTCCTATGTGTTTTTGGTCTTTGTGACCATACTGGTGTCATTGCATGTGTTCGTTTCCTAAACCACATGGATCCCACTAGTGTAATTACCCCATGTGACAACATTGCATGTGTTCTTTTCATAAACCACAATGATGCCACATGAGCACACACACTCTAGTGGATTCTTTGGTACAGCCTCTGCCACACTAGTGGAGCATGCAATGTGGTAGCTGCTTTCCAATGTGCTTTTGGTCTCTATGACCATGATTTGAGACATGGGTCTACTTGTGTCATTGCATGTGTACTTTTCCTAAACCACATTGATACCACTAGTGTCATTGACCCATATGATCACATTGCATGTGTTTTTTCATAAACCACATTCATACCACATGACCACACACACTATAGTAGATTCTATGGTGCAGTGTCTGCCACACTGGTGCAACATGCAATGTGGAAGCTGCTTGCTTATGTCCTTTTGGTCTCTTTGACTATTGTTTGACACATGGATCCACTGGTATCATTGCATGTGTTCTTTACCTAAACCACATGGATCCCACTGGTGTCATTGACCCACATGACAACATTGCATATGTTCTTTTAATAAACCACATTGATACCACATGACCACACACACTCCAGTGGATTCTGTGGTGCAGCCTCGACCACACTAGTGCAACATGTAATGTGGAACCAGCTTTCCTATAAGCTTTTGGTCTCTGTGATCATACTGGTCTCAATGCATGTGTTCTATTCCTAAACCACATGGATCCCACTAGTGTCATTGACCCACATGACCACATTGCATGTGTTCTTTTCATAAACCACATTGATCCCACATGACCACACACACTCCACTGGATTCTGTGGTGTAGCCTCTGCCACACTGGTGCAACATGTAATGTGGAAGCTGCTTTTCCATGTGCTTTTGGTCTCTGTGACCATGGTTTGAGACATGGGTCTACTGGTGTCATTGCATGTTTTCTTTTCCTAAACCACGTGGATACCACTAGTTTCATTAACCCACATGACCACATAGCATTTTTTTTCATAAACCTCATTGATCCCACATGACCACACACACTATAGTTGATTCTATGGTGCAGTCTCTACCACACTGGTGCAACATGAAGTGTGGAAGCTACTTTCCTATGTGCTTTTGGTGTCTGTGACCATACTGGTGTCAATGCATGTGTTCTTTTCCTAAACCACATGGCTCCCACTAGTGTCATTGACCCACATGCCCACATTGAATGTGTTCTTTTCATAAACCACATTCATCCCACATTACCACACACACTCCAGTGGATTCTGTGGTGTAGCCTCTGCCACACTGGTGCAGCATGCAATGTGGAAGCTGCTATGTGCTTTTGGTCTCTTTGACCATGGTTTGACGCATGGGTCCACTGGCGTCATTGCATGTGTTCTTTTCCTAAACCACATGGATCCCAATAGTGTCATTGACCCACATGACAACACTGCATATGTTCTTTTCATAAACGACATTGATCCCACATGAACACACACACTATAGTTGATTCTATGGTGCAGTCTCTACCACACTGGTGCAACATGCAATGTGGAAGCTACTTTCCTATGTGCTTTTGGTCTTTGTGACCATACTGGTGTCAATGCATGTGTTCTTTTCCTAAACCACATGGATCCCACTAGTGCCATTGACCCACATGACCACATTGCATGTGTTATTTTGATAAACCACATTGATCCCACATGACCACACACTCTCCAATGGATTCTATGGTGCATCCTCTGCCACACTGGTGCAGCATGCAATGTGGAAGCTGCTTTCCAATGTGCTTTTGGTCTCTGTGATCATGGTTTGAGACATGGGTCTACTGGTGTCATTGCATGTGTTCTTTTCCTAAACTACAGGGATTCCACTAGTGTCATTGACCCACATGACCACATTGCGTGTTTTTTTCATAAACCACATTGATCCCACATGATCACACACACTCCAGTGGATTCTGGGTGCAGCATCTGCCACACTGGTCCAGCATGCAATGTGGAAGGTACTTTCCAATGTGCTTTTGGTCTCTGTGACCATATTGGTGTCATTGCATGTGTTCTTGTCCTATACCACATGGATCCCACTAGTGTCATTGACCCAAATGACAACATTGCATGTGTTATTTTCATAAACCACATTGATCCTACATGAACACACACACTCAAGTGGATTCCGTGGTGCAGCCTCTACCACACTAGTGCAGCATGCAATGTGGAAATTACTTTCCTATGTAATTTTGGTCACTTTGACCATGGTTTGACGCGTGGGTTCACTGGCGTCATTGCATGTGTTCTTTTTCTAAACCACATGGATCCCAATAGTGTCATTGACCCACATGACAACATTGCGTATGTTCTTATCATAAACTACATTGATCCGACATGAACACACACACTCTAGTGGATTCAGTGGTGCAGCCTCTGCCACACTAGTACCACATGCAATGTGGAAGCCGCTTTCCTCTGTGTTTTGGTCTTTGTGACCATGGTTTGACACATGGGTCTAGTGGTGTCATTGCAAGTGTTATTTTCCTAAACGACATGGATCCCACCATTGCCATTGACGTGCATGACCACATTTCATGTGTTCTTTTCATAAACCACATTGATCCCAAGTGAACACACACACTAAAGTCGATTCTATGGTGCAGCATCTGCCACACTAGTGCAGCATGCAATGTGGAAGCTGCTTTCCTATGTGGTTTTTGTCTCTGTGACCATGGTTTGACACATGGATCCACTGGTGTCATTGCATGTGTTCTTTTCCTAAACCACATGGATCCCACTAGTATCATTTAACCACATGACAACATTGCATGTCTTCGTTTCATAAACCACATTGATTCCACTTAACCACACACACTCAAGTGGATTTTGTTGTGCAGCCTCTGCCACACTAGTGCAACATGCAATGTGGAAACTGCTTTCCTATGTGCTTTTGGTCTCTGTGACCATAATAGTGTCAATGCATGTGTTCTTTTCCTAAACCACATGGATCCCACTAGTGTCATTGACCCACATGACCACATTGCATGTGTTATTTTCATAAACCACATTGATCCCACATGATCACACACACTCCAGTGGATTCTGGGGTGCAGCCTCTGCCACACTGGTCCAGCATGCAATGTGGAAGCTACTTTCCAATGTGCTTTTGGTCTCTGTGACCATGGTTTGAGACATGGGTCTACTGGTGTCATTGCATGTGTTATTTTCCTAAACCACATGGATTCCACTAGTGTCATTGACCCACATGACCACATTGCATGTTTTTTTCATAAACCACATTGATCACACATGACCACACACACTATAGTTGATTCTATGGTATAGTCTCTACCACACTAGTGCAACATGCAATGTGGAAGCTACTTAACTATGTGCTTTTGGTCTCTGTGACCATACTGGTGTCATTGCATGTGTTCTTGTCCTAAACCTCATGGATCCCACTAGTGTCATTGACCCACATGACAACATTGCATGTGGTCTTTTCATAAACCACATTAATCCTACATGACCACACATACTCAAGTGGATTCCGTGGTGCAGCCTCTACCACCGTAGTGCAGCATGCAATGTGGAAGCTGCTTTCCTATGTAATTTTGGTCTCTGTGACCATGGTTTGACGCATGGGTCCACTGGCGTCATTGCATGTGTTCTTTTCCTAAACCACATGGATCCCAATAGTGTCATTGACCCACATGACAACACTGCATATGTTCTTTTCATAAACGACATTGATCCCACGTGAACACACACACTATAGTTGATTCTATGGTGCAGTCTCTACCACACTGGTGCAACATGCAATGTGGAAGCTACTTTCCTATGTGCTTTTGGTCTCTGTGACGATACTGGTGTCATTGCATGTGTTCTTGTCCTAAACCACATAGATCCCACTAGTATCATTGACCCACATGACAACATTGCTTGTGTTCTTTTCATACTCCACATTAATCCTACATGACCACACACACTCAAGTGGATTCCATGGTGCAGCCTCTACCACACTAGTGCAGCAAGCAATGTGGAAGCTACTTTCCTATGTAATTTTGGTCTCTATGACCATGGTTTGACGCGTGGGTCCACTGACCTCATTGCATGAGTTCTTTTCCTAAACCACATGGATCCCAATAGTGTCATTGACCCATATGACAACATTGCATATGTTCATTTCATAAACTACATTGATCCCACATGAACACACACACTCTAGTGGATTCAGTGGTGTAGCCTCTGCCACACTGGTGCCACATGCAATGTGGAAGCTGCTTTCCTTTGTGTTTTGGTCTTTGTGACCATGGTTTGACACATGGGTCTAGTGGTGTCATTGCAAGTGTTATTTTCCTAAACCACATGGATCCCACCATTTCCATTGACTTACATCACCACATTTCATGTGTTATTTTCATAAACCACATTGATCCCAAGTGAACACACACATTAAAGTCGATTCTATGGTGCAGCATCTGCCACACTGGTGCAGCATGCAATGTGGAAGCTGCTTTCCTATGTTGTTTTTGTCTCTGTGACCATGGTTTGACACATGGATCCACTTGTGTCATTGCATGTGTTCTTTTCCTAAACCACATGGATCCCACTAGTATCATTTACCCACATGACAACATTGCATGTCTTCGTTTCATAAACCACATTGATTCCACTTAACCACACACACTCAAGTGTATTTTTTTGTGTAGCCTCTGCCACACTAATGCAGCATGCAATGTGGAAGCTGCTTTCCTATGTGCTTTTGGTCTCTGTGACCATACTGGTGTCAATGCATGTGTTCTTTTCCTAAACCACATGGATCCCACTAGTATCATTTACCCACATGACAACATTGCATGTCTTCGTTTCATAAAACACATTGATTCCACTTGACCACACACACTCAAGTGGATTTTGTTGTGCAGCTTCTGCCACACTAGTGCAGCATGCAATGTGGAAGCTGCTTTCCTATGTGCTTTTGGTTTCTGTGACCATACTGGTGTCAATGCATGTGTTCTTTTCCTAAACCACATGGATCCCACTAGTGTCATTGACCCACATGACCACATTGCACGTGTTATTTTCATAAACCACATTGATCCCACATGATCACACACACTCCCGTGGATTCTAGGGTGCAGCCTCTGCCACACTGGTCCAGCATGCAATGTGGAAGCTACTTTCCAATGTGCTTTTGGTCTCTGTGACCATGGTTTGAGACATGGGTCTACTGGTGTCATTGCATGTGTTATTTTCCTAAACCACATGGATTCCACTAGTGTCATTGACCCACATGGCCACATTGCATGTTTTTTTTCATAAACCACATTGATCACACATGACCACACACACTATAGTTGATTCTATGGTACAGTCTCTACCACACTAGTGCAACATGCAATGTGGAAGCTACTTTCCTATGTGCTTTTGGTCTCTGTGACCATACTGGTGTCATTGCATGTGTTCTTGTCCTAAACCACATGGATCCCACTAGTGTCATTGACCCACATGACAACATTGCATGTGTTGTTTTCATAAACCACATTAATCCTACATGACCACACATACTCAAGTGGATTCCGTGGTGCAGCCTCTACCACCGTAGTGCAGCATACAATGTGGAAGCTGCTTTCCTATGTAATTTTGGTCTCTATGACCATGGTTTGACGCATGGGTCCACTGGCGTCATTGCATGTGTTCTTTTCCTAAACAACATGGATCCCAATAGTGTCATTGACCCACATGACAACATTGCATATGTTCTTTTCATAAACGACATGGATCCCACTTGAACACACACACTATAGTTGATTCTATGGTGCAGTCTCTACCACACTGGTGCAACATGCAATGTGGAAGCTACTTTCCTATGTGCTTTTGGTCTCTGTGACGATACTGGTGTCATTGCATGTGTTCTTGTCCTAAACCACATAGATCCCACTAGTATCATTGACCCACATGACAACATTGCTTGTGTTCTTTTCATACTCCACATTAATCCTACATGACCACACACACTCAAGTGGATTCCATGGTGCAGCCTCTACCACACTAGTGCAGCAAGCAATGTGGAAGCTACTTTCCTATGTAATTTTGGTCTCTATGACCATGGTTTGACGCGTGGGTCCACTGGCCTCATTGCATGAGTTCTTTTCCTAAACCACATGGATCCCAATTGTGTCATTGACCCATATGACAACATTGCATATGTTCTTTTCATAAACTACATTGATCCCACATGAACACACACACTCTAGTGGATTCAGTGGTGCAGCCTCTGCCACACTAGTGCCACATGCAATGTGGAAGCTGCTTTCCTTTGTGTGTTTGGTCTTTGTGACCATGGTTTGACACATGGGTCCAGTGGTGTCATTGCAAGTGTTATTTTCCTAAACCACATGGATCCCACCATTGCCGTTGACTTACATGACCACATTTCATGTGTTCTTTTCATAAACCACATTGATCCCAAGTGAACACACACATTAAAGTCGATTCTATGGTGCAGCATCTGCCACACTGGTGCAACATGCAATGTGGAAGCTGCTTTCCTATGTGGTTTTTCTCTCTGTGACCATGGTTTGACACATGGATCCACTTGTGTCATTGCATGTGTTCTTTTCCTAAACCACATGGATCCCACTAGTATCATTTACCCACATGACAACATTGCATGTCTTCGTTTCATAAACCACATTGATTCCACTTAACCACACACACTCAAGTGGATTTTGTTGTGTAGCCTCTGCCACACTAATGCAGCATGCAATGTGGAAGTTGCTTTCCTATGTGCTTTTGGTCTCTGTGACCATACTGGTGCCAATGCATGTGTTGGTTTAATAAACCGCATGGATCCCAGTAGTATCATTTACCCACATGACAACATTGCATGTCTTCGTTTCATAAACCACATTGATTCCACTTAAACACACACACTCAAGTGGATTTTGTTGTGCAGCTTCTGCCACACTAGTGCAGCATGCAATGTGGAAGCTGCTTTCCTATGTGCTTTTGGTCTCTGTGACCATACTGGTGTCAATGCATGTGTTCTTTTCCTAAACCACATGGATCCCACTAGTGTCATTGACCCACATGACCACATTGCATGTGTTATTTTCATAAACCACATTGATCCCACATGATCACACACACTCCAGTAGATTCTGGCGTGCAGCCTCTGCCACACTGGTCCAGCATGCAATGTGGAAGCTACTTTCCAATGTGCTTTTGGTCTCTGTGACCATGGTTTGAGACATGGGTCTACTGGTGTCATTGCATGTGTTATTTTCCTAAACCACATGGATTCCACTAGTGTCGTTGACCCACATGACCACATTGCATGTTTTTTTCATAAACCACATTGATCACACATGACCACACACACTATAGTTGATTCTATGGTACAGTATCTACCACACTAGTGCAACATGCAATGTGGAAGCTACTTTCCTATGTGCTTTTGGTCTCTGTGACCATACTGGTGTCATTGCATGTGTTCTTGTCCTAAACCACATGGATCCCACTAGTGTCATTGACCCACATGACAACATTGCATGTGTTCTTTTCATAAACCACATTAATCCTACATGACCACACATACTCAAGTGGATTCCGTGGTGTAGCCTCTACCACCGTAGTGCAGCATGCAATGTGGAAGCTGCTTTCCTATGTAATTTTGGTCTCTGTGACCATGGTTCGACGCATGGATCCACTGGCGTCATTGCATGTGTTCTTTTCCTAAACCACATGGATCCCAATAGTGTCATTGACCCACATGACAACACTGCATATGTTCTTTTCATAAACGACATTAATCCCACGTGAACACATACACTACAGTTGATTCTATGGTGCAGTCTCTACCACACTGGTGCAACATGCAATGTGGAAGCTACTTTCCTATGTGCTTTTGGTCTCTGTGACGATACTGGTGTCATTGCATGTGTTCTTGTCCTAAACCACATAGATCCCACTAGTATCATTGACCCACATGACAACATTGCTTGTGTTCTTTTCATAAACCACATTAATCCTACATGACCACACACACTCAAGTGGATTGCATGGTGCAGCCTCTACCACACTAGTGCAGCAAGCAATGTGGAAGCTACTTTCCTATGTACTTTTGGTCTCTGTGACCATGGTTTGACGCGTGGGTCCACTGGCCTCATTGCCTGAGTTCTTTTCCTAAACCACATGGATCCCAATAGTGTCATTGACCCACATGACAACATTGCATATGTTCTTTTCATAAACTACATTGATCCCACATGAACACACACACTCTAGTGGATTCAGTGGTGCAACCTCTGCCACACTGGTGCCACATGCAATGTGGAAGCTACTTTCCTTTGTGTTTTGGTCTTTGTGACCATGGTTTGACACATGGGTCCAGTGGTGTCATTGCAAGTGTTATTTTCCTAAACCACATGGATCCCACCATTGGCATTGACCTACATGACCACATTTCATGTGTTCTTTTCATAAACCACATTGATCCCAAGTGAACACACACACTAAAGTCGATTCTATGGTGCAGCAACTGCCACACTAGTGCAGCATGCAATGTGGAAGCTTCTTTCCTATGTGGTTTTTGTCTCTGTGACCATGGTTTGACACATGGATCCACTGGTGTCATTGCATGTGTTCTTTTCCTAAACCACATGGATCCCACTAGTATCATTTACCCAAATGACAACATTGCATGTCTTCGTTTCATAAACCACATTGATTCCACTTGACCACACACACTCAAGTGGATTTTGTTGTGTAGCCTCTGCCACACTAGTGCAGCATGCAATCTGGAAGCTGCTTTCCTATGTGCTTTTGGTCTCTGTGACCATACTGGTGTCAATGCATGTGTTCTTTTCCTAAACCACATGGATCCCACTAGTGTCAGTGACCCAAATGACCCCATTGCATGTGTTATTTTCATAAACCACATTGATCCCACATAATCACACACACTCCAGTGGATTCTGGGTGCAGCCTCTGCCACACTGGTCTAGCATGCAATGTGGAAGCTACTTTCCAATGTGCTTTTGGTCTTTGTGACCATGGTTTGAGACATGGGTCTACTGGTGTCATTGCATGTGTTATTTTCCTAGACCACATGGATTCCACTAGTGTCATTGACCCACATGACCACATTGCATGTTTTTTCGTAAACCACATTGATCACACATGACCACACACACTATAGTTGATTCTATGGTACAGTCTCTACCACACTGGTGCAACATGCAATGTGGAAGCTACTTTCCAATGTGCTTTTGGTCTCTGTGACCATGGTTTGAGACATGGGTCTACTGGTGTCATTGCATGTGTTGTTTTCCTAAACCACATGGATTCCACTAGTGTCATTGACCCACATGACCACATTGCATGTTTTTTTCATAAACCACATTGATCACACATGACCACACACACTATAGTTGATTCTATGGTACAGTCTCTACCACACTGGTGCAACATGCACTGTGGAAGCTACTTTCCTATGTGCTTTTGGTCTTTGTGACCATACTGGTGTCATTGCATGTGTTCTTGTCCTAAACCACATGGATCCCACTAGTGTCATTGACCCACATGACAACATTGCATGTGTTCTTTTCATAAACCACATTAATCCTACATGACCACACATACTCAACTGGATTCCGTGGTGTAGCCTCTACCACCGTAGTGGAGCATGCAATGTGGAAGTTGCTTTCCTATGTAACTTTGGTCTCTGTGACCATGGTTTGACGCATGGGTCCACTGGCGTCATTGCATGTGTTCTTTTCCTAAAGCACATGGATCCCAATAGTGTCATTGACCCACATGACAACACTGCATATGTTCTTTTCATAAACGACATTGATCCCACGTGAACACGCACACTATAGTTGATTCTATGGTGCAGTCTCTACCACACTGGTGCAACATGCAATGTGGAAGCTACTTTCCTATGTGCTTTTGGTCTCTGTGACGATACTGGTGTCATTGCATGTGTTCCTGTCCTAAACAACATAGATCCCACTAGTATCATTGACCCACATGACAACATTGCTTGTGTCCTTTTCATAAACCACATTAATCCTACATGACCACACACACTCAAGTGGATTCCATGGTGCAGCCTCTACCACACTAGTGTAGCAAGCAATGTGGAAGCTACTTTCCTATGTAATTTTTGTCTCTGTGACCATGGTTTGACGCGTGGGTCCACTGGCCTCATTGCATGAGTTCTTTTCCTAAACCACATGGATCCCAATTGTGTCATTGACCCATATGACAACATTGCATATGTTCTTTTCATAAACTACATTGATCCCACATGAACACACACACTCTAGTGGATTCAGTGGTGCAGCCTCTGCCACACTGGTGCCACATGCAATGTGGAAGCTGCTTTCCTTTGTGTTTTGGTCTTTGTGACCATGGTTTGACACATGGGTCCAGTGGTGTCATTGCAAGTGTTATTTTCCTAAACCACATGGATCCCACCATTGCCATTGACCTACATGACCACATTTCATGTGTTCTTTTCATAAACCACATTGATCCCAAGTGAACACACACACTAACGTCGATTCTATGGTGCAGCATCTGCCACACTGGTGCAGCATGCAATGTGGAAGCTGCTTTCCTATGTGGTTTTTGTCTCTGTGACCATGGTTTGGCACATGGATCCACTGGTGTCATTGCATGTGTTCTTTTCCTAAACCACATGGATCCCACTAGTATCATTTACCCACATGACAACATTGCATGTCTTCGTTTCATAAAACACATTGATTCCACTTGACCACACACACTCAACTGGATTTTGTTGTGTAGCCTCTGCCACACTAGTGCAGCATGCAATGTGGAAGCTGCTTTCCTATGTGTTTTTGGTCTCTGTGACCATACTGGTGTCAATGCATGTGTTCTTTTCCTAAACCACATGGATCCCACTAGTGTCATTGACCCACATGACCACATTGCATGTGTTATTTTCGTAAACCACATTGATCCCACATGATCACACACACTCAAGTGGATTCTAGGGTCCAGCTTCTGCCACACTGGTCCAACATGCAATGCGGAAGCTACTTTCCAATGTGCTTTTGGACTCTGTGACCATGGTTTGAGACATGGGTCTACTGGTGTCATTGCATGTGTTATTTTCCTAAACCACATGGATTCCACGAGTGTCATTGACCCACATGACCACATTGCATGTTTTTTTCATAAACCACATTGATCACACATGACCACACGCACTATAGTTGATTCTATGGTACAGTCTCTACCACACTGGTGCAACATGCAATGTGGAAGATACTTTCCTATGTGCTTTTGGTCTCTGTGACCATACTGGTGTCATTGCATGTGTTCTTGTCCTAAACCACATGGATCCCACTAGTGTCATTGACCCACATGACAACATTGCATGTATTCTTTTCATAAACCACATTAATCCTAGATGACCACACATACTCAAGTGGATTCCGTGGTGCAGCCTTTACCACCGTAGTGCAGCATGCAATGTGGAAGCTGCTTTCCTATGTAACTTTGGTCTCTTTGACCATGGTTTGACGCATGGGTCCACTGGCGTCATTGCATGTGTTCTTTTCCTAAACCACATGGATCCCAATAGTGTCATTGACCCACATGACAACACTGCATATGTTCTTTTCATAAACGACATTGATCCCACGTGAACACGCACACTATAGTTGATTCTATGGTGCAGTCTCTACCACACTGGTGCAACATGCAATGTGGAAGCTACTTTCCTATGTGCTTTTGGTCTCTGTGACCATACTGGTGTCATTGCATGTGTTCTTGTCCTAAACCACATAGATCCCACTAGTATCATTGACCCACATAACAACATTGCTTGTGTTCTTTTCAAAAACCACATTAATCCTACATGACCACACACACTCAAGTGGATTCCATGGTGCAGCCTCTACCACACTAGTGCAGCAAGCAATGTGGAACCTACTTTCCTATGTAATTTTGGTCTCTATGACCATTGTTTGACGCGTGGGTCCACTGGCCTCATTGCATGAGTTCTTTTCCTAAACCACATGGATCCCAATAGTGTCATTGACCCACATGACAACATTGCATATGTTCTTTTCATAAACTACATTGATCCCACATGAACAGACACACTCTGGTGGATTCAGTGGTGCAGCCTCTGCCACACTGGAACCACATGCAATGTGGAAGCTGCTTTCCTTTGTGTTTTGGTCTTTGTGACCATGGTTTGACACATGGGTCCAGTGGTGTCATTGCAAGTGTTATTTTCCTAAACCACATGGATCCCACCATTTCCATTGACCTACATGACCACATTTCATGTGTTCGTTTAATAAACCACATTGATCCCAATTGAACACACACACTAAAGTCGATTCTATGGTGCAGCATCTGCCACACTAGTGCAGCATGCAATGTGGAAGCTGCTTTCCTATGTGGTTTTTGTCTCTGTGACCATGGTTTGACACATGGATCCACTGGTCTCATTACATGTGTTCTTTTCCTAAACCACATGGATCCCACTAGTATCATTTACCCACATGACAACATTGCATGTCTTCGTTTCATAAACCACATTGATTCCACTTGACCACACACACTCAACTGGATTTTGTTGTGTAGCCTCTGCCACACTAGTGCAGCATGCAATGTGGAAGCTGCTTTCCTATGTGCTTTTGGTCTTTGTGACCATACTGGTGCCAATGCATGTGTTCTTTTCCTAAACCACATGGATCCCACTAGTGTCATTGACCCACATGACCACATTACATGTGTTATTTTCATAAACCACATTGATCCCACATGATCACACACACTCAAGTGGATTCTAGGGTGCAGCCTCTGCTACACTGGTCGAACATGCAATGTGGAAGCTACTTTCCAATATGCTTTTTGTCTCTGTGACCATGGTTTGAGACATGGGTCTACTGATGTCATTGCATGTGTTATTTTCCTAAACCACATGGATTCCACTAGTGTCATTGACCCACATGACCACATTGCATGTTTTTTTCATAAACCACATTGATCACACATGACCACACACACTATAATTGATTCTATGGTACAGTCTCTACCACACTGGTGCAACATGCAATGTGGAAGCTACTTTCCTATGTGCTTTTGGTCTCTGTGACCATACTGGTGTCATTGCATGTGCTCTTGTCCTAAAGCACATGGATCCCACTAGTTTCATTGACCCACATGACAACATTGCATGTGTTGTTTTCATAAACCACATTAATCCTACATGACCACACATACTCAAGTGGATTCCGTGGTGCAGCCTCTACCACCGTAGTGCAGCATGCAATGTGGAAGCTGCTTTCCTATGTAATTTTGGTGTCTGTGACCATCGTTTGATGCGTGGGTCCACTGGCCTCATTGCATGAGTTCTTTTCCTAAACCACATGGATCCCAATAGTGTCATTGACCCACATGACAACATTGCATATGTTCTTTTCATAAACTACATTGATCCCACATGAACACACACACTCTATTGGATTCAGTGGTGCAGCCTCTGCCACACCGGTGCCACATGCAATGTGGAAGTTGCTTTCCTCTGTGTTTTGGTCTTTGTGACCATGGTTTGACACATGGGTCCAGTGGTGTCATTGCAAGTGTTATTGTCCTAAACCACATGGATCCCACCATTGCCAGTGACCTACATGACCACATTTCATGTGTTCTTTTCATAAACCACATTGATCCCAAGTGAACACACACACTAAAGTCGATTCTATGGTGCAACATCTGCCACACTGGTGCAGCATGCAATGTGGAAGCTGCTTTCCTATGTGGTTTTTGTCTCTGTGACCATGGTTTGACACATGGATCCACTGGTGTCGTTGCATGTGTTCTTTTCCTAAACCACATGGATCCCACTAGTATCATTTACCCACATGACAACATTGCATGTCTTCGTTTCATAAACTGTGAGACCATGCACATTGTTTAATAGGATTGATAAGAATACTCATAGCAACAAGTTGCAACTTCTTTTCCCGAAGCTCATTCGAAGAAAACTCTAAGGTTAAGCGTGCTTGGCCTAGAGCAATTTAGGATTGTTGACCGACCGGGAAGTGGGTAACCGGGTGTGCACGAGTGAGGACAAAGTGCACAGAAAAGACTAGTGTTGGTCTGTGGTGCCAGCAGTGACACCCCTGGGCCCAGGAGTGGACAGGGTGTTACAGAGTGGTATCAGAGCTCAGCAGTTACGATACCCCACTGGTCCAGCCTGTAGGGTAACCTAGCTAACGGCCAATGTAGAGTGTCAAAACTATTTTTGCAAAATCGGTTGGATAGATCTGATGAGGTCTGCTTTTACTCCTTACCCCTTTGCTGTTCTCCTCTTACCTCTGTGTGTTTTGATTCTACTCTCTTATCTTTTCTTCGAGTCCAGGATTTCACGTGGTTGGGTTTCTGTCGTACCTTTAGGGTTTCGCTTCCTCCCTTTATAACGGTGGTTCTACAATCATCAATCTGCTTCTCGGCTGTTGTACCTTCATCCAATCTTTTGTCCTTGAACTCTTTATCTGTATGTGCCCTTTGACAGATATTTGTATCGTTGAAAAGCATATGAGAAGGATGAGCATTGGTGAAGTTGGAGTATACCTTGAGCATGTGTTGTTCATGCCAATGGAACCATCACAAAACCTGATCATTGTGTCTTTTCGTATGATGTTTCTTTGTATCTTCCGGTGGTCCCCAATGCGACGACATCATCTACGCCAGATCCGATGAAGATCCTGCATCACCCCTCTTGTTCCAAACACCGCTTGTGAAGATCTTCAGTCTAAATCCCGAGAGTTGGTTGCACGATTCTGTGATTCATTTACAGAAGGATGCTTTGAGTACGGGATGGACTGATCACCCTACCCGCCTCTCACTGTGCACTTTTGTACATCAAATCGGTGGATCAAGCAATTTCGCTCTGTCCACGGAAGTTAAAGGTGGCCTTATCTCTTGATACCTTTAGCTTCGTCGTTTGTTCCCGGAGTGTTTTCTCGACGACCATGGACAATGACCCCTTGTTGGTGGTGTCGCCGATTTCAAGATGGAGCAACAATCTTGTTAGTGGTGTCACGGGGATCTACCCGAAGCGAGAAGATTCTGATCGTCGGCCTTCTTACCGGTACCATGAGGCGGTTCTCGAGGGCGAGATCCCTTGTTAGTGGTATCGAATTGTGGCGCCCCACTAAAACCACTACTAGAAAATCGCTGTGTTTTTGTGCATTGCATCATCATGACCGCATGCTCATGTCATCATGCCACATTGCATTTGAGCATCGTCATCATCATGCATGGTTTTGTCTAAAACTATTTTCAAAAAACCTGGTTTTGTTTTCTAAACGCCCCGTCTTTATTTCAAATCAAAACCCGGGCTTGGCCGGAATATTTTGTTTCGTCTACAATCGAATTTCAAAAGCCCCGTTTTAAATAAATAAAATTTATATTATTTTTGGGAGGCAGCTAGCCAGGCTCAAAAGCCCAGTCGGCCACCTCCAACAAAACCCTAGCTATCCCAACTCCCCATCCCGCCGCCACACCACATCCCCCACTCCGCCGGACACAACCACAGAACACGCACGCTACCGCCACCACCTGCCCTAATCCCCACTCAGCGGCAGTACACGGTCCACCCCTACCCCACAATAGACATGCGACCCAGCGCCCCGCCCCACCTACTTGTCGTGACCCCAGATCCCACCTCATCCCGTCCCCACCTCGACATGCCCCTGTGCTCGATCGCCCTCCCCTCGTTCTCGATTCCACCTCGTCTGCCGCCCTCCTCTCACCTCCCCTTCTCCGAGCCCAGCGCCGCCGCCTGCGCCTCATCCTCGCTCAGCCTTCGAGCCCCAAGCCACAATGCCACCAGAAGACCCGCCTCGCCTTGATTCCTCTGGCCACCACCGCCCTCATCCCTGGCCCTACCTTCTTCATCCGCACCGCGCTCGACCTCCCCGCGGTAGAGCTCGTCGACCCTGCCGTCCACTGGTCCCGAGCGTCTGGGCCCGCCGCTGCTGGGCTTCCTCAACTAGCAACCGGTCGCCGTCCCCTCGTCGTCCGAGCCTGGGGTCCCGCTGCATCTACTTACGCGCACCGTCGTCGGGGCTCCTCCGCTCTGCTTCTACACGTGCGTCCCCGAGCTAAGCCGCCGCCATGGAGTCCGGCCCCCTCGTGAGCTTGTCCTCGCCCGTCGCAGATCCTCCCCACCTCGCGCAGAGCCCCTGGTCGTAGTCGCCGCCCACGCGAGCTGCCGCCGCGCCCTCCTCGTCTTGCTGCTCCGCCGGCCATGTTGCCAACCCGCTCTGCCGACCTCGTCCCCGTCGAGCCCTTCGCCTCCCGCCTCTCGCTGTTCCCTGGCCGCGGTCTCCCTCTCCCGCGGTACACGCCGTCCTCTCTGCCTCTTACTTCGCCCGAGCTTCTCGCTGCCACGACCTCCGTCTCTGTCGAACTCAGTGCCGTCGGGCCTGACGTCGTTTTTCTCTCCTTGTCCAGGCCCTGGCGTCGCCGTGCCGCAGCGAGCTCCTCCGCCGGTCTGCGCCTGCCTGCCTCCCCCTCTGCACCTCATGTGCGCCCCTCTAGGGAGTGTGCTTGTTTTATTTGCGGCCCTGATCTTTCGTTCTGGTGGTAGCACGTCATGCATCGCACGCCGGATGCTTCTGGCGCTTGAACTGCTGGTGCTGCTATACTCCGCATCAGGCAACTGCCTCTGTGCTATGTTTGTTTTGTTTCGTGGTTGGCCCCTATCAATCTTCACCATGCTCGGGTACCGTGTTGTCATCAAGGTCGACTAACGCCAAGTGCTGCAACGACATGAACATCCTCAAACAACCCCACAAGCCAAGATAGACCACCGATGTTAATTCAAGATCGTCACCGACCAATAAAACCGAAACCCCAAGTTCTTCGCAGATCCGATGACGCCGGATCAACAAGACCTCCTTCCCGCACCGATGCCCGAGGATCGGACGCCAAGGTCGCCTACACGGAACACCGAGTTCTCCACCTTGAACTCCATGACCGTCTACACGGACCCGAAGACCACGGATGTGACGATCTACTCTGTTGTCCAAGAATGTTCCCGCCGAGACCGATCCCCGCCGAACCCTGTCAAACCCCGAACCCCCGGAACCAAGATCTTCCGAACCCAGATGTGTGACCCTAAGCCTCTATTTTTATAATATGACATATACCTGTCGCATCATTAAATCATCATGCTTGCATACATGTCATCTGGTGGGTTGGGTTAAATAGTCGATTCACCTAAATTAAATATGGAGTCTATATGTGGGCTATTCTAGTCTTATTCCGGACCCCATTTAAATTTGTGTAGCGAACCGATACCATGTTTTGCCTTGTTAAGACAACATTTAAATTGCGGGGTATCTAAATAACTGGAACCTATTAATTAATTGTCGGGACCCCGGTTTCGCTTAATACTGCCTAATTGCACTGCATCTGCATCATATCATAATCATGCTGGATCTTCTGCTGTAGTATTAAATATTGCATCCAGTGTTTCTTCTAGTGTTTGCTTCTTCGCGGATTAGGCCGATGAGTTGATGCGAGTATCGACAAGTTGTACGGATATGTATCTTCGGATATGTTTCCCAGGCGAGCATTCTCCCCCTTTCTACCTATTTTGCATTTATAGTCTTTACTTCCTCCTATTGATCTATTGCTACCCGTATTGCGATGCTTTAGTTTTCGTGCACAATTTATATTCCTTGCAGCCCCTATATTGCCTTGGACACATCCTATTGCCTATTGTATGATAAATAGTCGGCCTTGCGAGTCGTAGTTGCTTGCTCAGGTGCTGCTTCGCGTCGTTGTTGTTCCATCGTAATTGTAAGGTTGACACATGATAAATGGTGGAGATGCTTAATGGTGGAGATGATCATGACTTTAAATACAACTTGATTAATTGCTGGGAATAGATATAACTAAGGCAGAGGCATCAGTGGGCAATAGCAAATATTTGGTTTTTAACCGCTCACATGTGTCCTATAGGCCCCGAGTACTTGATACCTGTTCCTTGACTATCGCACTATCCGCATATAGGACCATGAATCCCCTTAGCCAAAGCTTGATTCATTTCTTATTTCTTGGGGCCACAAAGTAGTTTGCGGCTTTATTACTATCCTGTACTTAGGACATGCTTTACTTCTTTATTTACGATTGTGCGTGGAGCACCTGTACTGTTTAGGACCGTGACACGTTTTCGCTGTATCGACAAGCCCAGTCACACTCTCGGGTTCCCAGTCGTTTACCGCCGTCCACACAAACCTTGGTCCGTCTCGGAGCCAGCCAACTTCGTTGCGGGTACCTTAATGGGGTGTCCCCCTGAAATATTTTATGAATCCTGTGATTGCTTTGTCGTGAAAGCCTCGTTGGGTTCTGATTTGGTTTTTCCGAGGTTGATCGTGTGTGTGTTGCTATTTGTGCACCCCTGCAGGGTAAATCTTTCTGAAAGCCGTGTCCACGGTTATGGACGACTTGGAGCATAGTATCTCGATCATAGACAAGCATAACTAAAGTAGTGCTATAAATTTGACTTAATATGTGACTAGTAATCAACTTCACTACAATGGAATGGATAATAAAAGTGCTAACAACTGGTGGAACTAGGGTGTATCGAGTCATGCTATACCTGCCTAGTAAGTATGGCAACTCCAATGGAATGAAATAAAAGTGCCAACAACTGCTGGGTTTGGGATGTCACATGCTAATTGTATCTGACTAGTAAGTACTGCAACCACAACTGAATGGTTAATTAAAAACTGCCCACTACTTATGCTATCAGGATGACTCATGTTGTCTATATCTGATTAGTAAGAGCTTCAACTATAATGGAATGAATAAAACTGCCAACTGTGTGAGTTCCTCGGTTTGACTTCCTCGTTTGGTATCGAGCGGGTTATGCCAGGATGGGTATGTTTGGTGTTTGTATCAGGTTGGATCCGAATAGGTCTTTCTTATCCCTCTCTAATAGCCGCCAGTTTTACTGAGTCTCTATAGGTTGTTTAGTGCATGCTTCGCTACCGCTTCAGTCCACCATACCTATGTAGGCGAGAGCCGCCGAATTCTAGCCTCGCCATGTACTGGCCTCAATACTGACGCTCCTCTTTTTATTTTGCCCTTTGTCGGCACCCCTTTTGCTTTAGTAGGTTTGAGATCGACGTCGTTAGCAGGGTTACCCTTCCGGCTTGGCCTGGGCAGGGTTATGGGCGCCATTGGTTATTTTTCAGGGCTCTTAGCCCCATTTGCATCTTGTCCGTAGTCGGACGCTCTATCGTTTTCAAGGTGATTTGGATCTTTGTATAGTATATCTGTATTCTTGACTCATGGAGTCATTGTTGTATATATATGTTTTGTGGGTTCCATCGTGGACTAATGTGTAATGGTATTACTTTGTTCTCCACCCGCACGCATAAGGCCGAAGCGAGGGTGTTACTTCGTGTAATGTGTAATGGTATTAATGTGTAATGGTATTAATGTGTAATGTGTAATGTGTAATGGTATTAATGTGTAACGCATAAGGCCGAAGCGAGGGTGTTACTAATGTGTAATGGTATTAATGTGTAATGTGTAATGGTATTACTTCGTGTAATGTGGGTTGAATCGTTTCTATGCGGGTTTGGCGGAAAGCGCTAAAACTTGCATAAGGCCGATTCGAGGGTGTTACAGAGTGGTATCAGAGCCGACCCTTGCGATTACACGGGTCTGTGCGGGTTAGTGGCGGCACATGTGGAGCATGGCGCGTGTGGCCCGGAGTGGACATGGCATGGCACATGTGCCGTCACTGGACGCACATACGCGTGCCAAGAGGGAACGTTCCTAGGGTGTGCTTGATCGATGAGGGCATCAATCTTCTAAATGGCGGGTGTTTGTGAGACCATGCACATTGCTTAATAGGATTGATAAGAATACTCATACCAACAAGTTGCAACTTCTTTTCCGGAAGCTCATTCGAAAAAAACTCTAAGGTTAAGCATGCTTGGCCTAGAGCAATTCTAGGATGGGTGACCGACCGGGAAGTGGGTAACCAGGTGCGCACGAGTGAGGAAAAAGTGCACAGAAAAGACTAGTGTTGGTCTGTGGGGCCAGTCTATATATCCTATTAAGCTGCCAGGAGTGACATCCCCCGGGCCCAGGAGTGGACAGGGTGTTACATAAACCACATTTATTCCACTTGACCACATACACTCAGTGGATTTTGTTGTGCAGCCTCTGCCACACTAGTGCAGCATGCAATGTGGAAGCTGCTTTACTATGTGCTTTTGGTCTCTGTGACCATGGTTTGACAGATGGATCCACTGGTGTCATTGCATGTGTTCTTTTCCTAAACAACACGGCTCCCACTAGTGTCATTGACCCACATGACCACATTGCATGTCTTCGTTTCACAAACCACAATGATTCCGCATGACCACACACACTCCACTGGATTTTGTTGTGCAGCCTCTGCCACACTGTTGCAACATGCAATGTGGAAGCTATTTTCCTATGTGCTTTTGGTCTTTGTGACCATGGTTTGACACATGGATCCACTAGTGTCATTGCATGTGTTCTTTTCCTAAACCACATGGATCCCACTAGTGCCATGGACCCACATTACAACATTGCATGTGTTCTTTGCATAACCCCCATTGATCCTACATGACCACACACACACTAGTGGATTCTATGGTGCAACCGCTGCCACACTGGTGCAACATGCAATGGGGAAGCTGCTTTCCTATGTGCTTTTTGTATCTGTGACCATACTGGTGTCATTGCATGTGTTCTCTCCCTAAACCACATGGATCCCACCAGTGTCATTGACCCACATGACCACATTGCATGTGTTATTTTCATAAAACACATTTATCCCACATGACCACACACACACTTGTGGATTCTATGGTGCAAACTCTACCACACTAGTGTAACATGGAATGTGGAAGCTGCTTTCCTATGTGCTTTTGGTCTATGTGACCGTGGTTTGAGACATGCATCCACTGGTGTCATTGCATGTATTCTTTTCCTAAACCACATGGATCCCACTAGTGCATTGACCCACATGACAACATTGCATGTGTTCTTTTCAGAAACCACATTGATCCCACATGACCACACATACTCAAGTGAATTTTGTGGTGCATCCTCTGCCACACTGGTGCAACATGCAATGTGGAAGTTGCTTTCCTATATGCTTTTGATCTCTATGACCATGGTTTGACACATGGATCCACTAGTGTCATTGCATGTCTTCTTTTCCTTAACCAGATGGATCCCACTAGTGTCATTGACCCACATGACCACATTGCATGTGTTCATTTCATAAACCACATTGATCCCACATGACCACACACTCCAGTGGATTCTGTGGTGCAGCCTCTGCCATACTGGTGCAACATGCAATGTGTAAGCTACTTTTTAGTTGCTTTTGGTCTCTATGACCATCGTTTGACACATGGATCCACTAGTGTCATTGCATGTTTTCTTTTCCTTAACCAGATGGATCCCACTAGTGTCATTGACCCACATGACCATATTGCATGTGTTCATTTCATAAACCACATTGATCCCACATGACCACACTCTCTAGTGGATAATGTGGTGCAACCTCTGCCACACTAGTGCAACATGCACTGTGTAAGCTACTTTTTATGTGCTTTTGGTCTCTATGACCATGGTTTGACACAAGGATCCACTAGTGTCATTGCAGGTGTTCTTTTCCTAAACTACATGGATCCCCGTAGTGTCATTGACCCACATGACCACATTGCATGTGTTCATTTCATCAACCACATTGAACCCACATGACCACACACACTCTATTGGATTCTGTGGTGTAGCCTCTGCCACGCTGGTGCAACATGCAATGTGGAAGTTGCTTTCCTATGTGATTTTGGTCTATATGACCATGGTTTGACACATGGATCAACTGGTGTCATTGCATGTGTTATTTTCATAAACCACATGGATCCCTCTAGTTTAATTGACCAACATGACCACACTGCATGTGTTATTTTCATAAACCACGTTGATCCCAAACGACCACACACACTCTAGTGGATTTTATGGTGCAGCCTCTCCCACACTGGTGCAGCATGCAATTTGGATGCTGCTTTCTTATGTTCTTTTGGTATCTAAGACCATACTGGTGTCATTTTATGTGTTCTTTTCCTAAACCACATGGATCCCACTAGTGTCATTTACCCACATGACAACATTGCATGTGTTCTTTTTGTAAACCACATTTTCCCACATGACCACACACACTCCAGTGGATTCTGCGGTTCAGCATCTACCACACTGGTGCACATGCAATGTGGAAGCCGCTTTCCTATGTGCTTTTGGTCTCTGTGACAATGGATTGACACATGGGTCCACTAGTGTCATTGCATGTGTTCTTTTCCTAAAACACCTGGATCCCGCAAGTGTCATTGACCTACATGACCGCATTGCATGTGTACTTTTCATAAACCACATTGATCCCATGTGAACACACACTCTAGTGGATTCTGTGGTGCAGCCTCTACCAAACTAGTGCAACATGCAATGTGGAAGCTACCAAATGGTTTGACACATGGTTTGACACATGGATCCACTAGTGTCATTGCATGTGTTCTTTTCCTAAACCAAATGGTTCCCACTAGTATCATTGAGCCACTTGATAAGATTACATGTGTTCATTTCATAAACCACATTGATCCCACATGTTCCCACTAGTGCAGCCTTTGCCACACTGGTGCAACATGCAATGTGGAAGCTGCTTTCCTATATGCTTTTTGTCTCTGTGACAATGGTTTGACACATGGATCCACTGGTGTCATTGCATGTGTTCTTTTCCTAAACAACATGGATCCCACTAGTGTCATTGACCTACATGACCACATTGCATGTCTTCGTTTCATAAACCACATTGATTCCACATGACCACACACACTCCAGTGGATTTTGCTGTGCATCCTCTGCCACACTGGTGCAACATGCAATGTGGAAGCTACTTTCCTGTAACACCCTCGAATCGGCCCTATGCAGATTTCAGTGCTTCCCGCCAAACCCGCATAGAAACGATTCAAGGACGCCCACCAAGCACTTTCGTGCGGGTGGAAAACGAAGTAATACTATTACACAACAGTCCTCAATGGTACCCACAGAACAGATATATATATATAGAACAACGACTCAAAGAGTCAAGAATACAGATATACAATACAAAGATCCAAATCACCTTGAAAACGTTACAGTGTCCGAGTACGGACAAGATGCAAATGGGGCTAAGAGCCCTGAAGAATAACCAATGGCATCCATAACCCTGCCTAGGCCAAGCCGGAAGGGTAACCCTGCTAACGATGTCGATCTCAAACCTGCTAAAACAAAAGGGGTGCCGTCAAAGGGCAAAGGAAAAAGAGGAGCGTCAGTACTGAGGCCAATATACGGCGAGGCTAGAATTCGGCGGCTCTCGCCTACATAGGTATGGTGGACTGAAGCGGCAGCGCAGCATGCACTAAACAACTTATAGAGACTGGATTAACTGTCGGCTATTAGAGAGAGATAAGAAAGACCTATTCGGAACCAACCTTATACTAACACCAATCATACCCATCCTGGTATTCCCCCTCGAGACCAAACGAGGAAGTCAAACCGAGGAACACACACAGTTGGAAGTTTTATTCATTCCATTATAGTTGAAGCACTTACTAGTCAGATATAGATAGTATGAGTCATCCTGATAGCATAAGTAGTGGGTAGTTTTAGTTAACCATTCAGTTGTAGTTGCAGAACTTACTAGTCAGATACAATTAGCATGTGACATCCCAACCCAGCAGTTGATGGCACTTTTATTTCATTCCATTGGAGTTGCGATACTTACTAAGCAGGTAAAACATGACACGATACACCCCAGTTTCACCAGTTGTTGGCACTTCTATTATCCATTCCATCATAGTGAAGTTGATTACTAGTCACATATTAAGTCAAATTTATAACACTACTTTAGTTATGCTTGTCTATGATCGAGATACTGTGCTCCAAGTCGTCCATAACCGTGGACACGGCTTTCATAAAGATTTACCCTACAGGGGTGCACAAATAACAACACACGCACGATCAACCTCGGAAAAACCATATCAAAACCCAACGAGGCTTTCATGATAAAGCAATCACAGGATTCATAAAAGATTTCAGGGGGCCACCCCACTTTCGTGCGGGTGGAAAACGAAGTAATACCATTACACAACAGTCCTCGATGGGACCCATAGAACATATATATATACAACAGCGACTCAACGAGTCAAGAATACATATATACAATACAAAGATCCAAATCACCTTGAAAACGTTACAGCGTGCGAGTACGAACAAGATGCAAATGGGGCTAAGAGCCCTGAAGAATAACCAATGGCGTCCATAACCCTACCCAGGCCAAGACGGAAGGGTAACCCTGCTAAGGACGTTGATCTCAAACCTGCTAAAACAAATGGGGTGCCGACAAAGGGCAAAGGAAAAAGAAGAGCGTCAGTACTGAGGCCAGTACACGGCGAGGCTAGAATTCGGCGGCTCTCGCCTACATAGGTATGGTGGACTGAAGCGGCACCGCAGCATGCACTAGACAACCTATAGAGACTGGATTAACTGTCGGCTATTAGAGAGAGATAAGAAAGACCTATTCGGAACCAACCTTATACTAACACCAATCATACCATCTTGGTATTCCCCCTCGAGACCAAACGAGGAAGTCAAACCGAGGAACACACACAGTTGGCAGGTTTATTCATTCCATTATAGTTGAAGCACTTACTAGTCAGATACAATTAGCATAAGTAGTGGGCAGTTTTAGTTAACTTTCCTAGGTTCGGAGCATGCAATGTGGAAGCTACTTTCCTATGTGTGTCGTTGTATTGGGAAGGGCATCCGCTAAGAAGGTTAGATAGAGGCGTGGGGATTAGCAGGGAAGCTACCGACGGTGTCCGCAGGCAGGATTGGATACAAGCAAGCGTAGCTAGATGCAGGAAGTACCCAGGTTCGGAGCCCTCATGGAGAGGTAAAACTCCTAATCTTGCGGGTCTAACTATGAGCGATATCCGAGCTACAAGTGCTCCTCGAGCTGTATTCTCTAGCTACTGTCTTAAATGCACTAAGACCAACCCTTTCTACTGAGGCCTTGCCTCTCCTTATATAGGCAGAGAGGCAACGGTCTGACTGGCTAGTCCGACTGGTGGCCCCCACAAGTGGGTCCCATCCGATTGGTCATCTACTGTATCCGGTACAACCATGTCCCATTAGAGTACGAGCGGTATGGCTGTCGTGCGCACAGTGAACACCGTGCGAGCCTATCGTCAGCACCGGGCCACTGTTCCCGCATCATCCCTACAAAGTCTTCGGTATGGCCGAGAAGTCGCCAGTCTTGTCGTCGTACAGGGCGTACCACGCACTGTTCCGCACGTTGCCCTATCTCCTTGATTGGTTCCGGCTATGCTGCTGTAGCCGACTACTTCTCGCTGCTCTGGCTACCTAACAGTAGCCGGCTTAACTTGCCCTGTCCGGTTGCGCTTTGACCAGCCGGACATGGTCTGACTGCCATGTTTCTTGTTCGGTTGGGGTATCCGGAGGTCATCCCCCCGACACTAGCCCCCGAGCACGTGTGGATTTTGCCCTTAGGTGAAATGTGCGTGTTCTCCTTCTTTTTTTGAATTTTTGGCCGGCTACGCCTGGTGGTTGCGCTAACCGTGACGTCAGTGCTCTGCGGCGGGCAGTGGAACGTCTCGTCGCACGTCGCCTCGGGAAACTGACGCCTGACGCTTCGGTTCTCGCTTCGGGATCTTCTGCGCACCCCGCGTCTGCACACGGGATCTGGGGCGGCGGTTGGGGTGGGGATCGCCTCGATGGACACCACGTGGCGCCGCAGACGGTTGCCCTTCCGGGCCTTTAAAGGGGCTCCTGGGGGAGGGCAGATATAGATAGTATGAGTCATCCTGATAGCATAAGTAGTGGGTAGTTTTAGTTAACCATTCAGTTGTAGTTGCAGAACTTACTAGTCAGATACAATTAGCATGTGACATCCCAACCCACTAGTTGATGGCACTTTTATTTCATTCCATTGGAGTTGCGATACTTACTAAGTAGGTATAACATGACACGATACACCCCAGTTTCACCAGTTGTTGGCACTTTTATTATCCATTCCATCGTAGTGAAGCTGATTACTAGTCACATATTAAGTTAAATTTATAACACTACTTTAGTTATGCTTGTCTATGATCGAGATACTGTGCTCCAAGTCGTCCATAACTGTGGACACGGCTTTCAGAAAGATTTACCCTGCAGGGGTGCACACATAGCAACACACGCACGATCAACCTCGTTAAAACCAAATCAAAACCCAACGAGGCTTTCACGACAAAGCAATCACAGGATTCACAAAAGATTTCAGGGGGCCACCACACTAAGCTACCCGCAACGAAGTTGGGCGGCTCCGGAACGGACCCAGTGTTTGTGACGACGGCTGTAAACGACTGGGAACCCAAAAGTATGACTGGGCTTGTCGATACCGCGAAAACGTGGCACGATCCGAAATAGTACAGGTGCTCCACACACAATCTTAAATAAAGCAGTAAATCATGGCATAGGTACAGGATAGTAATAAAACCACAAACTAGTTTGTGGCCCCAAGAAATAAGAAATGAATCAAGTTCTGGGTAAGGGGATTCATGGTCCCACATGCGGATAGTGCGATAGTCAAGGAACAGGTATCAAGTACTCGGGGTCCTACGGGATACAAGTGAGCGTGGAAGAACCAAATAACATCTATTGCCCACCGATGCCTCTGCATTAGTTATATCTAGCAATTTAATATCAAGTTGTAATTAAAGCCATGATCATCTCCACCATTAAGCATCTCTATCATTATGCATGTGTCAACCTTTTATCAACAGTCGAACGACAACGACGTGAAGCAGCACCTGAGCAAGCAACTACGACTCGCAAGGCCGACTGTCTATCAATCAACAGGCAATAGGATGTGTCCAAGGCAATATAGAGGCTGCAAGGAATATAAATGGTGCACGGAAACTAGAGCATCACAACAAGGATAGCAATAGATCAACATGAGGAAGTAAAGACCATAAACACAAAATAGGTAGAAAGGGGGAGAATGCTCGCCTGGAAACATAGTCGACGGTTCATTATCCGAAGAACTTGTCGATACTCGCATCCGCTCAACGGTCTAATCCGTGAAGAAGCAAAATACTAAAAGAAACACCGGATACACTATTTAATACTACAGCAGAAGATCGGGCATGATGCATGTATGATGTATGACATGGCAATGGTGCAATTCAATTAGGCAATATTAAGCGGAACTGGGGTCCCGACAATTAAATATAAGGTTCATGTTGTTTAACTACCCCGCAAATTAAATGTGGAATTAACAAGGCAAAACATGGCATCGGTTCGCTACACAAATTTAAATGGAGGCAATATAAGACTAGATTAGCCCGCATACGGTCTCCATATTTAATTATGAGTGAATCGGCATAATGTCCCCAAACCCCACAATATGCATGCAAGTATGAACAATTTAAATGCAACAAGTATATGTCATATATTATAAAAATAGGGGAGGATAAGGGTCACACATAGTGGGTTCGAGGGATCGGTCTTCGGGGTCTCGACCATCGGATCCGTGGATCGAGGGTCTTGGCGTTCTGTGATGAAGGAGATCATGGATCTGTGTCGATGACCTTCAGTTTCAAACTTGTCACACCCGTGTGTCTTTGGGTTCCACGTTGCCGTCTTAAAAACATATAGGAAGAAGACAAGGTAGTACTTGAACATTAACCGGATGGATCGGAGATGATGATGATCTTAAGAGGTGATTATTGAAGACATGGACAAAGGGGCCGGAGGCAAAACTCTTTCAAGAATTTTGTCAAACAGGTGACGGCGAGACATTGACGAACGGAGACCGAGACATTCAAATATGTTGAATAGAAGCCGCAACAGCGACAGCAATACGCGACCCACTGTGCTACTACTACACGGAAGAAGCGACGTGGTTGCTGCCTTGTTCGAGCTTCAGATCAAAGACAAAGAGCCTGCTGCTACATCTTGGATTGGTCAGGGTGCAGACACAAGGACGGGCGCCTCCCGCATGTATAGAAGCAAGCCCAAGCAGCAGGGAACAAGCGGCCAGGGGGATGCACGCGCGTGGCCGAAGCAAGGAGAGACGAGGTCGCGGGGAGGAGGAGCTCGGGTGAAGTGGCCCGGCGCGGCGTCGAGGAGGCACAACGGGTGGAGGCGGGGCCTCGGCGGCTATTGACGAGAACCCGGGGCGGCACGATAGGGCTCACACGGGCGGAGGCCAGCATGGTGTCGAGCGGCAACTGTGGCCGGCCCGAGGCGGAGGAGACGGGGCTGCCCTAGCGGTGCTGGACGGTGAGAGGGGCGACGGCGCTCCGGCGAGGTCGTCCGGCGGAGCGGCGGCCGGACAGGGGCCCTGCACGGGGAGGTCGACGAGGCGGTGGAGCACGGGCGTCGCGGACGGCTCGCGAGTCGTGATGCAGCAGGTTGGCGGCGGACCGCATAGGCTATGGCAGAGGTAGGCGCGCCAAGGAGGTAGCGTGGGGTTGACGGCGGCCAGAGAGGTGGGTCGCGGAGCGGCGCGGTTGTCCTAGTCGAGCAGCGAGCTCCAGGAAGACGAGGTCGCGTGGGACGGCGCCGGCGAGGGGCTCGGACGGCCGGAGGAGAGGGCGGTCGGCGACGCGGGCCGCGTGGGGTCCAGGCAGCGGCGCGCGTGAGCTTGGAAGGGAGGTGGCGGCGGCGGTTGCATCGACGTGCGGGGGAGAGTAAAACGCGAGCGAGACAAGCCAGGGACTTGATCTCGCGTGGGGGTTGGTGATGGGCGATGGGTGGGGAGTGTGCGAGGTGGGTCCGGGTCGTACGCAGGGTGGACCGGGGCCAGGGGAGGTGGACCAGGGGAGGCGCTGCACTGCGTGCGCGTCTGCACTACGGCAGGGAGTGGTTGTGGCGATGATTTGGTGGGGATGTGCGGGTGGAGGGAGATGTGGGATAGGGGTAGGTTAGGTTTTGGAAGAAAAGAGGGGAAAGGGGTATTTATCTAGTCTAAAGTAGACTAGATGGGGCTAGCTTTAGGCTAAAACTTTAGAAAGGCTTTTTATTTTTAGCAAAAATAAGAAAACCTTTATTGTCACCTAATGACTAGAAAATATTGTTTTGTTTTAAAATAACAAAGATAGGTGACGGCTTAATATGCATTAGACCGTACGGATATTTTAGAAAAACAAAATATGGTGTTTAATAAAAATACTTTTGTGATGCAAGAAAAAAAATATGCATGATGACATGAGCATGCGGTCATGATGATGCAATGCACAAAAACACAGTGATTTTCTAGTAGTGGTTTTAGCGGGATGCCACATTTCCTATGTGCTTTCGGTCTTTGTGACTATGGTTTGACACATGGATCCACTGGTGTCATTGCATGTGTTCTTTTCCTAAACCACATGGATCCCACAAGTGTCATTGACCGACATGACCACATTGCATGTGTTCTTTTGATAAACCACATTGATCCCACATGACCACACACACTCAAGTGGATTCTGTGGTGCAACCGCTGCCACACTGGTGTAGCATGCAATGTGGAAGCTGCTTTCCTATGTGCTTTTGGTCTCTGTGATCATATTTTTCTCAATGCATGTGTTCTTTTCCAAAACCACATGGATCCCACTAGTGTCATTGACCCACATGGCCACATTGCATCTGTTCTTTTCATAAACCACATTGATCCCACATGACCACACCCACTCCAGTGGATTCTATGGTGTAACCTCTCCCAGACTAGTGCAACATGCAATGTGGAAGCTGCTTTCCAATGTGCTTTTGGTCTCTGTGACCATGGTTTGAGACATGGGTCTACTGATGTCATTGCATGTGTTCTTCTCCTAAACAACATGGATACCAATAATGTCATTGACCCACATGACCACATTGCATGCCGTTTTTTCATAAACCACATTGATCCCACATGACCACACGCACTATAGTTGATTCTATGGTGCAGTCTCTACCACACTAATGCAACATGCAATGTGGAAGCTACTTTCCTATGTGCTTTTGGTCTCTGTGACCATACTGGTGTCATTTCATGTGTTCTTTTCCTAAACCACATGGATCCCACTAGTGTCATTGACCCACCTGACAACATTGCATGTGTTCTTTTCCTAAACCACATGGATCCCACTAGTGCCTCTTCCACAGTGGTGCAGCATGCAATGTGGAAGCTACTTTCCTATGTGTGTCGTTGTATTGGGAAGGGCAGCCCCTAAGAAGGTTAGATAGAGGCGTGGGGACTAGCAGGGAAGCTACCGACGGTGTCCGCAGGCAGGATTGGATACAAGCAAGCGTAGCTAGATGCAGGAAGTACCCAGGTTCGGAGCCCTCATGGAGAGGTAAAACTCCTAATCTTGCGGGTCTAACTATGAGCGATATCCGAGCTACAAGTGCTCCTCGAGCTGTATTCTCTAGCTACTGTCTTAAATGCACTAAGACCAACCCTTTCTACTGAGGCCTTGCCTCTCCTTATATAGGCAAAGAGGCAACGGTCTGACTGGCTAGTCCGACTGGTGGCCCCCACAAGTGGGTCCCATCCGATTGGTCATCTACTGTATCCGGTACAACCATGTCCCATTAGAGTACGAGCGGTATGGCTGTCGTGCGCACAGTGAACACCGTGCGAGCCTGTCGTCAGCACCGGGCCACTGTTCCCGCATCATCCCTACAAAGTCTTCGGTATGGCCGAGTAGTCGCCAGTCTTGTCGTCGTACAGGGCGTACCACGCACTGTTCCGCACGTTCCCCTATCTCCTTGATTGGTTCCGGCTATGCTGCTGTAGCCGACTGCTTCTCGCTGCTCTGGCTACCTAACAGTAGCCGGCTTAACTTGCCCTGTCCGGTTGCGCTTTGACCAGCCGGACATGGTCTGACTGCCATGTTTCTTGTTCGGTTGGGGTATCCGGAGGTCATCCCCCCGACACTAGCCCCCGAGCACGTGTGGATTTTGCCCTTAGGTGAAATGTGCGTGTTCTCCTTCTTTTTTTGAATTTTTGGCCGGCTACGCCTGGTGGTTGCGCTAACCGTGACGTCAGTGCTCTGCGGCGGGCAGTGGAACGTCTCGTCGCACGTCGCCTCGGGAAACTGACGCCTGACGCTTCGGTTCTCGCTTCGGGATCTTCTGCGCACCCCGCGTCTGCACACGGGATCTGGGGCGGCGGTTGGGGTGGGGATCGCCTCGATGGACGCCACGTGGCGCCGCAGACGGTTGCCCTTCCGGGCCTTTAAAGGGGCGCCTGGGGGAGGGCAGTTCCTTTCCTTCACTTCCCCCGCTCCCCGTTGCCTTCCTTTCTCCTTTGCGCTCCTACCTTCCGCACCTCGTTGCCATTGCTGCTGTAGCCCTTTGCGCCGCCTGTTTGTCGTCATCAGCGGTACGGGCCACCGCCACTCATCCGCCGCCGCGCCTTCCTGTGAGCCGGAAATGGCTACTGTGGGCTCCCCGGATTATTCGTCCGAGAAATCCCTGTTATGCATATTTCCACGTTCACATGATCAGTGAGCCGTGGAACATAACCGACAGGTACCATTACAACATCCAAAACATAATGAATTACAAGACTTACATAGATGCCATTATGGCTACATCAACATTAGCAGCGGAACATCACCAAGCGCAGAGCCCAATCGTGCCTCAACCTACAGGCAGCTGATTGGGAATACGCCTAGTTCGTTGGACGTCACCTTAAACTCCTGAAAGTCTGGCCAAGTAAATAGCCAGGGACACAACCGTGAGTACTTTTGAATGTACTCGCAAACCACCAAGATAAGTGAACAAGGAAATGCAATTCTGGCTGTGGCGAGATAGCTCTATCTGGGGTTACTTTTGAAAAGCCTAAACTAATATTGAAGTTATGGCATCTCGATATCTTTGTGGAAAAAGAGTTTTGAAAACATGCTTATGTTTTATAAATCAAGACATCTCCATATCTTTGTTGAAAAAGAGTTTTGAAAACAGTTTTGTAGTAAAAACCCTTTTTAAACATCTTCGACCGCTTGGGTCAAAACAAAGCTTTCAAACTCGGGTTCCCTCGGAACCTTCGTCCACTTCGTACTTGTTTCCCAAACAAGCACAGTTTGGGTACTCCTAGCCAACACCTTTACAACCGTCCTTGACCGTGGACACAGCTATTCGAATAGATTATACTCTGCAGAGTTTGGGCACTTTCCCCACAAGAATCAATACATCCGTCGGGATACAACCATGGCCCACTACCACTATAGATGGGGGTCCGGATAATCAAACCTAACCTTTCGCTTGTTTACCCTAGCAAAGGCATGCTTTTTCTCATGGGTTTGTTCTCCCCGACAACGAGTATGTGGCTCCCAGCCATAGTCCTTCGTTCCGTACACGCGCATACCCAAGCCGCAACTTGGCATATACCTTAAATCTGGTGACTCCACTTCCTTCCGTACTCCAAGTTATACCGTCCGCGGGAGACCCAATTGTTGCACCGGCCTCCTGCCAGTTCAGGCTCACTCTTGCCAAAACAAGCAACAGGCTTCAGATCCTTGATCTAGTGGCGCCTGCCTGGAATTCCAGGGATCTCTCCCCATAAGCATGGTAGAAGTTGCCTCGGCTAATGCGGACAAACTACGAGTTAAGTCCCAGCACCTGGGGTAATGTGGTTACGCGGATAAAAATTCTTCCAGTAAAGGCGTAGAACATCCCATCACCTTCTCTTTTCTCCTCATCACCATTTCTTTTGTTAAAACATCCGCTTGGAACGATGCCTTTCTCAAAGGGTTTTACAAAAGGGGTTTTGAAACATTTGTCGTGGGAAAAATCCCAAAACAGTTTATTTTCTCAAAACCAGGGTTTCCAAGGAGGTAGGATGCTAACCATTGTACTCTCGATCTAAAGGGGATAAAATGATAGGTGCAACGGGGTGGTGCCTCGAAGGACACGAAGTCATAACTTGGAGGAGCCAAGTTACTATCGCAGTATTCGTAAAACAAAACATGCAGGTAGAGTATAAAATTTATAAAGAGGATATAAACAGATAAAAGAGAATAGGACATATATCAGAGTTCAGGAATGGTGGCTTGCCTGTGATCAACAATGAGTCCCTGGACTTCTTCAGATGACCAAGAATACCCAATAAAATAATAATAAGAAATCCCTTCCTTCTTGTCGTGAGGCACTCACACTATCGTCATCATCGGGTATACATGCAAGAAGACAATACCACAATAAATACAAGGCATACAATCAATCAAACCATACAACAAAAAATATAAGGGTTACTACTGAACTTGGGAGGTTTTGGAGATGTTTGTTATTGGTAGTGGAATTACTAGATTGCCACGGTAGTGTTTCTCTTTTGGGAAGATAGTTGTCAAGGTTAGATACAATGCATTTGGATATGGGTTTTGAGGTCTGTAGGATACCAAGGTGCCAAAGTGAGACTCTCAGATAGGTCTTGTCAAGACAAAACCAACACAAGTGGTTTCACTTGTAAAACAATTTCCTAGATTCAATTAGGATTTCTATTGTGGTAATAACTCTAGTTTGAGGAAATAATTCACCAGAAATTATCTGGAGCTCCAAAAATTATTTCCTTGGATGGTTTGGTAGTACTTGACATACTGAACCAACTAGACTTGGAATAAAGTCAAAAGAATTACCAGAATGCCCTCAGGAAATCCCCAAAGCAGTTTTGTATGATTCTTATCTTTATCACCAAATCAAATCTATAGAAGCTATTGAGTTGATTCCAAGGGCATGTGATAGGTCTTTAAAATACCTTTCTTTAGGAATTGGATTCACCCTTTTTGGAGTTGCCAAACTCCTTGAGTGGTTTATTTAGTGAAAATACCCATTATAGAAGTATTTAAATAACTAAAATTCAACCAGAGCTCAATAAATTCTGAGCTGCTGGGGTTTGGTATATATTGGTATTATGAGATACTAGAAATTGGAATCAGGTCAATATCACATTTGGTTAGACTTGGGGAATTTATCGAAGACATACAGTAGTTGTTTTTGTTATTTTTGCTAAAGGCAGTATGTTGTTCAACTTGGCATGGGACCTATGTTGGATGATAGGTATTACCAATACCTTCTAGTGAGACTTTGGTCCATCATGAATGGGGGTGCAGAACTCTCTGGGGAAATTATAGTATGAGAGGGAATAGTGTTCCAGATACATTTTAGTAGAATAAATTCCAGTAGTTAATGGAATTTGATTTAGACATGGGGTTGCCTCTGCATGTTTGAGACAACATCAGAGAACCACCAGAAATTTAGATCTAGGCATTTGGACTTGGTTTACTATTTTATTTGGATTTAATCCTAGCAAGAGCTTTTCTGGAAAGAAAAGGATTAGCTAAAAGAAAAGAAAAAGAGTGCAGTGGGCCGGATCTGGGGAGATACTGGGCTTAAGGGGAGGATTCGGCCCAACGGTGCACAGGGCGACGCGCGGGAGCCGGCGCTGTTCGAACCTGACTGGCGGGGCCCGCTAGTCGGTGAGAGGGGGTGGCCGAAACGGTACCGGCTAGATCTGGCCGTCTATTTATGACGCGATGGATGGCCCGCACTCATCGTCGTCGCAGCGACAGAGCATCGGGGATGGAACCGGAGGGAGCGGCAGAGGGAGAGGTGGGAGCTCACTAGAGGGCTCGAGGAGGGTCAGGGAGGCTGCAGGGCGACGCAGTCGATGACGGCGAGCAGATCGGTGGGCGGCACGATGTGGTTTGATGCCGAGAGGTAGCTCGCGCGACGGTGACCGAGAGCGACCTCGTCGGTGCTCAGTGGCGACGGCGAAGGAGCTGGTCCTGGGAAAAAACAAGACTAGGGTTAGGTAGAGGAGAGCTAGGGGAACTCGTGAGCAGACATGCAGCGAGAATGGAGCAGTGGAGGAGGTGCCTTGCTCGATTTTCTAGAGGAGGCCGAAGCTTCCTCCTCTACTTCTCTCGGGTAGCACAGAGTTGGGGAGTGAGAGTGGAGCTAGGGGAGGTGAGTGGGAGGAGAGAGGGGGCAAATGCGGGGCAGAGGGCTAACTAGGGTGGCCTCTGGCCTATATACCAAGGAGAGGGAGTGAATGGGGTAAAAGTCCATTTTGGACATGGGGGAGGGGCAATGCTGGCCAGGGACTGGCCTAGATGGAGGTGGGGAGGGGTAAGGTGGGTATTTGGTTGTGCAGGGGCAGACAGGGGAGCTGTGGCATCAGTGCTAATTAAATGAAGTGGATCTTTGAAGATTTGGGATTATCTCTCTCTTACTGCTAGTACAAGGGCAAAATGGGTAATGCTAATGTGGTGCTACAGGGCTGGTCGACCAGTGGGGTGTCCTAGTGCTGAGGATGAGCATTGAGCAAGGTTGGATGAAATTTGGAAATGGTTGGAGTTGTGGATTTGCTTGAATGACAATTTGATCCAATTGATGGTTGTGAAGGAAGTCCAAAAACTTGCATTGGACCAGAGGAGAAAATTTTGCTGGTGAGTAGATGGGATAGAGGTAGACTCCTAGGATTTAATTGAGATTTTTATGTGGGGTTTTAGTCCACTTAAATCCAATTACTCAAAAAGAACAGAAGTGATTCTTAGAGGATAATTTGATAAATTTCCATTGTACAAGGATGGATTTTGGTTTTAGAGGGTCCCAAATGTGAATACACACCTAGGGGAATTGTCCCAAGATTTATTGGGGATTAAAAGTACTTAAAACAATTATTATTCCAATTCAGCCATTTAAGAAAATGGGCAAAAAGAAATAATAAAGCTTCTCAAAAATATTTATTTTTGAGATGGAAAGATAGGGTATGATTTGTGGAACTCACATGAGCCAAAAATTTCGGGAGGTGTTTTGGTAAAAACCAAACTTTCCTTTATGGAGGGAGTTTTGGAGAATTTGACTATTTAAGGAATTAAATAGTTTTGGGGCCATATAATTATGGTTAATATTAGGTAAATATTGAGGATCAATGTGGAGGGTGCAGACAAGGTGTAGCAAGAATTTGCAACCTTTTGGAATGAAGTTTCCAACTTGAAAAGGATGGAAAACAATGAGTTGATGATCTAGGGTGGTGTTATTTTTATACCACCAAAACATGCTTGCATCTTGGAGCTCAGAGCTCACCTTGGTGCAAGGGATAGATGGGTAGGTATACCATCTCATCTAGATGATAATGGCAGGAGGAGTTTGAATTAATAGCATTTGAGGTGATCTAGAAGGGATGGCAGACTTTGTTGAAATTAAGGCTGCCATGCAAAATGAGTCATGATGCCTTATAAACCATGTGGGTTTAAGCAGCACAGAGATCCACTTGAGGCAAGTGAAGTAGGTTTAGATAGACATCAATGAGTAGAACACAACCATGCAGAGATTTGGTCCATAGGAGGTTGTATGAGGGTGTGAGCTTCTACCAAAGTAGGCATGGTGACTAGTTTTGCAAAAAATGTTAATTTCTTGTCTGCAAAACCATCATGGACAAGTGGGTTGGAAGAGGATCTAGCCAAGGGAAATGGTGGTCCTTGGTAGTTCTTAGGATGGTTAACAATATGGTTCAGGTGCATTTCCAAAAATGCACATGGTTTGAGAAAAGGAGACATTCAAAAAGGTGATGTTGAAACCGTTTCCAGACTTCGTCAATTTTGGCAGTTGTGAGGATTTTGACTAGAGTATGAGAGGGAATGTTCTTGGAGGAGTGGCAAAGTATCAGAGCATCAACAAGTGGATTATGTTGAAGAGTAGATTGAGTAGAAGAGATCCTTGCTTGATATTGGTCTTCATGGACTTGGAAACATCTAGAATGGGACTCCTCAGAATTGATCTGGTTAAGGGTTTTAGATGATCACTTAGTGGCTAGGGATCACATCTAGGTTTGTAGTCTTGCTTAGGGGTTGATGATTTGGAAACATCTTGAGCCTAGTGATGAGCTCCTAGGGTGGCTCATACTACTTCCTAAGCAAACAAGTCAAGCACCATATCAGTACAACTCATCAGACAGCAGATCAAGGCAACTCATCTTATAAACAAATTAACTACTCAAGGGTTACCATAAAACTTAGCTTGGGTAAGGTTGGGGCATTTTGAAGAGGTTGAGTTTTGAATAAGGTGAGAGTCCTTGGTATCTCTACCAAGAGTAGAATTCAAAGGCTTTTCGAAGGAGGTTTTGGAATCACTAGAGATAAGATTAGTTGAGTGTTCTGTCTTGAAAACATAAGGAGATTGTAGTATATATCTCTCCATAGTTTTGTCAATACAAGATACCAAAATAGTTTTGGTTGCATAGGCATCTTGGCTCCTGTTTTGAAATGCCAGAACGTTTGAGAATATGTAAAGTAAGCCAAGATAGTTTTGGGTAAAAAGCTTTTGTCAACTGAGGGTGAGGTAAGGAGTATCCTAAGATACACATCATAAGCACAAGTGCAAGAAAACAACAAGCAAGCACTGCACCAAAGCACAAGAAAAAGTTTTGTTCCCCCTGATTTTTGCATTTTGGACAACTAATCAGGGTTGTTGAAATTGGGATGTTACAGCTGCCGAGCGCGGAGCCTGGTGTGGCTCCTCCGTCACGGAGGACCACATCCAAAAGTACCACGCCACCCGCGTCCTTCCATCGGAGGAGGAGGTGGAGGTGCGGCTCGCGCCGGCGGGGGAGGTGTCGCCGCATCTGGCAGAGGGAGAACGCCTGATCTTCCTTTCACACTTGGCGCGTGGGTTCAAGCTGTCGGTGCACCCGTTCTTCCTCACCTTCCTCGCCTTCTTCGACCTCCGCCTCCACCATCTCGGCGCCAACGCAATCGGCACGCTGGCGCACTTCATCACGTTCTGGGAGAGCTACCTCAGGATCCAGCCGGATCTCGGGCTATTCTGCCGGCTCTTCCGAGTCCGACCGTAGGTCCAGTTTATGAAGGGGCCGCTGGTCGTCTGCGGTGGCGCCTCCATCTACTCCTGCACGCAGACCGGCTACCCGAAGTTTCGGCTACACGACACGGTACGACTGTGGCAGCAGTCGTACTTCTATGTCCGGAACCTCGCCGACATGGACCGGATCAACCTTCCGGCGTTCCAGGACGTGGAGTCCAGTCGGCAGCACTAGGACATGAAGATCTATGGCGAGAAGGCGGAGTCGGATGAGATGCTGAAACACATGCGTGCCCTCGTCACTGCCGGTCTAACCGACCTGGACATCACCCTTAGTTGAATGTCCAGGCTGATGATGTCATTGCAGCAGCGGGCGCACAAGATGTGCTTCTACTCCGGCCGGCTGGACCCGACCCGGCTGGCCCACCGCGACCCCCGCTACCACAACTTGAGGGAGTGGGTGTGTACCATCACCAAGGAGCGGCTGCTGGAAGGCTGGGCCTTCGGGCTGGCACCTTATAGCCGAGAAAACCGTGCGCCCCGGGTAAGTCCTTCTAGCCGGAATATTTCTTTGTATTTCTTGCCCTTCTTTTTTATTTTATCCGGCTGATCTTTCATATTCGGCAGATCTTTCCTTGCATCCTTCGTGAGGAGGGTGACGCCCCTCTTCAGACGTTCACGCCTGACTTGCCCAAGCCATGTGCTCGGCGGTCTGGCGAGGAGTCAGATAGGGACGGGGACGCCTTCCCCAGCCGGAACGATGAGCCGGTCGCTGATCCCCACGCGAAGGTCGACGAGGAGGAAGAGGCCGCGGCGGCTTCTAATTCGACATGGCGCCTCACGACGGACGGTGACTCTAGCTGGTCTAGCGCTGGCGGGAGTGGCTCCAGCCATTCTAGCGCCAGCCGACCTGCCGCGGAGGAGCCAACCTGCCGAGCCACCTTGGCCGGAAGAAAGGGCCACCCCCGATGGTACAGGGGTACGTCTTTCTCTGGGTGCCTTTACTATTTTCTGTTTCTTTCGTTTTCTTCTGTTTGCCTTTGGCTTATTTGCTTCTTTCTCTCTTTTCTTCCCCTCCGTTGCTTAAGCACGTTGGTCTCCTTTGGGGCCGCGAGCCCGGCGAGAGCGCCGACTGGGTCGCCACCCAGCGCACCGGCCACGTCTGCCTCTGCCCCTCCTTCCTCCGAGGTACCACCTCTGCAGCTGCCTCGAGCTGAACCGGCTATCTCAGCCGTAGTTGGGGGTCCCCAACTGACCACGGTGGTCCAGCCGGAAACGGTTGAGACTACCTCGCGGAGCGGGGACTGCTCCTCCGCGGGGGCACGAAGGGCGGCCACCGGCAAAGACCTCGTGGTTGTCAGTGACGACAACTCCGAGGACAAGCCAGGGGAGGAATGGAGGACGGCGGTGGTTCCGGCGAAGGAGTCTCTGGCTACCAACACTGTGGGTGACGACGCCTCCTCTGTTGCCTCGCTGACGGATCTCGAGGCTGCCAACACGGGGGCGCGAAGAGCTGGCGGTGAAGGAGATCCGGCTGCTCGAGGCTGCAGCCGGCGGGAACCGGTCGTTGGAGCAGAAGCTCGCTGCTGCCAATAGAACCTCCTAGAGTAAATTTCCTTCATCCGGAATCATCCTTTTTTTACGGTAGCCGGTTTTCTCGCAGCTATCCTTGTGTGTGCTCAGCGCGAGATTGATCGCTTGAAGAAGGCGAACGACCGGCTGAGCAAGTCCAACTCCACACTGCGGCAACAAGGATTGGCACGCAAAGGCGGACGGTCTGGAGGCCACCGTCAAGGAGCGCGACGCCTCGCTCGCCAGCCGGATCGACGCCTTCAACCTTCTCGAGGCCCAGAACAAGGACCAAGAGAAGGAAATCAAGCAGCTGGCGGCAAAGGAAAAGGCCTTGGTGGAGGAGCTGATGCAAGTCGGGTATATGACTAAGGGTAAGTTCCCTTTTCCGTCTCCTCCCGTCTTTCCGGATCCAGTAGCCGGATCTGACTTTCTTTTCTGTGACAGCTTTTTATCCCGGCATAGACCTGTTGGCCTACAACCGGCTGCAGGAGAACTGGCCGGGAGCACAGTCGACAGCTCAGGAGCTTGTCGTCCTTCTCCACGAGGAGGCTTCCAAGCTTCGTCAGGCGGCATAGGCCATCTTCTCCTATCTGTGGCCGGACGCTCCGGTCCCGGAGACGATGGCGCAGCTAGCCACGAAGGTGGGAGAGGTACCGGCTGCGAGACTTGGTCACGCGAGCCAGAGCTGAGATGGCTTTGGCCCTCATGCTCTCGTGGTACAAGGACGCCCGCGTCGAGAAGATTAACGGAGGTTTCCGCGCCGGCGCCGACCTTGCCGCCATCCGCCATGCCCATCCGGAGCTCTGGGCCTCCGCCATCAAGATTGCTGACTATGTGGATCCCGACGAGGTGCTCACCGACTCGGAGTCCGTCGGCACTCCGAATGCGGAAGCCTCGACGCAGCTGGCTGGCGACGCTGGAACCAGATCGACCGTAGCGCCTACTCCGCCGCCTGAGACTGCTGCCAGCCAATGCGCTCCACAGGGCAAGGTCCCCGCCATTTAGCTATCACCCCGGGATGCCAAGTGTATTTGTTTATTCTGTCTCGGTCGAAACTTGTCTGCCTGTACCGGCTGCTTCTGGCGCCGGGTGAACTTATGGGATCTTCGTCTCCCCTTTCCTTTTAATGTCAATCTGGACAAATTTGGTTTGCCTTGAACTTGTGTTTTTGCATGTCTTTTCAATACTTTGTCGGCTGACTTTATCCGGCTAACTTCGCTCGGTTGAACGCCTTTAGCCGGGGGAACTGCAATTCCAGTGGGGGCGCGTCAGCGCACCCACTGGGTGGCCAACTACTCCGAATCTTCTTTATTTTCTTTAAGTCCTCTAGCTTCATCCGACTAGACACATCATAGTCGGTTGCTTCCACTGACTGAATGCCCTTAGCCGGGGGAACTAACATTCCAGTGGGGGCGCGCAGTGTAGCCCCCGAGATTCGGAGTAGCTGGCGTAGCCAGGTACTTCAAATCTTTTCTCTTCTCTTTCTCCTACCCTTGCCCTCACATGGGCTCCAAATATCCGGCTAAACGCCCTTAGCCGGTCGGGAAACTACAAGATTCCACTGGGGGCGCGCGAGTGCACCCAGTGGGTGTAGCCCCCGAGATTCAGAGCGCTTGATGAAGGCAAGGACTTTGAATCTTCTTCCTCTTTTCTTCCTGGATTATGACTCGAGGTAGTCGCACAAAAATATATATGTACACATACATTCTCACCCGTTAGTAGGTTAGTCTGCTAAACTGTAGCCGGAAGGTGGATTCGTTTTTTGAAAACTAGCATGTGCCTTTCTGGGCACTTAGTCGTTTTCCAGTGTGCTCTGCTATTTTCGCTGCGTCCTTGTCGGGCAGCCGGGTTGCGGTCTGCAGCCGGAATCGAAAGGAGCTGACAGTACATTGCGCATGGTACTAACGGCTTAGAAGCCGGATTGTCTTAAGCTAGTTGCAAGGCCGGGACGCCCGATCTGTCGCATCTCCTCCCTCTTTTTCATGTGGGATGTGTCGGGCTTTTTCTCTTGCTAGCCGGACAGCCGGGTTGCGGTCTGTAGCTGAGACGAAGAGTGGCCCTCTAACATCGTTGCACACTACTCAGTCGGTTTGTTGACTTAGCAGGTTGGGCTAGCCGACAAGCCCCCGGGTAGGGCTTGCCGGAGCCAAAAAATCTGGACCGGAAAAGAGATGCATACACATTTCTAGCAAGGAGCCCCCGAGCATCTCGTAGGGGTCTGCATTTTCATTCATAGGGTTTCCGGGATACATACACTGCCTGGTGACTAGGTGTAAAACTAGCACAACAAGGCCGCATTCCAGGGACACTCGGTCTCCTCGTCCGACTTGTCCATCTTGTTCTTGCGTGGCTGTTGCATGTCGATGAGGTAGTAGGAGTTATTGGGCAGCGCACGGCTGATGATTAAGGGACCTTCCCATGGTGGTGACTACTTGTGCATGCCCTTCGTGTCCTGCACCAGTCGGAGCACTAGGTCGCCCTCGCAGAACGCAACAGGGCGGATCCAGCCTGAATGGTAGTGGCGTAAGCGTTGCTGGTACAGCGCCGATCTGGACAATGCCAGTTCGCGGGCTTCCTCGAGGAGGTCCACACCATCTTCCCGTGCCTCTTGGTTGGCCTTTTCATCGTAGAGGAGCTTGCGTGGAGAGTCGAACTCGATATCCGCGGAGAGGACAGCTTTCGATCCATAGACTAGGAAGAACACGGTGTAGCCGGTTGATCTATTTGGCGTGGTGCGGAGGCTCCATAGCACAGCCGGAAGCTCCTCGATCCAGCATCCGGGCAACCGTTCCAAAGGCTCGATGAGGTGTGGCTTGATGCTGGCTAGTACTAAGCCGTTTGCCCTTTCGACTTGCCCGTTGGACTGTGGGTGCGCGACGGAAGCGAGGTCCAGCTGGATGCCCTTGTTGCTACAGAATCGGGCGAAGGCCCCCTTGGCGAAGTTCGTGCCATTATCGGTGATGATGTTGTTGGGGTAGCCGAACCGGTTGATGACGTCGGTGAAGAAGGTGACGACTATCACGCCGTCCAGCTTCCGGATGGGCTTGGCCTCAATCCACTTTGTAAATTTGTCCACTGCCACCAGCAAATGGGTCATGCCTGCGCATGCCCGCTTGAAGGGACCGACCATGTCGAGGCCCCAAACAACGAAGGGCCAGGTGATCGGTATGGTCTTGAGCACCGAAGTCGGCATATGCCTGATCTGCCCGAAGCATTGGCACCCATTACATGCGTGGACTAGCTGTTCGGTGTCCTCGAGAGGGGTGGGCCAATAGAAGCCATGGCGAAATGCCTTGGCGACTATCGCCCTTAACGAAGCGTGGTGCCCGCACTCACCCTGGTGAATGTCCTTGAGTAGCCGGTAGCCTGTGTCCACGTCGACACACCTTTGGAAGATGACAGATACGCTGCGCTTGTACAACTCTTTGTTGATGATGGTGTGTGTGCGCGCGGCGCCGGATTTGCCTGGCCTCCACCTCGTCACTTGTAAGCTCCCCATTGGCGATGTAGTTCATAAAGGGTTGTGCCTAGGATGGTATTTCCCGGATGGCAAGGATGTTTTCGCTTTCCGATTGATGGTTGTCGGGGGGTCGTCCGGATGAGGTACCCGGGACGGTAGCCCCCGAGCCACTTGATGAGTCGGCAGCCCCCGGGTCTTATGAGCCGGAGGGTACAGACTTGCCGGAGTTGGCACGGGACTTCTTCTTTGGAGGTTCTGCCGGCTGTGCATCTTCCGCCTCATCAACCGGAGCGCTCCCTGCCCATATGATGGAATCCGACTCGGGTGACGGGTTGATGGAGGGCTTGCGTAGGTGCTCCAAGGAGAACCTGGGTGGGATTGCCTGCCGGGTGGATCCGATTCGTGTGAGCGAATTGGCTGCCTCGTTGTTGGCGTGAGGGACATGATGAAATTCACATCCGTTGAAGGAGGCGATGCGCTTCTGTATGTGGAACTGGTAGAGAGCTATGTTTGCATCGCGGGCGTCCCACTCTCCGGATACTTGTTGCACCACTAGATATGAATCGCCGAAGCAAAGGATCCGGTTGACACCAATCTCTCTGGCTAGCCGGAGGCCGTGTGCCAGTGCCTCGTATTCGGCTACGTTGTTGGAGGCCTTGAAGTGGATCTGTAGGACGTACTCTAGTCGGTCTCCTTTGGGCGAGGTGAGCACGATGCTGGCTCCCAAGCCCCCGAGCATCTTCGATCCATCGAAGTGCATCCTCCAATGGTCCGAATCCGGAACCGGTGGGAGGTACTGGGTCTCGGCCTAGTCGATGAGGAAGTCCGCCAGTGCCTGTGACTTGATTGTGAGCCAGGGTTCGTACTGGATGGAGTAGGCGGCGAGCTCGATGGCCCACTTGGCGACTCGGCCGGTGGCATCTTTGTTGCCGATGATTTCCAAAAGGGGTGCCATGCACACGACCTTAATCGGATGCTCCTGGAAGTAGTGCTTGAGCTTCTTGCATGCCAGGTACACGCCATAACACATCTTCTAGTAGTGGGGGTAGTTCTGCTTGGAGAGGGAGAGAACCTCACTGAGGTAGTAGACGGGCCTCTAAATCGGCTTAGCCTTGCCCTCCTCGGGGCGCTCCACCACCAGGACGACGCTGACAACCCGGCTGATGGCTGCTATATAGAGCAACATCGCTCCTTCCTAGCCGGCGTGGCTAGAACCGACGCTCTGGACAACATGCGCTTGAGGTCGTGAAATTCGGCGTCGGCTTGCGAGGTCCAGGAGAACTAGTCCGTCTTCTTCATCAACTGGTACAACAGGAGTGCCTTCTCTCCCAACCGGCCGACGAAACGGCTGAGGGATGCCAGGCATCCGGTGAACTCCAGGACTCCAAGCAGGCTCCTAGGCGGCTGCATCCTCTCGATGGCCGCGATCTTCTTCGGATTCTCCTTGATCCCCCGTTGTGATACAAGGAAACCGAGTAGCTGCCTGGATGGGACTCCGAAGACGCATTTCTCCGGGTTCAGCTTCATCTGGTACTGCTAGAGGTTGCCAAATGTCTCTCCTAGATCTTCGAGGAGGATGCGCTTCTCCTTGGTCTTGATGACCACATCGTCCACATAGGCGTGCACGTTTTGGCCTATCTATGAGTGCAAGAATTTCTGCATGCAGCGCTGATAGGTAGCGCCTGCATTCTTCAGACCGAAAGGCATGGTTACATAGCACAAAGCCCTATAGGGGGTGATAAATGATGTCTTTATCTGGTCAGCCGGGTTTAACCAGATCAGATTGTAGCCGAAATAGCAATCTAAAAAAGACAACAAATCACACCCGGCCATGGAATCGATGACTTGATCGATACGGGGCAATGTGAATGGATCTTTCGGGCATGCCTTGTTCATGCTGGTGTAGTCGATACACATGCGCCAGGTCTTGTTCTTCTTCAAAACCAGGACTGGGTTTGCCAGCCAGTCCGGGTAGTACACTTCCATAATGAACCCGGCAGCAAGGAGCCAAGTGATCTCGTCACCGATAATCTTCCTCTTCTCCTCTGCGAATCGGCGTAGAGGTTTCTTGACCGGTTTGGCATCCGGCCGCACATGAAGTGAGTGCTCGGCGAACTCCCTCAGTACACCTCGCATGTCGTTGGGTGACCATGCAAAGATGTCCCGATTCTCATGGAGGAAGTCGACGAGCACGCCTTCCTATTTGCTATCAAAGTTGGCACCAATGGTGATGAACTTGGTCGGGTCGGAGGGGTCGAGCAGGATCCTCTTTGTCTCCTTTGCCGACTAGAAAGCTCCTCCTCCAGCCGGCTTCCTGCTAGCCGGTATGTCTTGCTAGGCCATGGCTATGTTGCACATGATTACGCGCTTCTCCTCGGCTATGATGAGAGCCTCTGCCAGTTTGGAACCGGCTGAGGCGCACTCCATTGACCGCCTAAAGCAGCCGGCGACGGTGATCACGCCGTTGCGTCCCGGCATCTTCGTCTTGAGGTATGCGTAGTGGGGGACGGCCATGAATTTGGCAAGGGCGGGGTGCCTGAGGAGAGCGTTGTAGGAGCTCATCAGGTTTAGCACCTCGAACCAGATTAGTTCGCGGCGGATGTTCTCCTCGGTTCCAAAAATGACGTCCAGCTGGATTTTACCCAGCGGGGCGCAAGCTGGTCCCGGCAGTACGCCGTGGAATGTTGTGGTAGTCGGGCGCAGGTCGCATTCCCGAACACCTAGCTTCTCTAGCGACGACCGATAGAGGAGGTTGAGGCTACTGCCTCCGTCGATGAGGACGCGCGAGAAACGGCAGGTGCGCTCGTTGGAGACGATGAGGGGGTCGAGTACCATGGCGTAGCCCCCGGGAGTCGGCAGCTGCTCTAGCTGGTCTTCTCGGCTCCAGGTGATGGGGGTTTCTGACTAGTTTAGGTACTACGGGACCGGAGAGACGATGGCGTTAACCTCCTTGGAGCGTCGCCTGCGGCTGTGCTTGTCATCCAACTCTATCTCAAAGATGTGCTAGGCGGCGTGCGGCTAGGGGTAGCCGTTGTTGTTTTTTCCACCGTTACCATCAATGCCGGCTCCCCTAGCCGGTGGTGGTGCTCCACCAGGAGGGGGCGGGAGGAGACGTTGCTGGTTGCCCTGGTATTTCAGCTGGCGAGTCCAGCTGCAGTTCTGGGTGGTGTGCGTAGCCGGTTTGAACGGACCGCTATGCCACTTGCACGGGCCGTCAAACATCTGGTCGAAGGTGAGCTGGGGATTTTGCCTTCTTGTATCGTTAGCCGGTGCGTCGGGCGCACCCTCCACGGCATTGACCTGTCGCGCGTAGTAGCGAGACTTCTGCTGTCCGGCTTGGCGGTTCCCATGGAACCGGTTGTCGTTGTCGTGGCGCCTGGAGGATCCGACTTCTCCAGCCGGATTGCTCGGACGGTCGCGAGCCGGATCCATTGGAGTCGGACGCCCGTCAGCATTTACTCGGAGGGGCTTCTTCATGGCGGCGTCCGCCGTGGCGTACTGGTCCACTACCGTCATGAGCTCCGCCATGGTTTTCGGCTTGTCACACAGTAGGCGGTGGCGAAGCATGGTGCCCTCTCGGCATCCCTCGATGAAGAAGCTGATGGCCTGGCTCTCCAGGATGCCCTCACAAGTGTTGCACAGCTCCATCCACTTGGCGAGGTACTCGCGGTCGGTCTCGTGGTCACCCTCGACGCACAACGCCAGGTCGCCTGGGCGTCCCGGATGCTTGTACGTGCCATTGAAGTTGCGGACGAACACCTTCTCGAAGTCTGGCCAGGCGTTGATGCTGTTGGGTGCAAGGCTATTGAGCCATGTCCTTGCCGACCCGGTTAGCATAAGGGGGACGTAGCGCACAGCTGTGCGCTTGTTCCCATGGGCGATGCCGACTGTCGTAGCATAGTCGGTCAGCCAATCTTCCGGCTTCATACTTCTGTCGTACTTGGGGGTGTCCCTGGGCAGGGTAAACTTGTCCGAGAATGGTTCATTCCGGATGCGGGGTCCGAAACAAACCGGTCCAGTGGAGTCTTCTTCCTCCGTGACGCGCGCTTGAGCGAGGATCTCGATGCGGTCACGGGCATCCGGACGATCCGAGTTGGGCGCTCCCACCCGGCCCGAGAGATGGGAACCGGCGGGTCTTGGTACTCCGGTTGGCGGAGGGGGAGGCAGTGGGTTGTTGTAAGAGCTGCGGTGCTTGCTGCGGGCCTTAGCCGGCTGAGGGAAGGATGCCTGTTGGGTGTCGCGAGGCGTGCCCTTGCTGTTGGAGGGTGGCCTACTCCCCTTGGAGTAGCTGGGGTCCTCCTGCATCTGCCAGTTGGTGTCAGCCTGCTCGTCCGCGATCCGGAGGAGCTCCTGCACCGGAGCGTGCTGGCGAGCTCGCTCCTCGCCCTCCTAGTTGGGCAGCTCTTCTACTGCGGCTCGCGCCGCGCGCAGGTTCTTGATGTGCGTTCTGTAGGTGGGCCGGATGAGGGCGGGCACGGGATCCGGTTCCCCATACTTCCGCCCAGCTCGCCACCCCGACGTCGCACCTGGCCGCGCCGGCTTGGCTCCGCGGTAGCCGGACTGAAGCCGTGTGCGCGGTCGTACTCGCGCCAGGTGATCTCGAGTTGCTTGCGGGTTGCCGCCAGCTCCATGGCCTCCTGGAGGAGAATCTGTCTCTCCGTGGCGAAGTTGGCTTCCACCTCCTCCGGGTTGTCCCCGAGGTTAACCAGCGTCAGGAGCCGATCAATGGCCTCCTCCACTAGATTCCGAGGCTGTGGAGGCGCGGAGGTTCCGCCCTCGTCCGCGCCCCGCTCCCGCGGCTGGCGGGGGTGAGAACTGGAGGCGGCCATCATGACCTCAACACCGCAGGAAGCGACGGAGGCGCTGCCGCCCGGATGCGGTAGCTCCGCGACGGGGACAATTTCCCTAGGGAAACGCTCCGGAACGGTGGCAACATACACAGGGAGGTCGCCGAAAAGCAAGATGGAGCCGTTCGCCAGGAAGGTGGCTCTGGCAAAGAAGGAAGCATTGTCGATGACGCTGTCGAACTTGCTGAGCATGACCACCAGGCCAGAGGCCACGCACTCACCAGCTGAAGTGCGGAGTCCCGTGCAGAACATGACTCCGGTCGAAGCCATTGGCCCCACGGTGTCCGCCAACTGTCATTGTATTGGGAACAGCGGTACCTAAGAAGGTTAGATACAGGTGTGGGGACTAGCAGGGAAGCTACCGATGGTGTCAACATGTGGGATTGGATAACAAGCAAGCATAGCTGGATGCAGGAAGTACCCAGGTTCGGAGCCCTCGTGGAGAGGTAAAACTCCTACTCCTGCCGATCTGACTATGAGCGATATTCGAGCTACAAGTGCTCCTTGAGCTGTATTCTCTAGCTACTGTCTTAAATGCACTAAGACCAACCCTTTCTACTGAGGCCTTGCCTCTCCTTATATAGGCAGAGACGCAACAGTCTCACTGGCCAGTCCGACTGGTGGCCCCCACAAGTGGGTCCCAGCCAACTGGTCATCTACGGTATCCAGTACAACCATGTCCCATTAGAGTACGAGCGGTATGGCTGTCGTGGTCATAGTGAATGTCGTGCAAGCCTGTCGTCAGCATCGGGCCACTATTCCCGCGTCATCCCCACAAAGTCTTCGGTATGGCCGAGTAGTCGCCAGTCTTGTCGTCGTACAGGACGTACCGCGCACTATTCTACACGTCGCCCTGTCTCCTTGATTGGTTCCGGCTACGCTGTTGTTGCCGGCTGCTTCTCGCTGCTCTAGCTACCTCATAATAGCCGGCTTGACTTTCCCTGTCCGGCTATGCTTTGACCAGCCAGACGCGGTCCGACTGCCATGTTTCTTTTCTGGTTGGGGTATCTGGAGGTCATCCCCCCGACAATGTCCTTTTGGTCTCTATGACCATGGTTTGACACATGGATCCAGTGGTGTCATTGCATGTGTTATTTTCCTAAACCACATGGATCCCACTAGTGTAATTGACCCACATGACCACATTGCATGTGTTATTTTCATAAACCACATTGATCCAACGTGAACACACACACTCTAGTGGATTCTGTGGTGCAGCCTCCGCCACACTAGTGCAGCATGCAATGTAGAAGCTGCTTTCCTATGTTCTTTTGGTCTCTATGACCATGGTTTGACACATGGATCCACTAATGTCATTGCATGTGTTATTTTCCTAAACCACATGGATCCCACTAGTATCATTGACCCACATGACAACATTTCATGTGTTCATTTCACAAACCACATTGATCCCACATGACCATACACATTCTAGTGGATTCTGTGGGGCAGCCTTTGCCACACTGGTGCAACATGCAATGTGGAAGCTCCTTTCCTATGTGTTTTTGGTCTCTATGACCATGATTTACACATGGATCCACTAGTGTCATTGCATGTGTTCTTTTCCTAAACCGCATGGGTCCCACTAGTGTCATTAACCTACATGAGCACATTGCATGTGTTTGTTTCATCAACCACATTGATCCCACATGACCACACACACTCCCGTCGATTCCGTTTTGTAGCCTCTCCCAGGACTCCGGGGCAATGACACTGGTGGATCCATGTGTGGTCTGTGGGAATAACATACATGCAATGACTCTAGATGGTTCATGAAAAGAGCAGAGATGCAATGACACCGGTGGATCCATGTGTGGTCTATGAGAGGAACACACATCCAATGACACTCTTGGATCCTTATGTTGTTTGTGAGAAGAACACACATGCAATGACACTGGTGATATGTGGTCTGTGAGAAGAACACACATGCAATGACACTGGTGATATGTGGTATGTGAAAAGAACACACATGCAATGACACTGGTGGATCCATATGTGGTTTGTGAAATGAACAGACATGCAATCACACTGGGTGGATCCATGTGTGGTTCATGAGATGAGCAAACATGCAATGACACTGGTGGATCAATGTGAGGTTAATGAGAAGAACACACATACAATGACACTGGGTCTGGTTCATGATATGTTTTGTGAGAAGAACACACGCAATGATTCTAGCTGTGGTTCATGAGAAGAACACACATGCAATGACACTGGTGTATCCTTATGTGGTTTGTGAGAATAACACACATGCAATGACTCTAGATGTGGTTCATGAAAAGAACACACATGCAATAACTCTAGCTGTGGTTCATGAGAAGAACACACATGCAATGTCACTGGTGGATCCATGTGTGGTTAATGAGAAGAACAGACATGCAATGACATAGCGTGTGGTTCATGAGAAGGACAGACATGTAATGACACCGGTGTATCCATATGTGGTCTGTGGGAGAGAACACACACCTAATGACACTTGCTGTGGTTCATGAGAAGAACACACATGCAATGAGACTGGTGGGTCCATGTGTGGTCTATGAGAGGAACATACATGCAATGACACTGGGTGTGGTTCATGAGAAGAGCACACATCCAATGACTCTAGCTATGGTTCATGATATGGTTTGTGAGAAGAACACACATGCAATGACTCTACCTGTGGTTCATGTGAAGAACACACATGCAATGACACTGGTGTATCCTTATGTGGTTTGTGATAAGAACACACATGCAATGACTCTTGTTGTGGTTCGTGAAAAGAACACACATCCAATGACTCTTGATGTGGCTCATGAGAAGACCACACATGCAATGGCACTAGTGGACCCATTTGTGGTCTATGAGAGGAACAAACATGCAATGACACCGGGTGTGGTTCATGAAAAGAACACACATCCAATGACACTGGTGGATCCTTATGTGGTTTGTGATAAGAACACACATGCAATCACACTGGTGGATCAATGTGTGGTTCATGAGAAGAACACACATGCAATGACACTGGTGGAACCCTGTGTGGTCTGTGAAAAGAACAGACATGCAATGACTCTAACCGTGGTTAATGAAAAGAGTAGACATGCAATGACACTGGTGGATCCATGTGTGGTTAATGGGAAGAACACACATGCAATGACACTGGGTGTGGTTTATGATATGGTTTGTGAGAAGAACACACATGCAATGACTCTAGCTCTGGTTCATGAGAAGAACACACATGCAATGACACTGGTGTATACTTATGTGGTTTGTGAGAAGAACACACATGCAATGACTCTAGTTGTGGTTCATGAAAAGAACACACATCCAATGACTCTAGCTGTGGTTCATGAGAAGAACACACATGCAATGACAATGGTGGATCCTTGTGTGGTCTATGAGAGGATCACACATGAAATGAATCTAACTATGGTTCATGAAAACAACAGATATGCAATGACACTACTAGATCCATGTGTGGCCTATGGGAGAAACACACATCCAATAACACTGGTGGATCCATATGTGGTTTGTGAGAAGGACACACATGCAATGACACTGGTGGATCCATGTGTGGTCTGTGGGAATAACAGACATGCAATGACTCTAGATGTGGTTCATGAAAAGAGATGACATGCAATGACACAGGTGGATCCATGCGTGGTCTATGAGAGGAACACACATCCAATGACACTCTTGGATCCTTATGTTGTTTGTGAGAAGAAAACTCATGCAATGACACTGGTGATATGTGGTCTGTGAGAAGAACACACATGCAATGACACTGGTGATATGTGGTCTGTGAAAAGAACAGATATGCAATCACACTGGGTGGATCCATGGGTGGTTCATGAGAAGACCAAACATGCAATGACACTGCTGGATCAATGTGTGGTTTGTGGAAATAATACACATCCAATGACACTGGGTGTGGTTCATGTAAAGAACACACATCCAATGACACTTCTAGATCCTTATGTGGTTTGTGAGAGAAACACACATGCAATAACACTGGTGGATCCTTATGTGGTTCATGAGAAGAACACACATGCAATGACACTGGTAGATCCTTGTGTGGTCTGTGAGAGGAACACACATGCAATGACTCTAACTGTGGTTCATGAAAAGAGTATACATGCAATGACACTGGTGGATCCATGTGTGGTCTGTGGGAGGAACACACATCCAATGACACTGGTGGATCCATATGTGGTTTGTGAGAAGAACACACATGTAATGACACTGGTGGATCCATGTGTGGTCTATGGGAATAACAGACATGCAATGACACTGGTGGATCCATGTGTGGTCTATGAGAGGTACACACATCCAATGACACTCTTTGATCCTTATGTTGTTTGTGAGAAGAACACACATGCAATAACACTGGTGATATGTGGTCTGTGAGAAGAACACACATGCAATGACATTGGTGATATGTGGTCTGTGAAAAGAACACACATGCAATGACACTGGTGGATCCATATGTGGTTTGTGAAAAGAATAGGAATGCAATCACACTGGATGGATCCATGTGTGGTTCATGAGAAGACCACACATGCAATGACACTAGTGATATGTGGTCTGTGAAAAGAACAGACATGCAATGACTCTAACCGTGGTTCATGAAAAGAGCAGACATGCAATGACACCAGTGGATCCATGTGTGGTCTATGAGAGGAACACACATCCAATGACACTCTTGGATCCTTATGTGGTTTGTGAGAAGAACACGCCTGCAATGACATTGGTGATATGTGGTCTGCGAGAAGAACACACATGCAATGACATTGGTGATATGTGGTCTGCGAGAAGAACACACATGCAATGACACTGGTGATATGTGGTCTGTGAAAAGAACATACTTGCAATGACATTAGTGGATCCATATGTGGTTTGTGAAAAGAACAGACATGCAATCACACTAGGTGGATCCATGTGTGGTTCATGAGAAGAACACACAAGCAATGACACTGGTGATATGTGGTCAGTGAAAAGAACATACATGCAATTACTCTAACCGGGGTTAATGAAAAGAGTAGACATGCAATGAGACTGGTGGATCCATGTGTGGTTAATGAGAAGAACACACATGCAATGACACTGGGTGTGGTTCATGATATGGTTTATGAGAAGAACACACATGCAATGACACTGGTGGATCAACATGTGGTTTATGAAAAGAACACACATGCAATGACATTGGTGGATCCATGTGGTTTATGACAATAACACACATCCAATGAACTCTAGTGGGTCCATGTGGTTTATGAGAAGAACACACATCCAATGAACTCTAGTGGATCTATCTTGGCATAATTTGATGTATTTCGACGATGTATTTCATTGTACAAGACACTCACTTTCCATTTTTATAGTACTCAGTTTTGCCCTTGGTTTTATGTGGTACTACTCAGTTTTGCCCCCCTCTCTCTATCTTTGTAGAAGCCCAAACATGTGCTCACCCTGTCTGTTACTCCCTGATTGGTTGTCACAGTTGTCACGCGGATTGTGCGCACCAAACGTTGATTCTGTGTGATCCAACGATGATTGTTGCACACGTTGTGCCCTTCACAGTACAGCGTGAGACAGCATGGACGTCTCCCTTAGCGAGACTTCTACAAGAAGGAACACGATGTCGTCCATGGAAAAAGTCGACGAGCGGTCATGTCATGTTCAATCATGTCTAAAAAGCCTACAACTGCAACTACTACGCCACAATGCATGCGTCATCGAGTGCACGGTCATTGATGGACAACTGCAATTTATTGCCTCTTGATTTTAATAAGACATATCCCATTTTTTACGCAGTGGCTCTCAATCTCACTTCCAACTGGGCCCGACCGTAAGAAGCTTGCACGCGCTAGCCGAAGACCGAAGAGCTGAGCTTGACGAGACCTAACGTCTCCGCCTTCATCAACACATCCCTCTACCCGATCTAGCACAACTCCACAAATCTCGTCGTATAGCCACCTACCTTCCCATCTACATTTCCACTTTTAACTATCACCAATTTTAGGGCCGTGTCAAACTTCGTACATAGAAATTGTGTATGCGCCCTTTGCATGGGGCTCAATATAGAAATGCCATGCATGGCCCGGGAAAAAAACGTGGTGTACCGTGCACGTTTCACGGTGCACGGTGCAGTAGACTGCACGGCGTGTTGCACGGTGGTGCAACGAAACGTGCGTTGCTTCCATCCACCTTAACTATAGAGCCCATCTCCGCACACCCACTCTCACTCTCACTCATTGTCTCCACGCAACCCTCTCCACTGTCCCACCAACATCCGCAAACTCCCGAGAATCCCCGTCCGCGCCGGTGATGGCCGAGGAGGATAAGGTGGCCATCGTCACCTCCGTGGCCGCCGGCGAGGAGGCCCCCGTCTCCTCCCCGGTCCCCCTCGACGCGTTGAAAGCAACCGCCGTCCCTGTCCAGGCCGCAGTCGAGGCATCGATGGCAGCCGACGTTCCCGTCCAGGCCCCCGTCCCTGCTACCGACGGAGCCGCCGAAGAGGAGCCCCCCGCCGGAAAGGAGGCCCCCGCCGGTCATAAGGAAATCAAGCACTTCTTGGGCACCTACGATCCAGATAAGTACATCGCTCTGTTGAACCCCTACGACACCGGCATCGACGACCCATGGTTGGAGGTAACTAGGGTTTGCTCCCCTTCCCTGGTTCTTCTAACGTTCCCATCGTTGGATGCTAGATGTTGGTTTATTAGGATTCAGTTGTTCGCATTTCGATTGCTCGATCTTCTTACATCATCTGCTCCCCCATTTTCCTTTTCTTCCAATAGGTTTCTGGCAGCGACGTCTGCAGCGATGACGAGTCCATACACACCAAGACTCGTCAGGTGCTGAGGAGGCTGCGGGCTGGCTAGTACGACACCTTCTTCAAGGGCGGCCCCTGGCGCTGCCCCTTCCACAAGGGCATCAACTTCTACTGTGTGACTCTCGCCCGCGGCACCGACTTCATCTCCTTAATGAAGCATGCAGAGGCCGCGGGCTCCGACATCAACAAAGGTGGCGAGCGAGAGATCGTGAAAATCAATGCCTACATCGCTGAACATCGGGCTCTCGACATTCACCTCTGAAACCTCTAGCGGTTGGCCATCAAAGAGGGTCCCATTCCTCCAATCAGGCCCAAGGCCCCCAAGATCAAGGGACTGGGCAGCAAGAAGTGGAAGAGGCGCCGGAGGGAGGCGGAGGTGCTGGCGAATGAACGGGTCGGATGTCTCCTTGAATGTACCTGCTACTGCGGCGGCTGCTGCTGCTAAGTAGCCTCTTTTGATTTTCTATACTTTGCTTGCATCCTATTTTCTGGCTGAATACATCGAACCTCGTTAAGCAACCTACTTTCTATCGCTATATCCTATTTAGCTGCGCACAGCTATATCTACATTTGTTTTGTTTTCTGAATGAATGTATTCTGCCTAGTGTGATTTGCTGCTCTAGATTTGCTACCTGATCGAAGGCAAAAAGAGGTCAAAAAGGGAACGAATTATCGAAGAGAGAATCTTCTCTAGATTTGCTACCAATTTGGGCAAAATGAAACATATTTGTTTAGCGAGAGAGGAAAAGGGTACTCTTTCAAACTGCCAGTTAACGAGCTACCATCTTGACGAGGCCCCATCTCGACGTCTCCCTTTACAAGAAGGAACACGATGCCGTCCATGGAAAAAGTCTTCGAGTGGTCATGTCACGTTTAATCAAGTCTAAAAATCCTACTACTGCTACTACAACATATGCACAGGGCAACAGGGTCATCGAGTGCATGGTTGTCGACGGGACGCTGCAATTTATTGCCACTTGATTTTAGTAAGACATATCCCATTTTTACGCAGCGCTCTCAATCTCACTTCCAACTGGGCCCTATCTCTAGTAACTTCCATGAGTCAAGGCCCCCCCCTCAAGTAGATCTAACGTTGCTAGAAATTGGTTCCATGCCACTTGCATGCAGTGGAATCGAGGTCTGTCATGAGCATGTTTTCAATGCATCTCTAAAGAGGAGATCGTGGATGTTTCAAAAAAAGGGAACCCAAAAAAAGGTGGAGATCATGGTAGCCCCCCGCCCACCACACGTGTCCACTCGAGGACTACAAACTGTCCGGTGTTTATAACCCCCCTTGACCTTCTTCTTCCATGTGCTCGTGTCATTTCCCCCCAGTCTGTCTAGTCCCAAGACCCCAATCTACACCTACCGCGCGCGCCGAAGCTCCCTCGCTTGCACTACCTCCTTCCCCTGGTGCGCCATGATGCGTACGCTTGGAGACGAGCCGGAGGTGAAGCCAGTTGAAGGCGCAGCAGCAGATGGCTCGGTCGCCCCCAAGCAGGCGGAGACGTCTTCTTCGGGCACGAACGTCGCTCGTCGCTGCGCCATCAAGGGTGCGAGCTCATCCGTCCAGCCAGTATCCGTCGCCGCCGAGCAGCAGGTAGTAGCCACCTCCGCCGAGCAGCAGGTGGCTGACAACGTCGTGGTGCCAACGGCAGATCTAGATGGGGGGCAGGCGGCAGGCAGAGGTAATCCGGTGCTCCACATCAACGACCCCATCGCCATCCAAGAAATCTTCGACGCAATCGCGGAGAACAACGAGTGCGAGGAGGAGGTCCCTGATGAGGAGTCCGAGGTACTACATTGCTAGCTTCTCGAGTCGCAGCCGCAGATTTCACTGTTCATACATAGAATTTGCTCAATCGTGTACATATTCTTTTGCTCTTGAAGTAGGGTAGTATATATATTGTTCGAACGGTCAATTGATGCATCTACCATCTAGTCACAAAAACCCAATCCGTCTAATCACAAAACCCCAATCTGCTCATCTGCCATCTAGTTGAGTTTGCTAGTTGAGTGTTGATTTCGATACACAACATGCCTATAACATTACATTTATATTCCTTACCTAGCCCAATGATTCAATTTTGCCCCAACATAGTGCAAGGGCATCTGATGGTGTCGTTTTCTTAGGGATTGTTAGTGAACCTGAGGCAGCAATGCACATAAACAATATAGGTTGTGTTGTTGGTATTTTGGTTCTTCGACTCCATCGCTGAAAAAAATGAGGCCCTAATTTTTTCTCATATGGAACCTATATATATAATATTTGTATTGTTTCTGATCTATGAATGCGTTGTATGATGCATATGTATATCCCTGAATATTGTTTTGTACGATTACATTTCAATTTCTTATTGTGGCCAATGATTCAAATTTGCCCCAAAGAGAGGCAGAAACATTGGTGTCAGATTTTTCCAGGGATGAGTTAGCGAACCTGGGGCCATGTACAAGATCAATATAAGTTGTGCAATTGTTACTTGGTTCGCTTACGCCATCCCTGTAGAAACTTATGAGGCCGCAATCTTTATTCTACATTCATAGAACTATGATATTTGAATTATCTATTCCATGTATTCATAGTGTATAAGAATTACATTTCAGTTTTTCACCGAGGCCGATGATTGAAATTTGCCCCAAAAGAGTTCAAGGGAGACACATAGGATGGTGTCGTGTTTTAGGGATGGGTTGGTGAACCCGAGGAAGCAATGCACACAAACAATATAGGTTGTGTTGTTGGTACTTTGGTTTGCCAACTCCATCCCTGAAACAAATTATGAGGCCCTAGATTTATTCTCATATGGAACTACATATATAATCCTTGAATTGTTTATGATCTTTTAATGATTGGTATGATGCATATGTATATGAATGGTTTTGATCATAAGTATTTTTAACATGTACCTGAAGATCAATTGTTTGGTTTTTATTTATAATTACAAATAGTTAGGCTTGTTTTTGTACCTGACTATGTATATCCCTGAATAATGTTTTGTACGATTACATTTCAATTTCTTGAGTTGTGGCCAATGATTCAAAAAATTTCCAAAAGAGAGGCAGACACATTGGTGTCAGATTTTTTCAGGCATGAGTTAGTGAACCTAGGGCGATGTACAACAACATTACAGGTTGTGCAATTGTTACTTGGTTCACCTACTCCATCCCTGAAGAAACTTATGAGGCCCCTAGATTTATCCTACATTCAATCTGATGCAATTATTTGTCATTGTGTTGAGATGAAATGATATATGAACCGATCAAACTATTGCTGAGATGTTTTATCTTTGATATCCACGAATATATTGTCTTACATATACATGTTGTCATTTCTTGAGTTGTGATACAATTCAATCATATGTATGAGTTCTAAGTTATGGTCTTAAAAATCAATAGGAGGATGATGATGATGTGGATGATAGCAAGGTATCCAGGGACAGAAAGAGCCGCTACGTGCTGAGGCAGTTACGGTGTGGGCTAATCCGTTTCCACTGTAGGGGGAGACTGTTTTGCCTATTCTGTGGCAGAGCAATCAACGTTGACCTCGATAGCATGATCCAGCACGGGGATGGCGTTGCCACAGGGGGAGGCATAAGCCATAGGCCGATCACCTTGGCGCGGCACGCAGCCTTTGGCAAATGCCTTCGAGATTATGTCAGGACTGGCATGTATCCCATCTACTAGGTTGTCGCTGCCTCCTGCTAATGCCCATGCCCTGCTAGGCATCTCCGTGTCCCGGCCTCCTGCTGTCGCCCCTGCTTTTATTTTGTTCTAGTTAATTATTAACTGTGTGTGGCATGTAAGACAATATATCTGTGGTGTCTCTCTTGAACCTTCTATATTAATCTACTCCTTTATATGGAGTGCCTTAAAGTTTCTAGTGTTCAATTATATTTACTGATCATGCTCATGCACACTACAAAATATTTCTAGTGCTCGATTATATTATAATTGTTAAGAAATACATCAACAAGTTAAATTGGTCAAAATTTTGTAAATAAGTAACTAAATGTATCAAACACATAATAAACTAGAAACTAAAATCTAGTTCAAACACATAATGTATCACCACCACTTGTTGTCGTCCTTGACTTGCTTCCCCTTCAACCACTTGATGTCGCCACTGTCCCAAGATCCTTGCTCGTCCTGAAACTGCTTTCTGTCCTCCTCGTGCTTCTTCTCCTGGCTAGCTTGCAACTATTTTTAGGCCTCTGTTACAATTATTCTTCATGCATACACAATAGAACCCTTACAGGTCCAACATGGCAGAACTTGAGCTACCACAGAGACCTCGGCAGAGGTGGCAGAATTGGTGCGGGTGCAACCACAGCGACGGCGAGCTCGGATTCTAGAGGAGGAAAACCGAATCGAGCATGGTCGACACGGTGATAGATCTCACCAGGTACCAATTCTCATCCCCGCACCGTGCCATGGGTGCGTCCATGGTGAGGGCGAGCTCTGACTCGGGATGGGGAGGAGAGCGGGGCCGAGCAGCTTCGTCATGTCCCAGCTCTGCGCCATGGCCGCGACCACAGATTGCCGCTCCGGGGAAGAAGACGTGTAATGGATGCAGGCGCCAACGCCACAAGCCTACAGGGAGGAGAGCTAGGCCAAGCAAGTTAGTCCACATCCCAGCTCCGCGCCATGGCTGCGACGCCCCACAGATTGCCGCTCCGGGGAAGAAGAAGATGCGTAATGGATGCAGGCGCCAATGCTGCAAGCCTAATTGACACCTAAGCAATGGGAGCGACATAATGGCGAGAACTGACAGGGGCGCCCAACTTGACGGCCGTTAGCCTGATATTTTGTATTGAAAGGTATATTTTAATTCATGCCGAAAAAGACCCTCATAGTATTTGGCACACCAACTCTAGTCATTGTGGCTGATTTCAGGAAACCTGGGTACCTCGTTGCCTGGGGGACCCAACTTTTTGGCCACAAAATGATATTCTCATACTACTGTCATTGCATGTGTTCTTTTCATAAACCATATTGATACCACTAGTGTCATTGACCCACATGACCACACTACATGTGTTTTTTCATAAACCACACTGATCCCATGTGACCACACACACTATAGTGGATTCTATGGAGCAGTCTCTGCCACACTGGTGCAACATGCAATGTGGAAGCTGCTTTCCTATGTGCTTTTGGTCTCTCTAACTATTGTTTGACACATGGATCCACTGGTGTCCTTGCATGTGTTCTTTTCCTAAACCACATAAATCCCACTAGTGTCATTGACCCACGTGACAACATTGCATATGTTCATTTCATAAACCACATTGATCCCACATGACCACACACATTCTAGTGGATTATGTGGTGCAGCCTGTGCCACACTGGTGCAACATGCAATGTGAAACCTCCTTTCCTATGTCCTTTTCGTCTCTATGACCATGTTTTGCACATGGATTCACTGGTGTCATTACATGTGTTATTTTCCTAAACCACATGGATCCGACTAGTGTCATTGACCCACATGACAACATTTCATGTGTTCTTTTCATAACCCACATTGATCCGACATGACCACACACACTCTAGTGGATTCTGTGGTGCAGCCTCTGCCACACTAGTGCAACATGTGATGTCTACGCACTTCTATTCTTGTAGATAGTTGTTGGGCCTCCAAGTGCATAGGTTTGTAGAACAGCAGCAAGTTTTCCCTTAAGTGGATCACCCAAGGTTTATCGAACTCAGGGAGGAAGTGGTCAAAGGTATTCCCTCTCAAGCAACCCTGCAATCAAGATACAAGAAGTCTCTTGTGTCCCCAACACACCCAATACACTTGTCAGGTGTATAGGTGCACTAGTTCGGCGAAGAGATAGTGAAATACAGGTGGTATAGAAAATTATAAGTGGTAACGGTGATAGAAAATAACTTGACGGTGTGGAAGAGACTAAAGTAAAACTGAAATAAAGATAGAAGCAACCAAACATGTAATAGATCTAATAGCAAACGGTGTTTCGATGCTTAGAAACAAGGCATGGGGATCATACTTTCACTAGGGAACACTCTCATATAAATATATCATCTTCATGATACTATGCTGAACTACTCTCCGGTTGGACACTCTAATCCATGGTAGGGCTATAGCAGCACACCTCAAAGTAAGCCTTTCCCATCTAGAAAACCCCACACTGTCACCTTGAGCACTAGATGGTTCCAACAAACACCACAATTTCATAAAAACATCCAACTCCAAATATAACTCATAACAAGTATATGTAATCTCTAGCCTAAGTACCACCATGGTGTGCACGCTGTCACTTTCACACACATGGGGAGAGCAGAGATCTATTAAAGTACTTGAGTAGCAAGGTAGATCTACTTGATTACAAAGCTCATGATCACAATATGATCATGCATAGAGAGAGAGATGAACACATAGCTACCGGTAGAACCCTTAGCCTCGAGAGAGAACTACTCCCTCCTCATCATGGGAATCAGCAACGGTGATGGAGATGGTGGTGGATATCGATGGAGATGGCTTCGGGGCACTTCCTCGTCCTGGTAGGGTGCCAGAACAGAGACTTTCTGTCCCCCGAATCTCCCCTTCGGTGGTGGCGGTGTTGCGGAACTTTTCGTGGATTTCTGATTGATGATTTAGGGTTTCTGCCTCGGGAGGAATATATAGGCGAAGGAGGCAAGGTCGGTGGCCAGCCAGGGGGCCCACACTATGCCCTGGTGAGGCCTGGGGGTACCCGCGCCTGGGGGCTGTGGCTAGGCCCTGGCCCTCCTCCGTCTCGTATTCTGGCTCCGTGAGTCTTCCGGTAAAATAGGAACTTTGGCTTTTGTCCCGTCCAATTCCGAGAATATTCATTTTCTGACTTTCCTGGAACCAAAAACAGCAAAAAACAAGCAACTGGCACTGTGGAATCTTGTTAATAGGTTAGTCCAGGAAATCATATGAAAAGTACTCCAAAGTGTGGACAAAACATAAGAAAGTAGATAAAACCAAGCATGGAACATCAAAAATTATAGATACATTTGCAATGTATCAACATCCCCAAGCTTAACTCCTGCTCGTCCTCGAGTAGGTAAGTGATAAAAAGAAAGAATAATTTTTGAGGTGACATGCACCATCATAAACTTGATCAAAGTATTTGTAAAACATGGATAGCTAGGATCATAGTACTTCAATCATAACATGAAATACAAAGTTCTAGCAATTACACCAAGCAACTATGTTGCAACATGAAAAGGCACAAACAAAAGATTCATGAATAACAATGCTTTGCAAGACGTTTGTTTGTTTCACATAAAGAAAACATAGCATAGTGGCATTCAACTTGTCCCTCATAGAGTAGCAAACATAAATGCATAGGACACCTTCAAAGTTCATAGGAGTGACTAGATACAAATAGTTTAAAACAAGAAATATCAAAGCTATGCATCAATCAACAAGTCTTGGGACAATGCACATAGAACTAAGAATGGCCACTATGCTCTCAAAGTAGGTGCATAAAGATAGAAGGTGGAGACTCGACATAGAAGTAAAAGAAAGGCCTTCATAGAAGGAAGTAGGGATTCAAGTCTCATAAAGACATTCCAAAAATTATGGTACTTATAGCTTTCATCTCTCATTGCCCCTATCATAAGCATCTTGAAGGTGACTAAGGTTAAAGTGACACAACTAAGAGGATATGCTAGACAAGTTATAAACTGAAATCTCATGCCCCTTACTTACGAAGACCGAACCTCATGCTACTCAACTTTAGTCACAAGTATGCTCTTGTCATTGTAAGTACATGTGTATCATAAAGAACCGCCAACGGGGTACCCCTTGCACATGATACAGGAGTTATCCCATAATCAAAATGACAAGGCAAGCAGACAATGAGCATCTCAGCGATCTTTTTATTTGCTATTTGCATATGTTTTTATTGAGGATGCTTCATAGAGTGCTCATTATGGTGTTGCTGCAAGTTTCCACCATGATTAGGCATGGTGTAGGCTAGCGGCCTAGGTGTTTCTCTAACACACATACAAACTCCATGATCTTACAAGTTCCACTTTTATTTCACACTGCCTGGATCCGTAAGCAAAAGAACATGATATTAATGGGGTACAAAGTACAAGTGCAATGTTGAAAGCGTTCCCCATGATACATGGTTCTACTAATTTCAACTTATAAAGTGCAAGCATATATGCAACAAAGAAGAACCCAATGGTTCAAGTTTATTAGATGCAAAAAAAGTAAAGTGTGCCATCAAGTTCGTGAGAGCTTTAATCACTAGTTTTATCATAACAAGTTTAATTCGGAAGGTAAACAAAAGCATGAATATAGTTGGATTAGCATAAGCTAATAGGTAGGTATGGTGGACTCTTTGGAATAACTTGGTTTAGGGAGTTGGATGCATGAGTGGAACTCATACTTGGTTGTGGGCTAGCAAAAGACTGGGAGCGACAAACTAAGAGAGCAATAATGGCCATAATCATGCAGAGTGACAAAACATCATTGATCAAAGCATAAAGTGATACTACAAGTTGAAAACTAAAGGATCATAAAGGCTATGGTGACTTGAGATAGTCATAACATGGTGTGAGCATGCGCCAAGTCAACCCAAATAAAGCATCAAAGGAGAATACCACTATACTATGCTTTAATATGCTAAAACAATGCATGATTCATCCAAGGCACATTAAGCAATCTAAATTGTTTATAACAAGTCATGCTACAGCAAATAATACTAAGCATAAAGCCAAAACAATATCAAGCATGGCATGACAAAGCATAGGCCATAGTCAAAAACAAACTCACTTTACCACATAAGCATGAACTTTCCTATTCTTTTCCAAACCAAACCAAACTATTTGAAAACCAATGTATGAAATAGGGGGTCCAACCAATTTATTCAGCAAACTAAGCAAAGAAAGCAAACGAAAAACCAAAATGAAAACAAAAAAAATACGCTCCAAGAACAACACAACTATGCATGAAACAATAAAAATAAAGCGTTTGGAAGAAACCTAGGATTTTTATTAATGAAGAAGGGGATGCCTTAGGAATACCCAAGCTTTGACGCTTGTACTTCTTGGATATTTCTTCGGGTGACATGCGTGGCATCCCCAAGCTTGAGCTTTAGTCCATCCTTCATCTCATTACTCGTTCCTTCCATACACCTGAGATTTTTCATTCATACAAAACTTCACACAATCTTTATTAGCAACATTAGTGCACTCAAGATAATAAGTCTTTAATTTCAGTTATAACACCAATAAAACTTCCATTAAAACACTAGATATTGTAGCACTTCCCTCAAAAAGCTCAATTCCCCAAAAGAACTCAAAAAAGAACCAACAAGAAGCAAATGCAAATAATGATACAAATCTGTCAAGACAAACCAGCAGGTAAAGACGATTTTCTTCGAAGACCTTCTGTTGCTCAAATCAAAAAGTGTTAAACTAACGAACGTTAGATAACAACCTGGGGCAGAAGCACAAAAATTCACGCCTCAAAAGGACGTACAGAGATTGTACACGAATTTTTACGGTGAAGCACAGAAATCAGTTTCGGGACAGCAACTTTCCCAATCATTACTTCTCTCTCATTAGAGGTTACTCTTGGCACAAAAAGCAAATAAAAAGGATAAGGAGCGGTTACTACAGAGGTAATAACTTCCAAGACTCATCTAAAACTTTTGGGTTATCTCCCAATAAGTACTTTTCTTTAATGCATTTAAGTTAGGCATGATAGTTTGAGAAGATGCTCACATAAGAAATATGAATTGAAGTAAAAGAGAGCATCAAGAAGCAAATTCAAAACACATTTAAGTATAACCCACTTACTATGCATAGGAATATTGTAAAGAAACAAGTCATGAAAGCACAAAGTAACAAGCATAGAAAAACAAAACAAGTGCAACTTCAAGACTTTCAACATAAAGAGGGGAAACTTAATATTGTTGAGATGCATAAAACCATGTTTACCTCTCTCATAATAACTTTCAGTAGCAACATGAATAAAATTAACGATATAACTGTCACATAAAACATTCTTATCATGAGACACATGCATATAATCATTATTACTCTCCACATAAGAATGGTCATTCTTATTAATCGAAGTGGGAGCAAATTCAACAAAATAGCTATCATTATTATTTTCATCACCATAATCATAAAATATAGGAGGCATATTGTAGTCATAATTAATTGCCTCCTCAATAGTAGGTGGACTGAAAATATCATACTCATCATTGTAATCATCATATATTGGAGGTATAGTATCATCAAAGTAAATTTTCTCCTCCATGCTTGAGGGACTAAAAACATCATGCTCATCAAAACTAGATTCCCCAAGCTTAGAATTTTCCATAGCATTAGCAATAATGGTGTCCAAATAATTCATACTAACAACATTTCTATTAGCTTGCAAATAAAGTTCCATAGGTTTTTTAATTTTCTCTTCAAACACTTCATGTCCTAACTCAATATAAATACTATAAAGCTCTCCAATTTTGTTGTTGTTTTCCATTAAGCCTAACTAGTGAAAACAAGAAACAAAAAGACAAAATTGCAGAATCTAAAGGAAATAACTTCGAGCACTCACACCGGAGGATGTGAGTACCTTTTACCTTACCTCCCCGGCAACGGCAGTTGTTTACGCACTTCTATTCTTCTAGGCAGTTGTTGGGCCTCCAAGTGCAGAGGTTTGTAGAACATCAGCAAGTTTTCCCTTAAGTGGATCACCCTAGGTTTATCAAACTCAGGGAGGAACTGGTCAAAGGTATTCTCTCTCAAGCAACCCTGCAATCAAGATACAAGAAGTCTCTTGTGTCCCCAACACACCCAATACACTTGTCAGGTGTATAGGTGCACTAGTTCGGCGAAGAGATAGTGAAATACAGGTGGTATAGATAATTATAAGTGGTAACGGTGATAGAAAATAACTTGATGGCGTGGAAGAGACTAAAGTAAAACTGAAATAAAGGTAGAAGCAAGCAAACATGTAATAGATCTAATAGCAAACGGTGTTTCAATGCTTAGAAACAAGGCCTAGGGATCATACTTTCACTAGTGAACACTCTCATATAAATATATTATCTTCATGATACTACGCTGAACTACTCTCCGGTTGGACACTCTAATCCATGTTAGGGCTATAGCAGCACACCTCAAAGTAAGCCTTTCCCATCTAGAAAACCCCACACTGTCACCTTGAGCACTAGATGGTTCCAATAAACACCACATTTTCATAAAGACATCTAACTCCAAATATAACTCATAACAAGTATATGTAATCTCTAGCATAAGTGCCACCATGTGTGCACGCTGTCACTTTCACACACATGGGGAGAGCAGAGATCTATTAAAGTACTTGAGTAGCAGGGTAGATCTACTTGATTACAGACCTCATGATCACAATATGATCATGCATAGAGAGAGAGATGAACACATAGCTACCGGTAGAACCCTTAGCCTCGAGAGAGAACTACTCCCTCCTCATCATGGGAATCAACAACGGTGATGGAGATGGTGGTGGAGATCGATGAAGATGGCTTCGGGGGCACTTCCCCATCCCAGCAGGGTGCCGGAAGAGAGACTTTCTGTCCCCCGAATCTCCCCTTCGGTGCCGGCGGTGCTGCGGAACTTTTCGTGGATTTCTGATTGATGATTTAGGGTTTCTGCTTCGGGAGGAATATATAGGCGAAGGAGGCAAGATCGGTGGCCAGCCAGGGGGCCCACACCATGCCCTGGCGTGGCCTGGGGGTACCGACGCCTGGGGGGTGTGGCCAGGCCCTGGCCCTCCTCCGTCTCGTATTCTGGCTCCGTCAGTCTTCTGGTAAAATAGGAACTTTGGCTTTTGTCCTGTCCAATTCCGAGAATATTCATTTTCTGACTTTCCTGGAACCAAAAATAGCAGAAAACAGGCACCTAGCACTATGGCATCTTGTTAATAGGTTAGTCCAAGAAATCATATGAAAAGTACTCCAAAGTGTGGACAAAACATAAGAAAGTAGATAAAACCAAGCATGGAACATCAAAAATTATAGATACATTTGCAATGTATCAAATGCAATGGGGACCTGCTTTCCTATGTGCTTTTGGTCTTTGTGACCATGGTTTTACACATGGATCCACTGGTCTAATTGCATGTGTTCTTTTCCTAAACCACATGGATCCCACTAGTGTCATTAACCCACATGACCACATTGCATGTGTTCTTTTCATAAGCCACATTGATCCCACATGACCACACACTCTCTAGTGGATTCTTGGTGCAAACTCTGCCACGCTGGTGCAGCATGCAATGTGGAAGCTACTTTCCTATGTGCTTTTGGTCTCTATGAGCATACTGGTGTCAATGCATGTGTTCTTTTCCTAAACCACATCGATCCCACTAGTGTCATTGACCCACATGACCACATTGCATGTGTTATTTTCATAAACCACATTGATCCCACATGACCACACACACTCCAGTGGATTATGTGGTGCATCCTCTGCCACACTGGTGCAACATGCAATGTGGAATTTGCTTTCCAATGTGCTTTCGGTCTCTGTGTCCATGGTTTGAGACATGAGTCTACTGGTGTCACTCCATGTGTTCTTTTCCTAAACCACATGGATACCACTAGTGTCATTGACCCACATGACCACATTGCATGTTTTTTTTCATAAACCACATTGATCCCACATGACCACACACACTATAGTGGATTCTATGGTGCAGTCTCTACCACACTGGTGCAACATGCTACGTGGAAGCTACTTTCCTAGGTGATTTTGGTCTCTGTGACCATATTGGTGTCATTACATGTGTTCTTTTCCTAAACCACATGGATCCCATTCGTGTCATTGACCCACATGACAACATTGCATGTGTTCTTTTCATAAACCACATTGATCCTACATGACCACACACATTCAAGTGGATTCTGTGGTGTAGCCTATGCCACACTAGTGGAGCATGCCATGTGGAAGCTACTTTCCTATGTGCTTTTGGTCTCTGTGACCATGGTTTAACACATGGGTCCACTAGCGTCATTGCATGTGTTTTTTTCCTAACCCACTTGGATCCCACTAGTGTCATTGACCCACATGAAAACATTTCATGTGTTCATTTCATAAACCACAGTGATCCCACATGACCACACACATGGATTTTGTAGTGCAGCCTCTGTAACACTGGTGCAACATGCAATGAGGAAGATGCTTTCCTATGTGCTTTTAGTCTCTATGACCATGGTTTGCACATGGATCCACTGGGGTCATTACATGTTTTCTTTTCCTAAACCACATGGATCCCAGTAGTGTCATTGACCCACATGACCGCATTGCATGTGTTTGTTTCATAAACCACATTGATTCCACATGACCACACACACTCTAGTGGATTCTGTTGTGCAGCCTCTGCCACACTAGTGCAACATGCAATGTGGAAGCTACTTTCCAATGTGCTTTTCGTCTTTGTGACCATGGTTTGACACATGGATCCACTGGTGTCATTGCATGTGTTCTTTTCCTAAACCACATGCACCCCACTAGTGTAATTGACCCACATGACCACATTGCATATGTTCTTTTCATAAACCACATTGATCCCACATGACCACACACACACTCTAGTGGATTCTAAGGTGCATCCTCTGCCACACTAGTGCAACATGCAATGTGGAAGCTGCTTTCCTATGTGCTTTTGGTCTCTGTGACCATACTGGTGTCAATGCATGTGTTCTTTTCCTAAACCACATGGATCTCCACTAGTGTCATTAACCCACATGACCGCATTGCAAATCTTCGTTTCATAAACCACATTGATTCCACATGACCACGCACACTTCAGTGGATTTTGTTGTGCAGCCTCTGCCACACTGGTGCAACATGAAATGTGGAAGCCGGTTTCCAATGTGCTTTTGGTCTTTGTGACCATTGTTTGACACATGGATCCACTGGTGTCATTGCATGTGTTCTTTTCCTAAACCACATGGATCCCACTAGTGTCATTGACCCACTTGAGAACATTGCATATGTTCTTTTCATAAACCACATTGATCCGACATGACCACACATACTCTAGTGGATTTTGTGGTGCAGCCTCTGCCACACTAGTGCAGCATGCAATGAGCAAGCTGCTTTCCTATGTGCTTTTGGTCTCTGTGACCACGGTTTGACACATTGATCCACTACTATCATTGCATGTGTTCTTTTCCTAAACCGCATGGATCCCAATAGTGTCATTGACCCACGTGACCACATTTTATTTGTTCTTTTCAAAACCCACATTGAACCCACATGACCGCACACACTCTAGTGGATTCTTTGGTGCATCCTCTGCCACACTAGTCCAGCATGCAATGTGGAAGCTACTTTCTTATGTGCATTTGGTGTTTGTGACGATGGTTCGACACATGGATCCACTGGTGTCATTGCATGTGTTGTTTTCCTACACCATATGGATCCCACTAGTTTCATTGCCCTACATGACCACATTGCATGTGTTCTTTACATAAACCACATTGATTCCACATGAACACACACACTCTAGTGGATTCTTTGGTGCAGCCTCTGCCACATTGGTGCAACATGCAATGTAGAAGCTGATTTCCTATGTGCTTTTGGTCTCTATGACCATGGTTTGTGATGGTTGTGATATAGAACACTTTTGAGCAATATAAATTGTGTCATTTGCCTATCATATCATGCTCCATCTAACTATTTCTATGCTTAATATGCATGATTACTTATTTTTGTTAAATTCAATATGAGCCTTGCACATTTAGTAGTTTAGGTAGAATTTTATCCCTCTTCCTTGTATTGGACATGTGTGTAGGTGTTGATGATGATTATGGACAAAACAAAGGCAAAAGGAACAAAAAGAGCATAGTATAGAGGAGCTACAGGGACCAGACTTAGCCATTTGAGAGGTTAGAAAAGTCAATTTTTCCAACTTCTCAAAATAAATATCCAAGACAACATTGTTGTATCCCTTGACGATACGAACTCAACGAGCCCAAGAACACCCAAAACGGAGTTCATATGAAGAAATGGTGGCCAAAATACTAAAGGGGACAGAAGTTTTAACGACCAATTATACGGCCGGAGCTATTATTTTGGTCATATAGCTCCGCCCGTATAGTTTGTAAAAAGGTCAGACTACAGGATTTCTCCCTAGAAAAGCTCCAGAACCTTCCCTCAGTCATATGACGGTATTGGGAGAACCCTAGGGCACCCCCAAGGCCTATATAAAGGAGCGAGGACCCAAGGAAGCATCAATCAACCATATACAAGATCTAGATCCCATCTACCGCCTCCATGGCGGCGCCCTGTCGTCGTGCCACCTCCATAGCCTCTCAAGCTCCACCAAGATCTAGATCTCAATCAACACCATCAAGCCATCCAAGCAAGAAGAGGAGGAGAAGGAGGATGCCGCCATCACCACACCGATGCCACCATCACCACGCCGTCAGCACCATTTCCATCATCGCTACTCCTTCATCCTTCCCATAATGATCTTCGTGATGGGCTGTAACATGGCTTGAACCCCCTTTATTAATGTTATGATGATTTGAGTAATTGAAGTGTGGTGTGTTCTTGTTAATTAATATGTTTGTGCTTTCTCGTTACATTGTTCTATTCATGATATTATTCTAGTGATTGGAGACGTCTAATCCATTGTTGAGAAATTTACTAGGGATTCATGGAGTGTCACAGAACTTATCATTAGTCTCTACGTCCATGGTACCTGGCAACACCATGGGTAGAACTAATAGGCTATTTGCTATAAGTGGTTTGCGAAGGCAATAGCATAACGGGATATCTTGTGACTAGCACACTTGCTTAGGAGTACGGTTGTCCATAGAACTTAATGCCTTGCTCTGGTTTACCTTTATTGGTCTTGTTACATTAATACACTCTTCTTTTACGGATCACCTATGTCCGGAGAGGGTGTGGACAATTGAGTTTTCTAGTTGCCACTTACCAACTGTGGGAGGCAATGGTATACGAGGGACCGCCACAATTATAGTTAACAGCTATTCCATAAGCAATTATCATGCACACCGGTATACACAACATTACTTGAGGAATCATAGCATTAATATTTCATCTCATTGCATTCACCTATTTTCAGTTTTACTTTTGTTCTAGTTTTCTTCTAGTTCTAGTAGTAGTTATTAAAAAACATCTTAAATTCATCTATCCTAGCAACTTATATAATAGGCTATTTCCAAACCACAGTTTGGGTGCGTATGTGGTCGCATTGACAACGCGGCTTCGAAGGTCGTGTTTGCCGAGCTCCCATTGGGACAAACTCTTAAATATTTGCTGCTGCAAGTACTGCAATAACCCTGTTTTGGTGCAGGAACTCAGTCACATCAAATTGGCGCCGTTGCTGGGGAGCAAAGCGTTCGGTTACCTACTCGCACATAGTTTATTTACATTTTTTGCTATTATCTTACTGCTTTCTTTAATATTGAAAACAATAAAAAAATTACAAAACCAAAAAATTATAAAAACTATTGCTACTAATCATGTCTTCCGAGATAAATTTTGTTCATCAGATAATACAAGCATTGGAGGAGATAAAGGATTCAAGTTCATCAAGCATGGTTGCTAGATATGAGCTGATAAAGAAATCGCTGGACTAATTGGAAATGCATTCATTATGGTTGTGTGCTAATGATGGATCTTATTGCACAATTTGTATAAAAGATGACCACCTTAATTTTCAATGTAAGTGTTCCAACAATCCTAGTCTAGCAAATTAAAATAGAGATAAATCCTATGCTAGTTTGGAAGTACTAGAATATGTTCTATTCAAAGGTGCATCTGAAATGGTATTTAAACTAGGAAGTATTGATGTTGAAAGTAAAGCAATTGATGGAGTTTTTAATTTTGTATACCTCATATTACTCTTTTGTGAAAATAATTTAAGTGGAGAGGCAAAGGAGCACCAGGAGGAAGACCGGATTGATCACCCGCTCACACCTTCGACTCCTACTTTTGATTCTATCATTGCTAATAAAACACTAGTCGATGAAAAGTTGGAACAAAAAGGTGAGGTTGACAAAGAGAGTCACACTATGTGATGCCTCTCACTCTAGTAGTGATTTTTATGATGCTAAAACTATTGATAATTATTCTGCGGAGGCCTTGTGCCTAGACACTCATATGGAGAGCATTAATAATAATGAACTAGAGATAGAACCTTGCTATACTAACATGAAGGGTCCTGAACTCCCTGCTATGAAGTAAGAATACTATGAAGTGTTCCCCTACACAGGTAACCAAGGTAAAGATTTAATAATTTTATATGAATATCAAATCCTCTGATTGCAGCTATACACGGAGGCATGTGCACTAAGCTTGGTGCATCAACACTCGCTTGAAAGAGAGAACTTGTTCATCTACATGATGTTGATGCACCGTAAGAGGGTAAGACTCTGAGCAAACTGTACTTCAAGATGCTCCAATCTGGTATATACAACCTCACCTTGAGTCGATATCCCTTGGGATCAAGGTGGGTAATGTATGGAGCATCCTAGCCTGGCTTTATGGCTTTCAAGAGATCGCTCCCCGGGAGGCAACCCAGAAATCATTAGGCGTCTTTCTTAGTTTTGTGTCTTGAGTCTAGTTGCATTCTTGTTGCATTGGCACTTTTATTCTTCACATGTCTTGCTATTAGAGTAATCTTGTTGAAGTTTTCAAAAGGTAGAATTTATTGTTATTATGTGTTGCATAAACTCGGTTGAACTTAAATCCCGTTATATACTTGCTGTTGTTGGTCGATAATTTTAACTATTAATTTTGTGTCAAAACATGGTATTTCACTAAGTTAAAGGATAACAAAGAATTCACGAAGAAATAGAAATTTTCTGATGTATATAGAAGGTTTAACGACCAACTATACAACGAGAATAAAAATTCTAGCCGTATAGTTCCAGTCGTATAGATATCTTTGCCATCGAATTTTTTCCCTTCATATCTACTAAGAGTTTAACGACCAACTATATGGCGGGAATAAAAAAATCTGGTCATATAGCTCCGGTCGTATAGATATAGGTGCCTCCGTACAAATTCTTTTCTAATATACTGAGAGTTTAACGTCCAACTATACGGCGAGAATAAAAATTCCGGCCGTATAGTTCCGGTCGTATAGATATCTATTCCTTTGTATAATTTCTTTCCTAGGGATAGACAGTTTGATGACCAACTATACGGTGGGAATATTTTGTTCTGACCCTATAGTTGCACCCGTATAGCTGCGCTGCTAGGAGGAAATCCTAAACTTTTGACAGCAGGCCAACTATACGGCGGGAACTCATTATTCTGACCGTATAGTTGTGCCCATATAGTTGGTATGACCACAAAATCGCTATGGGAAGGTAACCCCGGTATCAAAGTTTCGATATACTTTCTCCTAAGAAACTTCCTTGATTGTAATTCTCTATAGAACTTCATGTTTTCTTTTTATCGGTGGGGTAAACGAACTATGTTCATATACAAAACTGATGCATTTTATTTTGTGTATTATTTTCACAGGGACTTTAACCTTGTGTGACAACATGTATGGTAGTGCCAACTGTGCAAATACTCACATGAGCCACTTGGTTGCTTCAGTTCAATGTTTCAACAATCAGTGTCTAGTAAAACCTTCCAACTCAAACCTCTTTTAAATAAGCACATAGGGGATGCACACTCGTGTCTCATATCCTGTTTCACTTACACCTCATCACAATCTAGGAGAGGCCTCTTCTAGAACTAGATTATTGACTTAAGCATGATGCTTAGGTTGATGAACCGACTCAACGGGACTTGTATTTTTATCACTTGTGAGCTAAACCTGTGTCTTCAAAAACACAAAAATAGTTTGTCTTCTTTCTAGTCTTGTTCCTACCAGGTTCTTAAGGAAGGCATACACCGGATCATGAAGCATTCATTAAAGCAAAGGTTCCTTGTCCATCAAAGTAGAGGTTAAAAGCACCTCAACGGTAAAGTGTGTCACCCTTGCTTTAACTTAAGCTTGGGGAAGTAACCACTTCTCATACTATCCTTTGATAACTGTATTTTCTCTTTTGTTTTCATTATCTTCTCAAGTGGATGGAATGTTCTTAGCTTGGGGAGGTTGTTTTACATGTGTAGAGTCTTGTGCAAAGTTCTTTATCTTAAAAAGTATTCATGCTATTGTGTATCTCTCTATTTTTGAATGCTTGCTTAGGTGAGGTTTTGTTCATATTTATATAAGGGATATACTTGCTCATGTTAGGCCCCATAGGAGACAAGCCATAACTTTGATGCACCTTGTTCAACTTTTATCTAGCTTGTGAAAAATATTGTGATTCTCTAAATATACATTGCCAGGTTCTCTACATCTTGAAAAATATATAATAAAGAAGGTCTTCGAAACTTGCTAGTTGACACTGTTCAGAATTGTCTTAAGTGAATGGTTATGGACTAGCACAACCCCATAGTGCTAGAAATGATGGTCTTAATAGATGCTGACTGAGTGAGTTGTCAAATAAGAAATGATGTTTCAAAGTTTCGAGATTACATATGCCAAAATTTTGTCTTAGAAATCAAAGTGAGATATTGCTTTATGTGTGTCTTGCACCACTGTTGCACAACATCGGATGCTAACAACTCCGCTGGCCTTTAAACAATCCAAAAAGAGGAAACTCTTGTAGTTTGGCTATGAGTTGCCCAACATATGTACCAAAAATGCTATATTTGGGTATGCATTGGTATTCTCATGGGCATGCGTTAAAAGCAAAAGTCGGAATACTCCTCTGACCGCTATGAGAAATCATTATACCAAAAAGGGAAACCTTGGTAATGGTCACGAGTGTCCTTCCTAGAATGCACAGTCTCGATTGAACATATACCACTCTTTTGGCATGGTCTCGTTACTAAGAAATATATTTTTTATGAGCTCAACAATCAAAGTTTGCACTTAAGAGACTTTAATAGATGGCATGGGTGGGCAGCATTGGAAAACTCTATTTCTATTTATGATTGACAACTAACCGTGTTCAGCTTTGCCTTATACAAATAAAAATATAAAAATACAATAAAGTGCGTATAGAAGGATCACAAGTTTACTTGCAAGCTAGATTTAACTTTGGCATGGGGCATAGAAGTTTTTGACTAATCTCTAGTGGTTTGGAATAATATAACTGAGCTTATATTGCCTTGTATGATTATGTGCTCTCTTACTTTGAGCTTGCAGGAAAAACAAGGATATGGTGCATTGATTTCCAATGATAAGCAAGATCACATCCATTAAGTTATCGATCCTTTTTGCTCGAGGACAAGCAAGATATAGCTTGGGGAAATTGATGGTTGTGATATACAACACTTTTTAGCAATATAAATTGTGGCATTTGCCTATCATATCATGCTCCATCTAACTATTGCTATGCTTAATATGCATGATTACTTATTTTTGTTAAATTAAATATGAGCCTTGCACATTTAGTAGTTTAGGTAGAATTTTATCCCTCTTCCTTGTCTTTAACATGTGTGTAGGTGTTGATGATGATTATGGACAAAAGAAAGGCAAAAGGAACAAAGAGAGCATAGTATGGAGGAGCTGCAGGGACCATACTTAGCCATTCGAGAGGTTGGAAAAGTCAATTTTCCAACTTCTCAAAATAAATATCCAAGTCCACAGGGTTGTATCCCTCGCTGATATGAACTCAACAAGCCCAAGAACACCCAAAACGGAGTTCGTATGAAGAAATGGCGGCCAAAATACTAAAGGGGACATAAGTTTTAACGACCAACTATACGGCCAGAGCAATTATTTTGGCCATATAGCTCCGCCCGTATAGTTGGTAAAAATGTCGGAAACGACGGGATTTCACCCCAGAAAAGCTCCAAAATCTTCCCTAAGTCATATGATGGTATTGGGGGAACCCTAGAGCATCCCCAAGGCCTATATAAATTAGGGAGGACCCAAGGAAGCATCAATCAACCATACACAAGATCTAGCTCCCATCTACCACCTCCACGGTGGCGCCCTACCACCGTTTCGCTTCCATAGCCTCTCAAACTCCACCAAGATCTATATCTCCATCAATACCACCAAGCCATACAAGCAAGAAGAGGAGGAGAAGGAGGACGCCGCCATCACCACGCTGACGCCACCATCACCACGCCGTCATCACCATCTCCATCGCCGCTACTCCTTCATCCTTCCCCATCATGATCTTTGTGGTGGCCTGTAACATGGCTTCAACCCCCTCTTATTAATTTTATGATGATTTGATTAATTGAAGTGTGGTGTGTTCTTGTTAATTAATATGTTTGTGATTTCTCTTTACATTGTTCTATTCGTGATAGTATTCTAGTGATTGGAGACGTCCAATCTATTGTTGAGGAATTTACTAGGGATTCACAGAGTGTCACAGAATTTATCATTAGTCTCTACTCGTCCATGGTACCTTACAACGCGATGGGTAGAAGTAATAGGCTATTTGCTATAAGTGGTTTGCGGAGGCAATAGTATCTTAGGATGCGCCACCCATTAGGATTAAATTTCCTCAAGATCACTCATGATATAGAGAGGTATAGTGTTGTGAATTGCTTGACCCCAAAGTGACATAACGGGATATCTTGTGACTAGCACACTTTCTTAGGAGTACGGTTGTCCACAGAACATAATGCCTTGCTCTGGTTTACCTTTATTGGTCTTGTTACCTTAATACACTCTTATTTTATGGATCACCCGTGTCCGGAGAGGGCATGGACAATTTAGTTTTCTAGTTGCCACTTACCAATGGTGGGAGACAACGGTATACGAGGGACCGCCACAATTATAGTTAACAACTATTCCATAAGCACTTATCATGCACACCGGTATACACAACATTACTTGAGGAATCATAGCATTAATATTTCATCTCATTGCATTCACCTATTTTCAGTTTTACTTTTGTTCTAGTTTTCTTCTAGTTCTAGTAGTAGTTATAACAAAATAGCTTTAATTCATCTATCCTAGAAACTTATAGAATAGGCTATTTTCAAACCACGGTTTGGGTGCGTACGTGGTTGCATTGATAACGCGACTGCGAAGGTCGTGTTCGCTGAGCTCCCATCGGGACAAACTCTTAAATATTTACTGCTGCAAGTACTACAATAACCCTGTTTTTGTTTAGGAACTTAGTCACATCAGTTTGACACATGGATCCACTAATGTCATTGCATGTGTTCTTTTCCTAAATCACATGGATCCCACTAGTATCATTGACCCACATGACAACATTTCATGTGTTCATTTCATAAACCACATTGATCCCACATGACCACACACACTCTAGTGGATTCTGTGGTGCAGCCACTACCACACTGGTGCAACATGCAATGTGGAAGCTGCTTTCCTATCAGCTTTTGGTATCTATGACCATGGTTTGCACATGGATCCACTAGTGTCATTGCATGTGTACTTTTCCTAAACCACATGGATCCCACTAGTGTCATTGACCCACATGACCCCATTGCATGTGTTTGTTTCATAAACCACATAGATCCCACATAACCACACACACTCCAGTGGATTCTGTTGTGCATCCTCTACCACTCTAGTGCAACAAGCAATGTGGAAGATGCTTTCCTATGTGCTTTTGGTCTTTGTGACCATGGTTTGACACATTGATCCACTAGTGTCATTGATGAGTTCTTTTCCTAAACCACATGGATCCCACTAGTGTAATTGACCCACATCACCATATTGCATGTGTTCTTTTCATAAACCACATTGATCCCACATGACCACACACACTCTAGTGGATTCTGTGGTGCAGCCTCTGCCACACTAGTGCAGCATGCAATGTGGAAGCTGTTTTCCTATGTGCTTTTGGTCTCTGTGACCATACTAGTGTCATTGCATGTGTTCTTTTCCTAAACCACATGGATCCAACTAGTGTCATTAACCCACATGACACGATTATATACGTTGTTTTTATAAACCACATTGATCCCACATGACCACACATACTCCGTTGGATTCTGTGGTGCAGCCTTTGCCACACTAGTGCAGCATGCAATGTGGAAGCTACTTTCCTATGTGCTTTTATTCTATGACCATGGTTTGACACATGGATCCACTAGTGTCATTGCATGTGTTCTTTTCCTAAACCACATGGATCCCAGTAGTGTCATTGACCCACATGACCACATTGCATGTGTTCTTTTCATAACTCACATTGATCCCACTTGACCACACACACTCAAGTGGATTTTGTGGTGCAGCCTCTGCCACACTGGTGCAGCATGCAATGTGGAAGCTACTTTCTTATGTGATTTTGGCAGAATATCATTTTGTAGCCCGAAAGTTGGGGTGGCCAGGAAACGCGGTACCCGAGTTCCCTGATATCATCCACGATGAATATAGTTGGCATGCCAAATACTCAGACGGTCCTTTTCGGCACGAATTCAACTTTACGTTTCAATACAAAAAATCAGGCTAACGGCCGTCAAGTTGGGTCCCCCCTGTCTGCTTTCGCCGTTATGTCGTTGCCGTCGTCGCTGCCATGTAGGCTTGCAGCGTTGGCGCATGCATCCTTTACGCGTCTGCTTCTTCCTCCGGGGCGGCAATCTGTGGTCGCGGCCATGGCGCGGAGCTAGGACTTGGACAAACCTACTCGGCCCATTCTCCTCCCCATCCCGAATCGGAGCTCGCCCTCACCATGGACGCACCATTGGCACGACGCGGGGACGGGAATTTATTCTTGGGTGAGATCTGTACCCATGCTGACCATGCTCGGTCCTGTTGGTCTTCTCTAGAATCTGAGCTCGTCGTCGCCGTGGTCGCACACGCACCAGCCACGGTGCCTTCCTCTCCAAACCCCAAAGCCACATCCACCCAGTTCGACACAATGCCAACAAGGTGAAAATGCATCAAGTTTTCTTCTTGTGATCGTAGAAAAACATGTATGTACCGTGGCCGTAGCATACTCTAACAATGTAAACATATATTGTTTACTAGATTTTCATTTGAAATTAGTAGCTCCGTGATGACGAAACATAGAGAACCTAAATGGAATGACGATGATGACCATGTTCTGTACTTTGCATTGCATCAACAAGTGCTCGCTGACGAAGCAAGTTACCAAGAGAGTGGAGTTCATCAGCCATTGCCAAAAAATATGTGAACAAATCAATGAGCGATTAATTGCAAATAAGCGTAGAAAAGCTAGATCCATGGCATCAATCATCAATAGGTGGCACATTCTAGTGATGCGTTCAAATGCGTACATGATGTATCATTTGCTTGAAGTGGTTGTTATCCTGAGAAAAAATGCGTGGTATGCACATTACATTTGTATGTTCTATGGTGCAATTCTGTTGTTATGGGCGTGGAAAGAAAAGCTGGGCTTCACTGAATATTACGTAGTTAGGCCTAACTTAGTCTTTACTAATAAGCACAACTTAGTCTTTACACACATAAGCGTAACTAATGATAAAGATAAAGACAAATGGTTCATCGGATCTGCCAATATGAGCACTAGGTCCCTGGAGCTTGTGGTATCGTCGGAACGAACTAGAATGCTGTGTTTGACCGTCTTTAATTATCCTTCAAATAGTACGACCCCACTGATGAGCCAATTGTAGGCCCCCTCCCCCCAACATGGATTCGGCTCCAGGTCGGATCTGGAGTGTCAACATGATAGGCGCGTGAGTGTGCAGCAAACACACAGTCTGCTATCAACACTAGAAGTGCTGGCACCTTAGCAACAACACCAGCATGTTCTTCCTGGACTCCGGCAGTAGCCTCAGTAGGTATTTCGTCAACTTCACCAGCAGCAGCATTAGCAAGTATTTCGTCAGCTTCACCAGAAGCAGCATCACTAAGTATTTCGTCAGCTTCACCAGGAGCAGCAACAGCTAGTTCTTCGTCAGCTCCACCACCACCAATACCACCACCACCAGCAGCAGGAGCATCAGGGGCCAGGGCTGCCTGAGCAATTATAGGTTCAACAGCTCCAGGGGCTCCGACAAAGAAAGGGTAGTTGATCCCAAGAAACACAGATTGTCCCTTCAGATTGTTGACTCTGCTCCAGACTTGCTCTACTGGGTCTTCGGATGGGCATGCGGACCTCGAGAAAACGTGACACCACAGTGATGGGTATGAAGAAAGTTGTGTCCCCATATGTTCTATTGTATCATCAACACTGTTTAGTGCCCCCCTGATATGAATCCACAAGAGTTCATCATGATGTTCCGTGTTGTCTCTGAGAGGTGCCAGGAACCAGCGCCGTGTCCCAAGTTCAGCATCTGCTACTGCATCTTCGATGACCGGAGCTGGAATTATGCGCGGGGCTGCGTGGGTACCTGCGTGTTACTAACGGTCAGTAAGCAGTATTTTGAATGGGATTTTACATGCTATATGACACCATGACTCACCCCAAATGGACGGCTCCCAAACACGCACGTCGCCGCTAGGTTCAGTGACCGCATAAATGCATTGTGGTATGTACGAAGAGCAGCCATAGGTGAAGACGGCGTCGACATACTTCTCTGGCCGCAGGAAGTCGTCGCGCAAGACTGTCCATTCATTGTCTTCTGCGCATCTAATGAATGTGATTGCCATGTCGAACACTGCCAAGAGGTCGTACTCCCAGTTCTTCCACGCCCCCTCCCACGGTCTATATGGGAGCTTTACCTTCACGAGCTCAAGTTATGCCATGTTGAACCTGTAAGCAAATTCGGAAATGGGCGGTGGCCACCCGCTATTGAATGCAGTAATGCCGACACCCTTCAAAGATGGCACTGCTAGCCTCTCCGATCTGTAGCAATTTTTTAGAGTCCAAGTACTCCCATCCTAGGACAAAAGGACCAGCCACTTGTCGTTGCCACCCACCCAGTTCTGGTCATCTCTCATTTTCGTCTCTTCTTCTTCCTTGATATTCACCACTACTGATTCCGACCACTTATCTAGCAGCATCAGTTTTGCATGAATATTCTGCAGATTTTGTTGTCAGTTGGTAGAATCACCTAGCATGGATTCCATTGCAAATACAATTTGACAACTAGACCTTCAGATTAAAGTACACAAAATATCGCCTAAATACGAGTGTCTCCTTAGGTATGGCCTAAATTATGCCTGTGTCACTACGAAGATACTCAATATATGGAGTAGGAGCAGAGCCCCCAGAACAAACTCCTGAGGATGATCATAATTAAACAGCTCGGGGCATAATAGCCTTAAATCGTCCAATCTGTTTGTTTTTATTTTAGGAAACAGAATATCACCTAGAGGGCATTCCATTGCAAAATCGAAATTTTGTGTACTCGTCTATCACCTAAAGTAAGACTGTGTCACTACGAAAATACCAGAATATCAGGTACGAGCAGAGCTTACGCTGTACAGAATAGTCTTAAATGGTTCGATTTGTTCAAACCGTGCATGCACACAACACGTTCGACGAAAGGAATATAGGATTCCAATGAGAGTTCAGCACATATGAATCAACGATATGACTGAACGAATAAGCTAGATACTGGAACTTACGTGGACATCGCGGTCATCTGGCCATTTGCTGTTATCAGGGTAAAGAAGGCCTGGCGTGCCGAACGGTTGTTCGTCCATGTTCCGCATCGTCACGCGGTAGCCAGGGATGCAGCAAGGCGGCCGGCTGAGATGATGTCCAACTCCGAGGCGATCCTTTGCACGTTCGTGGCGCTGAGGTTCGGCCATCCCCAATCCTCGCTGTAGCGGTCGCCCTAGCCATCCGCGATGTCGTCGCATGCCTTTCGCTTCAGCCTGCTGCTACCCCAAGCTCTACCCATAGCGGCAAATGGTGTCTGGAATCCGGTAGATTAATGGAGGCGTTGTGATGAGGAGGCGGATGGATTCGAGAGGTGGTGGAATCAGGGATGGGGGCAGTTTTTCGAGTGGGGAGTGAATCTGCAAGGAACCGCCGCCACCACCGGTTCTCGTCCACGTGGAAGAAAAGAAGGGGGGCGTAATTATTGAGGGCGGGCACTGGAACCGTCTAGAGGAAGTGAAAAAACAAATCGTAAAAGGGAAATGTGCGGCCCGCCTGTCAGTGAGTGAAGGTCGGCACGCATAAATGTGCCCACGTTTGAATTGATTCCACCGCATGCAAGTGGCGTAGAACAAATTTTAGGAAGTGCTAGCGTCACATGTAAAACCGCCGTTTTTCGCCACCTTCACCCTACTACGAACGGTCGTGCACCATTCTAGATATTGGTAAGGGCGGTTCCAATCTTTCACTTCTCCGTCTCATTTCCTCCTCCACGGCCTCATCGTCTTTCTCCTCCACGGCCTCATCCATTTCCTCCACCACCGCATCATCCTCTTCCTCCGTATCCTTTCCTCTTACCTGTAGTCATGGACGCTCCGGACGTCCGAAATGATGGCAGGCAAGAAACTACGCACTTCGACATTGAAGTACATGGCGGGAAGAAGATCGATGTCGTCTACACCACCGACCCTCGGACGGTGAGGAACACTCTGAATAATTTCATTAGTTGGCTGCAGTTCGAAGAAAATAGGTTCGTAGGTCTCGACCTTGAGTACAGCTGCGATCACCGTAGGATCGCCGTGGTGCAACTCTCCATGAAGGGGCACGTTCTTGTATACCAGCATTTTTGCGAGAAGGGGGCTGACGGGATCTGGTAGACTTTGTTGTCTTTTTGTTCCTGAACCGTCTGTTTGCAAAAGTTATTGCTATATTATTTGTCTGAATTCATTTTCATGCAGGTGGGGCGAACGCATTAGGGATCTGTTTCATGACTTCCTCGTGAACCAGCACATAACATTTACCAGTATTGACATCACGAATGACAGTAAACTGCTTGAAAGCCCGACTGTCAACATTAGAATCCCAAAGGAGTGCAGAGTGGACATCCAGGAAATTTACTGGATCCCAGGGACGAAGGGCAGCAAGACCGGGATAGCCGCTCTTACCTCCGAACTCATAGACCCGTGGTACGCTGACATGAAGGACAGATTGCCGAGATGTTCGTGGAGGCGTTTAGGGAACGATTACTGGGAGGATAAGCCACTTTCTGAACCTAATCTGAAGTACGCTGCAATTGAAGGGTATGTTAGCCACGAGCTATATAGCCAGATTGTAAAACCTCGTTCCAGGCATCGCATCACTGAACCACCACGAAGGCAGGTTGTTTGTCCCAGATGCCGGATCGTAGATGAATCTACAAACCAAGGCAAGCGACCGAAGGCATCCTGGGATCGGTTGCGTTCTCCAACAGGGTGGGATGTAGACTATTAGTGCATGATTGTTGTGTTTATGAAAACATGTTATTTCATAAGTACACTATGTGAGCAATTACGAACTGCTGTGTATTACCTTTTTCCAACTATAATCTAGTTTATGACTGTATCCTTCTTTATAATCTGGGTTTGGTTATGACTTATGACTGTATCACACCTTATGCATGTCAGTCCTGGATTCTGCCGCATGCAAATGGCACAGACAGAATTTGTAAGAATGAATGTTGAGCATACAAAAGGGGGAATGTAATTCATACAGGTTAAGTAGCTAATAGCACAGGGATCATACGAGCTTGGTTCTTACACACGGAATGCTTAGAAAATACAGGCGAGATAAAATACAGGCGAGATAAAACTAGGAACGAAATCTGAAACTAGTAGTGGTAAACAGCACACTCACCCACCCTCCAGATCCTGTTGAGCATCTCGTAGCAAAAATACGCGTCCCTGGCTGGGTACTTGATCGCATTGTAATCCAGGTTCCTCCACTCCCATCGCTTGTGCAGGTGCTTTGGGAACTTGATTTTCATGCCGGCGTACTCGCGGTCAATGATGTCAGAAGCGAGTCTTGCCATTCTGGCTTTCCCCGTACCACCATTTGGGTACCTCCACAAACGTTGGAGATCGACGTGATTGACAACATGAACGAGGACATCTCGTTCTAGCTTCGAAGTGTCATTCTTGATGTCGATGCTGCCGAAGTAGATCTCCCTCCTGTGTAGGAACTCGCGAAGCTCCGGGCATACAGATTTGGCCCTACATACGTGATATAGTATGCAGTGGTTGCGCATGGCCAGCTACAAAAGCACCATCCTCTTCCTATCTCTGGTATACTCGAGGTCAAGGCCGACGATCTTGTACGTGTCCATCGGATCTTGTAGCCACCGCTCGTACATTGTGATGACCTTGGCCACCTCCGCTGACGCATTTGTGTGGACGACCGTCAGCTTGGTGGTGCCATGGGTGGTGACGGTGTACTCGTCGGTGTAGTCGCTCCCGTCGCCGAACATGCCGTACTTTGCGTCCATGGCAGCAGCTAATGCGGCGGCGGTGGCCTAGTTTCGGTAGCGGTGGCTGGGACTGGGTGTGGAGGTGGAGTGATTTGTTGCAGTGGTATGGCCAGGCGGAGGCGGTGCCTGCGGCAGCGTCGATGGTTCTTGCGGTGGCGGTGCCGGCGGAAGGAATGAGTTGGGGATTTTTGCACAGTGATGTGCTGAGGAGACAGAAGGTGATGCTTAAATTCCGTTTACCAACATTCCGGTGATACCCATGTGGAAGCAAGTTTGATCGGGCGAGCACCGATGGTTTCCAATCCTAGCGATAAATTCGGCGTCCGTCCCGGTAGGCGATGGGACGGGTGTGCGACGTGGCTTTGGCGTGGCAGAGACCGGTCACGTAGACCACCGTCCCGTTGCCGATCCGCAGCGGGTGCGTGGTGCTGACACGACGTAACGTGACAGGATAGAAGGAAGTGTACAGTTATTATTAATTGCTAACAAGTTTAAGAAGTTTAAGCATAGACATGGACCTAGCATCCCTGCACCCCGGGGTTGCCGCCCAGCCGATCAGGCCTGCCGATTGCACAAAGCTTGTCCCGAATTTGCCAAAATGAAACTCGTTTGCCCATGCTTCTATAAGTTTCTCTATAGGCCACTTGTGTAAGCATGCACGACCAAGCAACTTTGCAACACACGTGTCGGTGGAAAATCATTAGGTTTCAACGCACCACATAGTTTAGGGATTTAGAATAGCTACATTGTGGAGCTCTACCCAAATTGCATGGTAAAGCCAAATTCAGCTTTTTGTCAGATTTAGCTATAGCAACATTGTGTCTCGTTTGTCTTCACTCTTGCCCTCCCGATATTCCGAAGCCCTCACATGCGCTCGGAGGGGGGTGCCGTTTGGTCAAAGGCTTGGCCGTTACGTGCGCCATGACGCCTAAAGTGGCCTTTTTAAAGAGCACCTTTTCCCCTCTCTCTCTAACAGTTGTGTTTTTTTGCCCAAAAAGGTAGGGAATCTAGAGCAGCTTCTCTCTTCATTCATTGTTCCTTTTGCGATCGTTTTACCCCAATCTGGTAGCAAATCTAGAGCAGCAAAACAAACTAGCACCATAAATAAATTCAGTAAACATAGCAGATGTAGATAAAGCAGCTAATATAGGTTATATAGCACGGTACTTAATGAGGTTCAACAATTGGGCTACTCAATAGCAGCAGCAGCGGACTGCTTCAACACAGAAAAGACAAAAGAAGCTGCTTTACAACAGCAGCAGCAGCAGTAGTAGCTAATCAGTGGCCCCTCGTGGCCTTTGCCAGGAGGGCATCCGCCTCATCCCTCTAGCGCCTCCTCCACTTCTTGCTGCCCAGCCCCTTAACCTTGGACACCTTGAGTCTGATCGGGGGCATGCGACCCTCCTCGGTAGCCACCTTCTCGAGGTTGCGGAGGTGAAGACCGAGCGCCTGGTGCTTGGCCCTGAAGCCGTGGACGTTCACGGACTTGCCGCAGGTCCTCACGTCCTCGGCATGCTTCACGAGGGAGTTGAAGTCCGTGCCGCGGAGCCTCCTGGTGGGGCAGAAGGGGCACCTGTACACGTCACTAGCGAAGAAGTTATTGTACTGACCGGACTTTAGCCTCCTCAACACATGACGAGTCTTGGTGTCCTGTGACTCGTTGTCGCTGCGGAGGTCGCTGCTATCATCCTGTTGGAAAAAACAGAAGAGTGAAATAAGGACATGATTGAGATACTTTGATTATCGGGATTGATTTTTTGCATAAATTAACCGAATGAGATCTCCCGATTATTCCCCAAATCTCAAACCAAATCGAATACTGATCCCAACTATGAACAGGGGGATTCATCGAAAATCGAGATCTAACACAATAGGATTAGCTACTGTAAAAAATACGAATAGCTGAGCCCTAATAACATACGATCTAGCATCCAACGATGGGAACAGGGGAAGAACAAGGGAAGGGGAGAAAACCCTGGTTACCTCAGACCACAGGTCAGCGATGCTGGTGTCGAAGGGGTTCTCTGGCCTTATGTAGACAACCTCCTCGTAGGGGTCCCAGCCGAGCGGGATCTGTCCGAGACCGGCGGGGGCCTCCTCGCCAAAGGCTACATCGGATGCGGGGACAGGAACGGGGGCTCCTCGCCGGCTGCCTTGGAAGCGTCGATGGCCACCGCGCCGATCTTCTCCATCATCAGCGTGGTTGGGGTTTTGTTGGGCGTTTGCAGAAGGTGATGGGACAGTGGAAACGGTTGAGTGAGCGAGTGCGTGATGAGTGGGAGTGGGAGTGGGGAGTCCTCTATTAAAGGAGAAGGGAAGCGGCATTTCTTGCACTACCGTGTACCGCGTAGGCTAATGCACCGTGCACGACCACACGTGTCTGCTACCGCCCCGTGCATCGCACACACGTACTGTGAGTCACATTTTTTCCGTCGTGTCTAACCATGGTGATTTAGTTGTACTCAGTTTTTTCCACCAACCGTTGATCCTCTATCATCTAGCGGACAGGATAGCCCTTATATCTGCCGGGGGCACCCCTCTATCCATGCAAAATAACGAGTATGCCACCGGAACTTTAACAACATAAACAGATGAACTTGAATATATTTGGAAGGGTACGAAAATAGAATTCCACATAGTTTAAGGGTCTAGATACGGTAAGAGAACTAAATATTATTAGTGGCCGGGCCAACACAGTGACGGGGTTGGTCGGCTAGGAGTTGCTGATTCCTAACTAAGGGGACACTAGGCCGTTCTTGACATACTCCCTCAGGAACTTGCCATAAGCAGCGTGCTTAGCCTTGGTCACCGACTTGTGTTTACTAGCTGGGCTTTTACCGATGCCAACCGCATCAAGGATCAAGCTGGCAATCCTCGAGTTGACTCCTTTCTTACAGAAAGGGCACCTGAGATCCCCAAGTCGAGTGCAGAAAGGGATTATCCCGCTCTTGAGCTTCTTCATGACATGGTGGTTCTTGTTGTCCCTGGTCTCCTTGTCAGAGTCCATCTCACTTGAATACACCTGTAATGTATGGAATACAAACCAAAGTGAGCAAAATAATAAATATATATTCCTTCGACCATTCCAAGTTACTTTCGATGCAATAACATGCCTATACAGGTTCAGCAGTTCATTACGGCCGTCTCCCCAACTCGCTCCTAAATTAATGTGGTTTGTGTTCTTGGTAACTTATTAATAAATAAATAATGTGGATTCATTCAGAACAGACTAGATCTCTCCATGTACCGGTTCGTACGTTGCATCTAATCATTAGGACTAGATTTTTTTATGACGCCTGGATAGATTAAGCTCGAATAGAAAATATGAAACATTTAGAAATAGATGTACCTCCGGGTACACAAGCGGAGCGTGTTCGTCGAACTCCATGCCCTCATCGGCGCCTCCGAAGGGGTTGAACTGCACGTCCTCCTCGGCCTGTGCTGCATGATGCTCCTCCAGATATGCCGCGTGAAGCACCACTCCGGCGGTGATGCCCAAACACTTACCTCCACGCACTGGTTTCATGGAGAAGGTTCGTGCAAGTACGTTCAAGATTGTGGTGTTTTGCTGGATAGGGAAGAGAGTAGTGGATGAGTGCAAATGGAGGACCCGATAGGCTGGGTTTTTAATGCGGGGACATTTAGGCCTCCTCGAGGGCCCAGGTTGACAGCTCTTCCGTCTGCAGCTGCCCGTGGAAGGTTCGTGTGGTGGGGGCCTGACGGAAGTGAGAGTGCAGGCGCGCTGCGTAGTAAAAATGGTATAGCTGGTGGTCCGTAGATGACCAGTTGTCGTGTAGTAGACTTGTAGCCTTTGCAGACTAGATTAAACATGACATGACCACTCGACCACTTTTTCCATGGACGGCATCGTGTTCCTTCTTGTAGAAGGCCCATTGAGGGAGACGTCTGTGTTGTCTCGCACTGTCCTGTGAAGGGCACGACGTGTGCAACGAGCCTCACTGGATCACACAGGATCAACGGTTGGTGCGCACGATCCGCGTGACAGCTGTGACAACCAATCAGGGCATAGCAGACAGAGTGGGCACAGGTTTGGGCTTCTACGAGAGAGAAAGAGAGAGAGAGAGAGAGAGAGAGAGAGAGAGCGGATGTTTGTTCTTATACTAAACCACAAACAAACATAGATCAACCACTAGAGTCATTGCATGTGTGTTCTTATACTAAAACCAACACGGATCCACTAGTGGTCATTGCATGTTTGTTCTTATACTAAAACCACAAACCAGCACTAGAGTCATTGCATGTGTGTACTTTTCCATAAACCACACATGGATCCACTAGACTCATTGCATGTGTGTTCTTTTCCACAATCAACTTATGGATCAACCAGTGGTCATTGCATGTGTGTTCTTTCCACAAACCACATGTGGACCCATTACAGTCATTGCATGTGTGTTATTTCCACAACCACACATGGATCAACCCTAGGTCATTGCAGATGTATTATTTCCACAAACCACACATGGATCAAGCACTAGAGTCATTGCATGTGTGCTCTTATACTAAAACCAACACTAGAGTCATTGCATGTGTGTCTTTTCACAAACAACAGATGGATAAACCACTAGAGTCATGCATGTGTGTTCTTTCCGCAAACCACACATGGATCAACCAGTG